>BSBN01001281.1:1420625-2841250 GCA_027924645.1 Cunninghamia lanceolata | reverse complement strand
CTCTAGCTATCCCCAAAAATGCATGGTCATATCTTCATCTATGGAGGGATGCAATACAATCTCTTGAGATTATGCAATACAATTCCCTGTACCTCTTCATCATCACTGCTGCTCTGATCATCAACATATGTAACAATACATGCCTTCCACATCAAAACACCTCTGATCATCACTCCTTTGATATCACAAGTCCTTAGATCATCAATCCTTTGACATCAATGACAACATATGCAACATAAAATGTATCTAAGAGTGAAAATAACTTATGAAATATTAAAAAGTGGGTAAAAAAATAAAGTGGATGTAATTCATTTACATATCCTGAAGGAGAAAAGAAATAGCTATTTTATGAGTGAGAACATAACATAAATCAAATTATTTGATTAATTGAATAATAAAAACCCTTTTGTTATGAAGGGTGTTGTTAATTATATGGGTACGTTGGTTGAATAACTACCCATCAAAACATTATAAATATGTGAATTTGATGAGCAGGAAATATATGTCAAGATTCTCTTGGCCGATTTGAGTGAGAACAAGAAGTGGGCACTGGTGAAGGGGCACATAGAGTGTTCCCAACTTAGGATTGTGTACACTTAGGACTATCCTAGTCAGGGCTTTGTAGATTGTATGGATAGGCACATACTTTGTTTTTACACAATTTCTCCAAGTGTACCACAACTTGGAGTCATGATCAAACAACTAGAGAACAGAGTAGCCCACTTAGCACACATTTAACAAATATGTATTTTTGATACTTGAAAATTAGTATAAATTATTAAAGAATACTCTCATGTTATTTTCCTTTCTTTCCTTTTAAAATATATTTATATAAATTAAACTTGTTGTGCAATATCCTAGTTTACTTTCTATATGAATTTAATTATAATAATTAATCATATTAATAATTCATTTTACTTAATATTTTAACTTTACTAGGAAAAGACCCATCACAGGGGTGGACTTGCTTACAAGTCCTTTGGTTGGGTGGAGACTATGCCTTAGCTATACAATTTGTTTGAAATCTTATGTTTGCATATTTTGAGAAGATTTCTTCGTAGAGACATGGTATATTTGTGTAAACATTTTATCAAGTTATCCCTATTGTGGATCTTTCAAGCCTCCTGTTGTATTCAATTTTGGAAAAATTTGTCTTGAGAATGGAATCTATCTCCATTTTTTATTGTATTGTACATATGTAATTTTGTAATTCATATTTTGGTGAATCTTAAGTTTGAAATTATCAAACATTTTAAATTATAATCTTGTAATTGAATTATTGTAGTTATACAAAAATCAAATGATTCAAAAAATATTAGTGTAGCTATTTGATGCTTCAAGGGAAGGTTTACAAATAGGTTATTTTTTATCAAGTACATGATTTCAAACATGCAAGAATATGAACTAATGATCTAATTATTATTATTATTTTGCTACTCAAAAATTAAAATGAAAATATTTACATATTTATCTTTTTAGAGTAAATAATTTGTTTGATTTGTGAAGTTTATAAATCATTATTTACTTGCTTAATTATAGTATAGATAAAAGCAATGTTTAAGATCAAAAGATTGAAAACATTTTTATTCAATTTGTGCATTGACATTTGCATATATATATATATATATATATATATATATATATATATATATATATATATATAGATATATATATATAATTTATTTTAGAAATCAAAATCTAAGAATAATATAAATATTTGTGAACATATTTATAAATATTTAAATATATGTACATTAGTGAAATCATGATTTATTAGAAATAATTATTTCTGTGTAATTCCATTCCTATAGCTTTTATTCATTTATTGGAAATTATTTTCATAGAATATAGTTTGATATATGCTACTATTATTTTTAAAACTACTCTTACATGAGTTTTGGTATTCTAATACCATTTTCAAATTTTATGCTCCTTTCCCTCATCTTTTTGGAATATTTTAAATTTTGAAATTTCATTGAGATATGGGAAAGTTATGAATTTTCTAAGATTGCTAGATAGTTTGTGCTATAAAGGTTTGGAAATTTACTTGATTTTTGATCCATAGTATGTTGAATACTTCCCTATTAAACCCTGCTCAAATAGAATCATATTTATGAGAGTTATAAATTTAGATTTAAACCAAGATATAAACTTTGCAAATTAATACAAAAATGTTTTACCTATTCTTGAAATTCAAATCCTCAGAAAACACAAATGAATATCATTTTCTTTTTTGAAAACCTAATCAATTCCTATAACTTCTCTATTTACTGGTAAAACTACAAACAAGTTGAAATATTATGTTGGCAGTATTCGAATCTTTTTATGCTCTTCTAAAATTTTAGATCCTCAGATTTATGGTTCTCCCTATTAAAACCCTCCATTCTTCAACCTACAAATACAAAAAACATTACTAGAGGAAAATTTGAATATTTAGAGTTGAAAGAGATAAGCCTTTAGCCAAATAGCAAGTCTATTCTTGTTCTAAAAATAGTGTTCTATGCTTTCCTTGTTTTTAGCTTGTCATTATGACTTTTTTAAAAAAATAGAAAATTTAATTAATTAGTACTCTTTAATTAATTACAATTTGTTTTTTTCTTTTTATAGGACCTAATTAATTTCATTTTTGTAAAATTTATTTCCTTACAAGCTAAAAATCTAAATTAAATAGATTTAAGATTATTAATTTATTCCATTATACATAGTTTGAAGACATGAACATTCTAATCCATTAATAATTATTTTAAATGAACATTCTAATCCACTTATTCTACAAGATCTACCCCTTAATCTTCATCACTATCCTTCACCCTAAGGTTAGGGTTCCTCCAGTAGTCACTCTAGCACATCCATTCAGTTCTACATAGCCTTTAACATCTCCTCCATTCTTCCTAAAACATTGATAATACCTCATCATCTCTTTGGTGGCATCTTGACTTGAAGAAAAATACCTTTAGGTTGGAAATCTACCCATAATCACCCCTTGTAAATTGCCTCATAGTTGGTTCTCTATTTATAAACCTCCTTTGGATTGCCATAGCTAAAATTTTATTTAATTCTCACAAAGTACAAAACAAATGTGGTACACTTTCTCTTCTTTTACTTATGCTTTAATTTACTCACAATAATTAGGTGTGCTCACACCCACACCAACATTCTAACACTATTCTCATGATCCATCTCACTTTTATACCACTTGATGTAGTCACAGTCGAAGGGTCCAATGAAGGACTATCCATACATGCAACCAACACAACAAATGTTCATCCACAAAAAACACAAAGATCTTATAGAAACAACAAAATAATTCTCATTGATTTAAGATTGGATAAGTATCATCTTGGATACAACTTCATAACTTTTCACAATGGCCCCTCTTACATGCCAAGCCATAGTAAATTCACCTATCAACTATAGAACAACTAAGTTATAGAAACACCACATCTAGAACTTGTTGCATGGGCTACATAATGATAATTCAAGTATAATTAAACTACAATATAATTTAAAAATTACAACACTACTCTATTGCAATTAAATCCACTACCTTCCTACATGTCACACTATTATCTTCCCTAAGATTGTGCTCCGTATCACATTCTTATTTCCTCACTTTGCCTCTTGAATCTCATTCCTCTCCTAGTCATTTCCTTATTGTTGAACTCACTCTCAATCCTCCTACTTCATTGAGTCTTCATTTCTTGCCTTCAAATAATCCTCACTCAAGTATAAATAGCATTCTTGAGCTTCCTTTATGATCTATGCTAGCCACAAGGTGGCAAATATCTCAATACCACACAAAATGTGTCATCTGACAAAAATAAAAAAATTTAAACAAATTCAAACATTAAAATGGTGGGGAACCTCCATGGAATACACCACATACATTCCCAATGGTTAATTAAATTGTCACAAATATTCCTCTTCTGGTGCAAATGCAAAATAACTTGTCACAAATGGAAACAATCACTTCTTGAACCAATTTACAATCTTTTACTTATCCATTTTTTCTCAAACATTAACATGGTACTCATTAACCACAAACAAAACTAATTTCAAAACTGTAAAAGCCAATTCCAAACTGCAGTGAAATGTGTTAACTTCCTCTACCATAGACTAATAACAAACAAATGAAATAAATCACAAATTCTACTTTTCCATAATGATGCAAGATTTCCATGATGCCCAGGGATGCTCCTACATCAAAGCACTTGTTTTTTGTATAAAAACTGAAGGAATGTAGTCCTCTAATTAAAATATGCTAAGTAGAAGAAATAAGGTCAATCCATTAGAAAGAAGCAATAATGGAGTGTAAGAGGAAACATTATCCCAATTACAATAGCTGTGACCTTTTATACAAGATACATTCAAGTTATTATGTTGGGAACTCACTTTGGAAGTGTATACGCCTAAAAATGACACGATTCACATTCCTCTAAGTTAATTAAATATCAAAATATTTAATTATCTCCTCTAAAGTCAACAATTAAATAAAATCCTTTACTTAATTCAATTCCTCCAAACAATTAAATAATTCTTAATTATTTAATTAAATCAATTCATTCTTCCAAAATTTGAATAAATTAAATCAATTTTATTTAAATTCTCTCAATCTCCACAAATAAAATAAATGAAATATTTTATTTATTCTTCCAAAATCATGCACAACAATTAAATAAATTTATTTATTTAATTAGCTTGCTTTCTTCTAATTCTTCAAATATTCTTCCAAATCTTCTAAAAATAAGTCTTCTTATCCATGCACACACAATTAAATAATTTATTATTTAATTTCTCTCAAATCATGCAATAGCAAATCTCAAGTTGAGTTATCTATTCAATCAACCTTGTTTTTATCAATCTCTCTTAAATTAGAAAAAAGCTTTCTAATTTATGAAAAGCATGTCTTATCTTTAGAAAGGAAAGTGATTAACTCAAATAAAATAGCTTTTGTGTGACACTTGTCTTCTTATTCATTGCACGTTCCTCAACTATTCTCAACCATTGATCTTCTCATTCTTTCTATACTGTTGATCTTCATTCTTCCAAGTCTATAAATTGAACCTCAATCTTCCATTTCAATCATCCAAGCTTTAAGTATTGTTACTCTGCAGGAATTACAGTGCACCTTTGGCACCCTCATCATTCTTTTATTGCTTGTGATCACGCTTTTTACTATGCACTATGCACTACCATCATTTTGGAGCTCTTCTTCATTGCAACATCATCACAGCCATTCTCAATCGACATTCTTGACAAAGCAAAGAAGTGCACTCTCTGAGGTCCCTTTTCATACACACGAGAATGATTCTTGATAGGCAACAATGGAATTTTTGATCTAAGGAAGGTTTGCTTTGGTTATTTCATTGTTTTATCTTGTTTGATCTCCTTAGTTTCACTATTTCATTGAGTTTGGGTATCTATTCTTATTTATTTATTGATATTCATTGTTGATCCAATTTACCCTTACATTTTTGGCGCCCAACATGGGGCCTAGCCCCAAATTTAACCAAAAACTAAGTTTTTGTGTTTTAGAAGGCTGTACACAGGACAAAACAGCGCATACATTCTCTGTTACGGCACATCTGTCACCTGTCATGGTGCATTCATTCCCACATTGCATACATTCTCTATTTCAGTGCATCTATCACCTATTCCAGTGCATTCATTCCCGTTGCGCATATACACTCTTTTGCAGTGCTTCTGTCATCTGAACCGGTGCATCTGATATTCTGGCACTTATACTCTTTATTCCAGAACTTATAAGCTCTGTTACGGCGCATACATGTTACTGCGCTTCTATTGGCTATTTCTGTGCATATAGTCTCTGAAGCGGCGCATCTGTTGTAGGCAAAGGTTTTAGGGTTTTCTAGGAGATTTTTGCTAACACTGACATCTTTATAGGAATTCTCTTATTGGTTTTGTAGGCTAGGCACTGGTTTAGGTTCATATAGTTGCATTTGCTAGATCACACTTTGATTTCTAAAATAGGAAAGTAAAACGGATGTTCATGCAAAGTCTCACATAGTCTAACTAGGAAAGTGGTAACTAAACCTTTTCTATCTTGCATTGAAACATTGCTATCTTTTCAAAGTTATTGCTATCTGGATTAAAATTGAACTCACTATTGCTATCTAGGTTAAAACTGAACCACTGCTATCTCAATTGACCAAAATTTCAAAGTTAACAAATCGTGCTATCGTGGATTAAAAACTAAACTCATCATTGCTATCTGGGTTAAAATGAACCATTGCTATCTCAATTGACCAAAATTTCAAAGTTAACAATCCATGCTATCGTGGATTAAAATTGAACTCGCAATTGCTATCTTGGTTAAAATTGGACCACTGCTATCTTGCTACTCACTTCAAAGTTTTGTGTTTGCCCAAGTAGATAGCTCACCTAGTTTTTTTCATTTTAACTAGGGGAAAAGAATCACTATATACTGTGTTTTTGGGAATGATACCAGGACTATGCTCTCCCCTATCTTGGGTGACCAAAATGCGAGAAGTATCATTTTCGCATATGTTTTTTCTTTAGAGGGGCCTGCTCTTGGATATCACTTATCCAAGTAGGAACAACCCTAAGTGGTAACAAGCTAGATGCTAAGCCCTTCCAAGCCACTATAAATAAATTGTGTTTGGAGCGAAAGCTTCAAACAATGAGTGCAGTTGTGTTACACCAACAACCAACCTCCCCCAAAACCCTCCAAGGCGCAACCCTTGTAGGTTGGGAGACTCCATAATGGAGAGTAGTGTTGTCACATATGTAACCACTCGAACGGTTGCCTGCATTAAACACCTCTTGTTCTAGTGGCCAAAAACCCTTGTAATCCATTTCAAGCCTAGGATTTTGTACTTGCTTTTTTCTTTTAGTCCAAAAGGAGTCGAAAAAATCACAAAAAAATAAAAAAAACCATAAAAATATCTTTGTGTTTGCTATGTCTTCTTGCCATAAATTCAGAAAATCAGATCAAAAGACCTTTTTTTGCAACCAAAGTGCCAAAAACATCAAAAAAATTCCAAATTTGCAAAAACATTGAGAAAAAGCCAAAGCGGCACATCTACCCTCTATTCCTGCGCATCTGTGCTGACTTGCAGTGCATTTGTTGTGACTTGCAGCACTTTTGTCTTCTGTTACGGTGCTTTTATATTTTGCCAGTACAGTGCATCTGTTAAGCCTTACGGCACATATATCCATTTCTACAATGCATTTGATTCAGTACATGCATAACAGTGAACACTTGCACAATTTCCAAGGGAAAAATTTCACCAGTTCTGGGTACCCATTTAAGTCTAGTTTCAAGTTCAGAGATTAGGTCTCATCTTGCAGCCAGTTTCCCATCTGTTTCACACCAAACTCTCTCTTTCATTAGTTGTCTCATTCACCTTCCATCAAGTCCTTTTAGTCCAAAGTCAAAAGAATGTCCCATATCAGGTCAGCATAGGTCCCCTTTTTCGTATCACTTTGGATTCAAGTAAACCTAGTAAGTCACAGAACTTCACTAGTGGTCTTGGTGTATGACTAGTCCCTACATAGTAAGATAGGTATCGAGTACCCTTACTAGTGACTATCATCTTTGTATCGGCCATCTTACTTGGAATCATTGATCAAGAAAGTCCCTTGCCCAAGTCTTGTCACAAGTATCCCATTCTTAGCAGTCTCCATCGGCATCTTGCCAAAATCTCTTGTCCCATTCCACCTCATCCCACATCACTTTGCATGGTTCTTACTAGATCTAAATACAAAAAACAACTTGAAATGGCCGAGCCATCCAACCACATCTTCTCACCTCACGATAGTGATGAGGAAATCTCTAATTAAGAATATCAAGGAACCGTCCAAGATTGAAAATTCCAACACTTAGTAGAGAAAGTGCTCCATGATGACCCTCATAAGTATTTCCATCACCTTGCTAGTCTTGGAATTAAACTCCCCGTAGATTTTGATATAAGCACAATCTTGGAAAACATAGAGGATGATCATGAAAGTGAAAAGAAAACCATAGACCCAAATGAGGAGGATAAAGGAAAGAAAGCCACCCATCCTGTTAGCACAGTAAAATTTTCAAAATTTTACTATTTCCTTACTCCATCATATTTGAATAAACCCTAAGGAATATCCCAAAAGGACCACAATATAAAATTTTTTGTATCTCATAAAATGTCTAGGGATGAACAGTGTCAAATATCATCAAAATCAATCCATCGGCAAGAGGTCGTGTGGCTTACACCGATACACAAAGAATTGTTTGAAAACAACCATCGGCGTGAAAATAGAGATCGGAAGAAGAATTATGGAGCTCACCGATGGAGTAAGCAACACCGATGACTTTACATCGGCAAGAAAGGCAAGTGGTCATGCCGATCGGTATGACAAATATCTATCGGATGATCTTTTAGAAGTTGCCCCGACGGTATATATCATACCGATGAAGCACTTTCGGCAAGAGTTTCACCGAATAGCATGCGAGGGTAACAAAGCAATAGTCATCGGTGAGAAATGAACCATCGGAATAGAAAACAAGTAAGTCTCCGACGATCAAGAGTCCTGGCGATAAGAAAGTTATCGGCAAGACTCACAGCGATGCATCTTCATCGGGATAGCTTGACATATCGGAACAAAAGAAACAAGTCTTGCCGATTCATAAGTCACGGCGATCAAAAGATATCGGTGACACTTTACTAAACTTTGCCCGATGAAGGATGTGATAAAGGGCATCGGGGAGATGATTTGGATCGGGATATCTTGAGAAAGCTATCCCGATAGAGAATGTCATTCCGATAAAGATAAAAGTTCATACATGAAGAGATTA
Source organism: Cunninghamia lanceolata (assembly GCA_027924645.1). Lineage (NCBI taxonomy): Eukaryota > Viridiplantae > Streptophyta > Pinopsida > Cupressales > Cupressaceae > Cunninghamia > Cunninghamia lanceolata. The sequence continues at coordinate 2,832,435 of BSBN01001281.1, read as the reverse complement.
TCGGTAAGACAATAAAGATCGGGGAAACATAATTTTAGTATCCCGATGGTCTCAATCTTCCCGATAAGCAAAGCATATCAGTGGGACTTGCCATATCGCGGAGAGATCTAAAACCCTTGGCGATGAAGGAAATCACGCCGATGGTCGCACCCACTTGAAATGTGATACTACATGGCGTCGGGGATACAATTGAGGGGTCACGCCGATTGACTGTCCGCGCCATAAAAAAAAAGGGGTTGAGGTCGCCCAGACATTTCAAAAAGCACGCCGATAGGAAGAGTTATGGCGATGTGACACTTCACAGTGATGAACATTGAATTGATCAGATAATTAATACAAAACGGCTACAAAGTTCATACGATCATTATAATTGCAAAAAACCATCCGAGAGCAGAATACAGAAGAATTCTCAGGGCAAAAGCAAAGGCTTCCAATTCCAGCCATCGAGCGACAGGTACACATACACAAACCACTATATTACCTGTATTTGAATTTCCTGCCAAATTTTTCAAAAATGGAAACTTCGGGGAAAGGAAAAGGAAGAAAATCACAAGGGGAAACCAGTAAACCAAAGAAGCAAAAAACTGATCAAACCCCTGAAGAAAAAGTGAAAGACAAAAAACTAAATCAGGACTTGATTGATCAGTTGCCTGGGTCAGCTCCCAAGGCCAGGAGGTCTGCCCAACTCAGGGCAGAAGTAGAAAAATTGGAAGACAAACATAAGCGCCTGGGAGATATTTGGACCCCAATTAGGGGATATGAACTCTTCAGATTCCACTACAACAGAAGATTTAGAAATGCCCCTGTGTCAAACCCATGGCACATGAATTTAGGCAAACTGGTTGTACCTAATGTATTCTTAAATGTAGAACTCCTGCAACTGTTAGCCAGGCATTACAATTCAGGCCTGAAAGCTATCTGCAACCCTCAAGGAGAACCAATTGTACACCTATCAAAAAATGCTATTTGTGAGGTGTATGATTTGGATGATTTATGCACTGTCCCTGTTGTTTATGAAGATTTGGATAAAGAATACTGGAGAATGGATACAACCTACAATGGATGGAGGTTACCCATTCATAGACCCAGGATTGAAGGAGAAGTGATACCCTTGACTGAGAATGATGGCCCTCCCTTTCATGTATCCATTTTTGAACCATACATTCAATATACTTACTATTCTGTAGGCCAAGTCCTTGGCTCAGAGGTCCCTGAGTTCATGACTATTCCTCTAATGGTCATAACCTCTGATATTCAATGTCACAATGCCAGACAATTTGATTATGCCTCCTATGTTGCTACTAGAATAGACTCTGGTCTATCTGCAATAAGAAACAATGCTCCAGCATGCTCTTTTGAGCATTACTCGATGCTCATGCATATGGTCTTATACTATGGCCAGGAAGTAGGATTGTGGCCAAATGAGTTTCAAGTTGTTGCTGCGGATAAGAAAGGGGAGAAGATACCTGTACAAATGTGGACCCGAATCTGGGATAGCAGGTATGCTAACTCCAGCTATGCTTAATTTGAAGAGCATTGTGTTAAAGTGTTATATAGGTATTTCAACCACCCCTGTGAATATTCAATTTCAAATGAAATAAAAAGATTCCTCAGACCAAAAGATTTTGGTGGCCCCCCTACTGTCACTCATAATTGGGGAGATTGGTATTGTTTTGAGGATGCTACTATGATCAGAGTATATGGTTTTGAGGATGCTCCATTTATATTGCCTAAAACTGTCCCTGACAGAATTGCATATTTGGAAATAATTAGGCAAATGCATTGTTCAAATGTCATGCATCTAAGTTCGCATGATAAGCAATCATTCATGCCCAGTACTTTATGTTTTGGAGATTTTACTATGGTTTCAAAAGAAGGATACAATCTCATTTTGGATAAACTAATGCATTATAACATGGTGACTGCTGAGGTGAGGAAAGGGTTTGATCCTGAGGGTTTCATTGACTATGCAAGAAGAAAACAAAATCTCAGTGGATACATGCACATACATTATCCACATGATGATGTCATTAGAAATTTGGAAGAGGCTGAAGTCGACTTGGTGGTGGAGAAATATAACAGAGATTTGAATGAAAAGAAAAAGCACTTGGCAGAAGTTGAAGTGGTATCCTCTGAAGAGGAAGAATTGACTGAACAGCCACAAGATAAGACAATAGAAATGTCTAAAAGAAAAATGCAACAATATCAGCCTCCAGTTGTGATACATGATGAGGAGGGGTCTGCTGATGAAGATCCACGCCAAAAGGCTTATGATTCTTTTGTGTCAGATGATACATTCATTCATTCGAAGGAATTTAAATCATTCCTGTATAAATACAAGGGAAAGGAAATTAGAGAGTCAGTAGATAATGTTTCTGCTGACAATGAAAAACAGTTATTAGAGATGTTAAAGGAGACAGTGGACAAGGAAATGCAGGACATGACACCAAGCAGAGGCAGACAGCTGCTTAAAGATGCAGGGGTTATGATTTTTCCCGGTTTGGATTTAAATTCTGCTCTGGTTTTTGATAGTTTTTTGAATAATGCTGATGATAAGTATAAGCTTACTCCAGAAGGAGTTAATGAAGTCTATATGGGAACGAGATACAATAATGATGAAAATTCTTTAATGATATGGGCATTGTATCCTCCCCATAAGAAGACGGCCATCATAGACACTGAAAAAACTTTTGGCCATGTTATGACTTTCAGAGCAGGTGAAACTGACCCCATAATTACTGCAGACATTGGTATCAATGTTGCAAAGTTGAATAAAGCACAAGCTCAGATGTTAATCAAGGAAAGAGATGCTTATAAGCTGAATTGTGAAAGATTGACAAAGGAGAATGACTACTTGAAGCACGCTATTAAGAGCACCTTTGGCCAATCTACGAAGAGAATAACTCAAGGTGAGAGCTCACAAAGTAGTCAAGAGATATCCCATGATCAAGCCAAACAAATTCAAATAGATGCATTTGTTACAATACTGCAGAGCAGGTATGCAAACATGGTACGGTGGTTAAACCAATTTTGGGATAACTACTTGGAAAATCATAAAGCAGTCAAAGAACATGAAAGGCTTGATCAGAGGATACAAGAAAAGGTGATCGAGTTGCAAAACAGAGGTGCCACTGATAGCACAGATATCTCTGATGCAAGAGCATTGCTCAAACAGCACCAGAATTATTATGATAAACTCAAAGCCGATGCCAAGGAAGGGACTGATGCATCAAACGCAGGGGTGCCCAGGATATTCAAAGATAATGGAGAGGTAAAGAGCAAAGAAGAGTGGACTGTTGATTGTCAAGTTATATTGCACAAAGCCACAGGAGCTCTAAAAGATAAAGCCTCTGTATCTACAGAAGTTTGCAAACAACTGGAGGAAATGGTCACCCTTGATATAATCACCAGGAGTGCAGTCGAGCTTACTGATTCTCACCGTGCGCAGGAGTACTTAGATCATCTAACAAAAGTCTATTTATGGCTAAACAGAGCCTAATTAAGATTATGTAATTATTGTTTGTATTGGTTAAAATCCCAAGAGACTTATTGAAGAGTTGTATCTCTTCATGAAAATATCTATATAAGTTCAAACAATCTATGCTGAAAAATCATCAGCAGTAGAAGTATTCATATATACATATACATAATATTCCAAAATGACCGTGTTGCATATTTTATTTTGAGGAAGAAATTTGAAGTTCTCTGATTCAGTATTTCTACTTTGGTATCAGTTATTTGTTGAAATTATTCAATCGTGTGGCTGTCTCCATTTCTGCATTTCCCTGTTATTCAGATTAAGATATCAAGTATATATTTAATCTGTCAATACACATTCGCTGTATCTGTGTGATTAATTCGGTTGGTGTCCATCCTAAGGAATTAAACCCTTCTGATTTATTCACAGTAGCCTGGAAGTAGTAAGTTGGGATTACTAAGTAGAGCCATATAATTAGGATTGACACACTGTCTCCAGTAAAATATTATCTGTTAATCTTGTCTTTTCATTTCATTTGGTTCCTTCAAGTAAGGATTAAAGTACCTTCTGGTGAATTATAAGATATCTGATTTTATTTGGTTGGATTATCAAGAAGAGTATGTCAGTCATTTACTTGCACGTTTATACAAGCTATAAACCAGAACTGTGCCAAATATCTAGAATTATTACCATTTAGAAACTACTGTTCTTAGTCCTTCAAATTGACTCTGTTACCCAACAAGGCACTGGTCTCATTCAACTCATTAATTAAAACCTTTTTTGATATTGCTTATACAATTTCTGCCAATCACTTATCAAACATTACACATAGAATTAATTAGTCAGCTTTGTCATCTATCCTACATCCTATGCCATTGTAGATAGACCTAGTTAGTCCATTCATCCACACTCAGACTGCTTTAATATTTCAAGGTTCACCCACCTAGGTGTAGCAGGACCTAAAGTGTAGGAAATCATCAAACCTTGAAGGTTGATTTCGTCAAGTTAGTTCCAAAACGTTGCAAATCCAAATATAGAGCCTGGCATCCTCTTAGGATTAGTAACTTGCATTTTTGAGACCTAACACATCCAAATACTCCTATGGAAGAAATGAGGAAAGAACTTGAGGGTCTAAAACAACAAATGTCAGATCTCAAGATGGGTACAAGCACTAAAAACTACTCCTTGGAAGATATTGCACCATACCCCTTTGCTAAAAAATTAGTCATGAAACCATTTCCCTATCGATTCGAAGTTCCTAAGTTTGACAAATACAAAGGGAAAGGGGACCCTAGAGATCACATCAGGGAATTCAACACAGCATGTTTAGAAGTAGCTCACAATGAGACTTACTTAATGATACTATTCCCTAGATCTCTAGGCAGTCAAGCTATGGAGTGGTTCTCACGTCGTCCATCGGGCATCAAAACTTTTGATGAGCTAGTCAACAAGTTTATCACTCACTTCTCTTACAACATCGAACACGAAGTCTCTATGCTTGATCTATGCAAACACCAAACAAAAAGGTGGTGAATCATTTTCCACCTTCCTACAATGATGGAGACAACTAGCAAGCAAATGCTCATATGATATACTTGAGAAGCAACTAATGGAGATGTTTGTCCATAACCTCAACACCGATCTTGGCTATCAAATACAAATACAATACCCTACATCATTCTCAAAAGTCATCGAAATGGGATTGTTTATCAAAAAAGCTATGATCGCCAAGGGGCAAATCAAGTTATACAAGGACACACCTACCTCCAGCTACACGATGGACAAATCAAAGTTTTGGACCAAGAATAAGAATGCTGTCAATGATGGAGTGGTTGATGCCAAGGCGGCGGCTCCCAAGCAACAACCCATACTCACTCTCAAAGGAGAAGCAAACAATGTTACGCCCAACAAAATGTTTGCTCAGGAGCCAAGACCATGGTTCAATACCAATCCAAGATGAAAGTTCACACTGTTGGGTGAGTCCCAAGAATCTGCATTATGGAAGTTATTAGCTAACAATGAAATCTCTCTACCGCCAACAAGTGATTATGAGCCTATTGTCAAACCTCCCTATTGGAAAGACACTGACTATTGTGAGTATCATAGAGGAAGGGGACATACAACCAACAAATATATCCATCTCAAACATGTTATCCAAGACGTGCTTGATAAAAATCAAGGAGGAACCCAATAGCATACCTCTAATAGGTCACATGTGGCTTACAGAGATCCACTTCTCAATCATGACAGGCCATACAACAACAATAACAACCATGGCAATAATAATGGCAACAACAACCATGGTAACAACAACAACAATCACAACAGGCCAAATCAGAATAGTGGGAATAGTAATGCCAACTATGCAAGTGTGCCATTCAACTATACCATCAATTGCCTATCCGAGCATGTCCCACAAATCAATGTGGTCACGCCCAATCAACAATCAGAACCTAACAAAATCAGTTGTAGTATCATTACCCACAGTGGTAAAGTCACCTTGAATACCATCCCTCCAAGGTTGTCACCTTCTCAGTCCAACCCCCATCAGTATAGCATCATAGACCAACTTCGTAAGACTCCGACCCACATTTCTATCTTGGAGTTGTTGCGTCTATCTCCTTCTCATAAGGATATTCTCAATAAAGCCTTAGTAGAAACCACAGTCCCCACTAACTTGGCCCAAGAGAAGTTTCAAGCCATGGTAGGTAATCTGACCTCCTCAAGTAACATATCATTTATCGAGCAAGATGATCTCTCAATCTCTCAACCTCATAACACCCCTCTTCATATCGTCGCATTCATCCACAAGCACCGCATCAAGAGGGTTCTCATTGATGGGGGAGCTAGTTTAAATATTTGCATGTTGAAGCTTGTCCTTACATTGGGGTTCTCCAAAAATGCAATTGATCAAAGAAAGAGGATAACTATCAAAGCCTATGATGAAGAGGAAAGAACTACAAAAGGAACAGTGGTGTTGCCCATACAAGTGGGACTGATAATCAAAGATGTTGTGTGCCAAGTCCTCGATAGGGAGATCACCTATAACATTCTGCTAGGAAGACCGTGGATTCATGCCATGAAGGCTGTGCCCTCTAATTATCATCAATGTATAAAATTCCCTCATAATGGCAAGCAAATCACCATCCAAGGTGACCCTGACCCCTTCCAGCATTGCAACTCTATCCTTTCAAAACCTGAGTGCATCATACCAAACAATAGAGCATCCACATCCCCTATCCCGCAACTTGATTCTACCACTGAAGCTTCCTCATCACGGCCCAAAGAGTAGAAAATTACCATCAAAGAAAAAGGAGTGGGGGAATACTCCATAGAGCACATCCTCAATCTAGCCAGGCTACCTTTATCTCCTAGATCCTTTGGTCGACCCAAGCATTTTCCAAAGCCATCTTCTCCTCCTACACCTCCAACAACTCCCTTTGTAAAATGGGGGACCCTATCAGATGAGACAGAGGAAAGAGATGTCCTACAATGGCTTTATACCGAAGAAGAGAACACACAACATGAACCACCTAGACTACCAACAGAGATCTATGGGCAAGGTGAATCTATCCTACATAGAATGGGTTATGAAGGACAAGGCCCCATTAGCCTAAGAAGAGAAGGAATCATAGGACCCATTCAACCTTCTTCATCCTCATTGGCTAGAAATACAAAAGGCCTAGAATACACAGGTAAGGGCAAAGCTAAGGAAAATGCTTGTCTAGTGGAAACGATCCATACACTCCAAGTGGATAGTGAAACAAATTCCAATGAATATGAGTGGGATGAGCTGACAGAGCATTCCTACGATGACAAAGAATGTGATACCATCCAAAATTATAGCCCCTACCGTGAGGGACAAACGCTACCGAATAGACCCCTAGAGTCTGATTTGCCTATCTCTAAGAATATGACTTTCGAGGAAGGTTTGAGTTCTATCGCAATAAATAATTTGGAGGAAAGTACCATCCTGAAGACTCCCCCTACCAAACGCCTTCTATATCCATTCAAACCATCAATGAATTAGATCTATCCTCTGACTCCCTCCCCCTTCTACATCCTGAGCTTATCGACTGGGATCTACAAAGAACTCCTCAACTAGGTATGTTCCAAAATGACGATGCTTATATTGACTACATGGAACTTAGGGACCACCTACCCAAAGGGGATCATAAATATGGTTTTGCTATTTAACTTAATACCATGGCTTACTTTGGAGAGGGTGCCAATCCTTCTAGTCACAAAAATATCAAAATAAAAACTGGATCTGATGGTGAAAACCACTCTGCAGCAATGTCAGACCCCAAAACAGTAAAAAGAAAGGATGCATCCGAAGGTGAAAACCCAACTATGGCACCTAATGATGGAAGGTGTGACACTCTCCCCAATGACATGCACCAGGAGAAGTATCAGATTGTTGTGGAACCCACAGAGCCAGTTAATATTGGAACAGAGGAACAGCCTAAGATCATTCACTTTGCTAAATCTCTCACCCCACCAAAGAAGACCAAGTTTGTACCATTCTTCAAGAGAAAGCAAGTCAATTTTGCTTGGTCATATGCAGATATTCTAGGGTTAGATCCAAATTTGATTCTACATCATCTTCCATTAGATCCAAGAGTAAAACCAGTGAAACAAAAGCTTAGAAAGATGCATCCACACATAGCATTGCTTGTAAAAGAAGAACTCAAGAAATTACTGGATGTAGGATTCATCAAAGATATAGACTATCCAGAATGGGTCTCCAACATAGTACCAGTGTCCAAACCAGATGGTCGAGTCAGACTATGTAATGACTTCAGAGATCTAAACAAAGCTTGTCGCAAGGATGATTTTCTGTTGCCAAATATAGATATCATAGTCGACTTGACAGTAGGGCATACCATGTTGTCTCTCATGGATGGCTTCTTGGGATACAATCAGATTAGGATAGGACCAGAAGACCAGCACAAAATAGCTTTTACTTGTCCATGGGACACTTTCTGTTGGAACATCATGCCATTTGGGCTAAAGAACGCAGGAGCCACATATCAACGTGCTATGACCACTATATTTCATGATATGATGCATGTCACCATGGAAGATTAAGTAGATGATATCCTAGCAAAATCACTCACAAGAGAATCACATTTGGATGTGTTAGAGAAAGTCTTTTAGAGATTAGAACAATTCAAAGTCAGGTTGAACCCAAAGAAATGTGTGTTTGGAGTCACCTCAGGCAAACTCCTAGGTTTTATTGTATTAGCAAATGGAATAGAGGTGGATCCAGCCAAAGTTAAGGCTATCATGGACATGCCACCACCCAAGACTCTTACTCAACTAAGATTGCTACAAGGAAAGCTACAAGCAATCTGTAGATTCATATCACAACTGGCAGACAAGTGTCAACCATTCAGTCATCTCCTGCACAAGAACATTCCATTTAGATGGGATGACAAATGCGAAGAGGCATTCAACAATCTGAAAGAATATCTTATGAATCTACCTATTCTCATGCCTCCCATTCAAGGGAAACCATTGATACTCTACATATTTGCTACACCTACAACTCTTAGGGCTCTCCTAGCACAACAAGATTATGAGAATAAAGAGAGAGCCGTCTACTATATCAGTCAAACATTGGTGGGCTATGAGTTGCAATACTCACAGATAGAAAGGTCATGTCTTGTGGTAGTTTTTTCTTCCCAAAAACTCTGACATTATATGCTTGCACATCCAGTCAAACTTATTGCAAAAATAGATCCACTGAAGTATCTACTAAGCAAAGCAGCTCTCACAGATCACCTAGGCAAATGGGGCAATGCTCCTAAGTGAATATGACATTGAGTATGTAGATAGAAAAGCTATCAAAGGGCAAGTCATTGCTGACCAGTTAGTGGATGCACCACTGTAGGACACCACACCAATGCAATTTGACTTTCCAGATGAATCCTTATTCAACATCTCAACACATTCCTGGAAACTATACTTTGGTGGGTCCTACACAAACCATGGATCAGGGGTAGGAATCTTGTTTGTAACTCCTCATGGTGACACTATACTGAAGTCTTACCGCTTGTTATTTCCATGCAGCAATAACATTGCAGAATATGAAGCCTTAGTCATTGGCCTCAAGATGGCAACAGATTGGAAAATCAAAGAGTTACATGTCTACGGTGATTCTCAACTAGTGATAAATTAGGTCAATGATGATTACCAAACCAAAGATGAGAAGCTTGTTCCATACAAGAGAATGGTGGGTGACTTTAAGGAATACTTTGTGATTATATCTTTTGAGCAGATACCACACATTGAGAACAAAGCAGCAGATGCCATGGCGACCATTGCTTCTCTTCTAGGGCTACCAGAAAATGAGTCATGGTACGAGTTCTTAGTGGAAACTATTCGATAACCAGCTTATGATCTTCCTAAGACCCATTCCATATGCCTTCTTGTTGGATCTGATTCACCTTGGTATGGTAAGGTTTATACTTACCTCAAGGACAATATCCTCCCACTTGACTTATCTTCCAACCAATGACAAACCTTTATATGCCAAACTTCTCGCTATACCATTATTGCCGATACCCTATACTGACGTGGTCTAGATGGTACTTTACTCTGTTGTTTAGAATGAGAAGAATCTGTAACCGCCTTACAAGACGCACATGAAGGGATTTGCGGGACACACTCTAGTGGTCCTTTCTTAGCCAAGAAACTCATGCGTTTGGGTTATTACTGGCTAAACATGGAGACAAATTCATACCAATTTGTGAAGAAGTGCAAACAGTGCCAAATACATGGGAACTTGATACATGCACCAGCTCAAGAGTTGAGACCTTTAACGACACCTTGGCCCTTTTGCCAATGGGGACTTGACCTTGTGGGAAAAATTCATCCACCCTCCTCCAACAGCCATAAATTCATCATAACCGCCACTAAGTACTTTACCAAGTGGATTGAAGCCGTTCCCCTCACCACTATCATAGGTAAGCAAATCTCTTCATTCATCCTGAATTACCTCATCTGCAGATATCGAATTCCTTCATCCATTATCATAGATAATGGAAGACCATTCAAAAACTAGGATGTCCAAGAACTCTGTGACCGATTCAAAATCCAACACCGTTTCTCGACACCTTACTACCCCCAAGGCAACGGTCAAGCTGAAGCATCCAACAAGACCATCTTGAAACTCCTCAAGAAGACTATCAATGATGCTGGCTGTGATTGGCACATCCAACTCAATCTTGCTCTATGGGCCTACAGAACCAGTATACACACTCCCACAAGTGCTACACCTTACGCCCTTGTCTATGGATTAGAAGCTATCCTCCCCATTGAAGTTGAGTTACCATCCCTCAGGGTGTTGTTGAAAGGTCTCATATCAGATGAAGAGTACAGAGTCTCCAGATTGCAAGAACTAGAGTTGCTAGAGGAAAGGAGACAAAAAGCCTTTGACCATCTCAAAGCATATCAACAGATGATGTCACAAAGCTATAACCACAGAGTTCACCCAAGAGTCTTTAAGGTTGGAGATCTAGTACTTAAAGAGAATCCCCACAATCAACAGGATAGGGAAAAGAAAGGCAAGTTTGAACCCAATTGGCTTGGGCCTTATGTGATTATACCTGCTTATGGATCGGGGGCAAATCAGTTAGCAACATCAGAGGGTGATCTGTTAGATGACCCAATCAACAACATGCATCTTCACCAATTCTATACCTAGGAGAACCCCAATGTAAGGGGGGCATAAAATACAAAAAAATAAAAAAATAAAAAATAATACAAAAAATCAAAAAATCAGAAAAATACAAAAAAAATCAAAAAATCAAAAATAAAAATACAAAAAAAATCAAAAAATAAAAAAAATACAAAAAAATCAAAAGAATCAGAAAAGTACAAAAAAAAATCATCCTTTGGTGAAAACCTGGCAATCAGGTGCCTTGGATAGGTATCATGATGAAAACCTAGGAAATAGGCATCGTGTTTACTTTCTAGCTTTCATGCAAATAAAAGCAAGTGGTGAAAACCTGGTAAACATGCGTTACTTGTGATAAACCGCTTCCTCCATCTTTGGGAAACCAATCACCTTGTGTCCATTCTTCCTTGTGTCCCATTCGATCCATATCCATCCCATAATAAAGACCCATCGGTAACCTATCATGGCTTGATACTCTATCTCTTCATTGCCTTGTCAACCAAGGTTTTATCCCATATCCTATCTATAGTGTCAGCCTAACATAGTGTCTCTCGTTGGTCTCCATGATCCAAGTCCATGAACTACGTTGCCTCTGTGTCGTCACGTAGGCAAGGCCATATTTCTATGCACCCCCGAGGCTCCCACGGTCCCATTCTTCCTATTTCTTGTCATCTTTCTCGTCGTCTTTCTTCTAGTTCATCCATGGTCCATTAGGGTTTACCCTGAACTACATTGCCTCTGCGTCGTCATCTATGCAAGGCCATTTAGCAATAAGCTCCCGAGGCACTAGGTCAGTCCCTTAGGGTTTGTCTCACTAGTAAGGATTGTGGAATCTTCTCACCAGGCAAGCAAGTGCAAGCAAAGCCCGCTTTCAAGCAAAAATTCTAACGCAAGACATTAACCTATCCAAAGCAAAGCAAATTCCTAAGGCCTTCTAAATGATTTTACCCAAATTATGGCAAGAAACAAACACATCTAAATGCAAAAATGTTTTGTGGATTGGAAACATGGTTAAGGTACAGAGTCTTGATTTTTGCTATGATGCCTTCCTATGCTACTTGAGGATGCCAAAAGCTAGAGATACTATGATGGGGGCATGATTATTTCTTTGTTTGTTGTTTGTGGATTAAACTTTAGTAATGTGAAACCTTGTCTAAGGACATGATCGGCAAAAGATCATCGAGGACATCAAAGGTCTAACATGAACGGGAGCAATCCTTGTTTGTTGATACGTAAGAAATACTCAGGTCATCTTGGTTCAATTATACCTTGATGCTTGTATTAACTTGCTAAATCAAAATCCATGTAAGCAATACTCAGGTCATCTTAGTTCAATTATACCTAGATGCTTGTATTAACCTACAACATTTCAAAAAAGTACCAAAAAAATCACCCAATGATGAAATAAGCACTTCAAAATATTTGCACCATCAAGATGTCAAAATCAAAGCATCCATTATACATCCATCCATCCATCCATATCCCATGCAATAAAGGATCAAAGCAATACAGAGTAACACTACAAAGTCAAGCTTGTGAATCTTTCTATCAAGTCATTCTTCTATTCATTCTACCTTCTATCTATCATTCTGTCATTTCTGTGTCGGTAGAGTACATTTGGACACCGCAAAAACATAGCATATAGCTGCATATCATATCACATGAGATAGTCATTTACATGATTAAATCAGTTGCATACATAGTCATTGCATTAGGTCATCCATATACAATCATCATATAGTGTCAAAACAAAAAACAACCAAAAACGTAGATAAGTGTATTACATATAGATACCATTTGCACTCACACACATAAGAAGCATGCCAAGTAAAGAGCATCTAAGTTTCCATTAGGTCATATAGCATCATATCAAAAGCTATATCTAGATAACATCTCATAGCATCAAGTAAAAACATCTAAGTCTATACATACATCTCATCATACAATAGGAATGCATCATAAACTCATACATATAGAGAGAATCACATAGCTGCATCATCATATAAATATCATGAAAATGTGTCCAAATGTATAATATCAAAATCTCTATCTTTGAATCAATGTCATATACAAAAGTGCATTCCAACATATGGTGATACATGTCTCAAAATAAACAAAAGTGGTACAAGTCTATCCGGCTATCTGAGCCATCAAGAAGGTACGTAGGTCAAGTCTCTGCTACCCCTACTGTTGTGGCCCATCACAGAAGCTCCTGACCTTGATGGACCTGCTCTCTAGGAAGCCACAGACTGGCTCCTATAGATAGAAGCCCTCTAACTCACCAGCATGGCACCATGATATAAACCTTGATAATACTGAGCTTGAGCTTGCACTCTAGAAAGCTCACCCTACACCTGTGCTAGCTATGTCTGCATCTATGCTAACTATGTCTGTGCCTGCTGCACTTGCCCAACCAAGAAACTAGTCACTGCATCTATCCCCAGGGTTGCCAATGTGGTATCCCGCAATACACAGATAACTCATATCTGTGTGTCTACCATATCTCTCTCTGGCCAATCCCGCAATCACCTCTGCGTCTGTCTCTCAGTGGCTATCAACTCTCCTAAGCTGTGCCCTCAGCTGTCTAATCTCTCCCCTTAGGGTGGCTATCGCCCTCTCTTGCACATCTGACTGTGCTGGACCCTAAGCAACCTCTGCCTATCTCTACCCTTGTGGCTGAGGTCCTCGATGCTATACCATCTACTGGGGTGGCGGCATCTGTGCTTGTTGTGGTACCTACTATGCAACCTGTGATGGCACTGCTTGCTTGGTGTGGGTCCATCCCTCCTCACCTCTCCTCCGCTATTTAGGTCAACCCCCGTCATCTCCATCATCTCCATCATCTCCCCCATCTCTGCCACCTCCTCGTCCTCCTCTACCCCTCCCCCTCCTCCTCCTCCAACCAACCTGGCCATCCTCATCTAAGTCTGCCTTGTCTATCTGTGGTATCAACACCCCAGGCCCTGAGTATCTCAAAAATGTGTGTATAGTAAACTAGTCCTCAAATTCTTGTGTCACCCCTGCATCTGCGATCATCCTTCTCATATCCCAGGCAATGTATGGCATCTGCCGAAACTCAGCCAGTGCCTCCTCATAGGATGCCATTGGCCCCCATCTGTACCTCTCTATGTGTGTCCTAGCAAACTGTGCCTGCCCCTATGGCATGCCCTGTCTCCTCCCAAACTACCTCTGTACCTGGCTGACTATCTGCCTCTCCAGGATAAAGTGTGTCCATCCTATCAGCCAGCGTATCTGGTAGCAGTAAGGAATCTCATCTGCCTCGTCATCCCATGACTCATAGTCTAGATATGGTCGCCACTCGACCACATCCACTCCATCCAATGCATGTCGCCAGTACTCCAGCTTCCCTACCCTATGCTGGGAAATCACTCCTACGTAGCCATAGCTGTATGGCTCTCCCCTCTGTCTCTCAAACACACGGATCAGTCTAGTGATTGCTATGTGCTCCCATAACCAAAATTGTAGAAGTGACACACCTGCAGATAGGCTTGTACTCCTGTGATATACCACCTGGTGCATATCATGGTATAAATGAGCAAGTACACAAACTCCCCATGCATATCAAGTCCCCTCTGTAATCATCCTCTCCATGATCCTACTCCATCCAACGGGGAACCCGTGTGATCTCCTGTCGGGGCATACCACACCTCTGATCAGTCCTGCTATAATACCAAAGAAGTAGTCGTAACACTCATAGATGTCCTGCCATGGGATAACCTGTCCGACCAGCTCAGGGTCGTCAAACACTCGCCTATACTCAGCGAGTTCTGTGCCTCTCTATGGATCATACTCCACCAGGTCACCCTGAATAGGCAAATATAGAATCCTGTAAACATCCTCCAAGGTTATGGTCATCTCACCAGTAGGGAGGTGGAAGGTCCCATCCTCATTGTGGAATCTCTCCACTGTAGCAGTCAGCAATCCATGGTTCACCTAAACCTTGAGCATGAAGCAAACATAGTCGAGTCCCATAGTGCCGAGTGCCTCTCTATCTATCTCTATCAGCATGTATCTCTACAGCATAGGCATAAGGAACTATTCCCTAGACTGAAGTGTATCACGTATATCCTCCTGCAAGCACGTAAAGCAAGGCGTCAATCCAAAACTACAAGACCCATACTCCACATATCTATAGAAACATATCAACTAACTTAGCATTTCAAATTGATCAAAACAACACACTACATCTCTTGACTAGATTCCTGCAATCTCAGAGATAGCTTATCGATTGACGTGTCAAGCAGGACACCAATTGAGTCAATTTGCTAAGTCTTTCGCTTGTCTATATCATATGCACCACAATAGGTGGTAAATGCACCGTTTCATAGTAAATGCACCATTTCTTGACCTATGTGCTACTTCTAGTATATGTATGGTAGAAACACATGTATGCGCCGCCCTATGCTACACATGCGCCACTCTAGTGTATGCGCCGTTACATCTCATACATGTGTAGCAAGATTATGTATGCGCTGACTTATTCTACATATGCGACGATTCTATAGATGCGCCACTTTATTGCATGTATGCACCACAAAACAACAAATGCGCCATTTCGCACAACATATGCGCTGCACTAGCTTTCAGCGCATCTGTTTTCCCTAATTTTCCCCTAGCATTTATGACCCTCAAACGTGACCCTGGGGAAAGTTTTTCAAGCTACATACTGGGGGTCCTACCTCTACTGGCCAGTCGAATTGACAAATGTGCTCGAATCAATGCTCCTCACGTGGAATGTCCATCCTCATGCTGACTGCTCTATGCTCTAACTGCTCTAAGCCCTCCAATGTGAATCGGACCAAGACAAGTGTACAAATGTATTGTCTTGTGGACCCAGCTCCTATTTATAGCATGCAAACCCTAATCTAGCTAGGTGGTGACTACGACTACTTCCCATGCCCATTTCTTCCAGTTTTCTTTCCCGTTTCTCTAAAACGCGTCATTTTCTCTCCAAACCTAACTAAGTTTTCCCTTCGTCTTCATGAGATTGTCCATCTCATGTCCTTCTACCTTCTTCCTGTCCAATCTCCCGAGGGGGCATCCTATCGTCATAACCTGTACCAAAGGCAAATGGGGCATGTATCATTATCATACTATCTATTCTTCGAAACAACGTGATAAAACACATTGCATCAAAGAGGGGCAAAATGTATATGCCTAAAAATGACATGATTCACATTTCTCTAAGTTAATTAAATATCAAAATATTTAATTATCTCCTCTAAAGTCAACAATTAAATAAAATCCTTTATTTAATTCAATTCCTCCAAACAATTAAATAATTTTTAATTATTTAATTAAATCAATTCATTCTTCCAAAATTTGAGTAAATTAAATCAAATTTATATAAATTATCTCAATCTCCACAAATAAAATAAATGAAATATTTTATTTATTCTTCCAAAATCATGCACAACAATTAAATAAATTTATTTATTTAATTAGCTTACTTTCTTCTAATTCTTCAAATATTCTTCCAAATCTTCTAAAAATAAGTCTTCTTATCCATGCACACACAATTAAATAATTTATTATTTAATTTCTCTCAAATCATGCAAAAGCAAATCTCAAGTTGAGTTATCTATTCAATCAACCTTGTTTTTATCAATCTCTCTTAAATTAGAAAAAAGCTTTCTAATTTATGAAAAGCATGTCTTATCTTTAGAAAAGAAAGTGATTAACTCAAATAAAACAGCTTTTGTGTGACACTTGTCTTCTTCTTATTCATTGCACGTTCCTCAACTATTCTCAACCATTGATCTTCTCATTCTTTCTATACCGTTGATCTTCATTCTTCCAAGTCTATAAATTGAACCTCAATCTTCCATTTCAATCATCCAAGCTTTAAGTATTGTTACTCTGCAGGAATTATAGCGTGCCTTTGGCACCCTCATCATTCTTTCATTGCTTGTGATCACACTTTTTACTACGCACTATGCACTACCATCATTTTGGAGCTCTTCTTCATTGCGACATCATCACAGCCATTCTCAATTGACATTCTTGACAAAGCAAAGAAGTGCACTCTCTGAGGGCCCTTTTCATACACATGAGAACGATTCTTGATAGGCAATAATGGAAGTTTCAATCTAAGGTTTGCTTTGATTATTTCACTATTTTATCTTGTTTGATCTCCTTAGTTTCACTATTTCATTGAGTTTGGGTATCTGTTATTGTTTATTTATTGATATTCATTGTTGATCCAATTTACCCTTATAGGAAGTATATACTAGATACCCCAAAATGTAGGCACAAGTTCCAAAAGCACATAATGAAGAGGGAATTTTATATTTAGATGACTACTCTGAAGATAGTTGTTACCCTGATAGTAGGTTAACACGGAAAATGAGTGAGTAAAAAACATTTTAGTACACCTACTTAATAGAATTGGAGCAATATGAGATAGTTGTAACCCCTATATCAGGAGGAGGCTTCAATTTTCTTGTCAGACCTAATTTTTAAGGACTATTATAATATTAGAAAAGTGTGAAATAGTTACAATATATGTAGCTTTATATGGAGTTTTTTTGCTAGGTTGTTTTGTCAAGGCTCCAACAATTTACAAATATAGGGAAATAAAAAATTAGTTATATAGTTTAATAATGTTGTTTATCCATATAAGATTACTATTGAACTTAAGATTGTGTATGAAGTTTTCATAAACTATAAATTTAAATATACACCATTCATTAACTAGATCACAATCTAGTCATCCATCCTTTATTCATTTGTCAAAATAGATCATAATAAATGGTTTTAAAAAAATCATGTCAAAGATGACAAACAACATATACTTTTACCTGAGTAATATGAGCCAAGAAGCTTATGCTAAGAAAATAATAATATCCATTTGCAATGTGGGCTTTAACCTACGCAGATAATTAAATGGTTCTATATAGCCAAGGCAATCTCCACACATAATTAAATGGTTCTATATAGCCAAGATAGTCTTTTTTTTTTTTTTTTCACCCTCTTGTATTTGAAACATATGAATTTGTTTATCAAATATAATTCCTATTAACTGTATGGTCCTAATAACATTCAAAACATTTTTTTTTTGGCTAGACTAAGATCATTATCAAATATACTTAAGTAGTAAAAGTAAGGTTTTGTAATTTATCTATTCAAAAAAAATGTTTCATAGAAAAATGATAGTTGAAGTGATAGATTCTTATGTCTATTTAAAAATTCGAGGCTTTAAAAAAAATTTAAATGACCAATTTATGTTTTATAATATTATCTAAAAAAGAACTATTTAGTCTTTGATAAGAGATATCTAAAATAAATAGTTAGTCTTTAATAAGAGATAACAAATATAACATAGCATTATCAAATGTTGTGAGCTTAAATAGTAAAAATATAAATTTGCAATCTATCTATTAACCTAGAAATATCGAACTTCAAGTGATTGATTCTTATGTTTATGTAGACACTTAAAAATGTCCTAGGCCTGGAGTGACATTTTCACACATAATTTATCTCAATTTCATATTCTGCTATTAATTAAATAATTTTTAATTATTTAATTAATTCATTTCCTCTCTTATACTTTTAATTAAATAAATTTTATTTATTTAATTATTTAAGCTATGTTCTTCTAAATTCCTCTATAATTAATTAATTTAATTATTATTTAATTATTCACTACTATAACATCCATATTCTCCTTTTAATTTAAATAAATACCCATTTATTTAAATTATCAACCTTACCCTAATTAAATAAGTCCCCACTTATTTAATTAAAACCACCTTACATTACCCCTTTCCTCTAAAAAATTAAATAAATGCACACAATTTATTTAATTTCAAAATCAATTCCCACCTCACCATTTCTTCTAATTTAAAATTATCTTTTCTCCTCTTGTGGCTAGAAACCCTAAATCATTCTCAGCCCTTGATCTAGGAACCAAGTCAACTCTTCATCTCAACCCTCCATTCACATATCCTCTTCTATAAAATCACTCTTACCCTCTCATTTTCATCTCACCACTTGCAAAATAGACTTGTGCCATTGTCAACTCTTGAGATCTCCATCATATTTGCAGACTTGCAAGTCTTATTGCAATAGCTTAGCTAGCTTAGATAGCAACAATAGAGCATTTACACTATTAACCTAGGTTCTCTTGCTTTCATGCTTAGTTTGTTTGATTCTAGGTTGATTTAGGGCTCCATTGAATGGTTAGGGTTTGAAATTGCTATTTGCAAGGCTTTTGCAGTGTTTTTACCCAGCTACAACTGGTGAACCCGACTTGAACGCTTGTACATTTTGCAAATTTTGAGTTTCTTGAATTTGTAGGTTTGTACGATGCATAAGCTTCTTAGTACAATGCTTGTGCTTCTTCGTGTGATGCTTGAGCCGTACAATGTGACGCTTATGTGGAGTCTGCAATGCACTGGAAGGATTCTACAATGCTTGTGACTATGTTTAGGGCAAAACTTTGTTATTTTGATTTTATGAGCCTAACCCAGTTATTTTTGCAGGATTCTAACCTTTTTTTTATACTCTATGTGTGGTATTAACTCTCTGGTTCATGCTGGTTAACTTATTGAGAATTTTTTAGGGCATTAGGGTTTCATATTTCAAGGTTTTCTATCTAGGGTTTTTATATGCTTGTTTGGACATTTGGGTATATCTTGTGTATGTCTAAAAGTTCCTCATCTTTCTGGCATCCAAGAATCAACCTTACAGTACTAGGGTTTGATATTTGTCACTAAAGTGCATTTTTTCATTCATTGTTAGGGTTTTCTTGTCAAATTTGTGTTTGCAGAATACAGTGTCATGCTTATGTAGAATAGTACGATGCTTACAAAGAGCAATGTGATGCTTCCGTTGAAACACCCATGTATATCTATGTGATGCAGTCGCTTCTCTATCTGAGGATGTCGCCATTCTGTGCGATGCCTCTGCTGCACCACCTACGCAACTTAGTGTGATGCCTATGCTATTTTATGCATTACATTTACTATTAGGGTTTTCTACTAACATTTTTCTTACAGGAATTGTGTGATTCCTCTATGGCTCTGTGCAATACTTCAACCTCTTTCTGTAATGCATGTGTCTGGTATTGAAAAACAAAGTGATTTTCAGTACTTTCCATTTGGGTTTTTCCTATTTTTTTATAGCAAACTTAGGGGTTTTCTCTCTGTTACTGATATCTATTAGCAACTTGTGGCATTGGAGGGAAACTTTAATTCAAATCACTAACTTATTTTTACAGGGTTTATTTTATTTCATGACTGTGTGTGGTTAACTTAGGAATATTTGATTTAGGTTTAAAATACAACTACACATCTATTTGCAACCTACATATTTCACTCATTGGGATTAAAATAAACCACACTCATTTGGGATTAAAAAGAACAACCTTGCATCTTTTCACTCATTCGTTAAAAAGAACAACAATATTGCATCTTTCATGCATTGGGTTAAAAGGAACAACAATTCTATATATTCCACTCATTTGGTTTAAAAAGAACTTGCATTTTCACACATCTAATAAGATAAAAACAAGTTGCATTTTGTTTTCCATGTTTTGTGATTTTTTGTGAAGTAGAGAAGCATATGCTCTTCCCTCATACCATTGGTGATCTTGGGAATCAAAAGCCCTCTACCCCACTTGCATAAAACTACACCACACTTTAAAAAGACTAAAAATGAACCCCTTGTGAGTGTGAGAAATTATATGTATATGCTCTCTCCTTGCATCTTACTACGAGCTTGGAGATCAAAAACATGTACTTGTCTTATTTTTGTGTAAACCTTTAGAGTGGGCCTACTCTTGATACACATTTGCAAGGAGAACTCATTTGCGACCTCAAACGGTACTTTCATCTAGTCCACTATACAAATTAGGATAAGGCAAAAGCCAAGTCCAAACTAGTATTAGTGCTTACCGTATGGCACTAGATCGAAAGGAGGCATACCTTTATGTATATGAAACTCCTAGTAGGGTTAGTTAAAGCTTTAAGTAGCTTTCTGGATGCTCATAATGTGTCGGTCCCCCAGATATTCACTATGAACCTTTTGTGCTAGTGGCCAAAATCCCTCTATTTTTCAGTGCAAGAGGTTGGACCTCTGAAGTCATCCCACTTTCTTTCAGTTCTAAGTAGAGATAGAAAATTCCTTGAGATCTTTGGGTCTTTAGGAATTTAAAGTTTGGTGTGCCTGAGAAGCGAGTGTCATGTAAGGGGGAGCTAGTGCCACCAAACTTCTAGGCTATCTGCTTTGAATAAGTGTGGCTCAGATTTATCTGCAGTGGGAATCCAACAAATATTGTCCTTGACTAGCCTAGGGGTGTGCTTGTCTTCAAAGTGTCTTCAAAAACTTGTCACAAAAATGTCAAACAACAAAGAGTCACAACCACAAAATTGAATGCTAAGTGTTTTCATGTCTGATGTGTTTTCTGATTTACACAACAAACTACCAAAACAAATGTAGAAATTTGACTTTAGGCTCCACTTAGATTGTGCAATGCATATGCTGCTCAGTTAAATAGATAAGAGGCTTCCTGCAATGCATAAGAAATAGTGAAATGTCTCCGCCAGGTTCTGCAACGCCTCTGTAGGTCTATGTAACGCATGCACCTGCAAACAAATTGAAAACCTTAGGGGAACCTTTGAAACATTATTCTCCCAACCAAATTCAATTACAACCATCTCATAAACATTTCAGACCTACTGGTTTTCCATCCCTTTAGGATCCATTTGCAAATCATTTCATCTTCATAGGATTAGGTTTCATGCAAAAACCCATTTAGAATTAGCCTTCACTCCCACATTAACCATATCATTTAGGGAACTTTAGAACCTTAGGATTTCTGCCTTAGACATCAATAGAGGATTCCAAAATTAATCTTCCTAAGTTGAAACATAAGTAGAAACCGTTGAAGTGTGACTACTTCTTAAGTAAAAAATTGGACCAAAAGACCTTGGTATCATGTCCATCCAAATCAATCATACCGTGGGCCTAATTCTCACTTGACTAGTCTAGGTCCACCTTCTAAAGTGAACTCCCATGCTCATGAGCTCACTTTAATTAACCATTCCTCTCGCATCAAAATTCCAAGGTCTTGATAAAACCAATTATTACTTTGAAGGTCATTAGTAGACAATAGTATCCTATTGGACCTAAACTTTGTGAAGATTAAAGTCATTAGCCTCTACTATAGTCTTGGGCATATTCCCTTAGATCATTACCCCACTTAGTTGCATCTGCAAAACATCTTGAGAAAATACCAAAAACATATCTTCGTTCCCATTTGCATAAAGCACTTAGATTGCTTACATTAGCATACACTCATTTTTAGCCTTAGAAAAGACCAAAGATATCCTTGCATTCTCATCCTTAGTATCACTAGGTACCCTTAGAAAATTGCATAGTGCATTCTCACCTTGCATTTACACCTTATCCAAGAAAATACCAAAAACATAGCATAGGAACATTGCATTCTCATCCTTACGACAAAATCATTTTTTCGTCCCTTATAAACTAGTAGGTCTTATATGGTCGAGACAAGGTTGCAAAAGAAAAGGAAGGGAGAATCATTAGAACACCTCGCAAACACCATGAGGTTTTCATCCAACATGAGTAATCCCTTTGAGAACATTCTTTTGAAAGAACAAGACCAAGAAATAACACAACAAGAAATTGAAGAAGCTTCCCAAGACCCTAGGATGTTGTGCATCTTAGATGAGATGATTCACGTGAATGCCCAAAGTTACCTCATGAAACTCTTGCAAAATGGTACTAGGCTTCCCCCTAGGCTAGATATCAACATGATTATAGGGTCACCATCTCATAATGCTGCTCAAAGCCAAGGACAAATGACACCTTCTTGCCACACCAACTCAACAGAAGAAGTTGTCACTATCCCCATGGGACAAACATCACAAGACTCCACAATATCCCATGCAACATTTGATACCAACAATATGAATGTTGTGTCCCAACCATTGACTTTCACAAATCACTTTGTCTTGATGAACATGAACCAAAACAAGAGGACACAAAGGATGCACATAGTGACTTCTAGGGGACAAAACACCACATCAAACGTGAACTTAAACCTTGAACCTCAAAACAATCTAGGCAACCCAAATATAGATCCCCTTGGTCAAAACAACATGAATGTCTCAAACCCACAATATGTTGATCCCAATGGTCAAAACACCAACACCATGTCAAATTTAGACGCAACATTTGGGTCTACACACGGTAATATATTGAACCATCAATACATAGACCCACAAAACCAAAACAACAATGCTTTCACAAATACCAATCCCACCCATAACAATGACTGGAATCAACAATATATTGACCCTAGTGGCCAAAACACAAACTTTGGAGCTACACATGGCCATACCTTGAACTATCAATATATAGATCCATAAAATCAAAACAATATTGTCGTATCCCATGCCCACACAAACGTCAATGCCACTCATAGCCATACCATGAATCGACAATATATAGACCCAAATGGTCAAAACAACAATGTTATGACCAACACTCGTACAAACATTGGTGCCACTTATACCATTCACCAAAACAATCAAAATGTTATCCAAAATGCTAGTGCCTCGCATGAAAACACCCACCATGTCCAAAACACTAACCACATCTTTCAAACAAATCCCCATTACATCCAAAACCAACATGCCACTAACACTTCATCCCATTATCAATACATCAATCCCAACCAAAGCCTAACCTCATCTTCGTCACACATCCTTTTCAATGCAAACACCAAACTAATTGTCACAAACTTGGGACTGTAAAACACATTAGCACTAAGCATAGGTAACTCTCATCAACATGCAATTGCAAACACCATCAACACACTCGTCGAAGCCCTCACCTAAGAGTTGCACAAACTAAAGCAACAATTCTCAAGCTTACAAGTTTTGGGGACAAAGAAACCATACTCTATGAAGGACTTATGCCCATATCCATTTGACAAAAGCATCTACATGCCTCCTTTCCCCCCAAATTTCACCATGCCAAACTTTAACAAATATAGGGGAAAGGGGAGTCCCATCGAACATGTATGTGAGTTCCATACTGCTTGTCTTTAGCTCACCTATGATCACACCTACTTAATGAGACTCTTCCCAAGGAGCCTCACAGGCCAATCTCTTTAATGGTTCACACATCTCCCCATGAGGATACGAACATGGACTGAACTCGCAGACAAGTTCATATCACACTTTTCCTATAATAGAGACAAACATAAACATTGCCACCTTGTGCCAAACAAGACAAGAGGATGGAGAAACCTTCATTTCTTTCTTCCAAAGGTGGAGGGGCCTAGCAAGTAAATGCCCTTGTCACATCCTTGAAAATCAACTAGTGCCAATCTTTGTAGAAAACCTAAACAAAGAACTCATGCATAAATTGCAAATCCATTGTTGCAGCTCCTTCAGAGAAGTGGGCGAGAAGGGGACAACCATTGAAAAAGTTCTTATTGCCAAAGGCATGATAAAATTTTTCAACAAATATCAAAATACCCAAAACATGCCCTATGACAAGAGAAAGACTTGGGCTAAAAAGAAAATGTTACCAATGATGGGGTGGTAGATGCTAAGGCATTTAGGGTTGGTCCCACCATCACACTCAAAGCACCTCCCATAACAAACAATTAGTTGCATGTCCAACAACAACAACAATGACAACCACAACCACAACAACAATCAACTAATTCCATCCAAAATAATCAAAGGAGACCACCTCCTAGGAATAATACCCCTCAATGCAATTATACACCTTTGACAAAACCAATTGAATCAATCTTGTAGAAGTTATTGCAAAATAATCTCATTCAACTGCTAGAAATTAGACAATATGACCTAGCCTTTAAGCCTCCTTCATGGAATGACAATGACTTCTACGATTATCATCGAATCAAAGGTCATAAGATGTCAAACTGCTACAAATTGAAAAATATCATTTAGGACTTCATTGATAGGGGTGATATAGTTGTAGATCAACCATCTGGCTCCTCCAACACTAATCATACCATCTTTACTGACCCATTGCAAAATCACGGATTAGGAAAAGCCTCCTCATCACAAATCAAACGACATAATAGTGTCAACTATAAAAGCATTGCCTATTATTACACTATCAATAGCATCTGTACGCACGATAACAACATTTCCATGATTACCATAAAATTCCATCTAGAATGCGTCTTCACCACCCAAAAAGCCAAGGTAACACTGCAAAGTGTGCCCACCAACATTCCAATACATCCATTCCACAAGCCAAAGGATAATATAACCTTTTGGATGGATCTAAAAAAGACCCCTACTTAGATATCTATCTTCGAATTACTCCACCTTTCTCCTAAACACAAGGCCATCCTGGACAAAGCACTCTTAGAATATTCCATTCCTAGTGATCTAAATGTTAACCAATTTCATGCCATGGTGGGACACTTAGCCTCTGTTAACAACGTGTCCTTCATAGAACATGACTTGCCTTCACACCACCCCAACCACACCGATCCTCTTCACCTAGAAGTTTTTATCAATAAGCATAAAATCTGACAAGTCCTAGTTGATGATGGAGTGGGATTAAATATATGTCCCTTAAAGTTGGTAATAATATTGGGCTACTCTGAGGCTTGTGTCGATCCAACCAAGAAAATTGTTATCAAGGCATATGATGATACTAAACAATCTTCTAAAGGGGTAATCACCTTACCTGTAAGGGTTGGACCTACTACACAGGATACTGTATTCCATGTCTTAGATGCCAAGCTACCATATAACCTCATCCTTGGCTAACCATGGATCCACGCCATGAAGACCGTCCCTTCCACCTACCATAAATGCATCAAATTCCCCTATAACGGCATGGAAATCACCATCCCAGGTGATCCTGATGCCTTTCAATACTACAACCACCTAAGAGAGGTACCTAACATCAGGTACCCGTAAACAAGGTAATCGTACCACCCACTTCATCCAATTATGTTGACCCATCCACGTTATCCAAATCCACCACCACTTTCACTCCACCAATCAACCCTCAAATCCAAATCCAAGACAAAGGATGTGGTGAATACAAGATGGAAAGATCATATTGCATTGGAAAATTGCCTACATCACCCAAGTCTAGAGGAAAGCCCGGCCCTATTCTGCCAAAGTAAACTATTTCTACTTCCCCCACCACATTCACAAAGTGGGGTGAACTCAGTAAAAAAGATGTCAGTGAAGACATCTCCACATGGCTCTATAAAGAAGAAGAAGAGGTCAAACATATCAAATTGCCCATTGAGCAATATGGTAAAGGGTATGAATTTGTCAAAAAGCAAGGGTATGACAGACATAGTGGGCTTGGACCCAATGGAAATGGATGAATGGAACCTCTTCAACCAACTATGCGGCCATGCAATAAAGGGTTAGGATATACCTCATGAAGAGAAAATGCTCCACATACTAAGTTACTTCTAGGAGGGGACATGAGTACCTCCAAGGATGTTGAGACATCAAGGGATCCTCCTGAACCTGAACCACAATCATCCCACCTAGAATTACCTGATGGCACCACCTGGATCAACATTTTTTGGGATCTGGATAACACCTCCATATGCACTCTTACACTCGTCTCCATGAGCTTCCTCGACACCGATGATGGCTTGCCTCTTTCCCATCTCGAACTTATAGACTGGGACCAAGAAACATCACCTAACTTAAATTTATTTGAGAATGACGAAGCTATTGTTGAGCTCATGGGACTTCATGAGGGCATACCATTAGGGTATAACAAGGTTGGTTACATCATGGAATTGGA
The DNA here is from genome assembly GCA_027924645.1 of Cunninghamia lanceolata. Lineage (NCBI taxonomy): Eukaryota > Viridiplantae > Streptophyta > Pinopsida > Cupressales > Cupressaceae > Cunninghamia > Cunninghamia lanceolata. The sequence continues at coordinate 2,805,451 of BSBN01001281.1, read as the reverse complement.
TAATTTTGCATACTTTAGAGAATCCACTCCACCCTCTAGTTGCAAAAGTGAAAACAAAAAAGAAAAATAAAATAGGTCTCTGGGTGAAAATTGGAAGGCGCCCTTAGATCATACAAAATTAAAAATAAAGGATTTATCCAAGGGTGAAAACCTCCCTCAGGTACCCAAGGATGGAGGGTTGGAGGTGTTGCCTACCATACATGAGAAATCACTATTGTTAGTAGAGACAACTATTGAAACCAACCTCAGCACTGAAGAAGCACCCAATATTATTCACTTCGCCAAGTCACTCACATAAAAGGAAAAGCCCAAATTTAGAGATTTCTTCTTGGAATGACAAGTCAACTTCACCTGGTCATATGCTAATATGCCTAGGCTTGACCCACAGTTTGTCTTACATCACCTACCATTGCTACCAAATGCCAAACTAGTCAAGCAAAAACTATGAAAATGCACCCACAGATCGCACTCCTAGTGAAAACAGAATTGAAAAAACTCCTTGATGTGGGCTTTATCAGGCCAATACATTATCTAGAGTGGGTATCTAATTTTGTACCAGTCATGAAACCCAATGGCCAGATCAAAATATGTGAAGACTTTCATGACCTGAACAAGGCATGTCCAAAAGATGATTTTCCATTACCAAACATAGACATCATAGTCAACTTGATAGCCGGATTTGAAATGCTCTCATTAATGGATGACTTCTTAGGATATAATCAAATACAGATAGCACTAGAGGATCAATATAAAATAGCTTTCACATGTCTTTGGGGCACATACTATTGGATCGTCATGCCCTTTGGTCTCAAAAATGCAGGTGCTACATACTAGCGGTCAATGACAACTATATTTCACAACTATATGCATACATGTATGGAAGACTATGTTGATGACCTACTAGCCAAATAAGTCACCAGAAACACTTGTTTGGATTTGTTGGATAAAATCTTCAAACGACTGGAAGAATACAAAGTTAGATTAAATCCTAAGAAATGTGTATTTGGTGTTACATCAGGCAAACTGCTAGGCTACATTGTTTCACACTGAGGTATAGAAGTCAACCCCACCAAAGTGAAAGCAATAATGGAAATGCCTCCACCAACAACTCTAAAATAGTTGTGTAGCTTACAAGGAAAGTTACAATCCATCTAGAGGTTTATTTCACAACTTGCCAACAAATGTCAACCTTTTCAACACTTACTCCGCAAGGGGGTGCCTTTTTGTGTGGGTAGAACATTGCCAAGAAGCCTTTCAAAAGATCAAAGACTATTTTCTATCACCACCAATCCTCATGTTGCTAATACCAAGAAAGCCCCTTTTATTGTATATATCAACAACCACTTCAACAATGGGAGCATTATTAGCACAAAATGACAAGGAAAAGAAAGGGCAATCTATTATATCAGTAGAACATTAGTAGGATATGAGCTGAACTACAGTCCTATCGAACATGCCTGTCTTATCATTGTTTTTGCTACCCCAAAGCTATGACATTACATGTTGAATCATAAGACAAAGATAATTGTTAAAATTGACCCATTGAAGTACTTACTCAATAAAGCAGCTCTGACAAGACGACTGGTTAAATGGGTTATGGTATAGAGTGAATTTGATATAGAATATGTTGACTAAAAAGCAATAAAAGGACAAGTGATCGTAGACCAGCTAGTAGAAGCACCTACACCAGCAGATCATCCTATGGTCATCAATTTCCCTAATGAATCAATATTCACAGTAGATGTACCAAAAATCTATACACTATTCTTTGATGGCTCATGTACAAATCACAATTTAGGCGCTAGTATTCTGTTTATTACTCCTCAAGGTGATGCCATCCCCAAGGCATTTTAGATCACTTTTCCTTGCATGAATAACATAGCAGAATATGAGGCATTACTCACAGGACTTTGAATGGTTGTCAATTGGAAGATCAAAACATTAGTAACTGTTTGGTGATTCACAATTAGTCATCAAACACATCAACAATGAGTATGACACCAAAGATGAAAAGCTCATGCCTTATAAAAGAATGGTGGACAACTTCAGGCTCTATTTTGACATAGTTCTCTTTGATCAGATTCCTAGGTTCCAGAACTGAGCAGCCGACACAATGGAAACCATTGGATCTCTCCTAGACATCCCAAGTAATATAACTCAGTTCAAGTTCTTGGTGGAACAACTATTGGTCCCCGCCTTCGATATCCCAGAATCTGAGTTAGTTTGCAAAATTGTTGGTCCCATGTCACCTTGGTACCATGACATTTACACTTATTTGCATAACCACACTTGACCTGTTGACCTCTCATCCAACCAATGCAAATCCTTCATCTACCAAGAAGCCAAATACGTCATCATCGATGACACCCTCTATCACCACAGCTTTGACAATACCCTCCTAAGATGTCTCGATACTGAGGAAGCACAAACAACCCTATGCGAAGTACACGAGGGTATATGCGGAGCTCACTCAAGTGGTCCTACCCTTGCTAAGAATATCAGTAGAGCTAGTTATTACTAGCCTACCATGGAAAATGATGCCTACCATTTTGTAAAGAAGTGTAGGCACTGCCAAATACATGGGGATCTTATACATGTGCTAACTCATGACCTACAACCACTCACATCTCCATGGATTTTCTCTCAATGGTGACTTGACCTCATGGACAAAATCCACCCTACCTCTGCTAATGGACATAAATTCATTATCACCGCCACTAAATATTTCATGAAGTGGATTGAAGCCATTCTTATGACATACATTACTAGAAAACAAATCTCCAAGTTTATCCTCAACTACATCATATGCCAGTATGGTGTCATAGAATCCATTGTACCAAAAAATAGCCACCCATTCAAAAACCAAGATGTCCAAGAGCTTTGTGAAAAATTCCACATTCAACACCACTTCACCACTCCATACTACCCCCAAGGTACCGGTCAAGCTGAGGCATCAAACAAAACCATCATAAAAATCCTCAATAATACTATCAATGATGCTAGCCGTTACTAGCATATCCAACTTAACCCTGCCCTCTGGGCTTACCACACCAGCATCTGTACACCCACTGGAGCCACCCCATATTCCCTGGTCTATGGCTCTGAATCTATCCTACCAATAGAGGTCAAGTTTCCCTTCATGAGAGTGTCACTACAACAGTTGGTTGATGATGAAGAATATAGAGCATCCTAGTTACATGAATTGGAGTTGCTAGATGAAAGGAGACAAAATGCCTTAACCCATTTATAGGCATATCAGAATCATCTCTATTACATCTACAACAAAAGGGTTTGAGTCTGACACTTTAACATTAGAGATCTGGTCCTAAAAGAAAACCCTAAAAATCAGATGGAATGGGAGAAGCCAAGAAAATTTGAGCCAAATTGGCTAGGGCCTTATGTCATCACTGTCACCTATGGGTTTAGCACATACCAGCTAGCCACTCCTAAAGGTGAACCATTACCAGAACCCATCAACAACATGCACCTTCAGCGGTATTATACTTAAAGAATCAAAACTCAAATAAAAAATCAAAAAATAAAAAAAATCAAGAAAAAAGCAAAAAAAATAAGAAAGAGAAATAATCCATCCAAAAGTGAAAACCACTTCGGTGGCACTTTGGATAAGTACCATGGTGAAAACCTAGCAAAAAGGCACTATGTGTAGTTGATCTTTGCTCTATTGTCTACCATCACTCGATTCCACCTTCCATCTTTCGCAATAAACCCTGCTCGCTTCGTATCATACTCCACATCCCAAAATCCACCATGAATAACCCTGTTCCTCCCATGGCCTAGAAATAAATTAACATTTAGGGTCTTTATCTTTCCCCCACATTGCATTTTCAATAACTCTATCATGCACCTGACTGGGAGTAATTCCTGATCCTAAAATTAATGTTGGAGGACACCTATTTTTTAAAAATCCAAAAACATTCAAATATTTCAAAACCACAAAAACATCCAAATATTCCCAAAAATCCCAAAAACATCACAAAACATCAAAAATTGTAAAAAAAATTACATAATCAACCAAAAAAATCCCAAGCAATAAACATTGTCAAACCACTAAATTGAACTATGACGCCTCTGATCTTTCATGTAGGCAAGGCCATCTTTGATGTGTCCCTGAGGCACTCCCCCTAGGTTTAGGTCATGTCACCCACCCACATGGTTGAACTACATTGCCTCTAAGATTTCACATAGGCAAGGCCATCATTGATGCACCCCTGAGGTACTAGGTTAGCTCCTTAGGGCCCGTCACATTGAACCATCATAATAAGTAGTCATTTTAACAAGGTGGACACTTTAAGTAGACAAACTAATCATTTTTTTAGAAGACAACACACATCCAAACAATCAAACAAGGTAGTTTAACAACATCACCAAAGCATGGCCACTCATCATTCCCTCGGTGATGATCAACCATCACTAGGACCAACCAAATGATCCCAATGACATGTCTGACAACAAGCATGAGACATAGTTGAAACTAGGCTTTACGCCTTAGATAACATCTCTCATCTTCTAGACACTATCAATCATCAGCCAACTACTTCCCAACATACGACATTCTTGAAACCAAACCACATGTCTTATACGAGATGTCCTACTCCTATCATCTTCCTTATACAGGTGGTTGCATTGTCAAAACCAGACCAGATGTCTTATACGACAAGCTTCCTATCCTGAAACTAGGCATTATCCAATCCATCATCACCAATCAGACAAACACATATGCACTCAGCAAGTGATATAAAGGTTGTTGGCTCTATCTTATATTTCATTTGGATTATTTTTGTCAGTCTCGTTCTTATGCTTCTCAAGGCAATCCCTAAGAGATGAAGAGAAGTGAGGATAGGGCGAGATCTCTTTTTTGATTGCTATTTACAGTTTGTCTTAGAAAAATGACTAGGGCAACTAAGTTCCTTGTGTGTGACTGGGATACTACTAGGTGTGAATTAAACCATCCTATGCATTAGGATGGCTAGATACTTCCATGTATCAGGACTAATACACCTAGGGTTTTTCTCATGACATGATCTGACAAGGCGCCTTAGTAACTTAATTTGAGCTTGAAAATCCTTGTCTGTTTTGTGCCTGTCTTACAAAGGATCACACTTTGCACCTTGGCCTTTGACATAGCATGGCATTTGTCATCCTTTGATACAAATAAGCACTATGATGATAAGCAGTAATTGCATGAAGAAATCTCAAAATCTATCACAACAAAGTCTGAACATATTCTTCTAAGCTGATCTCCATTATTCATCTCCATTTCTTCATCTCCCTTTCTTCTGATCCTCTTTCATCCTACTGTGACACACCAAAAATATGCATTAGATCACATCACCTGCATGCACACATTAGTCCATCAATAGCAGTATTCTCATGATCATTATCCTCATAATAACTCATCATTATCATAATCATAAATCACATCAAATCATCATCATTTGCATAAAACCCTACATCTAACATTTGCATCCATACATAAGCATCACATAGAAATAAAATACTATTTCATAACATTTATCACATCAACATATGCATCTAGGAGTAACATCATACATAAACATCATATAAACATCCTAAACATCATAGCATATAGTACTGCATCATCCTGAATCATAAATCCACATACATAGCATCATAATCATCAAACATCCATCACATCATGTGCATATAGAAATAATAGGATCAATTAGAATGGTCCATCTCATATATATATATATCATAAAAAATGTGTCATAGTATAATCTGAATGAATATACGTGTGTCAAAAATGGAGCTTGCAGGCTCAATCATAAAACAAGAGCACGCATGCTTGATCAAAATACATCATGACTATAAAAACAACCTAACTGGCACTGGCATGACCCACTAATCCTACTTGCCCTATGGAAGGACCCCTATGTTTTGATCCAGCCCTAGATCCAGAGGGCCTATCATATGGCGAGGCATGTCTCTGAGAGTGCCCCACGCTGCTGTGTGACCTGCACAAATGTGATCGGCTAGAACTCCTACTCTAAAAACTAGGTGCCCTCTGGTCTGCTAGCACCAAGCTCTCATAAAGGCTCCTATAATGCTGTGCCTCTTGCCCTGATCTGACCAAAGCCTATGCAAAATCTACTAATGGCCTACCCATCATCACTATGAGGTCGATACTCTGCTGCTCTTCCCTCTGAGCTTTGATCGCAACCATATCTCTCTTGGTCATCCTCTAAGCAAGCTGACCCTCTACCTCCTGGATTCGTTGATGCATACCCTGCATCTGAGCCTATATGGTCTCCATCTTGTCCTACATCGCTGCTACCTGGGTAGCCAAATCCTCTCCTTGACCACTAGTATCCTCCTCCTTTGCCTCCTCATCATCCTCAACCTCCACAATTGGCACATCATGTAATGCCTGCTCCTTGATTAGCTCCTCCTCCTTGTCAACCTCCTCATCAGTCTCCTCATCATCCTCCTCCTCACTCTCCTCCATCTCCTCTCCCCTACCACCAACATCCTCCATTGCTACATCCTCCTCTCCACCCCACCTGCATCTCCCCTACGGTAGAAACTACTTGTTTTATTGCCTCCTCTCCCTTCTCCTAAATCAGGGCAAGTCCAGCACCCCTACCCCATCCATCTCTCCATCTACCAATATCTCCTCTACCTCAACCTCCTCAGCCCCTGTCTCCACCACCACCACCCATTCTACCATCATCTCCTCCACCACCACCCCTACCACCATCCCCTTGCCTCGGCCTCTGTCCCAACCCGGACCTCTAAATCTGCCCCTCGGTCCATGACCCAACCACTCCATCGATGCTGGTACATCAGGATGTAGATATGGAACTATCCTATGGGTGGCCCACCACGCATCATATGCAAGAGTGGTACCTGCATTAGCCACATCATCCTCACCCCACTGCAATGGTTGCAATCCAACAATCTCATCTATGGCCATCTGAACTGGAATCATCAGCCCCCACATTGGAGCCTCCCACGTAACCCAAGCAAACTCTGCAATGGCAGCTAGCTCATCCTACCGCTCTCCAAACTGTCTGAGTACCCATGATGGAAGATGACACTCTATAATGTGTTGCCCCTGCACAGTCTGTCCAATCAACTAATGAGTATGTCTACATTACTGCAGCTGCTCGTCATCCTCTATCCACCTCGGACACCCCATGTATGACCTCCAAATAAACATATCCATGTGATCAATAGCATGTTTGTAATATTTGACATTTCCCATGCATACCTATAACACTGCCCCAATATAGCAGAAAACATAAGGCAACTCATCAAAAATCTATCGCTCTACTGGTGGCATGCATACAAGAATATGCTCCCAAGCCCATATCATTAGGTCACCCCATAACTAATCAATTGCTCACCATAATGAACAACGCCATGCAACTAGTGATATAACTGTGCCAAAAGGTAGGGTCCACATGGATACATTCTAGCATCTACCATCATGCCCTCTAGCATCTCCCCCTAGCCAATGGGAAGTCCATGGCCATGCCGATCTAGACATACAAGGCCACTGATGTAGGTGCATATAACCACAATCAACTGATCATATTGATATGTTAACGTGTCCCAGGGAATATCATGCTCCTCAAATCCTAAGGCTACATCGTCATTAGTCTCAAATAATCATCGAAGTGCATCCAATCTGGTCTCCAGACTGTATATCACCCACTCTCCATGAATACACAACCGAAGAATCCACCAGACATTGAGCAAAGTCACAGTGGCCTCTCCTATCGGAAAATGACATGAACTTGTCTCCAAGTGATATCTCTCGACCACTGTAGTCAATAACCCTCGGTTAGCCCAAACCTCGGGCATAAATGCAACACCGTATAGTCCTAGGGTGTCGAGAATGTCCCACTCAGCCATTGTCAAAGAGTCATGCAACCGATTTCTGGTAGGATGGCTCTCCCATGTGTAAATGGGTGGTAACCTCTCCTGTATTCACATAGACAGCACACCAAGTCAATTTACGAACACTAAACGTAACATTCAGAGTCAAACAAGGGCAAAAATTAGGGCACAATTCATCTCAGTGGCTAAATTAACACGTGTCACACTACTATTCACATGCGTGGTGTCTAAGCATAGGCATCACACTACTAAACGCATGTGTTGCACTTTGTTGCATGTGTCACACTATTCAAATCATGCGTCACACTTCGGCAGAGGTGTCACACTACTAATCCTATGTGTCGTACCTAGTAGATGAATGTCACCTAAGCGCAGGCGTCACACCAACTAGCACATACGGCTCTAGAAACCTCATGCATCGCACTAGCGTGTAGGCGTTGCATGCCCGTGCACATGTAGTGAATGCGATGGCACATGTAGCGAATGTGATGGCACATGTGGCACACAAAAGTGCATCGCATGCGTGCCCTATTTTTGAGCCCTAAAATCTACCTAAAAATGCCAAAATTGACAAGCTAGGGTTAGATACATACCGACATTCCCATCCTAGGAAGCCATCCATATGACTGGATCCGTGACCCATGGTGCTGATGAAGTGGTACAGGCAACATTTTGGCATGAGCTCTGTAGGAAATCTACAAATCACCTCTCTACTCACTCTGAAAATTCTCAAACTCAAAGTGTACAAATGAGGAATATGGACCCTCAAGGGTTATTTATAGGACTTTTTAACCTAGGTGGGCCCCTTTTTTGCAAAATTGACCAACTGGTGGCTTCTTTTCACATGCCAAGAACTTTTTCTAGTTGTTTTCTCACTTTCTAGATCACTTTGGGCATCCAGCACAACTTTTCAGAAAATTCTCCAAATTTTTTTGAAATTTTTTTAGAAAATTTGAAAAAATTTCTGAGGGGGCATAAGGCCATCATGCTTCACCTAAAATACACTGGGGCATGTTTAGAGCACACTTCTCAAATTTTTATTTGATACGATGTTGGATTCGACATTGTGTCAAAGAGGGGCAAAATGTAGACATTTAAAAATGTCCTAGGCCTGCGAATGACATTTTCACACATAATTCATCTCAATTTCATATTCTGCTATTAATTAAATAATTTTTAATTATTTAGTTAATTCATTTCCTCTCTTATGCTTTTAATTAAATAAATTTTATTTATTTAATTATTTAAGCCATGTTCTTCTAAATTCCTCTATAATTAAATAATTTAATTATTCACTACTATAACGTCCATATTCTCCTTTTAATTTAAATAAATACCCATTTATTTAAATTATCAACCTTGCCCTAATGAAATAAGTCCCCACTTATTTAATTAAAACCACCTTACATTATTCCTTTCCTCTAAAAAATTAAATAAATGCACACAATTTATTTAATTTCAAAATTAATTCCCACCTCACCATTTCTTCTAATTTAAAATTATCTTTTCTCCTCTTGTGGCTGGAAACCCTAAATCATTCTTAGCCCTTGATCTTGGCTCCAAGTGAACTCTTCATCTCAACCCTCCATTCACATATCCTCTTCTATAAAATCACTCTTACCCTCTCATTTTCATCTCACCACTTACAGAATTGACTTGTGTCATTGTCAACTCTTGAGCTCTCCATCATATTTGTAGACCTGCAAGTTTGAGTGCATTAGATAAGCTAGCTTAGATAGCAACAATGGAGGATTTGCACTATTGACCTAGGTTCTCTTGCTTCCATTCTTAGTTTGTTTGATTCTAGGCTGATTTAGGGCTCCATTGGTTGGTTAGGGTTTGAAATTGATGTTTGCAAAGCTTTTGCAGTGTTTTTACCTGACTACACTTTACATAAAATTCAAGGTTTTTAAAATAAAAATAAAGAGGACAAGGGTCAATGCACAAAGATGAGTGCACATTTCATGGAAGTTTTCCACACAAGGAAAAAGGTGATTGGAATGGGTACCTGTTTTGAAAATAACGAGTGCCCATTTATGAACAGAAGCCCAATCCTAAATGAGTGCCCATTAAGGAATAGGCTCTTGTTTAGGATTGGGCACCCAAAGCTAAATAGGCACCCATTATGAAATAGGCACCTATAAATGAAATGGTTACATGTTTTTGAAAAGTATTTATTTTTTTGAAACAGTCTCATGGCTTCATTTTAACAACCATAGACTATGGAGCAAGATGAAAAGCATGCCAAAAAGTGGGTACCCACATCAATTGACCCCGACAACCCACCTCCAAGGCCTCCCTAACTACTCTAGACTATTTATTAGTTGTGCCAGGTTGGTGCTTTGTGGTTTTCTGTTGTTTTTTATTGATTTTTGTCTTGTTTTTGTTATTTTTATTATTATTTCATTTGAAACCCTAAGTGTATTTTAGATAGATATTTAGTTATTTTTCATGATCTTAAACTATAAATGTTAAAACCTAAAACGAAAATACTAAACACTAATTCATAAATTGTAAACACTAAACCCTAAATTGTAAATAGTAAACCATAAACCATAAACAGTAAACCCTAAACCCTAAACCCCAAACACTAAACCCTAAACCGTAAACACTAAACCCTAACACTAAACACTAAACCCCAAACCATAAACCCTAATTTCCCTAAACCATAAACCCTTGAACAAATCAATCTTAGTAAGTAATTTGATAGCCCAGAGCTTTCCTATATGTTGTTTTAAAAACAAATGGATAATTTTTTTATCGTAGTGGACTATGATTAAGATAATGGATGTAAGATACATTATTAGAATAGGGTTAAATGATTAAGGGATGATTAGCTCGATTGAAAGGATTAGTTGGAATGAGATGGTTGATTGAGTACGATAAGAGGAATGAAGTGATTAGGATAAAATGGGGTGATTAGGATAAGTGAAAATGAACAATTAGAAATATGAAATGGATAAGATAGATGATTAGGATAGGTTAATAATAGATGACTAGGATGACTAGGAATAAACTTGATTGGATGAAAAAGTGTCCTCCATAATTGTAACAAGCCACTGATGATTTTTTTATCACCCATTTGGTCCCTTTTCTAGATTCAAGTTGTTGAGTGATTTAGATGATTAAATGGCCTAGATTGGTCCCCTCTAAAAGTTGTAGTGATCTTCTTCAAGAAACCTCTATCAAAATTCCTAATCCCTTTTCATGAAAATCAAGATGATTCATAAGAGAATTTTTTCAATGATCTAGGTGTCAAGACCATCCTCTTAATCTTCCTTGAGAAAACTCATGTCCTCTTAAGTTACTAGATCAAAGTAATATTTTCTAGTAACTTCTTCTTTAGACAATTGTGCCTTACAAGTTCTATCTAATAGAGTTGTTGATTTCATGGTTTGCACTTTCCCTTTAATTTATAGGGACAATCCACTAATATATTAATTCACTTTAAGCCACCTAGGACATATATCCAACATATTTCAAGAGGATTAAAAACTTGGAATTATATTCAAGCACCATAATTCCTTGCTACATGAGAAATTAGTGTTATAATATTCATTCATTAGATATTGGGCCTTTGAAACTACTCCTTAATTATTTCCCATATCACAATGTCAATATTGACTATGAGAATATTCAAGCCTACTAGTACTGCCATAATGTGGCTTCATCTATGAGCTAGTAAATGCTAAGGTAATCTTTCAAAAGTCAAAGTACCTTCTCATTATAATCAACTAGGCTTTGGACTCACTCCCAAAGTTTTCCCCATTGAACTTTAGTTGTGAAGTATTTTTGAGTTCTTGCATGATGCATTTTGACTTTTTTATTGTCCTTTAGTTTTGGGCCCTTCCTTTTCTTGACCCTGTCTTGACTACATCCAAGGTCTCTTAGCTCTTGCATGGTGTGAAGTAATTTCACTAAATAATTGTTCTTTTTAGTTCCGTTTCCATTCTATTTTAATCCTCTTGGTTTGGCTATATCTACTCTTCTTCCATTTTGGGGCTTGGTAATTCAACCATTATTTGTTTTCCTTCTTCCTTTACAATCCATTTAATTGACTAGTTAAGGAGTAAAGTTGATCTCAATAAAATAAAGGCTATTGTTGAGTGTCCTATTGTAAAACCCTTAAGAACTTGAGAGACTTCTAAGGACTTGAATAGGATACTATATAATATTTGTAAAGAGTCATGGCCACATGATAGTCCCTCCATGAAATAGGGTTTCAAAGAACCTCTAGGTTTTCTTTCATATAGGCTTAACAATAAACCTTTAGCAATGATATTTCAAAATCATTTGAAATGGTCTATATAGACCTTGAACTACTTCAAAATAGACCTAAAACCTTGAACTCACTTTCAAACCTAAATAAGGGTTAAAGGGGGAGTCTACCTTAGCTCCCTTATGGGTGTTCAAACATGCATCCACATGAAAAACCTAATGTAAATAATGTAAAGTAATGGATCCACATGAAAATTAAATCTAAATCACTCCATATTTAGTGTTAAATATGAAGAGGGTTGATTTTGGTGGTTTATGTGTAATCCTCCTTTCACACCAAACATTCTAAGGGCTTATCAACCGAGATGAATCTCCACTAAGCAAGAGAAATCACCTATCAGGTTGAATTACCTCTTGGGAAGCTGTGGATTCTTGGATGTGTCAAACAATGTCTCTATCCAATGCTCAAATGTACTTAGAAACCCTAAATATGCAAATCAGTAAGCAAATTATCAAATTACAACAAATCCTTTTAGAATAAGATAAGGGACATAGATATTTAACTCACTATTTTTTGAAGTTTAGAAGGCAGAAAAGTTGGGGACACGGGGACTAGCACCCAAGTCCAAGGTACCTATTTCTTTTTGGGATCTTGATCTCCTTCCGACACTAATCTACACTATAACTTCCATTTCCAGCAATTCAACTATAGAGGACATGGTGACTAGTGCCCTAGTCTAGGAAAAGCACCAGTGTCCTACTTATTTGTAGATCCTGAATCCTAAATGTCTACCACTCCTTCCTACAACTCCACTCCATGGGACTCGACACCTATAACTTATAATCACAAAGAGTGTGGGAGGGGGTTGTGGTGTTTAGAGGCTTGCCTCGATCAAGCCTCGGAGAGACATTCAAGTCTTTTGAACACTATTGTCAGATGAGAGTGTGTATCCCAGTGAGATAAAGGCAAAAATACAAATGATAAATGATTGAAAACATAATTGATATCACCTTGTAGTGAAGATCTCATGGAAGGAAGATGATCTTCACACCACGAGGAGATGGATGTCAAATCTACAAATACAAACACAATAACAATGCTCTACTCTGCAACACAATGAATATTTGAATGCTATATGATCACAACTATGCATAAAGTCCATATAGTTTGGAAATGAAACCTAATCATGCTTATATATGCAACTACAAACATTCCCGCTAAGAATTTTGTAATTCAAACTTTAGATGTCAGCATAGGACCCAAATAATAGTCACTAAACTGACATTTGAAATTAGGGCAGACACAAAATAGGGTTAGACTAAGGCGTTAGTGCCCAAGTCCACCCTGCCATTTTTTCTCAAGATTCATTAAAGTGCAGCCCCCTAGGTCCTATTTGTCACAAGACCCAAGGGATTTCTCATTGGGAGTCAGAAATAACATGCAAGATGCTCTAAATGCAATTATAGGACCTGGGAGCTAAACCTTAATAGGAAAAAGCCCCCAAGGTTGCTTTTTCTGACATAACATTTAGCCCCCACTTTAATGTATGTATAAATGCAAGGCCAATACATGCATTAAAGTATAGTCAACAAACACAACAAACATGCCAAGCACGAAGAAGACACACCAAACACATTGAAGACAATAACAAGCATGCAAAACATGAAGAAGACAATAACAAGCACGCAAAACATGAAGAAGACAGTTACAATCATGTAAAACACAGAGAAGACAAAATTGAAGACATACAAAACAAAGTGAATACAGTGAAGATAGTGATGATTTTATTTTTCTTTTTCTCATATATGAAATGTAGAATGCAAGTACAGGAAAAGTAAACACACAACCCAAAATGTAGGAGGGACTCATCACCACCAGTCTTTAGACTACACATGGGGCAACAAACACAACAAACAAATCTCAAAGTGTAGGAGGGACTCATCACCTCTAGTCTTTAGACTGCACTTGAGAACAAACACACCATACAAATCTGTAATGTCAGAAAATGTCCCGTTGGGGGCTTTTCCCTCATAAGGTTTAGCTCTTGGGTCTTTAGAGTGCATTTAGGACATTTTAGTTCATATTTTAGCACCCTGATGGAATGAGACCTAAGCCCCATGACAAATAGGACCTAGGAGGATCCCTTGAGCTATACCCTATTTTAGGGTACCCTATTTTAGGGCAGCCTCAATTTTTGGGTGTCGGTTAGTGACCGTTATTGGGCCCCTTTACCGACACGATAAGTTTGAATTTTAAATATCTTGGTAGGAGTGCTTGTAGGTGCATATATAAACATGTGTAGGCATTCATTTGTAAACTAGAGGATCAAGAGATTTCAATTAGATTGTGATTGTGAACTCTAGGCATTCTCAAGGTGATTCAAGGCTTTGTATTGTGTTGCAAGAGCAGAGTTGTGTGTTTTGTGCATTGATATTTGCAAATTTGAGCATCAATTCCTTCATGGCATGAAGAGCATCTTCCTCCATGAAAGCTTCACTACAATGTGACATATCATTATGTTTTTATCATTGATTCCTTTGGTTTTGGCCTTTGCCTCACAAGCGCACGCTCTCTTTATCTAACAATAGTGTTTGGAGACTTAAGTGTCCTCTGGGGTTTGACTGAGGCAAACCTATAAATACCACAACCCCCAAACCAAGTCTTGTGATTGTAGGTTATAGGTGTCACATCTGGGAAAAGTGAAGTTGTAGGAAGGCTACAAAGACACCAGGGATTTAGGATCTGAAGAAAAGACAGACAAAGGAGCACTTCTAGGACTAGGGTGCTCGCTCCAATGTCCTCTATAGACTAATTTTAGAAAATATAAGTTACAGGGCTGATCAGTGTCTGAAGGAGGTCCAGATTCCCTAAAAAAGTAGGTACCTTGGACTTGGGTGTCTGCTCCAGTGTCCTCAACTATTCATCTTTGGAACCTCAAAAATAGGTATTCTGTAATTTGGTATTTTACTCTCGTCTGCAAGAGCTTTTTCTGGTATTCATCAATTTACTATCGTATTTGTGTAATTAGGGTTTTAATGGTCAATTGAGCATAGGAGAAGGAAAAATTGATAATTAATTCCCTAATCCAAGCTTCCTCTCATTTTCAAGTGACTCTAGGGTATGATAGTGCTTGCCATTCGACCCTAGATCCTTCAATGTTAGGGTGAAAGGAGGATTTTAACATCTAAGCCATAAAAGATCAACAAATCCATTTTTACCCTAAACATTTTGGTGAACCCATGTCTTTGAACTTAAATTGCAACTTTATAAGTGTTTGTCTATAGATTTGGTGTGATTTTATTCATTTATTTGGTCATTTAATTTATTCCATTGATAAAATTTCAAAAAAAATTAAAAAAATTAGAAAAATACAAAAAAATTACATTGTTGGGCTTACTAAATTGTGTCAATTCTTTATAATTTTTCCTAATTCATGATTTTTCTATCATATCTGATATAAAATACATAAAAATACAAAAATTCAAAATCTTGCTTTGCATTTTCATCATTTAATTGCTAAGGTTTTGTGGAAATTTTGACAATTTTTAGATAACCTAGTAATTCCAAAATCTAGGGTTTGTAGGAAAAATATTTTATCAGATTTTTATACTGATTTTAGAGGCTCATTAAAATATTTATTTGGTTTTAGTCTTTCATTTTAGTGTGAATTTGCAATTAAATTTAAATTATTTGCATTTTTGCATTAAAAATTTCAACAAAAACTAGCAATTTTGGTGCATTTTTGTTAAATTTGCATGGGAATTTTGCATGATTAAGCTTGAAAATAATTTTCAGATCTGAGATTATGTAATTTCCATCGTAAATCAGACTTCAAACCATTCACATAGCATTTTTTTCCAAAATTTCAAACCTAGGGCTTTAAAAACAACAATTTTCGCTAAAAACGGCCTTATTAACTCTCTAAATTTGCACCATAGGTGTGCTATGAAAGATAATTTTGCATTAATTTTCTTTTATTAGGGTAATTATTTTCTTCCCCTCATAAAAATCTTCACAACACCCTTTTTATGGGCTCTTGTAGTGAAAATTTTGCAAAAAACTACATATTTTGGCTATTTTTTCCCTAGGGTTTGGCCTAGTTTGCACTCCAAGCGTGTTGTGATCAATTTTATGGATTGAGGTGACTGATATTATTGATATTATTTTCTTTCCCTCCTAAAATTCCTTACAACACCTCCTTTTCTAGGTCTTGGAGTTGAAAAACTATGAAAAATTACATATTTTCCTATATTTTCACTAGGGTTTTGCCTTAAGTGGCGTTAAAATCATGTTGTGTTGGGTATTTTTGCACCAAGTGACTGTAATTTCTTATATTATTTGATTTCCATCATCATTTTACTCACAACACCCTTGGTTATGCTCTCTTGCATTGAATTTTGGTGAAAAAAAGTGCTCATTTTGACATATTTTCACTATATTTTGACTTGGCATTATCTTGGAATTGCATCAAGAGCATGTTGAGAGTGATTAGATTGCTGTTTTGGATTTATATCAGACATATAAATTTCTTCCCCTGAATTAAATCCTCATAGCATCCTTAATTTCATTCATTGGCCTTGAAAAGTATCAAAAAGTCAAGCATTTTGGGCTATTTTTTTGCTCTTATCTTTCACACCAACTTTGAAAAGTTTTCAAAATCTGATTTGGAATTATTTTGAGCATTAAATCATGGCCTCTAATCATAAAAGCAACAATAGGTTCTCTCCTAGACCTTACATGCAACGAAAGGCTCTTGAACCCGAAATTGTCTTCACTCCTCATGATAGAACAATCGGTGATTCCGAAGGACCTCTGTACATCACTATGAAAATAATGGGAAACCCTATGAATGGAACTTTGATTGATCCTAATTGCATGACTAATGTTGTAACTGAAAACTTCCTCTTTTTGAATTAATTAATACAAGGTACTTATGGCCTTTCGAGCTTGATGATTAAGACACATACGGGAGCTTTAAACAAACCACTGGGTAAGATATCATTGATAGTAACTATATTTGAGAAGCATGTCGAGCAATGGTTTGATATTACTCCTGATTTTGATATCTTTGACATAAAACTTGGGATCCCTTGGTTAAAAGTTATGAAAGCAGTTCCTTCAACCATTTATAAATGTGTTAAATTTCCTTTGAATGGACAAGTGCATACCATCCATCGAAATACATACAAACCTTTGATTACAAAACAACACTTCACATTGGATTACTTTTGTAACAAACATACTAATGACAAATTAGAGCTATGAACGAACTTTACATTCTTGAGCTATAGAAATTACAAGGGAAAACTATTACATCCGGTACCTAGTCCACCTACACAAGAAATGATAAAAGAGAAACAACTCGCATGTGAAATAAACTTTAGACAGAAAGGACAAGGTCCCTATGCTAAGGTTCCTCCCCCAAAATCCTTACAAAGATCTGGAGGTCATTGTCAACAAAAAAGTGTTCCACTACGACAAATGAGGTTTGATCCTGGTGCTTCATCTTCTAATTTGCACAAGCCTATGAAAGGATAGCTCTATCTTACAAGAGATAAGTGGTAAAACAAAATGAAATAGAAAAGAAAGAGAAAGAAGGAGAAGAAGACAAGAATATGCTATAAACCTTGCCTCTCAATAAGAAAACATCAATCCTAACATTCAACCAAACAAAGATGATCGTAACGATGAACAACATGATGAACAATGGTACCATATGTTCCACTATCCTCCATCATTAGGGAATGAGACGATGACGACGATGATTTGTTTATAGACAATTTCTAGCCCGACAGGGGCCCTACAAGTAAGTATCTATATATATATTTTATTTTCTAGCGTAATGTTTTTCCCCCGTGATGTGTTATATGTTATTTAGGCCTCCTAGGATGACCTTAGATTCTCCTATAAGGTTCAAGA
Source organism: Cunninghamia lanceolata (assembly GCA_027924645.1). Taxonomy (NCBI): domain Eukaryota; kingdom Viridiplantae; phylum Streptophyta; class Pinopsida; order Cupressales; family Cupressaceae; genus Cunninghamia; species Cunninghamia lanceolata. The sequence continues at coordinate 2,787,429 of BSBN01001281.1, read as the reverse complement.
TACCATGAGACTGCCTCTGTTGTGACCTTATATTTGTATCATCATTCTTCCAAATTGCCTCTCTCTCTAATTTCATTGTTGTGTGTTGTGTCTTACAGACATAGCATTGTGGTTGGTGACTTGGGGGCACCCTCCTACTTGACTGTCCCTAAGACACTTGTTTTCTCCTTAGTTATTGTTTCCCTTCGTCTAGTGTTTCCATCTAGCGGGTGGATGACGACAAACATTTATATTGATGCAGACCTAGTGTCCCTTTGAAGAGCAATCAAAAATTGGACTTAGTTCCTAATATGATAATGGGGTTGTATATTTTATCCGATGCTTGGCTAGTGGAAGCACTCATGCTATCCATGTAGTTAATGTTATGATGTCTCTATCATATTTACAAACCTTAACAATATTGCTACTCCGTGCACCTTTGTTGCCTTTGAATCTATCCTTGGCAGTACTTGATTCAAAGAGCTTTGTGATAAAGCCCCTGGTTATCCTCAAACTCTGAATTCGTTGTATAAGCTTGGATCTTTGTGTGGTTAATCATATGTATTGATGTTGTTGTTTATCATGATGTTGTAGACACTAACATGTTTCTTGCAGGGATGTGTTTGTGGGAACATTTGGTGATCGTAAAGTACATGTCACTTCTAGGGGCCATGGGCTTTATGAAATTCACTGTTCCCTTGTGTGTTTTCTTCCTACCTTAACGTGCTTGATATCCATAACTGATATGAACCACCTTAAGGTGGGGGCATATAAGGTAAGCTGTCTATTATAGATGTTAACAATGTGTTTGACCTCAGATGCAGTGACCTACACCAAAGTAGTGCATCGTGCATCTTGAGTTTGTTTGTAATCAATCAATTAATCATGTAAGCCCTCTACAGAGGCGGGATATCAAGCATATCCTTTTTCTTAAGCCCTCTACAGAGGTGGGATATCGAGCATATCCTTTTTCTTAAGCCCTCTACGAAGGTGGGGATTGTGTATTCTCATAGCAGATTGCATCATCCCATCATTTTCAAAAGTCCTCTATGGAGGTGGGGGGCAGTTCTGTGACTAACTCAAACCTTAAGCATGTCTTTGATGATTGTTGTGGTAAATCCCAATCATTGGTGTGTGCCTGTAATGTGCTTGAGATGGTGTTGAGCCTAGAAATAGGGAACACACCATCGCTTGTCTACCACGTCTTCAAGTGTGTGTGTTTTGGCGTGCTTGTTGCCCCATATGCAATGACCAGCATTAGTGAGTAGTGCTTCGAGCATTTTTGGAAGGTTTTGCGTGTCTTGCGTGTGTGTTGCCCCATATATAGGGACCTGTACGATGAGTGCATCATGTATCATGGGAGGTTTGTTTACTTTCTAGTACTTGCATTTGCATTTCATATATATGAGAAAAAGAAAAGATATCATTTCTATCTTCCATGCATTAATGTGTCTTCCATGCATTAACTGTTTGCTCTGTGTTCTACATGACTGTAACTATCTTCTCCATGTTTTGTGTGCTTGTTACTGCCTTTTATGCAGTTGGCATGTCTTCTCCATGTTTGGTGTATTTGTTGTGTTTGTGACCATACTTTAATGCATGTATCGGCCTTGTGTTCATACATACATTAAAATGGGGGCTAAATGTAACATCAAAAAATGTCCCCTTGGGGGCTTTTCCCTCATAAGGTTTATCTCCCGGATCTTTAGAGTACATTTATGACATTTTAGTTCATATTTTAGCACCCTGATGGAATGAGACCTAATTCCCATGACAAATAGGACCTAAGAGGACCCCTTGAGTTGTACCCTACCTAAAATAAGGGGGGAGCACTTGGACGCTCGCACCCTAGTCCTACCCTATTTTAGGGCAGCCTTAATTTTTGGGTGTCAGTTAGTGACCGTTATTGGGCCCCTTTGCTGACACGGTAACTTTGAATTTAAAATATCTTGGTGGGAGGGCTTGTAGGTGCATATATAAGCACGTGTAGGTATTCATTTGTAAACTAGAGGATCAAGAGATTTCAATTAGATTGTGATTGTGAACTCTAGGAATTCTCAAGGTGATTCAAGGCTTTCTATTGTGTTGCAAGAGTAGACTTGTGTGTTTTGTGCATTGATATTTACAGATTTGAGCATCAATTCCATCATGGCATGAAGAGAATCGTTGGTGCAGGAGCACATTCTCTGTAGTGCAGGGTTATCTTTTCTTTTGTTTTCTCATAAGCTCTTAAGCCATTTCATTTTGTAATAAGGGTCAATTTGGTCCCATGAATGTAATTGTGCAAGGCACACATGTAGTTTTGCTTGTATGAAGGGTAAACCAACGGCTAACTGATTTGAAAATCAGTTTGCACGGTTGGAGGGGATAACTGCTGTCTCTATATCTTCTTTAGAGGCAGGTTGTATGTCACACGGAGCAGAGAGAGAAGTGTGTATTACAAGTTCTTTTTGATAACTGAATAAAGAGAGTTCTGGGTATGATTTATGTTGATTTTCTTGGTTATTCTTAGTGATTTGATATCTTTATCCTAATTTTGTAAATGGAACCCTAACCGGATGCTATCTATCAATCCATAGTGACTCTGTAGTGTGTAGACGGTGTAAAACCCATGGTTCCACAGTGGCTGGTTCGTAACCTAGGAGTAGGGTTTTGATTCATACATGGAGGCCCTTTCCTCTGTCCACTGAAGCCCTGTATAGTATCAATGTGATGGGGGAAAGACTTTTCACGTTTGTTGTTGTTGAATTCTTACCCAGGAAGCCAGCGAACTCAGTCAAGTTCGACTAGACATCGTCATGTGGCTAGTCTGGAAATCAGAGTGAAATTGGATAGTTTTGATGTGGGATTAGATTGCTACAAGTGATTGAGGGTTTGATATATGAACGGCCAAATTCCATTGTTCGGTCGAAAGGAATTCTAGTTCGGCGCCTCAGAACAGTTGGAGATCCATCGGCGTGAAAGGCTCTCCGTCTTGTCAAAGATTGGTATAGTGTCGGAGACACATACCATTGTTATTTGCATCGGTGAGAGAAATGATATCGGGCTAAGGAAAATACACTTAGCTGACGGTATACAGTTTCACCGATTGGTGAGACATCCTCGGAGTATCGCCGATAAAGAGTATCGGCGTGAGGAACCTCATCGGGGGAAGCCAAAGAAGTCACGGTGACCGTTAGAGTCCCGCCGATAGAAGCTCATCGGGAGGAGTTCAAGAAGTCTCGCCGATAGAGACTCATCGGAATGAGATGAACCATCGGGGCTGTGAACTGGAGTCTCACCGAAGCGGAGGATCTAGCCAATGTGCCTGACGATATCGGCGAGAGATAAGGTGTTGGCGTAGGTGAAAGGAGTCTTACCGAAGGAGGAAGTCTGGCCGACGAAGATTGGTCATCGGAGTGACGGAGTATATCGGCCTAAGAAATTTCTCGTGGTCCGATAGTATGAGGTGTTGCCGATGAGCAACTAACCGTCACAGAGTTATCGGTGATAACTTGGCCATCGGGATAAAAGAATAAGGAACGGCCGATGGTTCATGTCTTCCCGATAGAGAAGTCATTCTTGGCTTCGGTGAAACATTGGGAGACCTCTTGCCGATAGGGAAGATATAGTCAAATTTCATTCGCTTCTGCTGGCACTCTGCATCAATCTTCCTCCATGAAAGCTTCACTACAAGGTGACATATCATTGATTCCTTTGGTTTTGGCCTCTACCTCACAAGGGCATGCCCTCTTTATCTGACAATGGTGTTTGGAGACTTAAGTGTCCTCCGGGGTTTGACTGAGGCAAACCTATAAACACCACAACCCCTAAACCAAGTCTTGTGATTGCAAGTTATAGGTGTTGCATTTGGGAAAAGTGGAATTGCAAGAAGGCTAGAAAGACACCAGGGATTCAAGATCTGAAGAAAAGATGGAGAAAGGAGCACTTTTGGGACTAGGGTGCTTTCTCCAGTGTCCTCCATAGACTAATTTTGGAAAACAGAAGTTACAGGGCTGATCAGTGTCCGAAGGAGGGCTAGATTCCCTAAAAAAGTAGGTACCTTGGACTTGGGTGCCTGCTCCAATGTCCCTGACTGTTCCACTTCGGAATCCCTAAAACAGGTATTCTATAATTACAAGAGCTTTTTCTATTATTTGTAAATTTACTGTCATATTTGTGTAATTAGGGTTTTAATGGTCAATTGAGCATAGGAGAAGGAAAAATTGATAATTAATTCCCTAATCCAAGCTTCCCCTCATTTGCAAGTGACTCTAGGGTATGGTAGTGCTTGCCATTCGACCCTAGATCTTTCAATGTTAGGTTGAAAGGAGGATTTTAACATCTAAGCCATAAAAGACCAACAAATCCATTTTTACCCTAAACAAAATCAAGCATGCCAAACAAATCCCAAAGCATACGAGGGATTCATTGTCACCAGTCTTTAGACTATTCTTGGGAACAAACACGCCATTCACACACACATAGAAGACACAGAGAAAACACAACAGACAAGTGATGGAGTGTACCTATTTCTAGGTTCATCACCATCTCGGGCACATTACAGGCACACACTGATGATTGTGCTTCGCCACAACAATCGTCGAAGACATGCTTAAGGGTTAGGCTAGTCATAGAACTGCTCCCTGCTTGCTTGGAATACTTTTGAAAATGACAAGATCATACACTCTCCTTGAGAAATACACCATCCCCACCTCGCATAGAGGGATTAAGAGAAAAATGATATGCACAATATCCCACCTCCACAGAGGGCTTAAGAGAAAAAGGATATGCACAATATCCTGCCTCCGCAGAGGGCTTAAGTGATTGCAATAGATTCAAGATTCACACACTTGCTAGCATCTACAACAGACATCTTACTTTATATATGCCCCCACCTTAAGGTGGTTGATGTCGTGTACCAATATCAAGAACGTTAAGGTAGGAAGAAAACACACAAGGTAACACAAGCTCTCGCAAAGCCCATGCCCCCTGGATGTGACATGTACATTACGATCGCCAAATGTTCCCACAAACACATTCCTGTAAGAAAAGTGTTAGTGTCCATATAATCTTGATAAATAATAATGCATATGATCATTCACATAGAGAACCAAGGAATGCAAGATTCAAGATAAACAAAGTGCACATAGTAGTAGTATTGTTATGTTTTGTAAGAGAGATAAGACAACATCAAGATCACACAAAGTGACTCTACTGGCCAAGCATTGGATAATATATAATAACCCCATCGTCATGTACGGACTAGGTCCATTTTTTGATTACTCACTAAAGGGACACTAGGTCCGCATCATTATGATATGTTTTTTGTCATCCACCCGCTAGATAGAAACACTAGAGAAAGGGAAACAATGAAATAAGAGAGGAGAAACAAGTGTCTTAGGGACAGTCACATAGGAGGGTGCCCCCAAGTCACCAACTGCAATGCTATGTCCGTAAGACACAACACACAACAATGAAAATAGAGAAGCAATATAGAAGAATGATAATACAAATAGTAGAAGGGTCACAATAGAGGCAATCTCCCAGTATCCTTGACCTTACAAGAGTATCAAGGGTCATCCTAGGAGGCCTAAACAACACATAACACATCATGGGGAAAACACATCATGGAGGTCAAGGGTTAGAAATACTTACCTGTAGGGATGCCCAAACTAAGGGTTGTCATCGAGAAAATCATCCTCTTCCCAATCGTGAATGCTAGAGAAAAAGAGGTGTGTAATGTACCATAGCCCAACTTTTGTTATTATCTTCAAGATCTTCAATGTTGAGGTTTTCTATGTTTGTTTCAATGTTAGGTTGAATGTTTTCTTGTTGAGCGGCAAATTGTTGGGCAAAAGCTTGTCTTCTGCTCCTCCTTTATTTTTCTTGTCTATTCCTTCTTGTTTTACTACTTATTTCTTCAAAGGCATTGTCATGCATTTCCATAAGGTTTTACACATTAGAGGAGGAAGCACCATGTTCAAATTTCATTGGTCTTGGTGGGATGTTTTGTTGTCTATGAAAGCCTCTCGATCCTTGTAAGGATGTCAGAGGAGGGACCTCAACATATCTACCATATGTCTGTGGATGAGGTGATTTATGAAACTTTTCCTTATCCACATCTATCACAATAATTATCCCATCATATCCATAGTAGTCTTGTGTTCATTTTCCTTTTTCTCTAAGGGGATCCTCAAACACATGTTGTTCATCCCTCATTGTTTGTAAAGGAGGCCTAGCCACTCTGGCTAGTTGTTTTTCTTTGTATCATCTGTAGTTTAGAAAAGATTGGTCTCTTTGTGCCTTAGGTTCTATTTTAGGTTGCAGTCAAAGGTAATCAAGGGTGAAATTCTTGCTCTTGGCCGGAGGTTGGTATGTGTTACGATGGACAGTACAGATCTCTCCATGCAAAGGGAAGTTTAGGCATTTATGAATAGTTGAAGGTATGAAATTCATAGCCTTAAGCCATGGGTGTCCAAGTTTTACATGAAATAGGTTAGTTAAGGGAATAACATCAAATAACAGATCCACGGCTTTGTCATAGACTGAGAATAATAGTTTTACCAATCCAAATGTTTTCATCAAAGATCCATTATGCATTTTGATTCTCAAATCCGACGGGTCATAATGGTTTTGTGCCAAATCATGTTTAAGGAGGAACTCTTATGTAACCACATTAGTCATGCAATTAGGGTCTATAAGTGTTCCATGTATAGGTATTTCCATTATTTTCACTGTAATGTAAAGAGGCCCTTCAGTATCTACCATTTCTTTGTCATGAGGTGTAAATGTTATTTCAAGTTCAGGGGCTCATCTTTTCAAACGCAGCCTAGGAGGAAGCCTAGAATTATTGTTGTATTGAGAAGCCACATGTATGTTTTCAAATGAGTGCCAAATCAGATTTCAAAAAGTTTTCAAAACTTATATCAGAGCTAATGCAAAAGTATGTATGAAGATGACCTAATATGCTTGATTTTTTAACTTTTTTCATTGCAAATCACTAGGAGAAAAGGTGTTGTGAAAAATTTCAAAGAGGATAGAAAATGATATGCCTAATAAAAGTCCAATGATGCAGTAGTATCTTTCACAATGTGCTTTTTATGCAAACCTACAGCGATGACAAGTCAAAACCTAGCGAAAATAAGCTAAAATATGCAATTTTTCACCAAATCTCAATGCAAAAGAGTATGAAAAAGGGTGTTGTGAGGAAAATTAGGATGGAAATAAAATTATAACAGTAATAATAGACACCTAATTCCAAAAAATCCATCACAGCACGCTTATAGTGCCACTCAAGGTCAAACCCTAGTGAAAATATAGCTAAGATATGCAATTTTTCACGATTTTTCAATGCAAAGGCCTAGTAGAGAGGGTGTTGTAAGGAATATGAGGAAGGGAAGCCAGTAATAACCCTATTAATAGCCAATGAATACAGAAAAATCCTTTACAACATGCTTGTAGTGCAAATCTAGAGAGACGATAAGGCCAAATCTAGTGAAAATGCAAGATTTTCAAACCCTAGGCATGAGATTTTGCAAGAAGACCACTATAATGCAACACCACTATTGGAAATCAGTCCTAATGAGTGTTTTTAAATGGTAGTAAAATCTAAAACAAGATTTTGACTACAAACTCTAGCTAATGTAAGACTAGGTTTTTTTTATGAAGAATGCACAATTTTTTCAAAATTTCCCAAAATTTTCAAATTTTTTTTTTGTAATTTTTCAAATGCAATAGGATTAATGAATGAAAATCGATCAATCAAAACTCATTAAGGTGCCAAAAAGTTCAAAAACATGGTTTCACCAAAAATTTTAGTGTTAAATATGAAGAGGGTTGATTTTGATGCTTTATCTGTAATCCTCCTTTCACACCAAACATTCCAAGGGCCTATCAACAAAGATGAATCTCCACTAAGTGAGAGCAATCACCTATCAGGTTGAGTTACCTCTTGGGAAGATATGGATTCTTGGATGTGTCAAACAATGTCTCTATCTAATGCTCAAATGTACTTAGAAACCCTAAATATGCAAATCAGTAAGCAAATTATCAAATTACAGCAAATCATTTCAGACTGAGATAAGGGACAAAGATATTTAACTCACTATTTTTTGAAGTTCGGAAGGTGGAATAGTCAGGGACACGGGGACTAGCGCCCAAGTCCAAGGTACCTATTTCTTTGTGGGATCCTGATCTCCTTCTGACACTGATCTGCACTGTAAGTTCCATTTCTGGCAATTCAACTGCAGAGGACATGGGGACTAGCACCCTAGTCCAAGAAAAGCACCAATGTCCTACTTCTTTCTAGATCCTGAATCCTCAATATCTGCCACTCCTTCGTACAACTCCACTCCACAGGACTCAACACCTATAACCTGCAATCACAAGGAGTGTGGGAGGGGTTGTGGTGTTTAGAGGTTTGCCTCGGTCAAGCCCTGGAGAGACATTCAAGTCTTTCGAACACCATTGTCAGATGAGAGTGTGTATCTCGGTGGAATAGAGGCAAAAATCCAAATGATAAATGATTGAAAACAAAATTGATATCATCTTGTAGTGAAGATATGATGGAAGGAGGATGTTCTTCATGCCATGAGGAGATGGATGCCAAATCTACAAATACAAACACAATAACAATGCTCTACTCTGCAACACAATGAATATTTTAAATGCTATATGATCACAAGTATGCATAGATTACATCTAGTTTGCAAATGAAAGCTAATCATGCTTATATATGCAACTACAAAGACTCCTGCTAAGAATTTCATAATTCAAACTTTAGATGTCGGCATAGGACCCGAATAATAGTCACTAAATCGACATTTGAAATTAGGGCAGACCCAAAATAGGGCTGGACTAGGGCGTTAGCGCCCAAGTCCACCCTACTATTTTTGCTCAAGATTCATTAAAGTGCAGCCCCCTAGGTCCTATTTATCACAAGACCCAAGGGTTTTCTCATTGGGATTCAGAAATAACATACAAGATGCTCTAAATGCAATTATAGGACCTGAGAGCTAAACCTTATTAGGAAAAAGCCCCCAAGGTTACTTTTTCTAACATAACACTCCATAACCATTAAAGATTCATGTTCAATCTCTAGGGTTAATGGGAACAATACAACATAAGTGGGGTGGGAGAAAGGTTGATGGAACATACTCAATGTTAGGAAAATTTGGTTTTGGGGTTTAAAAGGTGACTACTACAAGAGGTGGAAACCTTAGTTTAAAGCACCTTTAAGGAAGGTTCAGTATAAATAAGTCTCTAGGTTATTAAAAGGGTGATAAAAGAGGACTTGTACTCATAGAGGGAGGGTGGAAAACATGTCAAAATGGACAAATGGGGATTGTGTGACAAAATATGGATGAAGGATAAGGATTTAAGGCTAGAATTATGAAGAATTAAGAGTGGCTATGAAGCGTTTCCAACAAAACAAGGCTAGGGATTACAACTTGAGGCTTAACAGAGGGGTAAAGGGGACAACAACAATGGAAAACATAAAATAAAGTTGAGTACATAGGATGGGTTCAAAAATTGACTAAAATAAAACAATTAGGAAGGATAAACAAGGATTAGGAACAAAATTAGAAATGATAACATGGCTAGGAATGACAAAGGCTAGGCCTTTTGGAAAAAGGGTCAAGATGACATGTAAAGCACACACATGGGAAATGGGATAAAATGGAAACAAAATTTTAGTAATGGTATACAAATTACATTATATTATACTTACATACATTCAATGATGATACTTTGATGCATGAATTTAGTGATACATTGATTGATAGAGCTAAAAAATGGTTTAATTCATGTCATGATTCTTACACATTCTTTCATGCTTTCTCATGCATTCCTTTATTGATTACTTTATTCTTAAATTCCTATACCATGTTTTACTCACATGATTCTCACATTCACCCCCTATGGGACTTTGTCCTTAAAATTGAATTATAAAAATAGGTTTGGATATAGTTACCACATTCCTTCAGCTGAGCTTCCTAAGTGGCTAAATTAGGATGATAAATTGATCCTTAACCTATTCAATGCTAGGTTGCAATCATGTATTTATTTGAACATATATTTATTGATCTCCTAGGTTGTAATCATGTATTTATTTTCAAAATATATTTATTGAAAAGAATTTAAAATGTATTTATCAAATTAAACACAAATTTTGATTTACATTTTCTAATTTTTAAATTTTTTTTGGAAAAGGTCACTTGGTTGAATGCATATATATGTATATTGTTATGTAAAATTAAATGTTTTAATGTGTTGGCGTAGCGACTATATCGATGATGAGATCCCTCTCCACCACTAGTACGTGCTTTTGGTGTGATGGAAAAATTCTACATGGTATTAGAGCCAACCATTTTGCAATCCTTCCTTGAGAGTTTTCATCGAGTGTTTGAGATCACTTATTTTTTCGGCATTTGAAATTTTTCAAATTTCAAAGTTGCTATTTATTCTTCTCTTTCTTGCTATTCGTGATTGTTGCCCATGAATTTGAGCATTAGAGGCCCATTTTTTTGTAGAATCGATTCGTTTGGTTTTGGCAGTTCTCATTATAGTGGCATGTGAATCAGAGTTGCCATTTTCCTGCTGAAGAAGGCCCGCGTTTGTTGTGGCATGAGATTTTTGTGCAGCATAGATATCTAGTGCTTTGTATATCAGTGGTCTTCATTCTCTGTTAGAGGTTTATATTTGGCAACATATTTTATAGTTGACACCACAATTTTCTGGCAGAAACTACATTTATATTAGACAATCCCTGTCACCATTCATATGTGGTCATTATTTTTGGGTGTTTTAAACATTTGGAACAAAGATTCATGGTATTTGCACTTTAAAATCAAGCCACGTTGTTTGTAGATTGGCTGCCCAATTATCCACAGCCATGCCCTAACAAATCCATCCTCCGCTCTAGATATTAGAAGAGATTTTTCATCAATGCCCCAGTTCAAATTATGGGAGGAAAAGGTGGTCTCTATGAGGGTTGAGAAGCAGTGAAAGGGTTGAGAAGTAGTGAAAGGGTGTCACCTCAGCCACCATGTAGTATTCAGCAGCAAACATTCTAAAAAGATTTGTAGCGGATATATATTATTCTGCATTAGACTTTATATATTACAAAGTTTGCATATATTTGATTTTAGGGTTTGTGCGCTGAGGAGAAGTGGAGGTGGGCCCGCGTGTTGTGTTTAGAGTGCCATTTGAGATCTTTTATCCCACATTACTCCCACAGAAGAGATATGTCCACTTTATATTCACTAACACTTGGATTGTATGGTGAAGTTGTGGAAAACTTGTGGTGAACGTGCAAAACTTGCTCAGACTTGGTGTGTTATCGGTGGCTCATTTTGGTGATTGATTGGCATGATTGCCATTGTATTTTGCAACATCTTTGTCGCATTTTTTTTGCTCACTTGTAGTAGGTGGTCATGTGGGTGACCAAGGGCTTAATCTGGTCCTTCATTCTTGCATGAGCCTCTGAAGGCAACTTTTCTTCCACAGAGCATATCTTGGGCATCCAAAGTCCATTTTTAGCATTCCGCATATCATCAGAAAGCTGACTTCACCAAGCTCACAGTGGTATAGGTAAATCTGCCTAATTTATTGATTTGAAGGCTTCATTTGTAGTATTTGGGAGTTTCTAATTTTGTTGTTGAAGGTTTAATGTCTTTGTAATTTTGGAGATTTGTCATAGTTCATTATGGGGTTTTCATTTCATCCTGCTATGACTATGTTGAAAAGGGGAAATTATAAACAATGGAGAGATGGTATGATAAAACATCTTAGATGGCTTCATTTGTTGCCACATTTGTATAATCTAGTTCCCCTTCCTGGTACTGATAGTAAGAAATTTGCATGGAATTGCAAAAGGGATCATGTCCTAGGAGTTATTGCAATGCATATTGATGATGCCACTTTGAATGCTATTGATCATTTTGAGTGTCCTCATATTCTTTGGACTAAAATTTGGGAAATACATGGAGATCCTGATACTCAGCTATTCCCAGATGATCCTATTTCAGATTGTCTTGTGCCTCTTCATTTTTCAGATAGGATACCCTATGATCATGTTACTATGTAGGAGTTTGAAGTTTTGGAATACTTTGAATCTTTAGATGAGGATGATGAGGGTTCTTCAGATGCTCCTTCTTCTCCGTCAGGGATAGTTGATATACCTTCACCTTCAGTGATTCATTGTGCAGTCATTGATTGAGGCTCCTATCATTCTTGTTCAGCAGGACCATTCATCTTTTGGTGGTGACTCATTGAGCACATCTAGTGATTCATCACAACCAGTATCTCATTATCTTCTTGATTGGGATTCATATTTGTCAGACATTAGTTCCTTGTTCATAGAATCTCACATTTCTAACTTGGAAGACACATTTGAGGGTATATCCCTCCTATTTGATGATAGTTGTGATACAACTATTGTCACTCCATCTGTCTCTGGAAAATGTTCAGAATTGGTTCCAGTGGTACCTTGTTTGTCACCTCCTATTGTGATTGGGCATGTTCCTGATTGGTTTGTGGCATCATCTTCCAAGGTCTTGGTGACACATGAGCATATTTCAGAGACATCATCATACATTTTCATGCTTCTTTCTTTCAATTCCTATCTAGAGTGGGAAGCATACCTACATTTGTACTTGGTTTTGTTTCTTCCAAAAGGGAGACAAGTTGTTTGTCAACATTGGATCATGTTCTGTCTTCAGGCACTTACCATTTTTGTAGGTGATTACACATTGTGTGGGGGGCTACATAGTCTCTCTCTTTCCCTCTTATGGGGGGGGGCCATTGATTATATATACATGATGTATGTAGTACTTGGGGGGATGTGATTAAGTCCTCCATCCACCATGCATCATTTTTTGTTTTTCTTTCTCTCTTTTGGGGAGGGGTTTTTTCCCACAGGGCTTTTCTTCTTTTCTCTGATTGTGAGACATTTCTTTTTTGTATTGTAAATGGGTACTTAACATGGTTGTGTAGCTGGGACCCATATTGCATCTTCATATTGCATAATAATTCTCCCTAAGTTGCACTTAACGGGGGGTGTTGGAGTAAATGGTTTTTACCATTTACTCACTTAAGTTTACTTAGGCTTGCATTATAGTTTAACAGTGCATTTAATTAATTAGGGTAGTTGTGTTTCTCGTATTGGGAAGTTTCATACCTATCACCTATTTTTTATATCTTTAAAAGCCTATACAATATGTATTTTACGTATCTCAATTTATTCACTCTTGTTTGGTGAAATGGTCTTGTGTTGCCTATCTCATTTTCTGTGAAGGTTATTATCTGCAGATGGTGCTCCTTGGAGGTGGATGACACTGACATGGTATTAGAGCATAGGTCATTGGTTCGAGTCCCTCGAGCCCTCAATCCTTCATCCGTGCAAGTTCAGCTTATCGACGTGGTACGTAGTGGGTACGAATCCCACATGGTATGTGGTTGTATCTGGCTCTATCATGTGGGGGGTGTTGGCATAGTGACTATATCGATGATGAGATCCCTCTCCAACATTAGTACATGCTTTTGGTGTGATGGAAAAATTCTACATAATGTATTGTTTAAACCATGTAAATTTATATATTTCCAAGTTTTCAATTTATACATGTATTTAAACACATGTGGTACATGCAATTTAATATATATTTTCAATTCTTAATTCAATTTTAATAATTTTTTTGTAATTACAGCTCTACTTCTAGACCTAATTTACACATGGTTGATCCCCCAAAAACCTCCCACCCTAACCCCCACCACCACCACCCTATGAGGCTTGCTTGCAAGGAACCATCGATGAAAATATACAAATATTGCAAGAAAAAACCATTCTTTGCAAAACCAAATCCAAGCTCCACCACATATTTCACAATTTGCGTCTATGATGAAAACTATTATTGATTCATTGAGAGTTATTCACATTTATTTAGACACATTCCATTCATGGAGAGAAGAGAGGAGGAAGTTTTACAAGGATGATCTCTCCTATAAAGAGATCAATGATCTACATATTACAAAAACTATGATTGCCCCATTTTTCATTGATCCCTCCACATGCCAAAAAATACCACCAAGTAAAAGAGAATTTCAATTAAATGGTGCACATATTAGGAGATAGATGATAGATTTTGGAAGTGATGGTGGATGGTCTTTGACCATCCACCACATGCTAATTATGAGGTTCCCTTATACTTTTTTGAAAAAATTATGGGTTGAGCTTGTGATGGGCTTAAAGCCCAATTATTTTGATATGAAATCATTTCAGGGTGTGGGTGGTAGCATGCCACAACATAGACTAGGGGAACATGTTGATCTAAATTTACGTTTGCCCCATGTACCTTTTGTTCCTTCTCCACCCTCTATTCCGATGCCCTTTCACCAATGCACAATCGTCTCGGCACTCAGATCGTTATCGTCACTCTCAAGAAACTGAACTGACCAAGCTACCTACTTAATAGATGAAGGAAATCCTAGAGAGCCTAGAGATCCTAGAGGAGATGGTACTGCTCCTAGTACCTCATGGCCATTCACACCATTGTGGTCCACACAGCATTTTTGTCAGAATTGTAATCATCCATGTTTTGGTCCTACATCTACTTCGAAGGGGTCCTTTTTGGCTACATTATTCACTCCTATGGACTATGTATGTATGCCACATTTAATAGAATTAAATTTAATATAAAAATATAGATCCAATTATCAATTATCAATCTATTTAATAAATTTTATATATTACATGTTGATTGGTACAGATGACTCCACCAGCTACTACCACTACATCGTGGTTGGACCATTTAGTGTCAATGGCTATAGAGATGGGTAGACCTTATATGGTAGAGCTATAAAAATTTCTCGTAACTATCTATCTCATTCATTAAATATAATGTGCATTTAAAAATTAGTCTCTAGATTATTTGATTGGATATCTAATTTAATAATTATAGAATAATATGAAAATGTGATGAACCTTTTTTAATTTAAAGAAAATGGGAGGTCCTTGCACTTTTGTGTCAAACCAACCAATCCATCTAGGACCACCACCATCATCTATGCAAGATCCTACTTCATATTCCATGGTTTGTAATTAAAATTGTACATTTTTAGTTTAAATTTAAATTTCTAGTATAATTTCATGATTTTAAATTCTTCTTGAGTTGAATTTATATATATATATATATATATATATATATATATATATATATATATATATATATATATATATATGTGATGAGATTAGTATAGGTGCGGACTCAATTAATCCTACCATTGATGAGCCTACACAAATGCATGAGTCATCTACCGTATTCCAGGTCCTATAGTTAATATGACAGATGACTCATGCATTTGTGTAGGCCCATCAATGGTAGGATTAATTGAGCCCACACCTATACTAATCTCATCCTACATACATACACATAGATATAATATATATATATATATATATATATATATATATATATATTGATGAGCCTGCACATATGCACAAGCCATCTGTCGTATTCTAGGTCCTATAGTTAAATCCTATGTCATTTCAAAGTCTTTTATATCATTCAACCATGCATTTTGTATTTATACTCTAGCCTAATTCATGTTTTATTGAAATATAGGAATTGGCGACACAGACCTTTAGTATGGAAGAATCAATATATGTTGTAGGCAAGCATGACATGAGAGATGATGAGCCCATTGTGGTATGATTAAACATTTGCAAGTCTAGATTTAAAAATTTAATTTGATCATTTGGTTTTAAATATTTGATTTAAATAATTTGGATGTAGTTTTGACATTAAAATTGATTTGGAGCTTCTTTTTTCTTGTACACAGCATAAGCCACCTTTTGATTCATGTGGAACCAAAAGACGTCTTGAAATGGATGATGATAAAAATTAGGGCATGAAATGTAATTTGTTATATTTATTTCATGTTTAGACTACACACATGTGTATTAAAGTGTTTATTTCATGTGGATTTTATGACTATTTTAGTATTGATCGGACATAGACTGTGACTATTTCACTATTTTTTACATGGACTCTTATTATGTGAGTATTTTATTGCTTGGGGTTAACTCAGGTTTTTAGCCTATTCCAAGCCCAGAGAGACCCTTACAGGGGATCTCTTCCTATGGATTTATTGCCAAGACCACTATTGGGGGTCTCAGTCCCAAGGCATTATCACTCGGGCATTAGCACCCTAGTTCAAACTCGTGATCTTGTTGGCCTAGTGAAGGCCCATAGCCTACGAGCAGGCCAACCCAGTAAAGGATTTGTGAAGGCATACATCCTGCTAGCATGGTAGCCTAGCGAAGGCACAAGGCTTGTGAGCTCTTTGGCCCAACAAGTGTTGTTATATGGAGCCTAATCAGACTCAGAGATTAAATTTACCCCACTTTTATCGGTGCAGTTTTCCCCCAAATTCCTATAGGGTCAAGGGGCAGCGCCCCTTGTAGGGGTTTGGGGACAACACCCCCAAGACAGGATCAAGGAGTGGTACCCCTTGTGGGGGCTCGAGGGCAGTGCCCCTGAAACCTCACACGATTTTTTATTATTTTATTAAGGCGTCGGTAGTTATTTTTTCATTGGCCGACATAAAAAAACCCTATTTTGTAACTGACAAAAGTCGTGATAAAAATGGCTAAGGGTTAGGGTTTCTGTTGATGTATTCTAGCATTTTGCAACGGTATTAAGTTGTAAGGATTGTTGGTTGTAATCAGTTTGATTTACTAGATAATAATATTGGACTCTTTATTGGTGGATGTAGCCTGAGTTTGGGTGAACCACATTAAAACTTGTCTCTTCCTGTTATTATTTCTGTGTATTTTCACTCCTCTATTTAATCTGTATTTGAACCCTAGTGATGATCACCACAACCAAGTGAACTCACCACCACATTGCACCCTTAAGGGCATTATTATGTGAGTATTTATCTCATAGACTATTTTATTATTTATTGAATGTCCACTGTATGCATCTATATTCAAACTTTTATTTGATATCTCATAGTTATTACTTAAAATTATCATGTATTTAATTGTAAAATTACAAACTACTCATTCTAATTAGATAAGAGGAAAATTTATACAATTACATGTCTTAATTGCAAGTCCTGATTCTAATTGCTAGTCAATATTGTAATTGTGATTGTAATTGATAGTCTTAATACTTAAAATTATCATGTGTTTAATTGTAATTGTGATTGCTAGTCAAAACTATAATTCATTCTAATTGATAGTTAAAATTGTAATTGCTAGTCCTATTAATTGTAATTTCCATATTGGAGTTAAGCTACTAGTTTTTTATTATAGGGTAAAGCAAGTTTTGAAGGGACCCTGAAACCCTTTACAAAAACCTGCTAAGAAAGAAAACAAAGCCAACCAACAACCAACCAACACCCTGAAAATAGAACAAACAATATAGTTAAAAGGTACAAAAGGACCAGTAGCCAAACATCCTAGTACTGCAACTTCTTCAAAGTGTTAACTGCTTCTAACTCTTGTTCATAGAAACTTTCATGCAACTTGGAAAATCCCACCAGCTCCTTCTTCTCTTCCTCAAAGTGATTTTTCTTGCTACCTCTAGTGTGCGTACATGGGCCACCATGTTCATTCTAAATTACATGTTTACCCTTTTCATTGTCCCTTTGATTCTTTTGGACATACATATTATCCTTCTACAGAGGAGTATCCCCAACAGTAGGGTCCCTGACTTGATCCTTACGCATCTCTTTAAATTTACCAATAAGGAGGTGCATACCTTTAAGACTATTTTGGATCGTGCACTAGCTAATTTTAACCACTCATTCAAGGTTCTCATTGATCCTAACTAGGTTCTCCTCCATGATCTCAATCCTGTTACCATAGTCCTCCTTAATCCTGAGAAGTTCCCTTTCGATTTCCTCCATGTTTGGGATCACTTCCCACCCCTATAGAATTTCCCTGTCTTGCTCAACATTAGTCTCCCCCAGATGCTCTAACTTCTCTTGTAGGGTTCTCAACTTAATGTTGATCTTATTAATCTCTAGAAAGAACCATTTAGTCATTTTATGTTGGCCATCAACCACATCTCTAACCATGCCAAGGGCTTTAGATAAATCATCATGATGCAGTCAAGGTAGGAGGGTCCAATGAAGGACTATCCAACCTTGTATCCTTAAATGAATAACACCATGATCATAACAAAGATGTAACAACAACATGCAAATAACAAAAAAATGATAAGAAATGCTCAAAAACACATGACACAAGATTTATCCTGGGAAAACCCTCAAAGGGAGAAACTCAGCCTTCAAATATCACTTCTCATTATATTAGAATTTCAAATCACATTACATATGCCTCTAGGGATTTTCAGAGGCTAGGCCACAACCCAGGGTTACACAATATGAACCCTCCATGTCTTCCTTCTTGGTCCTCAGCTTTGTATCTTTTGCTAATCTTTGCTCTGTCTTCTGCTTTTGCACTGCTATCTTCTTGGATCAAAACAACCCTTCTTTTCACATCAGATCTTCACACACCACACTGATGTCTTGTAACAATATTCTATTCTTCATTTGTATCCTCCACAAGCCTTCAAAACATTATCTTGTCAACCAAATGTTAACTTCCACATGAAACATGTAGGAAACAAATAGGTCTGCCCTAAACACTCAACACTGCTCTGCAAATGATAGGTACTTGGTGTAGTTCTCAATAAAGGTTAGGTAGGTCCTAAAATATCTTGAATGATGTTCCATTAGGCTCTGCAAGTCATGGAATTTCTTCGCAAACCCATTAGGCTTCAACTAAACACTGACTTCTCTACTCTATGAAATAGGTAATCTTCTGATAGCGATATCTCTCAGGAAATGAGTCCAAATGACCTAAATTTTGGATATGATGTAGATGTCATGTAATAGAAACTAAATCCTACTCCGTAAGCTCTGATGTGCAAATGCAGTGAAATGTAGTAATCTCCAATGTCCCTCCCTGACACTCTACAACTCAACATTAATTGTCTCAATTTACTTGAATGACTTCTGGATGCTCTTGCATCAGACTCTCGGGGTTAATTGAAAAGTGAGCCTCTTCACTTTGGTCTGTACTCTATCAAAATCAAATTTGTCTCTTAGGATAGGTTCAATGGTTTGTTCATAGGTACTTGTAACTGCCTCAAGGTCAATGGTCTGTTCAAGTCCTCCCTACAAATTGCCTCAAGTTCAACAATCTATTGTCAAATCACTACACTGCTTCATGGTCGGCGGTTTGTACAGGTCCTCCATGCAAACTACTTCTAGTTCTTCTCACTTTTGATGTACTAAATTCAATGTTTTACTTGCAAGTCTTTGTATTGCCTCAATGATTGGCAGTTTGAGAAAGTCTTCTCCGCAAGCTGCCTCAAATTCTTCATTTTATGGTGGTCTAGGTTCGGTGGTCTAGCTACAATGTTGCAACTACCTCTTAGTTCATTGCTCTATTGTCTAACACTTGTAAGCTACCTCAAGATCAGTACCAACTTCAATCAATTAAGAGTCAATCAATACATACATGCATCCTCTAGAATAATCATTAGCTTCCTTGATTCAATCAATACATTCTTGAATTCTCTCTGCAACACTTCTTAATCCCTGCCAATCCTTTTGTACACTTCAAATTCTTTTAATTTCTACTCCGCATACACTACTCCAATAATCTTCTTTATTTCTTTATCCATGTTTCCTTTACTCTGGTACACAAGCTTTCTCTTCTGGTAGAATATCTTGTCATCCCCACTTTCTCTGCAATATGAACTTCCCTGCATATGTTTACACAAACTTTCTCTTGCATTAGTTCCTCAATTCTACAACACAACTCTCCTTAATATCAATGTCTCACCCTCTTATGGTTTCTCTATTGAACTTGATGACTCAATAGGTTCTTCTTCCTTTACACAAACTACCTCTGCAATATTTATTGTTTCTCCATCATTAGTCTCTTGGTGACATTCAATGCTTGATGGTTTTCACCTCCAAACTTGAAAATAGGTTCCTCTGAATGTTCTTTTATCAAATCCTCTTTCATCTCTCTGGTATCCTTTATTGTGGTAAGAATTATGACTCCTGTCATTTCTCCCTCTATGGTATGAATTATTGTCCTTGTTTTACTCTGCATGTGGTCTTCCTTCTCTGCATTTTGATCCATATCCTTCTTTTTCTTCAACACATGAATACTTTAGTCTATACAACCTTTTGAACATACAAGTAATAGATTTCCAATTTGATCCATCAATCCATCCATAATCCATCTGCATACAACCTATCATAGGGGTTCTCCTTTTCATTTTATTCTAACACATCTTTTCAGAATGATTCCTTAATCCATAGAATGTATAAGGGTATTGATCCCAACACAATTCCTTTTCATGTCCATATCTATTACAATAAGAACATTGCATACCTTTTCTTCCCTGGGTTGATTTATTTGAACTTGTGACAACATCCTTACCTCTGATATATCAAAGGCCTTCATTTCTTGATCTCATTATTGGTTCAATAGGCTCTGTAATTCCTTGTTGATATTTTCCCAATCCTTTTCCTTCATATCCCATTCTTTGCATGATTTTAAAACCAATACCATCACGTCCAACAACTACAGATTCAGTATCTTCAACCTTACCTACTAAAGAAGCTTTTGTAGTATCATATGAATCATTAGTATCACAAGAAACATCACAAAGTTCAGGCTTAGATCTTAGACTTCCATTCTCCTTCTTACATATTACAAGTGACTGCTCCAACTGATTAACCTGTTCCTTCAATCCATATATTTCATTCTTTTGTAGACTATTTTCCTTTTTCAACTCCTCCATAGTTTCCTCCAGATCTCTATTCCTCTTTTCCACCTTCCCAAACAACTTGAATCCTTCTTCCAATTCTTCAAAACTCTTTTTGACATACTCAAACAAGTTTATCTCTTCTTCTAATTCTTCATTCCTCCTTTTTACATTTTCCAATTCTTCTTCAAGAGTATCCATCTTGCATATTAGGTTTTCATTTTCTTTCTTCATCCTTCTTTCCAATATTCTCCATTGAAACAATTATACAAATAACTTAATGTGAAAAGCTTACCTAGATCTTTCTTGCCTTGATCTTCCTTCTGCGGTGACACTTGTTACACTCTAGGGTTTCACACTTTCTCCCAACACTTTCTATCTTCCCAACAGATCCACAGCCTTCCTAATAGATTCGCAACTAGCTCTGATACCACTTGATGTAGTTAAGGTAGGAGGGTCCAATGAAGGACTATCCAACCTTCCAACCTTAAATGACTAACACCATGATCATAACAAAGATGTAACAACAACATACAAATAACAACAAAATGATAAGAAATGCTCAAAAACACATGACACAAGATTTTGTTATGTTAGAAATTGTCCTCCTATTTGGAATGGTACAATTTCACATGGTTTAGCTCCTCTCCTTTGGTGACCTTTTAACCTAGTTTATTTCAGACCTTCCTAAACCCTGATTGACATATGTCTAACTAGAAGAATTTCATATTTTGAAATAACTGAAGACTGAAGGTGAAAAGAAAAATTGGATTTGGGATCCCCTAACCTCCTTGAGGCAGTCCTAAGTGGGAAATTAGGGCTTGGACTTGGGAACTCATGCCCTTGTCCTATTCTATTCCCTAAGATCCTAAATTTTGGAGGGATGTTAGCTCCTGCCATGAATTCTAGGATTCCCTTTTCAAATTTTTGTTTTGTGCGATGTTGATATCTTATTTCAAAATTTGAAAATCCTAAGGTTAGATATTTAAAGACATTTGAAAATCATTTTGTGATACATAATCTTGCTGCAAGCTTTATGCCAAAACTCTACCAAAATTACTATTGAAGATCAGTGATTTGTTGAAGCTCTTGAAAGTTATCTGAATTTACTATCATGGAGACAATGGATGGAAATTAGGAATCAAGATCTTGAGACTATCTTTCTCTTCCTAGGGTTTTTACACCTTTTACATGATTAGGAGAAGGGTTGAAGCCTCCAACATCGAGCTTGGAGATCCTCCATAGACATTGTTGATTCACCTTCTTGTTCATGCAAGTCTTCATTGTTTTCATCTCCTTGAGGTGAAGTTGTGTTTGTTCATTGAGTGAAACAAATTGTTGATCTTTCCTTGATGCTTGAGTCATCTAGGGTTTTATA
This sequence comes from Cunninghamia lanceolata, assembly GCA_027924645.1. NCBI lineage: Eukaryota > Viridiplantae > Streptophyta > Pinopsida > Cupressales > Cupressaceae > Cunninghamia > Cunninghamia lanceolata. The sequence continues at coordinate 2,765,292 of BSBN01001281.1, read as the reverse complement.
CTTTCTATTGGGAATTAAGGTGTCTCAACCTTGGTAATTCCTTGCATTATTTATGTTTGTATTTATTAATTCATTGACTATGTTGTAAATTAATTGTAAATTCCATATTGTGATATTGTGGGATGTGGTATGGTGATGTGTCATCCTACATGGAAGATGACAACTTGTAATTTTGTCCTCACATGAGGAGATAGGCATCCCACTTTGTGGTAGGAGCATTTTTCCATGTGTCAGCATCTTGGATGTTGTGTAAGGGAATGTTTGACCAAAATGGTTATGACGGATTCCTATGACAAAGTTATGACATGTAAGAGTCAGAAATAGAAGCTTGTAAGATAGGTGAAAACATGTGTCATGAAGCATCTTTGAAAAAGGCATATTTGGGCACCCCAAGGTGGAATATGACATGTTGTAAGAGAATATGCTATTTATAGCCTGTGTATAATAGATTCTCTTACATTTGTAAGTTGTAACCGCTATGACAGATTCTATGATGGTCGTAAGTGTTGTAAGAGCATCTATCATAGCCCATTTTGGAAATAGGTGACTCTCTTTGGGATGGGAGCTATGGACAAGTGTCATGCACATTCTACAATGTTGACCAAGTGTCCTGAGGCATGGGTTTTGGGCCATGAGGCCAAGTTGGATGCCCATTCCAAGATAGGACCAATTTTGCCTTGTATATTTTATATAAATAGATGCTTGGAGGAGGAGATGTATTACAGGTTTGACAGGTACTATTATGCTGCCAGTTTGTCTCTAGATACGAGTCTCAAAGATTCCTGAGAGCTTGCATTGCAAGTGTGTTGTAAACATTCTTTGTTTTGATAATACATTATGCAGGTTTTGGAGTGTGGGGTTTTTCACCCAATAAGGGTTTTCCCCACGTATATCTTGTGTCTCTCTTCTTCTGTCTCACCTTCGCTATTATGTGTTTGCTACAATATCTCATGTTAATGGTTTAATGTTGCTATAATAGTTAGGATAAACTTGAAATTGCAGTCCCCTCCCCTCATTAGATTAGTGTAGGAAGTGATTTCTACACACTTAGCTTCCTTTCAGTTGGTATCAAAGCTTGCCTAGTTTTTGGTTCTAGCTACTAGGTAGGGGTTTTCTAAGCTAATCTTAGGTTGAGTGGGAGTCTTGTGCAGAGTATTCTATATTTTATTGCAGCAATGAGATGGTAACCACATCCAAAAGGTTAGAGGTTGATAAATTCAATGGCACTAATTTCAAGTTGTGGAAATTAAAGGAGGACCTACTTGTTGATCATGACCTATGGGAAATGATATCCAGTGTAAAACATGTAGCAATGCAACAAGTTGATTGGATGTCAAAGATCGAAAGGATGAGGGTCTCATTAGACTTTGTTTAGCTAACTCTATTCTATTGAACATCCATGAGGAGAAGACAACAAAGGATCTTTGGAAGAAGTTGGCTGATGTTTATCAGTCCAAGTCCTTGGTGAACAAACTCTTCCTGAAAAAGAAGTTGTTTGCTCTAAAGATGGAAGATGGAGGATCTGTTGTGGCCCACATGAATGCTTTCAACATGATCGTTGCACAGTTGACATCTGTGGGTGTAAAAATGGAGGAGGAGGATTGTTGCATGACCCTGCTTTGTTCTTTGCCAGATTCGTGGGATCATCTTGTAATGGCTATCAGAAGCACCATTACCACCTTCAAGATGGAAGATGTGGTGTCCTCACTGTTATCTGAAGAAATGTGGAGGAAGACATCTGAATCAGCCAAAGAAGCTCTTGTGGTTCATGGAAGACCCGAGGAGAAAGGGAAGAAGAAAGATAAGAAAAGTGATAAGGGTAGATCTAAATCTTGTGGGAGATCTAAATCTCCTGGAAAGTCCAAGGCTCTTTGTTGGAACTGTGGTAAAACTAGGCATTTCCAAAAGGAATGCAAAGAGGAGAAGAAAAAGAAAAAGAAAGCTCCTGATTCAGATTTTGACAAGTCACAAGATGATGCTGATGCCTTCATCACAGCCTAGCCACCCATACATTTGATGATGTGTGGTTGATTGATTCTGGTGCATCATTCCACATGACCTCACATCGAGACTGGTTTACCAAATATGAAGAGTTCGATGGTGGAAGGGTGTATCTTGGTGACGACTCTCATCTGAAGATTATTGGTCATGGAAGAGTCTCAATCTGATTCCCTAATGGATGAGTGAAGGGGATCACTAGAGTTTTGCACATTCCAGGCCTTGCACGAAACCTGCTATTTGTAAGTATGTTGAATGATGTAGGTGTGCAGGTTGTCTTTTCGAAGGATGGATGCAAGATGACAAGAGGATCTATGGTGCTTGCGAAGGGTACTCAAAGGGGTACTCTATTTCAGCTAGAGGCATGCACTTCATAGTGCAATAGTTCTTCTGACTCAAGGAAATGAGTTGATGTCACTTTATCCCCACCATCTGAACATGCAGTGAAGAAATCTGTTGTAACTGGTTCCGATGGTTGTGCACATGCTTTGGAAGCTAAGCTTCCTACTGAAAAGACTATGTTATGGCATTTGAGATATGGCCACATTGGTGAGAAGGGTCTATGTACCCTAAAAAATAAAAACCTCATTGAGGGGTTAAATGATTGTAATCTTGAGTTTGACTTTTGCAAACATTGTATTTATAGAAAGTAAAACGTGTTTAGTTTTACTCTAGTTCTCACAAGTCTTCTGGTGTATTGGATCTTATTCATTCTGATGTGTTTGGTCATGTTAATGTTCCTTTATTATCAAAATCTATATATTTTCTATCTTTCATAGATGATTACAGTAGAAGGACATGGGTTTAATTTATCTGAAGGAAAACTGAAGTCTTAAGTTGGTTTAAGGAGTTTAAAGTCTTTGCTGAAAATTAGACTTGTAAAAAGATTAAGTGTTTGAGAACTGACAACGGTGGTGAGTTTTGTTTGGCAAATTTTGATAAGTTCTCCAAAGAGCAAGGGATTGAAATATATAAGACAACTCCATACACCCCACAGCAAAATGAAGTCATAGAGACAATGAATAGGACACTGATGGAGAAGGCTAGGAGTATGCATAGTGGAGCAAGCCTCAAACAAAAGTTTTGGGCTGAAGTTGTTTCCACTGCTTGCTATTTGGTAAATAGATCTCCTACATCAGCTCTTGTTGGCAAAACACCTATGGAGGTGTGGTTTCGTAAGAAGCCTTCAATAAGACATCTTCGTGTTTTTGGTTGTGAGGCATATGCACATGTGCCTAGGGAGAAATGGTCTAAGTTGGAGAACAAGGTTGTTAAATGTATCTTCATTGGCTATGGTGTTGGTGTGAAAGGATGCAAGCTTTGGGATCCCATGACTAAGGAAGTGTTATATAGCAGAAGTGTTATCTTCAGAGAGCTAACACCCTCTTCTGTTGTTCTATAGCCAGAACAGTCAGAAAAGAAAGAAGATGCAGTTTAGTTTCTATCTACCCCTGAGAAGACTGAACTGACAGACCATGTGAGGCTTGATGATGAGGAGAGCTCTAGCAGCTCTAAAAGTGAAGAAGAAGAAGTAGAACCTCAACCTTAGCCATTGAGGAGGTCTACATGAACAAGAAAGCAACCTAATAGTTTTAGTTATTCATTACTTGATTCTAGTTGTGCTTTTGCTTTACTTTCTAACACTGATGAGCCTAGAATTGTGAAAGAGGCTATGGGCATGAAAGATGGGACTTGGTGCCTTTCCCTGATGGACAAAAACTTGTTGGTTGCAAATGGATGTTCAAGAAGAAATTTGGTGTAGATGGGAGTGTTGAAAAGTACAAAGCTAGATTGGTTGTGAAGGGGTACTCACAAGTGGAGGGAATTGTTTATGGTGAAATTTTCTCTCCCATTGCAAAGCTAACATCCATTAGATTTTTGTTATCTCTTGCAGCTTCTTATGATTTAGAGCTAGAATAGATGGATGTGAAGACAACTTTCCTTCATGGTGATTTGGAGGAAGAAATCTACATGTCATAGCCACAGCATTACATAGAGAAAGGTAAAGAAAATTTGGTTTGCAAGCTTAAGAAGTCTTTGTATGGTTTGAAGTAGTCTCTTAGGATGTGGTACTTGAAGTTTGATACCTTTGTGTTGTCAATTGGTTATCTAAGATTGAAATCGAATCACTGTGTGTATTATAAGTTTGATGGTGATCGTATTCTCATTGTTGCATTGTATGTTGATGATATGTTCCTCATTGGGAAGGGTAAGAATATGATTTCTAATTTTAAGTCTTAGTTGGCAGCACAGTTTGAAATGAATGACTTAGGGGTAGCCAGGTACATTCTTGGAATGGAAATTAGAAGAGATAGAACTAACAAAAAACTTTGGTTAAGCCAGAGTAAGTATGTGAAGACCATGTTGGACGGGTTCAGCATGGCAGATTGTAGACCTGTGAGTGTTCCTATTTCATTGGGGACAAAGTTGTCTGTTAATGATTGTCCAAAATCTCCTAGTGAGGTGGAGGACATGAGCAGAGTACCTTATGCTAGTGTTGTTGGCAGTTTGATGTATGCTATGGTCTGTACAAGACCAGACATTGCCCAAGCAGTGGGAGTCCTTAGTCAGTTTATGGCTAATCCTGGATGGGTACATTGGGATGTAGTTAAATGAGTGTTTAGATACTTGAGTGGTACTTCCAACTATTCCATTTGCTATCATGGTAAGGCTATAGGACCTCCGCATTCATTTTGTATTCATGGATTTGTGGATTCTGATTAGGCAGGTGACATTGACAATAGGAGATCCACTAGTGCTTATGTGTTTACACTGTTTGGTGGTGCGATTAGTTGGATGAGTAAGTGACAACCTGTGGTTTCTTTATCCACTATAGAAGCTGAGTATATGGCTACAACTAATGCTTGTAAGGAAGCCATTTGGATTAAGAGGTTGTGTTCCAATATTGGTGTTGATGTAGGTCAAATTATGAGCAGTTGTGATAGTCAGAGTGTGATTTGCCTTGTGAAGAATCTAACTTTCCATGCTAGAACAAAGCACATTGATGTTTAGTTTCACTTCGTGTGAGACATGGTTGAGGATGGAAAGGTAAATTTGGAGAAGGTAGATACTCTGAAGAATGTTACAGATGCATTGACAAAGCCAGTTGGCACAAAGAAGTTCAGATGGTGTTTGGAGTCTATGGGCCTCTCGGCCTATAGCAGTTAAATCATGTTATTATATTGGCTCTTACAAGGTGTTTTGACAAGTGGGAGAATGTTGGGAATTAAGGTGTTTCAACCTTGGTAATTCCTTGCATTATTTATGTTTATATTTATTAATTCATTGCCTATGTTGTAAATTAATTGTAAATTTCATATTGTCATATTGTGGGATGTAGTACAGTGATGTGTCATCCTACATGGAAGATGACAACTTGTAATTTTGTCTTCACATGAGGAGATAGGTATCCCACTTTGTGGTAGGAGCATTTTTCCATGTGTCGGCATCTTGGATGTTGTATAAGGGAATGTTTGACTGAAACGGTTATGACAGATTCCTATGACGAAGTTATGACATGTAAGAGTTAGAAATAGAAGCTTGTAAGACAGGTGAAGACATGTGTCATGAAGCATCTTTGAAAAAGGCATATTTGGGTGCCCCAAGGTGGACTATGACATGTAATAGAATATGCTATTTATAGCCTGTGTAGGATAGATTCTCTTACAACTGTAAGTTGTAACCGCTATGATAGATTCTACGACGGTCGTAAGTGTCGTAAAAGCATCTGTCATAGTCTATTTTTGAAATAGGTGACCTCTTTGGGCTGGGAGTTGTGGACAAGTGTCAGGCACATTCTACAATGTTGACCAAGTGTCCTTAGGCATGGGTTTTGGGCCATAAGGCCAAGTTGGATGCCCATTCCAAGATAGGACCAATTTTGCCTTGTATATTCTATGTAAACAGGTGCTTGGAGGAGGAGATGTATTATAGGTTTGACAGGTACTGTTATGCTACCAGTTTGTCTCCAAATACAAGTGTTGAAGACTCCTGAGTGCTTGCATTGCAAGTGTATTGTAAACATTCTTTGTTTTGATAATACATTGTGCAGGTTTTAGAGTGTGGGGTTTTTCACCCGATAAGGGTTTTCCCCACATATATCTTGTGTCTCTCTTCTTCTGTCTCACCTTCTCTATTATGTGTTTGCTGCAATATCACATGTTAATGGTTTAATGTTTCTATAATAGTTAAGATAAATTTGAAATTTCCGTCTCCTCCCCTCATTAGATTAGTGTAGGAAGCAATTTCTGCACACCTAGCTTCCTTTCATTTTCTGCATACACATTTGTTAGATGAGCACACACATCTACAGATCTTTATCTTTGGCTATTGTTGAGGCAGGAATACCAAAAATGGGGCTTGATTGAGGCAAACTCCTATATAGCCACAACCATCTTTCTCCTCCTTGTGCATGTGCAGGTTGCATTTGTCGAGATCTGACAAAAAGGAGAGACAAGAAGATGGATATCGTAGACACAGTCATCACGGAATTCAGATTTTAGGATTCCAATAGTTTTGGGACATTACCTCAGCTGTCCTTGTCCAACCAGGTGGTTTCTTTTGGATCTAGGAGCCTTTGAAGATTGCAAGACATCTGAGATAGAAGATTTTGACAGTTCAAAATTTCTGAGACATTGCCCTAGGTGCCCTAGTGCATCAGCTGCTCTACTTCTGAGTGCACTTTCTCAGTAGTATCCTCTCTATGTTTTTGTAATTGGGTTATTAGTATCTTTGTCAGAAATTATGTTATTAAAGTTTGATTAGTGAATTAGGGTTTCATTCTTGTTAAACAAAACTAGCTTGCAGAACCTAATATGAAACAATCACACAATCATAATTAACAGGAAAAGGGAACATAGGACATCAGTAGTTTATCCCTAGACTCATCCCATGCTTACCTAATGTTTTAGTGTATGTGAAAGTGTGGAACTTGTAGTTCTCTATCTTGCTTCTAAATTTTCACACTAAACATTTTGGTGAACCCATGTTTTAAAGAATTAGCATCCTTTTCAAAATTAAAGCTGAATTAGTTTGTTGTTCTAAAACAAATTTAGGTTGCAAAACCCTCTTTTGTGAAAGTGCACATATTGAAACTTAAGTGATTTCCTTTAACCTTTCATCAAAAGTGTTTTGAAATTACAATTTTGTGTTTTACATAGTGTTATTCCATTTCATTTTCACAAAGTTCATGATATAGCATTTTACATTTAAGTCTTGGGTTAATTTGAGCATGTTATAATGTCGGATTACTTTTTGTAATACTTTCATGTGTATGATGAGGCATTTAGTTGTGATGACTTCAATATGTTAGATGAAGCCCTTGAGGACTTTATCTCGATTGAGCATTCCACTACGACTCCTAAATCATCATTGTCTCAAAGATTAGTAACTGCAATTTATGTTTCTAAACCTCAAGAAGAACCTATGAAACTAAAAATAGTGGTCACTTTGTGTTTAGATGTGGTTCAACCTTTTTCTAAACTAGTGGTCACTATTAGAGGTCCTTTACCTTCTTCTCAACCTCTTGATTACATTTATAACTATGCTAAATAGATAACATATCAAAATTCACAACAACCTAGTCATATTGTGGTTGCTCATACATACAATACTTAGAATAACAAATAAAGCAAACAACAATCAAGCATTCTAATATCTTTACCATCATCTCAACCTATGCTTCCTCAAGCACCTCATTTAACACATAAGGTTGGTCAAGATTATGATCTTGTTGAGCAGCTTTGTGCTACTCCTGATAAGATATCTCTTTGGGAACTTATACAAACTTCTATTGAAATTAGGGAAGACAACTGAGGGGAGGGGGTGATTCAGTTGTCACAAAAATTTTTGTCCTTTTCTATAACTAAACTTATTTACCACTTATTAACAGATGAATGATATAACCATGAAAGCATGAATCAACAACACATGAGTATAAACAAAATCAATATACATAACACCAAGATTTTTATGTGGAAACCTGGTTAAGGGAAAAACCATGGTGGGGGTTAACCCATAAGATTTATTCTCTATTAAAAGAATAGAAAATGGGAAGGCACTTGCCTTTGGGTGCACTGTCCAAAGCTCACTGCTCAAAAGAGGTTCATTGCCTCCAGAAATATTTATAAGTTTATCACAGAAAGATTGAACTAGAAAACAACATCTTCTTCATGCCAAGGTTAGTTCCATTGAAGCGCACAATACTTCTGCTCTGCCCCCAAAACACTTCTTCACTATCTCCTCATCCTTTATTATTCTTCCTCTTTTGCTCTTCCTTTTCTTTGCTCTGCCTTTCTTCCTTTCCTAGGATCTTATCATTTTCATACAAGGATGATTTTCCACAACTCAATCACACATATTTATATGCTTCATTAACCTTGGAATAATCATCAAGGTCAACACTACAAACATCTGATTTAATGCAAATCACTATACTATCAGCCAAACATAGCTGGGACCCAAATCTTCCTTGAACAACATGCCACACTTCATAGAACCTCTCTTGGATCATCTCCAGCATGCACAAAGCATCTGATCGGCCAAGACTGGAGGGAACATCAACACCCAAGGACAATTCTTCAACCATGAACTCAATCCTCAATACGGACCACCAACACAGTAGGCATACGATCTAGAGACCACCACAAGCACAATGAAATCAACAAGAACAACTGCACCACCTCACTTCACCAGAAACACTTGTATCTTCATTCAGGAACTCAAGAACACCAACCGTCACGACTGTTACATTAGAAAGATTGCTTGTGGACCTCCAAACCATGAACCACTTGAGTTGAGGATACACACTGATATCCCAAACACACCTCTAGATCCACAAATCATAATATTCCAATGCAAATCAATTTGGACCAATTTTCTGTCACTCTGTCACCTTTGAACAACTGCAAAACCTGGTTCTACTCAGATGACCATAACTTCACAAATTCTTCATTTGGATCCCTCAAATCTTAATTGGAGAAACTTTAGACAATCCTTTACAACACCCTTTGGTCTGTAGACTCTAATCTTCATCTCACTAGGAATGCAGAGCAATCTACTGCACTGTCTTCACTGTCTCTTACAGAGAGATATGTAACTCACTTGTTTCTTCCAGAGAGGCTAATTTTCTCAATATCCTCAACATACAAGTCTTCTAGAATGGGATACAGTTGACACCAATGACAACAAGGATATGTTGACATCAATGACAACACTGATTAGGCACATATTTGCAACACTCCTATGGTAACTAGATGCAAGTTGAGTAAAGATGATGATTCCCCTAAGGTAGACTAGAAAAGGTATAGATCAATTATTAGAGAACTACTTTGGGTAAGTGCAAGAAGATGGGGGGCCAAAAAGTGGCCAAAAAATTTTCAAAAAAATTTAAGTCATAACGCGAGCATGTTATAACACGCTCACGTTATAACTTGTTATAAATAAAAAAAAAAGCAATGCCATTTCATTTCATTCTATTTTTCTCCTCTGCCCACGGCTTCAAAACCCTCAAAAATGCGCTCACGTTCTACAAAATGCCAATCAACACAAAAAACTTGTCAATTCATCGCCAAAATGCCACCGTGACGTCGAGCATGCCAAAGGGGTGAGTTATCTTTGTTTTTTTGTTTGAATTTCTTCCTAAATAGGTAGGTTTTTGTTGATTTTTGATGTATATTTCGTTAATTGTAGGAAATGTTAATGCACCTCCTCCTCCTCCTCCTCCTCCTCAAAATCCACAAAATCCTGAGGAGGAAATACCTGCAGAACACCAACCTCCTCCATTCATTCCTCGACATGCCCTTGGAACACAAGATAATATAATGGGGGAAATTGAAAACAACTAAAAACAAATTGAAGATATAATTGCAAGGTTGAAAGATCCTTCCACTTCAACCTTGCATAGGTCCATGCTTGCCGAATCTCTTGAGTCTATGTTATCAAATGTAAATTCAATTAGCAAACAAATAACTAGTTGGACCGATAAAAAGAGAGAGTTTAGAGATTACTATGCAGATAAATTGTCATACCAAGATGTCAAAAAATTACAAATTATAAAATTAGACTTGTGTTCAATTTTCACAAATCCACAAACAAATCAACCTCCACCCATTACATGCAAGAGGTTCCCTATCCATTGGTGCAACAACCAAGTGATAAGGGACAATTTCAAGCAGAGGTGGTGGATGGTTTTTGACCATCCTCCATGCAATAATAATGAGGTCCCACAATACTTTTTGAGGAAACTCTACTGCGAGTTTGTCCTCAATAAAGTGCCAAACTATTTTGATATGCGGGACTTCCAGGGTAGAGGTGGGGGCTCAGCACAGGATAGACCAGGGGCACGTCTTGACCCACAGTGGGTAGTGAGACGAGTAATCAGCAGACCAGCCCATGAGCATGTTTCTATCCCTTCCATTGTGAAGCAGAGTGTTGAGGTCGATACACTGAGGTCAATTAGTGCCTTGACCCAGAGCATCATAGAGCATGCTGATCCTGCAACACAAAGTGGGTTGGGAGATAGTGCGAGGAGTAGGGTCCCACTGTATACTTGCCAGGCTTGCGGGTCAGCCTATGGTTATGACCCCATGGACAGTCAGGACGCAGGTGCACAGGCTACATCTGCAGCTGAGCAGATGGTGATGACAGATACCCTCCTAAGTGAGACTTTCAGCCTTGATACTCAGGTAAATATTAGCAAGTTTATTGAATTTAATTTATTAAATTTCATTTTTGAAATACAAGATTAACTAATTTAAATTGATGATTTTAATGAAATTTTAGGGTCATAGCGTCGAGGCAGTTTTCAGTGGTTCTCCACCTACATTTTTCACTAGATCATCTACTGTCGAGGTATGTAACTAGTAAACAATTATAAATATTACATGTGAATAGCATTGTTATATGAATGGTATTCTAATTTTTGATTTTGGATGTTGAATAGGTTAACACTATAGATTTCATGGCAACACCTGCTAGCGGTGGTGGACTTCAAAGCTTTACGGAGGTAATAAAATAAATAGTTTAATGAATGAATTGTACTTACTAAATTTTTGTATGTGATTTGTGTGTTTTATTGTGTGTACTTCCATGTTTAGATGAACGTGTGTGTATGTTAGGAGCCATGATTTGCATCACTATTATAGTTTTCGTAATTGAATAATGTTGTTTTATTTCCAGATGATGCAGGCTACGGATACACCTCCCCATGTTCATAGGGCAATGGAGCAGGGTGTGGCCTCTGCGATTCATAGCTCTATGGCATTAACAAGGGTATGAGGCAAATTAGTAAATTTCAATTTACATTCATTGTTATAGTTGTCTATTTTTGAAAAATCAAAAGATTATTGATTTGAAGTTTAATTTCTATCTGGATGGTTTCTATAGGACATGACATCACCAGGGCCTATTCCTGCTATTGAGGCAAGCGAGGAGACAGATTATATGTTAGCGGTAAGTGATTATTTTGTTAAATGTTTCATTTTTTTATAACATGTAATTTCTATATATTAATGTCTATACTTTTTTTTGTAACAGGTAAAGGTGCAGGAAGAACTAAATAGGAGTAGCCCTCGGGTTCGTAGTAGACCACCCACATGCATGTCTCCATCCCCTAGAAGATCAAAGGCTGCTCGTGATTTATTCTCTTCACCAGCCACAGGGGAATGACTTTTTATTGTGTTCCTCTGTTGTATGCCTATATGGCATTTGTGGACATATATTTTGTATTGTACATAGTTGACATTGTATGCCTATATGGCATTCTTGTAAGCCTATATGGCTATTTTGTATATATGTTATACTTATATCGACAGATATTGATGTATGCCTATATGGATATTTGGTTAATACAAATCTTTTTTATTGATGGCGTCCATACTTGCATTATAAATCCACTTTTGAATGGATATTTGTAGATGGCTACTTCAAATATTTAAAGTCCGATTGTATTACATAGGATGTTTGCATTTTCTTTGATAGGCTTGATAGGCCATGGATTACATGATGGTGTTTGATGGAAAAGTATGGTACTAGAAGACTCTAGTTCATTCTTAATAGGCTTGTGATTGATAATATCTTTGCATGATTGCACTTGATCTTGGATCATGGGCATGTTGTTAGGATTTTGATTGCATTGTGATGTTTGATGGATAGGCATGGTGTAAGTGTAAGATACCCAACTAGTTCTACAAAAAATTTTCCTTACTTAAACACTTTTACTTGCTAACAATTCATCAACTACTTCAATAACATAAAGATATACATCAAGATAACTATTTGAATGAAACAACATTAGAGTTGGGTACTTGTCTTGTTACTTGATTCAATCAACTTGCAATGTCTTATTACATGGAAAATGCTTTCAATAGCATGAAGGACAACTCATTCAATGGAAATACAAGGACAGGCGAAGATTTGGAATGTTTAACTCATCACCTCACAAGGTAGGCACATATTTGAAGGATTTACAGGTTTTTCTGACTTGGGCGCCAAGTTGAGGTGACCTCCTCCTGAAGTTGCGCCTTGTCAACATTAGGCACCAATTAGAGTTTATGGATGCTCTGGATTGTTTCCAAGAGTAGGTACGAAAACATCATCATTAAGAAAGTGTTTTAAATGCTAGGCACCCAAATGAGCCCTCTAGAGTCTAGGCACTCCTTTCAGCATTCTGTGTTCTAGGCGCCAATTGAAAGGAGTGGAGAACAGGGCAAGCGCCTTCCAAACTAGGTGTTTCCTTGAGGTGACAAGGACTTAGAAAGTGCACCTAAGGTGAGTGCCTTGAGTGAAAAGGTCTAACAAACATCTTTGAACCCCCTTTCAAGGTTAGGCGCATTCTGGAGGTGGAAACAAGTAGAAGGTGTGCCTTGGCTTCCTTTGTCAATTCTTTCAAGTCTTTGATAATTAGGAAGGTGGAATGCTTCATTGTAGAATGAGCGCCTATCTTCTAATGTCTAAACTACTTCTTCTGGCTCACTCTGTGGCTAGGCACCAGAGCTAAACTATTCACACAAGGGAGTGCGCCTAGACTCACTTGATGTTTTCTTACTACTTCAACCCCTCGAAGATGTTCCAAGGTGTTCCCTTTTACAAGCACCTGACCTCCCAAGTTCCTTCATGTGCTATTCCTTGAAGGTGCCAAAACTAAGCTCCAGTGCCATGGGATTGTGCCTAACATCTTTAAAGAGTTTCTAAGCCTTTTGCAAGTTGATATCCCAAACTCATGCTTCTAGGTGCAACAGGAGCTTTCCAAAGGAGTTTCCAAGTTTTAGACGCCAAGCGAGGTCATGGGTGAATGGAACTGCGCCTTAGGAGATGACTGGATCCTAAGCGTCAGTCTGGAGTTACAGTGGAATTGATATGTGCCTCAACTAGCTTAGGCGCCCATTTGAAGTGATTCCTTTAACACTTCTCTATCAATCTCAACTGCAAGGATGATCTCCTAATCCAATTTTGATCCTCTGGAAATGCAAATAGCTTTTCATTTCACTAGGTGCCATCAATGATGATCATCAACCAAAGCACATTTCAAAGGTGAGATAGGCAAGTGAGGCGCCAAACTAGTCCTTAAGACTTATCTCCTTCTATCAAGTCAATTTCAACTATGTGAGAGAGTTCTATTCTAGGCGCAAAATGGAAATGTTTCATCAATTGGTGCATCTTACAAAGCTCCCAATTCTAGGCGCCAGAGCCAAAGAGTTTTTCCCAACACATGCACCTGGGCTAGGAATTCACCTAAGAGACATCACTTAGCTTTAAAACTTTCAATCTATAGCCATCTTGGCTAGGCGCTCTAATGGAGGATCCTTGAACTCATGCATTGGTGCCTTCTAGTTCTAGGCACCCATTTTGGATTATCCTGATACTAGCGCCCAAAATGACTAGACTCTCTTCATCATCCAATTCACTTAGAAGACTCAAGTTGGAGACTTAGTTGTCTATCCATGTTCTCCGGAAGATTCATTGTACCTCTATGCACTTAGGCGCCCTAGTTGATGTGATTAAAGTGCTTCAAAGCTCCATGATTCTTGGTTAGGTGCACATTTGACATTTAGCAAGCAAGAAAGTGCGCCCTGACTCTAGGAGTCCTGCCTTAGTCAAGTTTAGCATCCAGACTTAACTAATTTCAAGTTTCTGACTTTGTTCCTGCAAAAAACAAAAGTTAAGTTAGTCAAAAACCAATTCATTCCCTCATTATTTTGAATTAGCCTTCGGGAATGAGGAATAGGCTAACTCATTCTTCATTTGATGATCAGGCCAGAAACGGGGACATGACAGTAAGATACCCAACTAGTTCTACAAAAAAATTTCGTTAAACAATTTTACTTGCTATCAATTCATCAACTACTTCAACAACACAAAGATATACATCAAAGATAACTACTTGAATGAATCAACCTTAGAGTTGGGTACTTGTCTAGTTATTTGACTCAATCAACTTGCAATGTCTTATTACATGGATAATGCTTTCAATAGCATGAAGTTACAACTTATTCAATAGAGATACAAAAGAAAGGCCTTGAAGCCTTGATGTTTACAATGGCGTCTACACTTGATCAACTCAATCAAACTCAATGATGTCAACTGAATGTCAACACCTCACAATATCACAAGGGAGCATCACCTTGCTTGTTGCATGGATGAACGTCATAGTTCCAAGACTCTTAGGGTTAGGCGCCAACTGAAGGTAGTAGAGACCAGACTAGGCGCCATCCTAAGCTGGGCGCTTCCTTGAGGTGGTAGAGACATGGATGAATGTCTGGTGGGGTTTGATGACTCTATATTGACACTCAAATTAACTTAGGTGCAATATTAGTGTTCTTCTAACTAGGTGCCAGATAGGAGGATTCTCAGGGGTTTTGGCGCCTAGGTTACAACTTGTCAATTTCTCAAAGAATCTTTGAAACACTTGACTTCCAAGGATTATCATCTTAAGAGTAGATGATGATGACATGAAGTAGAGATCTCTCTAGGACTGGATGAAGCCTTGCTTGATGATAAGATGAAGATGAAGTGATCCTTCATGACGACCCTTGGAGTGACCCTCTTGGAGTTGTGGACTTTGAAACTTTGAAGATTGAGAGATCTTGAAACTCAGATGGATGAATGTCTATCATTGATGAAGTACACTTGCAAGATATTCCTCAGAGAACATGAATGGATAGATGCCTTGAAATTTCAACATGACATTAGTGATGAAGAGTATTGACATGTTTTACTTGATGTGACCTTGCTGAAGGCGCATTTTCTTTCTTAGCATGATCATCCCAAACCAAGGCACCAACTTGGAAAACCCTGTGAAGGCACCACTATCTAGAATTTCTTCCAAGGTGTTAAAACTTGACATCTTTTCTTCTCTAGGTACTATCTCCTTCAAGGCGCTCCTTAAAATCATTAGAAGTGCTCAGGCCTTACCTTAGTCCAAAGTGCTACAATCCATTCCTTAAAGCACAAAGAATTCTCAAAGGCACCCCTATTTACCTCTAAGCACTCAAATATCATTTAGATTCAAGGCGCACATTTAGCTCCAAAGCACAAATTTCCATCATCAACCCATCAAGGTGCATCATCTTCCCTTTGTATCCCCTTCAAGGCACATACATTCACTTCTTCACACTCAAACTCACTCTCTGGCGCCAGAATAGGTGTATAACTTCAAATAAGGCGCTAATCTTAGGTTTCTAAGTACTTAGTTTGCTCTTAAGGCTATCCTTCCTCTAAGCACTCTCTTCAACTCCCTCACTGAAGGCCCTCTATAAGTTTGGGCGCATTTCATCCCAAGGCGCTTCAACATCATCCAAGGCGCAAATTCACTCTCCAAGACAAGGTGCAAAAAACCCTATCCTAAGGTGCTCAAATCTTACTTCTAGACCTAGGCACACAAACATGAGATTGTGACTTCAATCATCATTCTTGGTTAAGGCACACAAACTCTCATTCAAGGCACATATCTTTCTCCAACAAGGCACATATATTCCTCCAACAAGGCCCATATTCAATTCTAGGGTGCTCTATCTTGGATTAAATCAAGGTATCTCCTCAACAAGGCGCTCCAAACCATACCAAGGCACTAAAACACTTAATGCAATTTCTTCAAGTGCTTATCCAACTTGATTTCTCCAACACAGGGCGCTCAATCTACTTTCTCAAACTTTCAACTCAAATCCTCACCTTATATTCTCCAAGGAAAAAAGGTGCAATTTGATTGAGGGTGCTAAAACTCTTAGGCGCACTTATCTCCCTGAACTTACCTCTCTTCTTCCCTAGGTGCCAGAAACACCTCTTTATCTCAACTAGGCACTTATCTTCTCTAGGTGCACATGGTCTTCAAGGTGCATTTCATTCATCAAGGCACCTATCTCTAACAATCTCAACACTCAAAGGGACTCAAAACTCATCTGGACACCATCACTTCCCTAAAGGTGCAAAATTGGTGTAGATACATTCCATTTATTAAGGATCATTCTAGCGCCCAAATCTTGTCAAAGCAAAGGATCAATAGGTTCTCTCTAAGGCGCACTCCAGGGTTTGATCTTGCAAGACTTCTCATGTCAAAATTTTGACCAAGACACTCAAGGCGCTAGTCTTTATCATCTAACCCTACAGTGCACTTACTCATTATGATATACTCCTCAACTTTGTATTCAACCTTGCCCAAGGCGCATATTCACTATAAGGCATTCTCACTTTGTCAAGGCTCAGAGGGCTTCAACTTGCTAAAGGGTAGAGGTCTAGGTGCATATCTAACTTGAAGCTCAAGGCGCTCCAACCCTCTTGCTCTAGAATTCCTTCTAGGCACTAAGTGACTTCTCCAATTCCTTGAAAACATTTGAAGTGTTTTACCTTCTCAAGGTGCTCCTTCGAACTTGACTCCAAGGTGTTATAATCTCAAAGGTGCTGACATCATCTCAACCAAAGGCACTCAATGATTCATCCCATATCTAGGCACTAAAACACTTAATCAACCAAGTCATTCAAGGTGCCATTCAGTAAACTCATCTTCCATGATATTCCTATCAAGGCGCATATCACTTCTCTCATGGGCTTTAGGTGCTCAGTTGAATGTTTCAATACTACTTAGGTGCCAAATTCATTTTAATGCACCAAACACAAAGAGCTTTCAAACACTGGGCGCTCACAAAGAGTCTTCCAACCTTGGGCGCTAAATTAGGTCTTTGCAACTATCCAAGGCGCATATCTTGGTTTGAACAACTTATGGTGCCAAGACAACTTCTCATTAGGGCTCAAAACACTTGTGTTTACATTTGAAGTGCTTTACCTTCTTAAGGTGCTCCAGACTAACCTGACTCCAAGGCCCTCCATCATCATCCTTAAGGCGCTAAAAACATCATCTCCACTCTAGGCAAAAACATCATCCAACTCCTTAAGGCACTTCACTATCAAAGTCTGAAGGCGCTCTACCTAGACCTTTCCCCTAGGTGCCAGAACTCCTAAACGCTCACCAGATAACTCTCTTCTTCAAGGCACAAATCTTCCTATACTATGATTGCCTTTGAAACGCTGATTAACATGATGTGAGGGTGCAAAGGCTACTCCAATCCTTAGTGAGCGCCTAGTTTAAACAAGGAGAAATAAAGCATTCAAAACTATCCAAACAATCATCCCCTTCCTAACGTCTTCACTACTCCGGAAAACCTTGGCCAAAATGACACATAACAACCCCTGTGCAAAGCACCTGAGCAAGAAAAGAGGGGGTCCCCAATCTGATGGGGTGATGTGTGATTTGGTCACAATAGTTACCCTTTTGGGGTGATGTGTGATTTGGGGTGATGTGTGATTTGGAGGGCTCAATTCTTCAAGGCGCCCATTTTGTTCACCACTTGTAGCATCACTTGTTCAAGGCACATGTGTGATTTGGTCAAAAACAGGCGCCTAGAGTGAATAGGCTTTCATCTTGACTTAATACACTGCCTCCTTCTGACGATTTTTGGGGCAGCAGAAAACCTTTCACCATGGGCAAATGGATCAGAGCTATAAAAAATTGAGAGAGGTTATTGTAGAGGCACTCTACATGATCGCGTTACTTTAGACAGAATGTTCCTAAGTGACATGATTTTTGAGTAACATCTCGTCAAAGATTGCTGCCTTTTTGCACTTTGGACTCTTCAGGGATATCGTCGGTACAATGTAGCTCTGACTGTTTCGACATATTTGGGTAAAAAATAGGACCATGCCTAGTGTAAATGTACCCATTCGGACACGTTGGAACAGTTAGTTTGGTCACATCATGAGCAGGACAAAAGTTACACCCCTTTGCAACTTTACACTGCCTCCTTCTGACGATTTTTGGGGCAGCAGAAAACCTTTCACCACGGGCAAATGCCTCAGAGCTATAAAAAATTGAGAGAGGTTATTGTAGAGGCACTCTACATGATCCTGTTGCCTTAGACAGAATGTTTCTAAGTGACACGGTTTTTGAGTAACATCTCGTCAAAGATTGCTGCCTTTTTGCATTTTGGACTCTTCAGGGATATCGTCAGTACAATGTAGCTCCGACTGTTTTGACATGTTTGGGTGAAAAATAGGACCATGCCTAGTGTAAATGTACAAATTTGGACGTGTTGGAATAGTTAGTTTGGTCGCATCAGGAGCAAGACGAAAGTTACACCCCTTTGTAACTTTACAATGCCTCCTTCTGATGATTTTTGGGGCAACAGAAAACCTTTCACCACGAGCAAATGCCTTAGAGCTATAAAAAACTAAGAGAGGTTATTGTAGAGGCACTCTACGTGATCGTGTTGCCTTAGATAGAATGTTTCTAAGTGACACAGTTTTCAAGTAACATCTCATCAAAGATTGCTACCTTTTTGCACTTTGGACTCTTCAGGGATATCGTCGGTACAATGTAGCTCCGACTGTTTCGACATATTTGGGTGAAAAATAGGACCATGCCTAGCGTAAATGTACCCATTGGGACATGTTGGAATAGTCAGTTTGGTCACATCATGAGCAAGACGAAAGTTACACCCCTTTGCAACTTTACACTGCCTCCTTCTGACGATTTTTGGGGCAGCAGAAAACCTTTCACCACAGGCAAATACCTTAGAGCTATAAAAAACTGAGAGAGGTTATTGTAGAGGCACTCTACATGATCCCATTGCCTCAGACAGAATGTTTCTAAGTGACACAGTTTTTGAGTAACATCTCGTCAAAGATTGCTGCCTTTTTGCACTTTGGACTCTTCAAGGATATCATCGGTACAATGTAGCTTTGACTGTTTTGACATGTTTGGGTGAAAAATAGGACCATGCCTAGCGTAAATGTACCCATTTGGACACGTTGGAATAGTCAGTTTGGTCACATCAGGAGCAGGACGAAAGTTACACCCCTTTGCAACTTTACACTACCTCCTTCTGACGATTTTTGGGGCAACAGAAAACCTTTCACCACGGGCAAATGCCTCAAAGCTATAAAAAACTAAGAGAGGTTATTGTAGAGGCACTCTATGTGATCACATTGCCTTAGATGAAATGTTTCTAAGTGACATGGTTTTTGAGTAACATCTCGTCAAAGATTGCTGCCTTTTTGCATTTTGGACTCTTCAGGGATATCGTCAGTACAATGTAGCTACGACTGTTTTGACATGTTTGGGTGAAAAATAGGACCATGCCTAGCGTAAATGTACCCATTCGAATGCGTTGGAATAGTCAGTTTGGTCGTATCAGGAGCAGGATGAAAGTTACACCCCTTTGCAACTTTACACTGCCTCCTTCTGACGATTTTTGGGGCAGCAGAAAACCTTTCACCACGGGCAAATGCCTCAGAGCTATAAAAAATTGAGAGAGGTTATTGTAGAGGCACTCTACGTGATTGCGTTGCCTTAGACAGAATGTTTCTAAGTGACACCGTTTTTGAGTAACATCTCATCAAAGATTGTTGCATTTTTGCACTTTGGACTCTTCAGGGATATCGTCGGTACAATGTAGCTCCGACTGTTTTGACATGTTTGGGTGAAAAATAGGACTATGCCTAGCATAAATGTACCCATTTGGACGCGTTGGAATAGTCAGTTTGGTCACATCAGGAGCAAGATGAAAGTTACACCCCTTTGCAACTTTACACTGCCTCCTTCTGACGATTTTTGGGGCAGCAGAAAACCTTTCACCACGGGCAAATGCCTCAGAGCTATAAAAAACTGAGAGAGGTTATTATAGAGGCACTATACATGATCGTGTTGCCTCAAACATAATGTTTCTAAGTGAAATAGTTTTCAAGTAACATCTCATCAAAGATTGCTGCCTTTTTGCACTTTGGACTCTTCAGGGATATCATCGATACAATGTAGCTCTGACTGTTTCGACATGTTTGGGTGAAAAATAGAACCATGCCTAGCGTAAATGTACCCATCTGGATGCGTTGGAATAGTCAATTTTGTCACATCACAAGCAGGACACCAAAAATGCAAAAGTTGCTTTGTGCAACTTGAAAACATTGACACTTTTTTGCAACATGACTCAAAGACTCAAACTGACCTCAAATGACTCAAAGTGACTTAAAATCACCTTGATTTGGTGCCCAATGTACATTATAGAGGTCGAGGTGCTCCTTATCATTCAAACATCTTGGATGAGTGCATAGGAAAGGAAAAAGCTCTAAGTTTCATCGTCATGAGCGCCTAATATCAAGAGACTTTAATGGCTCAAACCTTAGCATGGAGTCATAAGGCGCATTTCATGTCTCCTTTCATCTAGTTTGGCACCCTTATGTAGATTTTTCAATTTGATTTGGTGCCCTATATGTGAAGGAAGATCTAAAGGCATGAAAGTGGATGTCATATTGCAAGAGTTTGGATCATCAAAATTGAAAAAAATAAGTCTATTAAGCTTGGGTGCCCTTGGTCTTCTTTTCATTCATTATGAGCGCCTTGGGAGAATGGTATATAGGTCATCATCATGACTGGGTGCCCTAGATCCAGAGTGTTGGAGAGATCATCAAATGGTGTCTAGTAGGGTGAGTTATGAGTTTGGTCGCATCCATCATCCCTCAACTCTAATCCCTCATTCCTAAACCCTAAATGCTATCCCTATTCCTAGACCCTCAATAGGCTCGATACTATACCTTAAACCCTAATCCCTCTACCCTCGACACTCTTATTTAACCCTAATCCCTTGACCATTAACCCTATCCCTCAACCTCAACCCTCAACCCTCAACCCTCAACTCTCAACATTAAACCCTAATTCATCAACCCTAAACCCTAATCCCTCAAACCTAAACCCTATCCCTAAACCATCAACCCTCAACACTATACCTTAAACCCTAATCCCTCAACCCTCAACCCTAAACCTTATCCCTAAACCCTAATCCCTCAACCCTCAACCCTAATCCATCATCCCTCAACTCTAATCCCTCATCCCTAAACCCTAAATGTTATCCCTATTCCTAAACCCTCAACAGACTCGATACTATACCTTAAACTCTAATCCCTTATCCCTAAACCCTCCAACCCTATCCCTAATCCTTATACCCTCCACACTCAACTTTAACCCTAATTCCTTGACCCTCAACCCTATCCCTAAACCCTTGACCCTTGAACCTCAACCCTCAACCCTCAACATCAAACCCTAATCCCTCAACCCTTAACTCTGATCCCTCGACCTTCAACCCTAACCCTAAACCCTAAACCCTCAACGTCAAATTCTCATCCCTCAACCCTTCACTCTAATCCCTCAACCCTAAACCCTATCCCTAAACCCTCAACACTATACCTTAAACCCTAATCCCTCAACCCTAACCCTAAACCTTGTCCCTAAACCCTAATGCCTCAACCCTCAACCCTAATCTGTCATCCGTCATCCCTCAACTCTAATCCCTCATTCCTAAATCCTAAACGCTATCCCTATTCCTAGACCCTCAACAGGCCCGATACTATACCTTAAACCCTAATCCCTCTACCCTCGACACTCTTATTTAACCCTAATCCCTTGACCATTAACCCTATCCCTCAACCTCAACCCTCAACCCTCAACCCTCAACCCTCAACTCTCAACATTAAACCCTAATTCATCAACCCTAAACCCTAATCCCTCAAACCTAAACCCTATCCCTAAACCATCAACCCTCAACACTATACCTTAAACCCTAATCCCTCAACCCTCAACCCTAAACCTTATCCCTAAACCCTAATCTCTCATCCCTCAACTCTAATCCCTCATCCCTAAACCCTAAATGCTATCCCTATTCCTAAACCCTCAACAAACTTGATACTATACCTTAAACTCTAATCCCTTATCCCTAAACCCTCCAACCCTATCCCTAATCCTTACACCCTCCACACTCTACTTTAACCCTAATCCCTTCAACTTCAATCCTATCCCTAAAACCTTAACCCTCGAACCTCAACCCTCAACCCTCAACATCAAACCCTAATCCCTCAACCCTTAACTCAGATCCCTTGACCTTCAACCCTAATCCTAAACCCTAAACCCTCAACGTCAAATTCTAATCCCTCAACCCTTCACTCTAATCCCTCAACCCTAAACCCTATCCCTAAACCCTCAACACTATACCTTAAACCCTAATCCCTCAACCCTAACCCTAAACCTTGTCCCTAAACCCTAATCCCTCAACCCTCAACCCTAATCTATCATCTGTCATCCCTCAACTCTAATCCCTCATTCCTAAACCCTAAATGCTATCCCTATTCCTAGACCCTCAACAGGCTCGATACTATACCTTAAACCCTAATCCCTCTACCCTCGACACTCTTATTTAACCCTAATCCCTTGACCATTAACCCTATCCCTCAACCTCAACCCTCAACCCTCAACCCTCAACTCTCAACATTAAACCCTAATTCATCAACCCTAAACCCTAATCCCTCAAACTTGAAACCTATCCCTAAACCATCAACCCTCAACACTATACCTTAAACCCTAATTCCTCAACCCTCAACCCTAAACCTTATCCCTAAACCCTAATCCCTCAACCCTCAACCCTAATCCATCATCCCTCAACTCTAATCCCTCATCCCTAAACCCTAAATGCTATCCCTATTCCTAAACCCTCAACAGACTCGATACTATACCTTAAACTCTAATCCCTTATCCTAAAACCCTCCAACCCTATCCCTAATCCTTATACCCTCCACACTCAACTCTAACCCTAATTCCTCGACCCTCAACCATATCCCTAAACCCTTGACCCTCGAACCTCAACCCTTAACTTTGATCCCTTGACCTTCAACCCTAACCCTAAACCCTAAACCCTCAACGTCAAATTCTAATCCCTCAACCCTAAACCCTATCCCTAAACCCTCAACACTATACCTTAAACCCTAATCCCTCAACCCTAACCCTAAACCTTGTCCCTAAACCTTAATGCCTCAACCCTCAACCCTAATCTGTCATCCGTCATCCCTTAACTCTAATCCCTCATTCCTAAATCCTAAAAGCTATCCCTATTCCTAGACCCTCAACAGGCTCAATACTATACCTTAAACCCTAATCCCTCTACCCTCGACACTCTTATTTAACCCTAATCCCTTGACCATTAACCCTATCCCTCAACCTCAACCCTCAACCCTGAACCCTCAACTCTCAACATTAAACCCTAATTCATCACCCCTAAACCCTAATCCCTCAAACCTAAACCCTATCCTTAAACCATCAACCCTCAACACTATACCTTAAACCCTAATCCCTCAACCCTCAACCCTAAACCTTATCCCTAAACCCTAATCCCTCAACCCTCAACCCTAACCCCTCATCCCTCAACTCTAATCCCTCATCCCTAAACCCTAAATGCTATCCCTATTCATAAACTCTCAACAAACTCGATACTATACCTTAAACTCTAATCCCTTATCCCTAAACCCTCCAACCCTATCCCTAATCCTTACACCCTCCACACTCTACTTTAACCCTAATCCCTTCAACCTCAACCCTATCCCTAAACCCTTGACCCTCGAACCTCAACCCTCAACCCTCGAACCTCAACCCTATCCCTATCCCTTAGCAGATACTTATCCAATCTTGCATACTAGGCTCTTGGGGCTTGTTTAAGTCCATACAATGCTTTCTTCAATCTACAGACCTTATCTTCTTGATTAGACAACTGGAATCCTTCTGGTTACTCAATGTAGACCTCTTCTTCCAACTCTCCATCCAGGAATGCTGACTTGACATCCATCTGGTAGACTTTGAAATCTTTGTAAGCACCAAAGGTGAGAAATAATCTGAATGCTTCAATTCTTTCCACCGGAGCAAAAGTTTCTTCAAAATCAATTCCCTCTACTTGAGAGTAACCTTTGCACACCAATCTTGCTTTGTTTCTCACAACTTCACCATCTTCATTCAAATTATTCTGGAAGACCCATTTAATTCCAATTACATTTTTTTTTTAGGTCTAGGAACAAGATCCCAAGTATGATTCTTTTCAATTTGCATTAATTCTTCTTCCATTGCTTTTACCCAACTTTCATCATTACAAGCTTCATTTGCTAATTTTAGTTCAATCATTGAAATCAGATGATACTCCTCTTGTTCTTCAGCAATTCTTCTTCTATTTTGAACAAATTATGAGCTGTGGTTTGGTAATGCTCCTTCTGTGAAATATTTCAAAGTTTTTGGTAGTAAATGCTATATCAGAAGAGATGAAGATCTAGGCAAGTTTGATGCAAGATGTGATGAAGGAATATTTTTAGGTTATTCTAATCAAAGAAAGTCATACTGGTGCTTTAACAAGAGATTGAAAAGGTGATTGTACCACCTGCTATCAAACCTAATGATGTAGTAGCTCTTTTAGATTGTATACATGCAACAAAAATAGACATTTTGTTTCAACAACATGAGCCAGCCGTCTCTTGAAGTTCAAAATCAGTATGATCCTTTGATTATATTCATCACAATAAATAAGAAACTGATTAAACGAGTTATGATTTATAATGGATCAAATCTTAATATTTGTAGCATCAATTTATTACATAAGATTAAAGTTGACACATCTCTGATTAAGCTGGATAGGATAAGCATCTATGACTTTGATAATGTTGGAAGACAATCTGTAGGCACTCTAACTTTACCTGTACAAGTTGGGCCTGTGAGTTTATCTACCTTAATCCATGTCATGCCTTGTTCTTTATCTTACAACATGATTCTTGGTAGACCTTGAATTCATGCATTGGGGGCCGTTCCTTCTACCCTTCATCATTTAATTAAGTTTATTTTTAAACACAAACTTCATACTATTCATGTTGACCCTGAACCTGACAACTATTTACAAATTGAAGCACAAAAATAGGTTGTTCATCATAAGATCTTAAACAATCTAAAAGTTGACTTGTCAACCCCTCTTGCTATAGATAATGTTGTGCAAGAGCCAAAACAATCAAATGCATTACTTGGTGACGATTGGGGTTCACTATATTTTACATCTCCCTCCATAGGTAAATATAAATTCAACAACCATGCTCCTGAAACATCAAGTGTTGCATCGATCTCATCTCTTTGGTAATGAACATAGATAATACTCTCACTTATACTATAGATTATGAGACCTATGAAACCCCACCTTCTTCCAAAGAAATGGCTTCTCTCTATGGTCGAGGATTTTAGATCCTTTATAAGAATTGTGACTATGTAGGTAATGGTTGCGGTATTAATCAACAAGGGATTTGTGTACCTATAGAATCTGCTTCATGACATTACTCAAGTGGAATTAGATATAACCCTTTCAGGGAATCTAAAGCCCATAGACGTCCTACTCTTAATGTGAATACAATATCAACACTTAATTTGATCTTCCCTGAGATGATTGACACTAGTTGTCCTCCAGGAGAATTTTCCTTGGATATATTTTCAATAGATGAAGTGATAATTGAATTCTTGGGTGCTTATGACAATATTCCCTGTTATCATCATAAATGTGGATTACCTTATTGTTTGAACAATAGTGCATATTTCAGAAAAACTACTAATATGATAAATGCTACTCTAAAATCTGAGGAAGAATGTGAAGAGTTACCACAATCACCCGATCTCCCAGACCATAGTACCTTAATGGAAATATTATTGATGTTTTCATGGAGAAAGATAACATTGAAAAGGTTATCCCTATAGGTGATTGTTTAAGTGGAGAAGAAAAAGAAGAAATGACTAAACTCTTACATGAATTTTCTAAATTGTTTTCTTGGAATTATTAAGACATGCCTGGCATTAATCCTCAAATTGTAACACATAATATCGTACTGAAACTAGATGCTAAGCCATTTAAACAAAAGATTCATAAGATCAATCCTAAGGTTGCATTACTTGTTAAGGCTGATATAGAAAAGCTTTTACAAGTTGGCTTTATTTGCCCTATTGACTATTCACCTTGGATTTCAAATATAATGGTTGTTGCTAAACTCGATGGTCGTATTCACACGTGTACCAACTTTAGAGACTTGAATCTTACATCTTTGAAAGATGATTTCCCACTTCAGAACATTGATATGATTGTTGACTCAATAGCCAGCCATGAATTACTTCCCTTCATGGATGGATTTTTAGGATATAATCAAATCATTATAAACCCTCAAGATCAATATAAAACAACTTTTATAACACCTTGGGGTACATTTTGTTGGACAGTCATGTCATTTGGACTTAAGAATGCCATAGCAACTTATCAATGTGCTATGACTCTTATCTTTCACGATTACATGCATAATATCTTAGAAGACTATCTATTCATCTCCAAGATCACACCATGACTCTTCGATAGATCTTTGAGTGAATAAATAAATACAACATGTATTTGAATCCTTGTAAGTGTGTATTTGTTGTAGATAGTGGAAAACTATTGGGATTTATAGTCTTGAACCATGGCATTGAAGTAGATACGAAAAAGATTGATGCGATTGTTAACATGCCACCACCTAAAAACATATCTCAACTTCGTAGTTTGCAGGGGAAGATATAGGCCATTGGCTAATTTGTCTCACAACTCGCAGATAGGACCCACCCTTTTACTCAACTACTAAAGAAAGATTCAAAATTTCAATGGAATTTAGAATGTTAGAAGGTTTTTGAGGACTTAAAAAGTTACCTCACTAAACCTTCCATTTTATAACCTGATATTTCTAATAAACCTTTTATACTTTACACCTCAGCATCTAATAATGCTCTTGCAACATTATTAGCACAGCACGGTATTGAAGGAAAAGAACATGTTGTATGTTATATCAGCTGAACATTGCTTGATTATGAAGTGTGATATACTGTCATTAAGAAACAATGTTTAGCTCTTGTCTTCGTAACACAAAAGCTTAGGCATTATCTTTTAAATGTTGAGACACACGTAATTGTAAAATTTGATCCTTTGAAACATTTATTTGCTAAAATAGACCTTTCTGGTCCCCTGGCTAAATGGGTTATGTTGTTAACTAAATTTGATCTCAAATTTATATCTCAAAAAGTGATTAAAGGACAGGCATTGACTGAACATTTAGCTGAGGCACCCTCTCCTTTTGATATACAAAATCAAGAGACATTCTCTGGTGATCAAATATTAGCTATTGATAAAGAAGATAAATGGGAATTGTATTTTGACAGATCAAGATGTCGAACCGGCTTTGGTGCTAGTGTCATATTGGTACCTCCTGTAGGTAAGCTGATTCCTATGTCTTACAAGCTAAACTTCTCATGTACAAACAACATTGTTGAGTATGAATCTTTTATTGTAGGACTTCATGTTGCTTTGATTTTAAACATCAAAAACCTCACTATATATGGTGATTCACAACTAATTGTAAGACAAATAAATGGATCATATCAAGCTAAACAAGACAAATTATCTCAATATCGTGATTTTGCTTTGTCTTTATTAAAGTGGTTTGCATCCTTTTCAATTGATACTATTCCAAGGAAGGACAATCAACATGTGGATGCAATAGTAAGCACAACTTCCCTTATATCCACTAATGATTCTCCTGATGAATTTACCTTTATTATTCATAATCTTAAAACACTAGTCATAGAGGGTCCTATAGTTGCAAGTGTTGATCTCTATTGTGATATCAACTCTAATGAATGGTTCTCCCATATATTCAACTATTTGCACGATGGAACAATCCCTAATTTGACGTCTAAAAATGCTTGAGTTTGCCTACATAAACTTGTAAAGTGATATATCATTCTATCTAATGTCTTATATAGATGAAGTTATAATGGTGTCCTTATCCAATGTCTTAGTGATTCAGATATTCCAATAGCTTTAGAAGAAGCTCACTCTGGTGCTTGTGGAGGACATTTTGGAGGAAAATCATTGGTACAAAAACTCATACATATGGGGTACTATTGGCAATACATGGAACAAGATTCCTTTTCTTATGTCCACAATGTCAACAACATCAACATTTAATCCAAGCACCTACCTAGGAGCTTCGTGCCCAAGTCTCACCTTGGCCATTCTCTATTTGGGGCTTGGATCTAATTGGTAAAATCTCTCCACCCTCTTCTCAAGGACATACATTTATTATCACCGCTACTGATTACTTCATGAAGTGGGTCAAAGCTATTCCTTTATGATCCACGACTGTTGAAGTAATTTGTCATTTATCCAAGATAACATAATCTCTCGATTTGGTATACCTTCCTCCTTGGTCTCTGATAATGGCATGCCATTCAAGAACAAGGAAGTGAAGAAATTTCTAGAAAAATATCACATTCAACAATACTTCTCTATGCCTTATTATCCTCAATCAAATGGCCAATTAGAAGCTTCAAACAAAGTTATAGAACAAATCCTACAAAAAATTGTTAACAAACATCAGAAAGACTGGCATACTCAATTGTCCTATGCATTATGGGCTTATAGAACAAGTATTCAGATGGCTACTAGAACTACCCCATATAATCTTGTTTATGGCACTGACTTGGTAATGCCCTTAGAACTCGAGATTCCTTCATTGAGAGTTTCCTTGCGAAATGTTATTGATGATGACATGGAAAGAGAAAAGAAATTAAAACAACTTGAGGTGCTGGATGAATAGTGTATTAATGCTCTTGAGCAACTTAAGGTCCATCAAAAGAGTATATAATGATCATACAATGAACATTTCATACACCACTCATTCAACGTTGGAGACGTGGTACTTTATGAGAATCAACGC
The DNA here is from genome assembly GCA_027924645.1 of Cunninghamia lanceolata. Taxonomy (NCBI): domain Eukaryota; kingdom Viridiplantae; phylum Streptophyta; class Pinopsida; order Cupressales; family Cupressaceae; genus Cunninghamia; species Cunninghamia lanceolata. Next base: position 2,736,186 of record BSBN01001281.1, on the reverse strand, counting down.
AATGTGAATGCACCTCCTAGAGAAAAAGGAAAATGTCATTATTGAAGATGTTGACCTATTTTTCCTCTATCCAAGATTTAAATAGTTCACCTTGTATATTCCTTGAATATCCTTTAGAAATGACCATACAAAGCTTAAATTCTTCAAAAACCCATGCTCTACCTTAAAAAAATCCCAAAATCTCGCCTAGAGAATCCTTGCCAAAAACCTAGAAATTCTTAAGCTTCAAGTATCTTCCATCACAGGGATTTCTTAGTTTCATGCTGAGTCTCTTTGTATGTATCTTTGTATGCATTTTTGTATGTATATTCACATATACATTCGTAAGATACAAGTGCATATGCAAAGGGCAGATACAAAGGGCAAAGATGCAAAGTGATATACAAAAGAATATACAAATATACATCGGCGGGATGCAAAGGGTGCTACAAAAGTTTGTTTGTATATTCGCATTGTATATGCGATATACAAAAGGCAATATACAAGGGAATACATACAATCCGGATGCACTGGGGAATTGAATGTGGTGGATAATCATTTGGGGTCTGCAGGTTGTATATTGCATATACAAGGTCAAAAGGGTGCAACATATAAGAAAGATACATACAAGGCCAGACCCAACATTACTTTCAATTGGCTTTATAAAATGCTGAGGTCCACTTATTGTATGTATATGTGATTGTATCATCCCATATACAATCCTATATATAATTGCATATACAAAAGTTAGATACAAAAGATATATACAATGCGGACCCGACTGGGAAATTAAATTTGGCAAACTTAGTGGCGGGGTCCGCAGTTGTATGTTGAAGTGCATGTATGTGCTGATATACAAATGCAAAGATACAAGGCTAGACCTATTTCAATGTTCCATTCTGGTTGATAATCCTTTGAGTTTCGCATTGTATGTACATGCGATTGTATCTCATATACAATTGCAATGTACAAAGACACATACAATGGATTTTCAGTGAGACATGTGTATTGGTGGCTTAGTTTGAGGTCTTTCCAATGGCCGATAAGGAGGATACAGTGGTATCCCAAGTTCAGCTTAGCAACCAATGGAATGATGACACATGGCAAGGGCATATATGCAAAAGGTGATACAAAGGTAAAGGTCCGCTTTTGTATGTTGGCCATTGTATTGTATACAATTGCACATACAAAAGCATATACATGGGGAGATTCAACGATATACAAAAGTTGAATATGCAAAAGGTGAAAGGAAAGAAATTGCATATGCAAAGCAATATACAAGTGCAGGGTGCAGTTGACCACAACTTTGACCATGGATATCTCCCTCATTCTGGTGAGTTTCAACATGCTTCAAAAGGCAAAAGTGCTTATTTTTGTCTCCTCTTTCATCTGGCAGGCTTTTGAGGGAAATTTTCTCACTTTCAAAATATGATCTGGATTTGCATGCTCGACTGACTGGATGTTTCAGCAACCATTTTGGCATGTGCAAAGGTTGATATTTTCACAATAACTCTGATTGGTGAGCTTTGTGGGTGCATTCATGGTGGATGGTCAAATTCTTCAATGCACATGGGTTCCTCTGGCTCACTAATAGATACCCTCGAGGCCTGCAATGACTTTTGTGCTCCTCACTTCTTGTTTTACCCTCTTTTGTGTGTGGGCAACCATTTCTTGAGTTGCAAACCTACCAGCGACATGGTTCCTATCCTTTCACCATGCCCCTATTCCTGCAGTAATGACCTCGGATCCTGTGGAATGACTTCAATGCTTTTTGTGCAAGAACTTGACCTATAAAATGCAATGTAACCTCATTTAACAAGGAGGATGGTTTTATTTTGGGGTTGTTATGCTGCCTATTTTTTGTAGTCAGACCTCATAGTGTAATTACAAGGTATGGGAATGTGACTCACTATGCCTGAATTTGGCCTCTGTTGTCTTCCTTTTATCCACCAATGAATGTGATTAGCTATACTGGGTCTACTTCTGCTACTAAATTTTCTATAAAGTAATGGTTTTTGGCCTTCATGATTAATATATGCATGACTTCTTACCTCTCTTGTGTCCTGATTTCTGTGTTTTAATTAGAGTTATAGTTTGTTCTGTGAGTAAAATAGCTCCTCTACAGGTTTGACCTTCATACAGAAGCCTCAATTAGTCTCATAAGTCTGTGTGAATCCCATTCATCATTGAACTCAGTGTTGTGTCTACACCAAGATCACCATCGCTCAAATGAATTTGGTGCATCACCCTTATTTTTAAGTTTTCCAGTTTTATCTTTCATTTTAAAAGCATTCCTTCTCCTTTTTCCTCTGTAAATCCAATAGATTTTAGGTGATAACTAGCTAGGAAGCTGGCCTTCTCCGGAGGTCTGATCTCAGTTCACAAGGTCCCACACTTCAAGATCATTCCCATTGTGTCATTAGAATGCTTGGACTCTCTCCAAGCAGGGCACAATTCTAGGTGATAACAATTTTTGGCATGCTCGGTGGGACCAGTTCGATGAACTTCTCATCAAAGTACTAAGAGATTTGGTGTTTCTCCTAGTATTACCAGCCTTTGGAGGCATTTTCTCTACACACCTGGAGACTCATACTAAATAAAAGGACAAGTAGATCAGTGCTGCCACACATTTTATGAGAAAAATACAAACTCAGAGTTCAAATTCTTTTGATTATTTGCAGTTGTCTCTGCCTAGAAGACATAGTAGAACTGTGGTAAGAACTTTGGTTCCAAGAAGAATACAATCAACCCCACCAAGTTTCATGCCAGTAATACCTGTAGTTCCTGCATCGGCTCAAGCGAACCCACCTCCAGCTATTCCAATGGCAAGGAATCAGCCATTTGTGGCTTTTGATGGGGGCAGCCCATTGAACTTGACAGTGCATGATAATATACCCATGGCAACTTTGAAGAGCCTACCTTATTTCACTGGGGAGGACCAAACGACCCCAATCGAACACATTAGAGATGTAGCTTCTCTATGTGGTGTTTATCATGTAACTCAAGAAAATGTAGCCATCAGGCTACTGATTGCCTTGTTTAAAGGAAAAGTATTACAGTGGTTCAGGAGTTTACCAGTGCAAACCATTGCAACTTGGGATGATCTAGGCGATAAGTTGAACAAACAATTTCAAGATAAGTCTGATAACTTATCGTTGGTTGAACAGTTGACTACGATAAAGAGAGCTCCCTAGGAGCAAATGATTGATTTTAATTTCTAGTTTTAGAAGACATGGAACAGAATTCCTGCCATGGTAAGGCCTTCATCAGAATATGCATTTCTGTATTTTTTGAAAGCTCTTAATAGTGGCATTTCAGTAATGATACAATCAATGGGAGGTAAAAATTTACCTGATGCATATGAAATAGCTATTAGAGCAAAAAACAACCTAATTCAAGCTGGGAAAATAGCACCTAGACTACCAATGCCCTTTTTTCCTGAGATTCAAGCTTCAATGCCTTTGCGGATCCCATTTTTTGCCCCTTTACCTGTTGTAGTAGCATTGCCAGGAATTGCCAATCCTGAGACTGTTGTTTCCAGCTCATCATAGGAGTTAAGAGAGATTAAAAACAACCAACAGAAAATACAGAACATCCTGCAAACTTTTGGGAATAAGCTGGTGAATATAAAAAAACAATAGTCCTAGAACAAGCAACCTTATTAGCCACACAGTCAAGGGCAAAATCAGCCTTATCAAGGGCAAAACTAGCCATACCAAGCTAATAGGCCACCTTATCAAAGCAATTACCAGGGTGCTAGGTAGAATGTGAACCAGAGGCCTTTCCAGCCTTACAATCCTGCACCCATTAATGCAGTTAGTGACCTTGTCCCTATTCAGAACAACCTTGTAGCTGAGTATGAATGGTGTCTTCCATGTAATCAGCCACACTGTCAGGCAACATGTTTAAATGGAGTGATAAATAAGGGTCTAATGGTGCAAAATGTTGCAGTTTCACAGCCAAACACACCTAATGATGGGACTGTACAGCAGCAAGAATAGCCTTAGAAGGATATTGCCTTCCTAAACTGGTAGGAAGATGAGTTCTGTGGCATAAACAGATATGATACTTTAGTTGCAACAAATATGAGAGCTAAAAAGAGGGGTTATGAGATAGATCAAGTAGAAAAAAAAGAAAAGGACCTGCTGATCCTTCTACATCCCAGATTCCCCATATTTTGCAAAGGAACACTCAAGCAACTGCCAGGGAACAACCTCATTTGTAGGCTGATATTGCTACTACAAAGTCACATCAGAAGGTAAATGTTACTTGACCTTTTAATATAATTGAAAATATGAAGAAAATGAATGTGACAATATCTATGTGGGATTCCTTAGCGATCCCAGGTCAAAAAGACATGTTACAATCTGCCTTGTCTAATTTAAAAGTGTCAAATGATGTAACTATTGACCCTTCTAGGGCCATCCTTACCAATTCATCCCAGGACAACAGTAAACTACCAAACAAGAGTACTAAACCACTTCCATTTTATGTGTCATTAATAATAGGAGACAAGTTAGTACATAATTGCATGGTGGATAGTGGTGCAAATAGTTCTGTAATGCCAAAATAGATTGCAACCCGATTAGGATTGAAATACCAGCCCCTTACGAAGGGTGTGCTCCAGCTAGATGGCACAACTATTAACACTGTAGGTGTGATAAAAGATCTAGGTCTCACTTTGCATACTTGTCCAAACATTTCTATTTCTCAAGAGGTGTTCATCATAGATTTACCTCCTTATTTTGCCATGTGTTTGTCAAGAGAGTTCACAGCCAAGATAGGAGGATATTTATCCTCAAATTGGTCCCAGACATTTTTAGGACCTGATATGGTACAAAAGTGACCCTAAAATCTGAATTACTTGCTAAATATCACATAGAGCCTTATGTCCCAAGTGCTATTAATGCAAATTGCAGTATTTCTGATGATCCTGAGCTTGTTGCTGCTCAAGAATTGCAAGCTAAAAGTATACTAGAAGTGTTGTTAAAGGAGTGGGCCTTTGAAAATATTGTAGATGATCTTGAAGGACACATTCAAGAAATTGGTATGGGGGTTTACATACTGCATGAACGTAAACAACAATTCCAAACCTTGTAAAGAGTGTAGAACAATAGATAAAATAGCAAGATGAGGTATAGAAGATGTACTTTGATGGCTCTAGGAATAGGAATGGATCTTGTGGTGGTGCAATGCTTGTGTCTCCATAGGGTGACAGATATTATTCTGCTTTCCGTTTTGTTTTTTTGTGTACAAATAACACTGCTGAGTATGAAGGGTTGATTCAAGGTTTGCAGTGGGCAAGGAAGGGGAAAATTGGTTGTTTGCAGGTGCATGGGGATAGCAAACTTATTGTGAATCAGGTGAGGGTACTTCATGTTACAAAGAATGATGTTTTAAAATGCTATAAACATAGGGTATGGGATATGATTAAGGAGTTTGATGCTTTCAATCTAATCTCTATTCCAAGAAATCAGAACAATCATGCAAATAGGTTAGCTGCAATTGGGGCTCAGTTCGATATCCCCAGTGATATTCAAAGAGAAAAGATACAGCCTCATGTGAAGATAGTTGATAGGCCCTCTATTCTTGACAATAACATTCATTGGCAAGTTTTTGAGAGTGATGAGTAGGTTCTACATTTCCTGTTAGAAGAGGATGAGTTTTATGTGATGAATCAGAACAAACTCAAATAGCAATATGATGATGATCAAGTTGTTTAGTTAAGGACTAATAAGCTTCCCAGAGGATTAGTAACCTTGGAATCCATTTTTGGTACTGATGATCAGCTAAAAAAGAGCAAAATCAGCATGCAGGTCAAAGAGAAACATTATGAGGAGCTAAAAATTTTCAAAGGTAAGCTTCTCAAAATTGGTAAAAACTGTTCACCTAAGGATAGGAAAGCTTTTGTTGCTCTTTGTCAAGAATTTAAGGCTATGTTTTCTTTGGAATACTCAGACTTAAAAGGGTTTGACCCTTATATTGCCCAGCATACTATAGAGTTAGAGCCAAGTGCAAAACCTGTGAGGCAGAAACAAAGACCTTTAAATCCAAAACTTGAGCCTTTGATGATTAAGGAATTAACCAAGCTAATCGAGGGAAACATCATTTTTCCAATCAAGCATACTTCCTGGGTCTCCAATCTTGTTCCTGTGAGGAAGAAGAATGGAGAGATTAGGTTGTGCATTGATTTTAGAGACCTTAATAGAGCCTCCCTGAAGGACCACTACCCGCTGCCCTCAATGGAGCAAATTCTACAAGTAGTGGCTAGTTCAGAAAGATTCTCCTTACTTGATGGATATTCCAGTTATAATCAGGTATTAGTCAAGGAAGAAGACTAGTTTAAAACTACTTTTACCACAAAATGGGGCACATTGGCCTACAAAAGGATGCCTTTTGGTCTGTCAAATGCTGGCTCTACTTTTCAGAGAGTTATGGATATGGCTTTTAAAGGTTTTCTTTATAAATTGGTACTTGTGTACCTTGACGACATCACAGTTTTCTCTAAGGATACAACTAAACATTTATCCCACCTGAAACAAGTATTTGAGAGATGTAAAGAGTTTGGGATATCTCTCAATCCCAAGAAATGAATTTTTGGTGTGCATGAAGGCAAGCTTTTAGGACACATTGTGTCAAAAGAGGGAGTTACCATTGATACAGAAAGAGTAAGAGCTATTTTGGAGCTGCCTTTACCCAGTCACAAGAAAGGACTGCAAAGTTTTATTGGCAGAATTAATTTTCTGCAAAGATTTATACCTAACATTGCAAATTTATTGAAGCCATTGACCTCTATGTTAAAGAAAAATGTAGTTTTCAGTTGGACAAAAGAGGGCAAACTCAGCTTTGAGTCCATAAAAGAAGCGTTATCAGCTGCACCGACTCTAGTAAATCTTGATTTCTCAAAAGATTTCATTTTGTATTCTTATGGCAGTATAGATACAATTTCTGCAATTATGGTACAACAGCAAAGAGAAGGCTTTGAGCAGCCAATTGCTTTCTTTAGTCAAGGACTGGAGGAGTATGAATAGAGGTATAGTTTCATTGAAAAACATGTCCTTGCAATGGTAAAGAGTCTCAAGAAGTTTAGGCATCTTATTTCTAACAATAAGGTACATTTGATGGTTGCTCACCCTGGTGTGAAAGAGTTTCTGTTAGGTAAGGATGTTAATGAGAAAAAGGTTGGTTGGATTACCAAAGTCATGGAATATGACGTAGACATCAAATAGCCAAGCTCATCAGAGGTAGAGGACTCAGTGAACAACTTGCTACTAGGTCTGAAAATGAAACAGAGAAGGAAGAAGAGGTGCTTCTGACCATTGAAGATGAACATCAGGATGATACAACAACACTTGGAACAGGTTGGGTTAATGACATGACTCATTTTTTGCAAACTGGTGAATGTCCAGTAGGTTTAGATAGAACCAAGAGAAGATATTTTAGACTGCAGTCTATTCCATATGTTTTAATTAATGATATTCTTTTCAGAAAAGATTTTAATGGTGTGTTAAGATGCATTGATAATGATCAAACTAACAAGGTGCTGCATAAGTTTCATGATGCAACAACAGGGGGTCATTTTGTCCCAAGAACTATTGCTTGGAAAATAATGAGAGCTAGCTATTACTAGCCCAGGTTATTCAAGGATGCCCATGCGTGAGCCAGAAAGTGTGTAAAATGTGCCATTTTTGCAAGAAAAGAAAGGCTACCAACTTTACCTCTACAGCTAATTCAAGTAGAACAACCCGTCATGAGATGGGGCATTGATTTTATAGGTCCCATTAACCCACCGTCAAGTGTAGGCCACAAGTGGGTACTTACAGCAACAAACTATTTCACAAGGTGGACTGAAGCAATGGCTTTGAAGGAATCCAATGAGAATGCTATTTTAAACTTTTAGTGTGATTTGGTATCTAGATTTGGAGTACCTGAGTCGATCATCTCAGACAATACTTTAGCCTTTGTTGGGTTGAAGATAACTAACTGGGCTATGAAGAATGGAATCTATTTGAACACTTCATCAAATTATTACCCACAGGGTAATGGTTTGGCCGAATCTACAAATAAGAATCTCATAAGGATTATCAAAAGATCAATGGAGGACAACCAGAGGAACTAGCACACCAATCTGAAATCTACTTTATGGGCAGATAGAATAACTCCCAAGTGGTCTATTGGAAACTCCCTATATATGTTAGTTATGGAAAAGAGGCAAGATTGCCTATATCTGTAGAGCTACCAACTCTTGATATCATGAATCAACTAGAGATGTTTGAAGAAGAAGATCCCATGGCTATCAGATATGCTCAACTTATGGAGCTTGAAGAAATAAGAGATAAATCTATGAAAGCTATGGAGTATCATCAGCTTCAGACAAAAAGAGTTTTTGATAAGAAAGCCACTCCCAAAATTTTTAGGGAGGGTGATATGGTACTCAAATGGGATGAGTTGAAAAGTAGGCCAGGGAAGCACTCCAAGTTTGATAGCATGTGGAGTGGCCCATTTATCATTATTGAATGCAAGGAGCACAATGCATTTTAGTTATCAAACATGGATGGAGAAAATTTGTCTATCCCAGTCAATGGGATACACCTAAAGAGGTGTTTTGAGGTATGAGTCGCCCTGTAAAATAGTAGATTAGGTTTCTTGCTTTTAATAAGTGCTACTGCACAATAGTTTAGATACCTTTTTGTTTTCCCTAAGTGTTGTCTAGCATAGTTAGTGGGTTGCTTTCAGCATTTTGTTTTGGTTTTGGTCTTCCAAGTATTCTTCATTGTTGATATGCTCAATTACTAAGGTCAAGATTGATTGTCAAAGGTATTTTTAAGTCCCTGTATGACCCTGTGCCCAATGGATGCTTAAGGCCACTGGTCTGATGTTTAGCAGGCAAACATCCTGTAGAAGTTGCCAAAATGTTGACCTATTTTCCTCTGTCCAAGAGTTAAATAGTTCACCTTGTATATTCCTTGAATATCCTTTAGAAATGACCCTACAAGCTTAAATTCTTCAAAAACCCATGCTCTACCTTACAAAAATCCCAAAATCTCACCTGGAGAATCCTTGCCAAAAACCTAGAAATCCTTAAGCTTCAATTATCTTCCATCACAGGGATTTCTCAGTTTCATGCTTAGTCTCTTTGTATGTATCTTTGTATGCATTTTTGTATGTATATTTGCATATACATTCGCAAGATACAAGTGCATATGCAAAAGGCAGATACAAAGGGCAAAGATGCAAGGCAATATATAAAAGAATATACAAAGATACATCAGCGGGATGCAAAGGGTGATACAAAAGTTTGTTTGTATATTTGCATTGTATATGCGATATACAAAAGGCAATATACAAGGGAATACATACAATCCAGATGCGCTGGGGAATTGAATGTGGCGGATAATCATTTGGGGTCTGCAGGTTGTATATTGCATATACAAGGTCAAAAGGGTACAACATACAAGAAAGATACATATAAGGCCAGACCCGACGTTAGTTTTAATTTGCTTTATAAAATGTTGAGGTCCGCCTATTGTATGTATATGCAATTGTATCATCCCATATACAATCCTATATACAATTGCATATACAAAAGTTAGATACAAAAGATATATACAATGCGGACCTAACTGGGAAATTAAATTTGGCAAACTCAGTGGTGGGGTCCACAGTTGTATGTTGAAGTGCATGTATGTGCCAATATACAAATGCAAAGATACAAGGCCGGACCTATTTCAATGTTCCATTCTGGTTGATAATCCTTTGAGTTCCGCATCGTATGTACATGCGATTGTATCTCATATACAATTGCGATGTACAAAGACACATACAATGGATTTTCAGTGAGACATGTGTATTGGTGGCTTAGTTTGAGGTCTTTCCGATGGCCAATAAGGAGGATGCAGTGGTGGGTCCCAGGTTCAGCTCAACAACCAATGGAATGATGACACGTGGCAAGGGCATATATGTGAAAGGTGATACAAATGTAAAGGTCTACTTTTGTATGTTGGCCATTGTATTGTATATACAATTGCACATACAAAAGCACATACATGGGGAGATTCAACGATATACAAAAGTTGAATATGCAAAAGGTGAAAGGAAAGAAATTGCATAAATGTATAAAGTGAACCTAGCAGTGTAAACTGCATATACAATTGCATATGTAAAGCGATATACAAGTGTAGGGTGTAGTTGACCGCAACTTTGACCTTGGATATCTCCTTCATTCTGGCGCATTTTGACATGCTTCAAAAGGCAAAAGTGCTTATTTTTGTCTCCTCTTTCATCTGGCGGGCTTTTGAGGGGAATTTTCTCACTTTCAAAATATGATCTGGATTTGCATGTTCAGCCAACTAGACATTTCAATGACCATTTTGGCATGTGCAGAGGCTGATATTTTCATAGTAACTCTGATTGGTGAGCTTTGTCATGGTGGATGGTCAAATTCTCTAATGCACATGCATTCCTCTAGCTCACTGGTAGATATCCTCGAGGCCTGCAATGACTTTTGCGCTCCTCACTTCTTGTTTTGCCCTCTTTTGTGTGTGGGCAATCGTTTCTCGGGTTGCAGACCTGCCAGCGACATGGTTCTTGTCCTTTCACCATGCCCCTATCTCTGTGCCCTTGTTCCTGCAGTAATGACCTCAGATCCTGTGGAACAACTTCAATGCTTTCTGTGCAAGAACTTGACCTATAAAATGTAATGTAACCTCTTTTAACGGGAGGATGGTTTTATTTTGGGGCTGTTATGCTGTCGATTTTTCTGTAGTCAGACCTCTTAGTGTAATTACAAGGTATGGGAATGTGACTCACTGTGCCTGAATCTAGACTCTGTTGTCTTCCTTTTATCCACCAATGAATGTGATTAGCTATACTAGGTCTACTTCTGCTATTCAATTTTCTGTAAAGTAATGGTTTCTAGCCTTCATGATTAATATATGCATGACTTCTTGCCTCTCTTGTGTCCTAATTTCTATGTTTTAATTGGAGTTATAGTCTGTTTTGTGAGTAAAATAGCTCCTCTGCAGGTTTGACCTTCATATAGAAGCCTCAATCAGTCTCATAAGTCTGTGTGAATCCCATTCATCATTGAAATTAGTGTTGTGTCTACACCAAGATCACCATCGCTCAAATGAATTAGGTGCATCGCCCTTATTTTCAAGTTTTCCAGTTTTATCTTTCATTTTAAAAGCATTCCTTCTCCTTTTTCCTTTGCAAATCTAGTAGATTTTAGGTGATAACCAACTAGGAAGCTGGCCTTCTCTGGAGGTCTGATCTCAGTTCGCAAGGCCCCACACTTCAAGATCATTCCCATTGTGTCATTAGAATGCTTGGACTCTCTCCAAGCAGGGCACAATTCTAGGTGATAATAGAAGCCTTTGGATTAGGAGCATATAAACTAGTTGATGAACAAGGTACACTACTTAAAGAACCTATTAATGTTGCACACCTCAAGAAATTTTATGCTTAAGATTATATGTTAGATGTTACTTTAAAAATAAAAACTTATTAGTTAGTTTAGCTTCAATTTTGACAAGATATGATTATTTTGTCTTAATTCATTTAACATAACATCTTTTATCATTAATCATTGTTACATCTTGCTTAAACATGTTTTAATAGAGATCACCTTTGTATTAACTTAGTTAAGCATAAAATAATGGTTATGTGTGAAATTCATTAATTATTGTGATTTTTACTTTATATTCTACAACGAATCATTTAAAAATCACATTAGTATTAATCACATTTCCACATGAGCGTTTAACATTTATCACTAGTTGCATTTTACATAAATCACATTTGATAGACTAAACAACACTAGAAATAGTAATACAAAAACATCTCATATATATATAATCATCAGTTTCAAATATACATCCAAGTCGACTATCCTGTATACCAAAATGGGATGTCATAGTGCATAATATATACATCACATAGTTGAACCTCAGTCACCTGTACCCTCAGGACCTCATGGTGTGCATGTGATAGAGGCCTGACCATGCGTGGATATAGATAGCGAATGACTCCTAGAGACACTCCATGATCGTAACCCCCTAATCTCACCTCTGAGCCCCATCACCTCACCTTGTAGCTCCATATACACTTGCAGGTACTAGTCTCTCTCTGTCTGAGCCCTATCTCTATTAGCTCTCACCTAGCGCAGCTTAGGAAGTAAGATCTCACTCATGATAGGATCTCTCTCAGGTGCAGGTACTACTTGTTGTGATGTTCACAACACGCCCCATTTTGCCCCTTAGCAAAACGAGGACCCCTGCTGTCGCTTTGCTTTTTGCTTCTGCTTGTGTTTGTCTGCTTTCTGGCGGTTTGGTAAAAATAAGTCAGGTGCATCATCATCATGAAGGTCAGGATGAGGTAGGTCATCATCATAAGGTCAGTTTGTCAAAGTTCATATTTTGCTTCTGTGACCTCATATTTAGAAAGAGCTTGAAATTCCATGCAGGTTTCCCTTTTACATCACTTGAAAATTTGTCCATATGTGGAAGTTATGCACAGTCAAAGTTTTGGTCAAACCTGATAATCGCAAGTGATCATCATATTTTTATATCCTCAGTCATGTTGTCAAGGTCATCATGATCTTGATCTATCACCTGATAAAATCATGCAGTCGAAATATCCGGACGTCAATCTTAGGTGATAGTGCCCTTTACCCGTCAAATGACCTTATGCGCATCGTGAGCATCATGTTTTGAGTGTAACCCGATATTTCATAATAGCGAGCATCATGATATTTTTTACATCACCTAATATTATAATATCATGCTGATATTATAATATCACTCTGCTTAGAAAATACACCATCTGCATATTTGCATGCGCATGTCAAAATCCTATCAGAGGGTCATCATCCTGATCTTTCAAGGGAGGATCATATTTGCTGATATTCGCTAAAATGATGATGACATCATCATATCCTCCTGATCTCCTTTTTTATATGATCATGATGATCACCCTATCTTTTAAGGGGAGATGATACTCTCAGCGGCATGATCATATTTTAAACATCACCCTAGCGCTAACCTGATGATGACCTCAACTCATCCTCATGCTCCTAAGGCGGAACATGATGGTTACCTCATCATGATATTCGATGAGGAGGATCATATTCCGAATATCACCTGACATTTCATAATGTCCTCCTGCCGAGAAATATGACCTTTTGCAAATATCCTGATGATGTCATCCCGATCTACTAAACGAAGAAGCAAATATTAGGACGACATCATCATCACATTTCCCTTCGGCAGGATATTTTTCAAAACATGATCCGGTTTGTGAATATGATGATGAAGTCATGTTCTAAGTTCAACAAAAGCCCTGGATATCCTGATGATCATTATCATCCTGATCTTTCGAGAGGGTTACCTTGGCTGCAAAGGGGTCATATTACATTCACCACCTGATCATGCTCCTTAGGTGACCCGATATTACATTTATCCCCTGATCTTAACTAAACATGACGGTGACGTCATCTTTTGCATTTTTAATGAAGCCCGGATATGACGATGACGTCACCATCATATTCCTTTCCTCAGCAGCAGGATCATATTTCATATCCTCCTATTTTCCTTCGACATGATGATGATGATGATTGTCATTCTTTTCCCCAATATACAGAAGCGAAACATCCTGATGACATCATCTGGACATTTGGAAGGAAGGAGCATCATATTTCCAAAATATCATGCAAACGAAGGTTCTAAGTTTCCATCGGCATGGTTTTATCTATCGGCCAAAGTTCATTTTTTCTCCCGCCGATATGAGTTGTCTTCCCGATGGAAAGGTGATCGGCCAAGCAGCGAACATCGGCCGAGCGATTTTTTGACACGCCGATGGCGAATCTCACACCGATGGGCGGGAATGTACATAGCGGTGGAGTTTTAAAGCATTTTTTGGCGCCCGTGGCATTTTTTCGGTCAGCGATAGTTCACCCGATGGGTTTTGAGCAGTCTGTATGTATTTTGAACGCGTTTTAAGAGTATTTTGGACCTGATTTCCACGATTTTTTACAGTCACCTAGATTTAAATGATTATTTTAATTTCCTGCTGTTTATGTGATAAATGTAATACTTATTGCTTGTCTTGTCTTGCAGGCTTGCAGTTGAGGAAGCAGCTGGAACTTGATCACAGTGACATCATGGAGGAAGGAAATCCAATCTCAGGAGTAGGAAGATAAGGATGAAGTGTGAAGAAGTCAAGGCCATTCAAATAAAGGACAAAGTTGCAGCTGAGGGTATTACTACAACAGACAAACAAAAGTTATTGCCAAGCTGCCGGAACTTCTCAGAAGGGGCAATATTTCGCCCAGATTTGACACTGCTCAGAGATATTTTGAAGAGCTGGTTCACCTGTATTTATTGCTGTAACCAAGGGTTTGAACCAGGGGTTTAGTTAGGTTTTTTGCTGTAGTGAGGACAATCAGAATGTCTTTATATTGGGCCTCTCTACACTGTAATACTTTACAACAGGGGCTATAACAGGGATTTTTTTTCTTTAGAAGCACACAATGAGTTAGCTTAGCATAGTTTAGAGGTAGAAGAAGGAGGTCGCCTGTTTGTCTGCAGTGAGGTGCGCGTGGAATGTCTGGCTGCCTTACTATATCTGTAAAGCTTGTAAGTTCTCTATAGTATGATCAATGAAACTAAGAGTCATTCCTACATTGTAAATCATGTATGACTATTCATTTCTAATACAATAGAATCTAGAGTTCTGCATCTATCTTCTGAGTGTTCTCCTGCTCTTCTTTGTGTTTTGAAATATTTTCTTTGAGAGCTTGCAATTTTAAATGTATGTTTGTGAAAATGCTCAGAACTTGCATTTAAGGTTTTTACTGTGGATTTGATCAAATTACTGTGGTATTTACATAGTGCATAACAAAAACAATTAGATCCTTCGGTAGATTAAATGAGGTATAGATTAGATCTTTCTAACTTTTCCCAACCCATCTGAAATATTTAGCTAAAACGTAGAAATCTAAAGGAAATTGTCTCAAATTTGAAGAAGCATGCATAACAGAGCTATAAGTAGACAGTTTTCATAAATAGATAAAGAAGAAAGCTGCAATAATTCAAGAAAACCATCTAAAACTTGCAGCATAGTAACACTTTTATGCAAAGGAATGAAAAGTATTGACATATCTCATGATCTTTTTGCATGTTCTTAGTCCAGTAAGCCACCAAACAAACCTAAACTACGTAAGGCCCCTTGAACATTACAGCTTCACATTGACCAACTGAACTTGACCAACCGAACCATTGTAGACTTGGGATTAGTTGAATCTCAAATGATTCCTTCTTATCTTTCAAGTATAGTTTTAGTTCATTTCATGTGAATTTTAACTTATTGTTATGATTGCATCAAAACAATCATCAACAATTTTCTGACGTTAGGAGGAAGGCTGTATATTGCAATCATCAACAGTTTTCTGGCACTAGAAGGAGGGCCTGCCTAAATTAGGTTTCATTTCAAACTGGCTAACGACAGTAATAGAGTGACTAGGTCTAGATCCAGTTCAAGAGATATATTTGTGCAACTACCTGATACAAGGCGAAGTAAAAACCCTTTAATTTGGAATCCAAAGATATCGCAAACGGGAAGTTCATCTGGAACACCTCCTGGGTCACCTTTTAACATCCGTAGTATTGTAAGTCTTGACAGATCACTGTTCAGATCTTTAAGTCTTGGTTCAGGCACTCCTGGAGGTCTCAATCCTCCTGTAAATCCTAATCCACCAATCAATCCAGGTATTCCTGCAAGTTCAAGTCAAGCTCAAACACCTGCAATGGCTTATTTCGATGTCAATTCTCCCATACTCTTCAATGATTATCATGAGATGCCAAAAAATCTGGAGAAGATATGTCCCAAATACCAGTTGCATCAGGACCCAGAAGATCATATTAGAATATTTAAGGAAGCATGTTTTAGGGCTATGTTAGAGCACGAGGATGTTGTGTGTAGATTGTTTCCTTACACCTTTAATGAGCAGGCCTCTAGCTGGTACGTAAACTTACCCAATGGTTACATTTCTTCCTGGGCACTTATGGAAGAAGCATTTCTGTCAAGATTTAGAGGACCCATTGACCCTTGCGCTTTGTATCATAAATTGGCTGCTATAAAACGAGGTGAGGGAGAGCTAATTGATAATTTCAATGATAGATTTCAAAAGGCCTATTCTAGGTTGGTAGCCCCTTATACCATAGATGATGCTCCCTTGTTGGCTATGTACTATGCTGCCTTGGATCCTTTAACCGCCATGTTTGTCAAAAGAAAACCTGACATAGATTCAATATCCAAAGCCTATAAAGAGGCAGCCTCAGTGAACCAAGAAATGAGGCATATAACTTATAGTCCATTTGTCAATGGAGGAAATTTTGGGGTGCAGAATCAGGCACACCCATGGAGTGGAGTCCCTGTGCAGCATGCTCCACTAGTAAATCCGGTTCCTTCTTACACACCTGTGTATAATCCTACTCCAATCCAAGCTATAACTCCTTACACGGCTAGTACTTCCAATAATAGTCAAAATAATGGTCAGCCTTTCTTCCAACTTCCTAGGGATGTAACTGTGGCAAAAGCACAAGAGGATAGGGAAGAAATCAAAGAAATTACTGCACATTTGAAAAGATTAACAACCGAAGTGACACAGCTAAGAAATGAGAACCTCTATGGAAGAAGCAACCAAAACTACAATCCACATCAAAATCACAACCAAGGCCAAAATCAGAATTATAGTCTCAATCAAAATCAGCAGTACAATCAGAACCAAAACTACAATCAGCATCAAGGCCCCAGTCAGGGGCAACCAATGCAAAATAGGGGGCCAGTGATAGATAATAGGACCTGGGGCAATAATAACAAAAATCAGAATCAACCTAGGCCACCCAAGACATGGAACACTGGGCCCAATAACGGTACTCTGGCTTCTCCTTTTGAGAATATAGATAATCATGGTGCAAAACAAACGACTAGCATACAAATGGCCAGTATAGCACCCAAAAATTGGTGCAGATTTCACAATACCAATGCCCATGCTGAGCACGACTGTCCACAGTTCCACTTGGCGGCTAGTATTTTCAACATAGATGTACAGCCTCCTACCTCTGAATTTCTCATTCCTAAGGGTAATGAGGTAGTACCCTCAGAATATGACATAGCATTAGTCTTAGAAACTTTTACCTTTGCAACTGCAGAAGAGAAAGAGGATGAATTGCTAGAGGATGAACCATGCTATTGTGAAAGTCTTTATCCTGAATCAGCCTTTGTGTTAAATGCTTATCAGTTTCCTTTTGAATCTGAAAATGAGATATTAAATGAAACAGAAGAGGTGCAGGCCTTTCAACAAACAAATAAAAGCCACACCTACAATTTGAGGAACAACCCTAGGCCGGGAGGACCTTTCACCACTTCCACTCCTCCGAATAACATCAATACACCCCCAGATCAGAATGCTAGCAACAATCCTGCCATACTTAAAGCTAGTCAACACACAAATAATGGAACAACAGTGCAAAAGGATCAAACAAGTAAGACAGAAGCAATAGAGACAACAAGATTAATGAATTACTTATCAGAGGAAATAAAGAAAATTAAGGTCAGTATACCTCTAAATGAATTATTAAAGACCCCAGGGATCAGAAATGCTTTTTTAAAATCCTTGGATACATCCATAACAAACAAGGTGTTTGCTGATATAACTGTTCCTAATAGTGATTCACCACCTAAGGAGAAGGGTAAGAAAGTTGAGCAGCCTTCCAATACAAATGTGGTAATACATGCGGATAAGAGGGATACTCACCCTTTCTTGTTAACTGTTAGGTTGTGTGGGAAGAATATACACAATTGCATGGTAGATTCTGGTGCTTCAGCCAACGTAATGCCCTTAGGAATATGTAAAACTCTCGGGCTGACTCCCACCAAATCTGCCAAGGTTGTCACGCAATTAGATAAGACCGAGGTTAGCGTGATAGGAGAACTCATGAACATTCAAGTGCAATTAGCTTCAGACCCTAGGGTAAGCCAAATCATTGACATTCAAGTAGTGGATATACCCGTAAATTATGGAATGTTGCTAAGTAGGGATTGGTCCAAGACATTAAACGGATATATGGCTACTGACTTTTCACACATGTGGTTACCTTGGAGAGGCATCCCAAACCAGATCAGAATAGAGGCAGAGCCCAGAATGAAACATATGATAACAGAGTATAATCAAACTAATGAAATATTATATGCTACTGTTGAACCAGGTGTCTATAGAATTACCAACAATGGGATGCAGATTGAAGAGATTATGATGTTAAACATTAGAAAAAAGTGTGTCAACAATAGAATGGCACTATTCATTGAGTCTGACGGAAATTCTTCAGATGAAGAAAACAATGCAATAGACAAATTTGGTCATGCCATTAGACGAGAGGTGGAAGAGTGCGTTACACACAATCTCCCAGTCCAACGTAAGTTATATAAAAATAGGTGTAGAGTCCATGATAGGCAACATTCTAAGGAGAATTGTGAAATATGCAAAGACATCATTGAATATGAATACAAAAAGTGCATAGGGAGGGTAGAGTCACAAGAGGAAAATGAGAATCCTGATCCAACACAGAGATATGTTCAGGATATCATAGATGCCTTGATTCCAGATTTAGGAAAAGAAATAGAGGACAAGGGTAGTTATCTTTCTGAGTTGCAAACTAAAAACCCACATATGCAAGATAACCAAACGGAAAAACCCATGAATAAACAAGACAACCCCCCACAGGAAATAAAAAGGACAAAGTATGCCAAGGTAAAAGATTAGAAAAGTAAAGATGGCATGTGGACGTTAAAATGTGATGGGTCCAAGTCAAAACAGGGCGCAGGTGCGGGTATTGAACTCATAGATCCTCAAGGTAAATCACATTTGGCAACATATAGATTACAATTTTCCTGCACTAACAATATTGCTGAATATGAGGCCCTAATTTTAGGACTTGTCATGGCCATCAAGAAAGGGGTAAAAACCATCAGAGTATTTTGAGACTCTGAATTAGTAGTCAGACAAGTGAGGAAACTATATGCCTGCAATTATAAGAAAATAATTAGTTACAGACATAGAGTATGGAGTTTAATGGATTCGTTTGATGCTTTTAACATAGAGCACATTCCTAGAGAGCTGAACCACAGGCCAGATACGTTAGCAGTTGCTGCTAGTACATTAGAACCATTGACTCTGTCAGGATTAAGACGATTTGCTGTTGAACTAGTTAACGTGCCCAGTATACCAGACAACGTTACACATTTTCAGGTATTTGGAGAGGATCAACAAATTATTAATTTTCTGACTTGTAATGAGGCATTTGAGGCCCAAATCATTGATGAACAAGAAAGGCCTGAAGTAACATGGGACGAAGAAGATATGATCAACTTAAAGAGCAACTTCTTACCAAAAGGAGTAATTGAATTAGAACACATCTTTGACTTCGACGGGGTAATAAGACAGAAAGACTTACCCAAAACAGAAGGGGGTAGGTGTGATTTACATAACTTAGGGACTGAGCTAAATCCACAAAGTGTACTAATTGGGAAAGCTTGCTCTGAGAAAATTAGAAAAGAGGTTCTGGACGTTTTGAAAGAATATAAACATGTCATAGCATGGACTTATGAAGACTTGAAAACATTTGATGAGTCCATCATAACTCACGTAATACCTTTAAGAAAAGAAGTCAAACCATTTAGGCAGAAACAGAGGCCTGTAAATGCCATTCTAGAGCCTTTAATCTTTGAGGAAGTTAAAAAATTACTGTCCGCTGGAATAATTTTCCCAGTCCGACATTCTGTCTGGGTAGCTAACTTAGTACCACTGAGGAAGAAAAATAGAGACATCAGGTTGTGCGTAGACTTTAGAAATTTAAACAAGGCATCTGAAAAGGATAATTATCCTTTGCCCCCAATAGATGAAGTACTGCAAGCAGTAAATGGCGCAAAGATGATGTCTTTTTTAGATGGTTTTTCAGGTTATAATCAGGTCTTAATTGATAGAGAAGATAGACTAAAAACCACCTTCACTTGCAAATGGGGAAATTATGCGTATAGAAGAATGCCTTTTGGTTTAATCAATGCAGGTGCCACTTTTCAGAGGGCCATGGACATTGCATTCCGTGGATTATTAGGTAAATGCATTGTTGTGTATATGGATGATTTAACTGTGTATTCCAAGGATGCATCCACCCACGTTGAGGACCTCAGGAAAGTACTCAAGCGATGTGAAAGGTATGGGATTTCCCTTAATCCTAAGAAATGTATATTTGGCGTAACTAAAGGTAAATTATTAGGCCATGTCAATTCTGAAAATGGAATTTCAATTGATCCGGATAGAATAGAATCCATAAAAAATTTGCAAATACCAAACAGTAGGAAAGAATTGAAATCATTTTTTGGTAAAATTAACTTTGTTCAGAAGTTTATAACAGGTTTTGTAGAGATCATGCAGCCGTTGAATGCCATGTTGAAGAAAGATGCACAGATGGAATGGACACTAGTGGCCAAAGCCGCATTTGAAGATATCAAGGAGGCAATTTCTAATGCCCCTGTATTGGCAAGTCCAGACTACACAAGCCCGTTTTACATCTACTCCTTTGCATCTTCTCATTCTGTCGCGGCTGCCTTGACACAGAAAGGTGAAAATAATGGAGAGAGGCCCATAGCATTTATGAGTGCGCCTCTGAAGGATGCACAGCTGAGATATCTAGATATCGAAAGATAGGCATTCGCATTAGTAAAGGCTGTGAAAAAATTTAGACACTATATTCTGCGCAGCCAGATTAAAGCCATAGTACCAGACGCAGCAGTAAAAATGTTGCTGATGCAAAACGAGCCTGGAGAAAAAAGAGCCAAATGGATCACCACACTGCAAGAATTTGACATGGAGATCATTCTCGCAAAGCTGGTCAGAGGGCAGGTGTTGGTGCAGACAATAGCAAACATGGATCCAAATCTGATAAAACAACAATATGTATTGAATTCCCAAGACGCATCAGGCTGGTACGATGATTTAAGCACCTTCCTGATAGCTGGAAAGTACCCAAGCAAGATGAAGGCTTCTCAGAGGAGAGCTTTGAAGATTAAGGCACAAAATTATATGGTGCAAGGAGGTCTTCTATTCAGGAAGAACCATGATGGAATTTATCTGAGATTCATAAACAAAACTAAAGCTGATAGAGTGTTGACAGAACTACATGACAAATACGGAACCGGCCATGGTTCCCATTTAGCTACAACACACAAAATACTGAGGGCAGGCTATTACTGGCCCACTATGTTCAAAGATACTAAGAGTCACATCAGAAGTTGCCACACCTGTCAGACTGCAGCAGATAAAGGGAAAAATCTAGCCAATCCACTGCAACCTGTGATCGAGTCCAGACCGTTTGCATAGTGGGGCTTGGATTTTATCAGAGTCATCAATCCCCCATCTTCTGCAGGACACAAATTCATATTGACGGTAACAGACTGTTGTACAAGGTGGACTGAGGCCACCTGCTGCAAATTTTCCACAACTGAGGTAGTTATCAAGTTCCTTGAAGAAAACATTATCACCAGGTTTGGAACGCCCTATTCATTGGTATGTGATAACGGCCCTGCTTTCTCTTCTTTAAAATTTTCTAAATGGGCATTTGAATATGGGATTATTCTAAGGTTTTCTTCGAATTATTACCCTCAAGGTAATGGACTGGCTGAATCAACAAACAAAATCTTATTAGACATAATCAAGAGGTTAATTGCCAAAAGTCCTAGAGAGTGGAATACCCTATTAAGATATGCATTATGGGTAGACAGGACCAAGTTTAAAATAGCTTTAGGTAGCACAGCTTATCACTTAGTTTATGGGACTGATCCCATACTTCTGGTTAATCTGAGAATACCAACTTGGAAGTTTGCCAATGAATATCTAGGCTTTGATAACCATAGGGAAGCCAGAATAGTGCAAATGTTACAACTAGAAGAGAAAAGAGGTCAAGCCCTCGAGAAGTTTGCCAAACACCAAGCGGTTGTTAAGAGGTGGTTTGACAAAAGGGCAAGAGTCAAAACATTTAGGATATCAGACTTAGTGTTGTGCTGGGACAAAGCACATGAAAAGAAAGGAAGCCATGGAAAATTTGATAAATTATGGCTGGGTCCATTACAAGTCTCAGAAATAATAGGAGATAACACCTTTAGACTTAAGACCTTGACTGGAGAAGATATGCCATTACCAGTTAATGGCCAGCATTTGAAACACTACTTCCAGGCTTGAGGTAAAAGGGGGCAGTCCTTTTTCCTTAATGTAAAATGCTGTGGGTAATGTACAGTTCTTCTTTTGTGTTTTCTTTTGGGTTGGCTGTTTGTATAGTTTGTCTTCTGTTTGTTTTTTGCTTTTGTTTCTTTCTGTTTGTACAGTTTTTTCTTTTGTTGTGTTGTTTGTATAGCTTGTTTGTTTGGTTTGTTTGTTGTCTCCTCAGCAGGGATCTTTATTTTACTTTAGGGTATTAAGGAGCAAAACTAGCAACCATTCAAAATAGTATAAAATTTAGGATATTCAAGTTAACCATTTGCAATTTACACATAACTTGTTACTGTCATGAATGTAGAGAGTTGTTCATCTTCTGAAGTTTTGTATTCAATAAATGTGATTGAGGATTCGAAGCAAGTTTCTCACGATGACACACCTAAAATCCTTGGGTTTGTTGAACTTACCAGTGTAGATATTAGGTGAAAAATCAGAGGTTACCCTTGCTACCATTACAATTCTCAGCTTAATTTCAACAAGTGTCCACTCCTTGCATCATGAAGTTACAAATTGTTATATCTTATGAAATCTTTCAAAATTAGAAAACAAAAAATAAATAAATAAATAAATAAAATGGATTATACTGAAAATCCAGATTAAGCCATCTAAGTAACTCTACCGGGGCTATAGACGCTCGCTGGCAGTGGGGCTCTACTTAGGAGAATTGTAACGATAACCTTGCCAGGGCTATAGACGCTCGCTGGCAGCAAGGCTCTATCCGGTCAGCTATGAGGGAATATCCTCACCTACGTAGGCTAATGTCAGTCACTGGTTTGTTCAACCGATCTTCAAGATGAGGATAATTAATCACGTGCACACAACTAAACTGAAAATGGAAATTCATGCATCTTTATTGAATACTTTGAGTCTCAAGCTGAATAGTAATTTGTAGGAAAGATAGTCAGAAGTTATGGATTCATTTCATCTAGTTTCCTTGAACACTCTGAATTTAATTGTTTTGTTTTGGTTGCTAGTTGTTGTGATGTTCACAACACGCCCCATTTTGCCCCTTAGCAAAACGAGGACCCCTGCTGTCGCTTTGCTTTTTGCTTCTGCTTGTGTTTGTCTGCTTTCTGGCGGTTTGGTAAAAATAAGTCAGGTGCATCATCATCATGAAGGTCAGGATGAGGTAGGACATCATCATAAGGTCAGTTTGTCAAAGTTCATATTTTGCTTCTGTGACCTCATATTTAGAAAGAGCTTGAAATTCCATGCAGGTTTCCCTTTTATATCACTTGAAAATTCGTCCATATGTGGAAGTTATGCACAGTCAAAGTTTTGGTCAAACCTGATAATCGCAAGTGATCATCATATTTTTATATCCTCAGTCATGTTGTCAAGGTCATCATGATCTTGATCTATCACCTGATAAAATCATGCAGTCGAAATATCCGGACGTCAATCTTAGGTGATAGTGCCCTTTACCCGTCAAATGACCTTATGCGCATCGTGAGCATCATGTTTTGAGTGTAACCCGATATTTCATAACAGCGAGCATCATGATATTTTTTACATCACCTGATATTATAATATCATGCTGATATTATAATATCACCCTGCTTAGAAAATCCACCATCTGCATATTTGCATGCGCATGTCAAAATCCTATCAGAGGGTCATCATCCTGATCTTTCAAGGGAGGATCATATTTGCTGATATTCGCTAAAATGATGATGACGTCATCATATCCTCATGATCTCCTTTTTTATATGATCATGATGATCACCCTATCTTTTAAGGGGAGATGATACTCTCAGCGGCATGATCATATTTTAAATATCACCCTAGCGCTAACCTGATGATGACCTCAACTCATCCTCATGCTCCTAAGGCGGAACATGATGGTTACCTCATCATGATATTCGATGAGGAGGATCATATTCCGAATATCACCTGACATTTCATAATGTCCTCCTGCCGAGAAATATGACCTTTTGCAAATATCCTGATGACATCATCCCGATCTGCTAAATGAAGAAGCAAATATTAGGACGACATCATCATCACATTTCCCTTCGACAGGATATTTTTCAAAACATGATCCGGTTTGCGAATATGATGATGACGTCATATTCTAAGTTCAACAAAAGCCCCGGATATCCTGATGATCATCATCATCCTGATCTTTCGAGAGGGTTACCTTGGCCGCAAAGGGGTCATATTACATTCACCACCTGATCATGCTCCTTAGGTGACCCGATATTACATTTATCCCCTGATCTTAACTAAACATGACGGTGACGTCATCTTTTGCATTTTTAATGAAGCCCGGATATGACGATGACGTCACCATCATATTCCTTTCCTCAGCAGCAGGATCATATTTCATATCCTCCTATTTTCCTTCGATATGATGATGATGATGATTGTCATTCTTTTCCCCAATATACAGAAGTGAAACATCCTGATGACATCATCTAGACATTTGGAAGGAAGGAGCATCATATTTCCAAAATATCATGCAGACGAAGGTTCTAAGTTTCCATCGGCATGGTTTTATCTATCGGCCAAAGTTTGTTTTTTCTCCTGCCGATATGAGTTGTCTTCTCGATGGAAAGGTGATCGGCCAAGCAGCGAACATCGGCCAAGCAGCGAACATCGGCCGAGTGATTTTTTGACACGCCGATGGCGAATCTCACACTGATGGGTGGGAATGTACATAGCGGTGGAGTTTTAAAGCATTTTTTGGTGCCCGTGGCATTTTTTCGGTCAGCGATAGTTGACCCGATGGGTTTTGAGCAGTCTGTATGTATTTTGAACGCGTTTTAAGAGTATTTTGGACCTGATTTCCACGATTTTGCACAGTCACCTGGATTTAAACGATTATTTTAATTTCCTGTTGTTTATGTGATAAATGTAATACTTATTACTTGTCTTGTCTTGCAGGCTTGCAGTTGAGGAAGCAGCTGGAACTTGATCACAGTGACATCATGGAGGAAGGAAATCCAATCTCAGGAGCAGGAAGATAAGGATGAAGTGCGAAGAAGTCAAGGACATTCAAATAAAGGACAATATTGCAGCTGAGGGTATTACTACAACAGACAAACAAAAGTTATTGCCAAGCTGCCGGAACTTCTCAGAAGGGGCAATATTTCGCCCAGATTTGACACTGATCAGAGATATTTTGAAGAGCTGGTTCACCTGTATTTATTGCTGTAACCAAGGGTTTGAACCAGGGGTTTAGTTAGGTTTTTTGCTGTAGTGAGGACAGTCAAAATGTCTTTATATTGGGCCTCTCTACACTGTAATACTTTACAACAGGGGCTACAACAGGGGCTACAACAGGGATTTTTTTTCTTTAGAAGCACACAGTGAGTTAGCTTAGCATAGTTTAGAGGTAGAAGAAGGAGGTCGCCTGTTTGTCTGCAGTAAGGTGCACGTGGAATGTCTGGCTGCCTTACTGTATCTGTAAAGCTTGTAAGTTCTCTGTAGTATGATCAATGAAACTAAGAGTCATTCCTACATTGTAAATCATGTATGACTATTCATTTCTAATACAATAGAATCTGGAGTTCTGCATCTATCTTCTGAGTGTTCTCCTGCTCTTCTTTGTGTTTTGAAATATTTTCTTTGAGAGCTTGCAATTTTAAATGTATGTTTCTGAAAATGCTCAGAACTTGCATTTAAGGTTTTTACTGTGGATTTGATCAAATTACTGTGGTATTTACATAGTGCATAACAGAAACAATTAGATCCTTTGGTAGATTAAATGAGGTATAGATTAGATCTTTCTAACTTTTCCCAACCCATCTGAAATATTTAGCTAAAACGTAGAAATCTAAAGGAAATTGTCTCAAATTTGAAGAAGCATGCATAACAGAGCTATAAGTAGACAGTTTTCATAAATAGATAAAGAAGAAAGCTGCAATAATTCAAGAAAACCATCTAAAACTTGCAGCATAGTAACACTTTTATGCAAAGGAATGAAAAGTATTGACATATCTCATGATCTTTTTGCATGTTCTTAGTCCAGTAAGCCACCAAACAAACCTAAACTACGTAAGGCCCCTTGAACATTACAGCTTCACATTGACCAGCTGAACTTGACCAACCGAACCATTGTAGACTTGGGATTAGTTGAATCTCAAATGATTCCTTCTTATCTTTCAAGTATAGTTTCAGTTCATTTCATGTGAATTTTAACTTGTTGTTATGATTGCATCAAAACAATCATCAACAATTTTCTGACGTTAGGAGGAAGGCTGTATATTGCAATCATCAACACTACTACTATAGCCTACTCTCATAATGTATGGAGCTCTACCTCTACACACTCATCTCTCTGAAGTAACTCCTCTCTCTCCCATGATGAGTGTTCTAGAATGGACTCCACTGATAACCTGTATCTCACAAAAGGCATAAAGATCTCCACATGCTGCCCTACAGATGGCCATGGTGAATATCTCATCCACACCTACTACTTGGTTGCATCAATTGGAACTATCTCTGCTATGATGTGGCTCACCAAGTTGTGACATGCATTTATCCCAACTGTAAAAGGAAAACAAAATAGATATCAATACCTCATATAGACATGATTAAATAATAATCACAAATAACTACATCTATACATAACAAGCATCCTACTTGGATCTCCATCTTGCCAAGATGGATCTCGGATAGCTGATGGTGTGATCAACTCTGCAGCCAACTCTGTAGCTGGGGGCATATGACTAGTAGTCTCCCCTCGCTCATGCCAACTCGATCTCGCCTAAGACTGGGACTCAGCCTCATCGCCACCATCTACCTCCTTTTGGTCTCATCGTGGTCTTTCTCTGAAGATGTATTGTGATGCGATCTCCTCCTCCTCCTCATCATCATCCTCCTCCTCCTCGTCAAGATCGTAGTATCCTGTGAAGTCACTAATGTCATCCTCTAACCATGTGTCACTCGCATGATCAGCCCAAGGTCGAGGATCACCTATAGGGTGACCGAGAGGATAAATAGGAGTAGGCCACACTGTCTACCACTAGATTTGGTATGCTCAGGTGACTCCAACATCATCTGCATTAGATATCAGTTGTACATCCTTTGGACCATCATCATCACTAACTGCCGCATCAGCTACTGTTGGTCACTAGGTGCTATTCGCCCTGACTATGCTACACACAGAGTGTGCATAGCTCGGACACATCATGGGAACATCCTATTCAAGTCTGAACTATCGTGCTACCTGATCAAAGTAAAACTAGACAATGATATGATCGAGGCAACCAACCATCAACTGATCCCTCTACATCCTCGCTAATTGTCTCCACTAACCTGGCCATGCTATAAAGCTGCAATATGGTCTCTAGATGATATCACTGGGTTGTAGTCTATTAAAGATAACCCTTTAGTATAGAAGATCACCGTGTCACCAAAATCTGATAAGAGGATATGCGTGGATGCATTGATAAGTAAATGTTGGATCTATGGGAAAACCTATAGGCCATGTGCATCTAATATGCTCAAAGGCCCAAACCTGTAGTAAAGTGTAACACATCATGCTCTATGCCTTGTAATGAACATATCATCCAAACCCATGGTAGAGGTGTGCAAGCATACTGCACCCCCACACGTAGACTATACCATGCTCCTCCATCACCGTGATTGTGTGAACAAAGGCCCTCATGAAGGTGAGTGCCTCATCCATCTGGTGCAACTGCTAATGCTACTGTCACCATCATAATCCTCTAAATTAGTGGGATGTTAGTACATCCCTACTCTAGTAGTCGTAGCTGAATGTGCCCTCACTCTACCTGAGTGACAGTGTAGCCTATGAAGTATAACTGGCTCTCTCATGTGTACTCCTATGAGCTACAATCTATGATCCTCACTAAATCCCCACGTATAGGCAAGTGTAGGATCTAGTAGACATCCTCTAGCATGATAGTCATCTCCCCTATGGGCAGGTGGAATGTCAAAGTATCTGCATTCCATCTCTCCATCAAATCCATCAACATGTTGTAGTTAAACCTAATTATCGGCATATCAAACACCCACTAAAGCCCTACACCATGCAAGTGCTCTCTGCATCGGTCATAGTGCCAATGTGATCTCATAGAAGCAACATTAGGTGACTAGCTATATGCTCTCGCATCTTAGGGATGACCTGCAAGACAAACAGTGAGAGAATGAATCAGTAAATGACATGAAAATGGAACTAGGTATCTTCTACAATAGTCAATTTCCTATCCTTGGGGCCCTTGTCCTTTCTGTACTTGGGTGCCCTAGGTGGACCTTGGTGCCCAAGTCAGACTTGGGTGCCCTAGGTGGACTAAGGTGCCCTAGGAGGACTTGGGCACCCTAAGTGGACTTGGGTGCCCCTGTTGAGGACCCTTGTCCATGATTGTCCTTTCTGACATGAGAAATGATAAAAAAACTAACAAAGTACAAAAAGCATGATACAAGCAAGGATATTGACCCTACCTCAACCTTGAAGCATCTCTCTACCATTCAGGCTTAGAGCATCTCCAGTCTCAGAAGCTAGTATGGATGTCTGGTCAGCATCGTCAATCTTTTCCTCCTCCTCTCCTCTACACAATGACAAATAACAATGAATAGTGAGAAGTGAAAACTCCCCTTATAGTAAGTGGATGAGAATTCCTATCACTATCTAGGTGCAAAATTGAACAGTTTTACTCTTCAGCCTCTATCTTGAGCTATCGAACTTAGATTTTTGCATCATTCGTTGTGTTGGAATCCTGGTTCCACTCTCTATATTAGCAAATGTGTTGTGCTTGCGAATTGTTTCTTCAAACAACTATCACAATGCATTTCTCATCAAGTTCCCTCAAAATTGATGTGTGTAGATATCTCCTTATTTCTAATTTTTGGTCTAAGCAAGCAAAAACAAGGGGGACATATATCTCCCTCGATTTTCTCCCTCATATTGTCTAATCACTCAACCCCCTTAGTGTTTCTAGATTGACTTATTGGTGACGATTGTGGGTTGATTTGATTTTTGATTTTCTAATAAGTGTTCCTAACTTTGCGGGCTTGCAAGATTATAGACTTGGTGGCTTCTTCCTCTCTTGTGACAACACTTCGGCATCCTCTACAGTATCCTTTAGGTATCTTTTTCATGATTGATTTATTTACTTTCCTTTAGTTGCATATGTATGTAGTGTCATATGGCCACTAAAGTGGGGGCTAAATGTTATGTCAGAAATTGTCCTCCTGTATGGAATGGTAAAATTTCCCATGGTTTAGCTCCTCTCCTTTGGTGACCTTTTAACCTACTTTACTTTAGACCTTCCTAAACCTGATTGACCTATGTCTAACTGGATGAATGTCATACTTTGAAATACTTGAAGACTGAAGGTGAAAAAAAAGCTAGGATTTGGGATCCCCTAACCTCCTTGAGGCAGTCTTGAGTAGGAAATTAGGGCTTGGACTTGGGCGCTCGCGCCCTTGTCCTACCCTATTCCCTAGGGTCCTGAATTTTGGAGGGATGTCAGTTCCCGCTGTGCATTTCGGGATTCCATTTTCAAATTTTTATTTTCATGCAATGTCGACATCTTATTTCAAACTTTGAAATTCCTAAGGTTAGATATTTAAAAACATTTGAAAATCATTTTGTGATACACAATCTTTATGCAAACTTTATGCCAAAACTCTACCAAAATTGCCATTGAAGACCAGTGATTTGTTGAAGCTCTTGAAATTTATTTGAATTTGCTATCATGGAGACAATGGATGGAGATTAGGAATCAATATCTTGAGACTATCTTTCTCTTCCTAGGGTTTTTACACCTTTTGCATGATCGAGAGAAGGGTCGAGCTTGGAGATCCTCCACGGACATCCTGATTCACCTTCTTGTTAGTGCAAGTCTTCATTGTTTTCATCTCCTTGAGGTGCAGTTGTGTTTGTTCATTGAGTGGAATAAATTATTGATCTTTCCTTGATGCTTTAGTCATCTAGGGTTTTGTACTTTCTACATACACATTTGTTAGATGAGCGTAGACATTTGCATATCTTTATCTTTGGCTATTGTTGAGGTAGGAATACTGAAAATAGGGTTTGACTGAGGCAAGCTCCTATATAGCCACAACCATCTTTCTCCTCCTTGTGCATGTACAGGTTGTATTTGTCAAGATCTGGCAAAAAGGAGCGATAGGAAGATGGATATCGCAGACACAATCATCACAAAATTTGGATTTCAGGATTCTGAGAGTTTCGAGACATTGCCCCGGGTGCCCTTGTCCAACCAGGTGATTTCTTTTGGATCTGGGAGCCTCTGGAGATTGCAAGACATCTGATACATAAGATTTTGACAGTCAGGAATTTCTAGGACATTACCCTAGGTGCCCTAGTCCATCAGTTTCTCTGCTTTAAGGTACACTTTCTCAGTACTATCCTCTCTATGTTTCTGTAATTGGTTTATTAGTAGATTTGTCAGAAATTCTATTATTAAAGTCTAATTAGTGAATTAGGGTTTCATTCTTGTTAAACGAAACTAGCTTTCAAAAACCTAATTTGAAACAGTCACACAGTCATAATTAACAGGAAAATGGAACATAGTACATCAGTAGTTTATCCCTAAACTCATCATGTGCTTTGCTAATATTTTAGTGCATGTGAAAGTGTGGAACTTGTACTTCTCAATCTTACTTCTGTATTTTCACACTAAATAGATTTATCCAGGGAAAACCCTCGAAGGGAAAAACCCAGACTTCAAAGATCACTTCTCATTATATTAGAATTCCAAATCACATTACATATGCCTCTAGGGCTTTTCAAAGGCTAGGCCACAGCCTAGGGTTACACAATATCAACCCTCCATGTCTTCCTTCTTCTCAATCCTCGACTCTATATCTTCTGTTGATCTCTATTATGTCTTCTGCTTCTACACTGCTATCTTCTTGGATCAAAACAACCCTTATTTTTGCATCATATCTTCACACACCACACTGATGTCTTGTAACAATCTTCTATTCTTCATTTATATCCTTCACAAGCCTTCAAAACATTATCTTATTTGAGCCAAATGTTAACTGCCACATGAAACGTGTAGGAAATAAATAGGTCAGCCCTAAACACTCAACATTGCTCCGCAAATGATAGGTACTTGGTGTGGTTCTCAATGAAGGTTAGTTAAGTCCTAAAATATCTTGAATGATGTTCCATTAAGCTCTATAAGTCACGAAATTTCTCTGCAAACCCATTAGGCTTCAACTAAACACTAAATGCTCTGCTCTGTGAAACAAGTAATCTTCTGATAGTGATATCTCTCAGGAAACAAGTCCAAATGACATAAATTTTGGAAACAATGTAGATTTCATGTCATAGAAACTAAATCCTACTCTGTAAGCTATGATGTGCAAATGTAGTGAAATGAGGTAATCTCCAATGTCTCCTCCTAGTAGTCTACAACTCAACATTAACTATCTCAATTTACTTGAGTGACTTCCGGATGCTCCTGCATCACATCATGATTTTCAACCCTAGCAACCAACACCTCAAAATCTTATGGGATTCTAGGAAAGGGATCAAGTATAGAGAGGAAAGGAATTTCAACACTCAGCTCCACAATAGGATTCTTCCCTTTACCAGCACTCTGCTCCATAGAATACAAACTCTTCCCTTTACCAGTACTCGACTCCAAAGTAATCTTACTCTTCACCTTCTTAGTTCTCATAGGGATCTTCTCTTTCTCTATGGATTTCCTTTTCTCACCACTCAAACTATCCTTCCTACCCTCTGGCTCCACATGATCCCTAGTTTGGGAACCCTCAGACCAAGAAATGAGGATATCTTTCATATTATATCATTGGCTCTTCATAAGGCTTTTCTTCTTCTTCTTACCAGATGTTTCAACCTCATCCTCCATTTCCTCCACTTCAAACCATTCCTCCTCCCCCTGTTTGTGTCTCTGAATCACTGGAGACAGAGAACACATTTTTCTTCAAAGAGGATTTACTCTTCACGCCAATCTTGGGGGTATTATCTTTCATATATTCCATGATAAGAAGGATTAAACCTTCATGAAGCATAGGTAACTTGGGGTTTCTGCCATTTTATTTAATAGAAAATTCCAAAGAAGCCAAAAGATAAAATGCAAAAGACACTAACATCTTATACCGAAAATGATTTAGAAGATTGAAATGAAAACCATACAGAGCAATGAATCTACTATTGACGGTTATGTACCTCATAATGACCTTTGCCACTTTAGCCCAAATGGGCTTGATTGACATATGATTATAACCCTCGAATGAAGCTTCACAAGCTTACTCCTTTCATTACCCTTGATGAATTGAGCAATGGCTTCGTCGCTTGCCTTCCTCTCCTTAAAGAACTTCTTACCACTAGCAGAGAGGCCAGTAATTTCACCAATCAGGTCCTCAGTGATGCTCAGCTCCCACCCATAGACAGTCACAATTTAATTTTTCCATCTCTTAGAAAACAATGGCATTCCCATGGGGTTGGAGCCATGAAGAATTTCCATATAAGGCATCAAACCCCCTTTTTCAACAATCTTCCAAACTTTACTGTTCCTCTAGACCCCATCACAAGATGAGGGTTCCACCTAATTTCTATCTCCACCCATATTTGAAATCACCTTCAAAATGCTATGGCTAAACTTCTAGTAACAAAGGTTGTAAGAATGGTAACTCTTTAGTCTAAAAAGGTCGCTAAAATCACCCATAATATGTGTAACCTTTCCCTTCATCATTACATGGCCAATCTCTAGATACATCTATTGCAAGTATGGGCCTAACTGGTGTTGTCATTGATGTCAACATACTCTTGTTGCATTGATGCCAAGGATTGGATGAGTTGTGTGCTAAGGATATTGAAAAAAATAGTCCTATCAGAAACATAGAAGAATAATGAAGACAATGAAGCTCTATGAAGTAAAGACCCCAGCTAAGATGAAGATAAGAGGATACAAATCAAAGGGTTTGTAGATATGTGTCTAAAGGTGATCCCGTAAAGATTTGAGAGGTCCGCATGAAGATTTGAAGAATTTATGGCCTTATGAGTAGAACCAGTTCTAGCAAATCTTCAGAGGTGACAGAATGACACAAATAGGTTCAGTGAGATCTGGAAATGCAATATCTTGTTCTGCGGATTTGGTGGAGTGTTTAGGAAGTAAATGTGAATTGATAACCTAATTAATCCATAGTCTGGAGGTCCGCAAGCATCTATTTTAATATGATAGTGATAACAGACTGTGTTCTTGAGGTTCCAGATGAAGAGAATGATTTCAGTAAGTAGAAGTAGTGTGGATGTTCTTAGTGATTCAAGCAAGCTTGTGGGGGTCTCTGGATTGTGTCCAGTTTGTGTTGGTGGTCCGCATTGAAGATTGAGCTCATAATTGAAGAATTACTTCTAGATGATGATGTTCTTCCTCCTTGGCTGACCGAATGATTTACACATCTTGCGAATGATCTTGAAGTTGTTTTGGAAGGATGGCGTGTTCCTCAAAGAAGATTGAAGTCCCAGATATGTGTGGCTGATAGAGTGGTGACTCGCATGAAGTCTTTTTGTAATAAGTCATGTTTTATGTGTATTTGCTCTGTAAAATTTTCTAACCTTGATGATTATCCCAAAGTTGATGTCTTGTATTAATAAGAGTTGTGAAGTCATTTCAAAGGTATCTTGGTGGAGATGAGAGCCTGGTAGAGAGGAGAAGTGCAAAAGGAAGAACATAAATATTGAGCTTAAATGGAACTAACTCAAGCATGGTGAAGATGCTATTCTTCAGTTCAAGTATGTAATATTTATCATTCTGTAGACAGTATGTCTCCTGTAGGTAGTGGGCCTCTTGTGAGCAGTGTGCTCGGGTAGTGAACCCTAATTGGCATGTGCCATTTTGTTCTTCTTATTCTTTTAACAAAGAATACAATCTTGGGTTAGTCACCCCGTGGTTTTTCCCTTAATTGGGTTTTCCACGTTAAAATCTTGGTGTCATATGTGTTAATGTGTTTCTGCTCTTGAATTATTGCATTGTGTTTCCATGGTTGATTTATTATTATGCTTCTGAATTAAAAGAAGGATTTAAGTGGTTAATAAAAGAAAAGTTTTGAGACAACTGATTCACCCCCCCCTCAATTGTGTGTCTTGAAACTAACAATTGGTATCAAAGGCTAAGTTCCTCTAGAAGAAACTTAACCGCTTGAGGAGATCCAGAATGTCGACCTACAAGAAGGATAGTCCAAGGTTTGATGGTTCAAACTTCACTGCCTGGAAAAGCTGCATGGAATGTCACATACAATGCATGGGATATTAGTATTGGAACATAACCTCAATTAAATATGTTCCCCTAACAAATGGCCCTACAACTCTAAATGAAATTAGAGATGCAAAAAATAATCTTCGAGCTAAAGAAGCCCTACTAAGTGCCTTGTTTGATTCAGAACTAATAAATGTTATGGGTTTGAAGACTGCCTATGAAATTTGGACAAAGCTTGAAAATCTATATGAAGGAGACAAATATGTTAAGTGTGCCAAGCTACAAAGTCTGAAAGGAAAGTTTGAAAACTTAAAGATGAGTGAAGATGAGAATATCACTTCATACATGATAAAAGTAAATGAGCTTGTTTGTGGCATCAGATGTGCTGGTGGAGTTCTGGATGAAGATGAAATTGTTGCTAAAGTTCTCAGATCCTTACCTCTTGCTTACAAACACAAAGTTGCTGCTATTGAGGAAATCAGATCCTTAACAACTATCACAAGGGATCAATTGGTTGGTAAGATATCTGCATTCGAGTTAGCCGAGTTTGGTGATGCACTTCCCAAGACTGAATCTGCATT
The DNA here is from genome assembly GCA_027924645.1 of Cunninghamia lanceolata. Taxonomy (NCBI): domain Eukaryota; kingdom Viridiplantae; phylum Streptophyta; class Pinopsida; order Cupressales; family Cupressaceae; genus Cunninghamia; species Cunninghamia lanceolata. The sequence continues at coordinate 2,701,135 of BSBN01001281.1, read as the reverse complement.
CAAAGCTAGTGCCTCTACAAAAGGAAAACAGAGATATGATCCAGGAGAAAGTTCCTCAAGAAAATCATCTTGGTATGAGAAAACAAGAAAAGATCTGGAAGAGGATGAATTAGAAGCTGAACAACTTAAGACCCTCATTTCAAAGAGACTGCTAAGAGGATCTGGTAAGTATGAAGGAAAATTGCCTTTCAAATGTTTTAACTATAACAAGATTGGTCATTTTGCCTCAAGGTGTCCAGAAAGACTTTCTAGGCCAAACCCTAATAGATCAAGATTTCAAAAGAAGTGTTATTATGTTCATGAAGATGATGATGATGGAGTAACAGATGATGAATAAGAGACAGGAAACAAATCTAGAAGTGACTGGGTGTTTATTGCCATCAAGGAAGAAGATCCAATGACCTCTGAATCTGTCAATCATAAAATGGTAGAAAGAGCTCTAGCTTCCCAAGTTGAAGAAAAGGTGATTGGGTCATTGATAGTGGATGCTCCCACCATATGACAGGTGACAAAAATAAGTTCATAAATTTGGAAAGATATGAAGGAGGTGTTGTAAAATTTGGTGATAATTTTGCTGGCAGAATTCGAGGTAGAGGAACTATTTCCTTTGATGGAAAGAACAAAACTAGTGATGTGCTATATGTTAAAGGTTTGAAGCACAATCTTCTTAGTGTTGGACAATTGGTGGACAAAGGCTATGATCTCCAATTCAAAAATGGAAAATGTAAGATCTTTGAAAGTTCTAGGATAGAGATTGCATCTGGTACTCAAACAAAAGGTAACATCTTCCACTTGGTTGGCACTGGCAAAAGTTGTTTATTTGTTCAAATTAATCACAGTTGGTTGTGGCATAGGAGAATGTGTCATGTGAATTTTGATAATATCATCAAGATAAGCAACACTCAGGCTATAAGAGATCTTCCAAGACTGGTGAAACCTACTAATAGTTTGTGCAAAGAATGTCAGTTGGGTAAGCAGATCAGAGTCACATTCAAAAGTAAGGAACAATCTTCTACCAGACTATTGGACTTGGTACATACTGATCTATGTGGACCGACAAGAATCAGGAGTTTGCAAGGTCATAGATACTTCATGTTATTAATGTATGACCACTCCTGAATGATGTGGGTAACTTTTCTGAAAGAAAAATTTGAGGCTCTAGAGAAATTCAAAATATTCAAAGCTATGGTAGAGAATGAAGCTAGATTAAACATAAAATGTCTCAAGTTTGATAGAGGTGGAGACTTCACATATGGAGAGTTCATAGAATTCTATGAGAAACATGGGATAAAAAGATAGTTATCTGCTCCAAGGACTCCACAGTAGAATGGAGTAGTGAAGAGAAAGAACCGGACCATCCAAGAAGCATCTAGAACCATGATGATGGAAGCAAATGTTTCTCAGATCTACTGTAGAGAAGTTGTAAGCACTGCTGTCTATACTCCTAATTGAGTACAAATCAGAAACAATACTAGTAAGACCCCTTATAAACTCTAGTTTGGCATCACTCCCACTGTGAAGTATTTTAGTCTTTGGTAGAAAATGTTACATTAAAAGAGATGAAGACCTTGGAAAATTTGATGCTAGAAGTGATGAAGGAATATTCTTGGGTTATTCTACTCAAAGCAAAGCATAACGGTGTTATAACAAGAGATTGAGAAAGATTATAGAAAGTACAAATGTGAAGGTTGATGAAGGTATTGAAAAACCCTCAAGGTTTTATGAATATGAAGAAGATGATCAGAATAATGTTTTGGTTCAAGAAGTCCTAGCCCCCTCTAAAATTTAGACCCAGACTGATCTAGAGAATCCTAAAATACAGGAAGAAAAGAGAAGTTTGAATGAACCTGTCTAAGAAATAGAAGTCCAATAAATTTCCAAAACTCCCAGATATGTAAGACTGAATCATTTCAAAGATTAGATCATAGGTGATAAAAGCAAAGGTGTTTAAACAAGAAGAAAGATTGCTCAAGACTTAGAAAAGTATTGTCTGATTTCAAAAATTAAACCAAAAATAGTTAGTGAAGCATGCAATGATGAAAGCTAGACTAAAGCAATGAAGGAAGAGTTGATGCAGATTGAGAAAAATCACACTTGGGATCTTGTTCCCAGACCTAGAAACAAAAATGTGATTGTAACCAAATGGGTCTTTCAGAATAAACTAAATGAACATGGTGAAGTAGTCAGAAACAAAGCCAGATTGGTCTGTAAGGGTTATTCTCAAGTAGGAGTTGACTTTGAAGAAACTTTTGTTTTGATGGCAAGAATTGAAGTAGTCAAATTATTTCTTTCTTTTGCTACCTTCAAGGATTTCAAAGTATATCAAATGGATGCCAAGTCTACCTTCCTGAATGGTGATTTGGAAGAAGAGGTATACATTGAGCAACCGGATAGATTTCAATTGTCTGATCATAGTGATATGGTTTGCAAGTTGAAGAAAGCACTATATGGACTCAAACAAGCCCCAAGAGCATGGTATGAAAGACTGGATAAACATCTTTTGAAGATTGGGTTCAACAAAGGTACTACTGACAGTAACTTGTACTTCAAAATTGATCATGAAAATATCTTGATTGTTGAAGTATTTGTTGATGATATCATTTTTGGAGAGAAAGAGATAGTATGTGCAAAACTTTTGCAAATCAAAAGAAAAGTGAATTTGAGATGTCTATGTTTGGGGAAATAAATTTCTTCTTGGGTCTACAAATCACTCAAACAAAGAAGGGAATCTTCATATCTTAGACCAAATATGTGAAAGAATTGTTGAAGAAATTTTGAATGGAAGATTCAAAACAAATAAATACTCCCATGGCAACTGGATGTAAACTAAGAAAAGATGATGAATCTCCTAAGGCTGATCAGAAAAAGTATAGGTCAATGATTGGAGGACTACCATATCTTACTCAAACTAGACCTGACATTATGAATGATGTTGGTCTTGTTGCCAGATTCCAAGCTGATCCTAGAGAATCTCATGTCATGGCAATCAAGAGGATTTTTTCAGATATCTAAAAGGAATAGTTGAGTATGGTTTATGGTATTCTAGAGATCATGATTTCTCTCTTCATGCATATACAGATGCGGATTGGGAAAGAGATGTGGATGACTGGAAGAGTGCCAGTGGTGGAGCATTCTTCTTAGGGAAAAGATTGGTTTCTTGGCTAAGCAAGAAATAAGAGGCAATATCTTTATCCACTGCAGAAGCAGAATATATTGCAGCAGTAGGCTATTGCACTCAAGTATTGTGGATGAAGCAAATTCTAAGAGACATTAGAGTGGAGTATGAGGAACCTATCACAATCTTCTGTGATAATTCAAGTGCAATAAATATATCAAAAAATCCACTATTACATTCAAAGACAAAACATATATCCAAAAAGTTTCACTTTTTGAGAGAGCAGGTGAACAAGAATGAAGTCAAATAGGAGTTTGTACCCTCCAAGGATTAGATTGTAGACATTTTTACTAAACCTCTACCTAAGGACTCTGTGAAGGGTGAAATGTGGATTAATCAATAACAATAACAAACCTAATACATCAATGAAATATGAAGGAAAAGAATATTTAAAACAATAACAAGATACTTACAACCTTTACCTTACGCCTTCCATTGCTTGCCTATCTGTTCTTGATCTTGATAATAATGAAGCCCTTAGAAGCATATGCTCCCTTGCTTGTTGAAGATGACAAGAATAGAATGGCTATGATACTTTGTGTGATTGAAGATGAGCTTCAAGACACTAATGAAATGAATGGTAATGAAGTGGTATGAAGATGGGGGTGCCAATGGCGCGCTATATTTCCTATAGCATAAGTTTGCTCAAATGATGGATGATAAATGAAGAAGAAGAGGGTTGTTTTTATAGAGTTGTGTAGAAGAAGATCAATGGTTGAGAAGAAATGAGAAGATCAATGGAGGAGGATGGTTGAGGAACATGCAACCAATAGAAGAAGCACATGTGTCATTTAAAAAGAAGCTTTGTTGAGTTAACTGCTCTGTTGATGAGGATGAGTTTTCATTTTTCTTAAATTAGAATTTATTTTTCTAATTTAAGAGCATGGTTGCTTTAAAGTTGCTTTAACTCAACTTTTGCTTTTGTATGACAAGAAGAATATATTTTTAGAAGATAAGAAGGATTTTTGAAGATAAGAGAGCATAATTAAATAAATGAATTTATTTAATTACTTGTAGATAATTTGGAGGAATAAATAAAATATTAAGTATATTTTATTTTTGTGGAGATTTAAGATTTTATTTAAATTTAGAAGAATAAAAGATTTTAGTTAAACAATTAAAATTATTTAATTATTTTAGAAGAATGAAGTTGATGTAGATGAATTTAATTAATTAAATAAATGTAATTTATTTAATTAAATGAGAGGAGATAAATTAAATAAATAAATAAATTTATTTATTTATTGATAGAGGAATGTGAAGATGAAATAAATATTTAAAATATTTATTTAAGTAGAGTCATGTCATTTTTAGGTGTATATAGACTCTTTTGAGTATCTTAGGGAGAAGTTAGGGGTTATTACCCCTTCGGTTCTGAATTAAGGTGCACCATTGGGCATCAGTCTGGTAGATCTCACAGTTATATCTTGTGGTCCAGATTGATGATAGGAAGCTACTACTCAAGGGGAGCAGTCTGTATGATTCTGAGTGATGCAAGTATGTGCCCTTTGCCATTGATGTCAAAGGGGGAGAGAAGACATGTGAAAAACAAAAATGGTTGCTGATCAAAGGAGGAGCAGTAAAGGAAGAGAAGACATGTGAATAGTTGTTGTTGATAGGGGGAGTTATGTCAGTTAGTAAGGAGAATTTCTTGTCTTGATGGTTAAAATAGTTTTTCACATCATATGTTGCCATCAATGACAAAGGGGGAGATTGTTGCAAGTATGGGCCTAACCGGTGTTGTCATTAATGTCAACATACTCCTGTTGCATTGATGCCAAAGATTGGATGAGTTGTGTGCTGAGGATATTGAGAAAATTAGTCCTATCAGAAATTGAGAAGAACAGTGAAGACAGTGAAGCTCTATGAAGTAAAGACCCTAGCTAAGATGAAGATAAGAGGATGCGAATCAAAGGTTTGTAGATATGTCTCTAAAGGTGATCTCGTAAATATTTGAGAGGTCCGCATGAAGATTTGAAGAAGTTATGGCCTTATGAGTAGAACCAGTTCTGGCAGATGTTCAGAGGTGACAGAGTGACACAAATAGGTCTAGTGAGATCTAGGAATGCAATATCTTGTTCTGCAGATTTGGTGGAGTGTTTAGGAAGTCAATGTGAATTGACAACCCAATTGGTCTGTAGTCTAGAGGTCCGCAAGCATCTATTTCAATATGACAGCGATAACAGACTATGTTCTTGAGGTTCTAGATGAAGAAGAGAATGATTTCAGTAAGTATAAGTAGTGTGGATGTTCTTAGTGATTCAGGCAAGCTTGTGGGGCTCTCTTAATTGTGTCCATTTTGTGTTGGTGGTCCACATTGAAAATTGAGCTTGTAATTGAAGAATTACTTCCAGATGATGATGTTCTTCCTCCCTAGCTGACCAGATGATTTACACATCTTGCAGATGATCTTAAAGTTGTTCTGGAAGGATGGCATGTTCCTTAAAGAAGATTGAAGTCCCAGATATGTGTGGCCAACAGAGTGGTGACTCGCATGAAGTCTTTTTGTAATAGGTCAAGTTGTATTTGTGTATTTGCTTTGTAAAGTTTGTTAACCTTGATGATTATCCCAAAGTCGATGTCTTGTATTAATAAGAGTTGTGTAGTCATTTCAAAGGTATCTTGGTGGAGATGAGAGTGTGGTAGAGAGGAGAAGTGAGAAAGGTAGAGAACAAGTATTGAGCTTAAATGAAACTGACTCAAGCATGGTGAAGAAGCTATTCTTTAGTTTAAGTATGTAATATTTATCATTCTGTAGATAGTGTGTCTCCTGTAGGCAGTGGGCCTCTTGTGAGCAGTATGCTCGGGTAGTGAGACCTAATTGGCATGTGTCATTTTGTTCTTCTTATTCTTTTAATAGAGAATACAATCTTGGGTTAGTCACCCCATGGTTTTTCCCTTAACCGAGTTTTCCATGTTAAAATATTGGTGTCATATGTGTTAATGTGTTTTTGCTCTTGAATTATTGCATTGTGTTTCCATGGTTGATTTATTATTATGTTGCTGAATTACAAGAAGGATTTAAGTAGTTAATAAAAGAAAAGTTTTGAGACAACTGATTCACCTCCCCCGCTCTCAGTTGTGTGTCCTGAAACTAACAACATCTCTAGCATCATATCATTAAACACCCTCAAGTCAGCTTCCCTGTTGGCAATCATTATTAATCAATGTTTGGGCCTCTATAGGTATCATTTCCATGACATCCCATATTTGCAAGGTTTGAATAGTGATGCCAACATTGGCAAACACATCAGCAACCTTATTCCCTTCATGGAATATCTAACTTATGATTAATTCCTCAAAGGTTTCCATAAGTTTAATGGAATCTTCGATGAGGGTGGCTATAGTCCAACTAGGCTTTTAGGTTTTTTAAACAATTGACAATGTTACTCGAATCCCCCTCAATCCAAACTTTCTTAAAACCTCTAGAATGAACAAGTTTTATTCCATGATAGGTCATTGCAACTTCAACATAATGGTTGGTCGGGGTACCTAAAGGGAGTGCCACTGCCAATAAAAATCTACCAAGATCATCTCTCATTACTCCCCCACTTCCAGAAGCTCTGGGATTCCCCTTCACTGCCCCATAAGTTAAGCTACTAGTTAGATAAATAAGTTTCCTATAATTTAACATTAGAGAGAGAATACAAATTCTAGATTATAAAGGATAGGTCAACAATCCAAAATAGCATACATATATAAAAAGCACAATATATTTAAAAATTTAAAATTTTCAATGATACATGTTAATTAAAATTGTTGTAATTGAAAAAATATATTCAATACACAATAATCTTCAACATACATGAATATCAATCACTTGATGGCCCTACTAAATAGTAACAAGAAATATAAATTCTCACAACAACAAATAAGACACAAAATTTACCTATAAACATGTTATAAAAGAGATAATTTATTATGTGTTGAACCATAACATATTAGGTAAAATAGGTAATAAGATGAAGTAATATATTAGAAATAATAAAATAGTCAATATTGAAATACATTTATATTTTGTATTCATCTCATAATGAAAAGAATATTTATTTATAATGGCCATGTTTTACATAATTCAAGTGAAAATGTAATGAACAATTTATATAGTAATTGAATTTTGAGGTGAGAAGATGTATTCGCCCTTAACCTCCAAGTTGGAATAGGAAAGAGATGCACTTTTCTAGGATTATAATCTTCTTTTACTTATCACTCATGGGGTCATGAGATTATCTAGCTTCACTTTTGTTATTTTAGGGAGTTATAATGGTGTCACCCAGTCTGATGTTAAATCCCTCTCAATCTAGTTTGGATATATATATGATAGGATGAGTCAGGTTTGTAGCTTATTAGGAAGTGATAGGATAATTAGGAATATTAACATTAAGGTGCAAATACTACCCTCTCCTACTACTCCTAGGTACTAATGTTAATCAAATTCCTTCTTCTTCTTCTTTTAGATCAAAGGGTTAAGGAAAAGCTTCCATCGATATTCCAACTTCTTCTAAAAAGATGCATGAATTCTATCTATCTTAGGTGAATAAAGTATAAATTCTAGTTCAAAGAAATATAGCACATTTGTTTGTAGAAGATTAAAACATAAGAAAATAACTTGAAAACAACTCCAAAATTGAAAAAAAATATTCCACAGTCAACTCTCCAACCCTTCTATAAATATTTTGTTGACTATTTAAATAGGATATATATATATATATATAAAGGTTTATTTACAACCACAACAACTTGGAGTAATCATTAAATCTTGAGTTAATAGTATATATCTTATAGGATGATGATATGCCTTATACAATTTACTATTATAACATTCTAGATACAAGTACAAGAAAATTACAAGAATAGGAGTCATAATTCTAAGTCAAAATTACAATTACATGAGTCCTAATTCAAGGTTTTGGACTCCTAGATTATAGTAAATTGTAAAATATAAAATTTCTTTGATTTCAAGGGATGCCAGATCTCACTTGCATAGAATGTACAAATGATGACAATTATGCCATCTAGTTGTAGGATCTACCTGAAACAAAGATGATAAAAATATAGTGAACCGCCTACAATTATTGCAAGTAAATAAATTAAAACTATAAATACAACTATAAGTCAGGTGATAAAATTATATAAAATAAAGTTGCAAATTTATGGTAGAAATTCCTTACATTGAAGTGACGTGTCGCATAGGAAAATCTAATATGAATGTCAAATGTTGAATGCACTGACTTGGTGATAATCATTCCAACTAGTTGTAGGAGACTTGAAATACATTAAACGAAACCAAATCCAATAGTTATTATTAAAGTAAATTAAACTTACCTAATTTTTGAAACTTAGGTAGGGGATGGCTTAAGGGGAGATGCAATCAATTAGTATTTTGGTAAATGGTATACACTAGTAAATCAATTACCTATAAATATACTTAATCCTAAACTCACATTCTAAGAACTACCTAATTAAACTAAATCGTAGTTACCTAACATATGGAACATAGCTAGGGCATGGATTAAAGGGAATTAAGAGGATGGCTTAAGGGGAGATGGAATCAACTCTAGTATTTTGGTAAGGGTGTGCTAACTTATATCAATTAACTATATTGAATTTATTAAACTAAATCCTAAGTTTACTTGACTTATGGAACATAGCTAGGGGATGGCTTAAGGTGAGTTAAGAGGATGCTTAAGGGGAGATGCAATCAATTAACAATTGATCATATTAATCCTAAACTCACATCCTAGACCAAATCCTAAACCTATTAAACTAAACCATAATTACTTAATTTATGAAACTTAGCTAGGGGATGGTGTAAGGGGAATTAAGAAGATGGCTTAAGAGGACATGAAATCACTTAATAATTTGGTTCTAGACCATGAAAGTAAATGAATTAGTGCTATCAAGTAAATATGTATACAACTATGCATTAGTCAAAAAATAAAGATTAAAAGTTTAAAAATTTCTACATACTTGCTAACCATTTAAAAAATTTACTTCATCATACCATCTGCATCCTCTCTTTTTCATAATGCATCTATGATTGCATCATGCTCTTCCATAGAAATTTTCCATAAATCTTTTGTGACAGGTCTCCCTTTATATCTCACTAATTGTATTTATTTGTTTCCACAACCAGATGCGAGTAGTGCAAAATTTTCTTATGTTTTTCTTAATCTTCAAATGCAGGTATACCATTCCTCCTTATCAAATATTTATGTATCCAAGTGCCAACAACAGCCATATAACCTTTTGGATAATTGTAGTTATCAACATATACTCTAGGCTGTAACAACTTGTGTTTTTCCTCAACACATAGAGCCAACCAATACTCTATTTCCTCTTCATTACCCTCAAGTGCAACAACAACATACACATGTCCTACAAAATATTTTCAAATTCAATAAGTCACAAAAATATACATGCATGTATATAATTAAATATAGATTACAAAAACATGTATTGAAACTAAATATTTGATTAATGTACCTTCTTGTACAAGGTTTGAAATACGATCATAGTCATCTGATGCTTGGAAATGATTATCCTCTTCAAATGTTATCTCATTTTGATCATGTGTTTGTAGAGGTGTTAAGGATCTTTGTTTCCATCCTTCAACCCAATCTATATTTTCACATGCTTCCCACCCACCTCTAATACAAAACTAAAAAAAACATGTTAGCTCCCTAGTCCATATAGTCCATGTGCTTGCATTTGAACTCTTAGATGAATTTCATTTTGTTGATCCAATAATTTTATCACAATCATATCAGGGAGGAATGTTTTCTTCTTCAACCAACCAGAAAAATCGTTGAACTTTAGAGTTTTCATTTGATCCCGTAGTCAATTTTTTATTACACCATTCATTAATTGCACGTGCATCTTTAAACTTTGTTGCATCATCAAATTTTAGTTTCTCCTTAGCAAGATCCCTTTTTACACATGCCTAGCTCCATCATGTTCTCCTTTACCATGTCTTTCTTAAAAAAAACTCCACATATGTTGGCTATTGTTTTCTTTATGGGCTCTACATAACCAATAAAACATTCAAGTATTTTTTAATTGTCAAGTATACAATTGTCTGACCATATGAGATGTTGTGTCATTTGGATTTCTCTTTCTTTTAAGTTATCATTAAATACTTTGAAACAATACTACACAAACTCTACTGAATGTAACTGATTATCACTCACATAGAAATGGTACTCCCTCAAAATTTTCTTGTCATGTTTTGTACTGTCAACATCATGTCTGTATACAATATGAACAAAGATGGCTACTTGTATTGAGTTATAATATTGACACTGAATCTCCTCTTATGGAGAAAGGGTATAGTTCTCTGCAAAGTTAACCATTGAAAGTATAGTTCCAATTGGAAATGTGTTCTTACATCTATGAAATTGTTCATCAAGCCATCAGGCATATTGAGAGTGTTTCACATATTTATACATAATCTTATTCTTGAACTCTGTGATTAATGCATGTACACTACTTTGTTCTGTGACTAACTCACAATCCTTTCTAGTTTTTCCATCCTTCAATGGATATTGAACATTGTTGAACCTCTTCACATCCACTAATTGTTGTCCAAAATCATGTGAACTACTTTCATGCATGCATTCTCTTAACAATGAAAGGTTACCACATCTATTACATTGTCCAGAAACACATGGCTTTGAAAAAAATAATTTCCCATCAGTTGTTTCACAAAGTAAACTTGTTATAAACTCCTTAATTGTTGTAGGTGGCATATTAATACCACATTCCTGCATAATTTGGTTAGTATGCAAAGTACAATGTATATATTGAAAAACATAATAATAATAATGAAATTGCACATGACTTTTGCAACAACAAGAGATTGATCGTTTATTAATATTGACATATCGAGGTTTACATTTCTCAAATGATATTTGACTTATGCTAAAATTTTCTATAACTAAATCATCTAGAAAATTTCTATATAGTCCTATTTGAGTCATGTCTAAAATATGTTTTAGATGAGGATCATGATTTTTGACCCTGCCCTTAATTTCAAAACATCTCTAGCATTTGATGAAACCCTTGTATTATCATGCCAAAAATTTTCAATCAACGACCTAATTCATTATTTAATTTCATGTACCTTGGGAGTCTACCACTAAAAGTCCAACATTGGTTAATTAGATCATCTTCAATACTTACTCTTCTCTTTTCCGCTCTTCTTAAAGTTATGGCATGCACATTTAAATATCTGCTTGTCTTACTTATCATTCTTTTGCTCATGACTAATTTATTAACTAAAGTAGTTTTTATTGCTCGATGTGTTAATTCTTATCCTTAGATAAATTATTTTTCCAATAGAACCAATAGCATTAGCAAAACTAGACATAACTTGTTCCATTGATTCATCCACCTTTTTGGGTTTTACAAATATGCTTTTAGAAAATTTTCATTACTTTTCTCATTTGTGACATTCTCATCAATTGTAATTTTGAGGCTCACCCTTATTACACCTACTAATTTGAATATAAGACTTGTTTCTATGGATTATGTTTTGACTTTGGACATTTTTGGGGATTGTTGATCCCATACATTAGGCATTCAATGGCATTATTTTGCATTTTGAGTAGATAGATGTGTTATTATATTATGATGCTATATCTATATATGCTAGGTTATATTCTGCTTCTATGATGATGAATGTTTTATAATACATGATGCAATTGAAATTTATAGAATGAGATAATTGGGTTGATGGAATAATATGTTGATTTATGTTGTCATGATCATGATTGTGTTGTTGAAAGTAAATTTGATTTGGGAATATAATGAATTTTATCATATGATATGGACCTTATTGAAAATGTATGAACTTGTGTGATCACGTGTGTGTCTAAATTAAATTTCTTCGACTATGATATACATTGGACTATTGATGTGTGTGTGTAAGTGTGCAGGTTATTTCCATGGCTAATGGAAATCGAAGGTCTTACAAGTAACCCTAGTAATTATCCCTATGATGCCAACCTGGTCCCTAAGGTGGAAAAAGGTTAGTTGTGTTTGAGCATGAAGGTAATGTGTTATTAATTTATTTTGATTTTAATTTGAGTCTCCTAAGGTTGACTTAGGATGAAATGGATGATGAGTGTCACCCATGTGTCCATTTTTGTTCATGGGTTTAAGGGTTTTCTAAATGATGATTTTTGAGCTTTTCTATGTTAATTTAATGTGTTTAATGGTCTTAGGTCAAGTACCTATGGTTCAAGTACCTTATAGACCTCAAATCATGAGTTTTAACTCATATTTGACCCCTCTATTTGACCATAGGAGTTAAGTGGGGAGATTAGGGTTTTTGGGTTGAGGGTTGGTTGACTTGTCATATCCAAATCCCACAACCCAAGGTTCATGTAAGGGCTTGGGGGAATCCCAATGGTCTCACATATGTGAGCACATAATGTAAGAACCCTTGAGAAGAGAACCCCAAGTACTTCCCTCTTCCCCATGTCTCACACATGTGGGAGGAGAAATGTGGGGATATGTGCTATTGAAGAGGAATGAGAGGTTGACAAATGTCACCTCCCTACTCCTCAATATCTCAAACATGTGTGAGAGAACATGTCGGGAGTTATTCTTGTGAGAGTGAATGAGAAAGTGACATGTGTCACCTCTTCATTCATGGAGATGGTTTTTGAAACCCTATTTATCTCTATAACATCCACATTCTAAAGACATAGTAAAATCGAGAAATTACCATAGAGTAATTCAACAAGGTAAAAATGAAAGAGAGAACATTTTTCTTTTATTTAACATATAATCAAGTAACAATAAATTGCAAGATTTATATCCTGAAATAAGCAACATAATATAATAAACAAAGATGACATTTTGTCTTTTCAATTACAAATATCTACAATAGATAATGTTTTACATAGTCTCAATAAACACAAGTCTCAAAGATATACTGCATCTGGAAATATGACATCTTTATCGCAAGCCTCGACATGTCTTCTACTAGAGAGAGAGAGTATCTTTCCAATGTTTTACCTCCATCCACAGACCAGTGGTCTCCCACACATCTTCCACATAGGAAGTGGCCCTACCCTTCATGAGGAATATAGACCAAAGGTGACGAGTGGTAATTTGCCTTCCAAATACATAGTGTTGTATCCTACACAACTCTATCAATCATACAACCCTAGATACCGTCTAGCTAAGTATGATTTTTGATAGTTTGTGCAATCCAGATACAATGAACCGACAATGCATGCAAATACATATGCATTACTATGGCCATAGTTTCAATATAAATTGACATTCGCAATGAACATTGTTGTAATGTTCACCCACCCCAACTTGACTTGGATACTATCATATTCCTACAATTTGACTTGGTCAATTATGTATAACTATATAGTCTTGACAACTTCAATATTTTAGTCTTCCCATCCTAGACAAATTTACATTCATCATCTATATTCCATAGACCTTATTGATTACCTTTCTTTACTAGGATTCTCAATGCATCATTGCAATACCTGAGATCCAAGACTTATCAAATCATAAGAGTTTTAATTCAATTTATAACAACTAAAATGGTTACCTTACCTAGGTTAAGCATCATAGTCTAGGAAATTATTTCCTCTCTTTATGAGTAAGAATAAATATACATAGTTAGGGTACTTGTCACTTCAATCATGATCTATATAATGATCACAACGATTTAATATAAATAATTACCTTATTTGGTCAAGTTAAGGTTTAACTAAAGAGTTTTATCTAACTCAAATCTAGTCTTTCTGACTTAGGCAGATTCACAAGACACTTTCATTGCTCCATAGACCTTATGGAATGACTACCTATTCTTGGGTATCTCTTTGCATCTTTGCAACATTTGAGATTCATCACTTATCGACAAGTAATAGCTAAGAGAAGTAGTGACCAATAAGACATAATAAACTTTATGTTTGACTAACCATTTAATAGTACCTCTTGCATCCTTGCAAAACCTGAGGCTTATGACTTATACCTCAAGTTGACTTGTAACCAAACAAATAGGCTTCTCTACCTAAAGTTAAATAGTATTGTCTAATAACAAATCTCTTTTCAATAAGATAAAATAGGTTATAACCATAAATATGTCATCAAATAATCTTTAACCCTTCTAGGTTAAACTAGGGTTTTATTTTACCCTTGAAAATCCATTATATCCAAAATAACCCTATCTCATAACTTCAAGACTAAGGTTTATAAACAACCTTTGGTTTAACTCAACCAAGGTTAAGATTACTATGGTTTTGTAATAGATAATAACTCCTATACAAAAGGAATATGAATACTTTCAATTAACCTCACGTGATGTCAGTGACCATCACTTCTTATATACTCATATATGATTCCATATAAGATCCTATCTAGTTAGACTTAGTTTAATTCCATCGTAATGGTTTACTATAGTGTTATTCTCATTTATAGAATACGTTGTAAGGATGGTCCTATGGACCTTGTTTTATCTATCATAACATTCCCACAGATCTATCACTTGATTTGTATAAAAGGTGGCTTTCTAAAGCTTAATAAGAATCTAAGTTCTCTTGAAAAGAAAATCATTTTTGATATTTATAAACTTAACAAAAAATGGTTTAAACTACCATTATCCTACATCAAGGATTTAACCACCTTACTCAAACTAAGAGAATACCTATCATAGTTTTCATTGCACTAATCACTATAAAAGTTGTTGCATGATTAGCTTATAACCAAATACTCAACCTGCCACATGATTATCCTTACTCATTATATCGACTGGTCTTTCAATGTATTCGACAACTTTACAATGACCTTCTATAGGTATAAAGGAAAAGTAATGATCAACGAATCATTTCAATAGTTTTATATCAATCATACTTCAAAGCAATTATAAAAGTGTTCAACTCAGGTAATTTTAGCTTATACCAAGCATCGACTAGCTAGCTATAATGTTGCTATCAAAACTTCTAATGGTTTTTATACAGTTGGAATGAGTACCAAAATTAGATCATTATAAGAGGTTCTCTAGTTATGCATCGATTATCAATAGAATAGATTAAATGACACAATCAATTTTCCCATTCTTAGCATACAAAGGATGATAAGAGCAAATGATATTTTGGGAATTATCATTACACAAAGCATATGTGTTACCTGGTGGTGGCTCAAGTAAGTTATAGTTTTTTAGAAACAAATATCCAATCGGCACCTATATGAAGTCGCCTTCCCTAATTCTCCTCTCCATTCTGGCTCTTTTCTACTCTTTAATCACATCAATCTTTCTTCTTTTTCTCTCACCGATTTCCTATCTCCCTGACTCTTAATGAGTCATGCAATATATAAAGACTTCTAGTCGGCTCATAATGAGTCATCTATCCTTACTCTTTACCACTCACTCAGTTGGAAACTAAATAGGAGTCATTGCAGTCCACTACCCATTCAATTTCAACTGAATCCATTTTATCAGAAATGACTAACACATGTTTCAGGAAGGCACATAATGTGGGAAAAACATCAAGTGCAAAATTAATACCAAGTTCCCTCTTTGAAAGAGGTCGACACAAGCATTTAAACTGTCGTTGATCATTAATGATCACTTTAAGTGATCCAATTCCATCACTTAAATTAATGAAGGCATTTCAATTTATATGCCCATGGCTACTCAAATGAGTAATCATTAATAACTAACATGAGGTATTATCCTCATTCGATGCATATATATATATATATATATATATATATATATATATATATATATATATATATATATATATATATACTTATTTGATTATATCAAATATGGCTTACATAACATCAATCCTATTCGACAGTTATGATTTGATCAATAAGAATAATAGTAATAAAATAAAGGTTTACAGATAATGTGAATGGGTCGAGTTTACCTCCCCATCACAATCCTTCGTAAAAATCATGTCAACTTGACTTGACGGGATTGTATTTGATGTTTAAAGGTTGATAATAAAACACTAAGTGAAATAATAATAATAACACCACCATTTTACGATAATGATGTCGTAACTTTTACGTTAAATGTAAATGGTCATAATTCTTACTCAGATGACGTCATTTACGTTACAAATGACTCTATCAACACACTACAACTTGAAAATATTTGAAAGATATCGACTACTTGTCGATTGGGTTCAAAAGTAAACCAACAAGACAAGACTTACCTCATGACACTGGTTCACGTTTTCATTAAACACTAAGACTCATTTGGCAAATCATCACTCGTAACCTGAGGTCTATATCTCTCTCCTCAAAAGATACTCTCTCTCTCTTTTCTCTGAGAGTCATCTGAAAACTTGTAATCCTATATCAAACTTGTAATCAACAAATTATGATCAGTGCATCATTATTCAAACAATAAACCAAATCTCATAATGTAATATTAAATCAACAACAATAAAATATTCATTTCCATAATTCCATATATGACATTCGATATAATCTATGTCTTTCCTCGACAAAATATCATAATAGTTTTACTTATGTCCAAGTAAAAGTAAAAAGTATATAGAAAGACAAAAATTGGAGATGTAACATATCCTTCCCCTAAAGATTCATCGTCCTCAATGATATAAAGTATCAAAATGCAAATAAAAAGCAAGTTCATTATTTCCAACTGGTAACAATATTAAATAAATGAGGAAAATTTTGGTAATATTTATGGTAATCCTCCCATGTAGAATTTTCCTCAACATATTGATCCTATTGGACCTTGCACTGCAAGACCTCTATGTTACACAAACAACATTTGCAAAACTCATGCATTTAAGAAACTTGATCATAACCATTCCTAGGTTTTGTACTTGTAAAACATTCTTAGAATATAATATTCATATATTACATAGATATATTTTTCATATATGAATCACAAAAAGCATTATGCCTCCTGGCAATAACTGGTAATAGATTGATTCTTGTAATCAATAGAATTGATAATCTTCAAAATTTAGAAGAGTCTTTTATACTTAGGAACTAGTTTGGAATACATTCCATACTTTATGAAACTTTTTCTGGGGTTTGACCCTCAAAAGAACTTTTCTTCTCTGACCAAGAATTGTCTTAATGTATGCTTAACATCAATGTAACTTTATTTATTTATTAATGGTTTCCACTAATCTTTTCTGATCAACTTAATCTATTCATCCATTTCAGACAACATTTCTAGATGAATGCTAATCATATCTTCTAGCTTACTCAACTTATAGGAATTCAACATCTTTTCTATCCAATGTTTCAATTTAAGCCATCGTAATAGCAAAAAGTTAGGTATTGTTAAAAATTTCACAAGTGATAAGTAGTCTCCCCACTTATATTGCTGATCCATGCAATACATTGGCAATAAGTCTTCCAAAACCTGGTTAACTCTCTCAGTTTGTCCATCAGTTTTAGGATGATAAGTTGTACTCACATTGAGTTTAGTCCTTAGCACATAAAACAAAGTTTGCTAAAACATTGATGTTACATGCGCATCTCTATATGAGATAATCTTTTCAGGGAAGCCATGAAATCTAAACACCTCTTGCACAAATTTGTGAGCTAACATTGATGGTCCATTAGTCAAATTCCCTAGTATAAAATATGCTACCTTTGTGAGTTTATCAACCACAACTAAAATGACATCATGTCTATTCCTAGACATAGGAAGACCTTGAACAAAATCCATACTAATAACTTGCCATTTCCACTCTGGCATATCATGCGGGTACAACAATCCTACAGAGTGTTGATGTTCTAATTTTACCCTCTAACATTCTAAATAGGTTACCACAAATCTTACAACATAGTTCTTCATTCCTTTCCAGAAATAAAGAGGTTTTACATCCACTAGAAGTTTGGTCACTGCTGGATGTCCAAAATATGGTGCGGCATGAACTTCTTTCCATACTAGATCCCTTAATCTAGATGAATCAGGAACATACATTCTACCTCTATACCTTAATAGTCTATTTGACTCAAACAGAAATCCATCATACCTTGGATCTCTAGGATTTACCATAAGAGCTTGCTTGACTTGCTCATAATATACATCTCCTAGTAAATTTTGTAATACTTAATCTTTAAAGTTTGCATGAATAAATACAATTGAAGAAATATGTCCCCTTTGACTAAGAGCATTAGCTACTCTGTTCTATTTTAATAGATCAATTGCCTCTTGACATTTATCTGCTCACTAAAATTGCCTCCCTTAACCATTGCAAAACAACTTGCACATGTTGGTAATGTTCTCCTTTATTCTTAGAATAAATAATTATATATTCCAGAAAGTCTAGAACAAACTTATCTAAACAATCTCTAAACAAACTGTTCATGAGATTTATGAATTTGACAGAGCTATTTGTAACTCCAAAAGGCAACACTGCAAACTCACAATGCCCATGTCTTGCCCAAAAAGTTGTTTGATGGGTATCCTCATCCTTCAATCTTAACTGATGATATATTGATCGCCAATCAATCTTTGAAAACACTGCAGCTCCATGCATCTAATCAAAGAGGTCATTAATACGTGGTGAAAGATATTTGTTCTTTATCATTTCTTTAATGAGCATACAATACTAAATACACAATTGTAGAGTTATGTCCTTTTTCTTGACAATGATAACTAGTGCACCCCATGGTGAAATACTAGATCTAATCAAACCTTTATTCAATAATTCTTGTTATGGGGCTTTTGATTCCATTAATTCTATAGTTGTCATATGGTAAGGTACTTTTCTAGGTAACTTATCCCAAAACTGTAGGAGGAATTAAATTTTTTAGTTGTTCTAATCACCTGTTCCATCAAACTTTGGTGGAATGACTTTCTTCATATCTAGGACAGTTCTAAGGCAAGCCTATCCTTTTCTTCCTTTTAGGGTCTATGGTTTTAGTATTTTCATTACTCACACTATATTCTTGGTGGTTTTCCTTTCTCATCCCATGAGAAATCTCATTTTCCCCCTTCAGGGTTTCCTTGATCTCTTACTTTCTTTTCCAAAATACCGGGTCTCTCTTTGGTTTTCTACAAACATGGTTAGGATTGCTCCAATTTGTTCAAGATATTAACTGATGGTTTATTCTCTTCTAGACTCTCATCTTGGTTTGGTTCTTGTATGAAACATATTGTCATTTTTCTCATGCCAGAAAAATAAGTTATCTAATAGTTTCCTGAATCTAATGCAACTCAAAACATCAAAACATATTTAACTCATAACAATCAATAAATTGATAGAAAACATTCTCATATTTATTATAATTTATTCAGGAGTAACCACATCCTTATTTATATTGTTGATACGACAAGACTACATTTCACTGCTGATTAAAGAATCTTCCAATTAAACAAACTTAGAGGATGGATGTACACACAAGTACTCCTCCAACACCTCTTTTCCTAAAATAGAAGCATCACAGTTTCTTCCAAATGACATGTCGTAACTGACTATAGTTTACTAGGTTTAACTACACAAGTAGAAATAGTAGGATTCTTGGCCAGTTCAAAATGTTGTTTTTCTTTCTAGCTGTATCCTCTTAAGTGCATCAACAAAAGTCTTTGAATCTTCCAGCCATGTACCCTCAGAGTAAATAATATGCTCTTTAATTTTCACTTCCTCGATAGGTTCCTTCTTAACTACTAATTTAGGCAAATGATGGGGAACAAATTTTTTAGTAGTTTTCTTGGTTCCTCTCCATGCCATTCTGGCACAAGAAATTCAAACATTAGCTAACCACATAATGTTGACTACAGGTTTGAATAGTGGATTCATAAGCCCTAGTGCTAAACCTGGTAGCTCTGATGCCATATGTAACATCCATGTTCTAAAGACAGTAAAATCAAGAATTTACCATAGAGTAATTCAACAAGGTAAAAATGGGAGAGAAAATTTTTCTTTTATTTAACATATAATCAAGTAACAACAAATTGCAAGATTTCTATCCTAAAATAAGAAACATAATATAATATACAAAGATGATATTTTATCTTTTCAATTACAAATATCTTCAATATATAATGTTTTACATAGTCTCAATAAACACAAGTCTCAAAGATATACTACATCTCGAAATCTGACATCTTTATCAGAAGCCTCGGCATGTCTTCTACTAGAGAGAGAGAGTATCTTTCTAGTGTTTTACTATTGGCAAGAGACACTGCATAGCATTGATAGGTGTTGTTACTGATGGAAACTAAGATTGTTCCATAGATCCACAATGCAGTATCTGATCATACCAGAAGTTAGAATGATAATTTATCTAAATCTGGGAACCTGAAACAGAGCATATAGCAGAGTCCAGTATTTTGGTCAGCAAATCTCTCTAGTTAATCATTATGTTTTACAGATCTAAAGGAGTGTATAGGGACACTAGGAAAATCTAAATCCAATTTTTTAGCCTTTGGTGATAATGGGATCAAAAGTTATGAGCAATTGAATACCGGGTCCTATTATGATAGAACAGTTCAGTGAAGAATAGGCAGACTTATGTAAGTCCTTGTGTGGGCCCAATAGAAGTGTTTTGATGAACTATGTATGAGATAGGATGTTAGTGGCTGACATGTATGATGATCTACATGTGTTATTTTTTATATGCATCAATACTTGTGTATGGATCTAGCCGACAGAGTAGAACATTCTTAAAAGGTTCTAAGTGTTGATTGTTGCCAACTGGCAAGTGACTGCAATTCATGATAAGAATATATATAGCTGATGATTGTGGATATTGTGATGTATGTATTGCAATGATTAAGAAAGTGTAAAAAGGAGTAGAAATCTAATATCTGAATGAGGGAAAAATAGAGAGAAGAGCAGAACAAAGATGAAGTGTACAAAGTCAATATTTGCACTTAATCATAACTGATCTCTAGCATTGGCAGATGCATCTTACCAGTTCAAAATCTATATAAATCTCTTATAAACTTTTCTGTAGGTAGTAAGCCTCCACTTGAGTAGTGAGCCCAAATGAATGTCCATTCCCATTTGTAAAATACTTTTAACAGGGTATTAATTTTTGTGGGTTAACCCCCCACCGTGGTTTTTCCCTTAACTAGGTTTCCACATCAAAATCTTGGTGTCAATTGTGTCATTCATGTTTTCTACTCTTATGCTATTGTCTAATGCTGAAATGTTTATATCATTAATTTAATTTTAAGTTATAAAAGGGAATAACAAGAGAAAAAGTTTGAATAGAGCAACAACTGATTCACCCCCCCTCTCAGTTGTCCAGACCTATTCCAACAATTGGAATCAGAGCAAGGATCCTTAGAGAAGCCTATCAACTTAAGGAAAAAGATCTTGAAAAAGTTTCAAATGGGTTCATTAAGAGATCTTCAGTCAGCCCTAGAAGAGCTTGCTTAATCTAGAATAGAAATTAGTAATCTTAGAGGTGAACTTAAAGATGCTAATGACACCATTGAAATGTTAAAAGATAAATTAATAAAATCTCTGCAAAATAAAAAGGAGCTACTTCTGTAGCTATCCAATCTACCTGAAGAAAATGGCTTGAATGAAGCTTTAAAAGAAAAAATAAAGGAATGTGAGAAGCTCTCAAAAGAAGTCATTGTTCTAAAAATTGAAATGGAATCTGGGGTGATGAGGTAAACCAAAGAAAGTGAAGATAGAAAGAAAATTGAAGAAGATCTAAAACAAAAACTAAAAGAAAGATATGAAGAATGTTGTAAATTAGATGGAATAGCTTGCCATCTCAAGTTTGATCTACAAGTAAGCAAAGTTAATGAGAGAGAACTTGAAAGGCAAATAATCACTCTCAGACATGACCTAGATATTGCAAATGACTATAAGGAGAAATTCAAAATAAGTTCAGCAAAACTTGAAGCACTACTTGAAGGATAGAAAAGGGCTGATGACAAGCATGGTCTTAGATATGAGAAAGCTGAAAGCTCTAGATCTGGATAGAGAAATTTTCAATCTAAGAATGGGAGAAACAGACCTAGAAAACCTCTGGTAAGATAGCTTAATGCTCAAAGATATCCATCATTCAATGGAAACTGTTTTAACTACAACAAATTTGGTCATAGAGCTACTCAGTGCAGAAACAAAGTAAAACAAAATGGTCCATCCTTCTCTAGTCAATGATTCAAGTGTAACAAGTATGGTCATAGATCAAATGAATGTAGAAGTATGACAATGAATAATCCCAATAACAGAATATTTAGTAATTCTTTCAATGGTTACTGCTTTGTTTGCAATGGGTTTGGACATATGGCTAATCAGTGTAGATCAAGAGAAAATCAGGTTTATAAGAAAAGAAATATTGTATGCTTTAACTGCAATAAACCTGGCCATATTGCAAGACTCTGCAGGAGTAAAGACAGTGGAAGAAAAGGTTCGGTGAATAGAAAACCATATGAACAAAGATAGGACAAAGACAAAGAAAAAATTGATACAAATGAGACTCAAGATAAATCAAACAAGATATGGGTCAGGAGAACCATTTCAAATGACAGCAATGGATCCGCACTACAATCCGATGCTGATAATTCCTCTTGGAATTAAGTTGGAAGTCTTGGCTCAGGGGGATCGACATTACAAATCAAATTCCCCTAGCTAGTAAGTGCCTAGATTTGACACAATAAGAAAAGAGATCTTGGATTGTTTTTAGACCATGTGGAAGGTTTTCTAAAAGAAAAGAAATGGATATGGCAAATTGTAGAGCAATACGTGAAAAACTACTCAAAACAGAGCAACTAGATGTGCTAGGGGAGGGCATTTATTACAAAGGAAAATTAGGTGGTGTGAAGCTTAAAAGGATCATTCACTCCTCATTTCAAACACTTTATATCAAGAGAAATCAAGAAGAAAGGATTGGACAAGCTTAGAGCTGAGAATTCTCAAGAGTTGGAAGCGAGAAAAGGATTTCCAAGCAAAAACCCTAATCTGCGTAACAAGGTACTTTCTTTTTTTTTGCAAAATCTTTTGAGTTATCAATTTCTGCAAATGGCTACACCTTTAATGGCAGATGTTTCTAAGAGGCCTCGTCCCAAGTTCAAAAAGCATCCATTCAAATCTGTAGAGGTTGAGCCACTAGGTGCCTTTTCTAGAGTTTTGTACGAGGTTTTACATGTCAAAGATATTAGGGCTTACATTCACTGCAATATAGAGGAATTTGGAAATCTAAAATTAGTGGATTTATTTGAAAACCACTTGAAGAATGACAGTCACCAATTGAGACTGGAATATAAAACCCTGGAGAGCAAACACTTCATACAAGTTATTGAATTTTTGTCTTTTGATGAAAGTGAATGTGTTAGGTATGTATTGAGTCAGATACATGATAAGTTTATGTGGCTATTGAAGCCATTCAAGATCACAAAAGATGTAATATAAATTATGACTAGACTAAATGCAACTGGTGGGTAACCCATGCTTAAGGCTGTGAAAAATCAAACAATAACTGATGCAACTGGAACAAAATTTGATAGAAGAGCTATGACTATCAATGACATCACTAATCCAGATGTGAAGTTTTCTTCGATGGTAGTTGGGTATAAGATTTACCACTCCAACAGGGAGAACTCAGTTTCTGGAACAACTATTTATGTTACATATCAGATGATAAAATAAAATGTGGATTATGATTTGTGTGAGCTACTACAAAGCCAACTAATAGAAAACTTGAACAAAATCAAAAAGGACAAGAAAAATTCCTTCAAGTATGGTTCCTTGGTTATATGTATACTTTTATACTTCATGAATGAAGTGCTAGGAGTTCTGGGTATACAATGGACATCAGACAGGCCAGTGGCATGGCAAATTAGGGATCATCTACACAATCTTGGTGATACCTAGACTCAAAATATTGCCTTCTAGGGTTACTTCAAAAACTTCCAGAACTTGATGCATGCAAGGGAAAGAATTCCTAGTTCAGTTGTTGAAAGGTATGAAAATGAAATATGTTTCATGGTAGACACAAATCAATGCTTGATGGAAGCTGTAGAACCAAGGACAGTGTGGATAATGCCAATGGGCTATGAAGTGGATGAGGAAATTCTAGACATGTATGGTCAACATCTCCTGAGAAAACCTAAAGACACCTCTATTGAAAGGTTCAGAACATACAAGGAACTAAGGTTAAAGTTGAATGTAGAACTTAGATAGCCAGAAATAAAAAGAAAGGTACACAAGCAAGTGGAGATGTATGCAGAAAGCATTGGAATTTCAAAAGAAGCAGTGAAAGAAAATAGACAAAGGATTGGAAAGATAAAGAAGAGCACTGAGCAGGCAAAAAGTGAGCTTGTAGTTCCCTCAGAAGCCCCAAGGAAGATAAGGAGTTCTGTAACTCCTACTAAGCCTCTCAAGACCACTTCCACTAAGAAGCTGGAAGCCACTCCATCTGGTGAAGGAGGGAAAAGAAAGAAATCCAAGGCAACAAAACCCCCCATAAGCACTCAAGATGATGAGGAGACAGAAACAAATGAAGAAGTGAAAGAAATAAGATCCAAGAAGGTCAATAATTCAAAGGCTTCTAAAGATCAACCATCTGGAAGCATAAGGGTCAGTAAAAAGCAAGTATCTGGTAAGGTTGCCATGACTATTGATGAAATTGTAAAAATAGTCACTGTTCATGGAAATTTGAAACCTATCAAAGTTTACTATGATAACCTTGATCAAGCAAATAAGAAAACTCTAGAAGATGCCATTATCATATATATGAATAAATTCAATAGGTTCTTGTTAAAAATCTTACAAGAACTTCCCAAAAATTTGAGGAAAGTAATGGAAATGAGGAAAGATGCAGCCAAGGAAAAAGATATAGAAATCAGAGAGTATGTTCTCTCCTCTTTATGCCATGTGATGACCAGAAAAGAAGCAAATGAAATCCTCAAATAAGTCAAAGATAAATTCAAAAGCAAAGTCTAGATGAACAAACTAATGCTTGGTGAGACTAAAGAAATTGCGAAGGAAACATAGGAAATTCTAAGAAAGGCTTTACACAAAAAATAAATACTACATTGTTTTAGAAAAGCAAGTTGAAGAAGACAATCCTTCTACCCTAGAAAAAAAATCTCCAAAAGAAGAAACTGACAAAAATATTAATGACCAAAGTATTACTCTAGATCCTCTGAAACTTGATTCATCAAATCTAAATATTGGAGAAGTCCAGGAAGAGGAACAAGTCAATCAGGAGGACATAGAAATGATAGACAGAATAGTTGATGCAGAGATAAAAGGATGTTACTACCATACAGAGTCCTCTAGATCAAGTAGCAAGTGGTGAACAAGTTGAAATGAGTCCCTCAGAAGAGAATATAGAGAGAGAGAGGAGGAAAAATGAAAATAAGTCAAAGCAAAAGAAGATGGTGCAAATGTTGAAGCACCTAAAGCAAATGTAGAAAAATCTGATGATCAAAAGAATGGTTCAAAAAATATAGCAAGAGACATTGCAGATATAGTAAAAGGCTCTCTTGAAAAGGAAGTGTTTAAGCTTGATGAGCCTGAACTACTTCAAGGACTAACCAATCTGGATGCGCTCTCTCCATTTCAATTGATGAAAATAGCATCTTTCACCCAAGTGAAAGCCAGAGAAAAGTTGATAAAATACCACTTAGAGGACAATGAGCCACTAGAGCTAGCAACTGGAGTTTTAGAGAAATTAATGCCAACCTATCAGAAGAATCAAAGTGATTCCCCCTTCGGTCATCTAAAAAATCTTGTAAGTTTAGTAAGTTCACATTTTGAATCTTTTGAAAAGTCTGCAGAGACAAAAGTTCAAAAAGAGTTCTTGAATAAGAAGTTCAACCAAGTCAAGGAACTGATAGGGAATGATAGATTGATCTTAGGAATCAGTATAAAGAGTATTCAAAATGCCCTAAATGATGGAGGAGATATATATAAGTTTTGTCTATCTTGGTCTAAAGTAAATAAAGATATTGAGAAGAAGATAAAAGAAAAAGAACAGAAAATATCAGTTCTATCTCAAAATTTTGATCCTTTAATTGTCTCTCCTATAAACCAGGAATGTCAAGTTATTAGCTTGATAGATGAAATAAAGGCACTTGTAAAAGAGAAAAGCAACACTATCAAGAGGATGTGTGAACTCAGGGGATTGATTGCTCCCAAATTGGAATCCATGCACAATGCCTTATCCAAAGCTCATAATGTACTTCAGACAAGTGATCATCCAGATCTGGCAAAGGTAGAAGCATATGCATTTTTGCTGAGTGGGCACATTTCCATTTTGGATGGAATAAATAATGCTTGGGCCTTCGAACTTGCCCAATTAAAAATTAGTTTTGTAGACGTCCTCAAGATCATGTGAATGGAATTTAATGGTTACTTGTACATATGCGGCAATGTATACATAAATTTTGGAGAATTTTGCGGATCCCACCCTTTGCCATTGATGTTAAAGGGGGAGTGAAGGGTAGTGAAAAATGATGTATTCAGAAAAGGGGGAGCACTAGAATAAGTGAAGTGCACAAATGTACAGAGAAAGGGGGAGTTGCACAAAGACACTTAGTCATTTTTCACTAAGTGTTGCCATCAATGCTGAAGGGGGAGATTGTTGGCAAGAGACACCGCATAGCATTGATAGGTGTTGTCATTGATGGAAGCTAAGATTGTTCTACACATCCACAGTGCAGTATCTGATCATACCAGAAGTCAGAATGATAATCTAAGTCCAGAGCTTGAAACAGAGCATATAGCAGAGTCTAGTATTTTGGTCAGCGGATCTCTCTAGTTAATCATTATGTGTTGTAGATCTGAAGGAGTGTAGAGGGACACTAGAAAAATATAAATCCAATATTTTAGCCTCTGATGATAATGGGATCAGAAGTTATGAGCATATGATAGAACAGTTCAGTGAAGAATAGGCAGACTTATGTAAATGCTTGTGCAGACCCAAAGAAGTGTTTTGATGAACTATGTATGAGATAGGATGTTAGTGGCTGACATGTATGATGATCTACATGTGTTATTTTTGATATGCATCAATACTGGTCATTGGATCTAGCTGACAGAACAGAACATTCTTAAAAGGTTCTAAGTGTTGATTGTTGCTGACTAACAAGTGATTGCAATTCATGATAAGAATATATATAGCTGATGATTGTGGATATTGTGATGTATGTATTGCGATGATTAAGAAAGTGTAAAAAGGAGCAGAAATCTAATATCTGAATGAGGGCAAAATAGAGAGAAGATCAGAACAAAGATGAAGTGTACAAAGTCAATATTTGCACTTAACTGAAACTGATCTCTAGCATTGGTAGATGCATCTTACCAGTTCAAGATCTCTGTAAATCTCTTATAAAATTTTCTGTAGCAAGTGAGCCTCCACTTGAGTAGTGAGCTCAGGGAAGTGAGCCTAAATGCATGTGCATTCCCATTTGTAAAATACTTTTAACAGGGTATTAATTTTTGTGGGTTAAGCCCCCACTGTGGTTTTTCTCTTAACCAGGTTTCCACATCAAAATCTTGGTGTCAAATGTGTCATTCATTTTTTCTGCTCTTATCCTATTGTCTATTGCTGAAATGTTTATATCATTGATTTAATTTTAAGATGTAAAAGGGAATAACAAGAGAAAAAGGTTGAATAGAGCAACAACTGATTCACCCCCCCTCTCAATTGTCTGGACCTATTCCAACATTTACCTCCATCCATAGACCGACAGTCTCCCACACATCTTCCACATAGGAAGTGGCCCTACCCTTCATGAGGAATATAGACCAAAGGTGACTAGTGGTAATATTTGGGAATTACGGTGTCTCAACCTTGGTAATTCCTTGTATTATTTCATTGTATTTATTTATTTATTGCCTATTGTATAATTTGGATGCAAATCCTATGTTGTCATATTGTGGGAGTTGGCATGGTGATGTGTCATCCTACATGGCATATGACCACATGTAATTTTGTCCTCACATGAGGAGATAGGCATCCCACTTAGTGGTAGGAATATTTTGCCATGTGTCGGTATCTTGGATGTCGTGTAAGGAAATATTGACCGTAACGGTCATGACAGATTCCTATGACAAAGTTATGACATGTAAGAGTTAGAAATAGAAGTTTGTAAGATAGGTGAAGACATGTGTCGAGAAGTATCTTTGAAAAGGGCGTCTTTGGGTTCCCCGAGGTGGACTATGACATTTGTAAGAGAATATGATATTTATAGCCTGTGTATGATAGATTCTCTTACAGTTGTAAGTTGTAACTGCTATTACAGATTCTATCATGGTCGTAAGAGTCATATGAGCATCTGTCGTAGACCATTTTGGAAATAGGTGACCTCTTTTGGATGGGGTGTGTGGATAAGTGTCAAATACATCTTACAATGTTCACTAAGTGTCCATAGGCTATTTTGGCTTGTATTTTCTATATAAACATGTGCTTTGAGGAGGAGTTGTAGTATGTGATTGACAAGCACTATTATGCTATCGGATTGACTCCAGACACAAGTGTCGAAGACTATTGAGAGCTTGCATTGCAAGTGTATTGTAAACCATATTCAGTTTTGATAATACATTATGCAGGTTTTCAAGTGTGGGGTTTTTCACCCAATAAGGGTTTTCCCCACGTTATATCTTGTCTCTCTTCTTCTATCTTCTTTCTGGTTCTATGTGTATTGCTGCAATATCTCTATTATATGTTTCATGTTGTAATTACAAAGATTAAATTGAATTTGCATAGCCCTTCCCTCATTAGATTAGTGTAGGAAGTGATTTCTGTACACATAGTTTCCTTTCAGTTGGTATCAGAGCTTGATCACCTTTGGTCCTAGGTGTTGGGTAGGGGTTTTTTGAGCTAATCTTAAGTTGAGTGGGAGTCTATGCAGAGTATTCTGAATCTTATTGCAAAAAGAAGATGACAAGCACATCTGAAAGGATAGAGGTGGAGAAATTCAATGGCACTAATTTCGAGATGTTGAAGCTCACGATGGAAGACATGCTTGTTGATCTAGACCTCTGGGAAACTATTAGTGGCACAAAATCAACTGCTATGGCACAAGCTGATTGGGATCTCAAAGATCAGAAGGCTAAGAGTCTCATAAGACTTAGTCTTTTTGATTCTATCCTATTAAATGTCCATGAGGAGAAAACTGCAAACTTGCTTTGGAAGAAGTTGGGAGATGTGTATCAGGCCAAGTCCCTAGTGAACAAACTTTTTTTGAGAAAGTTGTATTCTCTAAAGATGGAGGATAGAGAATCTGTTGCAGATCACCTAAATATCTTTAACATGTTAATTGCACAATTGGCATTAGTTGGTGTGAAGATGGAGGAGGAGGATCGTTGCATGGCCTTTCTTTGTTCTTTGTCAGACTCGTGGGATCACCTTGTGATGGCTATCAAGAGCACCACATCCACTTTCACAATGGATGAAGTGGTATCTTCACTATTATATGAAGAGATGCAAAGAAAGTCTTCTAAGGCAGCCAAAGAGGCTCTTGCAGTTTGTGGAAGACCTAAGGAGAAAGGGAGAAAGAAAGACAAGAAAGCTGATAAGGGCAGATCCAAATCCTGTGGGAGATCCAAATCTCCTAGAAAGTCCAATGCTCTCTATTGGAACTATGGTAAATGTCGGCATTTTTGAAAGGAATACAAAGAGGAAAAGAAAAAGAAGAAGAACCTAGATTTAGATTCTGACAAGTCACAAGATGATGGTGATGCTTTCATCGCAGCCTTGGCAACCCATGCATCTGATGATATGTGGCTGATTGATTCTGGTGCATCATTCCACATGACCTTGCATCGAGACTGGTTTACAAAATATGAAGAGTTTGATGGTGGAAGGTTGTACCTGGGTGACAACTCTCATATGAAGATTATTGGTTGTGGAAGAGTCTCTATCCGATTCCCTAATGGATGAGTGAAGGGGATCTCTAGGGTTATGCACATCCCAGACTTAGCATGGAACCTGCTTTCTATAAGTATGTTGAATGATGTAGGTGTGTAGGTTGTCTTTTCGAAAGAAGGATGCAAGATGACTAGAAGAGCTATGGTGCTTGCTAAGGGTACTAGGAGAGGTACTTTGTTTTAGTTGGAGGCATGTATTTCACAATGCAATAGTTCTTCTGACTCAAGGAACGGGGCAGCAATCACTTCATCCCCACCATCTAAACTAGTAGTGAAGAAATATGGTGTATCTAGTCCTAATGGTTGTGTTGATGATTATTTTTACACATTCATAACAAAAGTTAAAATTCACAAAATGAACCTAAATTGTCTTGAAAGATATGAAGAAATCCTTTAAGAGTTCTTAATCCCAAGTTTCTATATGGTCAGGTCTTGACCTTGTGGACAATTCAGCAGGTTGAAGTGAAACTGTAATATTCAAGGGGCCTTACTTGATTTAAGATGATCTGTGACTCACTGGACTCAAATTATGCAAATTGTTGTAAAAACAAACAAATTATTCATTTCTTTTGCATAAATTCACTACTGTATTACAAAGCTTTGTATGATTTATGATGAAACAAGCTTTTCTTTTCAAATTACTATGAAAATTGTC
Organism: Cunninghamia lanceolata; assembly: GCA_027924645.1. Classification (NCBI taxonomy): domain Eukaryota; kingdom Viridiplantae; phylum Streptophyta; class Pinopsida; order Cupressales; family Cupressaceae; genus Cunninghamia; species Cunninghamia lanceolata. The sequence continues at coordinate 2,670,483 of BSBN01001281.1, read as the reverse complement.
AAATATTAACACAATTCTTCATGGTTCTTTCAAATGTAAGACAATTTTCTTAAAATCTCTGCGTTTGAGCTACTTATTTCAAATATTTTGGGAAAAGTTAGAGAAATTCAAATTGAATATCATTTCACTACAAGATCTAAATGATCTATTTTTCATGTTGTAAGAAATACATCAAACTTTGATCAAATCAATAGACTAAATCTCCAAATGTGAAGCCCTGAGTATTTTCATGAACACACATCCAAGATTGTAAGATTTTAAAGATGTAGTACTTCAAATATAAGTGAGTGTCAAAAAACACTCAGAAAATAGATACAGAATCCCAAATTTACTTGTATTTAAAGTACACAGTCATATATGGTTTACAATGTATGAATGACCTATTTGCTTTATTAATCAAATCAACAAAAAACTTACAAACGTCTTACAGATACAATAAGGAAGATAGACACTCCACGCATTCCTTAGTGTAGACATAGGCAACCTCCTCCTCCTCTAAACTAAAATACGTCTCTATTTAAATGTTCAAACAAATAACAAGTGCAAGCTATATTTCACAAATCGCTGTGTAAGTAATATACAAATAGCAAAGCTTGTTATATAGAGTTTGAAGCTGCGTTCTGCTATGATTACAAAATTCAATCTATAGTTAGAATTTGAACTTTCTCAATCAAGGGTGCTCATTCCTTTCTAACCACCTTCCAAAATATCTTTGTGGTATCTTTTTTTGCCTCCAAGGATGCCATTGGAATCTTTTTCAAAATAGGAATCCCCTTTGACTTCTTCTTTCCTATTGACCTTACCCGCAGATACCCTTTACTTGATCCTTTTATTAGTATTGTTTGTTCCCTTCTTCACTTTCCTACTCCAAATATGTTTTGAAATTATCTATTATACCTTCTATAAAGGTGTGATCCCCCCTGGACTCTTTGTCCATATATATTCCTGCATTGTGACCACTTCTTTCAATTTCTTTTCTTCTTTACCTGAACCTTCATTCTTCTTCTTGTATTTATTCATCTTGGCACTGTCTTCCATCACTAAATCAATCATTTGTTTACTTAAATATGCTTTTGGATTCTCCATACATGGTACAAAAATAGCATTGAATTCTATTAATGCTCTTTGAAGTTCATATGTTGGTATATCCATACACTCATGATCTAATATCCTTTCAACTATCCTCTTATGCATCATGATCATGTTATCTGCCTTTTTTTCTAAACCCTGAGTGGCTGTGATGCACCTTCTAATATTATCCTCTTCAAATCTTAATTCCAACTTTACCTGTGGCACTTGATTTGCCATCGAAGGAATAATGACTCCTTCATTTATTAATTCCTCTACTCTCTCCTCAATTTATTTTAGTTGTCCCAATTCAAATTTGCACTGTTCTTTTCTAAATTGACCATTATATACAAGCATACTGCATTTATTCTTTTCTATTGCAGCTAGTTCCCATCCTATCACTACTTGTTTGATTACCTTTTCCCCTTCTTGTACGAATGCTTTAAACCATTCTTCAAAAATGTTAGCCTTAAGTCTCTTGTTTTCCATATCTTTTATTTCATCTTTAGACAAAACTACTATTTCACTAGGTAATTCAGGTATCACCACATTGGGATCAAATATCCCTTTAATGAATTGCTATAGCTAGACAATGTGTCCTTTTAAATATTCCTTCTTATCCTTGTCTCTTTTCAACATTTCTTCTGTAACTTGATGCATATCCTCCCATTCACTTATGTGTTGCTCTCTTGTTGTGTGCCCTAGGTCAAAATTGAGTATTTTATATTCATCTAGTGTTATTTCTCCTTTTTCCTTCTCCTTTTGTGGTATGGCCAGGTTCAGTGTTCTAGATCCATCTGGACCCCTTTGTATAGCTGACATGGTCCTAGCCTTTCTCTTTTCTTTTCTTGGCATTACATCGCCTAATAGACTTTTGATTTCTATAGGTACTAACTGTACCTCCACCTTTTCTCTCCTTATCTCTGCACCTAACTAGGTTGGAGCCTCTCTTGTGCTTTCAGCAACCTTTTCTTCATTGATTACCTCTTCTTGAGTCCTTTCTACTTCTTGTTCTTGTTTCTACTGTTGTTGTTCTTGTTGTTGTGGAGGAGGTTGTTCTTGTTGCTGTGGAGGAGGTTGTTCTTGTTGAGGGGCTAGTTCCTGTACCATTGGATCATCTTGTTGTTTAGATTCACCCTCATTTTCTTCCTCTTCAATTTTTGTATCCCCTCCACCTTCATCCTCTTCCTCTGGACCTTCTTTCCTTGATGATTCTTTTTCTTGGTCTTCCTCTTTACTGGCTTGTTCTACATTTGTCATGTCTATATCTTTTGATTGCTTTTTAGATTTATCTTCATCAATATTTTCTGTGTTTTCTTTGCCTTCAGGTTTATTTGCTACATCTTCTATAGTTTCATCTTCCTTTTGTACTTGCTCTGTATGTGTAGGTGAACCTACCACTATATCATCCTCTTTTGTTTCCTTTTCTTGTTCATCCTTGATTTCTACATTCTGCTCTTCTTCACTTTGTTCACCATACATGTTCAGAATGTTTAATACATCTACACCAAAGGTACTAACTCCTGTTTCTTCTTTGTCTTGAGCAAGTGCTTCCTTTACTATTTCCTCAGGTGCCTCTTCTTTTTTAGATTCCTCAATTTTATGTGCTACATCTTGCACATCCTTTATTATTTTAGGAGAAACCAAGGTACCAAAAGGATCTACTATTCCTGATTCTTCTTGTACCATTTCCTTTTCAGACACTGAACCTTGTTCAATTTCCATTTTAGCTTGAATGTCTTGCTCCTCTTCTTCACTTAAAAATTCACTGGATTCTTCTTCCTCTATACCAATTTCTCTTCCTTTTCATGAATCCACCTCTCTAACTTCACTTCCATTGCTATCATCTTCAATGTTGACAGTCTTAGTAACTTGCTTGGGTTCATGCATTTTTGACCCATGCAACATTTCTTCAGTCAACTCTATTTTTACTTTAGCATATACTTTTCTTTTCTCCACTAAGGTAGATGCACTAGCTATGTCACTCAATTTATCACCTACCTGCTGTGCTCCTATAACTTCACTTTGTTTTGAAGTTTCCCCTTTTGATATACCTATTGGTATTGCTTTCATGACCTTTTTCCCTATTGACCCTTGAGCCGCCTGTGCTTGCTCTGCACTGGTATCATGGCTTAATGATTTTGCATCTACAAATGTGCTTGTTGATACTGCTACTGTCAACCCTATTGCATAAGGATCCATCAATGTAGCATTTTTATCTTTCTCAAGAATCTTTACTTCTACAATCTTCCTTTTCTTTTCATAAAAGCATTGGAGATCATCATTATGCTCCCTCACTCTCTTTTTTCCTTTCTTTGGATATGTAATTTCTACTCCTTCAGCCTTAAGCTCCTCAATTTTATCCTTCAACCATGTCTTTGAAAACAAGATAACCGGTTCTGGTTATGACCAATCAGGCTCTCTGATAGGAGAAATCCTAGAACTTTCATAACTATGGTGCAATAATTTATCATCTTCTTTAACCTTTGGGGGTACATAGATATCTCCCATGGACCTCATTTGTTCAACTGTTAGTCTTTTATGAGCTCTCTTTCTTACCTCTTTATCATTCTTACAGTTTGACCAAAAATCTTCAATATGTATTTGATGTTTGAATTTAGAGTCAAATGTATTTTAGATTCTATGAAAGGGATCAAACCTTTGGGCCAACTCAAATTCCTCATATCCATAATACCTCAACTCCCTTTCTGAATAAATAGCAACCTCTTCACTGTAGCATGAGTATCTACCAATTGCCCAAGGTAATTTAAGATTTCCTCTGTTAAACTTCTTATACATCTTAAAGGCATTCAAATTTTACCTTGAGAATTCTAGAACAATCAATTTATTGGAAGGATACCTGGGCAACATGAAATGTTTTCCTTCAAATCCCTCATTTCTGATATAAGTAAAATGCTGAAATTGAATATACCAGGAAGTATACAGACCAATTGTATCCTCTGCATCTTTAGATAATCTCTTATCTGGCTCTTCCCTTAAAATTCTAACCATGTGTGTATAGAATACATCATTCACTAGAGCATACTTCCTCAATGCATTCTCTTCCTGTAAATTAGGATAATGCTCACATACCAGCTTCTGATCTGGACCATTTCCTAAGGTTCCAACCCTGTCTATCCCATGTATGTATGGTTGAACCTCTACTGCACATGAATATAATATATATGAGGACAAACAGAAAGGCATCATCTTTTGCTTTCTTAACATTTTTTGTTTCCATATGGCTGTGCTTATAGCCTTAGCCCAGTGAATTTCTCCTTGTTCCTTTTTTGCTTTCCTCATGAATTGGATGACAGTGAACATCCAAGGCTCACACTTAGTGCCATCTCTCAATCCCACTAGTCTGCTTAACATTGTAATCATCAAGTATATTTCTTCCTTAAAGTATATTCTTTGTAGATTCTTGTGCACTCTTGCCACAACTTTGGGCTTATTTTCTGCACTGTACCAACAATAGAAAATTTTGTTTCTACAGTCCCTCTCGTTGTTATTGAAATTTTCATTGTATTGATCTATATCAATATCCACCATTTTTTCATGTATTTCCAGACCAAATGTTCTTGCAATCCCTTCTGTGGATAAGTTTGCAATGAGTCTATCGTGGAACATTATTTTCCTGGTAGCTAGGTCATACAAGTATATGCAATCTAGACACAAATCCTTAGCTTCCGTAGCTAATGGAAAACCCACAGCCCTATACAATCCACTCTCCCATATACACCTCATGTCAGGCGTAGCGTCTGCTGCTGTAATTTTTCGCAACACATCATCCACATCATAATTTCCTATGTTTGTATCCATCCCCACTCCACTTCTACTGATCAATGACGGGTACCCTCTGTGTATTGGTAACTCCTCTATTTCTTTGTATGGCTTCCTTTCTTTTTTAACTTCACCTCCTGTATCTACCTTTTTCTGCTTTGGGTGCATCCTGTAAAAAATGCATTCTTTTAACCTGTTGTTTTACCTTCTTACCTAGGGTTTTACTATGAATTTTCTATTTTTTACACTTTACCCTAACCTCTCATGTGTCTTTTCCCATTTTGACTTTCACATTGTTTAACCCAACCCAGCTAATTAACAATTAAACACAGTAATTTAATGAATGTTTATATTTCAAAATGAAATTATTGAAAGCTACTTGCAAACTGAACTGTAATGGCGTTTAAGATAAATACCTGTACCTTTTGACAGCTCAACCTTATGTTGTTGACTTACTTTACCATTTTTACTCTATTCTATCTTCTAGAATTCTGTCCCGCAATGAATTTTGTTCAATTTTTGAAGCAACTCTTCTTTCTGCAATTTTAGTTTTAACAATACAAATCTGAAAGAAAAATAGCTTTTATTTTACCCTAACCCATTGAATCTTACTTGTTTCAATGTTAGATCGACATTAATTACAACAATTAATGCGTCTACAGCTTCGTCTTCTTATTTCAACATTTTATTTTAAACATTCTATCCATTAGCTTAGTTTTTGCATACATCACATTTTCTTGTATCTTTCTTTGTATATTGTTCTTTGTATGTCTCTTTTGCATCTTTTCAATATACAAGCCTATATGCAATGAGTTATAAACAATGTTATCCCTTTTCCTTTTATATCAGAACTTGTATCTTTGGTTTGTATATCGCAATGTATGTGACATATATAAACACACATACAAACAACCCATACAAGTCCCTTTTTACCTTTTATCTCTCCGGTAATGTCTTTTATTTCTTTGTATATCGAGATTGTATATCGTTAACATACAATCTCCCGAACATACAAAGCCTTTCCCTTATTTAATTCCTTTTTCAAATCCGTCTTGCATCTTTTATTTGTATCCTTGCTTGTATGTCGGCTTGTATATATGTATGTTGGTGCAATATACAACTTTGAGATACAACCCGTGGGACCCACTTTACTTTCCCACTTGTATCTCGAAACAATAATACTTGTATCTACTCTTAGATACAAGCCTCCATACATGCAAACTCCTTTATATAATCATCCCGAACTCCTCATCTTTTATAAACCATATTGTATAGCCCATCGGATCCACACATGTATATAAAGTGAATGCATCTTTCAATATACATTAAGGTACGATGCATCACTTATATCAGATTTAATTCTCTTTGACTTCTGTGTTGTATGTATATCGAAAGGTATAAACCCGAAGCATGCAACATACAAACAATGAAACATACTTTAATAAAACCCCATTTCATACTTTTTTTCAGGTCTGTGATATGTATATTACATTGTCTATTGCCTTGTATCTTTACTTTATGACAAACATACAGCCCGAGATACAACCTGTGGACTTAACTGATTATCCACTTTACTTCCAAATCCCGTCGGGTCTGACTTGTATGTAAAGAATAAAAACATTAACAACATGCATACCTTATACCATGATTCATAAACCTGACCCCTTTATGTGATTGATACAATGACTCCACATAAAAATGCCCTTGTACATACAACATACAAAACCCTCTTATATACATTTTACCAAAACACACATATCTTGTAGAATATTGAGAATTTTGAAATGGTTCAAAAGGCAACCCTCATTCATTTTTGACAAAGAATTCACCTCTATTCTTCTCTGGTACTTAATGCTAGCTTTCTTCAATTTTCAACAAGGTTTGTGCCCTTTACCACTAAGCAGACCCACACACAAGAAAAAAACAATAGCCACAACAGGGGTACTCATTTTGCTAAAAGGTAAAATGGGGCGTGTTGTGAGCATCACAACAGGTTGTATTCATGCTTTGGAAGTTAAGATTCCTGCTGAAAAGATAATGTTATGGCATAAGAGATTTGGCCACATTGGTGAGAAGGGTCTTAGAACCCTGAAAAATAAAAACCTCGTTGAGGGGTTAGATGATTGTAATCTTGAGTTTGACTTTTGTGAACATTGCATATATGGAAAACAAAACTGTGTTCATTTTTAATCGAGTTCTCATGAGTCTTCTGGTGTGCTGGGCCTTGTTCATTTTGATGTATTTGGTCCTGTTAATGTTCCTTCATTATCAAAATCTGTATATTTTGTATCTTTCATGGATGACTACAGTAGAAGGACATGGATTTATTTTCTTAGAAGCAAATCTGAAGTCTATAGTAAGTTTAAGGAATTTAAAGCCTTTGCTGAAAATCATACTGGTAAAAGGATTAAATGTTTGAGAACTGACAACAATGGTGAGTTCTGTTCTACAAAATTTGATAAATATTGCAAGGAACTTGGGATTGAAAGACATAAGACAACTCCATATACCCCGCAGCAAAATAGAGTTGCAGAGAGGATGAACAGGACATTGATGGAGAAGGCTAGGAGTATGCTTAGTGGAGCTAGCCTAGAACAAAAGTTTTGGGCTGAAGCTATTGCCACTACTTGCTATCTGGTAAATAGATCTCCTACATTAGCTCTTGTTGGTAGGACACCCATGGAGGTGTGGTCTGGTAGAAATCCTTCAATAAGGCATCTTCGTGTTTTTGGTTGTGAGGCATATGCACATTTGCCTAGGGAGAAGCGGTCAAAATTGGAGAACAAGGTTGTTAAGTGTATCTTCATTAGCTATGGTGTCGGTGTGAAAGGATACAAGCTTTGGGATCCTGTGGCTGAAAAAGTGTTGTATAGCAGAAGTGTCATGTCCAGAGAGATAACACCTTCTTCCACCATTTTATAGCGAGAAGAAAAAGAAAAGAAAGAGGATGTTGTTCAGTTTCCTTCTACCCATGAGAAGACTGAACAAAAAGACAATGTTGGACCTAAAAATGAGGAGAGCTCTAGCAGCTCTAAAAGTTTAGAAGATGAAGTAGAACCTCCACCTTAGCCTTTGAGGAGGTCCACATGAATTAGGAAGCAACCTAAGAGGTTTGGTTATACATTGCTTGATTCTAGTTGTGCTTTTGCTTTGCTTACTAACAATGATGAACCTAGAACTGTGTCAGAGGCTATGGATATGAAAGATGCAGGCTCCTAGAAGGAGTCCATGGAGGATGAGATGGCTTCTTTGGAAAAGAATCAAACTTGGGACTTGGTGCCTTTGCCTCCTAGACGGAAACCTATTGGATGCAAATGGGTGTTCAAGAAGAAATTTGGTGCAGATAATAGTGTTGAGAAGTATAAGGCCAGATTGGTTATGAAGGGGTATTCACAAGTGGAGGGTATATATTATGGTGACATCTTCTGTCCTGCTGCAAAGATGACATCCATTCGATTCCTGTTATCTCTTGCAGCAGCTTTTGACTTAGAGGTGGAGCATATGGATGTGAAGACAACTTTCCTTCATGGCAATTTGGAGGAAGAGATTTACATGTCATAGCCAGAGCATTACATGGTGAAAGGTAAAGAAAATTTGGTTTGCAAGATAAAGAAGTCTTTGTATGGATTGAAGCAGTCTCCTAGAATGTGGTACTTGAAGTTTGATGCCTTTGTGTTGTCAATTAGATTTGTGAGATTGAAATCAGATCACTATGTGTATTATAAGTATGATGGTGATCGTATTCTCATTGTTACATTATATGTTGATGATATGTTGCTCATTGGGAAGGGTAAGAATATGATTTCTGATTTTAAGTCTCAGTTGGCAGCACAGTTTGAAATGAAAGATTTAGGGGCAGCCAGGTACATTCTTGGAATGGAAATCAAAAGAGACAAAACTAACAAAAAACTTTGGTTAAGCTAGAGTAAGTATGTGAAGACCATGTTGGATAGGTTCGGCATGGTAGATTGTAGACCATTGTGTGTTCCTATTTCTTTAGGGACAAAGTTGTCTGTTAGTGATTGTCCAAAATCTCCTAGTGAGGTGGAGGACATGAGTAGAGTACCTTATGCTAGTGATGTTGGCAGTTTGATGTATGCTATGGTCTACACAAGACTAGACATTGCCCAAGCAATGGGAGTCCTTAGTCGATTTATAGCTAATCCTGGATGGGTACATTGGGATACAGTTAAGTGAGTGTTCAGATATTTGAGGGGTACTTCTGAGTATTCCATATGCTATCATGGTAATGTTACAGGACCTCCACATTCTATTGATATTCATGGATTTGTGGATTCAAATTAGGCAGGTGACATTGATAGTAGGAGATCCACCAGTGCTTATGTGTTTATACTATTTGGTGGTGATATTAGTTGGATGAGTAAGCAACAACCTGTGGTTGCTTTGTCTACGATAGAAGCTGAGTACATGGAAGCAACTCATGCTTGTAAGGAAGCCATTTGGCTTAAGAGATTGTGTTCAGATATTGGTGTTGATGTAGGACAGATTACAATTTGTTATGATAGTCAAAGTGTAATTTGCGTTGTGAAGAATCAAACTTTCCATGCCAGAAAAAAGCATATTGATATACAGTTTCACTTCATGTGAGACATGGTAGAGGATGGGAGGGTAAATTTGGAGAAGGTAGACACTTTGAAGAATGTTGCAGATGCATTGACAAAGCCAGTGGGCACAGAGAAGTTTAGATGGTGTTCAGAGTCTATAGGCCTCTCGGCCTATAGCAATTAAATCCTATTGGCTCTTACAAGGTGTTCAACAAGTGGGAGAATGTTGGGAATTAAGGTGTCTCAACCTTGGTAATTCCTTGTATTATTTCATTGTATTTATTTATTTATTGCCTATTGTATAATTTGGATGCAAATCCTATGTTATCATATTGTGGGAGTTGGCATGGTGATGTGTCATCCTACATGGCATATGACCACATGTAATTTTGTCCTCACATTAGAAGATAGGTGTCCCACTTAGTGGTAGGAATATTTTGCCATGTATTAGTATCTTGGATGTTGTGTAAGGGAATATTGACCGTAACGGTCATGACAGATTCCTACGACAAAGTTATGACATGTAAGAGTTTGAAATAGAAGGTTGTAAGATAGGTGAAGACATGTGTCAAGAAGCATCTTTAAAAAAGGCATCTTTGGGCACCCCAAGGTGGACTATGACATGTTGTAAGAGAATATGCTATTTATAGCCTGTCTATGATAGGTTCTCTTACAGCTGTAAGTTGTAACTGCTATGATAGATTCTATGATGGTCATAAGAGTCGTAAGAGCATTTGTCATAGCCCATTTTGGAAATAGGCGACCTCTTTGGGATGGGGTGTGTGGACAAGTGTCATACATCTTACAATGTTGACCAAGTGTCCATAGGCATGGGTTTTGGGTCATGAGGCCAAGTTGGACGCCCATTCCAAGATAGAGGCTATTTTGCCTTGTATTTTCTATATAAACATGTGCTTTTAGGAGGAGTTGTAGTATGTGATTGATAGGTATTGTTATGCTGCTAGATTGACTGCAGACACAAGTGTGTTGTGTGGTTACACAACATGCCCCATTTTGACTTGACAAAACAGGGACCCAACTTTTTTTGCTACTTTGGCTTGTTGTTTTTCTGCTTTTGGGCGGTCTGTTAAAAATAAGTCATGCAGGTCATCCTACAGGGGGGTAGATAAGTCACCATGATGCAGATAGTTGTCAAATTTAGTGTTTCATATCATCAACCTCATGGTTGAAAAGTACACAAAATTCCAAGCAGGTTTGCCTCTTGGATCACCTCAAAATTCTCTAAAGGGAGGAAGTTATGTTGAGTCAAAGTTTTGGTCAAACCTGATATTCCAAGAGAGGGGTCATATTTCAAACATCAGTCATATCTTGTAAGATCACCCCGATATAAGCTTATCACTTGATAATCACTTGGTCCATGAAAGTTTGGATGTCAATTTTACGTGATAGTGGTTATCTGCTCGTCAGATAACTTCACACATTTTATGGGAGTCATATTTTGAACATCGCCCGATCTTACGAATATCACCCTTGTTGCAAAATATCACCCTTTAACAAAATGACGATGATGTCATCTAAACCAATAAATAAAGAATATCACCCTGATGGCGACGTCATCAATCTTTTTACCTCGCAGAGGTATGTATCCGATCCCCACCATATTCAATAACGTGACGGTGACGTCATTACAACGCAATGCTTAAACAAGATAGCTGACATGGTGACATCATCCTGATCTTTCAAAGGGGGGGTCATCTTAGTTGCAAGGTCATATTTTGAACATCCCTCGATCTTAAATTCATGACCTAATATACATATCGTCAAACGTTGACCACATCACCTGATTCTTTTACATTAGTTTTGCCACTCAAAGGTAGAAGGTCATGTTATCAAGAGGGGCTCATATTTTGGATATCACCTAATCTTTCAAAGATCACCCCCTCCCTTCAGTTTCCAGACATTAAATGAATATAAATGCGGTAGATGGATTCCCGCCGACTGCGAATACGAATCAAACACATGGCAGCATCCATGGATTCTCTGCAGAAGATCAACATATTTAATTGATTTAACATAGTTTTACCCTAATCCTGCCCTAAGGATGCATTTAAAGGTAACTTTCCAAGGTTATTTCCATTTAAGTTGTGAAAAAACAAGAATTTATAGAGTAGAAGTCAAACCCTCTTACGAGCTACCTGTGAACGGAATACAACTTGCAACATAACAGAATGGTAATCATCAGCACCTGCTACCCCTTTTTCGTAATCATCCACCTAACCCAGGAGAAAAGCGTTATCAGGTAAGTAATTGAAAACCCTCCTATTGTCATTATCTACATGTTCAGGTAGTATGTTCTTTCTTATGGTTTGAATCTATAAATGTGTATATCAGGATAAAGTAATGAATAATGGATGTAGTATGCATGATGCCATAGAGATATTTATGTAGTATGTAAGTGTATACGGATATTGTGAAGTAAGAGAAGACATGTTCATTACAGAAATCCATGGTGGACCTCAGACGGATCAGATCTGATATAGAATTTCAAAAACCCATTTTCGTTCGGCCTGAGTGCGTGTAATTCAAGTATGGTGTCATTGGGGACACTCATCAGGGAGACACAGATTTAGTGACATGGTCATTTAGAATAGACCATGATAAGGAAAATACCCTGTTGGATGCAGTATATGTATCAGGAATGTGGCATGCGGCCAGATTCCCCTATGCTATGGAGACCCCAAAACTGGTAGTGGAATGTGCCAGAAACTATAACCACAGGAAATTTATTAGGCCACCTGATAATAGATAATGGGATCATCATAGACCCTGAGAGAGTAAAATCAATCATGAAGATACAACTTCCTGGAAGTAACAAGGAGCTCAAATCTTATTTTGGTAAGATTAATTTTGTTAGAAAGTTTATTACTAGTTTTGTAGAAATTTTCAGACCATTAAATGCCATGCTCAAAAAGGATGCCAAAATTGAGTGGACACTGGAAGCTAGAGTAGCTTTTGAAGATATCAAGAAAGCCATATGCAATGCTCCTGTTCTAATCAATCTAGATTATACCAAAGATTTTTACATTTACTCATTCGCTTCAGAGCATACATCTGCAGCAGTATTAACACAGAGAAATGAGGCTAAAGAAGAAAAACCTATAGCTTTCATGAGTTGTCCTTTCAGAGATGTAGAACTCAGATACATGGACATTGAAAGACAAGCCCTTGCTCTAGTTTGAGCAGTTAAGAAGTTCAGACACTACATCTTAAGGAGTAAGGTGATAACTGTAGTACCTGATGCAGCGGTAAAGATGCTTTTAATGCAAAGTGAACCAGGTGAGAAGAGAGCCAAATGGATTATTGTTCTCCAAGAGTATGATATGGACATAACACCCATGAAACTAGTAAGAGGACAAGCTTTGAGTCAGATGATATCAAAAATTGATCCTAACGTCATGAGCTAGCAATATGTCATAAGTGAAAAAGAAGATGGAGAATGGTATTCAAACATCAGGCACATCCTAATTACTGGAAGATGTCCTTCAAGATTGTAGGCCTCATAGAGGAGAGCCTTAAAGATAAGGTCATAGAAATACATGATAAAAGGAGGAGTCCTTTTCAAGAAGAACTATGAGGGAATATACCTTAGATGCCTGGAAAGGCAAGAAGCAGATAAGGTGCTAGCAGAATTGCATGACAAGTTTGGAACTGCACATGGATCATCCTTAGCTACTATTCATGCCATCCTCAGGGTAGGGTATTACTAGCCCACTATTTTTAAAGATACTGTTGAACACATCAAATGTTGTCATATGTGTCAGGTTGCTGCAAATAGAGAAAAATATGCTGCTCAGCCTTTGCAGCCGGTGATGGAGATGCGCCCATTTGCTCAATGGGGAATGGACTTCATAGGACCAATCAATCCTCCATCATCTTCAGGCCACAGGTATGTTTTAACTATCATTGATTAGTGTACTAGGTGGACTGAAGCTGTCAGCAATAAGACATGCAATGGTAAGGATGTAATCAAGTTTTTGGAAAACAACATAATAACCAGGTATGGAGTTCCTTATGCTTTAGTATGTGATAATGGGTCAGCCTTTGCTTCAATAAGATTATCAAGTTGGGCTTTTGACCATGGAATCATCCTGAAATTTTCCTTAAATTACTATCCGCAAGGGAACGGATTAGCAGAATCCACAAACAAGAATTTATTGAACACCATAAAGAAATTGATAGAAAAGAACCCAAGGGAGTGGAACACCCTATTGAAGTATGCCTTGTGGGTAGATAGAACTAGAATGAAGGCTACATTAGGAAATTCTCCTTTTCACCTAGTATATGGGCTGGATCCTATCCTCCCTATTAACTTAAAGATCCCTACATTGCAGTTTACACAAGAATACCTAGGCATAGATAACAAACAAGAAGTCAGGTTGCTTCAGTTAATGCACCTAGAAGAAAAAAGAAGGCAATTGATCAATTTTCTAAACATTAGGCTGTTGTCAAGCGTTGGTTTGACAAAAGACCCAGAGTTAAGGCCTTTAGAATCTCAGATTTAGTCCTGATGTGGGATAAAGCACATGAAAGGAAAGGAGATCATGGTAAATTTGATAAACTTTGGGTAGGTCCCTTTCAAGTTTCAAAAATTTTAGAAAACAACACCTATAGGCTTAAGACCCTAACAGGTGAGGATGTCCCATTACCAGTTAATGGACAGTTTTTCAAACACTATTTTCAAGCCTAAACACTGTCATGTAAGTCTTGTGTATCATAGTGTGCATATATGTACAGTTGTTTGTATAGTTTTTTTTTTGTTTGTTTGTTACTTGTTGAGTTCTATTTTGGTTAGTCAAGATGATGTAGCTCATCACCCCTAGAAAATAACCAAATTGTTAAGATTCAAGTGATGAGATCAAATCCATATATAGGTTATGACTCATTTTGAGAAGTGTTGGTGATCAAGTCTGTGATATCTGTTCATTAGGGTGCCCTTTCTTGACCAAAGTGATTCTTTCACAATGACTCACCTAAAAGCCTTGGGTTTGTGGAACACATAAGTATAGGTGTTAAGTGAAAAATCTAAAGGGACTCCCTTGCTACCAATGCAATATCCAACCTAAATTAGCAAGTGACCATGCCTTGCACACTAAGCTTACATGATGACATCATATGAATACAGAGATAAATATTGAAAATCCAAAAAGAAATAAAATTAGGCCATTTAAGTAACTCTACCAGGGCTATAGATGTCTGCTGGCAGTGGGGATCTACTTAGGGGGATTGTATAGATAACCTTGTCGGTGCTATGGATGTCTGCTGGTAGCAAGGCTCTATCCAGGTTGGCTATGAGGGATGCTCCCAAACTATGTAGCTTAACACCAGTTACTCATGTTTTCAACTTACTTTCAAGATGACAATAATTCATCATATGCACACACCGAATCCTTGTTAGCATTGTTGCCATGATGAAAACCTCATCATTCAGAAAGATTATAATACTTATGCTTAGAAAGAATTAAAATACTATGTTAGAATGTGATCACATCACTTGAATCATTAGAATTTAGTTGTTTTCTTTGGTGGCAAGTTGTGTGGTTACACAACACTTCCCATTTTGACTTGACAAAATAGGGACAACTTTTTTTTGCTACTTTGGCTTGTTGTTTTTCTGTTTTTGGGTGGTCTGGTAAAAATAAGTCATGCAGGTCATCCTACAGGGGGTAGATAAGTCACCATGATGAGGACAGTTGTCAAAGTTAGTGTTTCATATCATCAACCTCATGGTTGTAAAGTACATGAAATTCCAAGCAAGTTTGCCTCTTGGATCACCCCGAAATTCTCTAAAGGGAGGAAGTTATGTTGAGTCAAAGTTTTGGTCAAACCTGATATTCTGAGAGAGGGGTCATATTTCAAACATTAGTCATATCTTGTAAGATCACCCTGATATAAGCTTATCACCTGATAATCACTTGGTCCACGAAAGTCTAGATGTCAATTTTACGTGATAGCGGTTATTTGCTTGTCAGACAACTTCACACATTTTATGGGAGTAATATTTTGAACATCGCCCGATCTTATGAATATCACCCTTGTCAGAAAATATCACCCTTTAAAAAAATGATGATGACATCATCTAAACCAACGAACAAAGAATATCACCCTAATGGTGACATCATCATTCTTTTTACCTTGCGGAGGTATGTATCCGATCCCCACCATATTCAATAACATGATAGTGACATCATTACAATGCAATGATTAAACAAGGTAGCTGACATGGTGACATCATCCTGATCTTTTGAAGGGGGGTCATCTTAGTTGTGGGGCCATATTTTGAACATCCCCTGATCTTAAATTCATGGCCTGATATACATATGGTCAAACATTGACCACATCACCTGATTCTTTTGCATTAGTTTTGCTGCTCAAAGGCGAAAGGTCATGTTATCAAGAGGGGGTCATATTTTGGATATCACCTGATCTTTCGAAGATCACCCCCTCCCTTCAGTTTCCAGACATTAAATGAACATAAATGTGGTAGATGGATTCCTGCCGACTGCAAATACAAATCAAACACATGGCAGCATCCATGGATTCTCTGCAGAAGATCAATAGATTTAATTAATTTAACACAGTTTTACCCTAATCTTGCCCTAAGGATGCATTTAAAGGTAACTTTCCAAGGTTATTTCCATTTATGTTGTGAAAAACAAGAATTTATAGAGCAGAAGTCAAACCCTCTTATGAGCTACCTGTGAACGGAATACAACTTGCAACATAACAGAATTGTAATCATCAGCACCTGCTACCCCTTTTTCGTAATCATCCACCTAACCCAGGAGAAAAGAGTTATCAGGTAAGTAATTGAAAACCCTCCTGTTGTCATTATCTACATGTTTAGGTAGTATGTTCTTTATTATGGTTTGAATCTATAAATGTGTATATCATGATAAAGTAATGAATAATGGATGTAGTATGCATGATGCCATAGAGATATTTATGTAGTATGTAAGTGTATACGGATATTGTGAAGTAAGACAAGACATGTTCATTACAGGAATCCATGTCAGGCCTCAGATGGATCAGATCTGATACAGAATTTCAAAAACCCATGTTTGTTCAGCCTAAGGGCATGTAATTCAAGTATGGTGTCATTGGGGACACTCACCAGGGAGATACAGATTTAGTGGCATGGTCATTCAGAATAGACCATGATAAGGAAAATACCCTATTGGATGCAGTATATGTATCAGGAATGTGGCATGCGGCCGGATTCCCCTATGCTATGGAGACCCCAAAACTAGTAGTGGAATGTGCTAGAAACTATAACCCTCAAACGAGGCAGGTAGAGAAACATGGAAGGGTTTATGCAGACTTCTCAGTAAAGGGACTCACATCTACATTTAATCTGCCAATTGGAAAGAAGGTAGTCAGTGTGCACCTGCAGAAGCTGGAGATAGAATTTAATAATAACAAAAAGAATGCGAGAAAGAGGATGTACCAGTGGAGCTCAAAGAGCAGCACCTACATTGCCTTTGCCAAGTTGCTCGTACACCTATATAAGTTTGATTTTGATGATGAGTATCAATATATGATTGCCCTGCTCAGGAGGATGATAGGTCAGCTACATGCTGGGAACTTCAAGAATTGGATGTTTGGGATCATCCAGATGGTCCTGTATACAAATAACAAGCCATTATGGGCTAAGATCATCAGTGATGCTTTGGATAAAGAAATGAGGAACCTGGGAGGTCAAGAATGCTCATTCCATATGACCTCATACGTTGTTTACTCATGTGCTTACAAAGGGACATTTGATGCCCTGACTACAGTTGGGAAGGTTAGTGGTGGTGTAGATGATGCCCACATATGGGATCACTATCCTTAATTACAAAGAAAGAATTACCTCCAAGATTACAAGTTGGTGAATGATGAATAATGGAGGAAGATAGAACCAAGAGATTGAGCATGGAAGCTCATGAAGTTGTATACAGGCATGGTGCCTAGTTCATCCAATATGCTACATTTTCATATATAAGGGTGGAAGGATTTGAAGACCAACCCCTCATGTTGCCCAAGTACCCTACTGATGGGGTAGTCCTGATGGAATTTTTGAGACATGTGTCTACCATAGTGGAGACATACAAAGCACAGAAGAAGATACCCCTTGTACTTTTTCCAATTTCCATGGGATGGTATATGTGCTCAGATTCACAGAGCATAGAACATATCATAGGTGGTCTAAAATTGATGTATTTGCAGCCATTTCCATTGGCTAGATCATATGACCCCTATGGAAGGATGTAGAAAATAATGGAGAAGCCCATACATATGAGGCACCTAGAGGATTTCTAGGTTGATTGTGAGGATGAGGCCGAAGTAAGAAGAAGAAAATATAAGAGGCTCACCCTAAATTAGATAAGGACATTTGACTGCATCCCAGTGCCAGTACAGATGAAGAAGGATGATGGTAAGAGTATGTCAAATGAATATGAAGATAAGAAGGTGTACAATGACACCATCTCAGCCCCTAATTTAACACAGTAGGAGGATATCTCCTTGGATCAATATAAAGGTGGGGTAGTACAATTAACCCAGGCATGGGTGGATGAACAAATAAGTAGATTGAAGAAAAGAGGTGTAGCCATTACAGTAGACACCAAGAAGAAAAGGAAGGAGATCCTAGATGAGGAATATGATGACTTCCTCAGTGAGAAAAGAAAATCCAATGGGGAAAGGTTGCCCACTCAAAAATAGAGAAAAGGTCCCCCTAGAGGAAAGAAGACTGATGATGGTCCTACCAGCTGCAGGTGCATCAACATCAGGACATGTATCTGCCTCATCTGCATGACCTCTGATGGATAAACCAAATATAAAAAGAATCCTAAGGCCAGCTGTGGACACTGCAGAAGTACAAGATGAGGGCCAAGCCTCACAACAAAATATAGAAGAGGATATCCCTCTTGAGGAAGAGCCAGTAGAAAAGGAGCCTACAGGTGATGACATAATGATGGTCAGTAGGAAGAGGTGGGCGGCACCCCTGATGTCTCCACCCAAGAAGCAAAGAACATCTATGAGAGGTGAGATAAGGGCCGACCCAATAGTATTGAGAGGAGCTGGTGGTGAAGTGTTTAGGAAGGAGCTGCAACATGAGGTGCCACTTCCCACCATAATCAAATTCAAGACAGAGAGAGCAGAGGAACAAGCAAAAGAAGCTTCTAAAGTAGGTCATGGTGGTCCTTTCTCCTTGGAAGAAATCGTAGACCTATCAGATGATGAAGTAGTGCAGAGTGTTGCCTCTCAGAAGATTGAAACCCTTGATTCAAGTACCCACATGACCCCACATGGGACCGCATTAGCACAAGCAGCGGTATTAGAAGGGTTGAAACAGACAGCTCCAGAAGAGAAGGAGAGTAGCCCAAAAAGGGTAGCCCAACAAATAGGGCTTGAGAAATTGGTGGATCAGGTGACCAACCTTGCCATTATATATTTGACATACAGAGAGGATGTGAGTCCCAAGGACAAGGCAGGTGCACCTGATGCCATAGAGAAAATTGAAGCAGCCAAGCAGGTTGAGGTAGGGAGAAATGCTCTAGATGTGGGCTAGCAACAACATGAGATACCTGCTATGCCAAAGATAGTAGAAGTCTAGCAGAAGGGTGAAACTGATAAAGATACATTAGGTAATGATGCTACCTGGACTCAAGGAGGTATAGGAGAAAAGAATATATCAGGTCATGAGGACCTCAAAACACAAGATGCCGGTGCATTGGGTGCAAAGCAAGAGTTGATCATAGATCAGGGTGATGCACTGGGACTAGATACACAGGCAACCACAGATATAAACATACCTTAGGGTGAAAAGAACACCAAGGTGGATGAAACACAACAAGAGGGAGTGCAAGATTAGGCGCAGGATCATCAGGTGGATATTCCACAAGATCCTCCCCTACAAAAGGAAGCCCCTCAAGAAGAAGAGATGAAACAGGATTCCCCTTATGAGGAACAACATGAGGAAGAGATTAGGAGGTCACCTTCTTCACCTAGAATGGAGACAAATACTGGAGATTGGGGTAGACATGATGATGACAAAGGATATCAAGGATCTAAAGATGAAGTGCCTCAGTGGCTTGAAAAGGAAATAGGTATGGAACAAGGTTTTGAAGTTCAAGAATTTGATGTTTCTACCTTGTTTGCAGAGACCATCATGAAACCAAAGAGAAAAGCCAAATTAACATCTACTATCAGAAGAGATCTTGCTATAGGTAGAAGGACTGCCCAAGTAGCACTTCCTACTGTAGAAAAGGAGAAGGGCAAAATCACTATGGAAGAGTTCTAAATCACAATTGTGGATTTGGGTTTTCCCAATGAAGACCAGGAGGGTCAGGAAGGGAAGGATATCATAGATTCTTTGACCCAAAGGGTGAAGAAAGAGATAGAGAAAAATAAACAACATAAGGAGCACATTTCCCAGCTGCATGCATATATAAAGGGGTTGATTAACCCTGATAGTACACTAGCAGATCTAGCAGTCCCATTGACTGTTATCTCACAGGAAGAAGTTAATAAATTGGACCTCATGAAGCATCAGGCCATGATCATGGATAAATGGATGTTGTCAGCCCTTACAGGAGCAGATGATGTATTCAAAACCTCTTTACAAAGGTAGAATTCTTTAAGCAGTCTGAAGAGAAAAGTAGATAAGATGCAGAATGAAACAGGAAGAAGGTCATTCCAATTGGAAAAGGACTTGATTGCTTTGAGTGAAATAAAGAGGATTGATCCTCAAATTCTAATTAACAATCAAGTGCTAAATAATAACAATGTCCTGTTGATAGACATTTGGTATGAAGATATCAGGTTCGAATGTGATATCCTAAAGAAAAGTAGTGGCAAGCTCAGGGATATTAGTATAAAGCTGTACAACATGATGGTACATGAAGTAGAGATCCTTGAAGCATTAGAAGGAAAAGTAGAGAATAAGATAGAAAATCAAGATGCAGACTTTGCCATCAAGGAACTACATGATAATTTCCAGTCGATGGCTGATGACCCCCTCACCCACCTGACAAAAGAGGTGATGAATAAGATCATGAGGATTAAGGTTAGGGTGGAGAATTATAATGAGATGTTGAACAATAGAAAGGCTAAGTTGGAAGTAATCAAAGATAAATTCTAGTCTCATAAGCATGCCATTACAAAAGCTAAAACCCAAGATGGCGGGGAGGTAGACAAAATAGTGCATGCCTATGAAAATATCAGGACAGCAATGAAGGTCCATATACAAGATGATGTTCATCAGGGCGATAGCAATATAGAAAGCAATGAAGATAATGAGCATGATGAAGAAGAAGAGCATGATGAAGAAGAGGAACCTGAAGAATGAAAGAAGATGCACCACAAAGAAGAAAGATGGATCAGGTACTCATAAGATAATGAGTCATCCAGATGGTTACCAGCTGGCAACCTGCGCCATGAAGGATAGTTGACTAAGTCAGAGAAGGATTACGCACCATTGATCCTAATTGACAAATCCTTACCGTAGGTCATTTGTAACTACCTCCTCACCTTATTCTATAAAAGGTGCAGGGGTGCTTTATTTTGAACATTCAGAAGCTTAATTAAAATTTGATTGCTGAAATATTAGGACTTATTTCAAAGTTGTTGTAAACATACATGTTATGCATACTTAATGAAAGAGAAGATAGTTTGATTACAAATCATCATAAATCCTGAGTAATCTATGTTTGGAATCTTGATACATGCTTTGATCAGCTACATCCCTTGGAGTGCTTGTCAGTCTACATGTGTTGTTTTCATTCATTATCCTTTGAAGTTAGCATCATCCGTATCTAGCTATGGAACATCTTGGTGAAAATATGGTTTGATTTCTTCTCCTAATGAATATATCTTGTATGTATGTGGTTCAATAGCCAAAGATTCACCAAAATTAGAAGCATTCATTTAAATTTCTTTGAATTTCATAACAATACACCATCATAATTGCAAATAACAGATAATTAGAAGCAAATAACATGAAATATGTTGACATCTCGTAGATAATTGGAAATACATAGCATATTTAGAGTTAACACATGTTAAATTGATAGATATCATGCAAATTCGCACACAAATCCATGAAATTCATGCAAATATCTACTTACAATTACATCATTTGAGTAAATATACTATGTAGAAGAAAGAACAAGTTCATGATGATCAATAATCAGAAGAATTGATCAAACTTGCAAATATATCAGCTATCTTTGAAATAGGGTAGAAATAACCTCTCTATGGAGTATATTTATAGGAAACAAAATCTACTACTCACCAGACAAACATAAGGCCCCTTGAAATGCAAAATAGCAACACACATCAACGACTGAGTAACGCCAGTAGATTATGAACTAATCAACGGAGACTTGGAGTCATCAACTTATCCCAAGTTGATCATACTTTACAAGATAATAAAGGTTGTTGTGTAACTTTTATTTCATGTTTGTTTGTGAGTAACATCATGATCAATAGAGTGTCAAAGACTATTGAGAGCTTTCATTGCAAATGTATTGTAAACCATATTCAGTTTTGATAATACATTATGCAGGTTTTCGAGTGTGGGGTTTTTCACCCGATAAGGGTTTTCCCCACGTTATATCTTGTCTCTCTTCTTCTGTCTTCTTTCTGGTTCTATGTATTGCTGCAATATCTCTATTATATGTTTCATGTTGTTGTAATTACAAAGATTAAATTGAATTTGCATAGCCCTTTCCTCATTAGATTAGTGTAGGAAGCAATTTCCGCACACCTAGCTTCCTTTCAGTAATTTGCCTTCCAAGTACATAGTGTTGTATCCTACACAACTCTATCAATCATACAACCCTAGATACCCTCTAGCTAAGTATGATTTTTGATAGTTTGTGTAATCCAGATACAGTGAACCAACAATGCATGCAAAGACATATGCATTACTATGGCCATAGTTTCAATATAAATTGATGTTCGCAATGAACATTGTTGTAATGTTCACCCACCCCAACTTGACTTGGATACTATCATATTCCTACAATTTGACTTGGTCAATTATGTATAACTATATAGTCTTGACAACTTCAATATTTTAGTCTTCCCATCCTAGACAAATTTACATTCACTGTCTATATTCCATAGACCTTATGGATTACCTTTCTTTATGAGGATTCTCAATTCATCATTGCAATACCCGAGATCGAAGACTTATCAACTCATAAGAATTTTAAATCAATTTATAACGACTAAGATGGTTACCTTACCCAGGTTAAGCATCATAGTCTAGGAAATTATTTCCTTTCTTTACGAGTAAGAATAAATATACATAGTCAGGGTACTTGTCCCTTTAATCACAATCTATATAATGATCACAATGATTTAATATAAATAATTACCTTATTTTCTCAAGTTAAGGTTTAACTAAAGAGTTTTATATAGCTCAAATCTAGTCTTTCTGACTTAGGTGGATTCACAAGACACTTTCATTGCTTCATAGACCTTATGGAATGACTACCTATTCTTGGGTATCTCTTTGCATCTTTGCAACATTTGAGATTCATCACTTATCGACAAGTAATAGCTAAGAGAAATTGTGACCAATTAGACATAATAAACTTTATGTTTGACTAACCATTTAATAATACCTCTTGCATGCTTGCAAAACCTGAGGCATATGACTTATACCTCAAGTTGATTTGTAACCAAACAAATAGGTTGCTCTACCTAAAGTTAAATATTATTGGCATATAACAAATCTCTTTTCAATAAGATAAAAGAAACATTTATTATTTAGGGTTCTTGACCCTTTAATGTCTACCCCCATAAAATAACTAAAATGGGTTATAACCATAAATGTGTCATCAAATAATCTTTAACCCTTCTAGGTTAAACTAGGGTTTTATTTTACCCTTGAATAATCCATTATATCAAAAATAACCCTATCTAATAACTTCAAGACTAAGGTTTATAAACGACCTTTGGTTTAACTCAACCAAGGTTAAGATTACTATGGTTTTGTAATAGATAATAACTCCTATACAAAACAAATATGAATACTTTCAATTACCCTCACATGATGTCATTGACCGTCACTTCTTATATACTCATATATGATTCCATATAAGATCCTATCTAGTTAGACTTAGTTTAATTCCATCGTAATGGTTTACTACAGTGTTATTCTCATTTATAGAATACGTTGTAAGGATGGTCCTATGGACCTTGTTTAATCTATCATAACATTCCCAAAGATCTATCACTCGATTTGTATAAAAGGTGGCTTTCTAAAGCTTAATAAGAATATAAGTTCTCTTGAAAAGAAAATCATTTTTGATATTTATAAACTTAACAAGAAATGGTTTAAACTACCATTATCCTACCTCAAGGATTTAACCACCTTACTCAAAATAAGAGAACACCTATCATAGTTTTCATTGCACTAGTAACTCTAAAAGTTGTTGCATGATTAGCTTATAACCAAATACTCGACCTACCACATGATTATCCTTATTATACCGACTAGTCTTTCATTGTATTCGACAACTTTACAATGGCCTTCTACAGGTATAAAGGAAAAGTAATGATCAATGAATCATTTCAATGGTATTATATCAATCAGACTTCAAAGCAATTACAAAAGTGTTCGACTCAGGCAATTTTAGCTTATACCAAGCATCAACCAGCCAGCTATAATGTTTCTATCAAAACTTCTAATTGTTTTATACAGTTGGAATGAGTGCCAAAATCAAATCATTATAAGAGGTTCTATGGTTATGCATCAATTATCAATAGAATAGATTAAATGACACAATCGATTTTCCTATCCTTAGCATACAAAGGACTATAAGAGCAAATGATATTTTATGTATTATCATTACATAAAGCATATGTGTTACCTAGTGGTGGGTCAAGTAAGTTACAATTTTTCAGAGACAAATATCCAGTCAGCACCTATATGAAGTCACCTTTTCTAATTCTCCTCTCTATTCTGGCTCTTCTCCACTCTTTAATCACAGTGATCTTTCTTCTTTTTCTCTCACTGATTTCCTATCTCCCTAACTCTTAATGAGTCATGCAATATATAAAAACTTCTAATTGGCTCATAGTGAGTCGTCTATCCTTACTCTCTACCACTCACTTAGTTGGAAAAGAAATAGGAGTTGTTGCAGTCATTGACATAATGTGGGAAAAACATCAAGTGCAAAATTAATACCACGTTCCCTCTTTGAAAGATGTCGACACAAGCATTTAAACCGTCACTGATCATTAATGATCACTTTAAGTGATCCAATTCCATCACTTAAATTAATGAAGGCATTTCAATTTACATGCCCATGGCTACTCAAATGAGTAAGCATTAATAACTAACATGAGGTATTATCCTCATTCGATGCATATATATACTTATTTGATTATATCAAATATGGCTTACATAACATCAATCCTATTCAACAGTTATGATTTGATCAATAAGAATAATAGTAGTAAAACAAAGGTTTACAAATAATGTGAATGGGTCAAGTTTACCTCCCCATCACAATCCTTCATTAAAATCACGTCAACTTGACTTGATGGAATTTTCTTTGATGTTTAAAGGTCAACAATAAAACACTAAGTGAAATAATATTAATAAAATGACTATTTTATTACAATGACGTTGTAACTTTTATGTTAAACATAAATGGTCATAATTCTTACTCATACAAGGTTGTTTACATTACAAATGACTATGTCAACACACTATGACTTGAAAAGATTTGAAAGATATAGACTACCTGTTGATTGGGTTCAAATGTAACTGACAAGACAAGACTTACCTCTTACGACACTGGTTCACATTTTTGTTAAACACTAAGACTCGTTTGGAAAATCATCACTCGTAACCCAAGGTCTATATCTCTCTCCTTGAAAGATACTCTCTCTCTCTTTTCTTCTAGAGTCATCTGAAAACTTGTAATCCTGTATCAAACTTGTAATCAACAAATTATGATTAGTGCATCATTATTCAAATAATAAACCAAATCTCTAAGGAAAAGACAAGACTTACCTCTTACGACAAGACAAGACAACTGGTTCACATTTTTGTTAAACACTAAGACTCGTTTGGCAAATCAAACATAAACTGACAAGACAAGACTTACCTCTTATGACATTGGTTCATGTTTTTGTTAAACACTAAGACTCGTTTGGCAAATCATCACTCATAACCCAAGGTCTATATCTCTCTCCTTGAAAGATACTCTCTCTCTTTTCTTCTAGAGTCATTTGAAAACCTGTAATCCTATATCAAACTTGTAATCAACAAATTATGATTAGTGCATCATTATTCAAATAATAAACCAAATGGATTCCACCACCTGAATCTTTTATAAAGCTAAACTTTGACGGTACGAGTAGAGGTAATCCTAGTGACTCTAGTGCTGGTTGTGTTTCGAGAGATCATAATGGTTTAGTCCTTAGAGCTTTGTCAATTAAGCTTGGTATATGCACAAACAATGAGGCAAAGGCATTTGCGTTAATAGCTGGTTTAAACTTAGCTTTAAAATGTGGTATCACAAATATTATAGTGGAAGGGGATTCAATGAATATTATTAGAGCTTTTTCTAGTAATTCTTCTTCCAGTTGGAAAATTGATTATATTTTAAAGTTTGGAAGGAATCTGCTTGATCACTTCCAATCTTTTAAAATAGTTCATGCATACAGAGATGGCAACCTATTAGCGTACTTCTTGGCTAACTTTGCTTTTAGCATTAACGACTCTTCTAAGGAATGGGATTCTAACTCCTTGCTTATGCCCGGAGTTAGTAACATCATGGCTAAGGATACTCATACTTAATTTGGTTAGCATTTAGTATAGATTTCTAGTGGATTTTTGTTCATTAAAAGCTACTTCCATCTTTTTTGAGTGGCTACTTCCATTCTAATAGCTAATGTTGTTTAGTGCCTTGAGGATTATTTCATTTGATGTGTAGTACCTTGATTTTTTATTTGGGTTCAGGTTGGCAGTTTTCGCACAATGGTATATCTGACAAGAATGATTTCATTCATTGTTTTCGATGTTATTCACTTCTATATTCTTTTTTATTGTTATATCATTTACAATCTGTTGTAATTTTTTCTCCTGTTCAGTTTTATTTTTCATTTGGAAAAATTTATTGTTCTATACCATTAAACTCTAGCATGGGTTCCGCTCAACAAAATAATAGAATTCTGTTGCCTATCCGAAATTGGAAGCAGCCCTCTCTTGGTTTTCTTAACCCTAATTTTATGCAGGAAGTCTTTAAGATTTATGAAGATGCAGTAGAAAGAGCTATCTCTCAGGTTTGTGGATTGTAGGTTTTACACTCTCCTAGGTCTTTTTACCTATCTGAAGCAGTATCTCATTTTCTTTCTAATGCTATGGACCTTGTGCAAAGTGGTGATTGGGTAAGGAATTTGGGTATTATGTTTGTTCAAAATGTTCATTTTTCAGTAGACACTTTCAATGTTGCCGTAGAGGATTATGATTTGCATTTGGGTACTGCTCTTGTGGGAGGTTTGTTTGATCACAGGAATCACTTCTGCTGCTCTGAACTTCACTGCCTTTTCAATGCATTTATGCATGGTCTCCAAAGAAACTGTGTTGTGTCCTTTCATAATTCCATTCATTGTCACAGGTGAGAATTGGGGAATCATTTGGTAGACATTTCTACAAACATTTTTAATGCCTTGAACTTTCTATTGCATTATGTTCCTCCTCCTCCACCTCCTCCTCCTCAGCTAGCAGAAGCAGTGGTTCGTGATCCGCAGGGTTTTGATGGTGAAGATTTACAGGGGGATATCTAGTTTTTTTGTTAACAGAAAGATGTAATTTTCAGGTGGCTAGTTTGTATTTTTGCTGTTTTGACACAAAATTCATCCTGTAAGGTTTTGAGTTATAGACTCTTTTTGGATTGACTCATCTTTTTGAGTCAATTTTGTTTTGAAATTGTCTAAAAAGGGCTATAACCAGAGGTTTTCTTTGCCGATTCTTTCCTACTGGTATGCCTTCTTGAATCTGGCATTTTGTAAACTTCATTATATATTTAATATAATTTTAATGGTTTTACCACTTTTTCTAAAAAATAAATAAACCAAATCTCATAATGCAATATTAAATCAACAATAATAAAATATTCATTTCCATAATTCCATATATGACATTTGATATTATCTATCTTTCCTCAACAAAACATCATAATAGATTTACTTATGTCCAAGTAAACGTAAAAAGTATAGCGAGACAAAGATTGGGGATGTAACAATCTCCCTCTTATTGAGGTGAGAAGGGTTCTTTCTTTTAGCTTTTATTATTGGATTTGGGAAGGAGCTTGGTCTTGGAAGGGAGATTGTGCAAAGGAATTTGGAGTTGGCTCTTGGAAGGCTTCACCAAATTTCTTCCTTCACTTGAGACTTGAGAGGTGAAATCTCAAGGTTTCAAGTTCATCTTACTTTTCTTTTTATCTCATTTATGCTTGTAGATATGTTATGTATTTGGTTTATGTCTTTATCTTTATGTGTTGTGAAGGGTTAAAGGGTTGTAGGATTGAGCTCTCCATGTGAGAGAGCTCACCATGTGTAGGGTGAGAGAGGAATGAACCTCCTTGGGGAAAGACTCTCCTTTATAAGGAGTTTTGGTAGGCTAAGGCCTTGTTTGTGGGAGGTTTCGATATAAGTATGTATGGCATGAGTGCCTTGGTTCTTTTGGAGTCATAAGATATTTATTGATAGCAAGAGGCTATAAGGTTTTGGAGGAATGAGATTTAAGTTCTATGGCTTTGTTGGTTTTTCTCCTTGAGTGAGTGAGTCCACTCTCTCCCTTGAAATCCATTTTCATGGATATAGTGTGTTAAATTCCTTGGATGGGTGTTACTGTGTTTTATTGTGAGTGTGTGTCTTGGAATCCCTTTTGTGTGTGAATGAACTCGGGTTATTTTGTAGGCCTCCTAGCTTGGGGTGGGTTGAAATCAAGCCAATGGTTGGGAGGTGAGATTCCCTTAGCCATGGGAAAGGTTTTTATTTTCTTACGGGTTTCTTGACTCTATAGAGATATGCTTTGAGAGAGGTCTTCATGAGGTGATGTTGTGACTTTGATTTAGTTGTTAAAATAAGGTAATGTAAATGCTTTGGTTATTTTGAGCATTGTAACGGTTGGGTGTGTGAGAGAGTAAATCTCTCTTGGGAGAACCTATGTGTTGTAATAAATTCTTGAAATATGTATTTGTGTGCAAAAAAACAATGTATAATAGAAGCAATATTTTCCTTACTTTGGTTGTTATTTGAGAAATGAAAGTATTTGGCTAAAATCTCTCTCTCTCTCTCTCTCTCTCTCTCTCTCTCTCTCTCTCTCTCTCTCTCTCTCTCTCTCTCTCTCTCTCTCTCTCTCTCTCTCTCTCTCTCAATTTTGCTTATGGATGAAAGTAAATAAAAGAGATCTCTATCTTGCATCTATTTGTTCCAATTTGTACAAGTAGATTTTTAAACAAAAAACTAGTCACATTATTAATTTTACCCTTGTTTAGTTTTTAAAAAATAGTTATATTGTTGTTTCAAAGATATGCTTATTTTGTTGTTAAAAAAAAAGTTTAAAGAGAATATATATATGATAACGGTTGCCTCTTATTATATTTTGTTTCTTTGTATTTTTAATCTCTGTTACAAAAATCACAGGATGGAAACACAAACACACACACATATATATATACATATTATATATATAAATATATTTAATATGTTGAGTTGATATAAGACGAAAAAAATTTAGAGTTGAATGTTTTTTTATGTTTTAAATGCCAAGTGAAATGCTCTTTTTATCGAATGCATTAGGGTTTATGTTTTTTTTAAACATAGAAAAAAAGAAACAAAGCAATTTTTTTTTTATGGCACTGTGCCTATGGGTGTTCAAGGACTATGGGCACAGGGACCCAGGGGACC
This sequence comes from Cunninghamia lanceolata, assembly GCA_027924645.1. Lineage (NCBI taxonomy): Eukaryota > Viridiplantae > Streptophyta > Pinopsida > Cupressales > Cupressaceae > Cunninghamia > Cunninghamia lanceolata. The sequence continues at coordinate 2,641,126 of BSBN01001281.1, read as the reverse complement.
CTGTCCCCATAGAGCCTGCAAGATTTGTGCAGGAAGTGGCCCTTGCCCCCAACCAGGACAACCATAGCCTGCATAGGCCGTGACATGTTGCGGATTGTGCAGTCTACGGCCGGCTCAGCCCTTCCCACCATGCCTCTATTAAACCCTACAAATTTATTTTTATATAGTCCTAAATTGTGCAATCCACAATCGGCTCAACCCTGCGCACTGTGCATCTCTTAAACCTTGCAAATTTATTTTTATATACTCTATTTTATATGATATATAACCTTTGTGAGATATAAAAATGTTCCAATGTAATTTCTATTATATCATATATTTAGTATATATATATATATATTTAATGTTTAATATGTTTATGTTTATATGTATATATATATACAGTTTTCTACCTATGTATATACATAGAACAGTGTATATATAGAGTTCTGTGTACATACATAGTTATGTGTATATACATAGGACTTTTCCTTTTTTATAATATTTATTTGTCTAGTTATATATATATATATATATATATATATTTGATTATATATACCCTGGTAAGGGGACTAGGGACCCATCCAAAAACCAGGGCCATAGCCCAATAAGTAGTTTAAACTAATCTTATACAGTATCTAAAAACTATCTATAGGGAGGGAAAATTACAAGGCCTCTCCCATAACCTTATACATATTATAATGAAAGTTTGTAATCAAAACAAAACTAGAAACCTAGTTAACTACAAAAACTAGCTCCAATCATTACCCATGAGGTCCACCACATCTACTTCATCATCACAGGGGCACCAGGAATCAGCTCTCTCCTCCTTGACAACTTGCACCTTCATCTTCTCTGCAACCTTTTCCACCAATTTCCAAAGTTGTATCTGACCATTGTGGAGGTCATGCACATGATCTGGCAGGAATTTCATATTCAATTCTATGTCTTTGGAGAACTCTGTGATGTCCTCATGAACCAGCATTGAGGATGCCTCGACTAAGGTCATCATCTCCAAGGTAAGGGATTAAGCGGCTCCAAAAATGTTCTAGCGGCCGTGTGAGGTGTCTAGGTTGAGTAGGAACAAAGCCAGAGCCTCCCACAGACCTTCACTTTCCTCTCCTTCCACGAATTTCACCATCTCAATGATTCTCCCCACCCAACACTTTAATACTGGGTGCTTAATCTTTGCATCCAATATGGCCGCCGTATCTGCTAGGACTTGCTTACTCATCACCTTTTCCTTCCTCTTCTTAGATTCCTTCCTTTTCCCCATCTCTCCCCCCACCATCCTACTTGATCCTTTCCTCTACACCTATCTACGTCGTGGTGCCATGACTGCACACTTAAGTTTCTTGAATCCTTCTCCTGACATCTCCCCACTACCGAGATAGTCATTTGCATAGAAAAATGCAAGAAGGGGAATGAATCAATTACAAATGTGTCTTTTCTTCTTGAAATAATAACCCCAAAGCCTCGGAATGAGGCAAATGGATCACATGGAGGCTAGTGAAGAGATCGGCCTGTGAACTGTTGCATCATCATCTCAATTCATAATGAGCATTCATCAGGGAAATACATTGCCTTCCCTAAGCTGCTAAAAACATCATTGCACCGCCACCCCATCTATGCTTCCCCAACATCAAGGGTCTTTTACCTACATGGCCCTCTTCATGCTTCCACCTAATCACCTCTATCTGTCTAATGATCTCTCCCTTTATCATACAGATGTTCTTTTATGTCAAATTGGAATAGTTTCAATAGTTCAGCCGGGTAATTAACCATAAGCACTCCTTCAAGTCTATCTCTTGGTTGGTAGCCCAATCCGCTGCCATATTTCCTTTCCTTTTAATGTGAGTCCTCCTACTTCAGTTCAACTTCTTCATCAATATCCTAATCTCTATCAGCACCTGCTATAATCTCCAATTTCTCAACACCTTATTGTCCAAGAGATCAATGATCAATTTTGAGTCTCCTTCAATCCACAAACTTTTCCAATCCTTTTCCAAAGCAATCCTCAGCCCTTTTAACAAGGCATTGGCTTTGGATATGTTATTTGAGTCCACACCTAAGGATAGTGAATAGAATCCAAGTGGTTGTCCCTTCTGTTGCAAGTATGAGGATAACCAGTGTTGTCATTGATGTCAACATACTCATATTGCATTAATGAGAAGGATTGGATGAGCTATGTGCTGAGGATATTGAGGAAATTAGTCTCAATCAGGAACAGTGAAGAACAGTGATGACAATAAGGTAAAAGTCCAAGATAAGATGAAGATCAGAAGATGCGGTTTAAAGGGTTTGCAGATATGAGTCTTGAGATGATCCAGTCAAGTTTTCAGAGGTCTGCATGAAGATCTGAAGAAGTTATGATCGCTCAAGTAGAACCGGTTCTGACAGACGTTCAGTGGTGACAGAGTGTCACAGTTTGGTCCGGTGAGCTCTGAAATTGCATTATCCCATTCTGCGGATTGGAGGGAGTGTTGGAGAAGTTCGTGTGAAGTGACAACTAGATTTGTTCATGGTTTGGAGGTCCGGAAGCACCTTTTTCATTATGACAGTGATGACAGACTATGTTCTTGAAGTTCTGGATGAAGAAGAGAAGAATTCCAGTAAGCTGATAAAGTGCAGATGTTCTTGATGACTCAGGAAAGGTTTTGGTGATCTTTGGATCATCTACAATTCTTATTAGTGGTCCGTATTGAAGTTAGAGTTTGCATTTAAAGAATAACCATGGATATTGGTGTTCTTCTTGAGATTGGTCGACCGGATGTATTACACGTCTTGCGAATGATCTTGTAGGTGTTTGCTGACTTAGATGATTGTTCCTAAGTTGATGCCTTGTATAAATAAGGGATTGTGAATTCATTTTAGAGTGTGACTTGTGGTGATGAGTGTGGCATAGAGAAGAGAAGTGTGAAAGGCAGAGCAGGAGTTTTTGGGCTTAAATGGAACTGATCTAGGCATGGTAAAGATGTCAATCTCCAGTTCAAGTTTGTGATACTTGTTACTTTGTAGACAGTGTGTCTCTTGTAGGCAGTGTGCCTCTTGTGAGCAGTGTGCTCAGGCAGTGAGCCCTAATTGGCATGTGCCATCTATTTTTCTTATTCTTCTAACAGAGAATAATCCTTGGGTTAATCACCCCGTGGTTTTTCCCTTAACTGGGTTTTCCATGTCAAAATCTTGGTGCCTCATGTGTTGATGTGTATCTGCTCTGATGTTTATGCTTTATGATTTCATGATTGATTAATTAATATGCTATTAAATAACAAAGAGGAGTTAACTGTTTTGAATTAGATGCAAGTTTTGCACAATTGATTCACCACCCTCTCAGTTGTGTGCCCTAAATCTAACAATTGGTATCAGAGCTAGGTTCCTCTAAAAGGAGCTTAACCACTTGAGGAGATCGAGGATGTCGTCATACAAGAAGGACAGTCTAAAGTTTGATGGAACCAACTTCTCTCTTTGGAAAGGTCGCATGAAATGTCACTTGGAGTGTATGGGAAAGGCGTACTTGTCCATGGTCACAAAAGCATATGTACCTCCACAGGGTGGTCCGACAACTCTAAATGAAATCACAAATGCTGAAAACAATCTGCGGACCAAAGAGGCTCTTCTAAGTGCATTAACTGACTCAGAGCTCTCAAATGTTATTGACCTACCAACTGCCTATGAGATCTGGATTAAATTGGAACTTCTACATGAAGGAGATGAGTATGTTAAGAGTGCAAGGTTGCAGAGTCTCAAAGGGAAATTTGAAAGACTGAAAATGAGTAAATGAGCTGGTGTGTGGAATTAGGAATGCTGGTGGAGTTTTGGATGAAAATGAGATTGTTGGCAAAATTCTTAGATCCCTTCCTGTTGTCTACAAAATCAAGGTTGCTGCCATTGATGAATTCAAAGCCCATACAACTATCACAAGAGACCAATTGGCTGGCAAACTAGCTGCATTTGAAATGACCGAGTTTGGAGATGATCCCCCCAAGACTGAATCTACATTCAAAGCCAATGCCTCTGTGAAAGGTAAATAAAGTTTTGATCCGGGAGAAAACTCTTCAAGGAAGTTGTCATGGTATGATCAAGCAAGAAGAGACATGGAAGCAGAAGATGCAGAAACAACTCAACTTGAAGCCCTCATTGCAAAGAGACTGCCAAGAGGATCTGGTAAGTATGAAGGAAAATTACCCTTTAAGTGTTTCAACTACAATAAGATTGGTCATTTTGCCTCAAGATGTCTGGAAAGATCTACAAGGTCAAATTCTAATAGACAAAGGTTCCAAAAGAAATGTTATTATGTTCATGAAGAAGATGATAATGAAGGAGTAACAGATGATGAATCAGAGATAGGAAACAAATCTGGAAATGAATGGGTGTTTATTGCCATCAAGGAAGAAGATCCAATATCCTCTGAATCTGTCAATTATAAGGTTGTAGAAAGAGCTTTGGCTGCCCAAGTTGAAGATAAGGATGATTGGGTTATTGACAGTGGATGCTCTCACCATATGACAGATGACAAGAACAAGTTCTTAGATTTGGAAAGGTATGAAGGAGGAGTGGTAAAGTTTGGTGATAATTCAGCTAGTATAATCAGAGGAAGAGGAACTATTTCTTTTAATGGAAGAAACAAAACTGGTAATGTGCTATATGTTGAAGGTTTGAAGCACAATCTTCTCAGTGTTGGATAGTTGGTGGACAAAGGCTATGATCTCCGATTCAAGGATGGCAAATGCAAAATCTTTGAAAGATTTGGAACAGAGATTGCATCCGGTACTCAAACTAAAGGTAATATCTTCCACTTGGTTGGTGCTGGTAAAAGTTGTCTATTTGTTCAAGTTGATCAGAGTTGGTTATGGCATAGAAGGATGTGTCATATAAATTTTGATAACATCATCAAGATAAGCAATACTCAGGATGTAAGAGATCTTCCAAAATTGGTAAAACCTACAAATAGTTTGTGCAAAGAATGTCAGCTAGGTAAATAGAGCAGAGTCTCATTCAAAAGCAAGGATCAGTCCTCTACTAGATTATTGGAACTAGTTCATACTGATCTATGTGGTCTGACAAGAATCAAGAGTATGCAAGGTGATAGATATTTCATGTTACTGATTGATGACCATTCTCGGATGATGTGGGTTACCTTTCTGAAAGAGAAATCAAAAGCTTTTGAGAAGTTCAAAATCTTCAAGGCTATGGTAGAGAATCAAACCAGATTAAAACTGAAATGTCTGAGGTCTGATAGAGATGGTGAATTCACATCTGGTGAATTCATAGATTTTTGTGAGAAGCATGGTATAAAGAGACAGTTATCTGCTCCTAGGACTCCACAGCAGAATGGAGTAGTAGAGAGAAAGAATCACACCATCTAGGAAGCATCCAAGGCAATGATGATGGAAGCAAATGTTCCCTAGATGTTTTGGAGAGAAGATGTCAGCACTGCAGTCTATACTCTCATTCAAGTTCAAATCAGAAGTAATACAGGTAAGACTCCTTATGAACTTTAGTTTGGCATCACTCCTACTGTGAGATATTTTAGAGTATTTGGTAGCAAATGTTACATTAAAAGAGATGAAGATCTTGGAAAGTTTGATGCTAGAAGTGATGAAGGAATTTTCTTGGGTTACTCCACTCAAAGCAAAGCATACCGGTGTTATAACAAGAGACTAAAAAAGATGATAGAAAGTACAAATGTGAAGGTTGATGAGGGAATAGAGAAACCCTCAAGGTTTTATGAGTATGATGAAGATGATCAAGATGGTGTTCTGGCTCAAGGAGCTCAATCCTCTCCTGAAAGTCAGATTCAGACTGATCCGGTAAATCAGGAAGAAGAGATAGGTCTAAATGAGCTTTATCAAGAAGCAGAAGTGCAAGAAACTCCCAAAGTTCTAAGGTATGTAAGACTGAACCATTTTGAAGATCATATCATAGGTGACAAAAGCAAAGGTGTGCAAACTAGAAGGAAAATTGCTCAAAATTCAGATGAATGTTGTCTGATTTCAAAGATTGAACCTAAGACAATAAATGAAACCTGCAATGATGAAAATTGGACCAAAGCAATGAAGGAAGAGTTGATGCAAATTGAGAAAAATCACACTTGGGATCTTGTTTCTAGACCTAGTAACAAGAATGTGATTGGAACCAAATGGGTCTTCCAGAACAAACTAAATGAAGTTGGTGAAGTAATCAGAAATAAAGCCAGATTAGTCTGCAAAGGCTACTCTCAAATAGAAGGGATTGATTTTGAGGAAACCTTTGCTCCAGTGGTAAGAATTAAAGTAGTTAGACTATTTCTTGCTTTTGTTGCCTTCAAAGATTTCAAAGTGTATCAGATGGATGTCAAATCTGCCTTCCTAAATGGTGACCTAGAAGAAGAGGTGTACATTGAACAACCAGATGGATTTCAGTTATCTGAGCATGGTGATATGGTCTACAAATTAAAGAAGGCACTATATGGTCTAAAGCAAGCTCCAAGAGCATGGTATGAAAGGCTAGACAAACATCTTTTGAAGATTGGTTTCAACAAAGGTACTGCTGATAGTAACCTATATTTCAAAATTGATCATGAAAACATCTTGATTGTTGAAGTATTTGTTGATGATATCATCTTTGGAGGAAGAGACAGTATCTGTAAAACCTTTTCAAATCAAATGAAAAGTGAGTTTGAAATGTCAATGCTCAGTGAAATGAATTTCTTCTTGGGTCTACAAATTACTTAGATAAAGAAAGGAATCTTTATCTCTACGACCAAATATGTGAAAGAACTATTGAAGAAATTTGGAATGGAAGACTCAAAGCCAATGAACACTCCCATGGCTATTAGATGTAAGTTGAGCAAAGATGATGACTCTCCTAAGATAGATCAGACAAAATATAGATCAGTGATTGGAGGATTATTGTATCTCACTCAAACTAGACCAGATATAATGCAGGCTGTTGGTCTTGTGGTGAGATTCCAGGCTGATCCCAAAGAATCGCATGTCATGGCAATCAAAAAGAATTTTTAGGTACTTAAAAGGAACAGTTGAGTATGGTCTATGGTATCCTAGAGATCATAATTTTTCTCTCCATGCATATACAGATGCAGATTAGGCAGGAGATGTGGATGACAGGAAGAGTACAAGTGGAGAAGCATTCTTTTTGGGAAAAAGGTTGGTTTCTTGGCTAAGCAAGAAACAAGAGGCAACATCCCTATCTACAACTGAAGCAGAATACATTGCAGCAGCAGGAAGTTGCACTCAACCTTTGTGGATGAAGCAAATGCTAAGAGATATTCAAGTAGAATATGAGGAGCCTATCACAATTTTCTGTGATAATTCAAGTGCAATAAATATTTCTAAGAATCCGGTGTTGCATTCTAAGACCAAGCATATATCTATCAAATTTCACTTTCTGAGAGAGCAAGTGAACAAGGGTGAAGTCAGATTGGAGTATCTGCCCTCCAAGGATCAGCGTGCAGATATTTTTACTAAACCTCTTCCCAAGGACTCTTTTGAGTATCTCAGGGAGAAGTTAGGGGTTATTGCCCCTTTGGTGATGAACTAGGATGCACTGATGTGCATCAGTCTGGTGGATATCATAGTCATATCTTGTGATCTAGATTGATGGGAGCTGCTACTGAGGGAGAGCAGCTGGTATGATTCTAATGTGTTAGAATTGCAAGTATGAGCCCTTTGCCATTGATGTCAAAGGGGGAGAGAAGACCTGTGAAAAACAAGTGGTTGATGATCAAAGAGGGAGCAGTAAAGGAAGAGAAGACATGTGAAGAGTTGTTGCTAATAGGGGGAGCTGTGACAGAAAGGAGAAGTTCTTGCCTTGATGGTTTTTCACATCACATGTTGCCATCAATGACAAAGGGGGAGATTGTTGCAAGTATGAGGATAACCAGTGTTGTCATTGATGTCAACATACTCATATTGCATTAATGAGAAGGATTGGATGAGTTGTGTGCTGAGGATATTGAGGAAAATAGTCTTAATCAGGAACAGTGAAGAACAGTGATGATAATAAGGTAAAAGTCCAAGATAAGATGAAGATCAAAAGATGCGGTTTAAAGGGTTTGTAGATATGAGTCTTGAGATGATCCAATCAAGTTTTCAGAGGTCCACATGAAGATCTAAAGAAGTTATGATCGCTCAATTAGAATTGGTTCTGACAAACATTCAGTGGTGACAGAGTGTCACAGTTTGGTCCGGTGAGCTCCGGAATTGCATTATCCCATTCTGCGGATTGGAGGGAGTGTTGAAGAAGTTCATTTGAAGTGACAACTAATTTGTTCATGGTTTGGAGGTCTGGAAGCACCTTTTTCATTATGATAGTGATGACAGACTATGTTCTTGAAGTTCCAGATGAAGAAGAGAAGAATTCCAGGAAGCTGATAAAGTGCGGATGTTCTTGATGACTTAGGAAAGGTTTTGGTGATCTTTGGATCATGTACAATTCTTATTAGCAGTCTGCATTGAAGTTAGAGTTTGTATTTGAAGAATAACCATGGATATTGGTGTTCTTCTTGAGACTGGCTGACCGGATGTATTACACGTCTTGCGAATGATCTTGTAGGTGTTTGCCGACTTAGATGATTGTTCCTAAGTCGATGCCTTGTATAAATAAGGGATTGTGAATTCATTTTGGAGTGTGACTTGTGATGATGAGTGTGGCATAGTGAAGAGAAGTGCGAAAGGCAGAGTAGGAGTTTTTGGGCTTAAATGGAATTGATCCAAGCATGGTAAAGATGTCAATCTCCAGTTCAAGTTTGTGATACTTGTTACTTTGTAGACAGTGTGTCTCTTATAGGCAGTGTGCCTCTTGTGAGTAGTGTGCTCAGGCAATGAGCCCTAATTGGCATGTGCCATCTATTTTTCTTATTCTTCTAACAGAGAATAATCCTTGGGTTAATCACCCCGTGGTTTTTCCCTTAACCAGGTTTTCCACATCAAAATCTTGGTGCCTCATGTGTTGATGTGTATCTGCTCTGATGTTTATACTTTCATGATTGATTAATTGATATGCTATTAAATAACAAAGAGGAGTTAAGTGTTTTGAATTAGATGCAAGTTTTACACAACTGATTCACCCCCCCTCTCAGTTGTGTGCCCTAAATCTAACACCTTCTCATCTCTAAACACCCCTCCTCCCCCAACTCTACCCTGATTGCCTCGCACCACTCCGTCAAAATTGAGCTTTATCCAGCCTACATCCGGGGGCATCCAATTAATTGTCAACTCACCTTGCTTATTCACACCTTTATTCTCCTTTGATCCTAGCCATCTGAATCTTAGGCATTCATTTGCCCAATATTTTTTCTCCTCAGCTAAATGCCAATCTTTGGACTTCCAAACCTCTCCTAATTCTCTGATCAAACTCTTGATTTGATCCCACACCAGGTCTACACTCCTTTCCTTCTCATTGAAAACCCTTCTATTGCATTCTAGCCAAATGTTCCAAATCAACAGTGCCAGAAAAACCTCCCAAATCTCTTTCAAGCCTTTGCTTTTTATCCTTAACTACCACCCTTCCAACAACATATTCACATTCTTGGGGGTAGCCCAGCTTAGCCTCCATCTGCCTAAGAACCTTCCCCACAATTCTTGGGCATAAACACATAAGATAAAGAGGTGGAATCCATCCTCCCCTACTTCTTTGCACAAGGGGCATCTAGAAGGGTTGGTTTTCCCCATTTTGATCAGTCTGTCCCAAGTCAGTGCTCTATTATTCTAGGCCATCCACAAAAAGGCCTTATCCTTTGGCATTCCTTGCTTACACCAGATGAGATTGACAGCTCCAGTGGCAACTCTATTCCCTTTCCAGAAGTACTTGTTGTAGACTTCCTTCACCATTGCACTTCCTTCCCCACTAAACTGCCACCTCCTTCTATCCTCATCCTCTAAGAAAGAAATTTTTCTTATTAGCTCCTTCACTACTCCCCACACCTTAGTACCTTCCCCTACCAAACCATCCAGAGTCTTCCACTTCCATCTATCCTCCACCTACTCCTTATAATTGCTAACCCACTATCCAAGTTGAGGCTCTACTCTTGCTTCCAAGATGGCAAAATTTGGAAAGGAAATCAGAGGCTTCCCCCAACCCATGAATCCCTCCAAAATCTAGTTTTGGTCCCCTGCCCTACTTGCCAGACTAAATCAGGCTTGAGAAATCAGGGGCTTGTTTTGATAAAGTTCCAAATATTCGAACCGCTAGGATGGACTATTCCTTCTTCCCATAGGTTCTCTACCTGGTTTTGTAGATACTTTGCATGGATCACTTTGCTCCAAAGCCTGTCATGTTCCTTATATACCCACCACCCCAATTTTTCTCCCAATGCTCAATTCATGTCCTTAATCTTTCAGAAACCCAAACCCCCATTCTTTTTAGGTCTACTTACAACCTCCCATTTGACCAGATTATATTTGAACTTATCCTTAGTGCCTCTCTAGAGAAAAACCCTTTGTGTTTTCTCCATCATGCTGGCTATTATGCTTGGGATCTTGGAAACTGACAAGGTGTATATTGGGACTGCTGCCAGAGAGGCCTTGATCAATGTGATTCTCCTAGCCAGAGTCAGCCATTTTCTTTTCTAGGAGGCTAATTTTCCTTGCACCTTGTCCACCACCTTCCTCCATTCCTCCTCAGATGCTCTACTATTGACCAAAGGTTGACCTAAATAATTGCTAGGGAGGAAACCCACTTCAAACCCTAGTATTCTTTGTACTTCCAAGGTATTTGTGTAGTTCTCTTTGAGAAAGTAGATGCATGATTTATTCTAATTGACTTTTTGTCTTGCTGCCATTTCATAATCTGAGAGGATCCCTTTCAATCTTATTACTTCTTGTACTAAAGCTTCACCGAAGAGCAGCGTGTCATCCACGAACTGAAGATGAGTGAGGTTGGGGCAGCCACTAGAAACCTATAGTCCCTAGATTCTACCTTCTTCTTTTACCTTCCTCAACGAGTACCTCAGTGCCTTAGCAATAATTAGAAATAGGAATAGGGAGAGAGGGTCCCCTTGTCTCAGCCCTAGACTTGCCTGAAAGAATTTCATCCCTCTACCATTGATTAGAATAGCATACTATATTAAAGAAATGCAACTGTAGATCTAGCTACACCATGCTTCTTCGAAACCCATTTTCTTCAAGACCTTGAGCAAAAATTGCCAGGAGACCCTATCATACACTTTGTTCATGTCCAACTTGTTGACCATACCTTCCTTCTTTTATTTTTTATGGAATGGACAATTTTATGGGCCAAGACAATGCCATCTAAAATCTATCTACCTTTCAAGAAACCACTCTATTCCTTGGTGATGAAAGACTCCAAACATACCTTGAGCCTGGACGTCATAGCCTTGGCTACAATTTTGTAAATAGTATTACATAGAGAAATTGGCCTGAACTATGATTTTTTACCTTGGGGATGAGTGCTATATAAGTTAGGTTCCACACTTTTATCATTGCCCTCCTCTGTCTGCATTCCTCCACTACTTTCCAAACATCCTCCTCTACTAGATTCTAAATTTTTTGGAAAAAGCCAGCTTGGAACCCATCATGCCCTAGGGCTTTCATGGCTCCTCAGGAGAAGGCAGCTATCTTAATTTCTTCCTTGGAAAAAGGCTTCATCAAATCTTCATTTATCTCCTTGGACACAAGGGACAGAATATTTGCTAGGCATCTATTATGTGCCTCCTGATTTGTCACATTTGAGGCCTCTAGAATTCTCTAGAAGAAGCTTCTTCCCTCTTCCCTAATTGCTTCTATGTCCTCAAGAGGAGAAACACCTGGCACCTCTATTTTTTAGTATCTTATTGTTGTTCCTTCTCACCACTATTGACAAATGGAAGAACTTCATATTGTTGTCTCCCTCTTTTAGCCATCTTACCCCAGATTTTTGTAACCAGAAGATTTCCTCCATTCGTAGGATCCTGTTTAAATCTTCTAGCTTATATTTTTCCATATTCTTGGCACTAGTAGAGAACATGGAGCTTATCAAATCTTCTTCAGCCTTAACCAATTCCTCTTTTTCCCTAATTTTGAAGGAAAAAAGATTGCCCATTACATTCTTATTCCAGATCTTAGCCTACTTTTGAACCTCCTAGAGCTTTTTATGGATGATAATCCTCTTATTTCCTTTGACTTCCTTCTGCCACCATTTCTCTAGAACTTCATGAAAGCTTGGGTGCTCATACTAGAACGCTTCCATTTTAAATGGAATGCCTTTCAGCCTATGGCTGACCATCCTTACCATCTTTATAGGCCAATGATCGGAGCCTCTGAAATTACAGACTTTTGAATGAAAATTCCCTAGTTTCAAGAGCTAATATGAGTTTATCATAAATTTATCTAGTCTGCACATGATATTTTCTTCCCCTATTCGTTGGTTAGACAAAGTAAACCATCCTTCCTTAGGTTGTATATCTATCAGACAAGCCTCCTCGTAGAACTTCCTTAGTTCCATCGATCCTAAACTTCCCAAAACCCTACCACCTTTTTTGACTTTTGGGGCTAGTATCGCATTAAAATTGCCCCCTACTATCGAATCTTTATCAGGGATCGAGGATCTAAAGTCAATCACTCAGTTCCAGCATCTAACTCGGTCCCTCTCAAGGTTGGCTCCATGGATGTTGGTCAACAAAAATCTCTCTGCGGCCTAAAAATCTCTTAGGTCCACCATGATCTATTTTTCATTTGCCATTAACTCTATTCCTTCAAACCTAAATCTATTCTAGGCTATTACTAGTCCTCCTTCTGCTCTGCTAGCTCTGAAAGCACACCCTTCCGGTAATTTCTAGACTAGCTTTAGAATTTCCATCATTTCTTCTTTCCCCACCTTGGTTTCTTGTAGAAAAAAAACATCTAGAGATTCTTTTTCCACCAACCACTTGACCAAGCAGTGCTTTTCTGGGCCATTAAGGCCTTAGACATTTCAACTTATCACCTTCATTTCTTTTGAGGGGTTGGGGAGTGCTTACCCCCTTTCTTCACATATTTATTAATTTCCTAGGTCCCCTTCTCTATAACAACAAAGGCCACACTCTTAGCCTTGCTAACATCTGTCTTTCTACCCCTGAGAGAAGGGCCACTGGCATCCATTAGAATGTTTTGTTTACCTCTTTTCCCACTCCTAGTCTAGATTTTCCATTCATTCTATTTTTCCTCTGAGTCCACTTCTTCCTCTAAAATTTCTGCCCTGCCAAGAATATCTAAATCTAAATTACTTTCTATTTCCAAATTCAGCCTTGGCGACCAACTTTATTGGATTCTGCCAATACCCTTGACTCCTTAAGAATTTCCTCCTCTTGAAAAATTACGACATGCGCCTAGGATTCTATTTCTTGTTCCTTTTCCTCCGCATCACCCTGGATCTCAGGAGATCGACTCTAGCCAACATTCGGACTGGAATCCTTAGCCTCCGCATCTTCTCCATTTTTCTCAGGTTCACCTTTCTTTTCCCTAGAAAAATCATAGTTTCTTGCTAAATGGCCTATCTTCCAGCATTTAAAGCATCTAATTGGAAGGCATTCGTAATCCAATTCTTGATTCCACACTTTGATCACTAAAGATAGCTTTACAGAGTGTAGTAGGGGTTGTCTTAAATCTGGATAGACACAAATTCAAGCAAAGGAAGCCAACTTACCTTGCTGCAATGCTTCTAAACATGAAATGAAAGAACCCAATGTATTCCCTACTAACCTGAAAATCTCCTCCATCCAAAGCTCCTGTGGCATCTTGTACAATCCGATCTAGATGGGGGCTTTTTGAATTAGCTCCTTGTGGGCAATAAATCCAAGAGACCAAACTCTAATATAAAGCTCAACATTTCCCATAAACCACGGTCTGCTCTTTAAGATGTTGTCCCTTTCAAACTCTAATTGGAACTCAATCTAAAGAAACCCTAACGCTAGGAAACAAATGTCGAATTTCACCCTGAGCCACTTACGAGCAATCCAGTCCTTAATTTTTCGCATGGGGGTTCAGATTCCAATGAATTTGGCAATCAATGTATTTCTTTTTCAATCTCTCCACCTTTGAATTCAGGAGTTCATCTAGAATTTGGATCACCAGGATTTCCTCTGAGATTTGCAGGTTGACATTTCTGACCACCAACCAAGAACTGTTCTGTAGAGCTTGTCTTCCTTCTGCTTCCAATGCCAAAACTTGGAAAACTTCCTTTTCTCCATCCTTCCTGACCTCGCCTTCCTTTTCTTCTGTCTCCTTCACTCCTTCTACCCTAATTGTCTGCTCTACTTTTTTCAGCTCCATTACCCCTGTATTGTTTTATTTCCAAGCTATATATATATATATATATATATATATATATATATATATATATATATATAAAATAGAAAACCCCTCTCTATTTTTTAAAAAAGGACATATATTAGTTAGTATTTATATTGAAAATAAATACTAACTTATATAATTTTAAAACTATATAGAAAAAAGGAAAACATATTAATATATTTTTTTAAACATTTCTTTTAAATAACATTGGAGGGAAAAATGATTTTTAAACTTTTAGGTCAACTATGATATTTAAAAATTGAAACTAGTAAACTATTGTAATCTAGCAAATATGGAAAACAAAGTATTAGCCAAACTATTAGACTTGGAGAAATAATCTTCCCATGAGGGACTTGAGATTTCTCTCTCTCAACTTCTCCTCCAACCTACAAACAAAACTTCTTGTGTGTGTCAAATAAGATAATGTTGTGCTTTTATAAACCTAATTTAGGGTTAGATGTGTTGCCCTAATAATTAGGGTATTTTAAACAACTTTTAAACCTTCTTTGCATTCTCAAAACTCACTTAGGTGATAAATTAGATTTATTGTAATGTTCTATAGTTTGAGATTGATTTACTGCATTTAATTTAAATTACTCCCTAGTTCACTTTAGTAATATTATGCTACTGAAAAATTTGGAAAATTTATCGCCCATGAAATGTTATGCTATCAAAATTTTCATAGAACTAGTTTTTGGATTTGGATTATAAATGGGCATTTGAGTTAGTTAATGCTATGGTAAAATTATTATTGATTTAGTTAAATGATATTATTGTGTAGTTAAATTTAAGATTTTCATTTAATTTATTATAGAAGATGTATTGAAAGGCTTTAATGTTAATTATTTCAGTAGTTAGTTTATTGATGTTGAATTAGATAAGATTAGATTATAGTCTCTTTTAATTCCATAGTATAGTTATTTTATTTTGATTATTTAATTTCTAGGGTTAGGGTTTTGACATAGGTTGAAATTGATTTCTCACTTTCACCTAGGAAACCCTAGGGATGGTTTCTCAATGGAGACCACTCCTCTTGGCAACCCAAGATGTGATACCCAACCCCTTAGTTACTACCATCATCAAAGGGATGCGAAAGGAGTTTGCATTTTCCTACATCCTGATTGACTTTCCCACCATAGTGTGGCATGCCTAATGTGTGTTACAAATACAACAATGTTGCGTGCATATGTTACCGAGTACACATTTTGTGCTCAAGGGGGTTTTAGAGTCGGGTTGGAAATTTTTTTATTATTTTGATTTTCATGACTACATGTAAAATGTGGGCATGACATTTGATATCAGAGCCCAAGTTTCAACACTAAGAATTTAGGGCACATTTGTTTTTTCACAAGTTCATTTTAATTAAGGCACTTTTTTCATGTAAGATCTCACCTAGAACCAGGAAAGGACACTTGAACATTAATGATCTTGAGCCACTCATTTTGCATCACCATCAGAAGCTTGAAACTAAGATGTAATTCCTGACATAAGGCCTGAGATCTTACAAGCACTTCATGTCATTTTGGATAGAGTACCACCCATTGTGGGAGGACTGCAAGTGGAGATACCATTGATGTCAGCTGAGGAGCACACATCAGCTTGGAGGGAATGGAGCAAGAGTCATTCACCGCATCGAGAGGATCATGAGGAGGAGGTTGTCATGGAGTCAATTCACTTTAACTCCTTGGATTTTGAACAACAGGTAGAGACAGAAGGTCTAGTTCAGGGCTCTCATGACCCTAGAGATCAGATTAGAGACTTGCTTCATCTACATCCTTCTACTTTTGTTGGAGCTACTGAGGGGGATGAAACTGAGGCTTGGCTCCTTAGTTTGGATCGATGCTTTGGGTTACACACTTATGGGAGCAACACATAGGCTTGAGTTGCCATTCATCTCTTATGTGATTCTACATCCACATGTTGGCGCACTGAGGAGCGCAAGCACCATATTTCACTGGATACTCTATCATGAAGTACATTTCTTGAGTGATTTAGAGTGTAGTATCTATCTGAGCACTATCGCCAATGCCACATCAATGAGTTTCATGATTTGTAGCAATGAGGATCCATGATGGCTCAGTATGAGATTCAATTCTTAGAGTTGACATAATATGTTGAGTACCTTTAGGATGAGAAGCTTATTATCAATAAGTTTATTAGAGGCTTGAATGCCAGGATAGTAGGACTAGTTCGTATGGTCGATCCCTAGAATATACATGAGGTTGCTGAGAAGGCATATATTGCTGAGGAGATTCATGGGAGGACCCATGAGTCACGTGCCCAGTTTCAGAATCATACCCAGTAGTAGCAAGATCACAGCTTCCGTAGACCCCCACTCTCTCAAAAGGGAGGTTTCAAAGCTGCATCTTTTCCTCCTAGGCCCCCACCATAGTAGTAGTAGCTAGGGTAGAGCTCTAGATTGTAGTAGAGAGCACAAGGTGGCCACACTAGAGTGTGGAAATCTTAGGGTCCTTGTAGAGATCAGAGGCATTAGGCATAGGTTGTATGACCAATACAATCACAACAATATTTTAGAGGCACCTAGAGTAGTTTAGGTAGGCTAGGAGCTCAACAGTCTATTGAGATGCAGTTGGTGCATATCTAAACAAGAGGGCCATGCTATGTTTGTGGTGGCGCTGGGTACTTAGCTAGAGAGTGTTCCCAAGTGTTCGTTGTAGGAGGAAGATAGCGCACCAGAGGCTTAGAGCAGATTGTAGGTGATGTGGGTAGATCCCATTGTGTTTTTGCAGCGGTGGATAATTGTCAGGCTAACTATCAGGCCATAGTCATTGAGACCCCAAGTATGATTGGAGGTATTCTTGTTACTATCTTATTTGATTTCATAGCTTCAGACTCCTTTATATCTCCATCGTTAGTGGAGCATTGTAGGCTAGTGGCCTCTAGGCAAGACGATAGGTGGGAGATTGAGTTACCCATAGGGGCCAAGATGGTCATAGACTCAATAGTTTGATATTGCAAGTTAGAACATGGAGCCTTCACCACGATTGTAGACCTTAGGATTATACCTTTAGGATCCTATGGTGTGGTGTTAGGTATGGATTGGCTTGCAACTTATAGAGCCAAGATTGATTGTTGCCACAAGGTGATAGATTGCCTTGACAATCATTGCACCGCAATAGAGATTATGGGCATTCAAAGGCCTATATCTTTGCATATGATTTCCGCTATGCAACTTAAGTGTTGTATGTAGAAGGGATGTCAGAAGTTTGTGATCACCATGAGTGACAAATTAGAGGATGAGCCAGGGACTTCACTTGATGACCATCCTATCCTTAGAGAGTTTGCAGATGTGTTTCTGCCAGAGCTTCTAGGGATGCCACCTCGTCAAGAGGTGGATTTTCATATTTATCTTGTACTAGGTGTTGAGCCAATATCTCATGCACCATAATATGATGTCTGCACATGAGCTTATGGAGCTAAAACTTTAGCTAGAGGAGTTGCTAGCGAAGGGTCACATTCAGCCTAGTGTCTCACCTTAGGGCACACAGGTCATCTCTGTTAAGAAGAAGGATGGGTTCCTTCGCTTATGCATGGATTAAAAGTAGTTGAATAAGGTGATGGTGAAGAACCATTACCCTTTACCTAGGATTGATGACTTATTTGATCAGATGTAGGGAGCCAAAGTGTTCTCTAAGATTGACCTGAAGTTTAGTTATCACCAGCTATAGATTGTAGAGGTGGATATTCATAAGACAGCCTTTAGGACTCGTTATGGTCACTATGAGTTCATCGTGGTACCCTTCAGTTTGACAAACACCCCTGCAGTATTCATGAGTCTCACAAATGGGGTGTTTCATACTTACCTAGATCAATTCATGTTTGCATTCCTTGATGATATCTTGATATATTCATGAACTGAGGAGGAGCATGAGGAGTGCTTGCATCAGGTATTACAGTGTTTGCGAGATTAACAACTATATGTCAACTTGGTGAAGCGTGCCTTCTTTCATTCAAAGGTTTAGTATTAAGGGCACATTCTATATGGTGATGGTATCTTAGTATATCCATTGAAGATTAGAGTGATTATCGATTGTCCATCACCTACCAGTGTGACAGAAGTTAGGAGCTACATGGGGTTAGCATGTTATTACCATCAGTTCATTGAGGGATTCTCTAGGATAGCTCACCCTATCACTTCTCTTCAGCGGAAAGGGAAGTTCTTATGGACTGAGTAGTGTAAGAGGGCCTTTGGGGTCCTCAAGGAGCATCTCACTAGTGCTCCTATACTAGTAGTACCAAACCCCACATCAAATTTTATGGTTTGCATTGATACATCGTTAGAGGGACTAGGTGCAGTCCTTATGTAGGATGGTTGAGTGATCACATATGAGTTATAAAAGCTTAAGAAACATGAGCTAAACTACCCCACTCACAATTTGGAGCTCGTAGCGGTAGTTCATGCTCTAGTTAGATGGATAAATTTTCCTTTGGGATGTCATTTTGAGTTGCACTCACACCATCACAGTCTTTAGTATATCTTCATGCAGTCGAATCTAAATGCCTACCGATGGTGTTGGATGGAGTTCTTGTGTGAGTATGACTTTGATGTACATTACATCAAGGGCAAGGAGAATGTGGTTGTCGATTCCTTGAGTCAGAGTTTACATGCGATCCTGACCTTGACCTTGAGCGTAGACTTGACAGGGCATGTCTTACATCTATCAGAGGATGAGTGGTTCCTAGAGGTTCAATGGAAGATTCAGTCATAGAGGGCCCTTAAGGGCAAGTTTACAAGATATTCCATGGAGGCAGATGGGCTTTTGTGACATTGAGACTATATTATGTGCCCCTTGTAGGAGATCTTTGCACAATAGTTTTGACAGAGGCTAATAGAGGACCTTATGCAGCACATCCTGGGGTGAAGAAGATGCATGCAGACCTTAGATGTAGTTATATCATTAGGCAGGGATGAGACATAGTAGAGTTTGTAGCTCATTGCCTTGAATGCCAAAAGGTTAAGGCTAAGCATCAACATCCAACAAAACTTCTATATCCCCATGAGATACTTAAGTGGAAATGGGACACCATTTCCATGGAATTTATTATTGATCTACCTTTGTCATCTCATTGCCATGATGCCATCATGGTGATAGTTGGCAAGTTGACCAAGGTGACACATTTCTCACCAGTTCCTACTACATATAATGCATCAATAGTGGTTAGGATATTTTTGAATGAGATAGTGAGACTTCATGGAGTTCCTCATCGCATCATTTCAGATAGAGATTTAGTTTTCACATCAATATTTTGGAGAACACTACAGTAGACATTGGGCACTTAGCTCAACTTTAGTTCAACATATCACCTTGACATAGATGGGTAGACTAAGAGGGTGAATTAGGTTTTAGAGGACATGCTTCACATGTATGTTATGGGTCACTAGTCAAGATGGGAGGACTACCTTTATCTTGTTGAGTTTTCCTACAATAATGGGCATCACAACTCATTAGGTATGCCTCATTATCAGGCCTTGTATGCTAGGTGTTGCAAGACTCCTTTAACTTGGGACCACATTGAGGATAGAGTTGTGATTGGGCCAAAACTCATATAGGATGGAGCAGTAGGTTACTTTGATTAGACAACATTTGTAGGAGGCACATGATCACCAAAAGAAGTGTCAATGCCAAGAGATTGGATCGAAGCTTCTCAGTTAGCAACAAAGTATTCTTGAGAGTTTGACCACATAAGAGAAATCCACTATGGAAAGGGCTTTAAGCTTTCACCAAGATTCATTGGACCTTCTGATATTTTAGAATAGATAGGACCCATAGCTTATCGTTTAGCCTCGCCACCTAACATGTCATGCATCCACAATGTGCTTCATATTCTGTGTTGAGGCATTATGTATCTAATGTAGTTCATGTTTTGAATTGGAGTACATTACAGGTAGATTCAGACTGGTGGTTAGCTTTGGAACCCATTCGCATCTTGGCTCATCAAACATTAGCCCTTTGAGGGTGAGAGTTGACCAGGTCAGAGTGCAGTGGGACTGCTATGATGAGGTTTCAACTACTTGGGAGGATGCTACATGTTTGAGGGTACTCTACCCTCACCTCTTTGTTGACTTCTAGGAGAAAGTTAAGCCTTAGGGGGGGGGATGTGAGGCCCACCTTATTACACCTCCTGATTCAACTATGAGACTTGTTTCTATGGATTATGTTTTGACTTTGGACATTTTGGGGGACTGTCGATCCCATACATTAGACATTTGATGGCATTATTTTGTGTTTTGATTAGATAAGTGTGTTATTATATTATAATACTATATCTATACATGTTAGGTTATATTCTACTTCTATGATGATGAATGTTTTATAATACATGATGCAATTGAGATTTATAGAATGAGCTAATTGAGTTGATGGAATAATATGTTGATTTATGTTATCATGATCATAATTGTGTTGCTAAAAGTGAATTTGATTTGGGAATATAGTCAATTTTATCATATCATATGGAAGTGAGATTATTGAAAATGTATGAACTTGTGCGATCATGTGTGTGTAAATTGAATTGCTTCAGCAATGATATACATTGGACTATTGATGTGTGTGTAAGTGTGTTGGTTATTTCCATGGCTAATGGAAATCAGAGATCTTACAAGTAACCCTAGTAATTATCCCCGTGATGCCAACCTAGTCCCTAAGGTGGACAAACATTAATTGTGTTTGAGAATGAATGTAATGTGTTATTAATTTATGTTAATTTTAATTTGAGTCTCCTAAGGTTCACTTAGGATGAGGTGGATGATGTGTGTCATCCATGTGTCCATTTTCGTTCATGGGTTTTAGGAGCTTTTTAAATGATGATTTTTGAGCTTTTTTATGTTAACTTCATGTGTTTAAGGGTCCTAGGTCAAGTACCTATGGGTTAGGTACCTTATAGACCTCAAATCATGAGTTTTAACTCATATTTGACCCCTTTATTTGACTATGGGAGTTAAGTGGCGAGATTAATGATGAGTGCCAAGTTGTACCCATGAAATACATCTATTTACCTCTCTTTTTCTCCTTCCTGATTCCATCTTTCCTAATTTCTACACCCGAATAGGCCAGCAAGATTGTTCTAGTTAATGATTAATTGAGATAGATTACTTAAGATCATAATTTCTGATTGAGTGACTAATGTGCATGGAATTGATGGAAAAATGCAGAAACTTCTCTCTTTTTGAATCAATAGGTGTAGATGCTAGGAACAACAATTTTTTACATCTCTAGAGATAGTCTTCAATGATCTTCGGAGACAATCCTAGAATACCACGACACTAGAAGTTTTGAAGGAAAGAGAAAGCCTCTTGCGAGCTGAACAAAGAAGGCCACACTGGTATCTCCAAAGCTATAGACATATCTTTGGACCTACAGATAGGGACAGATATCTCTGGTACCTCCTCAGAGCAAGGCATATTTCTAGCATAAGCTGCCGATCAAGCACTCTCAGCAGTAATCATAATACCCCTCATTTCACTCAAATTGTCACCTGAGTGGTGAAGGATCATCTTTAGTTAAACTGCTGGAGTTTTTATCTTTTTAAAGTTTTTACATGAGTTACAAATAGAACTAATTCAATATCCATATTTTCAGGGCCTCACTGCCCAAATGTATTAAGACTCAAACTTAGAATTCTGAGTGGACTTTTGTTCCACTCAATCTACTTTTATTGCATGATTAGTTTCCATAGTTAGATAGCTAGTGTAATAAAGAGATGGATGTCATCTCATAGAAGAACTGGTAGATAAGATAAGTGATATGTCATCACTCATTTTCATATATACTTATAGAAACAGCATAAGAAATATACGATGATTGATTTATTCTGATTCTCAATAATCTTAGTTCCGTAATATCAATATTTTTCATGAATGCAAAGTGAATGGAATTGGACTACATTTAGTTGTGATCTTCTTTTGTGCTGATTCCCTACTATAGCCTTCAGCCCCAAGGGTGTGGAGCAAGGGCCCACTCTCACCACCAAGGAAGAAGGCTAGTACCATTGTTTTATTACTTTAGATTTTGTTGTGAAAAGTATTTACTGATTTTGATAGATAGATGCATGTTACTATTTTTAAATTGCTTTAAGTAACTTCTTGTTTAATTCTATTTTTAGCATTCCTTAAATTCATTCAGTAAGTAGACAGATTAATCTCTTCAAATTGGTAGAAGTCATTAAGATTAGCTAGGAAAACTGGTAACTGTAGAATCCCTGATTGTAGATAGCCGAGGACATAGTCCCTGGATTCTTGACATCTGAAATATGATTAAATGATGAGGCACAACGACACCTTGTCATTTTTGGCGCCATTGCTAGGGACTTATTGTGTTAATTAGGGAAACTTATTTAAAATAGTTTTTAGGATAGATCTGTATGGTTAGAGCTAGAGATTTAAAAGGAAGATATATAAAGCAGACACCCCAACAACAAGCCATAGGGGAAAGCAGTGGGGTGGCACAAGATCTTGTTGAAGAGAGAAACCTAGAACCTACTTTGGAAGCTGCAGCTCAAAAAAAAATCCCTTAGATCCTCCAAATCTTCCACTTGCTGATTATATCTAGGAATTACAACAAAAGTTTCAGGTAGATCCTTTGATAGAACCTAATTTCCTAGAACCTCAGGGAGAAGAACCAGTACTAAACACGGACAATGATATTCATGAAGAAGAGGAAAATCAGGCTCCAAGAACCTTCTCATATCCTATTGTTTTGGCTACTGGAGACAATGCTCCTATGAAGAATATCACACCAGCACACTTGCCAAATTTTAGAGGACTTTCTTCTGAGGATCCAGATTAGTTTTTGTTTGAATTCAAAGTAGTCTGCCAAACTTATGATTATGGATCAGATAACCAAAAACTCAAACTATTCCCTTCAACCCTGAAAGATTCTGTGATGAGATGGTTTATGGGTTTACTCCAAAATTCTATCCACTCTTGGGATCAGATGGAAACATAATTTTTGGGAAAGTATCAAGATTACTATAGATCCAGTAATAAAAATGAAGAATTGTTTAAAATTAGGTAGGGGGAGGAAGAGACCTTAGAGGACTATGTGGATAGGTTTAATTTTGCTTTGAGAAGGTATGGGAACCTAGTAGATCACTCCTTGGCTAGAGCCCTATTTGTAAAAGGATTGGATAAAGAATCAAAACAGGCACTGGATCTAATGGGAAAAGGAAATATCAACAAAATGGATATACCTGCTATAGAAGAACTCTGCAGGAACTATTCTAGAACCCAAGATGGAGTGAGGTCATCCAAAATTTTTAAACGGAAGAATGAAATAGGACAGTTAATAGGAGAGATTGCAAATCTAAAAATAGATATTCTAGTCCAATTAAATACCACATTGGATGGAATTCAAGCAAAAACTAGAACAACTGATCAAAATAGAGCAACCGAACCACTCTCCATCCATTGTCCTAGGTGTAGAAATAAACATCTATTAAGATAATGCCCTTTGGACAAATCAGAGATTTGTCAGATCTATGATAGGGAACGTCCTACTAGTTAATGTAGTCAACTTCCAGCCTTGAAAAGATTGAGTAAGAAGAATGTTGTAATAGAAGAGGAATTGAACTATGTGGGACAAAAATAAACTAGGAATTTCCCTTATAATCAATAACCAAACCAGCCTTCTTACAGGGGTCCTTCTAATTGGGGAAATAATCAGTGGAATCCAACTTGGCATGGGCCTCAAAATAATCCTCCTTGGGGATAGCAGGATTGGCCAAGTCAACATTAGCAAAACCAAAATTGGCAAAATCAGCCTTGGGGAAATCAACAGTGGCCACCACAGTTTGGATCATAAAATATGCAACCTCAATGGGGTTCTCAACAGGGATATAATCAGCAATAGCAGGGACAACCTAGATGTTTCCAACCTCAACAACAAACTTTACTAACTGGACCCTCCAACACACAAGGTCAATCACAAATTAACCAATTAGCTAACCACCTTTACCAACTCAGCCTATACCAAACCCACAGAATAAACAGGGAGCAGTTGTTTACATGACAGAGCAAGAAAATCTGGCTGGAATTAATGCTATATATTCAAATAATCTCCAGCTGCATTCTGGGAAAGCATTCCTAAGACCATCTCCTCCAACTATAGTTGAAGTAACCAATGATGAGGAACCTAAAAATTTGTCCACTCAACCCCCAGAGGAGATTACAAACAAAAAAGTGCTAAAAGAATCATCCTTGGATAACTCCGAAGTTGCTCCTAAAAGACTGACTCCAGAGAATATTCCTAAACATAATTCTGACAAGAGCTCTAGAGATGGAAAAACTATCACCATACCCAGAACGGCTTAAACAGTATGTTCCCCACCAAAAAAACCTTACAAAAACAAGTCCAAACCAATCTAGAATAAAAATTTTTACAAGAAATCAAGCAACTAAACATTGAAATTCCTCTTCTCCAAGCAATCAGTGATGCACCAGAACTAAATCAATTCATTAAACAGTATTGTATCAAAACGCAGGGTAGGAAGAAAAACTTTCCCTCCACAATACAGGTGGAAGGAAAAGTTGTAGATCTATTGATGGGAGAAATTCTCCTCCCAAAATATGGAGACCCTGGAAATCCTATCATAACTATTTTCATATCAGGGGTAGAAATTTCAAATGTTCTGGTTGATCTAGAAGAAGCAATTAATGTGATGATAGTTCACACAATGAACAAATTAGCTCTATCAGGTATCCAATACATAACTACAATTCTTCAACTTGCTGACCAGTTAGTAGCTGTTCTAAAAGGAGTAATCACTGATGTACTAGTTGTGATAGATTCATGGGAATTTCCAGTGGACTTCCTGATATTAGAACCTAGAAACCAGAGAAATGCTTATCCTCTGATTTTAGGAAGACCATGGCTGGCTATAGCAACAGCATCTATTGATTGTCAAACTGGAGATATGGTCATTTCTAATGGGATAGATTTGAAGAAAATATCTTTGTATCCTCTAGCTAAACCATCAATACATTATACAAGAAGAGTATGGGTGGATGAACCAGAGAACAATGACAACAGTGCCTCAGTAGCTATGGTAACCATCAAGGAACATCTGGAAGAGTTAGAAGAAGAAATATACTATGATACAACGGAAGACATCACTCACATTCTAATCAATAAGGATGTGATGGAACTCGCCCAAGCTTCTAGGAGAGAACTTCTTACTCCTCATTATACCCTCACCAACATCATTCCTTGTGGGGAAACCTTTTATAGAGACTTAGCCACTTTCCACATGTTGCTTCCACATTCTTGTCCTCTCAATACCATGACTCCAATGTATAGATTAACTACATCTATGGATCAAATCACAAAACAGGTCATGATTTTACCAGGGAAAACACTTAATATCAATACTCAGTTAACAACAAATTAGGAAGAAAAACTTATCCAACTTTTGATTTCCCATTCAGCATCTTTTGCTTGGGAATACCAAGATATGAAAGGCATACCTCCTAAAATCTATACCCATCATATATACACTAAGGATATTAAACCTGTCAGACATCCCCAGAGAAGATTGAATCCTACTTTAAAGGACATTGTCAAAACTGAAATAGAAAAATTACTTCAAGCATGGTTTATATATCCAATCTTAGACAGTCAATGGGTCTCACCCCTTGTCATAGTGCCTAAAAAGAATGGGAAATGGAGGGTGTGTATTGATTATAGAGAACTAAACAAGGCCACAAAAAAGGACTACTTTCCCTTACCATTCATTGACCAAGTACTCAATAACCTTGTTGGGAGAAAGTATTTTTCTTTTCTAGATGGATTCAGTGGGTATAATCAAATTCAAGTAGCACCTAAAGACCAGGACAAAACTGCCTTCACATGTTCTTGGGGAACTTTTTCTTACAAAGTTCTTCCTTTTGGACTATGCAATGCCCCAGCTACATTTCAGAGACTTGTTTTAGCTATTTTTGTAGAACTAGCTAATGAATGCATGGAGGTCTATATGGATGACTTTACTGTGTATGGGGACAATTTTGAAGAAGCTCTCACAAACCTTGAGAAAGTACTAAAATGTTGTGAGAAAAATTAATTGTCCCTTAGCCATGAAAAGTGCTTTATGATGGTGGAGGAAGGAATTGTTTTGGGACACCACATTTTAGAAAAGGGGATCAAAGTGGATCAAAACAAGATAGAAGTGATCACATAGTTGCCTTCACCTAAAAATTAGATAGATGTTAGAAGTTTTCTAGGTCATGTAGACTACTATAGGAGGTTCATAGAAAATTTCAGCAGAATAGCTGCCCCCTTGTTTACCTCGCTTAACAAAGACATAGAATTTCTATCAACAGAAGAATGTCAATCAGCATTTGAAACCTTGAAAGAGAAGCTTACTGTCACACCAATTTTGAGAGGACCTAATTGGACTTTGCCATTTCACATACAGACCGATGCTTCAAATGAGTCCATTGGGGCAGTTTTAGGACAAAAGGAGGAAGGAGAAAGTATGCATGCCATTTATTACATCAGTAAAAACCTTACCTCTGCAGAAAGAAATTACACCACAATTGAAAAAGAATTCTTGGCAGTCATCTATGCTATAAACAAATTCAGGCATTAGATCACTAGATATAAGATATTTGTACACACTGATCATGTAGCCATCAAGTACCTAATGAATAAACCAGTAGTGGGTGCAAGGATTATCAGGTGGTTATTGCTATTGTAGGAATTTGATATTACCATAGTTGATAATCTAGGAAAGTTTAATTTGGTTGTTGATTTTCTATCAAGATTGCATACAAGAGGAGAAAACCAACTAATGG
The DNA here is from genome assembly GCA_027924645.1 of Cunninghamia lanceolata. NCBI lineage: Eukaryota > Viridiplantae > Streptophyta > Pinopsida > Cupressales > Cupressaceae > Cunninghamia > Cunninghamia lanceolata. Next base: position 2,614,072 of record BSBN01001281.1, on the reverse strand, counting down.
AGGACAAGTTCCCAGATGAACATCTTTTTGCTATCTCCTCTATTACACCTTGGTTTGCTGACATAGCTAATCTTTTAGCTACAGGCTTGTATCCATCCCATTTTACATCAAAACAAAGAAAATGTTTAGTAAAGAAAGTTTATTTGACAAATGGCTAAATGGTTTACTATTTAAATGTGGTCCTAATTTCATTCTACGCAGGTGTTTAAAAGCTGGTGAGATTTTTGATGTGTTGAGAGCATGTCATGATGAAACATCTGGTGGCCATTACTCCTTCCACCGGACAGTCCACAAGATCCTCGAGCTGGTTACTATTGGTCCTCTCTTCATAAAGATACAAAGAAGTATGTGTAGCATTGTGACCAGTGCCAAAGGATGGGACAGCCAACCTTTACCCAGGAGATGTTTTTGCATCCTCAACTCATGATGGAACCATTTGAGCAGTGTGGTCTAGACTTTGTGGGACCAATTTCTCGACCATCATCAAGCAAAGAGTACATTCTAGTATGCACAAACTATTTTACTAAGTGGGCTGAGGTTCAAGCATTACAATTTGCAAGAGAAGAAAAAGTTGTTGATTTCCTTTACAATAAGATTTTCTTAAGGTTTGGAGCCCCAAGATCAATAGTTTTAGACAGAGGACCTCAGTTTACTTCACAAGTAATCAAAGCATTCACAGATTTATATCAAGTCAAGCATAGAAAACACCATCTTGGATAGGATACCTTTTTCAAGAGAGGTGAGATACCTATATTTCACCTATGTTGCTGTGTGCTAAAAACACCATCAATAGAATTTGTGCAGAAAGAGGGCAGAACAAAGGTTATAATGCAAGCTTTTAGTTTTGGTGTTCATTGCACATACTAAAATGAATTGACTATTCAGGAGATTCAGTTCCAATGGGTACACATAACGGTTTCAGTCATGAAATCTCTTCATTCTTCAAAGGACCATCTCAGCAGTCATATCATGAAGAGAACTTCCAAGTGAACATCCCAATTTTCAAAGAAGTGTTAGATGGGCAGATCAGAGTGAAGTATCCTCTGCTGACATCACTTAATTTTAGTTCACCTTAGGTCTACACTATGCATCTTGGAGAGCCACATGACAAGGTTGACTGTTTAACTTTTCTTCAAAGAATGGATTTGCATTTAAAAGGACTGTTATCTATCTTTGAAATATACAAGTTGAAAGTGGGATATATGCATGGCAGCCATATTTAGAGCAAAACCATGCAAGGAGATGTAGTACAGATGGATACACATTACTATAATCATGTCCCAGTTGAGAGCATACAAAGAGTTGAGGTTGCAGGAGCTGTAAATCCACCATTCATAATTGATCATAGTCAAAAGGATAGTTTGCACACTAAAAAAATTGAAGTCCCTCAAGTTGCTCATCAAAATACATGTCCAGATGATGAGGGTAGGAAATAAATATGGTCTGTAAGTCACACAACCAATGAGTATGAGATCCATGACTAGTTAAAATCTCTTTGTTAGTCAGACAAATCAGAAGAGTATGATGTTTGAGCTTGGTTAAAACTAAGTTTGCAATCACAGGACAATAAACAAAGCAATGTGCAAGATTGGATTTCTGCTGCTGAGGGTGTTGATATGATTGATGATGAAAAGCCCTCATGAATAGTCATGTTGAAGATGCAGATCAACGATCAAATGTTTCATAGACATGAGGTCCTACGATCGAATTTGTTGCTATAGTGGTGTAGAATAGTAGTTCCTTGTAGGTGGTTGATAATTCTAAGTTTGAACAATAGTTAGATCAAATCAGATGTGTGCAAGAACAAGAAGAAATCAGTCCTCCAAATGAAGAACAGTCATGGACGGCAATGCAGAAAATTGTTCCAGTTGACACACTTGAGCCACAATTAGATTGTTTGATGAAAAGTGATCAAGCTCATGAGTATATCAGCACAGTGCATCACAAAGATCAGTCATATCAGCCCAATACATTTGCTATAGTTACTCCCACAGAGTTTTTAGTTGAGTCCAATGGACAAAATATGGATGATACATCATTACAAGGTGACATTGGGATTAAAGATCTAGTCATAGAGGATGCAAGAGACTTTATTATTGCTACAGACTATGAACTTACAGTCCAATATCAAACACTAGCTGAAGTAGGAAGGTTGCTGATTAATGCAGATAATGTTTTTTTAGAACATTTGACTGATTTTCATGAAGACAATACAAGTTTATCATATATTCACCAAGCTGATCCTATTCACTCCTGCATAAAAGAAGATCTCCACATGGCTGATGTTGGCATGCTACTAATAGATGAGAGCAATAGTATGCAATATGAGAATGAAAATCAAACATTCATGCAAAGTGATGGTTTGGAATCTTTTTCATGTCAGGCACTTGATCACATAATTGAGTTGGTATCAACAATAAGTAAGGATATGCTACTGCATGGGAATTCACAGTACATGTCAGACTTTTCTTTGACTAATTTATGCAGAGTTCATCCAAATGATCCACATTCTGAAGAAGGTTGTCCAGACTTCCTATTTTCTTTGGAATTTGTTACAACATCCAATGCTCCAGAGGTATCTGATGCACATGATATGACCCAGCGTGAACTCAGACCTCCAGAAGGTGCAAAAGTTAGTGGTAGAATGTAGCAAGGTGATGAACTTACATCTCTGATAGATGGTACTGCAAATCAGGTTGTATCTTCCCTCTTCTCACTTGGTTTTGAATGTTATCAATTTGACTACGGTGATTTAGGAAAGAAAACTTGCATATGGATTGATCATGGCCTGAATGAATTGCCCCAATTGCTGATCTTATGTGACTGGTACCCTAAACATGAACCCAACCTGCCCATACCTTACTTTTCAGAGTACAAAGATGAATTTGCCTGGCTTAGGGCATTCACCTACACCTTGTTACTCCTGCATGTCTTAAGAAACAAATCGTGGGGAAGTGTAAATACTTGTTGTCCAAAGCTTGTGTACATAGTTATTCTTATTTCTAGTTAGGTTTTAGTTTAGTTTCTGCTTTCTATTTTCTGCTTTTCCTAGCTATTAGTTGTTAGTTGTTTCTTTCCTTAGCTATTAGATGTTGTTTTCTTTTCTTAGATTAGTTGCTCTTTGCTTGCTTTTCTTTTTCTTCATGTGCTTGTTTTGTCGGGGTTCTCCATTTCTTGAGTGTGGTGGTAGTTGTGCAGTCCTACAAATGGTCCTCTTTGGGTAAATAATCTAGAGGATTTCTTTGAGAAACCTTAGTTTTCCACTCAAGTCTTTTTGTGGGTTCTATTGTTACTCTTAGGTGATATGATGCTTGTTCATGGGAAATGAGTCAATAGTTTGGTTCACTTGAAGTATTTTCTAGTCATATATCTTTCACATATTTAATGATCCTAAAACTTCCAAGGGAGTCTTGGTGATCTTGGGTTAAGTGAAAAATCTATAGGCTCACCTTTGCCGCCACTATGATTATCAGCCTAGCGAAGTTGGACCAATTCGTAGCCCATGTGATACTTATCATGTGCTGCAAGGATATGCGGTGCTTTTTAGTACTCATATCAAGAGCTAAGCTCCAAAGCATTATTAAATGAAAATTCTGTTAAATTAATACTTTCTAAATTTCTTATAAATTATTCATTTAGCTAGAGGATTCAAGTAACTCTATCAGGGCTATGGATGCCTAGCTGGCAGTAGAGCAATGCTTGAGGGAATCATAGAAACATCTTTGTCAGGGCTATAGACACCTGCTGGTAGTGGGACAATATCAAGGTAGTTCAAAAGGTGTGTATTTTTATGTAGCTTAATGCAAGAGAACCTTAATGATCTTGGCTATGGAAGGAAGGGAATGATTACAACTGCACACACACAGACTTTCAGGATATGACTAGTTGTGTTGGGTTAGTGGTCTCTGCTTCTTTGATATTGTATCATGTAGTCTAGTCTAATATGTGGGAAACACATAGATTTTAGGTTTGAAACTAAATTTTATCTTTAAAATTCTTTGGAGCATTTCCCCAGCAGAGTTGACATTTGTTGTGCCTTGTACACATGCCCCATTTTGCCAAATGGAGACCCCCTCTTTTGCTTTGGCTTAAAGTCTCAACCTTTGTTACTTATGATGATGAGAGGATGAAGTTGTACATAGAGTGTAGGATTTGCTTCAAATCTAGGTATTTTGCATGATTGGAATCATTTGATGTCTTTCATTATTGATTTGGAAGTGTCTTGGACAATCTTGTGACTGAAAGATATCCATTTGCTGCCTTCTAAACTAAAATTGGGTGTTACTGCATTCTGCTCCAAAATCCTATGTCACTAGATATTGCCCTTAAAATTGCTTCTACAGGATGTGTCATGTTGAAATTCCTAGTTTCTAGGTCTTAGAGTTGAAAAAATCATGTCAAATTTCACATGATTTCACTAAGGGGTTCATATACTTTCACTCTGATGCATGGTCCTAAAGCCCTGATTTGGCTAAGTCTGAAACCCTAAAAATCCTGAAAAATGGCTAAGTCTAAAATCTGGTGGAACTTCAAAAATCTAGAATATGCATGTCAAATCCTATGGATCTAGAACCTATCTCAAATATCCTGACAGTATATTTCAAAATATTTAAAGTTCAATATCTAAACATATACTTAAATATATTTTGAAATATACTGTCACCCAGGGACTGTCAAAATCTGGCACTAACATTGCCTCCTACTGCCAAAAGTGCTAAAACTAGCTTTCACTAGCATGGAACTAAAAATTGAATTCACTGACTTTGAGCTAAAAATAGTCACTACCGACTTTCAGCGCTAAAAATATTGCTCACAAACTTCTGCGTAAAAATCATCACCTACCGACCTTAGCGCTAAATTCACCTCCAACTGACTTTTCATCATTAGTACCCAAAATTCGTGCAAATAAATGGCACCCAAAAGTAGCGCAAAAGCCTATCGCACTGAAAACAAACCTCTCTGACCTGCCCTAGTATTGCACTTCACTGCCTAAAGTCAGTAACACCCAAAATCAGTGTTTTTTGGACATTTTGGCCTAAAAATTGAGTTTTTCAAGGGGAAACTTGGATTTTCTTGATGGATTTGGATTGTACAACTAGTTGTCACATCATGATGAACATTTTTACCAAGACTATGTGGATTTTTGGCACATTTTACAACAATTAATGCCACTGCACATGAAAAGTCAGTACCCCCCAAAATTCTTTTTTTTTGTAGAAAAGGCTATAAAAACATGAAATAAAAGTCCCCAAATGGATCCTAATGGCTATAAAAACCTCCTAGATCAATATATCGGCCAAATGGGTACTTGAAAATGGTAAAACATGCAGAAAATCATGTGAAAATCACTGGATTTGAGAGGTTGTTCAAAGAAAAGTGACATTGACAATCAGTTATTTTTTACTGATCCATGATTGCAAATGGACATATTTTGATTCAAAATGATGGAAAATGACTATTTAAGATGAAATTGATGCTTTTCATTGTGAATTATAGGTCTTGGGGGACAAAGGACCCAACTAGAGCCATTTTTGAAGGATGAACATACAGAGGTACCCTGCTGGCCCAGAACTGTAGAATCGATATTCTATCAATCAAATTGTTGTTGCACCTATAAGAGAAGATCAATATAATGTCTAATATGATAAAGATGAGTCTCAGGAGCTAAAAGACATAGAAGATCATGCTAAATCACTATTGTTCATGTAGATCTAGTTCATTACACAAGACATGCATACGGTTGTTCCCGCAATCTGGTCATCAAGATTTAGTCCAGCAAGCATCCAGTTGGACATGCCTTCATAAAAAATGTGCCACATACTCCCCTTGATTCAGTCAGCATTTGGAATCCCATTAATCCACATCAACTCATATTTTCAAGGGTCATTTGACTTTATTTTGACTTTATTTTGCCTTGAAAATTGGCTCTTTGTCATATACATCCAAATGGATATCCATTGTGTCTAGATTCAATGTATTTGCAACCTGTATTTTGTCTTTTGCCTACAAGACAGGCAAATTTTAAAATGTAACTAACTATTGTACCTTATTAAATTCCATGTAATTTGGACCCTTGGTGTTGATTTAATCTCCACCATCCATTGAAAAACTCGGTATGGTGCCTTGTCTATAAAAGGGCCATCATTCTCTCATTGGAAGTAAGATTTGATAATGAATTGTTGAGACTCTATCAAAATTTAGTCAATATAAAGCAAGTTTTTTAGGTTGCAGGGGAATTTGTGTTTCTGTGTTGTCTCATTTTAGATTTCATGGTTCATGTCAATCTGAAATTAGTTTACATTCAGTTGCATTGGTGATTAATTATTTAGATATTTGATGGATTTTTTGTCCATACCATTAATGGTTTGCTGATTATATGTCATTGTGCATGGTTAGTTTGGGCATAGTTTATGAGATAAGTTTGATTGTATGATTTCATTGAGCTGCGCCAAGGATTGGATGTTTGATGAACCCTCTACAATTTGAAAATTATTACATTCCCTTAGAAGATTGCACAATCTATATGGCATTGTGGGCTGCCTAGTTAAGCAGAGATTCATTTATTGTTGGGAATCTATCTATCTATCTGATTATCATTTCTGCAAGTGTCTACAGGGTCTCTCTTATCCTTTCCCTCTTTCCCTTTTCCTTTTGCATTTTATTTACATAGAGTTTGTTAGATTCATGTTTTTGAGCAGCATTTCATTTCCCATCTGCTAAAATTTTAGACTTCACAGTCTGAACCACCTAGGGTTTCTGCACTTGCATTGTTATTATCTTTTATAAACCCTGTATTTCATGTAAGACCCTTGTTAGCACAGCTATTACATTCCACTGAAGTAATTCCAAGCAAGCTAAGACCTAGCTGTATTATTGTTGGTGCAGTCCTATCTTGGATAGGATACCTTTTTCAAGAGAGGTGAGATACCTATATTTCACCTACATTGTTGTGTGCTAAAAACACCATCAACAAAATTGGTATTAGAAGGAGGGAAGAATGAAGGTTACAATGCAAGATTTAGTTTTGGTGTTCATTGCACATGTTGAAATGAATTGACTATTTAGGAGATTCAATTCTAATGGGTACACATAAGGGTTTCAGTCATGAAATCCCTTCAATCTTCAGAGGACCATCTTAGCAGTCATATCATGAAGAGAACTTCCAAGTGAACGTCCCACTTTTCAAAGAAGTGTTAGATAGGTAGATCAGAGTGAAGTATCCTCCACTGACATTACTTGATTTTAGTTCACCTCGGGTCTGCATTGTGCATCCTGGAGAGCTACATGACAAGATTGACTATTTAACTTTTCTTTAAAGATTGGATTTGCATTTAAAAGGATTGTTATCTATCTTTGAAATATACAAGCCTGAAGTGGGATATATGCATGGCAGACATATTCAGAGAAAAACCATGTAAGGAGCTATAGTACAGATGGATACACATTACTATAATCATGTGCCAGTTAAGAGCATACAAAGAGTTGAGGTTGCAAGAGCTGTAAATCCACCATTCAGAATTGATCATAGTCAAAAGGATAGTTTGCACACTGAAAAAATTGAAGTCCCTCAAGTTTCTCATCAAAATACATGTCCAGATGATGAGAGTAGGAAATACATATGGTTTTCAAGTCACTCAACCAATGAGTATGAGACTCACGACTGGTTAAAATCTCTTTGTCAGTCTAACAAATCAGAAGAGTATGCTATTCTAGCTTGGTTAAAACTAAGTTTGCAATCACAGGACAACAAATAGAGTAATGTCCAAGATTGGATTTCTGCTACTGAGGGTGTTGATAAGATTGATGATGAATTAGCCCTCATGAATAGTCATGTTGAAGATGCAGATCATCAATCAAATGTTTCACAGACATTAGGTCCTAAGACTAAATTTGCTACTACAAAGGTGCAGAATAGCAGTTCCTTGTAGGTGGCTGATAATTCTAAGTTTCAATAGTAGTTAAATCAGATCGTATGTGTGCAAGAACAAGAAGAAATTAGTCCTCCAAATGAAGAATAGTCATCGATGGCAATGCAAAAAATTATTCCAGTTGACACACTTGAGCCACAATTAGATTGTTTGATGAAAAGTGATCAAGCTCCTGAGTATATTAGCACAGTGCATCACAAAGATCAATCATATCAGCCCAATACATTTGTTGCAATTACTCCCACAAAGTTTTTAGCTGAGTCCAATGGACAAAATATGGATGATACATCATTACAAGGTGACATTGACATTAAGGATCTAGTCATAGAGGATGCAAGAGACTTTATTGCTGCTACAGACTGTGAACTTGTAGTCCAATATCAAACACCAGCTGAAATAGGAAGGTTGTTGATTGATGCAGATAAAGTTTTTTCAAAACATATGACTGATTTTGATGAAGACAATACAAGTTTATCATATATTCATCAAGTTGATCCTATTCACACCTGCATAAAAGAAGATATCCACATAGTTGATCCTGGCATGCTACTGATAGATGAGAGCAACAATATGCAATCTAAGAATGAAAATCAGACATTCATGCAAAGTGATGGTTTGGAATCTTTTTCATATACAACACTTATCAGATAATTGAGTTGGTATCAACAATAAGTAAGGATACGCTATTGCATGGGAATTTACCACACATGTTAGACTTTGCTTTGACTAATTTATGCAAAGTTCATCCAAATGATCCACATTCTAAAGAAGGTTGTCTTGACTTCCTATTTTCTTGGGAAGTTGCTACAGCATTTAGTGCTCTAGAGATATCTGATGCACATGATATGACCCAACTTGAACTTAGACCTCCTGAAGGTGCAAAAGTCAGTGGTACAATGCAACAAGGTGATGAACTTACATCTTTGACTGATGGTACTACAAATTAGGTTGTATCTTCCCTCTTCTCACTTGATTTAGGAAAGACAACCTGCATATGGATTGATCATGGCCCTAACGAATTGCCCCAATTGCTGATCTTATGTGATTGGTACCCTGAACATGAACCTAACCTACCCATACCTTACTTTCTAGAGTACAAAGATGAATTTGCCAAACTTAGGACATTGACCTGCACCTTGTTACTCCTGCATGTCTTAAGAAATAAATCGCAGGGAACTGTAAATACTTATTGTCCAAAGCTTTTGTACATAGTTCTGCTTGTTTCTAGTTAGGTTTTAGTTAGTTGTTTGTTGTTTTAGTTTAGTTTCTGCTTTCTATTTTCTACTTTTCCTAGCTATTAGTTGTTAGTTGCTTGTTGTTTCTTTCCTTAGTTGTTAGATGTTGTTTTCTTTGCTTAGATTAGTTGCTCTTTGCTTGCTTTGCTTTTTCTTCATGTGCTTGTTTTGCCAGGGTTCTCCATTTCTTGAGTGTGGTGGTAGTTGTGTAGTCTGTAAACGGTCCTATTTGGATAAATAATCTGGATGATTTCTTTGAGAAACATTAGTTTTCCACTCTTGTGGCTTCTATTGTTACTCTCAAGTGGTATGATGCTTGTTAATGGGAAAGGAGTCATTAGTTTGGTTCACTTGAAGTATTTTTTAGTCATATATCTTTCACATCTTTAATGATCCTGAAACTTCCAAGGGAGTCTTGGTGATCTTGGGTTAAGTGAAAAATCTATAGGCTCACCTTTGCCGCTACTATGATTCTCAGCCCAACGAACTTGAACTAATTCGTAGCCCATGTGATATTTATCATGTGCTGGAATGATATGTAGTTCTTTTCAGTACTAATATCAAGAGCTAAGCTCCAAAGCATTTTTAAATGAAAACTATGCTAAATTAATACTTTCTAAATTTCTTATAAAATGTTCAATTAGCTGGAGGATTCAAGTAACTCTATCGAGGCTATGGATGTTTAGCTGGGAGTAGAGAAATTCTTGAGGGAATCATAGAGACAACTCCGTTGAGGCTATAGACGCATGCTAGCAGCAGGGCAATGTCCAGGTAGTTCAAAAGTTGTGTATTTTTACGTAGCTTAATGCAAGTGAACCTTGACGATATTGGTTGTGGAAGGGAATGAATACAACTGCACACACTCAAACTTTTAGGATATGGATAGTTGTGATGGGTTAGTGGTCCCTACTTCTTTGATATTGTATCATACAGTCTAGTCTAATATGTGGGAAACACAGAGGTTCTAGGTTTGAAACTAAAGTTTATATTTGAAATGCTCTGGAACATTTCCCCAGCAGAGTTGCCATTTGTTGTGCCTTACACACATGCCGCATTTTGCCAAATGGAGACCCTCTCTTTTGCTTTGGCTTAAAGTCTCAACCTTTGTTACTTATGATGATGAGAGGATGAAGTTGTGCTTAGAGTGTAGGATTTGCTTCAAATCTGGGTATTTTGCATGATTGGAATCATTTGATGTCTTTCATGATTGATTTGGAAGTGTCTTGAGTGGTCTTGTTCCTAAAAGATCACCATTTGTCACCTTCTGCACTAAAATTGGGTGTTACTGCATTCTGCTCCAAAATCCTTTGTCACTAGATATTGCCCTTGAAATTGCTTCTACAGGAAGTGTCATGTTGAAATTCCTAGTTTCTAGGTCTTAGAGCTGCAAAATCATGTCAAATTTCACAAAATTTACTAAGGGGTTCATATACTTTCATTCTGACGCATGGTCTTGAAGCCCTGATGTGGCTAAGTCTGAAACCTTGAAAATCCTAAAAAATGGCTAAGTCTGAAATCTGGTGGAACCTTAAAAATATAGAACTTACATGTCAAATCCTATGGATCTAGAACCTATCTCAAACATCTTGACAGTATATTTCAAAATGTTTAAAGTTCAATAGCTAAACATATACTTAAATATATATTGAAATATATTTTCACCCAGGGACTGTCAAAATCTAGCGCTAAAATTGCCTCCTACTACCAAAAGCACTAAAAGTAGCTTTCACTAACTTGGCACTAAAAATTGCATTCACTAACTTTGCGCTAAAAATAGTCGCTACCGACTTTCGGCTCTAAAAACATCGCTCACAGACTTCTACGCGAAAATCATCGCCTACCGTCCTTAGCGCTAATTTCACCTCCGACCAACTTTTGGTCAGTAGCGCCAAAAATCTGGGCAAATTGATGGCACCCAAAAGTATCGCAAAAGCCTATCGAGCTAAAAACAAACCTCCTTGACCTACGCTAGAATTGCACTTCACTGCCTAAAGTCAGTAACAACCAAAATCAGTGCTTTTTGGATATTTTGGCCTGAAAATTGAGTTTTTCAAGGGGAAACTTGGATTTTATTGATGTATTTGGATTGCACAACTAGTTTTCACATCATGATGAATATTTTTACCAAGATTGTGTGGATTTTGGGCATGTTTTACAACAATTCATGCCACTACAAATGAAAAGTCAATACCCCCCAACAATCCCACTTTTTGCATAAAAGGCTATAAAAACATGAAATAAAAGTCCCCAAATGGTTCCTAATGGCTGTAAAAACCTCCCAGATCAACATATAGTCCAAATGGGTACTTGAAAATGGTAAAAAATGCAGACAATCATGTGAAAATCACTGGATTTAAGAGATTGTTCATAGAAAAGTGACATTGACAATGAGTTGTTTTTGACTGATCCATGATTGCAAATGGACATATTTTGATTCAAAATGATGGAAAATGACTGTTTAAGATGAAATTGATGCTTTGCATTGTGAATTGTAGGTCTTGGGGGACAAAGGACCCAACTAGAGCCATTTTTGAAGGATGAACATACAGAGGTACCTTGCTGACGCAAAACTACAAAATTGATATTCTATCAATCAAATAGCTACTGCACCTGTAAGACAAGATCAATATAATGTCCAACATGATAAAGATGAGTCTTAGGAGCTAAAAGACATAGACGTTCATGTCAAATCACTATTTTTCATGCAGATCTAATTCATTGCACAAGACATGCATACGGTTGTTCCTATAGTCTGGTCGTCAGGAATTAGTCCAACAAGCATCCAGTTGGACATGCCTTCATAAAAAATGTGCCACATACTCCCCTTGATTCAGTCAGCATTTAGAATCCTGTGAATCCACATTAGATCATATTTTCAAGGGTCATGTGACTTTATTTTGACTTTATTTTGCCTTGAAAATTGGCTCTTTGTCATATACATCCAAATGGGTATCCATTTTATCTAAATTCAATGTATTTCCAAGTTGTATTTTATCTTTTTCCTACAAGACAAAGGCAAATCTAAAAATGTAACTAACTAGTGTACCTTATTAAATGCCATGTAATCTAGACCCTTGGTGTTGAGTTAATCTCCACCATCCATTGAAAAACTCAGTATGGTGCCTTGTCTATAAAAGGGCCATCATTCTCTCATTGTAAGTAAGATTTGATAATGAATTGTTGAGACTCTGCCAAAATTTAGTCAATACAAAGCAAGTTTTGCAGGTTGCAAGAGAATTTGTGTTTCTGTGTTGTCTCATTTTAGATTTCATGGTTCATGTCAATCTGAAATTAGTTTACAGTCAGTTGTATTGATGATTAATTATTCAAATATTTGATGGATTTTCTACCCATAGCATTAATGGCTTGCTGATTGTATGTTATTATGCATGGTTAGTCTGGGCATAGTTTATAAGTTTGATTGTATGATTTCATTGAGCTACGCCAAGGATTGGGTGTTTGATGAACCCTCTACAATTTGAAAATTATTACATTGCCTTAGAAGATTACACAATCTCTATGGCATTGTGGGCTGCCTAGTTAAGCAGAGATTCATTTATTGTTGGGAATCTGTCTATCTGTCTGATTATCATTTCTGCAAGTGTCTATAGGGTCTCTCTTATCCTTTCCCTCTTTCCCTTTTCCTTTTGCATTTTATTTACATAGAGTTTATTAGATTTAGGTTTTTGAGAAGCATTTCATTGCCCATCTGCTGAAATTTTAGACTTCACTGTCTGAACCACCTAGGGTTTCTGTACTTACATTGATGTTATCTTTTATAAACCTTGTATTTCATGTAAGACCCCTTATTGGTACAGCTAGTACAAATTCCACTAAAAAAATTCCAAGCAAGCTAAGACCTAGCTGTATTATCCTTGGGGCAATCCTATCTTGGATAGAATACCTTTTTTAAGAGAGGTGAGATACCTATATTTCACCTACATTGTTGTGTGCTAAAAACACCATCAACAAGTAGTAGTAGGATAAAAAATTAAAATCTATTTCAAATCATATGCCAGTTTGGATTAGGGTGAATTGGATGATTTAATTAACAAAATTATAAAAATCCCTTAATCTGCTCTGAAGTCACCAACAAAGTTGAAGAGTAATAATTCATTGGTGAATACAAGGTAACACCCACCTAGGCAAAGTAGAGCCTAAAGTGTAGAGAATTTTAACCATTTGGGTTAATTATGTCAGTTGGCCAAATTGGTTGCATAACCCAATCATAAAACTTGGCATCCTTTTAGGGTTTTGCATACTACAAAATTTGAGAACCGATAGGTTGTTATTTGAGAAAGGAAAGTATCTCTCTCTCTCTCTCTCTCTCTCTCTCTCTCTCTCTCTCTCTCTCTCTCTCTCTCTCTCTCTCTCTCTCTCAGATTTGCTATTTTGTAATTTTTCTTATGGATGAAAGTAAAAAAAGGAGATCTATATCTTGCATCTATTTGTTCCAATTTGTATAAGTAGATTTTTAAACAAAAAAAATAGTCACATTATTGTTTTTACCCTTGTTTAGTTTGAAAAAAATAGTTATATTATTGTTTCAAAGAAATAATTATTTTGTTGCTAAAAAAATAGTTTAAAGAGGATATATATATATGATAATGGTTGCCTTTTATTATATTATGTTTCTTTGTATTTAATCTCTGTTAAAAAAAATTAGAGGCCAGAAATACACACACACACACACACACATATAAATATAATATGTTGAGTTGATTATAAGAAATAATAAATTTAGAGTTGAATGTTTGTTTATATGTTTTGAATTCCAAGCGAAATGCTCTTTTTATCGACTGCATTAGGGTTTATTTAAAAAAAAAAACATAAAAAAAAAAGAAACAAAGAAAAGTTTTTTTTTATGGCATTGTGTCTGTGGGCAGCCAAGGACCATGAGCACGAGGGCTAGGATGGCCATGACCTACACAGGCTGTGGCCGGCTTGGCCCTGCCCGTCGTGCCTCTCTTATACCCTACAAATTTATTTTTATATACTCTGATTTATATGATATATAACCTCTATGAGATAAGAAAAATGTTCCTCTATGATTTTTGTTACATTATATATTCAGTATATATATGATGTTTAATATGTTTATGTTTATGTTTATATATATATATATATATATATATACTTTTCTACCTCTGTATATACATAGAACTGTGTATATATAGAGTTTTGTCTATATACATAGTTTTGTGTATATACACAAGACTTTTCCCTTTTTTATAATATTATTTGTCTAGTTATATATATAGAATAGAAAACCCCTCTCTATTTTGCAAGAAAAAGGGATATATTAGTTAGTATTTATATTGAAAATAAATACTAACTTATATAATTTTAAAACTATATAGAAAAAAGGGAAAGTTATTAATATCTTTTTTAAAAGATTTCTTTCAAATAGCATTGGAGGGAAAATTGATTTTTAAACCTTTAGGCCAATTATGATATTTACAAACTGAAACTAATAAACTATTGTAATCTAGCAAATATGGAAAACAAAGCATTAGCCAAACTCTTAGACTTAGAGAAATAATCTTCCCATGAGGGAAGAGATTTCTCTCTCTCCACTTCTCCTCCAACCTGCAAACAAAACTTCTTGTGTGTGTCAAATGAGATAATGGTGTGCTTTTTATAAACCTAATTTAGGGTTAGATGTGTTGCCCTAATAATTAGGGTATTTTAAACAGCTTTTAAACCTTTTTTGCATTCCCAAAACTCACTTAAGTGATAAATTAGATTTATTTCAATATTCTATAGTTTGAGACTGATTTATTGCATTTAATTTAAATTACTCCCTAGTTCACTTTAGTAATGTTATGCTACTGAACAATTTGGGAAATTTATCGCCCATGAAATGTTTACATAGCTGTCGAAATTTTTAGAGACCTAGTATTTGGATTTGAATTATAAAAGGGCATTTGAGTTATTTAATGTTATGGTAAAATTATTATTGAGTTGGTTAAATGATATTGTTGTATAGTTGAATTTAAGATTTTTGTTTAATTTATTATAGAAGATGTATTGAAAGGCTTTAATGTTAATTATTTCAGTAGTTAGTTTATTGATGTTGAATTAGATTAGATTAGATTATAGTCTCTTTTAATTCTGCATTATAGTTAATTTAATTTGATTATTTAATTTATAGGGTTAGGGTTTCAACTTAGGTTGAAACCAATTTCTCACTTTCACCTAGGAAACCCTAGGGATGGTTTCTCGATGGAGACAGCCCCTCTTGGCAATGCAAGATGTGACACCCACCCCCTTAGTTACTACCATCATCAAAGAGATGAGAAAGGAGTTTCACATTTTCCTACATCTTGATTGTCTTCCCTGCCATAGTGTAGCATGCCTAACGTGTGTTGTGAATGCAATAATGTTACGTCTGCATGTTACCAAGCGCACATGTTACACGTGAGGGGGTTTTAGAGTTGGGTTAGAAATTTTTTTGTTATTTTGGTTTTCATGACCACATGTAAAATGTGGGCATGACAGTAATACAAGTTAACATTGAAATCCAAGAGTTTTCTATAAAAATAGTTTATACAATCTATTTGCATGGGTTTGAATTTGTCTCCAAGATAACTTACCATGAAAATCCTTCAAAACATTACTTTCAATTTTAAAAAATATATTTTTATTTTCACTCATACAAGGGTTCTCATTTTCATTTTTTATTATCTTGTTTGTAATAGAAGAATTTATCTCAACAATGTTATATCCAACTTGCTTTAAATCATTAATCTCATTATCATTCAAGGGATTTGAAGACATACCTAGATTTATTCTTATATTTGCATTTTCCATATTCTTGACCTCTTCCACATTTGCATATTCTACATTCACTTCATCCATATTGATCTCTTCAATGTTCTCCTCTTTAATAGTCATCGAACTAGATGCTACATCATTCTTCATTTTTTGAATCCTCTCTCTCCTATCTCTTTTTCATTTTCCCTCTTTCTCTTGATTTGCTTCAATTTCTTCAAGTGTCATGACCTACCTCTTCTTTTTTTGTTAACGTTTATTTCATCCCATGATTACCAAAATGTGTTGATAAAATCAACAAATAATATTGTATTATACTTAGAGTTGGATCCCTTCTAAAAAATTATGAAATACACATAGATGTAGATCCTTTGTTCAATATGATACTTTCTTGATATTTTTTTTCTCTCTAGAAAATACATATTCTACTTCATTCCATATGAAAATGCTCCTTATGATTGAATCCCTGTAAAAATTGCATAAAATATGTCTTGTTCAGAGCTCAAATTGACACCTGCATATAAAAAAATTGTATAATTCATCGCTCTCGGTCATACTAGTATAAAGGAATGTTGTAGAAAATCTGTCATACTATGATTTTATGGAAAAAATAAATAACAACTAAATAAGAAACGAGTGCCCGTTTAGAAATGGGTACCCGTTTATAACTAGCACCTATTTATAAACGACACCCATTTCTAATAATTTGAAATTTCAAACCCATGGATTTGCATTGGTTTCAGGCTTGATAAAGGCTTGGAAACTCAAGCCTTAGTCTTGGACCTGCAACTAGGAGACCATGAAAACAACAAGAGAAAAAAATAGTTTCAGCACTATGGTTGACTTTTTTTAGAATCTTTTAATGAGATTAAAACCCATTGTAGCTTTGAATTCAATACTTTTGATATTGTTATATCTGAGGTAGTTTTTTGGGAAGATGGAGTGTGTGTGCGGGAGCTCTATGCAGTCACGTGGCCTGTAGTAGGCTGCGGTCTGCATGTGTTTGTTCTCTGTTGTATACATTTTTTATTTCTGTGGGGTTGTTTCCAGTGAGGGGAGGGGTTTTTTAGCTTTCAGGGAGGTATTTTTTCTCGATTGTGTGCGCTATTCGGTGTAGGTGTGGGGTGCGAGGGCTTGAGGGGATTTTTTAATGGCAGGGTCTGTGCCTTTGGGTGAGACGTTAGGGGATGTTGCTATGGCAAAATTTGGTGACGGGTTTACTCATACATCCCCTTTTGTTGTTGGGGTTTTTAGCATTGGTGCTTTAAAATTGCAAAAGATAAATAGATTCTTGGAGAGAGCTCAAGTTCATCCGAAGTTGGTGATTCAAACAGAGGTGGTAGCCGAGGACTTGGAGTATTATAGCAAACATGTTTTAATCTACAAATTTATGGGATTGAGGGTTTCAATGCCTTTCCTAGAACCCTAGATTCACAAGTCATGGAATCTAGAAGGTGATTTTGACATCTTGCTAGCCACGAATAACTTCTTTCTGGTGATTTTTTTGTGTATCTTTGATCATAACAAGGCATTTGAGGGAGGGCCCTACTTTTATAATCAAGTTGGCCTATTCATTAAGCCTTGGCATGCATGCTTTAACTTAGCTGAGGAGCTACCCTCAAAAGTGCCGGTGTGGGTTCATTTTCTTCAGTTGCCGTTGGAATGTTGGAGACATGATATTTTGCAATCAATTGCATTGCTACTGGGGAAGCCTATTGGTCCGTCTTAACAAAATCTAGAGAAGCAATTTTTTTCCTATGCTTGGGTCTATGTGGAGATTGATCCGAGCCAGTCTCTACTAGATTCTATTGATCTGACTATTGGGTTTATCTCCTGGACTCAGTAGTTAGACTATGAGACTTTACCATTAAGGTGTCAGTTGTGCCATGAATATGGTCATCTTCAAAGGAGGTGCCCTCGTGCCTCGGGTGCTGGTGGTTTAGATAATGTGAAGGCTCCATCTAATCCAAGGGCGAAAAAGAGTAAAGCACCCATATAGGGGGTGGTACCAGATAAAGATAGATTTGTGCTAGTTAAGTCACGAAACAAGAATCATGGTCAGAAGAGGACTCTTCGGGATCGTCAAGAGGAGGAGACTTTTAACAAGTTTGGGGCTTTGGATGAGTTAGTCCATGAGGAGGAGGTTTCTTCTGACATGCATGTTGAAGCTTCTCCTTTAGTTGATTATAATTTTGAGTCTTTGCCTGTCACTACCTCGGTCCTAGTTCCTGTGGTGGCTTCTAGGGTGGTGATGGATTTAATTGATCCTCCCCTCGATGCTGGGATTGGTGACTCTTGTGGTTTGGTGGAAACCCCTATGGCCTCTTCAACTGAACGAGTGATTTTAGCGGGTGGACTGGGTTTTAAAAACTCTGGTAAGAATAAATCCCTCTCTACTTCTCCTATTCTAGGTTTACAGCAAAAACCCCTGAAAAAGAGTGCTCCTGATAAGACCTAGAAGGTTGGGAGGAAGAAGGATCAGGAGAAAGTTAAGATGGCTAGGTATATGTTGGTGGAATCTAGGTCAGTGAAGACATTGGATACTCACTTCTCTCACCCTTCACGATGATTGTCTTATCATGGAATGTAAGGGGTATGAGTAGCATCCCTAGACAAAAGGCTATTCGGGACTTGGTTAGTGCTCATTCTTCGGATGCGGTTTTCCTTCAGCAAACGAAGTTATCTATGGATGGTATGATGTAGTGTGTGTCTAAGATTTGGAATAGAGGGTTTTACCAGTATGTGGGTGTGCAGGGTAGCTTTGGGGATCTTGCTTGCCTCTGGGATCCTCGGTGAATTTCTCCTGTTTGGTGGCTCTATAGCAGATTCTCCATTTCTTTGGTCAGAATTAGTTTGGAGACGGGGGAAAGAATTCTTCTTTCTAACATTTATGCTTCAATAGATGTCCCTGGTAAGATTCTCCTATGGTCTCATATCAATTTTCTGAGATTGTTGGATCCTTTCCTTCCGTGGATTATGGTAGGTGACTTCAATGCAATTGCCTCTCTAGAGGAGAAAATGGGGGGTGTGCCTCATTTGGACCCCTCCTCTGATCTTCTAAGGGATAATTTGGTTCATCTTCAACTTGTGGATATCAAACCTTTGAATGGCATGTTTACTTGGAATAATAGGAGACTTGGGGATGATGCCATTTCTAAATGGTTAGACAGGTTTCTTGTTTCCATTTTTTAGGTGGGTGACAAGTGGCTATCAAGTTCTAAAATTTTAGATTGGTGAGGATTAGACCATTGGCTGATTAAATTCTCTACCTATTTGGCTGGTTGTCCTAAGAAATAGACTTTTAGATTTTAGCTTATGTGGCTTAGGGAGGAGAGTCTTCTTGACTTGGTTTCTAGATGGTGGACTGAAGGATGACCTGCTTTTGGTACAACTATGTACTCATTTGTGAAGAGGCTTCAATATGTGAAGTATAAATTGAAACATTGGAATAAGTATTAGTTTGGCAATGTGTTTCAAAGGAAAAGGGTTTCCCAAGAGAGCTTGGATTATATCACCAGGCAGATTCAAGATTAGGGTCTTGATGCAAATTTAAGCAGGCTAGAGGATAGTGCAGTTAAAGACCTTGAGGAATGGGAGCTTCGTGAGGAAATTTTTTGGAAACAGAAGGCTCGTGTTGATTGGCTTCAGGAAGGGGATAGGAATACTTACTTCCTTCATAAATCTGTTAAGTCTCAAAGACAAGGTAACTTTATTTCTTCTCTTCGCTCTCCTGAGGGTTTTGTTCTTTCTTCCTCTTTGGGGATCTGTAGTGAGGTGGTTCATTTTTTCTCTGCTCTCTTTTCTAAAGATACCCCGCTTGCTAGTGAGGAGGAAGCTTCTAGCCTAGCTTGTATTCCTCCTCTGGTGACTATGGATCTGAATGCTTCTCTTCTTAAACCTATTTCTTTGAAGGAGTTGGAGGATGTGGTCTTTTGGTTGAAAAAAGGGAAGGCTCCTAGTCCTAATGGGTTCCCAGCTGAGTTCTTTCAAGAATTTTGGGAAGTGATCAACCTTGATCTTTTGGAGGTGGTGCAGGAGTCTTTAAGGAGTAAGCAAATGTTGTGAGCCATGAATGCTACATTTCTTTCTCTTATCCCAAAACACGAGGGTGCTGATTCTCTGAATCTTTTTCGACCAATTGCTTTGTGCAATGTGGTGTATAAAATCATTACAAAGCTAATTGCTGAGCGTTTCGAGCCATGGCTGGATAAGTTGATCTTGGAGGAACAAGGGGGCTTCATTGTGGGTAGACAGATTTAGACGGAGTAGTTATTGCAGCTGAGACTATTCACTCCATGGCCTCTTCTAAGGAAAAGGCTATGTTTATAAAGTTGGACATGGCTAAAGCTTATGACAGAGTTAACTGGGGCTTTTTTATCAAAATTCTCAGTCTTTGGGTTCAGTTGTGAGTGGATTGATTGGGTCATGGGCTATGTGAAGACTTCCTCCTTTTCCATTCTCATAAATGGGGAGTCTTCAGATCTGTTTGGTGCTTCTAGAGGTCTTCGATAGGGGGACCCCTTATCCCCATATATGTTCATCTTGATGGCTGAAGGCTTGGGGAGATTTGTGAGACCCACCCTTGTGCATCTAGATTAGTTGTGTTTGTAGACCCCGTAGATGTAGACTTTCTTGACTCTATCCCTATATTTTGATTTGGTTAGATTAGTATGTTGTGGTATGACTATATCCTAATTTTAGATTTCACTAATGATTGTTTAACATGTGACATTCATTTTGATGCTATTAGAGTTATTAGTTGTGAAATTATAAAATGGAATTATTATGTAATTTTGATCTTGAGTTAGTGTTTAGAAATGCAGTTAAATTATAAATCTTATTAATGATGCTATGTGATTTTAATAATGTTTTAAATGATTATGTGATATCGTGAGTGTATGCATTTTCCTTGCTTCGGCTATGATGTATATGTTGGATTAATATGTTTGTTCAAGTGTGCAAGTGATTTTCCATGCCATGAAAAATTAGAGATCGATCCCACACTTAATGTGAATCCCATGTTAGACTGGTCTAGGCACAGGAGGGACCAAGATTGTGTGTGAATTGTATGATGCTTTCATAAATGTTTGCATTTTAATTATTTGTTTTAGGTCCACCCCTTTTGTATTATTTACTTGAAGTGTTGTAAAAATATGTGATTTAATATACACCACTTGGTGTCTTTTATTTTGATGGCCATTTTATGTTATTTTCTACTTCCTAAGGTGTTCATTATGAGCTAAAATTGATCCTAGGTGGTACCCCTAAGGTCTAGGGCTCATTTGAGCGTGCCAAACCCTAGGGTAACTTCTATCTAGTCACTTTAACTTTAGCCTGAAGTAAAGTGACGAAATTCAATTTGAAATGGAGTGGAGGATGACTCATGCATTCAAACATGATTCACTCCTCTTTCCAAGGCATGGGTTCCCATCACCTTGAAGACTTGGGGAGTCTTCAAGACCCCCAAGTGTGTGGAACCCTTCTCCAATGCTCTCACACATGTGTGAGATCATCTTGGAGTGAATGGGCTTCCTTTAGAGAATAGGGTAATGACATGTGTCATTCCTTATCCTCTTGGAGTCCATCTTGAGAGATGCACCACTCCACGTTTGCTCTCACACATGTGTGAGAGCACATGTGGAGAGAGTGAGTCTTGGATGGATGGGAGAGTTACACATGTCACCTCCACATTCCATGATTCTTGCAAGTGGATTGGGAGGAGGAAGGAGAAGGTGACATGTGTCACCTTCTCATTCCTCAAGGCTTTGGAATGAAGCTTATATTACTTCCTCTTTGAGAGAG
Source organism: Cunninghamia lanceolata (assembly GCA_027924645.1). NCBI lineage: Eukaryota > Viridiplantae > Streptophyta > Pinopsida > Cupressales > Cupressaceae > Cunninghamia > Cunninghamia lanceolata. The sequence continues at coordinate 2,592,333 of BSBN01001281.1, read as the reverse complement.
GAAGGGGGTTCTTTCATTTTACTTGTTTTGCTATTTTTGGAGGTGTTTTTGGAGAGTGAGTTGAAGATCTTGGAAGGAAGGCTTGAAGGATGAGGTTGCAGAACTTTTCTACAACTTTTCTTCCATTATTGGGCTATCATAGGTAATCTTCAAGGCATGAAGTCTTTCCCATGTATTTAATTTTCTGTGTGTTTGAGAGCATTTTGTGTGTTTACATTTGTTGGTGTTGTTGGGTTTTTATTTTATGGGTGTTTGAACGAGACCACCATTCTCCGTGTGTCCATTCATGTGAGGGGTGGGAGAGGAGTGAACCTCCTCAAGGTCACCCTCTTTGTATTGACATATTGTGGCCTTGAGGGCAATTTGGAGAAGTTTTGTGTGATTATTTTTATGGCATGAGTGCCTTGGAGTGATATATTTTCATGGAGGAGTTTTTAGGCTTGAGGCTTTGTTTTGAAGTATCATGAGATTTTGGTTTTGTTGGAGTGAACCTCTTGAGTAGAGAGAGTCCACTCTCCTTACCCCTCAAATCCATTTTTATAGATTTTGTGTTGTTAAACCTTGGTGGGTGTTGTTCTTCATGTTTGAGTGTTTGCATTATGTTGTTTTGTGGAGTGCATCCATGTTGGATTGATCTCCAAGCTCGGGAGTGACCCTCTTACGAGTATATGGTAGGGTGGAGAGCATTTTGGTGGCTTGGAGTTTTACCCTTTTTGTTTATTGCAAGTTGTGTTGGAGTCATTTGGAGCTTGGGAGAACATCTTGCTATTTTATGTGTTGTGTATTTTGTTGGCTATTGGAGAGCCATGGTCATTAGACATCTTTGTAAAGTCATTGTGAGAGTGGAGCTCTCTTACGTATTGTTGCAAACTGAAACTTATGTAATCATATTATGGTAATGCAATGTTGAGGTTGTTTTCCTTGTTTAGTATTGCTATTTTAAAAAAAGAAGAAAGGAAAAAAAAGGGAAGATATTAAGTCCATATCTTTTGTGATATTGCAAATGTAATGCTACTGTTTAAGTGGTAAAGTTGTTATATATATATATATATATATATATATATATATATATATATATATATATAGATATATATGATTTCTATTTAATGTTACTATAGTTCAAAGAAACAAAAAAAAGAAAATAATAATATTGAATGTTTTAAATTTCTGGTTAGAGTTTCAAAAAAAAATATAATACTGGTTGTGTGTAAGTAATAGTTATAGAAAATGAAATTTTAGCCTTGGTAGAAAAGATAACTTTATGCGTTATAGTTGCTGTACTGTGTGTTCTTATGCAAAAAGAAAGTGAGTATATGATCTATATACATATATAAAAAAGTATATACATATATATGTGTGTGTGTGTGTGCGCTTTTGCTACTATAGACTGTATGGATATATATATATATATATATATATATATATATATATATATATATATATATATATATATATATATATTCTTATATAAATATACATATACATATATATATAGTATATACATATTTTAATATTAAATTCCTTTATGCTTATGTTAAAACTAAAATAAGATATGACTGAAAGTTTTCAAGAGAAACCAAATATTATTAAAAATGTTTAGTGCTGAGCACAGTCAGCACGGAGCCCTAATGGGCTAACATCATTTTTTTTCTTGTGTTGAAGTAGGGTGTAGAAAGGGGGTGGGCGGCGGCCTTAGCCACTGCCATTAGTTCCCTTAATTTACAGAGTTCACAGAAGGTTGGGGGGTTAAACCCCCCCGTAGTGTCTCCACCTAGTGGCAGGGATATAAATTCCTGTCCACCGCGGCCCTTTCTCTATCGCATCTGTAATTTCGGCACTATGCGCCCTATTCTGCCGCCATGAATGGAGGTTGTCCTCCAACCTCCCTTTGTTGCTCAGCCTGATACCGGCCACCTACTATGATACATACTGCAACAAAGCAAAAAAAAATGGGACTTCCATTATTATTTATAAATAACTTATATATGTGTGTGTGTGTGTGTGTGTGTGTGTGTGTGTGTGTGTGTGTGTGTGTGTGTGTGTGTGTGTGTGTGTGTGTGTGTGTGTGTGTGTGTGTGTGTGTGTGTGTGTGTGTGTCATTCTCTCTAGATTTAAACTAGAGTATAAACAAATATATATATAGATAAAAAAGATGGAGGTATTTCCTTCTATTCATACCCAGAACCTGAAAAAAAAAAGATTTTAACTTAATATCAAATTTAGTTTTACAAGAAAAAGAGAGGGTTAAACAAACTATTCTTTTATTTCTATATTGTTTTTTCTTCCTCCATGGCTGCCCTTATTCCAGACCTACAAACAAAGAAAAATAGAAAAGAAGAATAGAAGAGATGAGAGGAAAGTTAGGGTAGGAGAGAAAGAGAACTGAATAGAAAAGTATGTTAGGGTTTCTTTTGTTAAGAAAAAGAGTATTTTAATATAGAGATTTTTTTAGGGTTTTAATAAGGAAATTTTATTGTGTTTTAATTGTTATGAGTGCATGGGAATTCTCATTTCTCTCTCTTTATTTTTTTGACTATTTACATGTTGAAGGAAAAAAAAAATTGAAGTGGGATAATGGCTTGGGAAATTTATGTTAAACCTAGATTTTTGCCTTTTTATTTATTATGTGGTAGGATTAATTTATGTTTTTTTTAATTTTAAATGTAGAGTTATCTCTTAAGATCTTTTGTTTTACCTTTTTATTTATTTATTACCTTTTTATTTATTATGTTAGGGGGATTAAATCTTAACCTAGGCTTTTTAATTTACTTTTAGTGGGTTGTTTTTACTTATTTTTACTTAGGACCTTGTTTTTTTGAAAATTTAGAATAATTGTCTTTAATTTATTTGCTTTATTAGCTAAGTGGGTTTAATTAAACCTAGGTCTTTTATTTATTTTAGTGGGATTTTCTCCATGGGGTTTTTAATTTATATAATCTATGTAATTGATTTAATTTCCTAGCGATATAGTTGAAATTATTATCATGGAGATAAGTATTTTAGTTGTCCTTTTAATATTTAAATTATTTTAGTGGAATGGGATATTGTCTTCTTGTCATTTTATTTTATCTAGGGACTTAATATGGTAATGAAGAGATTTTTTTAATGGGGTTTTAAGTTATTACAATTGGGAGTATTTAGGGTGTTAGATTATTGTTAGATTATTACTATATTTTATATTTTAATTAAATGCCTTTAATGGTGTAGACTGATCTAATTATTTTTATTTAATCCATGTGCTTGTTCAAAAAATTGTTAGGTGGGTATGATTAAATTAATTAGCGTAATTACTTTATTTGAATGGAAGGGGTGGGTGTTCAAATTAATTATTTTCATGAATTCTCTAGAGGCGTTATGCTGCCAAAAATTTTCTGGAATGTAGGAATGGCTAATTAAGTGTTTAATTACGTGCTAGATTAGTATTGTAATGGTTTATGCATTAATGTTTATTTTATTTGCTTTAGGCTTATATTGTGGTTTAGATGAATTTATTTAATTGTTTATTTCTAGTTACTAGGGTTGATTTCTACCCATGACGAAATCACTTCACTTCATTTAGGATACTAGGTTTAAACTCAAACTTGAATCTAACCCTAATGGCGATGCTCCTCGTGTCGCATAAACCCCCTTAGTAGACTATCATATCGCAAGGGATGTGAAAGGACTTTGCATAACCCTAGTTTGATTGAGGTCTTCACCTCGTGTGTTGTCTCTGAGCGTGCATGTTGCGTGCGAGGGGGTTTTTAGAATCGGGTGGGAAAAGTTTTTAGATGTTTCGTGTCATGACCACATGACAAATGTGGACATGACATGTGCATTGTGTGTTGTGACCACATGGGAAATGTGGGATAACATTTGGTATCAGAGCCGAAGTTTAAATACTGGGCTTGTTTGGGCACATTATTATTCCTTAATTTCAATTAATTTGTAAATACCTTGTTCATGTAGGATACCACTGAGATCAAGGTGAGTGTGCTCACGTGCCAGTAAATCGTTTTTGAGGATAATAGTGAGTTTGTTGTGACACCTTTTGGGTGTTAGTGGTTAAGTGTTGTGATCGATCAATATGATCGACATAGATGCTTTTGAAGGATTGTCTTGGGCGATATAAAGCTTCGCATTAAACTTGAGAGTAAATTGTGAGCCGCCTTGGAAAATTTTGAGATTATGAAAGTTGGTGATTGCAGTTGGATTTTGGTAGTATCAATGAAGATGTTGTTGTGTATTCCTTACTAGGGAGCACTAAGGAACCCACTTCGAAGGTGACTCTTGGGATACATGACTTTTGGCAATTTTTTTCAAGCACATCATAGGTTGCTTGGAAGTTGTGGGTGTGCATGTAGTTGGGGTGTTTCTTGACCTAGGTTAAGAGCATGACCACTATCCCTCTCCTCTTGTTGTTACTATGTTCTATGTGTAATGTTGAAATGTGCAATTTTGGTTAACTTATTGAAGTTGATTATCTACTTATTGATGAATTTTTTTTATTGTGTTGGAAACTGACAGTTTTGAGTCTATTTATTTGGGCTGCTTAGCTGACTTACTTTCTTGTAGTCCCCTTACCTCAAGGACTTATTTAATTGTATTTTGATTGAATTTTGAATGATTGATTTTGGTGCAACTTTTGATATTGACTTATCTTTTAAAATTGAATTATCTTTTGGATCTTAATTCTTCTGAATTTCATTCATTAAACTTATTCAAGACTTATCATTTTGTAAGCTTTTATTTTGAGGATCCTTGTATTGATGGTTTTGTTGGTACCTGTGTAGTGTTGTGAACTATGTAACCTATGCTACCCATAAGGGGTGCTTGGTGAGAGGCAGCTAGGGATAGTTGGTCTTGGTTGGCATCGTAAGCTCAAAGTCGTTTAGTGGATCGCTAGTGGTGGTTTGACATGTGTCATGTTGAGAAGTGTTTTTGTACTATACCATTTTGGGAGGCTGAGTCTTTATGATTCGAGAATGGGTGCTAGTAAGGTTTAAAGGAGTTGATAGGTTGGAAAACCTTCAGATCCTTCCATTGTTGTGTCCATCTACTATCCACATGATGTTGGCTCCCTTGTTTTAAGGGGCTTTACAATCGCTCTGATTGACTAGAAGTTGGACCTGCGTGATTTGTAGTGGTATAGGTGTTTAGCTTTGCCCCTTGATGCTAGGGATGATTGGACATGTTTGGTTCCTACTTGTTCGATAAGTCTGATTCAGGCAATCTAGTGGGGACTTGTGGATCGATGGGGCAGCTGAGACTTGAGAGTCTCATACTTTTTGTTTTGGATCTTGTGTGTATAGCTTAGCATCAGCGGTAACTTGATGTGATGCATGGTTGGGGCTTTAATGTTGGTTTTTGGGATAGTTGGTTAGCCAAGCTTCCTTTTGGTTGCTCTCTGCTAGTTAGGGTTCTAGAGGAATAAGAGAGACTCGGAGTATGAGTCAGTTAAGTTATTGTTGAAGGCCTCTCATGAAAGGAAGCTAGGTGTATAGAAATCACTTCCTACACTAATCTAATGAGGGGAGAGATATACAAATTCAATTTAATCTTTACAATTATAGCAACATGAAATATATAATAGAGATATTGCAGCAATACACATAGAACCAGAAAGAAGACAAAAGAAGAGAGGCAATATATAATGTGGGGAAAACCCTTATCAGGTGAAAAATTCCACACTCAGAAACCTGCACAATGTATTATCAAAACTAATTATGGTTCACAATACACTTGCAATGCAAGCTTCAATAGTCTTTAACTCATGTCTGTAGTCAATTTGGTAGCATAACAGTACTTGTTAATCACATACTACATCTCCTCCTCCAAGCACCTATTTATATAGAATATACAAGGCAAAATTGGCTCTATCTTGGAATGGGCATCCAACTTGGCCTCATGGCCCAAAACCCACACCTATGGACACTTGGTCAACATTGTAGAATGTATCTGACACTTGTCCACAGCTCCCATCCCAAAGAGGTTGCCTATTTCCAAAATGGGCCATGAGAGATGCTCTTACGACTCTTACGACCGTCATAGAATCTATCATAGCAGTTACAACTTACAGCTATAAGAGAATCTATCATACACAGGCTATAAATAGCATATTCTCTTACAACATGTCATAGTCCAACTTGGGGTGCCCAAATATCCCTTTTTCAAAGATGCTTCATGAGACATGTCTTCACCTATCTTACAAGCTTCTATTTCTAACTCTTACATGTCATAACTTCGTCATAGGAATCTGTCATAACCGTTTTGGTCAAACATTCCCTTACACAACATCTAAGATGCCAACACATGGAAAAATACTCCTACCACAAAGTGGGATGCCTATCTCCTCATGTGAGGACAAAATTACAAGTTGTCATCTTCCATGTAGGATGACACATCACCGTGCCACATCCCACAAAATGACAATATGGAATTTACAATTAATTTACAACATAGGCAATGAATAAATAAATAAATACAATCATAAATAATGCAAGGAATTACCAAGGTTGAGACACCTTAATTCCCAACATTCTCCCACTTGTCAAACACCTTGTAAGAGCCAATAGAATAAAAGGATTTAACTACTATATGCCAAGAGGCCCATAGACTACAAACACCATTTGAACTTCTCTATGCCCACTGGCTTCGTTAATGCATCTACAACATTCTTCAAAGTATCTACCTTCTCCAAATTTACCTTCCCATCCTCTACCATGTCTCGCATGAAGTGAAACTGAACATCAATATGCTTTGTTCTGGCATAGAAAGTTAGATTCTTTGCAAGGCAAATCGCACTCTGATTATCACAACTAATCGTAATCTAACCTACATCAACACCAATATCTGAACATAATCTCTTAAGCAAAATGGCTTCCTTACAAGCATGAGTTGCTGCCATATACTCAGCTTTTGTTATGGACAAAGTAACCACAGGTTGTCTCTTACTCATCCAACTAATAGCACCACCAAATAGTGTAAACACATAAGTACTGGTGGATCTCCTACTGTTAATGTCACCTGCCCAATCTAAATCCACAAATCCATGAATATCAACAAAATGCAGAGGTCTTGTAACATTATCATGATAGCATATGGAATACTCAAAAGTACCCCTCAAATATCTGAACACTCACTTAACTGCATCCCAATGTACCCGTCCAGGATTACCCATAAATCGACTAAGGACTCCCACTGCTTGGGCAATGTCTGGTCTTGTGCAGACCATAGCATACATCAAACTACCAATAGCACTAGCATAAGGTACTCTACTCATGTCTTCCACCTCACTAGGAGATTTTGGACAATCATTAACAGACAACTTTGTCCCCAAAGAAATAGGAACACACAATGGTCTACAATCTTTCATGCTAAACCTATCCAACATGGTCTTCACATACTTACTCTGGCTTAACCAAAGTTTTATGTTAGTTCTGTCTCTTCTAATTTCCATTCTTAGAATGTACTTGGCTGCCCCTAAATTTTTCATTTCAAACTGTGCTGACAACTATAATTTAAAATCAAAAATCATATTCTTACCCTTCCCAATGAGCAACATATCATCAACATATAATGCAACAATGAGAATACGATCACCATCAAAATTATAATACACACAGTGATCTGATTTCGATCTCACAAATCCAATAGACAACACAAAGGCATCAAACTTCAAGTACCACCTCCTAGGAGAGTGCTTCAAACCATACAAAGACCTCTTTAACTTGCAAACCAAATTTTCTTTACCTTTCACCGTGTAATGCTCTGGCTGTGACATGTAGATTTATTCCTCCAAATCACCATGAAGGAAAGTTGTCTTCACATCCATCTGTTCTACCTCTAAGTCATGAGCTGCTGCAAGAGATAACAGAAAATTGAATGGATGTCAGCTTTGCAACAAGAGAGAAGATCTCACCATAATCTATACCCTCCACTTGTGAATACCCCTTCACAACCAATCTAGCCTTATACTTCTCAACACTACCATCTGTACCAAATTTCTTCTTGAACACCCATTTGCATCCAACGGGTTTCCATCCAGGAGGCAAAGGCATCAAGTCCCAAGTTTGATTCTTTTCCAAATAAGCCATCTCATCCTCCATGGCCTCCTTCTAGGAACCTACAGCTTTCATGTCCATAGCCTTTCATACAGTCCTAGGTTTATCACTGTTAGTAAGCAAAGCAAAAGCACAACTAGAATCAAGCAATGTATAACCAAACCTCTCCGGTTTCTTTCTTATTCATGTAGACCTCCTCAAGAGCTGAGTTTGAGGTTTAGCTTCTTCATTTGAGCTTTCAGAGCTGTAAGAGCTTTCCTCATCATCAGGTCCAACATTGTCTTTCTGTTCAGTCTTCTCAGGGGTAGCAGGAAACTGAACAACATCTTCTTTCTTTTCTTTTTCTTCTGGCTGTAAAACAATGGAAGAAGGTGTTAGCTCTCTGAAGATGACACTTCTTCTCTACAACACTTTTTCAGCCACAGGATCCCAAAGCTTGTATCTTTTCACATCGACACCATAGCCAATAAAGATACACTTAACAACCTTGTTCTCTAATTTTGGCCGCTTCTCCCTAGGCACATGTGCATATACCTCACAACCAAAAACATGAAGATGCCTTATTGAAGGCTTTCTACTAGACCACACCTCCATGGGTGTCTTTCCAACAAGAGCTGATGTAGGAGATCTATTTACAAGATAGCAAGCAGTGGCAATAGCTTCAGCCTAAAACTTTTGTTCTAGGCTAGCTCCACTAAGCATACTCCTAGCCTTCTCCATCAGTGTCATCAAACAAATTTAGTCTAACAAATATAGTATGAAATGATTTAGTCTAAATAAATATTCTTAATATTTATTTCATTCTAATTCTTCTATCAATAAATAAATAAAAAAATTTATGTATTCAATTCACATTCCTCTAAATTAATTAAATATTGAAATATTTAATTATCGCTTCTAAAGTCAAAATTAAATAAAATCCTTTATTTAATTAAATTCTTCCAAACAATTAAATAATTCTTAATTATTTAATTAAGTCAAAATCATTCTTCCAAATTTAAATAAATCAAATCAAATTTATTTAAATCCTCTCAATCTCCAAAAATAAAATACAATCAAATATTTTATTTATTCTTCCAAATCATGCACAACAATTAAATAATTTATTTATTTAATTTGCTTTCTTATTTTCTAATTCTTCAAATATCTTCCAAATCTTCTAAAAATAAGTCTTCTTCTTCATGCACAGAAAATTAAATAATTTATTATTTAATTTCTCTCAAATCATGTAAAAGCAAATCTCAAGTTGAGTTAACTGACTCAATCAACCTTGTTTTTATCAATATCTCTTAAATTAGAAAAAACCTTTCTAATTTATGAAAAGCATATCTTATCTTTAGAAAAGAAAGTAGGTAACTCAAATAAAATAGCTTTTGTGTGACACTTGTCTTCTTTTTATTCATGCATGTTCCTCAAACGTTCTATACCGTTGATCTTCTCATTCTTTCTATACCATTGATCTCTTCTCTCACAAGTCTATAAATTGAACCCTCTTCTTCCATTTCATTCATCCAAGCTTTCAATATTGTTACTCTGTAGGAATTACAGCATGCCTTTGGCACCAATTCCTTCATTGCTTGTGATCAAACTCGTTACTACACACTATTATCATTGTTGTGAAGCTCATCTTCATGGCGATACTATCATAGCCATTCCCATTTGAACATCTTAGAATCATAGCAAGGAAGTACACCTTCTGAGGGCCATATTCATAGACAAGATCATTTGAGATAGGTGATCAATGGAAGCTGAGAATTAAAGGAGGTTTGGTTTGTATTATTCATTGTTTGATTGATCTCTTTTGTTCATTATTTCATTGAGTTTTGGGTATTATTGATATATTATATTGATTATTCATTTTAGCTCCAATTTTTCCTTAACATTTTTGGTGCCCACCGTGGGGCCTAGCCCTGATTTTTAACCGAAAAACTGAGTTTTTGTGTTTTAGAAAACCATACACATGAGGAAACTGTGCATTTGACACATCCTAACATGCATCTGCTATCTGTTCTAGTGCATACATAATTTTGGTGCATACAGTCTCTGATCTAGTGCACCTGTTGTCTGTTCTGGCACATGCATCCTCTCGACGTAAACAAACTCTGTTCTGGCGCATCTATCCTCTGATACAACGCACCTGTCTATTCGGTGCATATATTTTTTTTCCTACACTTTTGACCTCTATCTTAGCACATATGTATTGCAGTGCTTTTGAGTTCTATTTTTGCGCATTCAAGCTCTAAAGCTGCACATTTGATCTAGGCAGTGATTTTTTGGGTTTCCTTGAAGTTTTTGCTAATGCTAACGTCTTTCTACAAGAACACTCTTGATCTGTTTGCAGGCTAGGTACTGGTTTAGAATCATATAGTTGCACTTGTTAACTCACAATTTGATTTCTAACAGGAAAGTAAATGGATGCTCATGCAAATCTCACATAGTCTTAACTAGGAGGGTGGTAATTAAATTATTGCTATATTGCATATCATTGAATCATTGCTATATTGCTATCCTTCAAAGTTAACAACTCATTGCTATCTGGGTAAAATTGAACCATTGCTATCTTGTTATCACTTCAAATTTAACAACTCATTTCTGTCTAGGTAAAATTGAACACATCATTGCTATCTTGGTAAAATTGAACCATTGCTATCTTGTTATCACTTCAAAGTTAACAAATTTCTATGCTTGCCCAAGTAGATAGCTCATCTAGTTTTTCTCATTTTAACTAGGGGAAAAAGAACCACTATCTTCTGTGTTTTGGGAATGATACCAGGCCTATGCTCTCCCCTATCTCGGGTAACCAAAATGCCAGACATATCATTTTTGCATGTGTTTTTCCTTTAGAGGGGTCTGCTCTTGGATACCGTTCATCCAAGTAGGAACGACCCTAAGTGGTAACAGACTAGATGCCAAGCCCTACCAATCCACTATAAATAAATTGTGTTTGGAGCAAAAGCTTCAAACAACGAGTGTAGTTGTGTTATACCAATAGCCAACCTCCTCCAAAACCCTCCAAGGCGCAACCCTTGCAGGCTGGGAGACTCCATAATGGAGAGTAGTGTTGCCGCATGTATAACCACTCGAACGGTTGTCTTTATTAAACACCTTTGTCTTAGTGGCCAAAAACCTCTATAATCTAGTGCAGGGAAGGGCAATTATGACCTCCCGAAGATGCTTCACTAGAGATAGTGAGAATTTGGTTTTATACTGTCCTTTGAAACCTAGGATTGTACTTACTTTCTTTTAGTCCAAAAAGAGTCAAAAAATCACAAAAAAAAAAACCAAAAAATATTCTTTGTGTTTGTTGTGTCTTCTTGCCATAATTTTAGAAAATTAGATCAAAAAGACCTTCTTGCATCCAAAGATACCAAAAACATCAGAAAATTGCCTAAACTTGCAAAAAATGCTAAAAAGCCAAAGTGGTGCATTTGTCCTCTTTTGCTGTGCATTTGTACGGATTTGCTATGCATCTATACTGACTTACTACGCTTCTGAAGCCTGTTACAGCACATTTGAAATTTACCAGTGTTGTGCTTCTGTACCAACTTTTCGCACATTGACCAGTTTTTGCGTCGCATATGTTCTGGCACATGCATGATAGTGAGCACTTCCACATTCTTTGAGAGAAAAAATTTATTATTTTTGCGTACCCATTTCAGCCTAGTTCCAAGTTTTGAGATCAGATCTTACCTTGTAGTCACTTTTTCATCCATTTCACGTCAAAGTCTCTCTTTTGTTTGTCATCTCATTCACCTTCTATCAGGTCTCCCTAATCCAAAGTCAAAGTATCCCATATCAGATTAGCATAGGCCCCTTTTTCAGATCATTTTGGATTCAAGTAACCCTAGTAAGTTGTAGAAATTCACTAGTGGTCTTGGTGCACAACTAGTCCCTACACAGTAAGATAGGTATCGAGTACCCTTACTAGTGGATATCATCTTGTATCGGTTGTCTTACTTGGACTCATTGATCGGGAAAGTCCCTTGTCCAAATCTTGTCATAAGTATCCTATTCTCAGCAGTCTCCACCAGTACCTTGCCAAAATCTCTAGTTTCATCCCACCACATCCCACATCACCTTGCATGGTTCTTACTAGATCTCAATACCAAAAGCAACTTGAAATGGCCAGATCATCTAACCGTATTGTAACCCCTCATGATAGTGATGAGGAAATCTCTCACGAAGATTATCAAGGACACCTCCAAGATCAGAAATTCCAACGTTTACTAGAGAAAGTGCTCCATGAGGACCCTCACAAGTATTTTAATTATCTTGCAAATCTTGGGCTTAAGCTTCCCGCTGATTTCGATCTAAGCAAACTCAAAGAGACCGTAGATGATAATCATGAACACCATACTAGTGAGGACAAAGGAAAGAAAGTCATAGACCCAAACACACCTATGGAAGAGATGAGGAAACAAATTGAGGGTCTAACGCAACAAATGATAGATCTCAAAATGGGTACAAACACTAAAACATACTCCTTGGAAGATATTACACCATACCCCTTTGATAAGAGTTTGAACATGGTACCATTCCCCTTTTGATTCAAAGTTCCTAAGTTTGACAAATACAAAGGAAAAGGGGACCCTAGAGATCACATTAGGGAATTCAACGTTGCATGCATGGAAGTAGCTCACAATGAGACTTTCTTAATGAGACTATTCCCTAGATCTCTAGGTAGTCAAGCCATGGAGTGGTTCTCATGGCTTCCACCAGGCATCAAAACTTTTGTTGAGTTAATCAACAAGTTCATCACACACTTCTCATACAATATTGAACACGAAGTCTCCATGCTTGATCTATACAATACCAAGCAAAAGAGTGTTGAATCATTCACCTCCTTCCTACAAATGTGGAGACAACTAGCAAGCAAATGCTCATATGATGTACCTGAGAAGCAATTAATGGAGATGTGTGTCCACAACCTCAACTCCGATCTAAGCTACCAAATCTAAATCCAATGCCCTACTTCATTTTCAAAGGTCATTGAAATGGGATTGTTCATCGAGAAATCTATGATCACCAAAGGACAAATCAAGTTATACAAGGACACATCTACCTCCAACTACACGACTGACAAATCAAAATTTTGGACTAAGAATAAAAATGTCGCTAATGATGGAGTAGTTGATGCCAAGGTGGCGGCTCCCAAACAACAACCAATATTCACTCTCAAAGGAGAGGCAAGCAATGTTACACCCAACAAAACATTCTCTCAAGAGCCAAGACCATGGTTCAACTCAAATCCAAGGAGAAAGTTCACACCGCTGGGTGAGTCCCAAGAATCTACATTAAGGAAGCTATTGGCAAACAATGAAATCAGTCTACCGCCAACAAGTGATTATGAACCTCAAATAAAACCTCACTATTGGAAAGACACTGACTTTTGTGAGTATCATAGAGGAAGAGGACATACAACCAACAATTGTATTTGTCTCAAACATGTTATTCAAGACGTGCTTGATCAAAATCAAGGAGGTCCTCAACAACATACTTCTAATGAGACGCATGTAGCTTACAAAGATCCACTTCTCAATCACGATAGGTCGTACAACAACAACAACTGCAATAGGAAAAATTAGAATAATGGGAATAGTAATGCCAATTAGGCAAGTGTGCCATTCGATTATACCATCAATTGCATATCATAACATGTCCCATAAATCAATGTGGTTACGTCTAACCAACAATCAGGACCCAACAAAACTAATTGTAGCATCATCACTCGCAGTGGTAAGGTCATGTTGAATACCCTCCCTCCAAGGTCATCACCTTCTCAGTCCAACTCCGATCATTATAGTGTCATAGACCAACTACGAAAAACTCCTGCCCACATTTCTATCTTATAGTTGTTGCATCTATCTCCTTCCCACGAGGAGATTCTTGATAAAGCCTTGGTGGAAACAACTGTACCCACTAACTTAGCCCAAGAGAAGTTTCAAACCATGGTACGTAATCTGACCTCCTCTAGTACCATATCATTTACCAAACATGATGACCTCTCAGTGTCTCAACCTCATAACACCCCTTTACATATCGTCTCCTTAATCTATAAGCACCGCATCAAGAGGGTTCTCATTGATGGGGGAGCCAGTTTAAATATTTGCATGCTGAAGCTAGTCCTTACATTGGGGTTCTCTAAAAATGTAGTTGATCTAAGGAAGAAGATTACTATCAAAGCCTATGATGAACAGGAGAGAACTACCAAAGGAACAGTGGTATTACTCATACAAGTGGGACCGGTGATGAAAGACATTGTGTGCCAAGTCCTAGATAGGGAGCTAGCCTATAATATTCTCCTAGGTAGACCATGGATTCATGCCATGAAAGTTGTGCCTTCTACCTATGACCAATGCATAAAATTCCCTCATAATGGCAAGCAAGTCACCATCCAAGGTGATCCCAACCCCTTTCAGCATTGCAACTCTGTCCTTTCAAAACCTGATTGCATCATACCCAATAATAGAGCATCTACATCCCCTATCCCATAGCATGATTCTACCTCTGAAGCTTCCTCATCCAAGCCCAAAGAGTAGAAAATTACCATCAAAGAAACAGGAGTAGGGGAATACTCCACCAAGCACAGCCTCAATTTGGCCAAAATGCCTTTATCTCCTAGATCCTTTTGGCGACCCAAGCATTTTCCAAATCCATCTGCTCCTCCTGCACCTCCCATAGCTCCCTTCATAAAATAGGGGACCCTATCAGATGAAACAAAGGAAAGAGATATCTTGCAATGGCTCTACATAGAAGAAGAAGAGAGCACACAACAGGAACCACCTAAGCTCCCAATAGAAATCTATGGGCGAGGTGAGTCTATCCTACATAGAAGGGGTTATGAAGGACAAGGCCCCATCAGCCTAATAAAAAAGGAATTATAGAACCCATTCAACCCTCTTTGTCCTCATTGGCTAGAACTACAAAAGGTCTAGGATATAAGGATAAGGGCAAAGCTAAAGCAAATGCTTGTCTTGTGGAAATGATCCA
This sequence comes from Cunninghamia lanceolata, assembly GCA_027924645.1. Lineage (NCBI taxonomy): Eukaryota > Viridiplantae > Streptophyta > Pinopsida > Cupressales > Cupressaceae > Cunninghamia > Cunninghamia lanceolata. Next base: position 2,577,301 of record BSBN01001281.1, on the reverse strand, counting down.
TACCCTTCAAGAGGATAGTGACACAGATTCCAATGAGTATGAGTGGGATGAGCTGATAGAGCATTCCTATGATGAGAAGGAGTTTGATACCATTCAAACTTATAGCCCCTACCATGAGGGACAAATGCTACCACATAGACTGTTAGAGTGTGATTTGCCTATCCCTGAGAATACGACTTTTGAGGAAGGTTTGAGTTCTATTGCAATAAACAATTTGGAGGAAAGTACCATCCCGAACACTCTCCCTACCAATACTCCTAGCATATCCATTCAAACTATCAACAAATCAGATCTATCCTTCGACTCCCTCCCCCTTGTGCATCCTAAGCTTATTGACTAGGATCTACAAGGAACCCCACAACTAGATATGTTCCAAAACGATGATGCCTATATTGACTACATGGAACTTAGGGACCACCTACCTAAAGAAGATCATAAAGCTGGCTTCACCATTGAACTTAATACCGTGGCATATTCCAAAGAGGGTGCCAAGCCTTCCAATCACAAAAATATCAAAATAAAAACTAGATCTAATGGTGAAAACCACTCCGCGGTAGTGTCAGATCCCAAAATAGTAAAAAGAAAGGGCACACCCAATTTTGAAAACCCAACTGTGGCACCTGATGATGGAAGGGTTGACACTCTCCCTGATGACATGCACCAGGAGAAGTCTCAGATTGTTGTGGAACCTACAGAGCCTGTTAACATTGGAACAGAGGAATAGCCTAAAATCATTCACTTTGCTAAGTCTCTAACCCCACTAGAAAAGACTAAATTTGTACCTTTCTTCAAGAGAAAGCAAATCAATTTTGCTTGGTCATACACAGATATGCCGGGGTTAGATCTAGATTTGATTCTACATCATCTCCCACTAGATACAAGAGTGAAACCAGTGAAACAAAAGCTTAGAAAGATGCATCCACACATTGCACTACTTGTAAAAGAAGAACTCAAGAAACTACTGGATGTAGGGTTCATTAAATCTATAGACTATCCAGAATGGGTCCCTAACATAGTACCAGTGTCCAAACCTAATGGTTAAGTTAGACTATGTAATGATTTCAGAGATCTAAACAAAGCTTGCCACAAGGATGATTTTCCGTTGCCAAATATAGATATCATAGTTGACTTAACAACAGGGCATACCATGTTATCTCTCATGGATGGCTTCTCGAGATACAATCAAATTAGGATAGCATCAGAAGACCAGTATAAGATAGCTTTTACTTGTCCATGGGGCACTTTCTGTTGGAATGTCATGCCATTTGGGCTAAAGAACATAGGAGCCACATATCAATGTGCTATGACCACTATATTCCATGATATGATGCACGTCACCATGGAAGACTATGTAGATGATATCCTAGCAAAGTCACTCACAAGAGAATCACACCTAGATGTGTTAGAGAAAGTCTTTTAGAGACTAGAACAATTCAAAGTCAGGTTGAACCCAAAGAAATGTGTGTTTGGAGTCACCTCAGGCAAACTCCTAGGTTTTATTGTATTAGCAAATGGAATAGAGGTAGACCCTGCCAAAGTCAAGGATATTATGGACATGCCACCACCCAAGAATCTTACTCAACTAAGATCTCTACAAGGCAAGCTACAAGCAATCCATAGGTTCATATCACAATTGGCAGACAAGTGTCAACCCTTTAGTCATCTCCTACATAAGAACATTCCATTTAAGTGGGATGGGAAATACGAAGAGGCATTCGACAAACTGAAAGAGTATCTTATGAATCCACCTATTCTCATGCCTCCTGTTGGTTATTTTCTCCAAATCGGCAGAGGGTTTGCCAATTCCTATGCATGAGCAGATATGGCCAATAGAGTACGGGAGGTTGCGTGAGCTGCCTCCCCTTCACTTCTGGTTCTGCCGCACTAAGGGGGGTGTCCCTATAACTAAAGATGTAACATTGACTAGCTCAATGACAGGAAGATTTATCTTGACAGCTACAGGCAGAATCTCTCATTTTAGGACCAAAATTTGTGTGACAAATCACAAGGTTAGCAACATTCTTGGACATATGTGTTTGGTTGTGGATGAGAGTATGTAGGGGTCCTAATCCTACTCTTATAGCTAACAGGTTGAAATTATGGAATGGTTTGAATTTGATGGTTTGGATGCAAGACAAGGGCTTTGGATCATAACTACTAAACCAGGTGCAGACCGGTGCCTATCTCAGGGCAAGGAGTCAAATAGACATATACATAAGAATGGCTTGCAACTAGCATTCAAGTTTCAAGGGGTTAGGACTGATGCTTGCCTTACAAACATCACCCAAGGATAAGTATTTGACTGTCCATACTTACAGATATCCCAGCTAACATACACTCTTCTCCATACCTTAACCTAAAACAATTTAATCCTCTCCTTGAAAGGAAGTTAGAGATCAAGCATGTGATACAGCAAAACTATATCCTAGAATCTGAGAAACCCTTAGCAATAAGATTCAAAAGAAGAAAATGCATACAACAAGTGGAGACAGACAGCAAAACACATGCAAGAAGCATTTTTCATATAAAATTGACACTGAAACTGAACATGTGTGCAAGATACATCACAGATGCAATACATAAACTCCAAAATGAGATAAAACAATCCAGTATCATGCCTTGTTCTTCATTATTTACACAAAAATGCCCAAGTCTTCAACAACCAAAAAAGAGTAACATAGTTTGCTTTTTATAACAAAACCATGAACTCAGCAAAATTAATTACAAGGCTAATCAAAAATCTGCCAGATACAATGCATCGTGAGAAATGGCGCTCAAAATAGTTAATGCAGCAGAGGGACAAGGAGAAAGGAGTAGATGAAATCAGGATCTGAGCCACCGCCTGAAGGTTCTCTTTGTAAGCCTGGTAGTTCACCTGTCATTTCCGTCGCCCATCCTCTGCAAATCTGCCATCAATGCTTCATCTACCCGCAGCCTCCTTGAAATGCAGTAACAACGTGCCTCTGTTGTTTTCCCGCTCAAAAAATGACTTCAAACACTCAGGAAAAAACCTTCATTGCGGTCTCAAAGCATGGCCATTGATTTTGATTCCATCGCTGAGATAAATGGCTCCAAAATACCTTGAAAAGTCACTAACCAGTGAAAACATGCCACGTAGGCACTTCATGCTCCTATCGTTGACTTTTCCTTTCCTTATTTTGCCACTTTTGCCCTTGTATATGCAAAAAACATATGCATATACAATTGTCACTATTCACCTTTCAAAAATCCTTTGTATATGCAAAATGCATATACATGCAACAGTTTAATATACAAGGTGGACCCCAAAATATTATGAAGTAGATTGGAAACTTATTCGAGTCCGGCTTGCATCTTGACCTTTGTATCTTCGCTTGTATATCGGCACATACAAGTGCCCAATATACATGCAGCGGACCCAAAATATTATTAACTGCATCTGATTTATCCCTCAGGTCCGGAATGTATGTCCTCTTTTATATATCGGCCTATATATGCAAACATACAAATCCCCTAACATACAAGCAAGGAATCTTTTAGGATATGCGATATAGATTCCCTCTTGTATGTCGCCAATGTATGTCAAACATACATTCAACCTTGTATCTGCCTCTCCTGTATGCCGAATATACAAACCTATTTGTATATGCCCGCGGGCCCTACCACATGTATCTTCCGTTGCCACTGTAGCAAATGTATATTTGCACTTCCTTGTATATTTTGCTTTGTATATTTCCTCTGCATACGAACAGCGAATCTTCCCTAGAATATGGGCCTGCAATGTATATTTTTCACTTGTATCTCCAGCACTGTAGTAAATGCATCTGCGCCCTTGTATATTTTTCAATGCACCATTACATACAACCCGATATACAAAGTGGGAATATTCTTAGGAATCTGTGAAAGATTCCCCCTTTGTATATGCACATTTAGAGCCCGATATGCACTCAGAAATGCATCTAATTGATTTTTTCAAAGGGTGATGGAGATTTTACACCCGCCAATGCATATTTCACCAGTATGTATATACAAAAAACCCTTGTATATACAAAGACACCTGCATACAAACTAATTTTTACATTTTTTCAACTGCAGAGGCCAAAAGAGATAGAACTTTTGGATTTTTTGGGAAAGAACCTGCATATTTGAATGCTTGAAACCTGAATACTTATGCAGGCACCACCAGCAGCTCGAGCCTAAAACCCTAAACATAAATGATTACCAACACCTCCTATCCAAGGGAAGCTGTTGTTACTATACATATCTTCTACACCAATAGCTCTTGGGGCCCTTCTAGCACAATAAGATTATGAAAGTAAAGAAAGAGTCATCTACTACATCAATCACACATTGGTGGGCTATGAGTTGCAATACTCTCAGATAGAAAGATCATGTCTTGTGGTAGTTTTTTTTTCCCAAAAACTTTGACATTATACGCTAGCACATCTAGTCAAACCTATTGAAAAAATAGATCCACTGAAGTACCTACTAAGCAAAGCAGCTCTAACAGGTCACCCAGCCAAATGGGTAATGCTCTTAAGTGAATATGACATTGAGTATGTAGACAGAAAGGCTATCAATGGACAAGTCATTGTTGATCAGTTAGCAGATGTACCACTACAAGACACCACACCAATACAATTTGAATTTCTAGATGAATCCTTATTCAATATATCAACACATTCCTGGAAACTTTACTTTGATGCGTCCTACATAAACCATGGATCAGGGCAGGAATCTTGTTTGTAAATCCTCATGGCGACACCATACCAAAGTCTTACCATCTGTTATTCCCATGCACCAACAACATAGCAGAATATGAATCCTTGGTCATTGGTCTCAAAATGGCAACAGAGTGGAAAATCAAAGAGCTACATGTCTATGGTGATTCTCAACTAGTGATCAATTAGGTCAATGATGATTACGAAACCAAAGATGAGAAGCTTGTCCCATACAAACAGATGGTCAAGGACTTTAAGGAATACTTTGTGATCATCTCTTTTGAGCAGATACCTCGCATTGAAAACAAAGCAGCAAATGCCATGGCAACCATTGCCTCTCTTCTTGAAATCCTATAGAATGAGTCATAGTACGAGTTCTTAGTGGAATCAATTCAGCAACCAGCTTATGATCTTCCTAAAACCCATTCCATATGCCTATTAGTTGGATCTGATTCACCTTGGTACAGTAAGGTTTACACTTACCTTAAGGACAACACCCTCCCACCTAACTTATCTTCAAACCAACAATGAACCTTTATACGCCAAACCTCTCATTATACCATTATTGACGACACCTTATATTGACGTGGTCTAGATGGTACTTTACTCCATTGTTTAGAATGAGAAGAATCCCAAACCGCCTTACAAGATGTACATGAAGGGATCTGTGGAACACACCCTAGCGGTCCTTCCTTAGCTAAGAAACTCATGCGTTTGGGTTATTATTGGCCAAACATGGAAACATATTCATATCAATTTGTGAAGAAGTGCAAGCAGTGCTAGATACATGGAAACCTGATACATGCACCAACTTAGGAGCTGAGACCTTTAACGACACCTTAGCCCTTTTGTCAATGGGGACTCGACCTTGTAGGCAAAATCCACCCACCCTCATCCAACGGCCACAAATTCGTAATGACTGCCACTGAGTACTTTACCAAGTGGATTGAAGCTATCCCCCTCACCACCGTGACAAGTAAACAAATCTCCTCATTCATCCTTAATTACCTCATCTGCAGATATGAAATTCCCTCATCCATTATCACGAATAATGAAAGACCCTTCAAAAACTAGGATGTCCAAGAAGTCTATGACCAATTCAAAGTCCAACACCATTTCTCCACACCCTATTACCCCCAAGGCAACGGCCAACAGAAGCATCCAACAAGACCATCTTGATACTCCTCAAGAAGACAATCAACGATGTTGGGCATGATTGGCACATCCAACTCAATCCCGCTCTATGGGCCTATTGAACCAGTATACGCACTCCCACAGGTGCTACCCCTTATGCCCTTATCTATGGGTCAGAAGCTATCATCCCCATTGAGGTCGAGTTACCATCTCTCAAGGTGTTGTTAAAAGGTCTCATAACAGATGAAGAGTACAGAGTTTCCAGATTGCAAGAACTAGAGTTGCTAGAGGAAAAGAGACAAAAAGCCTTTGGTCATCTCAAGGCATATCAATAATTGATGTCATGAAGCTACAACCACAGAGTTCACCCAAGAGTCTTTAAAGTTGGAGATCTAGTACTTAAGGAGAACCCCCGCAATCAACAGGATCGGGAAAAGAAAGGCAAGTTCGAACCCAACTGGCTTGGCCCTTATATGATTGTAGCTGCTTATGGATTGGGGGCATATCAGTTAGCAACATCAGAAGGTGAACTATTCAATGACCCAATTAACAGCATGCATCTTTGTTGGTTCTTTACCTAAGAGAACCCCAATGTAAGGTGGGCATAAAATACAAAAAAAAAAAAAACTAGAAAAATACAAAAAAATCAAAAAACTAGAAAAATACAAAAAAATAGTCCTTTGGTGAAAACCTGGCGAATAGGCACCTTGGATGGGTATCATGATGAAAACTTGGCAAACAGGCGTCATGTGTACTTTTAGCTTTCATGCAAATAAAAGTAAGTGGTGAAAACTTGGTAAATAGGCATTACTTGTGATAAACCGCTTCCTCCATCTTTGGGAAACCAATCACCTTGTGTCCATTCTTCCTTCACTCATGTCCCATTCGATCCATATCTATTCCATAATAAAATCCTAACGATAACCTATCATGGCTTGATACTCTATCTTTTTTTTTGCCTTATCAACCAAGGTCTTATCCAGTATCCTATCCATAGTGTCATCCTAGCATAGCATCTGTCATCAGTGTCCACATGGTCCAAGTCCATGAACTACGTTGCCTCTACGTCGTCACGTAGGCAAGGCCATTTCTCAAATGTGCCCCTTAGGCTCCAATGTCCCATCTGTCACATGTCTAGTCCTTCTATCTATCTGAGTCCACACCACTTTCTATCACCTATCCATATCTGTTCCATAATAAAATCGTAATGATAACCTATCATGGCTTGATACTCTATCTCTTTTTTTTGCCTTATCAACCAAGGTCTTATCCAGTATCCTATCCACAGTGTCAGCCTAGCGTAGCGTCTGTCGTCAGTGTCCACATGGTCCAAGTCCATGAACTACGTTGCCTCTACGTCGTCATGTAGGCAAGGCCATTTAGCAATGAGCCCCCAAGGAACTAGGTCAGTCCCTTAGGGTCCGTCTCACCAATAAGGATTGTGGAACCTTTCACAAGGCAAGCAAGCACAAGAAAAACCCACTTTCAAGCAGAAATTTTGACACACAAACCTCAACCTATCCAGAGAAAAGAAAGCAAGCACCTAAAGCATTCTAAATGATTTTACCTAAATTATGGCAAGAAACGAACACATCTAAATGCAAAAAAGTTTTGTGGATTGGAATCATGGTTAAGTTACGGCATCTTGATTTCTGTTATCATGCCTTTCTATGCTACTCAAGGATGCCAAAAGCTAGAGATGCTATGATGGGGGCATGATTATTTTCTTTGTTTCCTATTTGTGGATTAAACTTTAGTAATGTGACGCCTTGTCTAACGACATGATCGGCAAAAGATCATCAAGGACATCAAAGGTCTAACATGAACGAGGGCAATCCTTATCTATTGATATGCAAGAAATACTCAGGTCATCTCAGTTCAATTATACCTTAATGGTTGTATTAACTTGCTAAAGTAAAACCCATGTAAGCGATACTCAGGTCATCTCGGTTCAATTATACCTAGATGCTTGTATTAACTTACAACATTTAGAAAAAGTACCAAAACAATTGCCCAATGATGAAATAAGCACTTCAAAATACTTGCACCATCAAGATGTCAAAAGCAAAGCATCCATCATACATCCGTATCCCATGCAATAAAAGATCCAAACAATGCAAAGTAGCAATACAATTAAAGCTTGTGAGTCTTTCTATTGAGTCATTCTTTCAATCAATCTTCTATCTACCATTATGTCATCTCTGTGTTGATAGAGTACATTTGGACATCATAAAAATATAGCATACAATTGCATATCATATCACATGAGATAGTCATTTACATGATTAAATTAGTTGCATACATAATAAGTGCATCAGGTCATCCATATACATTCTTACAATCATCACATAGTGTCAGTAGAAAAAAATAAAAAACATAGATAAGTGCATCACATAAACTGCATAATCATATAGATACCATTTACATTTTAGAGGCATATCAAGTAAAACATCTAAGTCTGCATTAGATAAACATCACATAGACATAATCACAATCTACATCACATGAGTACCATCATACAATAGAAATGCATCCATAGCATAGAATGAACAAACTGCATATATAGAGCATCAAATATAGCTGCATCATCATATAAATATCATAAACATGTCCAAATATACAATATCAAAAAGTACATCTTTGAGTCAATGTCATATACAGTGTATACATCTCAAGGATAATGATACATGTCTCAAAATACAAAAGTGGTACATATGTGTATCTGGCTATCAGAGCCATCAAAAGGTAGGTACATGGGAGCCAAAATCTGTGCAAGTGTCTGCTAACTATGTTGTTGTGAACCACTAGTCCTAGCAGTGTCCTCTGTGTCTCCTCCTTTGCTAGCCCCAGACTGCTATGGGCCCATCACAAAGGCTCCCGACCTCAATCCACTTGCTCTCTGTGAGGCCATGGACTGGCTCCTATAGCTTGGAGCCCTCTGATCAACTAGAACAACACCATGGTACAATCCTCGATAGTACTATGTCTGAGCATGTGCTCTAGAAAGCTCACCCTGTACTTGCATTAACTACCCCTACACCTATGCCAACTATGCCTGTGTCTATGCTAGTTGTGCCTATGCCTGCTACACCTGTCCAACCAAAAAACTGCTAGTAGTGTCTATCCCAAGGGTTGCCACTGTCATGTCCCTCTCTACTTGGATAGCTCGTATACTCACCTCTGCCATATCTTGCTCTCTAGTGAGCCCTGAGATAACCGTTGCATCTATCTCCCACCGAGCCTCGACCATCCTAAGCTATGCCCACAGCTACCGAACCTATCCTCTCAGCATGGCAATAGCTCTCCCCTAGACATCTGGATGTGCTGGATCCTGGGAGGCCTGTGCTTGTCCCTGCCCCTGTGGCTAAGGTACCTGCTATTGTACCACCTACTGCAGTGGCAACATCTATCCTTGCTATGTATCCTGTTGTGCAACCTGCGGCTGCACTACTTGCTGAGCATGGGAGGATCCCTCTGCAACTCTCCTCCTCTGCCTAAGTCTGCCTCCATCTCCTCCATCTCCCCCATCTCCACCATCTCCTCCATCTCCACCATCTCTCTGTCCTTCCCTCCTCCTCTGCCTTCTGCCAACTCTACCCTCATCATCTAAGTCTTCCTTGTCTATGTGAGGAACCAACTCTCCAGGCCCAGAGTATCTCAGAAATGGATGCCCTACGAACCACTCCTCATAGTCTTGAGTCATCCTTGCATCTGCAATCTCTCTCCTCATTAGCCAAGAAGTATAAGGAATCTTTCAAAACTCTGCCACTGCCTCCTCATAAGATGCCACTGGGCCCCATCTAAATCTCTCTGCATGAGTCCATGCAAACAAAGTTTGCCCCTGTGGCATGCCTTGTCTCCTCCCCAACTGCCTCCAAACCTAGCTGACAATCTATCTCTCCAGGATGAACTGTGTCCGACCTATAAGCCACCGAGTCTGATAGCAGTATGGCAACTCATCTGCCTCGTCATCCCAAGGCTCACAGTCTAGATATGGTCTACAAATGACCACATCTACCCCATCTAGTGCATGCCTTCAATACTCTAGCTTCCCAGCCTATGTTGGGAAATCACTCCTGTGTATCCATAGCTATAAGGCTTTCCGCTGTCTCTGAAAAACACATATCAGTCTGGTGATGGCAATATGCTCCCACAACCAAAACTGTAACAGTGAGACACCTACTGATAAACTAGCACCCCTATGATAGACCACCTGATGCATATCATGGTATAGGTGTACCAAAATGCAGACACCCCAAGCATAGTGGGTGCCCTCTGAGATCATCCTCTCCATAATCCCCATCTAATCGAGAACCCGTGCGATCTCCTATTGGGGCATACAACGCCTCTAATCAATCTTGCAACTATCCCAGGGAAGTAGTCATAATAATCATGTATATCCTATCAGAAGATAACCTGATAGTCTAGCTCAGGGTCGTCAAATACCCGCCTGCACTTTTCAAGTCTTGCATCTTGCTGTGGCTCATACTCCACGAGCTCTCCCTGAATTGGCAAGTGAAGTATCCTGTATACATCCTCCAGAGTGACCGTCATCTTGCTAGTTGGGAAGTGAAAGGTCCCATCCTTGCTGTGAAACCTCTCCACTACTGTAGTCAGTAAGCCGTGGTTCACTCAAACCTCGGGTATAAAGCACATGTAGTCTAATCCCATCGTACCAAGCGCCTCTCGATCTATCTCTATCAACATATGTCACTGTAGCATCGGCATGGGAAACTGCTCACTCGACATCAGTGTATCTCATATACCCTCCTGCAAGTATGCAAAGCAAGGCGTCAACCTAAAGCTGCAAGTACCATGCTCAACATATCTATAGAATCATATCAACTAACTTAACATATCAAATTGATCAAAACAACACACTACATCTCTTGACTAGATTCCTACAATCTCAGAGATAGCTTATCAATTGACGCATCAAACAGGATGTCAATCGAGTCAATTTTGTTAAGTAAACTGAATATACTATTCATATGCGCTAGAGCAGAAGGTACAAGTGCCATTTCTTAGCAAATGCACGACTTATGACACATGCACTGCAGCATACTGTAAATGCATCATCCAATTGCATGTGCCCACTCATGCCGTACATGGGCCACCAAATGATGCATGCACTGACCTTTCTACTATATGTGCAAGTTTCATGCATGTGCCGTTTCATATCCTAGATGCGCCGCAGATTGATAGATGCATAGTTCCTCATGTCAGATGCACCAAACTGCGATCTGGCACATTTGTCTAGCCTAATTTTGCCTAGCATTTATTGCACTCAAAATCAACCCTAGGTGAATTTTTTTGAGATACATACTGGGGGTCCTACCTCTACTGGCTGGTCAAATCGTCAGATGTGCTCAAAGCAATGTTCCTCATGCGGAATATCCATCCTACTGCTGACTGCTCTATGCTCTATGCTCTCCTAAGCTCTCAAAGACAATCCAACAAAGCCAAGTGTACAAATGACTTGTCTTGTGGACCCAGCTCCTATATATATAGCATGCAAACCCTAAACTAGCTATGTGGTGACTATGACTACTTCCCGCACCCGTTTCTTCCCGTTTTCTTCATGTTTCTCAGAAACGCATCCTGTTTTCTTCAAACCTAACCAAGTTTTCCCTTCGTCTTCATGAGATTGTCCATCTCACACCTTCTGCCTTCTTCCCATCCAATCTCCTGAGGGGGCATCCTATTGTCATAATCTATACTAGGGGTAAACTAGGGCATGTATCATTGTTAGACTATTTATTCTTTGAAGCAATGCCGTAAACTGCATTGCATCAAAGAGGGGCAAAATGTATACACCTAAAAATGACACGATTTAGTCTAAATAAATATTCTTAATATTTATTTCATTCTAATTCTTCTATCAATAAATAAATAAACAAATTTGTTTATTCAATTCACATTCCTCTAAATTAATTAAATATCGAAATATTTAATTATCTCTTCTAAAGTCAAAATTAAATAAAATCCTTTATTTAATTAAATTCTTCCAAACAATTAAATAATTCTTAATTATTTAATTAAGTCAAAATCATTCTTCCAAATTTGAATAACTCAAATCAAATTTATTTAAATCCTCTTAATCTCCAAAAATAAAATACAATCAAATATTTTATTTATTCTTCCAAATCATGCACAACAATTAAATAAATTTATTTATTTAATTTGCTTTCTTATTTTCTAATTCTTCAAATATCTTCCAAATCTTCTAAAAATAAGTCTTCTTCTTCATGCACACAAAATTAAATAATTTATTATTTAATTTCTCTCAAATCGTGCAAAAGCAAATCTCAAGTTGAGTTAACTGACTCAATTAACCTTGTTTTTATCGATATCTCTTAAATTAGAAAAAAGCTTCCTAATTTATGAAAATCATATCATATCTTTAGAAAAGAAAGTAGTTAACTCAAATAAAATAGCTTTTGTGTGACACTTGTCTTCTTCTTATTCACGCACATTCTTCAAACGTTCTATACCGTTGATCTTCTCATTCTTTCTATACCATTGATGTCTTCTCTCACAAGTCTATAAATTGAGCCCTCTTCTTCCATTTCATTCATCCAAGCTTTTAGTATTGTTACTCTGCAGGAATTACAGTACACCTTTGGCACCAATTCCTTCATTGCTTGTGATCAAACTCGTTACTACACACTACTATCATTGTTGTGAAGCACATCTTCATAGCGATACTATCATAGCCATTCTCATTTGAACATCTTGGAATCATAGCAAGGAAGTGCACCTACTGAGGGCCATATTCATAGACAAGATCCTTTGAGATAGGTAATTAATGGAAGTTGAGAATTAAAGGAGGTTTGCTTTGTATTGTTCATTGTTTGATTGATCTCTTTTGTTCATTATTTCATTGAGTTTTGGGTATCATTGATATAATATATTGATTATTCATTTTAGCTCCAATTTTCCCTTAACACTTACTATAGACTTCAGATTTGCTTCTGAGAAAATAAATTCCTGTCCTTCTACTGTAGTCATCTATGAAAGATATAAAATATATAGATTTTGATAACGAAATAACATTAACAGGACCAAATACATCAGAATGAACAAGGTCCAACACACCAGAAGACTTATGAGAACTCGAATAAAACTGAACACAGTTTTGTTTTCCATATATACAATGTTCGCAAAAGTCAAACTCAAGATTACAATCATCTAACCCCTCAACAAGGTTCTTATTTTTTAGGGTACGCAGACCCTTCTCACCAATGTGGCCAAATCTCTTATGTGATTACATTGTCTTTTCAGCAGGAAGCTTAACTTCTAAGGCATGAATACAACCATCAGGACTAGATAAAATAGATTTCTTCACTACTCATTCAGATGGTGAGGATGAAGTGACTGCTGCCCTCTTCCTTGAGTCAGAAGAACTATTGCATTGTGAAATGCATGCCTCCAGCTAAAACAGAGTACCTCTCCTAGTACCCTTAGCAAGCACCATAGCTCCTCTAGTCATCTTACATCCTTCTTTTGAAAAGATAACTTGCACACCTGCATCATTCAACATACTTACAGAAAGTAGGTTCCATGCTAAGCCTCGGATGTGCATAACCCTAGAGATCCTCTTCACTCATCCATTAGGGAATCGAATAGAGACTCTTCCATGACCAACAATCTTCAGATGAGAGTCATCACCCAGGTACACCTTTCCACCATCAAACTCCTCATACTTAGTAAACCAGTCTCGATGTGAGGTCATGTGGAATGATGCACCAAAATCAATTAGCCACACATCATCAGATGCATGGGTTGCCAGGGCTGCGATGAAGGCATCACCATCATCTTGTGACTTGTCAGAATCTAAATCTTGGTTCTTCTTCTTCTTTTTCTTTTCCTCTTTGCATTTCTTTCAGAAATGCCTAGATTTACCACAATTCCAATAGATAGCCTTAGACTTTCTAGGAGATTTGGATCTCCCATGAGATTTAGATCTACCCTTTTCAACTTTCTTGTCCTTTTTCCCTTTCTCCTTGGGTCTTCCATGAACTGCAAGGGCTTCTTTGGCTGCCTCAGAAGACTTTCTCCGCATCTCTTCACTGTTATCTAATAGCAAAGAAACCACTTCATCCATTTTGAATGTGGATGTGGTGCTTCCAATAGCCATGACAAGATGATCCCACGAGTCTAGCAAAGAACAAAGCAAGGTCATATAGTGATCCTCCTCCTCCATCTTCACACCAACGGATGTCAATTGTGTAACCAGCATGTTGAAAGCATTCATATGTTTTGCAATAGATCCTCTATTCTCCATTCGAAGAGAATACAACTTCTTTCTCAGAAAAAGTTTGTTAACCAGGGTTTTAGCTTGATACATATCTCTCAACTTCTTCCAAAGCAAGTTTGCAGTAGTCTCCTCATGGACATTTAACAGGACAGAATTAGCAAGACTAAGTCTTATGAGACCCTTATCCTTTTGATCCTTGAGATCCCAATTAGCTTGTGACATTGTAGTTGATTTTGTTCCACTGATAGTTTCCCAGAGGTCTTTATCAACAAGCATGTCTTCCATCTTGAGCTTCCACAACTCAAAATTAGTGCCATTGAATTTCTCCACCTCTATCCTTCCAGATGTGCTTGCCATCTCCTTGCTGTAATAAGATTCAAAATATTCTGCATAGACTCTCACTCAACTTAAGATCATCTCAAAAAACCCCTACCCAATAGCTAAGACCAAAACTGGCCAGACTCTAATACCAACTGAAAGGAAACTAGGTGTGCGGAAATCGCTTCCTACACTAATCTAATGAGGGGAGATCTATACAAATTCAATTTAATCTTTACAATTACAGCAACATGAAACATATAATAGAGATATTGTAGAAATACACATAGAACCAGAAATAAGACAGAAGAACAGAGACAAGATATAATGTGGGGAAAACCCTTATTGGGTGAAAAACCCCACACTCAGAAACCTGCACAATGTATTATCAAAACTCAATATGGTTTACAATACACTTGCAATGCAAGCTTCAATAGTATTCGACACTCATGTCTATAGTCAATCCGGCAGCATAACAGTACCTATTAATCACATACTACATCTCCTCCTCCAAGCACCTATTTATCTAGAATATACAAGGAAAAATTGGCTCTATCTTGGAATGGGCATCCAACTTGGCCTCATGGCCCAAAACCCATGCCTATGGACACTTGGTCAATATTGTAGAACGTATCTAACACTTGTTCAGAGCTCCCATCCCAAAGAGGTTGCCTATTTCGAAAATGGGCTATGACAGATGCTCTTACGACTCTTACGATCGTCATAGAATCTGTCATAGCAATTACAACTTACATCTATGAGAGAATCTGTCATACACAGGCTATAAATAGCATATTCTCTTACAAAATGTCATAGTCCACCTTGGGACACCCAAAGATACCTTTTTCAAAGATGCTTCATGACACTATCTTCACCTGTCTTACAAGCTTCTATTTCTTACTCTTACATGTCATAACTTCATCATAGGAATCCGTCATAACCGTTTCGGTCAAACATTCCCTTACACAACATCCAAGATGCTGACACATGGAAAAATACTCCTACCATAAAGTGGGACGCCTATCTCCTCATGTGAGGACAAAATTACAAGTTGTCATCTTCCATGTAGGATGACACATTATTGTGCCACATCCCACAAAATGACAATATGGAATTTACAATTAATTTACAACATAGGCAATGAATAAATAAATAGAATCATAAATAATGCAAGGAATAACCAAGATTGAGACACCCTAATTCCCAACATCTTGTAATGATAACATTCTGGGTAGTCCCCACCGTGCTTGACCTTGAATTACTTGGTGGTCTATCCTTGGGAATCTAATGCCCTTGTGTCTTTTTAGGCTCGTAAAGTGTTGGAGTATGTGTCATGTTAGATTCTTGACCTTGACCCCTCCTAGTCAGAGGAGGGTATCCTTGAGATTATTGTCAGGCATTACTATTTAAGTTCTTTTGGTTCCTTACCTTTATGTCGAAATCAATCTGAGTCCAATGCCATTTAGGATTGGCTTGTGGGTAGGTTACTCTATGATTCTTCTGTGTTAACTTCCAGGAGGAAGTTTAGCTCTAGGGGAGGAGGATGTGAGGCCCACCCTTGGGCATTTGGATTAATTGCATTTGTAGACCTCGTAGATGTGGACTTTCTTGACTCTATCCCTATATTTTGATATGGTTAGATTAGTATGTTGTGGTGTGACTATATCCTGATTTTAGATTTCACTAATGATTGTTTGACATGTGACATTCATTTTGATGCTATTAGAGTTATTAGTTGTGAAATTATTAAATGGAATTGTTATGCAATTTTGATCTTGAGTTAGTGTTTAGAAATGCAATTAAATTATAAATCTTATTAATGATGCTATGTGATTTTAATAATGTTTTAAATGATTATGTGATATCATGAGTGAATGCATTTTCCTTGCTTTGGCTATGATGTATATGTTGGATTAATCTATTTGTTCAAGTGTGTAGGTGATTTTCCATGCCACAGAAAATTGGAGATCGATCTCACACCTAATGTGAATCTCGTGTTACACCGATCTAGTCCCAGGAGGGACCAAGATCATGTGTGAATTGTATGATGCTTTCATAAATGTCTACATTTTAATTATTTGGTCTAGGTCCACCCCTTTTGTATTATTTACTTGAAGTGTTGTAAAAATATGTGATTTAATATACACCACTTGGTGTCTTTTATTTTGATGGCTATTTTATGTGATTTTCTACTTCCTAAGGTATTTATTATGGGCTAAAATTGATCCTAGGTGGTACCCCTAGGGTCTAGGGCCCATTTGACCATGCCAAACCCTAGGGTAACCTCTGTCTAGTCACTTTAACTTCAACCTGAAGTAAAGTGACGAAATTCAATTTGAAATGGAGTGGATGATGAGTCATGCATTCAAACATGACCCACTCCTCTTTCCAAGGCATGGATTCCCATCACCTTGAAGACTTGGGGAGTCTTCAAGACCCCCAAGTGTGTGGAACCCTTCTCCAATGCTCTCACATGTGTGAGAGCATCTTGGAGTGAATGAGCTTCCTTTAGAGAATAGGGTAATGACATGTGTCATTCTGTATCCTCTTGGAGTCCATCTTGAGAGATGCCACCTCTCCACCTTTGCTATCACACATGTGTGAGAGAACATCTAGAGAGAGTGAGGCTTGGATGGATGGGAGAGTGACACATGTCACCTCCACATTCCATGATCCTTGCAAGTGGATTGGGGGGAGGAAGGAGAGGGTGACATGTGTCACCTTATCATTCCTCAAGGCTTTGGAATGAAGCCTATATTACTTCCTCTTTGAGAGAGGAAGGGGGTTCTTTCATTTTACTTGTTTTGCTATTTTTGAAGGTGTTTTTGGAGAGTGAATGAGTTTGGAGATCATGGAAGGAAGGCTTGAAGGAGGAGGTTGGAGAACTCTTCTACAAATTTTATTCCATTATTGGGCTATCATAGGTAATCTTCAAGGCATGAAGCCTTTCCCATGTATTTAATTTTCTATGTGTGTTTGAGAGCATTTTGTGTGTTTTCATTTGTTGGTGTTGTTGGGTTTTTATTTTATGGGTGTTTGAATGAGACTACCATTCTTGGTGTGTCCATTAATGTGAGGGGTGGGAGAGGAGTGAACCTCCTCAAGGTCACCCTCTTTGTATTGGCATATTGTGGCCTTGAGGGCAATTTGGAGAAGTTTTGGTGATTATTTTATGGCATGAGTGCCTTGGAGTGATATATTTTCATGGAGGAGTTTTTAGGCTTGAGGCCTTATTTTGGAGTCTCATGAGATTTTGGTTTTGTTGGAGTGAACCTCTTGAGTAGAGAGAGTCTACTCTCCTACCTCCTCAAATCCATTTTTATGGATTTTATGTTGTTAAACCTTGGTGAGTGTTGTTCTTCATGTTTGAGTGTTTGCATTATGTTGTTTTGTGGAGTGCATCCGTGTTGGATCAATCTCCAAGTTCGAGGGTGACCCTCTTGTAGGTCTATGGTACAGTGGAGGGCATTTTGGTGGTTTGGAGTTTTCCCCTTTTTGTTTATTGCAGGTTGTTTTGGAGACATTTGGAGCTTGGGAGAACATCTTGCTATTTTATGTGTTGTGTATTTTGTTGGCTATTAGAGAGCCATGGTCATTATACCTCTTTGTAAAGTCATTGTGAGAGTGGAGCTCTCTTGTGTATTGTTGCAAACTCAAACTTATGTAATCATGTTATGGTAATGCAATGTTGAGGTTGTTTTCCTTGTTTAGTATTGCTATTTAAAAAAAAAAGGAAAAGAAAGGAAAAAAAAAGGGAACATATTAAGTCCATATCTTTTGGGATATTGCAAATGTAATGCTACTGTTTAAGTGGTAAAGTTGTTATATATATATACACACACACATATACATATATATAGTATATACATATTTTAATATTAAATTCCTTTATGCTTATGTTAAAACTAAAATAAGGAATGACCGAAATTTTTCAAGAGAAACCAAATATTGTTAAAAATGTTTAATGTTGAGCTGTGTTTTTAGAGGGGGTTTTTAGAGTCGAGTGGGAAAAGTTTTTGGATGTTTCGTGTCATGACCACATGACAAATATGGACATGACATGTGTGTTGTGTGTTGTGACCACATGGGAAATGTGGGATTGACATTTGGTATCAGAGCCCAAGTTTAAACATTGGGCTTGTTTGGGCATATTATTTATTCTACAATTTCAATTAATTTGTAAATACCTTGTTCAAGTACGATGATGCCAAGATCGAGGCATGCGCGCTCACATGTCAGTAAGTCTATTTTGAGGATAATAGTGAGTTGGTTGTGACACCTTTTGGGTGTTAGTGGTTAGGTGTTGTGATTGACCCGTATGATCGACATAGACACTTCTGAAGGATTGTCTTGGGCGATATAAAGCCTCACATTAAACTTGAGAGTAAATTGCGAGCCACCTTGGAAAATTTTGATATTATGAAAGTTGGTGATTGCAGTTAGATTTTGGTAGTATCCATGAAGATGTTGCTGTGTTTTCCTTACTAGGGAGCACTAAGGAACCCACTTCGAAGGTGACTCTTGGGATACATGACTTTTGGCAATTTTTTTCAAGCACATCCTAGGTTGCCTAGAAGTTGTGGGTGTGCATGTAGTTGGGGTGATTCTTGACCTGGGTTAAGAGCATGACCACTAACCCTCTCCTCTCATTGTTACTATGTTCTATGTGTAATGTTGAAATGTGCAATTTTGGTTAACTTATTGAAGTTGATTCTCTACTTATTGATGAAATTTTTTTATTGTGTTCAAAACCAACAGTTTTGAGTCTATTTATTTGGGCTACTTAGCTGACTTACTTTCTTGTAGTCCCCTTACCTCAAGGACTTGTTTAATTGTATTTCGATTGAATTTTGAATTATTGATTTTGGCACCACTTTTGATATTAACTTATCTTTTAAAATTGAATTATCTTTTGGATCTTAATTCTTCTAAATTTCATTCGTTAAACTTATTCAAGACTTATCTTTTTGCAAGCTTTTATTTTGAGGATCCTTGTATTGATGGTTTTGCTGGTACCTGTGTAGTGTTGTGAACTATGTAACCTATGCTACCCATAAGGGGTGCTTGGTGAGAGGTAGTTGGGGACAGTCTGTCTTCATTGGTGTTGTAAGCTCAAAGTCATTTAGTGGATCGCTAGTGGTGGTTTGACCTTGTGTCGTGTTGAGAAGTGTTTTGGTGCTATCCCATTTTGGGAGGCTAAGTCTTTATGATTCAAGAATGGGTGCTAGTAAGGTTCAAGGGAGTTGATAGGTTGGAAAACCTTCAGATCCTTCCATTGTTGTGTGGATCTACTATCCATGTGATGTTGGCTTCCTTGTTTTAAGAGGCTTTGTGATCGCTCTGATCAACTAGAAGTTGGACCCATATGATTTGTAGTGGTATAGGTGTTTAGCTTCACCCCTTGATGCTAGGGATGATTGGATATGTTTGGTTCCTACTTGTTTGATAAGTCTGATTCAAGAAGTCTAGTGGGGACTTGTGGATCAATGGGGCAGCTGAGACTTGAGAGTCTCGTACTTTTTGTTTGGGATCTTATGTGTATAGCTTAGCATCGACAGTAAGTTGATGTGATGCATGGTTAGGGTTTGAATGTTGGTTTTGGGGCTAGTTGGTTGGCCCAACTTCCTTTTGGTTGCTCTATGCTAGTTAGGGTTCTTGAGGAATAAGAGAGACTCGGGGTATGAGTCAGTTAAGTTATTGTTGAAGGCCTCTCGTAACGATAACATTCTGGGTAGTCCCCATCATACTTGACCTTGAATTAATTGGTGGTCTATCCTTGGGCATCTAATGCTCTTGTGTCTTTTTAGGCTCGTAAAGTGTTGGAGTATGTGTCATGTTAGATTCTTGACCCCTCCTAGTCGGAGGAGGGTATCCTTGAGATTATTGTCAGGCATTACTATCTAAGTTCTTTTGGTTCCTTACCTTTATGTCGAAATCAATCTAAGTCCAATGCCATTTAGGATTCGCTTGTAGGTGGGTTACTCTATGATTCTTTCATGTTAACTTCCAGGAGGAAGTTTAGCTCTAGGGGAGGAGGATATGAGGCCCACCCTTGTGTGTCTGGATTAGTTGCATTTGTAGACCTCGTAGATACAGACTTTCTTGACTCTATCCCTATATTTTGATTTTGTTAGATTAGTATGTTGTAGTGTGACTATATCCTGATTTTAGATTTCACTGATGATTGTTTGACATGTGACATTTATTTTGATGCTATTAGAGTTATTAGTTGTGAAATTATTAAATGGAATTGTTATGCAATTTTGATCTTGAGTTAGTGTTTAGAAATACAGTTAAATTATAAATCTTATTAATGATGCTATGTGATTTTAATAATGTTTTAAAAGATTATGCAATATCGTGAGTGTATGCATTTTCCTTTCTTTGGCTATGATGTATATGTTGGATTAATTTGTTTGTTCAAGTGTGCAGGTGATTTTCCATGCCACAAAAAATTGGAGATCGATCCCACACCTAATGTGAATCCTGTGTTAGACCGATCTAGTCCCAGGACGGACCAAGATCATGTGTGAATTGTATGATGCTTTCATAAATGTCTACATTTTAATTATTTGGTTTAGGTCCACCCCTTTTGTATTATTTACTTGAAGTGTTGTAAAAATATGTGATTTAATATACACCACTTGGTTTCTTTTATTTTGATGGTCATTTTATGTGATTTTCTACTTCCTAAGGTGTTTATTATGGGCTAAAATTGATCCTAGGTTGTACCCCTAGGGTCTAGGGCCCATTTGAGCATGTCAAACCCTATAAATATATACATTTATATTTATATATTCTTATATAAATATACATATACATATATATAGTATATGCATATTTTAATATTAAATTCCTTTATGCTTATGTTAAAACTAAAATAAGGAATGACCAAAAGTTTTCAAGAGAAACCAAATATTATTAAAAATGTTTAGTGCTAAGCGCAGTCAGCACAGAGCCCTAACGGGCTAACATCATTTTTTTCTTGCGTTGAAGCAGGGTGTAGAAAAGGGGTGGGTGGTGGCCTCGACCGCTACCATTAGCTCCCGTAATCTATAGAGTTCATAGAAGGTTGGGGGTTAAACCCCCCCGTAGTGTCTCCACCCAGTGGTGGAGATATAAACCCCCGTCCACCGCGGCCCTTTCTCTGTCGCATCTACAATTTTGGCGCTGTGCGCCCTATTCTACCGCTGTGAATGGAGGTTGCCCTCTAACCTCCCTTTGTTGCTCAACCTAATACCATCCACTGATCATGATACAGATTGCAACAAAGCAAAAAAAGGGGGACTTCCATTATTATTTATAAATAACTTATATATGTGTGTGTCTGTCTTATTCTCTCTAAATTTAAACCATAGTATAAACAATATATATATATATATATATATATATATATATATATATATATATATATATATATATATATAGATAAAAAAGATGGAGGTATTTCCTTCTAGTTCATACCCAGAACCTGAAAAAAAAAAAGATTTTAACTTAATATCAAATTTAGTTTTACAAGAAAAAGAGAGGGTTAAACAAACTATTCTTTTATCTTTGTATTTTTTTTCTTCCTCCATGGCTACCCTTATTCTAGACCTACAAACAAAGAAAAATAGAAAAGAAGAGTAGAAGAGATGAGAGGAAAGTTAGGATAGGAGAGAAAGAGAAATGAATAGAAAAGTATGTTAGGGTTTCTTTTGTTAAGAAAGAGTATTTTAATATAGATTTTTTTTTAGGGTTTCAATAAGGAAATTTTATTGTATTTTAATTGTTATGAGTGCACAAGAATTCTCCTTTCCCTCTCTTTATTTTTTTTGACTATTTACATGTTGGAGGGAAAAAAAATTATTGAAGTGGTATAATGGCTTGAGAAATTTATGTTAAACCTAGACGTTTGCCTTTTTATTTATTATGTGGTAGAATTAATTTATGTTTTTTTTAATTTTAAATTTAGAGTTATCTCTTAAGATCTTTTGTTTTGCCTTTTTTATTTATTTATTGTCTTTTTATTTATTATGTTAGTGGGATTAAATCTTAA
Source organism: Cunninghamia lanceolata (assembly GCA_027924645.1). NCBI lineage: Eukaryota > Viridiplantae > Streptophyta > Pinopsida > Cupressales > Cupressaceae > Cunninghamia > Cunninghamia lanceolata. Next base: position 2,554,851 of record BSBN01001281.1, on the reverse strand, counting down.
CCTAGGCTTTTTAATTTACTTTTAGTGGGCTTTATGATTGTTTTTACTTATTTTTACTTAGGACCTTGTTTTTTTGAAAATTTAGAATAATTGTCTTTAGTTTATTTGCTTTATTAGTTAAGTGGGTTTAATTAAACCTAGCCCTTTTATTTATTTTAGTGGGATTTTCTCCATATGGTTTTTAATTTATATAATCTATGTAATTGATTTAATTTCCTAGGGGTATAGTTGAAATTATTATCGTGGAGATAAGTATTTTAGTTGTCCTTTTAATATTTAAATTATTTTAGTGGAATGGGATATTGTCTTCTTGTCCTTTTATTTATCTAGGGACTTAATATGGTAATGAAGAGATTTGCTTTAATGGGGTTTTAAGTTATTACAATTGGGAGTATTTAGGGTGTTAGATTATTACTATATTTTATACTTTAATTAAATGCCTTTAATGGTGTAGACTAATCTAATTATTTTTATTTAATCCATGTGCTTGTTTAAAAAATTGTTAGGTGGGTATGATTAAATTAATTAGCGTAATTACTTTATTTGAATGGAAGGGGTGGGTGTTTAAATTAATTATTTTCATGAATGCTCTAGAGACGTTATGCTGCCAAAATTTTTCTGTAATGTAGGAATGGAAAATTAAGTGTTTAATTACACGCTAGATTAGTATTGTAATGGTTTATGCATTAATGTTTATTTTATTTGCTTTAGGCTTATATTGTGGTTTAGATGAATTTATTTAATTATTTATTTCTAGTTCCTAGGGTTGATTTTGACCCATGATGAAATCACTTCACTTCATTTAGGATACTAGGTTTAAACTCAAACTTGAATCTAACCCTAATGGCGATGCTCCTCACGTCGCATAAACCCCCTTAACAGACTATCATATTGCAAGGGATGCGAAAGGACTTCGCATAACCCTAGTTTGACTGAGGTCTTCACCTCATGCATTGTTTCTGAGCACACATGTTGCACGCGAGGGGGTTTTTAGAGTCGGATGGGAAAAGTTTTTGGATGTTTCGTGTCATGACCACATGGCAAATGTGGACATGACATGTGCATTGTGTGTTGTGACCACATGGGAAATGTTGGCATGACAAGATTCATTAAGTCCTATGTTATGGATAGGCTCATTCAAGGATGGAAATAGAGCAATTCTCTTCCTCCTCAAACTCATCTTCAATTTGTGGATGATACAGCTTTGATGGGTGTTGCTAAGGTGGCTGAAGTGGTTCCTTTGCGAAAGATTTTGGATTGTTACCTGGCTGCCTCAGGTGAAAGCATTAATGAAAGTAAGTCTTACATTTATTTATTTAATACCCCCATGCTTCTTCAGTAGCGTATTGCCATGATCTTCAGGTTTCAGGTGGGGAAACTTCCTTTTAAATACCTTGGCATCCCTCTAGATGTGCGCCCACCTCCCAGGTGTTTTTGGTAGGATGTGATTGATAAATTTTGAGGGTTGGTTTGTCATTAGACCTATAGATGGTTATCTACGCCTAGCAGAGTTACTCTGTTGAAGTCCATAGTGCAGGCCCTTCCTTTATATAGGTGCTTTGTGTTGACTGCTCCCTCAAGCTTCATCAAAGATTTTGAGGGCATCTATCAGTAGTTTCTTTGGTCGAGTAATCTCCTATCGAAGAAGTGGAGCTTAATTAAGTGAGAAGTTATTTGCTGGCCAAAGTAGGATGGTGGTCTGGGTTTGTGTAGGGCAGATTAGAATGGGCAGGCCTTGGCTACTAAGTTGTACTAGAGATGGTGTTAATATTAGCATCAGTATTGGGCCCAGATCCTTACCTTCAAGTACCTTGGGGAGGTGGATGGCGCTGAGGTTCCTCGATTTAGTCTTTCAGGGAAAGGTTCTATGATCTGGGATACTCTTAAGAGGGGGGCTACATGGTTAAACAAGGCCTATTTTGGATCTGCAATAGAGGCTCTAATGCTCTTTTTTGGTATGACTCCTAGGATGGCTTCCCGCCTATCCTCTCCTCGCATCCTCACTTGGGGGACTTATGTAGGATTTTTGTTCAGGCTAGTCAGAGTAGAGAGATGGATTTCAAAGCCCCTTAGGCTTTGGGGTAGACTATTGTTTACCAGTGGAAGGGTATGTAGGAATGGCCCATGGGTGGATCTTTGGATGATAGGAGGGAGTTGTCCTCCATTTTAACTGATAGAGTTTGTTGTTCTCTTCCAAAGTGGGATGTGCTAGCTTGGGGTCCAAATCCAAAAGAGAAGTTCACTGTTGCTTCAAGGTATCATGTTTTGGATAGACAGACTTGGGGGAGTGCTGAGGTTCCTTGGTGGAAAAATATTTGGAATAAATTCTCTTGGCCAAAATGTAATTTCTTTCCTTGGCTGGTGGTATATGGCAGGTGTTTGACTTGGGATAACCTCTGTAAGCAAGGCTTCCAAGGTCCTTCATTATGTTTCTTATGCCTAAAAGATGTTGAGACTATTTCACATCTTTTCTTTCAGTGCCCATTTGCTAGGACTATTTGGCATTTTTGGTGGGGGGCCTAGAATCTGCAGTGCAAGCACCCTTCTTCTATGGAGGAGTTTTGGCAGAACATTAGGCCCATTCTGGTGCGGAGTTCATTTCTACACATAGCATGGCCAATTGGCCCTAGTTTGATTATATGACACATCTGGTTAGAGTGCAACCATAGGGTCTTTCTAGATAAGAAGTTGTTGGTGGGTCAAGTTTGGTCTCGCATTCTTGGGGCTTTGCAGGAGATCTTGTATGCTAAATGTGATCTGTCAGCCTCAGTGGATCCATGTGATACTGAAATGATTCGTAATTTGGGGATTCCTATTGGGGGTACCAGAAGGCCTAAGATTGGGTGGAGCAGGTGTTCTAGAGGGAAGGTCTTTAGGGGAGGGCATTGCCTACCCCCTCCCACTAGAGTCTTGAAAATCAATACTGATGGGTCTGCAAGGGGTAATCCTGAGCACGCTGGCGTTGGTGGGGTGGGCAGAGATAGTTCTGGAGTGGCTGTGTTTTTCTTCTCAAAATATAGGGGGCAACACTCTAATAATCTTATGGAGGCCTTGGCTATCCCTTTGGCTTTGAAGAGGGCATATGCCCTTGGTTGGAAAAGGATTATCTATGAATCAGATTCTCAGGTGGTGATAGACTTGATAAATAGAAGGCAGTTTGATGATGTTAGTTGGCAGCTTGCGGTGGTGGCTAAGCAAATCACTAGTCTTGGAGAATTACTTGATTCTATCACCTTCTCTCATATCCCTCAGGAATGGAATATGGTGGTTGATGGGTTGGCCAAATGGGCTTCTGAGAAGAATGGGACCTAGTTAGTGGATGATTAGGACAATTTACCTGGGGATCTTATTCAGGATTTGGAGGATTTGGTTATAGAGGATGTGAGATGTTGCATGACCACTTCTTGATTTCTTGTTTGATGTCTCTGGGCCCGTTTGGGCCTCCTTCTATTTTTATGCTTTGTATTGCTCTCTTTAAGATTAATAAAGTTTTTACCCTCTTTTTTTAAAAAAACCCATTGTAGATCTAAAAGTCTATTTTTTAAATATGTAATCTTTTGTACCATTGGACATAATTTTCTATTTATTAATTATTTTTTAAACAAATAGACTCATAAACTTGAAATAACATATGTTATTATTTTTTCAATAATTTTTTAGTTTGAAAGTTTCTTGAAAAAAAATTATGTCTGACCAATCTAGACATCATTCTCTACATGATGAAAAAAAAATAGTGAATTGATTAGTTTAGCTCAAATTATGTTGGTCGTACATGAGGGGTTCAAAAAAGCACTAATTAGGGCCATTAAATTTTAATAAAAGAAATATGTATAAAAAAATTACAAAAAAATATCCTGACCAAAATCCAACATCCTATGCATCTTTCCACAAAATGAATTAGAAAAATACCTTCATTTACGTCAAACTATGTTGGTCGTACACATGCATGTTTTGGCCAAAAACATGGGACTTTTAAAAAGCCACTTTTTGTACATCCAATAAAAAATCAACTTTCATCATCTAGGTATTAGAAAAAAATACATATTTAAAAACTAGAAACAAAATCCTACATTTCTTATGAAAATAATAAATAACGGCTAAATAAGAAATGAGTGCCCTTTTAGAAATAGCTACCCGTTATTTTTAAAACGGGTACCCATTTATAATGGGCACCTATTTATAAACGACACCCATTTATAATAATTTGAAATTGCAAACCCATGGATTTGCATTGGTTTCAGGCTTAATAAAGGCTTGGAAACCCAAGCCTTAGCCTTGGAACTACAACTAGGAGACCATGTGAAAACAACAAGAGAAAAAAAAGTTTATAATGGGTTACACTTTCTGGGACATTCTGATTTTTGCTGAAATCACATATTTTTAGAAAATATAATGATTTAAGCCTTGAAAGGTTCCATTTAAAAGATTTCAATTGAAGAGGGTTTGATCAAACCTCCTTAGATTCAAACCCCCTTGGATAGAACCCCGCTAGTTTTAAACCATGTCTATAATAGAGTCTCCTCTACACCTATCAAAATGCTGATAAAAAACTACTTTTGATTTACCTTTTGGGAGATCAAATGAATTCATTTAAAATTTATGTTTTGTAAGTATGTAGTCCTTATTATAAGCTTTCCAAAAAGTATAATTCTAAATATATTTAATTTGATTATTATTATTTTTTTTTAATTCTTGTGAATGTAGGTTTTCACCGAACATCAAGTTCTCTATTCTACACACATGGAAAATTAATAAATTAGTGAAAATAAATTCTAAAAAATATCTATGCCCTAGGTATTGATGTCCTTGTTTCAACCAAAAAGAAAAATTGATTTTTGATACATACAGAAAAAAGTTGTTTTACGAAATATACCTATGTCTAAATTATAATTAGTTTGACTTCAAAACTTAATTAAAAAAAATATTCAACAAAATATTATGAAACCAAATGCATGCCCTATATATTGATGCTACCAATCTAAATTCAAAAGAATCAGAATTTTATCCTTTGTAGGAAAAAATTTATGTGCTACAGAATACACATCACTTTAAAAAAATGTTGTTTACTATTGAAAACTAGTTATCAAAAGAGACGCAAATTTTTTTACAATTTAACTCTAAATTTTTTTAAAAAAATATATTTAGAATCTACAAAAAAAATCTCACAAATCACTAGTTCACATCATCTTCAAATTTCTAACGGTTTAGCGGCTATAGGTGTCAGAAAATGAAGATTTAGTTCAAAATGTTGATTTCAATGTCAAGTTTGGCCAAAAAGTGTAACCCATTATTGTGGGATGACAAACTATGGCTGACGACTTTTTTTCAAAATCTTTTAACAAGATTAAACCCATTGTAGATCTAAAAGTCTATTTTTCAAATATGTAATTTTTTATACTATTGAACATAATTTTCTATTTATTAATTATTTTTCAAACAAATAGACTCATAAACTTGAAATAACATATGTTATTATTTTTTTAATAACTTTTGATTTTGAAAGTTTCTTGAAAAAAAAATTATGTCTGACCAATCTAGACATCATTTTCTACATAATGAAAAAAATTAGTGAATTGATTAGTTTAGCTCAAAATATGTTGGTCGTACACAAGGAATTTTAAAAAGCACTAATTAGGGCTATTAAAAATTAATAAAAAAATATGTATCAAAAAATTACAAAAAAATATCCTGATCAAAATCGAACATCCTATGCATCTTTCCACAAAATGAATTAGAAAAATACTTTCATTTAGGTCAAACTATGTTGGCCGTACACATGCGTGCTTTGGCCAAAAACAAGGAACTTTTAAAAAGCCACTTTTTGTACATCCAAAAAACCAACTTTCATCATCTGAGTATTAGAAAAGAATACATATTTGAAAACTAGAAAAAAAATCTTACATTTCTTATTTTTACCATATTAATATTTTATGTGGAAGTGCTTCAAATTTTCAATGATAAAATTTGAAAAATAGGAAAAACACTTCCACTTTTTGGTAAAAAAGTGAACTCATCTTCTTGCACTTACCCACAAACATCTTTCCACTGCCATAGTCCTTGGATGTAGCCCTTCCTTTCTAACCCACAAACTCTATATCAAGATGGTGCACTTGATGAGAATGAAAAGGTGGCCATATTTATGTCTGACCAATCTAGACATCATTCTCTACATGATGAAAAAAAATTAGTGAGTTGATTAGTTTAGCTCAAATTAAGTTGGTCTTACATGAGGGGTTTTTAAAAGCACTAATTAGGGCCATTAAAAAATTAATAAAAAAAATATGTATCAAAAAATTAGAAAAAAATATCCTGACCAAAATTCAACATCTTGTGCATCTTTCCACAAAAGGAATTACAAAAATACCTTCATTTTAGTCAAATTATGTTGACCATACACATGCATACTTTGGCAAAATATAGAGGACTTTTAAAAAGCTACTTTTTGTACATCTAATAAAAAACCAACTTTCATCATCTGGATATTAGAAAACATTACATATTTGAAAACTAGAAACAAAATCCTACATTTCTCATTTTTACATCATATTAATATTTTATGTGCAAGTGCTTCAAATTTTCACTCCAATTATGATAAAATTTGAAAAATAGGAAAACACTTCCGCTTTTTGACAAAAAAGTGAACTCATCTTCTTGCACTTAACCACAAACCTCTTTCCACTACCATAGTCCTTGCATGTAGCCCTTCCTTTATAGCCCACAAACCCTATATCAAGATGGTGCACTTGATGAGGATGAAGAGGTGGTCATATTTATGGCATCTACACTTTGAGAAAAAATTATTTCTTTTGTTCAAAAAAATATATTTCCTATTTTCAATCAAGTTCAACTCTATGCCAAACAAAGATAAGCATATATAACCACTAGATTTCTACCAACCAACCAGATAAGAGTTTGGATATAAACTTTCTAATAAAATGTATTCTAAGCTAGAGGGATTCATCTAGCAAATCGATCAACTAATATTTTGAAACATGTATGATAGAAATTATTAAAGAAATGCACACGAACAATGGTGAAAATAAAAGATAACATCCAAATTGAATTTGTATATGTAATGGGTAAAATGAGATAATAAAATGAATTACAAAAACCCAATAACATCAATGGAATGTGCAAGTAAATAAGGATTTAAAATAAGAAATTGATACTCACAACCTTTTTACCTAGCGATTTCCATTGTTCGTCTATTCTCTTTTGATTTTTTGGTGATGAAGATGGCCCTCAGGAAGCTTGCTTCCTTGCTTCAATTCCTCAAGATGACAAGGAGAAATGGCTTGGATACTTGTTGTGTTAAAGATGAGCTTCAACACAATATGAAATGGATGATAAATGGTGGATGTGAAAGTGGGGGTGCCAATGGCGTGTTATGGATTCTGCAGCATAAGTTTACTTGAAAGCTTGATGATCTAAAATAGGAGAGGGTTGTATTTATAGACTCATGAGATAGAGGATCAACGGTGTAGAAGAAATAAGAAGAACAATGGTAGAGGATAGTTGAGAGAACGTGCGCGAATAGAAGGACACGTGTCATTCAAAAAAATGCTTTGTTGAGTTAACTACTTTCTTGATGAGGATGAGTTTTTATTTTTTAAATTAGAATATATTTTTCTAATTTAAGAGCTTTGTTGATAGCTTTAAATGAGTTAACCCAGCTTTTGCTTTTGTATGACAAGAAGAATTTATTTTTAGAAGATATTGAAGATTTTTTTAGAAGATAAGAAAGGGTAATTAAATAAATAAATTTATTTAATTACTTGCACATGATTTGGAGGAATAAATAAAATATTTTATTATATTTTATTTTTTGAGAGTGGGAGGATTTAAATAAATTTAAATGATTTATTTAAATTTGGAGGAACAGACTTTGATTTAATTAAATAAATTAGAATTATTTAATTGCTTGGAAGAATTTAATTAAATAAAGGATTTTATTTAATTTTGACTTTAGAAGAGATAATTAAATATTTTGATATTTAATTAACTTAGAGGAATATGAATCGAATAAATAAATTTAATTATTTATTTAGTGATAGAGGAAGTAGACTTAAATAAATATTAAAAATATTTATTTAGACAGAGTCATGTCATTTTTAGGTGTATACATTTTGACCCTCTTTGATGCAATGTGTTTTATCATGTTGTTTCAAAGAATAAGATTGTCTGAAAATGATACATGCCCCAGTTTGCCCCTGGTATAGGTTTAACGATGATAGGATGCCCCCTCGAGAGATTGGAGGGGAAAAAGGCAGAAGGGTGTGAGATGGACAATCTCACGATGAAGAAGAAGAGAAACATGTTAGGGTGAAGAAAAAGCTAAATGATATGCGATGCAAGATAAAATGATAACACACACAAGCAAGTAAGCAAGTATGCACAAATGATATAAGAACAAACAAGGTATTGGCCTTGGCAAGCAGTAAACCAAATTGATAACGATATATGACAGTGTTGTCATGGCGAGGAACGATAGATCCCTAGAGAAACATGAAGGATAATGTCTAGTTTCAGGAAATGAAGCATGTCATGTAAGACACGTGTATTGGTCTGATTTTGACAATGCTACATCCTATATAAGACAAATGTTTGATTATAACTAATCGAGTTGGTTTACGACCAGACAAGGATCAAGACCACTGATTATGAATGGATCATTTGATAAGATTGACATGACCTGATTGGTATGGATTAAGTATGGACTTGCATGTGGATCATTGCTCAGACTGACTGGATTAGGAAGAATGGACCACAATGATAGATAGAAAGTTGATTGATAGAAGAATGACTCGATAGAAGAAATCAAAAGCTTTTATTTGTAAACGTTGATACTCTGCATAGAATTTTTATTGCATGGGATATGGATATGGATATGGATACGGATATGAGATGTAATTGGATACGTTATGGATATAGATATTTTCCATCTTGATATTGCAAGTATTTTGAAGTGCTTATTTTATCATCGAGCGTTTATTATGTTGTAAGAAAATACAAGCATCTATGTATAATTAAATCGAGATGACCTGAGTATTACTTACATGGATTTTGATATAGCAAGTTAATACAAGCATCTAGTCAAAATTGAATCTAGATGACCTCAGTATTTCTTGTGTTTCAACAGACAAGGATTGCCCCTTTTCATGCTTAGACCTCTAAAGTCCTCGATGATCTTTTGTTGATCGTGTCGTTAGATAAAAGTCATCACATTACTAAAGATTAACCCACAAATAGTAGACAAAGAAAATAATTATGCCCCCATCATAGCATCTCTAGCTTTTGGCATCCTCGAGTAGCATAGAAAGACATAATAACGAAAAATCAAGACTCTCTAACTTAACCTTTCCACAAAAAATTCTTGCATTAGATGTGCTTCCTTGTCATAGTATTGATAAAAATAATTTTGATATGTTTTGGTCCTTCTTTGTTTTGCATTGGATAGGTTGATGTTTTTGTGTCAAGATTTTGTTTGAAAACGTGTTTTACTATGCGTGCTTGCATCTGGTGAAAGGTGCTAATGTGGACGAACCGGAGGATAGGAGATAAGGTAGGGAATGGATGGGTAGCAGAGCCTCGGGGGCACATTGATAATGGCCTTGCCTACGTGACGACGTAGAGGCAACGTAGTTTGGGAAGAACCCTGATGGACCTACAATATGGATCAGATGAGACACAATATGGAAAAGATATGGAATAGCTATGGATCAGATATGGAATAGATATGGATCAGATATGGAATAGATAACACTAATGATAGAGGCTATGCTAGGCTGACACTATGGACAGGATACTAGATAAGAATTTTGGATAGCCTTAATCCTAGATACTAATGACAAGGGAAACACCATGAATAGGCAGATGTATGGGTGATAAAGAATGGAATGGGTATGTATGAGGATGGGCAATAGTGGATAGAAGGAATCAAGGATGTGATCTCCAAGGACTATGTCGCATAGGAATGACTCAAAGGTTTACGATGAAGGACGATGAGAGGATAATGAAGGATTTGTGTGGTTTGGAGGGATAAGGTATGTCAAGAGACATCTAAAACATTTGTCAACATTGTGCCCCTAATCTTTTTCAAGATCAAGGAAATAGAGAAATGGAAGATCAGGATGGATAGACTCGACAGTATAGGTATGTAATGGATAGAGGAATAGGATAGGAAATAGTAAGGAAAGGAATGATAGCAGAAGGTGATATGCCGATGAGACAAGGTGCCCCCAAGTGTAGGTGACATAGGAGATCAACTTACACATGATGCCTGTTTGCCAGGTTTTCATCATGGTACTTATCTAAGGCACCTGTTTGCCAAGTTTTCACCATTGGACGAAGGGATTTTTCTTTACTTTTTTTTTTGAATATTTGGATGGAAGAAGGTGGATACGGAAGGACTTGAGCATCTAGTTCCTTGAAAGGTAATAGTCTCAATGGATGTCGTCACATGGACCGAGTCAAGTATTCTCATAGATGTTGGTAGGGGATTGCATGAAAGTGAGATATGGAGAAGGTAGATATTGGATAATGGAAGGTGCGATAGTGGATGATGATGCGGAATACAGAAGGACTTATGCAAGGATGGAAGGAAGGTTTATATAAAAGCATGGACCATAGGACGAGTAAGATATGTAGGATAGTAGTGGAAGGGAGGGGAGATGGATTTATACGGAAGTGTTGTGGAATGGAAGGGAACCATGACCAACGGTTGCACATACCATGATAAACATTGATGCTGATGATAGGAGTGTGGTGTAGGAAGCAATGGATATTTTTTCCTGGTGGATGAGTGATGTAGGCATTTAGCGACCCACATAGACTTAGTATACTTCTAATTTTTGTTTGTCATGTGGGATGGAAGGATTTGATACTTGTGGATGGCATGGGAGAAAGTGGATGGTTGGGATTCTTTAGAGATGGATGCCTCATTTGACTTGATGGCTTTTTTCTTGGGTACCCAAACCATTTTGCTTGTAGATTGTACTTGTGAAGGTATGGGCTTGGGTATATGCATCTTTTGTGTAGCTTCTAAGATAATTATTTGTTGCTTGGGGACCCACACCTTTTTTAGTTTGGCATTGAGGTGTGTGGGTGTATGTAGCTTTTGAGATGGATGTTTCTTGGATTCTTGGCTTTTGTATCCTAGGTCATGAGGACTCTTAGGATTTTTTACTTTATAGGTAGAGGCATCCAGATTTGTGCTTTTGAATCCCCTAAGGATGGTGGAAGTGAAGTTGGTGGAAGCTCGTTGTTTTGACAACATGTACATTTGTTGGCCATGATTGAGATATTTAGAGGATTTATAGATGGATGGATAAGGTGTTGGAAGAAGCGGTGGTAAAATGCATGGAGGGATATTAGGAGTTGGAAGTAGCAAAGGTAGATTGGATGGTGGAAGGTGTATGGTCACATGCTCTTGACAATTGTAGGATGATGGAGGTGGAATGACCACATATGTTTTAGGGATATGATAGGGTTTGTGATGGAAAGTGGTGGACTTAGGAGGAGTGGAGGAAGTACCAACATCTTGAGATTGTTCATCTTGGGGTATGTATCCAAGGCCATATGAGGGTGGAGGAACTTGGACATAGATAGGTTCCAAAATACCTTGTTCATGAAGGCCTAAGCCTTTACCTTGATAGTTCATATTCTGGAGTATGCGATGGACAGTGGGATTATGTATAGGTGGAACATTAGACACAAGTTCCTTATTGGATGAGGAAGGTGAAGAGGTAGACAACGGTTGCTGGTGTTATGAGGAAGAACATTCATGCGTGAAGGTAGTGAGACCAAGGATATACGGTGGGGGATTTGTAACTTGGTCAATAATGGATGGTGAAGGATCACTAGAATCTTGATCATCAGCATGTTCACTACGATCCAAGTTATTGGTTTGATCATCTGTGTGCACTTGGGAGGCAAGTGTCTCATCAGAGGAAGTGGAAGTTGTTGGATCATGGATAGGATTAGATGGAAGATGGATAGAAGTAATGGAGGTTTCTTGCTCATGTATAGGTCTAGGATCAAGTTGTTCATGAACATCTTCTTTGTAAAAGGTAGTATCTTGATCATAGAGAAGGTATAGATTATGGACGGGTTGGAATTGGATCTCTTTCCCATGTATAGGATCAAGTTGCTCATGGATAGCTTCTTCATAGGTATTATCTTGATCATGGAAGAGATAAAGGTTATGAATGATTTGAAATTGGATGGGGCTATTTTGATCTTGATTTAGACAAAGGGTGGATGTTTCCATATGCTCTAAGGTGTGCTCTTGACATAGCTCTTGGTCTTCTTGAATGGAAGTGGATAGCTCTTGGATAGCTTCTTGGTTGACAACATGGATGTTTGATGGACCTTGACTTTGGTTCATGGTAGGCGGTTCTTCGATAAGCTCAAGGGGTTGTGGATGACATGAAGGGGTTGTAGGATTTGACATGGCATTTGAAGAATCTTTGGTAAGGTCAAGGACTAGAATTTGGGGACATAGTTGACTCTCTGCTAATAGTCCTTGGATCACATCCTTCGTAGGTGTAGGAGTACATGGATGAGTGGATTTGGATTTCTCCATAGCTTTTCTTTTGCTGTATAAATTTGGAAAACATTTTTCCCAAAACTCATCTGATTCTTTTTTGGTTATCCATTTAGAGTTTGAGGAACTAGATGGTGGTGTTGGTGTAGGACTGGTATGTTTTGGGATAGGCATCTTAGTAGGTGGTGAAGGAGGACTAGTAGATGGAGTGGTATACGAGATCCAACTTGGCGTGGTGCTTGCCTTGTCACGAGTATGGGAAAAGGATATACGATTTTGGGGCGAGGAGTAGTTGGTACTGGCACGTTCAGCGTACAAGATTGTCATTTCTTGTTGTAAGACTTGGATTTGTTGAGCAATTGCTATACAATCTTGGGGCGAGGGACCTAAGTTTATTTGTAATTGCAAATATTGGAGTGTTTGAGCAATATATTCTAATTGGTTTGCCATCTCTACAAAAATTAACACAAGACCAGAAAATCTTACTGTGATAGATGCGCAGCTATAAATGCACAGAAACAAAGGATATACACACTACAGGTTGAAGTATAAGCACAGTAGGTTAAAAAAAATATGCAGAACTGACATAAGATAAACTCACAGGAAATCATAGTGAAAGCGTAGCAAGTCGAAATAGATGCTCAATTTTGGCAGAGAATAAATGTGCAGGAACAGGTAGCAAAAGCATAGGAAGTTGGTACAAATGTGCAGTAGGTTGAGATATATGTGCAACTTCAGAATGTATATGTGCAGCTCTAGTTTTTTGAATGCTTTTGCAGTTATTTCCCTTTGGCACATTTTTGTTTTTGGTTGAAAACTTGGTCTTTTTTGCTTTTGATTTTCAATTATGGCAGATAAAGACACAACAAATGCAAAGAAGTTTTCATGATTTTTATCTTTTATTCTTTTTTTGTATTTTTGTAGACTTTTTGACACAAGAACAATTACAATCCTAGGCTAGAAAAGACAATATTTGTTGAGTCCCCTAGCTGTGCATATTCAAAGCATGTAGCTTCAGGATCTGGTACCACTGGCTCCCCTCCATGGCACTCACTTCTCATGCATACCAAATTCGGGTTTCCTTAGGCTCGTACCCCCACCGAACCTTAGGATTGTCCCTACTACCTCTACTAAGAATCACATGAATTGGGGCCACATCAAAGGCTTCACCTTTTGTGCCAACAAATAGAGGATTTTGGTACACTAAACAATGGCTAAGTAGTCAGGGCAACCGTTCGAGTGGTTACATGTGTGGCAGCGCTACTCTTCATTATGGAGTCTCCCAGCCTCCAAGGGTTACGCCTTAGAGGGTTTTGGGGGAGGTTGGCTATCAGTGTAACATAGTGACACTCGTTGCAGGAAGCTTTCATCTCAAGCACAATTTATTTATAGTGGATCGGTAGGGCTTGGCTTTAGCCTATTTCCACTCAGGGTCATTCCCACTTAGATAGGTAGGCATCCAAGGGTAGGCCCCTCTAAAGGTTATACACAAGGAATAACAAGTCTAGAATTCTGGTCTCCCAGTAAAGGGGAGAGCATAAGCCTATTGTCATTCAACAGACATAGAAAATAATGGTTCTTTCACTCCTATTTAAAAGGAAAAAAACTATATGTGTTACACTACTTGGGCACTCACACATTTGTTAACTTTGAAGTGGTTAAAGATAGCAATGGTTCATTCCTTTTGTGAGATAGCAATGTTCTAAACTAAGAAAGATAGCAATAATGCAAAAATAGCAGTGATTGTTCGTTACTATCCTCCTAGCTAAGGACTACGTGAGATTTGCATGTATGCATTTTTTTTTTACTTTTTCCCCTAATTAATCTAAGATGAGTTAATTAGTGCAGCTAAATGATCTATCCAGTTCCTAATCTTGCAAGACAAATGTTAGCATTAACCTAAAAAATTACGAGAAATCCTAAAACCACAAATGCGCCACTTAACAGTCTGTATGCATAGAAATAGAGACTGTAAGCGCAACATTACAAATGCACTAAGACAGATGTCAAAAGTACAGGAAGAAGAGACAAATGCGCCAATTTTACATATACGCCATTAAAAAGAATATAAGCGTCATGTCTGAGGATGTATGTGCTGGAATACCACAAGCGCTAAAACAGGAAGTATATGCGTCATCTAAGAGAACGTATGCGTCAGATCTTTGCATATGCCAGAAAAAGTTGTAGATGCACTGGCTCAAAAGGTGTATGCACTAGAAATTTGCATGCACTACAACAGGTTGTAGATGCACCTCGGGATCAATTAGATGCGCTGCCTGAACCTGTTTGAAGCCTGTACGAAATCTATATGGAACTTGTCAATCAAAAACTCAATTTTTTTGTTAGATTTGGGGCAAAGGCCCCACAGTGGGCGCCAGAAATGTAATGGGTAAAATGGGATAATAAAATGAATTAGAAAAACCCAATAACATTAATGGAATGTGCAAGTAAATAAGGATTCAAAATAAGAAATTGATACTCACAACCTTTTTACCTAGCGAGTTCCATTGTTCGCCTATTCTCTTTTGATCTTTTGGTGATGAATATGGCTCTCAGGAAGCTTGCTTCCTTGCTTCGATTCCTCAAGATGACAAGGAGAAATGGCTCGAATACTTTTTGTGTTGAAGATGAGCTTCAACACAATATGAAATGGATGATAAATGGTGGGTGTGAAAGTGGGGGTGCCAATGGCGCGTTATGGATTCTGTAGCATAAGTTTACTTGAAAGCTTGATGATCTGAAATAGAAGGAGAGGGTTGTATTTATAGACTCATGAGATAGAGGATCAATGGTGTAGAAGAAATAAGAAGATCAATGGTAGAGGATAGTTGAGAGAACATGTGCGAATAGAAGGACACGTGTCATTCAAAAAGATGCTTTGTTGAGTTAACTACTTTCTTGATGAGGATGATTTTTTATTTCTTAAATTAGAATATATTTTTCTAATTTAAGAGCTTTGTTGATAGCTTTAAATCAGTTAACTCAGCTTTTGCTTTTGTATGACAAGAAGAATTTATTTTTAGAAGATAAAAAAGCGTAATTAAATAAATAAATTTATTTAATTACTTGCACATGATTTGGAGGAATAAATAAAATATTTAATTATATTTTATTTTTGGAGAGAGAGGATTTAAATAAATTTAAATGATTTATTTAAATTTGGAGAAATAGACTTTGACTTAGTTAAATAAATTAGAATTATTTAATTGCTTGGAAGAATTTAATTAAATAAAAGATTTTATTTAATTTTGACTTTAGAAGAGATAATTAAATATTTTGATATTTAATTAACTTAGAGGAATATGAATCGAATAAATAAATTTAATTATTTATTTATTGATAGAGGAAGGTAGACTTAAATAAATATTAAATATATTTCTTTAGATAGAGTCATGTCATTTTTGGGTGTATACAGTATACTCTTCATTTGCATGGCTCAGTTAAAAGATATACAATGGTCATACTCTTCATTTGCACTAACTTGACAACTAGAAGTGAAAATCTTGAAACTCAAGTAAGTCAGAGTTTAAAATGCTATTATTTCTAGAAAATCATATGGACCCCATGCCACCACAAAAGGTAACACACTCTAAATATTTTCAATTCTTTGATATCAAACCAATGTGTCAAGCAATCAATAAGAGAGCTCCCCTGCCAAGAGCTAGGAAAACCAAAGAGAACTTCCAACTCTACTCAAATAGGTTATTTATATTGTAGGAAGTATTAGAAAAATTACCAATCAGATCATGTACATAGTTTATTCTTATTTTGTATATAGTACAGTATCTTCCATGCTTGATTTTTGAGAACATTAAAAACTAGTTGCAATGTGTAATACATTAAAATAATTGTCAAAAAGAGGAGAATGTTCAACTTGTTTTAAGCCAAAAATGATGTATAATTTGTAATCCAAGATTCTAGAACTAAAGAGATGGTTCTAGTAGAGTGGCTAGCTATAGAATGTTCATGCCCTAGAATACTTTTCAATCAAGTAAATGCAACATAGGAGGATGAAATCAAAGGGCACATAATTTTTCATGAAAAAGAGATGCAATAGTTTGACAATGGCATGACCTTACTAATCATTTGCTCCATTGGCATCTATAGAATTCAAGAAAAAGGAGGGGGTGCTAATCTTGAAGTTCCTTTCTACTACCTATGGCTCACAATAGAGCATGTATTCAAAGGAGATTGCTTGGTTGTGGGCTATTTTGGATTATATACATGTGACAACTATTTTATTTGTTAACTAAGAATTAGGATTCATTTTCAATCTTTATTTCAACAATAAAATAGTAATAGTAAAGATAATAAAGACAATAATTATCCTCTAGCCTTAGGGAGCAATGTGCAAGAATTTATCTTTCTCAATGGCTATAAAATTAGATGGTTATAAAATTTATCAAAGATAGAAACAAATCAATACAAGACATTCATAGGAAATAGAAACCTTAGTTTTTCTCTAACAAAAATAGCACTAGTTGAAAGGGCTATCACAAATCTAGTTGTGATTTGTAGTCAGTCTATGTACATTGTATATGAGTGTGTTTTAGATTATCTCTAACCACACATTTAAGGATCCACAAATTTAAGTTCAAAAAGCATAATTAGCTTCCAAATAAAAGAATTTCCTTTGTATAAGAATCTAGGTGGTAAAGCACAATTTCATCACTTTATTTATTCAATCTAGAGGCATGGTTTAATATTGTCTACCAATTATTAGAACAAAACAATGTATTAATGAAAAGAACGGAATTTTAAAGTACAATTTAAATCTAGATTCAAGGGCCAATGCTACTTCTATTTCATTTTTAACATTGAAATACAATTTAAATTAACTAGAACATAAAATAGAAGTTTTCATATGTAGCACATAATAACACAATAAGTTCCACCTTCCATAATGACCAAACACCTATTTCAACATATGACACTAATACCTGAAAAATAAATTTCCAGTAAGCAATCCTAGGGTGAGGTGTTGGGTTTTGAATACAAAACAATTGCTTATGACCCAATGTCAAAATACGATTTCCACAATGTAGGGAAGAGTGATAGCATGTTGTGAGTGTTTAGATGGAAAGAGGGCCCTTCTTAAAGAACAACTACCTACTAAGAAATAGATAAAGCAAGCTTTAGGGTATAGTAGCAATGACATTAGAGAAAAATTATGTAATGAAGAAGACACATAAGGCTACCACTCATAAGACAGGGAAAGGACAACATTCAAATTCTATTTATCTCTTTGATTAATAAATTAAAAAATGTCTTATAGAGCACTAAATGGCCAACATGTAGAGTAGAAAATCCAACTCTTAGATTGCAAGGATGGAAAAAAAATTGATGGAGCACACTAAAAAATTATCAGACCATCATGCATATTCTAGGAATCAATTTAATTTTTGCATCTAATCTTGGATTATAAATAGACTAAATAATTTGAATTCCCCACTTTAACATGCTCCATGAATTCGTAAGAAATTCAAATATATTGCAATTAAAATGAAAATTGAAAACAAAAGAAACCATATTCTATCAAGTTATTTTCATAGGGTCAAAGTTAGATACTCCAATTATAGCCACCCCAATGGCAGTGAGTGCCACACCTAAAAAAATGCTAAGAAGAAAGTTTTTGAGAGATAGGGAGGCCCTTGGTGATGTTGGCTCTACCATCTTATAAATCACTATGGTTGTGTTCATTGCTAGGCTACTCGCAACTGTAGTGGATTACTTCTACTCCTCCTTCACAACACCATTGTCCATCACCACTACCACTACCCTCTTTAACTTGGCCTTACAAGAACTATAGAATAACAAACTTGGCGCTTATTTTGGCATTTTTAGGCCACCACATTTGTTTACAAGTGCAAATGAAGCTATAGCAATGGGTGAGCTCAGTAACAACATTGCTATAGAGATCGTTGTTGTTAAACTATTATAAGTGGGTCTACAAAGATTGCAAATGGGTATCTAAAAATGTGTCAAATGATAATGAAGCTAAGTAATGTTCATGTGTGTCTTAGTTCATGATACACCTATGAGTCATAAACATGCAGAGATGTTATATGTGGTCCAATAGTGTTGTATACCTAAAATGTATGCTACCAACCATTTATATGGATATGTGGCATGCATTTTTGCATGGTTTCTAATCATTGGAGAAGGGAAAAACATTACAAATGGCTTAAATTTTATCCACACAAGAAAGTACTCCAGTTTTGTTTCAAAATTCAAAATCTATAAATGAAGGAGAACATTGAAGACAATTTTAAGTTTCACATCAGGTGATTTTTGATTGGGCACAATCCTTTTTCCCTTTTATTTTCAATAAAAAATAGAGAAATCCCTAGGAAAAAAGAAACAACATATAGTTTTTTTTTTAGCCCCTATTTAACATATTTTGAAATATGTTAAAATGAAAATCATTAGGAGCCACTCAAATATTTCCACTAGCATAGTTTTCAACCTATACTATTATCAAAAGTAATAACAAGGAAACAAAATAAAAAGAGACACATTGTGTCTCCTACGGATAATTTGTTGATTGAAATTATGTTTGGAAGTGAAGATAGTGATAATTGGATTTGTCAAAAGCTATAATTACATCATGTTGTAGTATTATAACTTATTATTTTATTTCTATGACAATGTTGATCATAAAAGAATGTTTGAATATGATGTATTGTAGATAAAACATTCTTGACTAAAGAAGGACAGAAATAAAAAAATGTATGTAAATAATCTCATACATAAATTTATATACGCTTATAATATTAAATAGTTAAAATGAGAAAATCTCTTTATGTAAAAGTTTTGAATGGGTTTATGAATGGATTGAAATCAAAAATACAATCTGTTAACTTTGAGAGATGATAAAATGTAAATTTCCAAAATTTCAGGGCTATTGAAAGCATATTTTTGACACCATTATTTCTATTTTGTTAAAATTATAAATAATAGATGCTCCCACTATAATGCTACGAAATAGAGAAAATGATAGAGAAAAAGGTTGTACTATTGCTATAACTATCAATAGAAGATTTGTTTTCTCCTTTATACTGACACTTCAATAGCTTACGTCAAACAATAATAGTGGGTAACATTATTAGCAAGAGGGGACAAAAAATACTAAAGCTATAGCCATAAATGGAAGAAAATAAGTCTCCACCATATAGGTAGGGACTAATAAATAGCTAAACAATGAATATATATATATGAAAATAAATATAAATGTATATAAAAGAAACATAAATAAACATGTAAAGCAATTATTATATTAAGGCATTTCATCAAAATGAAGCCAAAACTATATAAGAATGGTCATGGGTATGCAAATGTGTTATGCTATTTAAGTGCTATTGTGATAGTTAAATCAGGCTATTCTTAAATATCATCTACTTCAATAGTCAAATGTTAATTTTGGCCAATAAAAATAGAAAAAATATTCACTACTTTTTGGTATGAACCGAGGTATAAATTTGCTATTAACTATTTAACTCTCTGGTATGGACTAGGTATAAATTTGCTATTGACTATTTAACCATTGAAGTACATGATATTTAAATAAAGTGGTTAAACCCAACCCTGAAACCATTGATTTTAGAAGCTAAAAATTGGATGAAGATTAGTTGCAAGGTCTCCCGCAGTCACATTCTTCCTCATGAATATGCATTTAACCATTCCCATGAATGCCGCCAACCTTTATGGGAATGGTCATGGGTATGCAAATGTGTTATACTATTTAAGATAGTGATAGTTAAATCAGGGTATTCTTTAATA
The DNA here is from genome assembly GCA_027924645.1 of Cunninghamia lanceolata. Classification (NCBI taxonomy): domain Eukaryota; kingdom Viridiplantae; phylum Streptophyta; class Pinopsida; order Cupressales; family Cupressaceae; genus Cunninghamia; species Cunninghamia lanceolata. The sequence goes on along the minus strand of BSBN01001281.1, from coordinate 2,534,528 downwards.
TCATCTACTTCAATGGTCAAAATGTTAATTTTGACCAATAAAAATAGAAAAAATATTTATTACTTTTTGGTACGGATGAGGTATAAATTTGCTATTGACTATTTAACCACTGTTTGGTATTGACTAGGCATAAATTTGCTATTGACTATTTAACCATTGAAATACATGATATTTAAATAAAGTAGTTAAACCCAACCCCTAAAACCATTGATTTTAGAAGCTAAAAACTGGATGAAGATTAGTTGCAAGGCCGTCTCCTTCAGTCACATTCTTCCTCATGAATATACATTTAACCATTCCCATAAGGTTGGCGGCATTCCAACTACTACAGCTATCACCCTACTATTGATCCGAAGAGGCCGTTGAACATGACAATTAAAGCTTGCAATAATCAATCCACTGGTAGCCTAGATGTTGTTTTCACACATTAATAATACAACTTAGGCAAACTTGTATCGACACCCACCATTTGATTCAGTTCCTTTTATAACTGTTATGTTGCTTCTTTTATCTCTTAGCTTTCACTTGTGCTAATTCACATCATTCGATAATTGTTCAGACAGATCATGGAGCAGGCCAGACTTCCTTTGTTTGGATGGCCCTGGGAACGGCTTAACAACTACAAGGTGAAACAAATATAACTGATAGTTTGTTTGAGCTTTCGTTCATTATGTTTATTTCATCTTCTTCTTGTCTGCAGTACTTTCTGTATGCACCATTACTGTTCAAGGCAGCAAATGAAATATGGGTAGACAGAGGAGAAGGCTACTGGTTTGTGCACATTCTTGTTATATCCTTTTTAAGGTGTACCATATACCAGGCTTGGCATTCTTATTCTCGATCTGATTTCGTTTCGAGAAGACATCAAATCCATTCGTATTCTACCGATTTTGATCAGGTTGACAGAGAATTTCACTGGTTAGTATGTTCACACTCTACTTAAATATTATCCATTTCAATGGTTAAACAATCAATAGCAATTTTACACTTCATTTATAATAAAAAGCGATAAATTTTTGTCCTATTTTTATTGGATAAAATTGTCCTTTGACTGTTAGTGGATGATAGCTAAGAATAGTCATTCCCTATACTCAATCGTGAATGGAACCAGGGCCTAAATTGATGGTATGACCCTGCCTGTCAAGCAAATTTTTTGTGATGGCCATCTATTTGAAGTTGCCTTTCAAATATTAAAGTCTTCCTATTGTAAGATATATATATAATTATTTAGAAATTTTCACAGTTTACTTGAAATCTTTCCAGTCTTTCTAAAATTTTAATTGTATTTTACGGCTAAAATGACTAAATAGGACCATACAACCATCAAATTTAAACCTTAGATGGAAAAGTTTAAACTGCTCATATTTCTAATTTCTATTTTATTAGAAATTGTTGGTCTTGTAGTTCTCTCCATTAATAGAAACAAAATGCTGTTGTTCAACATTCCATTTTGACAGAGAAATTCGTTGGCTGTTTAATGCAGATCTAAATAATTCTCACCTAAATTTATTAATTTTTTTTAATGTTTGGAATGAATTTGGTGAGCTGTCCACAGCCACCATTTTTAAGTCGTAAAATTAATCTGGTAAACTGCGGAAATTTTCAAAACGTTATAAATTAATGTGATTGATAACCCCTTCCAGGGCTTAAATTTGAGGGTCGACCTTGCCTGTCAAGCAATTTTTTAATGACGGTTATCTATTCAAAGGTGCCTTTAAATACTATAATATTTCTTAGTATAAGTAAAATAATATATAACCCAAATATATATATCGTCATAAATTTATATAAAATTTGACAGTCTATCCAAAATCTCTCCTTTCATGTGATACAGTCTTTTTAAAATTTTAATTGTATTTTACAACAAAAATGTCTAAATACGGCCATACGGCCATCAAATTTAGGTCCTGACGCCTTCTATTTAATGCCACGCAAGCCGAGCTAGATTGACGCAGTGGAAGTTGCATGTTACACTAAGGAAAACTTTTAATTTCAAAAAGTTGCAAATTAATGTGTTAGATAAGCCTTTTCATTTAATGCTTTATGAGCTGAACTAGATTGATAAAGTGGCAGTTGACATTATAATAATGTATTAAATGGTTATGTTTGTGCAATTACAGGGACAACTATGTGATATTACAAGCATGGATGGCAACAATAGGGCACAAATGGATTCCTGGGCTGGGGGGCATGCTTCCAATGTGGAATTACAGAGGGATTTTAACAGTTTTGTTGTTGCATATGGGCCCCACAGAACTACTTTACTACTGTTCTCATAGAGCTTTTCACAAAGACCATTTATTTCAATATTATCATTCTCTTCACCATAAATCTACCAGATGTGAACCCTCAACAAGTAAGTTAGTTTACTAATTCAGCATGTTATACTAAATTACAGTTTACTAGTTGAGCATGTTAAAATGCTAAATTGCAGTTTACTGGTTGAGCTTGTTATACCACTTGACTATTATTATAATTATGTGGGAATTGGTGTTGGTATGTTATTGGCAGGTGGGACAAGCAGTTTCTTGGAGCAGTTGGTGATTGTGGCATTGATGAGCATTCCCATCAGTGGAGCAGCTGCCATGGGAGATGCATGCATCGGCATATTTTATGTTTATCTTCTAGGATTTGATTTCCTCAAATTTATGCAACATTCAAATGTGGAGGTGGTTCCACTATGGCTTTTTGTTAAGTTTCCACTCCTTAAATATCTTATCTCAACACCCTCGTAAGTACATTCATCCATTAAGCTTGAGCTGGTTTCAGTGAGTAACCCATTGGCATTGTTTATCAATTTTCTTCTCAGAATTCATATTTGATGCACAAATTGTTGCCTCTTTAAATTTAAGTGAGTAACCCATTGGCATTGTTTATCAATTTTCATTTCAGAATTCACTGATAATTTTCATCTCAGAATTCACATTTGATGCACAAATTGTTGCCTCTTTGAATTTAGAACCAAGGTTTTAGAGATATTCATTCTCTCAAATTCACCTGAGTACAAATCTAACCTCATTACTTAAAAAAATCCTTTTTTTTCAATTGTGTGAAAATTTTTAAAACAATTTTTGAATAACACCATGTGATCCCTCTATCCTGATGATCTATGCCAAATGTTACAATAAATATTTTTTATGAATCAAGGACTGTTATCTGGAGAGTCAATTTAAAATTTGACAATAAATAAAACAATAATAATTCAAATCTTGATAATAAATCAAATGGTAAGATGATGGATCAGCATATATGATATTAAATCTAAATGTCCATTTCAATATTTTCAGGCTTTTTTTAAGTAATTTGTATACTAGCTTTTATGGACTATAAAAGCCTAAAACATATAATTTTCATCTCATCTCAGGTACCATTCTATCCATCACTCCAAATTGGATTGCAACTATTGCCTGTTTATGCCTTTATATGACTACCTAGGAGGAACAGCTAACAGAGTGGAGACCTCTAATCTTCATTCAAAGTTGAGATGCCAAGGTGGGTGTGTGACTGAATTTTAAGTAATTATCACCTAAGTCTATAATATTCAGAAAAAAAAAAAATGTTAAGTTGTTTTTTCGGTTAATTGTTGATTGTTTTGGATCACTCTACTTAAATATTATCCATTTCAATGATTAAATAGTCAATAGCAATTTTAAACCTAGTTCACAATAAAAAGTGATAAATATTTGTTCCATTTTTATTGGTCAAAATTGACCTTAACTGTTAATGTGGATGATATTTAAGAATAGCGAATTGTTAAAACATGAATATTTAACCTAGCTACTTGTTTCTGAATATTGGATTCAGGGCAGGAGAGGAAAGTTCCAGATGTTGTATTCTTATCTCATGGGGTGGACTACATGCACGTTCTTCATATTCCTTATGTAGGAAGAACATTCGCTGCAAGGCCATTTACTTATGCAGCATGGTATCTGTGGATCCTCGTGCCAGTAGCCTGGATTGGTTTCACAATTACATCGCTTTGGGCACGCTCACACCAAATTTCCAAGTTCAGGATAAATGAATCATTTTATCAGGAGACATGGGCTGTACCACGACTTGGCTTTCAGGTAATTAACCATGTTAGAGACTACTTAGTTATGATTATTCTTAAACATGGTCCAATTCAATACTCAAAATTAATATTAATTGAATGATCATTAAAAAGTTAGTTATAACCAGTACTTAATATGTTACAAAAGATGAAAACTACCAATTTCTCTTATTAATTTTCTTTTGTAGTAATGTAACATTCTTTTATAGTAATGTAACATTTATCTAAAAAAGGTTGGAGTTAAAAGAGTTATTTTATTTAAATAAGATTTATTTTATTTTACTTTAGAATTATTTAAGTATTATTTTATTTTATTTAGATTATTTTTATTATTTCATTATGTTAAGAGGCTAACTATAGTGAATCATGGGTTGGAGTGCAATAGGTGTTAACAAAAACTTTTACCTTTTATCTTAAATTTGAGTATCATTTACATGTCAATATATTAATATTTAAATATCTTAAATATATCTATAGATATCAATCTTGAGTTATTTAGAGTTATTTTACTTTATTTACATTGTTTATATTTTTATTTAATTAAGAGTTATTTTATTTTACTTCAGAATTATTTTATTTACTACATACACAGAAATTTTAATTTATTAAAGAGTTATTTTATTTAGAAGTATTTTATTTACTGCATACATATGGATATATAAATTTTAGTGAATTCTAAATGAAATTTAGATAATTTTTATTATAGTTTCCACTACCCCATGTTCTATTTGTTGACAATTTTCTATTATACTGCAAATTCTTTTGAAAAGAATGTAAAAATTATAGAGAAAAGAGAAAAATGGTACCATAACAATGTTTAAACACAAGTTAAATTAATTAATATTAATGTCTCTAACTTACATACTGTATTCAATATTTAGAAGGCTTATGAACATTGACTTTTTATGTACTACTACAAGTTAGGGGAAAAATAAAAACCTATAATGATATAAATTTGAAGTGTACTTGGTTATAATAATTCCAATAAAAAATGTAAAGCATTTTATTATTTATAATTTTTAGTTAAAAAGTATTTATATCACAAATTGATTAAAAAATAGGTGTCTTTTACATAAATTTATCTAATATTTATTGTATAGAAAAGCAACATATTTAGCAAAAACTTATGTAAATTTATTATATTTAATCAATCAATTCAATAATATATTAAAACTAGTATAGATATCTTAAATACATCTATGTAAAAGACGCCTAGAGATCACTCTCAATAACAATTTCAATATAGGCGCCTCCAGATGGACATTTAAGATTCTAGTATACCTATATTTAAAAAATATATCTAAAGTACGAGAGAAATATCCTTGTGGAGGCTCCTAATGCTAAGATTAGTGATTAAAAACTAGGCGTTTCAATAAGGATATCTCTGGGCCTACTTTAGAAAGATATGAAATCTATCTTGTAACTGCTGCAGCAACGTAAATCCTAAAAACAATAATTATTAATTTTTTTTATATAAAATCATTTTATATTGGAATCTTAATTTCTTCTAAATTTTCCACCACTCGTGTCATTTTTAATTTTTATTTGCTTTTTTTTTGGAATCTTATAAAATTACATAGAATATGGAATTTTTGAAATTTTGTTTATTGGGAATCTGAATCTGAAGTTTTAGATTTTTTCTTTTAAATATATGTTGGTTGTGTTTTAGTTTTTATGTTGACATTGTATGCCTTACCACCACTGCAGAACACATCTTAACATAAAATTATTGCCGTGCATATTCTTCATTCCAAGGTTTATTGGATTCAAATAGAAAATGTATATTAAAATATTGGTGCTGCAGTTTTTGCTGCCGTATGGACAGAAGCAAATTAACAAGCTTATAGAGGACGCAATCCTAGAAGCAGATAGATTAGGAGTGAAAGTGTTTGTTCTTGGAGCTCTAACCAAGGTACCATATTAGTTTGCAGAAACCCTTCTCTTTGTACTACTAATGGCAGTGAGTTTTTTTTCCATATTAATAAGGAGGTTTCCTTGTCATTCAATGTAGAATGAGGTCCTGAATGGAGGAGGGGAATTGTTTGTAAAGAAGAATCCCAATCTGTCAATTAGAGTTGTGCATGGTAATACATTAACAACATCCGTGCTTTTACATGAACTTTCACCAAATATTGATCAAGTGTTTCTCTCTGGATCAACATCCAAAATTGGCAAGGCTATTGCTCTTTACCTCTGCAAGAAAAGAGTCAAAGTTTTGGTGAGATGGGTTCTAAATTGAAATCGTTCTCTACTTAAGTATAGCATACAACTGAATGATAAATATGATAACATTTTTTCACATTTTGGCAGATGCTGACTGCTTCTCTGGAACGCTTTAAAGCCGTAAGAAACGAAGCTCCTGTTGAATATCAAAAGTATCTGGTTCATTCCTCCACATATGAAGCAGGCAGTGGATGCAAGGTAAGTCTTCTCAAGTGCATCAAATGATTAGATCACTCTTAGCCTCTACACTGACAAAAGAAAACACTACTCAATTTAGATTTCTATTAAGTATGTTCGTTCGACAGTAAATTAACTTTAAAACCCATATAGTAAACACAATCCTGGCCTTAACAAATACATGGCATGGCTATACATCCTCTCTTACGCTTACTAAATTTTAAAATTTAGATTAGCTTATTCCTTTAAATGGCACCTAGTGAGAGACTAGCTACCTGTTATAATGCCTGAGGAGCCTTTTTTTTTTAATCAGCAGTCTTAAAGGATATGGAACATCAGATTTTCATGAACAGTATATATTTATATATGAGTTGAGAGCTTAAAGTTATTGTTTGGAGTTCTAAGTATCAACGATGTAGCCTAATCAACTACATCTTTGCTGAGTTGTCCAAAAATACCCTTCAAAAAAATTAGACCAAAACATATGCACCAAGGTATATGTTACCAATTGCCTTATGTGTCACTATATGATTGGTTGTTTCTTTAATATGACTTGTGAAGTGTATAGTTACACATACATATTTGCACATGTATTGGTTCCTTATTAAATTTTTATTAGTATATTATTTCTCAACTACTATTTTTTTAATATATACTTAAATAGGTGTCTAAGTGTGCAATTAACTAGGTGTCTAAGTGTGCAACACCATAACGACTATTGGGGCATGGTTATCTATTGAGTCCTCTCCCCATTTAAACATTTCTTTTAAGAAATGTAGAAAGAAATGTTAAGTGGGAATGATAATTTTAAATATGAAATTATATTAATTATAAGTAAATAAAAATTAGAATAAAAAATAAATAAAAATATTGTACAAGTTATTACATAAACACAATTTTTTTTAAATTAATAGAGGAAACTTTTAGCTCCTTTCTTAATGTCAATTTAAATTTTAAACAAGTACACTTATCTTAAATAAATTTATGTAAAAGATATTGAGAGATATCATTCTTGAGATGCTTGTTATGGTTAGAGTATGGTGGAGGTATCCATTAATTAATGTGCCCCATGCATGTGGGAAGGTGTTATTAAATTGTGATTTATTAAGTGAAACTCAAAAATTTCCACTTTATAAATGGCATTATAAATATCAATATTTTGCATACTTATAAATTTATATTTTTTCAAACATTTTAATAATATATATATTTTTTAGGTTCTCTATCACTACTTAAAATTTACAATTCTAAAATGAAGAAGGTTTATTTGGAGGGCTACTTGACTAAATTCTAATATACTAACCAATACATTCCCTATAGAGACATTACATGGTTCATTTAGATATTTGTACTTTATAATAATTAAAACCAATGATAAAATAACTTAAGTTGTAGTTATTCTATAAACCCAAATGTGATTATGAAGCAAGTTTTTTTTTAATTAATTTTTATCATCCACTCTAGAAAATAAAATTAAAGGATCCTTTTTATGTCAATATCTTATTTACTACTTGTAGAAAGGCCTCCAACAATAACCCTATTTATGATAATTGTGTATGAGATATATCTTTTATGAGAACCTGTAGAAAGGCCTCCCACAATAACCCTATTTATGATAATTGTGTATGAGGTATATATTTTATGAGAACTAATCAATTGAATTTTTTCTTTATGAGATTAATATAATATTCAAGCTTTGCGCAGACATGGATCATAGGAAAATGGGCAGGGTATAAAGAGCAAAAGTGGGCACCTGCGGGAACCCAATTTCATCAATTCACATTGCCCAAGATAATTGAATTTAGGAGTGATTGCACATATAGAGATTCGGCATCACTTATGCTACCAAACACAGCTAAAGGAGTCAATTATTGTGAGGTAAAATAAATATATTAAATTTTATAAATCATGGTTGTTTATGAAAGAAGATTTGTCTAAATTGTTTCACTTGCACTTGTAGTACACAATGCCTAGAAGAGTAGCGCATGCTTGCCATGCAGGAGGAGTTGTTCATGCACTTGAAGGTTATGAGAATCATGAAGTTGGAGCAATTAATGTTGATCACATTGATCCCCTATGGAATGCAGCTATCAAACATGGATTTAGTCCTGTTCCACAACATCCAGCTAAATGATTTTCTTGCATGTATGCATGCCTTTATTTTCAAGTTCTTAAAACATTAGTTTGTTTCAACTATTTGAATAAGATATTCAAGTGGTTTATCAAATTATTTATTATTATCACCAATTATGTTCTCAAGGAATATTTTTCCATTGAAATTATAATATGTATAAAATTGTTTAGTATGAGAATTCATATCTTTGAGTTTCTCAATCTCCTAATGTTATTTATGAACAAATATATAATATAACTATTATTTCATCAACGTCAATGTAGTAATTGTTATAAATAAAGAGTACAATCAAATATTTTACTATTCCAAAATAATATATAGCATAAAACATTTTAAGGAAATGTTTTAATTTGATTGTCTTATTTATTTTATACAAAATTTTAACTTAAGAATATTTTCTAATTAAATTTTTTCATAAAATCATAAGTTGTATTTTAATTTTATAGCTTAGTTAGCAATCCAAATAGTTAACGAGAGCTTTATTTTAGAATAAAACTAACATTTAAGCATTGTTTATCTATAGATAATTCTCTATCAACTAAAAATAGTTGTATTTATTTTCACTATTTTCTTTGTATGGTAGGTTATTTTTGTGTATTTGGAGTTATAGTTTGCACTTTTATCTATAAGTTTTTAAAAGGTTTAATATGCGACAAAAAGATTGTATTGTGACACTTTTGTCAAACTCACATAAGGTTCTATCATGTTCTTTCTCACCCTATTGAATAATCTAAGTTGTGTGCTATTGACTTGACTAGGTTATTAGTTTCAAACTTGTATAAGACATCGTTTCACATGGATATGCATGTTTGATATTTTAAATTTTATATTTTTGGAAGGATTCCTCATGTAGTTCAAGTTTTATCCAAGGATGGAATACTCGTTTGTGCCCAAATTTTGTATTTGAATTTATATTATTTCATATTGAGGATTCACACTATAATATTTTGAGTAAAGAAGTTTTTAGATAGTTGGATCCTTACATTGTTGGAACATGTTTTATTTTAGAATCTTTACCAACCTAGCTAGATTCTGGAAGATGAAGCAAGGTTTGCACCAATAAGAAAATATATTACTCTATTTGAATTTTTGTGTCCTATAGATCCCTCATGTGTATTGATCCAATCAATTAAATAAGATAACATTGTAAGAAGGCACCTAATTTGGAGGGTCATCCTAATTCTTAAGGATTATTATGGGTTCTATTTGAGAAAAATAAGGGTATAACTATGCATTGCTTTTTGCATTGAGAAGAATCTCTTGAATGATCCATGTCTACAATTGATAAAATTTAAAGTGATTAAATTTTAAATTGTTTATCCCTATACCCTATGTAATGAATTCAATTCTATGAATTAATATGTTATCTTATGTTCAATCCATTTCTTTGTGTTGTTCTATTATTTATGAGTGTGTTTGTTGTTTTGGTACTTAGTTTGATAGTCTTTAATTAGAATCTTAGAATTGGCCTAGATCAAGTGGTATTAGAATGAGGAATGCTCTTATGTATGAAAATCAAATCAAAATGTACATAGTTTGAGTACTCAATGTATGCATGCAACTTGTAGTTAGATCTATTAAAATTTTCAAACCTATAGTTGATAATGCCACCTAAAAGAGTTGTTATTTGAGGCCAAGTAGGAGTTACCAACATGGATGGGAGATGTAGTGCTAGAAATTGCAAACCCTCTACAATTTCCACTCTATAAAGTGTACTCACTTTAGTGTATTCTCTCATAGTATGTCTTACGTTTTACCTAACCAATTGCATTAGCCTTGTACCCAATCCAAAATGCCAAATTCTATTAATTTTGATAATTCTATCAAATCTTAAGATCTCTTTAACATTTTACCCCATTTTCTAATGTTCCAGTCCCATTTCTAATAAGCTTATCTTTTGGACTCTAGTATGCTCATGTTAGCATCCATGTTGGCAAGGCAAGAGGAGTCATAGACCAAAGTTTTGAGTTCAGGGGCCTTGCATATTGTATTTATACCCCAGTTTTACAATAAGAAAATGATCGAAGGATATACAGTAATAAATAGCATCATGCAGTAACATAACATAACAAAGAACTCATAATAGAGAAGATAAAACATTCAATTTAAGTTCCAGAATCATATCCTTAATAAATAACTAATTCATGCATTACAATATCAGATGTACATTTATTTTTCTACTCTTATTTCTATTCTATTTCTCTCTATTCCTATCCCTATCTGTCTTATTTATCTCTACCCTCTCTTCCTTGCTTTCTTCCTATGCTACTATATACATATGACGAGATTGGGGATATGTCTCTTAAAAGGGATGACTATTTCTACTAGGCCTAATTGGCCTTGTATTCCGCATTCCATTTACAGCCAAGTTCAGTGACATCCAGATACTATACCTATTGTTGCCAACATTATCTCCCCTTTGAAACTATGTCTTGTCCTCAAGACATGCAAAATTTTTAGTTTGCAAGAAAGATCTTCTTGTATGTTGCCTTCAGCTATGCAAATGTGGTGTCCCATTGCCTCTTAGCTTGTTGTAGCACTTGAATTTGACCATGGGTCTAAATCAATGCTTTCTCTACCTCCACAAAACTAGTTTGGATTTGAGTTTGTTGGACAAACTTCTTTGCATCCACAAGTAAACCAGTCACATATGCCAATTGTTTAGGGGAAATTTGGACTTGTTAATGTTCTAGTTTTTAGATTTTTAAATCCACCTCTCCACTATACATTCAAGGATCTAGGACTGAGTGGCGAGCACTATCATACCCTAGGTCACATACAAATGCAGGGAAACTTGGATTAGGGAATTTAATTATTAATTTTCCTCCTCTTATGCCCAATTAACCATTAAAACCCTAATTATACAAATATGGCAACAAATTGATGAATGACAGAAAAAGCTCTTGCAGACAGGAGTAAAATACCAAATCATAGAATACCTGTTTCTGGGGTTCTGAAGCGGAACAGTCAGGGACACTGAGCGAGCACCAAAGTCCAAGGTGCCAGTTTCTTTGTGGGATTTGGACCTCCTTCCAACACTGATCAGCCCTGTAACTTCTATTTTCTGAAACTTAGATGCGGAGGACACTAGAGTCAGCACCCAAGTCCTGGAAGTGCTCCTGTGCCCTGCTTTTCTTCAGATCCTGAATCCTTGATGCCTACCAATCCTTCCTGCAACTCCACTTTTCCCAAATGCGACACTTGTAACCTGCAATCACAAGACTTGGTTTGGGGGTTGTGGTGAGCCCCGGAGGACACTTAAGTCTTTGAACGCCATTGTTAGATAAAGAGTGCATGCCCTTGTGAGGCAGAGGTAAAAACTAAAGGAATCAATGATGAAAACACAATATGATGATGATGCAAGGCCGGTTTCTAAGGATGGTTGAAAGGCGATTATTTCTTCGTATAATCTAGCATCATCATCATCATATTCCGAACCCGATATACAAGAAAATGGGCAAAAACATGAAGCGATGGAAATTTGAAAGGCCCTACTGCCTGATTTTGGTCAACGAGGGTTGACCTGGTTGTTTTCATGCTGTTTATGCATTTAGTGCATATTTTTCACAGGTAGAGTTTGATTGCCTGTAGCTGCACATGGGGAGGTATGTTTCATAAAGTGTTTACTTCCTGTTGTTTATCATGATGATGATGAACCTTATGTTTGTCTGTTTACTTGCAGGAAGTCATCATGATGCTGCTGAGGCTAAACATTGAGATCATGATGCTGCTGAAGCTGAACATTGAGATCATGATGATGCTGCTGAAGCTGAGCATTACAAAGTTGCGCATGGAGTCAACATGGGCCAGACATGAGGAGGATATTGTCAAATATGCTGTTCGCCAGCTGGAGGCCGAATCAAGTTGAAGATGCTGGAATATTCTGTGCCAGCTGTACATTTGCTAACTGACGAAGCATGTGCTTTTCATCTGGGCCGTTGTTTGTTATGAGAGGATCCTGATCCTTGGATCATTGTAACCGTTTTCTGGCAGTTGCTCTATATAACATCCAGAGCTTGTCATTTTAAAGAAGAGGAATACATTAGAATACACAGACGCATCTGGCGCAAAGAATCAATTACTGTAGAATAAGTTAGGAGATCGGATTACTGAGACTAATGAGGATAGAATTGTTGAAATGTCAAGGTTCTTTCTTCAGATCACTGTGAATGTACCTGTTCTTGAGCATACTGAATGAATATGAAGTTCCAGATTACATCCTGATTGTAAATTTTACGTAATCTTTCTGTTGATTTCTGGATATGTACTGGTGAATGCTGTGTTCAACTGGAAGCGCTTTCATTTCATTACATATTGTTGTCAACTTTCCTTTGAAGCTTTGCACTAGATCATGCGGATTTGTGGAATGTCCTGGTGAAGTATGATTTCTAGTTTTCCTTCTTTTCATTGCAAGTATGGGAGCTTGTATGTGAATCAGTGATCTAAGTCCAGTAATTTTAGGAATCTCACTCTCTAACCCTTTTCCTTTTTTCAATTTCATTAATTCATCACCATAACTGCAAATCATGATAAATAACAAGCAGAAATAGTGAAATATGCTGAAATCCCGTAGGTAACTGAAGATCCTTAGCATATTTGAGTTAAATGCATGTAGTATTGAAAATATCATGCAAAGAATCATAAATAATGGTAGAAATCATGCAAATATCAGCCTGTATGCACATTATTTGACTAAATTTACAGTGCAGAGGTAGAATTGTTGAAGACTTATGCAGAGCGAACATCCAGAACAGGATATTTGAAGATGATGATGATGAACAGTGCAGAAACACGTAAGCCCCCTGAATGGAAAACAGCAACACACATCAACCACTGAGTAACGTCAGTAGATTAAGACCTAATCAACGGAGACTTGGGATCATGAATTCTTTGAATTCATCGTATCTTTCAAGATGAGTAAAGGTTGTTGTGTAACTTTTATTCTATGTTTGTGAATGACTAACATCATGACCAACATAAATTGGCGCTAGAAGGAGGGCCAGAGGATTGAAGATCACTTTCATCATCAATATTTTCAGGTTTGATGACGCTCAGAGTAAGGTAACTTCAGATCATTTGTGAATTTCATCAAATTGCGTAAATATTTGCTGCGACAAGTTTGTATTTGCACATTCTGTGTAAAGATTTCCAAGTTTCACATAAATATTGCAAGCTTTACAGTAGATCTCTTTAGATTCACTAAATATTGGCCAAAGATGCATAAATTTGTCCAAGCTTTGAGAATTTGAGCCTTAGACACGTAAGATCTGATGCTACCGGTCGAAATATCCCAATATCCTGTCATATTTGCAGTATCTTCGCAAATATCGCGTAAATATTCAGTCTGATTTGCAAGTTGACCGCAAATATCACCTCGTCCGGTGGAATCCAGCCAATATTTGCAAAGTTTCAGCTAATTGGCCTCCAAATTGAGAAATCCTGGCTCACAGGATAAATACCAGGTCTAGACATAGTGAAATTTTCGAAGAATTGCCTGTTAGAGGTTTTAGACCTAAGACTGTAGACGTTCACCATACTCCAGAGTCTAGTACGTCCAGAGCTTCACCAGGACCTCCTCCTGTAACTCCCGTTGGTTTGCAAATACCTTCAGGTATACCAGTGACACCTCCTGTTCAACCTCAGGGTATACCTTTAGTCCAACCTCAGCCAACTGCACCACCAGTTCAGCCCCCTCAGGTTGCAATGTCGTTCTTTGCAGCAGAATCACCATTGACCTTTACTGCGTACCATGAGTTACCAAAGTATCCGGACAAGCTTTGTCCAAAATACCATCCTTACCAGGATGCGGATGATCATATCAGGATGTTTAAAGAAGCTTGCTGCAGAGCCAGAATAGAACATCAGGATGTGGTGTGCAGATTATTCCCTTTTTCCTTAGGGGAAGAGGCTTATAATTGGTTCATCAGTCTTGGTCAATCTTCTGTAGGTTCATGGGCTGTCTTAGAGAAGGCCTTTCTTGACAGATTCAAGGTCCCTATTGATCCATCCATGAATTACCACCTGTTTGCCACAATTAAGAGGTTGGAGCATGAACCTATTGCAAATTTCAATGCTAGGTTCCAGAAAATGTTGTCTAAGCTAGTTACCCCATATGTGGTGGCTGATGATGCTGCTAGAAGTATTTATTATTCAGCCCTGGATCCGTTAACCGCCATGTTCATCAGGAGAACACATCCTGCGATCACCACATTGACAGGAGCTTTTCAAGAAGCTATCAAGGTAAATCAACAGCTGATACCTGCTCCTACTCCAAATATAGCATTCCCTGCTTTGCCTGGCATGCAGTCACAATATCCAGCACAGTATCCTGCAGCTTATCCTTCGCAATATCCTGCACAATATCCAAATGGAGCAGTGATGCCCTCAGCAATCATGCCTGCACCTTTGCAAATACCTCCATTGAGTATCATGCCTCCTCCTAATGGAAATGGCCAATTGCCACAATATCCTGCACATTCTCAGACACCTCAGGGTACAGATCTATCTCACAATAACCATGGATCTTCCTTTTTCCAGCCTCAGCCTGAAAATGTAGTGGCCAAAGCTCAAGAAGAGAAAGAGGAAATCAAAGAAATTGCTGCTCAGTTGAGAAAGCTCACCACAGAAGTGACACACTTGAGAAATCAAGGGTTTTATTCACAGTCAGGTCAGAATAGGAGTTATTCTAATGACAGACCAAATTACCCTGACAGAGGATACAACAATAACTTCAACAGTAGTGCTGCAAATAACAATAATCCTCCTAGGCAGCCCAGAGTGTGGAACTCCAGGCCAAATAATGGTTCATTACCATCACCCCTAGACAATCAGCCTCCTGGTGAAGCCAAACAGACTACTAGAGTCAATCTTGCTGAGGCAGCCCTTACCAATTGGTGCAGGATTCACAATACCAATGCACATGCAGAATTAGATTGTCCACAATTTAGGATTGCTGCCAGCATCTTTCAGACTGAAGTGTCTAATACTTCTGGAAATCCACCTCAGGCAGAAGGAAATGAAATAGTTCCTTGTGGATATGACTCAGCTTTTGTGCTGGAAACCTACACTAATCAGCCTCATCATGATTATAATCAGACCTGTGAAGAATCTGCCTTAACCTTTGAAGCAAATTATGTCTTCCCTTTTGAAGATGAAAATGAACCTACAAGAGAGCATGAGGAAGTACATGCATACCAGCAGCAATACCCTGGTAAGCATAATTATAACCTGAGGAGTAATGCCAACAGACCTGCCGGTCCATTGACATCATCTCTACCTCCAAACAACTTCAACACACCTCCTGATCCTAAGGCTAGCAATAACCCTGGGTTCCCTAAGGTGAATGCTCAGTACTTGTCTCCTCAAAACACAGTAACAAAAGTTGCAAATGCACCTCATGAATCTGACAGGTTAGTTAGCTATTTGGCTGATGAAATGAAGAAAATCAAGATCAGCCTGTCCCTATCTGAGTTACTGAAAACTCCTGCCATCAAAAGGGCATTCATGAAGTCGCTGGATGATCCTGCTTCTAAAGAGGATAATCACCTTTCGAGTCAATCCAATAGCAGAGACCATACTGCTAAAGATAGCACTGTAAAGCCCAAAGTGTCAGCCACAGTCCAAGCTGCTGAAACCTCTCACATGACCTTGTACAGAGATAAAACTGAATCACCTCCGTTTCTCCTCACCATAAGAATGTTCAGTAAGAATTTGCACAACTGCTTAGTTGATTCAGGAGCCTCAACTAATGTTATGCCTTTGTCAATATGCAACGCATTAGGACTGCATCCTGCTAAATCATTAAAGAAGGTCACTCAACTGGACAAGACAGAAGTAAGTGTCGTAGGAGAACTCACTCATATTCACATGCAGCTAGCGTCTGATCCTAGGATCCAGTATTACATTGACATTCAGGTGGTTGACATACCTGATACATATGGGATGTTGCTTAGCCGGGACTGGTCTAAAACGCTTAACGGATACATGTCCACTGACTTCAGTCACATGTGGTTGCCATGGAAAGGTATACCTAATCAGATCAGGATTGATGCTGAGCCTAGGATGAAACATATGATCACCGAATATAACAGAACAAATGAGATCATGTATGTAAACGTAGAACCTGGAGTTTATCACATCAGGCCACAAACTGTCCAAATAGAAGAGATCCTGATGCTTGATGTTCATCATCATCATGATGACGATTATCATGAGGATATGCCAGTCGTAGAACTTAATAATGATCCTGATAATGAGAATGAAATAGATCGCTTCAGGGATTTTCAGATGCATTTATCTACTCAGATAAAACGTTGTCAATTATTAAATATACCTGCTAATGATATTTTGATCGACGGATGGTGCAGATTGCATGGCGAGGCACACTCGGAAAAGACTTGTGAACCATGCTTGGACATGATCATGCTGGAGCAGACGTATAGTGAAGCATCATCATCATATTCCGAGGTGAGTGCTACATCTGATGATGATGATGATACTAATTTTTATTTGTCTTCTGCAGGAACAGAAGAGTCGACGGATCCTGATGAGGATCATATCCGAAAAACAGAAGAGATCCTGGTGTCCAATCAGACAAATGATGCGAGAAAGGAAAAGATCACTCCTGGTAGTGATTGCTTCATGGAACCGGATTACGAGTTGTCTGATGAGGATAAAGGCAGTGACCTGACGAAGTTTGAAGAATTTCTGGTCAAAGAAATAGAAAAAATGACACAACAGTGTAGATCTCCCCAGGAGGTTTTAATCAAAAGTTGGTGTAGGCTACATCAGGTGCCTCACTCAGAAACCACTTGCTCACTGTGCTTGCACATTTTGAAGAAGCATGCAGTTGTATGTGCTGAACATCATCCTCCTGCTAGGATGGAAGAGAAAACAGAAAAGCCATCAGGCTCATCGGATAAAGGAAAGAGGAAGCTTGAAGATGACACACCTAAGTTAAGGTGGATATCAGGCGGAGCAGCAGCCAGAGCTGCAAAGAAAAAGGAAAGTTCAAATAAATGTCCTGCTGAAGATAAGCCTTGGATCCTGAGGTTTGATGGATCCAAATCCAAGCAAGGTTCTGGAGTAGGGATTGACCTTACTGATCCATCAGGGAAATCCCATTTAGCAGCTTACAGATTACAGTTCCCCTGCACTAATAATGTCACAGAGTATGAAGCTCTGATTCATGGACTGTTGTTTGCCCATAAGAAGAAGGTGAAGATCCTGCATGTCTTTAGAGATTCAGAACTAGTTGTAAGACAAGTAAGGGGAATTTACTCTTGTAACTACAGAAAGCTGTCAAATTACAGGCATCGTGTGTGGGACCTGATTGAAGACTTTGATGCCTTCAACATCGTTCATGTGCCAAGAGAACAGAACCAAAGGGCAGATGCACTTGCTCAGGCCGCCAGTACGCTGGAACCACTGTCTATATCTGGTCTGAAGAGATTTGCAGTAGAATTGGTGTCAGTACCTTCGGTACCTGACAATGTGACTAATCTCCAAGTGTTTGATGATGATCAGCACATCCTGGACTTCATATCAAACAGAGATGTATTTGAAGCTCAGATCATAGATGAAAATGGTATGGAAGATCATGTCTGGGAAGAAGATGAGATTTTAGAGTTGCCTGGCAACACAATTCCCAAAGGTATGATTGAGTTAGAAAGAGCCTTTGATCTGGATAATATGCTCAAGCATAAGGATCTGCCTAAGGCAGATGGAGGTCAATATTCACAGGTGAATATTGGACAAGCTGATGACAAGAAGAATGTCTTGTTGGGTAAGGTTTGTACACCTGAGGAATTAGATGGAATAACTCAAGCCCTTAAGGATTATATACATGTAATTGCATGGACTTATGACGAGCTGAAGACGTATGACACTTCTGTCATAACTCATACTATACCCCTCAAGCCAGATGCAAAACCTTTCAGACAGAAGCAGAGGCCAGTCAATGCTCTGCTTGAGCCCATCATCCTTGAAGAGGTCAAGAAATTGTTAAATGCACGGATAATATTTCCGGTAAGGCACTCCACTTGGGTGGCAAATCTGGTACCAGTCAGGAAGAAGAATGGAGACATCAGATTGTGTGTGGATTTTAGGAACCTGAACAGAGCATCAGAAAAGGATAACTATCCTTTGCCCTCTTTGGATGAGGTTCTGCAGATGGTAAATGGAGCCAAGATGATGTCCTTCTTGGACGGTTTCTCAGGATACAACCAAGTGATGGTTGATAAAATTGACAGATTAAAGACTGCCTTCACCACAAAATGGGGGATATTTGCATATAGACGTATGCCGTTTGGATTGATAAATGCTGGAGCTACATTCCAGCGAGCAATGGACATAGCCTTCAGAGGCTTAATAGGAAAATGTATAGTCATCTACATGGATGACCTGACAGTGTTCTCCAAAGAAAGGGGAAATCATGTTGCTGATCTCAGGAGTGTGCTAAAGAAGTGTGAAGAATATGGAATATCTTTGAATCCCAAGAAGTGCATATTCGGGGTCACAACAGGAAAGTTACTAGGCCACCTAATCACAGAAGATGGGATTATCATTGATCCTGACAGGGTGGAATCTATTATGAAATTACCACTTCCAGGAAGCAAAAAGGAGCTTAAATCTTATTTTGGTAAGATAAATTTTGTGAGGAAGTTCATCACTGGCTTTGCTGAGATTGTCAGACCACTGAATGCCATGTTGAAAAAAGATGCACAAATTGACTGGACACCAGAAGCCAGAGCTGCTTTTGAAGATATAAAGAGGGCAATTTCAGATGCTCCTGTCCTCATTAGTCCAGATTATACAAAAGATTTCTACATCTACTCATTTGCTTCAGAACATACTTCTGCAGCAGTGTTAACTCAAAGAAATGAAGATAAAGAAGAGAAACCAATTGCCTTCATGAGCTGTCCTTTCAGGGATGCTGAGTTGAGATATGTAGATGTTGAAAGACAGGCACTTGCATTAGTCAGAGCAGTAAAAAAGTTTAGACATTATATACTGAGGAGCAAAGTGATTGCTGTGGTACCAGATGCAGCAGTAAAGATGCTGCTTATGCAGAGTGAACCTGGTGAAAAGAGGGCCAAATGGATTACGGTACTACAAGAATATGACATGGAGATCACACCCATGAAGCTAGTAAGAGGACAGGCTCTGAGCCAGATGATATCTGAAACTGATCCAAACATCATCAGTCAGCAGTATGTGATAGATGAGAAGGACAATAAAGAATGGTATTCAGACATCAGGCACATCCTGATCACTGGAAGATGTCCTTTGAGGATGCAGGCTTCACAGAGAAGAGCCTTGAAGATGAGATCCCAGAAATATATGATGAAGGGAGGAGCCCTGTTTAAAAAGAATTATGAAGGGATATACCTGAGATGCTTAGAGAAACCAGAAGCTAATAAAGTTCTGACAGAGCTACATGACAAGTTTGGAACTGCCCACGGATCAGCGTTGGCCACCACACATGCAATCCTCAGAGCAGGATATTACTGGCCTACAATTTTTAAAGATACAGCTGATCATGTTAAATGTTGTCATGTTTGCCAGGTTGCTGCCAACAGAGAAAAGTATGCTGCACAACCATTGCAGCCAGTGATGGAAGAACGCCCATTTGCACAATGGGGCATGGATTTCATAGGACCAATCAATCCTCCGTCTTCTTCAGGCCAGAGGTATGTCCTAACAATTACTGATTACTGTACCAGATGGACTGAGGCTATCAGCAGCAAAACTTGTACTGCTGATGATGTCATTAAATTTCTGGAAAGCAACATTGTCACCAGGTATGGAACTCCTTATGCATTGGTAAGTGATAATGGTTCTGCCTTCATTTCCACTAAATTGTCAAGTTGGGCTTTTGATCATGGGATTATACTTAAGTTCTCATCCAATTACTATCCCCAGGGAAATGGATTAGCAGAATCCACCAATAAGAATTTACTGAGTATCATAAGAAAATTGATAGAGAAAAATCCCAGGGAATGGAATTCATTTCTGAAATATGCCTTATGGGTAGACAGAACTAGAATGAAAATTGCATTAGGAAACTCACCTTTCCAGCTAGTATATGGGGTAGATCCTATCCTCCCTGTAAACTTGAAAATTCCTACTCTGCAATTTGCCCAAGACTATCTAGGCATAGATAATAAACAAGAAGTCAGGTTGCTTCAGTTGATGCATCTGGAAGAAAAACGAAGCCAAGCAATTGACCGATTTGCAAAACATCAGGCTGTAGTCAAACGCTGGTTTGACAAGAGAGCCAGGATTAAAGCTTTCAGGATATCAGATTTAGTCCTGATGTGGGATAAAGCCCATGAAAGGAAAGGTGATCATGGTAAGTTTGACAGACTATGGATAGGTCCCTTTCAGATTTCTAAAATTTTAGGAGACAGCACTTATAGGCTTAAGAACCTGACAGGTGAGGATGTCCCGTTGCCAGTCAATGGACAATTCCTCAAACATTATTTCCAGGCCTGAGTGACTTCATGGCAGTCTTGTGTATCATATTGTATATTGGTATAGTTGTTTGTACAGTGTTTGCTTGTTGTTGTTGTTGTTTGTTGGTTGGGACCTTGTTCTGGTAAGTCAGGATGATGCACTTCATCACCCTAAGAAAATAACTAAATTGTTAGGATTCAAGTGATGAGATCAGATTTAGATATAGATTGTAATTCATTCTGATAAATACTCATGATCAGGTTTATGATGTCTTTTCATCAGGGTACTTTTTCTTGTCCAAAGTGAATCAAACACAATGAAACACCTAACAGCCTTGGGTTTGTTGAAGATATGAGTATAGGTGTTAAGTGAAAAATCTAAAGGGACTCCCTTGCTACCAATACAATCTCCAACCTAAAGCTGCAAGTGACTACACCTTGTACAAATGAGCAGACATGATGATATCAAATTTAAATTTTTAAAGGAAAATCAGAAACAAAATAAAATTAGGCCATCTAAGTAACTCTACCGGGGCTATGGACGCCTGCTGGCAGTGGGGCTCTACTTAGGGAGATTGTATAGATAACCTTGCCGGGGTTATAGACACCTGCTGGCAGCAAGGCTCTATCCAGGTTGGCTATGAGGGATGATCTCCAACTATGTAGTTTAACACCAGTTACTTATGTTTTCAACTTGCTTTCAAGATGAGGATAATTAATCATCTGCACACACCTGATCCTTTGTTAGCTTTATCACCATAATGAAATTTTATCATTCAAAAATCATGATGATTTACTTAGATAGAATTAGAACACTATAGATGAATATGATCACATCACTTGAATCATTTGAATTTTGTTGTTTTCTTTGGTGGCAAGTTGTTGTGTGGTTACACAACACGCCCCATTTTGACTTGGCAAAACAGGGACCCAGCTTTTGTTTTGGCTTGTGTTGTCTATTTCTGGCGGTTTGGTAAAATTAAGTCAGGTGCATCATCATCATGAAGGTCAGGATGAGGTAGGTCATCATCATGAGGTTAGTTTGTCAAAGTTTATATTTTGTTTCAGTGACTTCATGGTTAGAAAGAGCTTGAAATTTCATGCAGGTTTGCCTTTTGCATCACTAGAAAATTCATCCATATGAGGGAGTTGTGAGCGGTCAAAGTTTTGGTCAAACCTGATAATTGCTATATGAACATCATCATCATGATATTTGAAAAGCCCCCCGATAATATCCTGAGGTCGAAATATCCGGACGTCAAGTTTAAGTCGTAGAAGGTTCTCCCCGTCGGGCGGTCTTTTGTATCGCCAAAGGTCATCATCATGATCTTACTTTATCACCTGATGAAAATCATGCAGTCCCGAAACATCCGGACGTCAATCTTAAATGCTAGTGTGTTTTGCCCGTCAAGCGAGCATCATGATATTCTAACATCATCAGCATCATGATATTCTCACATCGCGAGCATCATGATATTTAACATCACCCGATATTATAATATCATGCTGATATTATAATATCACCTTACTTAGTGAAATCTGCCATCTGCATAATTTGCGCGCGCGACCAAGTCTTGGTGATCATCATCATCATGATATTTCGAGACCCGGCATTTCTCAATATCCTCCTGACCTCCTTTCGCGTGATCATGATGATCACCTTATCTTTCGAGGCGGAGGGTGATTTTCATTTCTTAAGTCATGTTGAACAAGATCATGATCTTGTTCGTCTCTCCCAACAGTTCGTAATATCATCCTGCCGACGAGTATAACCTTTTGCAAATATGATGATGACGATGACGTCATCATCACCTTCTCCTTCGGCAGGATATTTTCCAGGGTATGATCCTGTTCGCCAATATGATGATGACGATGACGTCATCTTCGAAGATTAACACAAGCCCCGGATATCCTGATGACGTCATCAGGACTTTTCGGCAGGATCATATTTTTGATCACCCAGTGTGAATATGATGATGATGATGTTCATCATCTTGATCTTACGAGGATCGCCTTAGCCGAAAAAGGGGTCATGCTGCTTTCACGCCCTGATCATCTTCCTTAGAGGGAACCCGATATTCTATTTATCTCCTGATCTTCACGAAACATGACGATGACGTCATCCCTTTGCATTTTATTGAAGCATGATGATGACGATGACGTCATCATGATTTTCCTCAGCGGCAGAATCATTTTTCCAAGTCCTCCTGTTTGTCTTCATCATGATGATGATGACGATGTCTTTCTTTCCCGAATGTGCAAGAGCAGAACATCCTGATGTGCTTTTCATCAGAGCATTAGGAAAGGAGGATCGTCATATTTTGTGATGTCCTGCGGCCACTTTGAAGATATATTAGTTGGTCATCATCATGATTTTTTTGGCGTCGGTATAACTGTTGCCGTCGGCCTAAGGTAAAATTGTCACCCTGATCATATGTAGTCACGCCGATGCGAATATGATGATGATGCAAGGCCGGTTTCTAAGGATGGTTGAAAGGCGATTATTTCTTCGTATAATCTAGCATCATCATCATCATATTCCGAACCCGATATACAAGAAAATGGGCAAAAACATGAAGCGATGGAAATTTGAAAGGCCCTACTGCCTGATTTTGGTCAACGAGGGTTGACCTGGTTGTTTTCATGCTGTTTATGCATTTAGTGCATATTTTTCACAGGTAGAGTTTGATTGCCTGTAGCTGCACATGGGGAGGTATGTTTCATAAAGTGTTTACTTCCTGTTGTTTATCATGATGATGATGAACCTTATGTTTGTCTGTTTACTTGCAGGAAGTCATCATGATGCTGCTGAGGCTGAACATTGAGATCATGATGCTGCTGAAGCTGAACATTGAGATCATGATGATGCTGCTGAAGCTGAGCATTACAAAGTTGCGCATGGAGTCAACATGGGCCAGACATGAGGAGGATATTGTCAAATATGCTGTTCGCCAGCTGGAGGCCGAATCAAGTTGAAGATGCTGGAATATTCTGTGCCAGCTGTACATTTGCTAACTGACGAAGCATGTGCTTTTCATCTGGGCCGTTGTTTGTTATGAGAGGATCCTGATCCTTGGATCATTGTAACCGTTTTCTGGCAGTTGCTCTATATAACATCCAGAGCTTGTCATTTTAAAGAAGAGGAATACATTAGAATACACAGACGCATCTGGCGCAAAGAATCAATTACTGTAGAATAAGTTAGGAGATCGGATTACTGAGACTAATGAGGATAGAATTGTTGAAATGTCAAGGTTCTTTCTTCAGATCACTGTGAATGTACCTGTTCTTGAGCATACTGAATGAATATGAAGTTCCAGATTACATCCTGATTGTAAATTTTACGTAATCTTTCTGTTGATTTCTGGATATGTACTGGTGAATGCTGTGTTCAACTGGAAGCGCTTTCATTTCATTACATATTGTTGTCAACTTTCCTTTGAAGCTTTGCACTAGATCATGCGGATTTGTGGAATGTCCTGGTGAAGTATGATTTCTAGTTTTCCTTCTTTTCATTGCAAGTATGGGAGCTTGTATGTGAATCAGTGATCTAAGTCCAGTAATTTTAGGAATCTCACTCTCTAACCCTTTTCCTTTTTTCAATTTCATTAATTCATCACCATAACTGCAAATCATGATAAATAACAAGCAGAAACAGTGAAATATGCTGAAATCCCGTAGGTAACTGAAGATCCTTAGCATATTTGAGTTAAATGCATGTAGTATTGAAAATATCATGCAAAGAATCATAAATAATGGTAGAAATCATGCAAATATCAGCCTGTATGCACATTATTTGACTAAATTTACAGTGCAGAGGTAGAATTGTTGAAGACTTATGCAGAGCGAACATCCAGAACAGGATATTTGAAGATGATGATGATGAACAGTGCAGAAACACGTAAGCCCCTTGAATGGAAAACAGCAACACACATCAACCACTGAGTAACGTCAGTAGATTAAGACCTAATCAACGGAGACTTGGGATCATGAATTCTTTGAATTCATCGTATCTTTCAAGATGAGTAAAGGTTGTTGTGTAACTTTTATTCTATGTTTGTGAATGACTAACATCATGACCAACACCTAGCTACTTGTTTCTGAATATTGGATTCAGGGCAGGAGAGGAAAGTTCCAGATGTTGTATTCTTATCTCATGGGGTGGACTACATGCACGTTCTTCATATTCCTTATGTAGGAAGAACATTCGCTGCAAGGCCATTTACTTATGCAGCATGGTATCTGTGGATCCTCGTGCCAGTAGCCTGGATTGGTTTCACAATTACATCGCTTTGGGCACGCTCACACCAAATTTCCAAGTTCAGGATAAATGAATCATTTTATCAGGAGACATGGGCTGTACCATGACTTGGCTTTCAGGTAATTAACCATGTTAGAGACTACTTAGTTATGATTATTCTTAAACATGGTCCAATTCAATACTCAAAATTAATATTAATTGAATGATCATTAAAAAGTTAGTTATAACCAGTACTTAATATGTTACAAAAGATGAAAACTACCAATTTCTCTTATTAATTTTCTTTTGTAGTAATGTAACATTCTTTTATAGTAATGTAACATTTATCTAAAAAAGGTTGGAGTTAAAAGAGTTATTTTATTTAAATAAGATTTATTTTATTTTACTTTAGAATTATTTAAGTATTATTTTATTTTATTTAGATTATTTTTATTATTTCATTATGTTAAGAGGCTAACTATAGTGAATCATGGGTTGGAGTGCAATAGGTGTTAACAAAAACTTTTACCTTTTATCTTAAATTTGAGTATCATTTACATGTCAATATATTAATATTTAAATATCTTAAATATATCTATAGATATCAATCTTGAGTTATTTAGAGTTATTTTACTTTATTTACATTGTTTATATTTTTATTTAATTAAGAGTTATTTTATTTTACTTCAGAATTATTTTATTTACTACATACACAGAAATTTTAATTTATTAAAGAGTTATTTTATTTAGAAGTATTTTATTTACTGCATACATATGGATATATAAATTTTAGTGAATTCTAAATGAAATTTAGATAATTTTTATTATAGTTTCCACTACCCCATGTTCTATTTGTTGACAATTTTCTATTATACTGCAAATTCTTTTGAAAAGAATGTAAAAATTATAGAGAAAAGAGAAAAATGGTACCATAACAATGTTTAAACACAAGTTAAATTAATTAATATTAATGTCTCTAACTTACATACTGTATTCAATATTTAGAAGGCTTATGAACATTGACTTTTTATGTACTACTACAAGTTAGGGGAAAAATAAAAACCTATAATGATATAAATTTGAAGTGTACTTGGTTATAATAATTCCAATAAAAAATGTAAAGCATTTTATTATTTATAATTTTTAGTTAAAAAGTATTTATATCACAAATTGATTAAAAAATAGGTGTCTTTTACATAAATTTATCTAATATTTATTGTATAGAAAAGCAACATATTTAGCAAAAACTTATGTAAATTTATTATATTTAATCAATCAATTCAATAATATATTAAAACTAGTATAGATATCTTAAATACATCTATGTAAAAGACGCCTAGAGATCACTCTCAATAACAATTTCAATATAGGCGCCTCCAGATGGACATTTAAGATTCTAGTATACCTATATTTAAAAAATATATCTAAAGTACGAGAGAAATATCCTTGTGGAGGCTCCTAATGCTAAGATTAGTGATTAAAAACTAGGCGTTTCAATAAGGATATCTCTGGGCCTACTTTAGAAAGATATGAAATCTATCTTGTAACTGCTGCAGCAACGTAAATCCTAAAAACAATAATTATTAATTTTTTTTATATAAAATCATTTTATATTGGAATCTTAATTTCTTCTAAATTTTCCACCACTCGTGTCATTTTTAATTTTTATTTGCTTTTTTTTTGGAATCTTATAAAATTACATAGAATATGGAATTTTTGAAATTTTGTTTATTGGGAATCTGAATCTGAAGTTTTAGATTTTTTCTTTTAAATATATGTTGGTTGTGTTTTAGTTTTTATGTTGACATTGTATGCCTTACCACCACTGCAGAACACATCTTAACATAAAATTATTGCCGTGCATATTCTTCATTCCAAGGTTTATTGGATTCAAATAGAAAATGTATATTAAAATATTGGTGCTGCAGTTTTTGCTGCCGTATGGACAGAAGCAAATTAACAAGCTTATAGAGGACGCAATCCTAGAAGCAGATAGATTAGGAGTGAAAGTGTTTGTTCTTGGAGCTCTAACCAAGGTACCATATTAGTTTGCAGAAACCCTTCTCTTTGTACTACTAATGGCAGTGAGTTTTTTTTCCATATTAATAAGGAGGTTTCCTTGTCATTCAATGTAGAATGAGGTCCTGAATGGAGGAGGGGAATTGTTTGTAAAGAAGAATCCCAATCTGTCAATTAGAGTTGTGCATGGTAATACATTAACAACATCCGTGCTTTTACATGAACTTTCACCAAATATTGATCAAGTGTTTCTCTCTGGATCAACATCCAAAATTGGCAAGGCTATTGCTCTTTACCTCTGCAAGAAAAGAGTCAAAGTTTTGGTGAGATGGGTTCTAAATTGAAATCGTTCTCTACTTAAGTATAGCATACAACTGAATGATAAATATGATAACATTTTTTCACATTTTGGCAGATGCTGACTGCTTCTCTGGAACGCTTTAAAGCCGTAAGAAACGAAGCTCCTGTTGAATATCAAAAGTATCTGGTTCATTCCTCCACATATGAAGCAGGCAGTGGATGCAAGGTAAGTCTTCTCAAGTGCATCAAATGATTAGATCACTCTTAGCCTCTACACTGACAAAAGAAAACACTACTCAATTTAGATTTCTATTAAGTATGTTCGTTCGACAGTAAATTAACTTTAAAACCCATATAGTAAACACAATCCTGGCCTTAACAAATACATGGCATGGCTATACATCCTCTCTTACGCTTACTAAATTTTAAAATTTAGATTAGCTTATTCCTTTAAATGGCATCTAGTGAGAGACTAGCTACCTGTTATAATGCCTGAGGAGCCTTTTTTTTTTAATCAGCAGTCTTAAAGGATATGGAACATCAGATTTTCATGAACAGTATATATTTATATATGAGTTGAGAGCTTAAAGTTATTGTTTGGAGTTCTAAGTATCAACGATGTAGCCTAATCAACTACATCTTTGCTGAGTTGTCCAAAAATACCCTTCAAAAAAATTAGACCAAAACATATGCACCAAGGTATATGTTACCAATTGCCTTATGTGTCACTATATGATTGGTTGTTTCTTTAATATGACTTGTGAAGTGTATAGTTACACATACATATTTGCACATGTATTGGTTCCTTATTAAATTTTTATTAGTATATTATTTCTCAACTACTATTTTTTTAATATATACTTAAATAGGTGTCTAAGTGTGCAATTAACTAGGTGTCTAAGTGTGCAACACCATAACGACTATTGGGGCATGGTTATCTATTGAGTCCTCTCCCCATTTAAACATTTCTTTTAAGAAATGTAGAAAGAAATGTTAAGTGGGAATGATAATTTTAAATATGAAATTATATTAATTATAAGTAAATAAAAATTAGAATAAAAAATAAATAAAAATATTGTACAAGTTATTACATAAACACAATTTTTTTTAAATTAATAGAGGAAACTTTTAGCTCCTTTCTTAATGTCAATTTAAATTTTAAACAAGTACACTTATCTTAAATAAATTTATGTAAAAGATATTGAGAGATATCATTCTTGAGATGCTTGTTATGGTTAGAGTATGGTGGAGGTATCCATTAATTAATGTGCCCCATGCATGTGGGAAGGTGTTATTAAATTGTGATTTATTAAGTGAAACTCAAAAATTTCCACTTTATAAATGGCATTATAAATATCAATATTTTGCATACTTATAAATTTATATTTTTTCAAACATTTTAATAATATATATATTTTTTAGGTTCTCTATCACTACTTAAAATTTACAATTCTAAAATGAAGAAGGTTTATTTGGAGGGCTACTTGACTAAATTCTAATATACTAACCAATACATTCCCTATAGAGACATTACATGGTTCATTTAGATATTTGTACTTTATAATAATTAAAACCAATGATAAAATAACTTAAGTTGTAGTTATTCTATAAACCCAAATGTGATTATGAAGCAAGTTTTTTTTTAATTAATTTTTATCATCCACTCTAGAAAATAAAATTAAAGGATCCTTTTTATGTCAATATCTTATTTACTACTTGTAGAAAGGCCTCCAACAATAACCCTATTTATGATAATTGTGTATGAGATATATCTTTTATGAGAACCTGTAGAAAGGCCTCCCACAATAACCCTATTTATGATAATTGTGTATGAGGTATATATTTTATGAGAACTAATCAATTGAATTTTTTCTTTATGAGATTAATATAATATTCAAGCTTTGCGCAGACATGGATCATAGGAAAATGGGCAGGGTATAAAGAGCAAAAGTGGGCACCTGCGGGAACCCAATTTCATCAATTCACATTGCCCAAGATAATTGAATTTAGGAGTGATTGCACATATAGAGATTCGGCATCACTTATGCTACCAAACACAGCTAAAGGAGTCAATTATTGTGAGGTAAAATAAATATATTAAATTTTATAAATCATGGTTGTTTATGAAAGAAGATTTGTCTAAATTGTTTCACTTGCACTTGTAGTACACAATGCCTAGAAGAGTAGCGCATGCTTGCCATGCAGGAGGAGTTGTTCATGCACTTGAAGGTTATGAGAATCATGAAGTTGGAGCAATTAATGTTGATCACATTGATCCCCTATGGAATGCAGCTATCAAACATGGATTTAGTCCTGTTCCACAACATCCAGCTAAATGATTTTCTTGCATGTATGCATGCCTTTATTTTCAAGTTCTTAAAACATTAGTTTGTTTCAACTATTTGAATAAGATATTCAAGTGGTTTATCAAATTATTTATTATTATCACCAATTATGTTCTCAAGGAATATTTTTCCATTGAAATTATAATATGTATAAAATTGTTTAGTATGAGAATTCATATCTTTGAGTTTCTCAATCTCCTAATGTTATTTATGAACAAATATATAATATAACTATTATTTCATCAACGTCAATGTAGTAATTGTTATAAATAAAGAGTACAATCAAATATTTTACTATTCCAAAATAATATATAGCATAAAACATTTTAAGGAAATGTTTTAATTTGATTGTCTTATTTATTTTATACAAAATTTTAACTTAAGAATATTTTCTAATTAAATTTTTTCATAAAA
Source organism: Cunninghamia lanceolata (assembly GCA_027924645.1). NCBI lineage: Eukaryota > Viridiplantae > Streptophyta > Pinopsida > Cupressales > Cupressaceae > Cunninghamia > Cunninghamia lanceolata. Next base: position 2,504,170 of record BSBN01001281.1, on the reverse strand, counting down.
TCATAAGTTGTATTTTAATTTTATAGCTTAGTTAGCAATCCAAATAGTTAACGAGAGCTTTATTTTAGAATAAAACTAACATTTAAGCATTGTTTATCTATAGATAATTCTCTATCAACTAAAAATAGTTGTATTTATTTTCACTATTTTCTTTGTATGGTAGGTTATTTTTGTGTATTTGGAGTTATAGTTTGCACTTTTATCTATAAGTTTTTAAAAGGTTTAATATGCGACAAAAAGATTGTATTGTGACACTTTTGTCAAACTCACATAAGGTTCTATCATGTTCTTTCTCACCCTATTGAATAATCTAAGTTGTGTGCTATTGACTTGACTAGGTTATTAGTTTCAAACTTGTATAAGACATCGTTTCACATGGATATGCATGTTTGATATTTTAAATTTTATATTTTTGGAAGGATTCCTCATGTAGTTCAAGTTTTATCCAAGGATGGAATACTCGTTTGTGCCCAAATTTTGTATTTGAATTTATATTATTTCATATTGAGGATTCACACTATAATATTTTGAGTAAAGAAGTTTTTAGATAGTTGGATCCTTACATTGTTGGAACATGTTTTATTTTAGAATCTTTACCAACCTAGCTAGATTCTGGAAGATGAAGCAAGGTTTGCACCAATAAGAAAATATATTACTCTATTTGAATTTTTGTGTCCTATAGATCCCTCATGTGTATTGATCCAATCAATTAAATAAGATAACATTGTAAGAAGGCACCTAATTTGGAGGGTCATCCTAATTCTTAAGGATTATTATGGGTTCTATTTGAGAAAAATAAGGGTATAACTATGCATTGCTTTTTGCATTGAGAAGAATCTCTTGAATGATCCATGTCTACAATTGATAAAATTTAAAGTGATTAAATTTTAAATTGTTTATCCCTATACCCTATGTAATGAATTCAATTCTATGAATTAATATGTTATCTTATGTTCAATCCATTTCTTTGTGTTGTTCTATTATTTATGAGTGTGTTTGTTGTTTTGGTACTTAGTTTGATAGTCTTTAATTAGAATCTTAGAATTGGCCTAGATCAAGTGGTATTAGAATGAGGAATGCTCTTATGTATGAAAATCAAATCAAAATGTACATAGTTTGAGTACTCAATGTATGCATGCAACTTGTAGTTAGATCTATTAAAATTTTCAAACCTATAGTTGATAATGCCACCTAAAAGAGTTGTTATTTGAGGCCAAGTAGGAGTTACCAACATGGATGGGAGATGTAGTGCTAGAAATTGCAAACCCTCTACAATTTCCACTCTATAAAGTGTACTCACTTTAGTGTATTCTCTCATAGTATGTCTTACGTTTTACCTAACCAATTGCATTAGCCTTGTACCCAATCCAAAATGCCAAATTCTATTAATTTTGATAATTCTATCAAATCTTAAGATCTCTTTAACATTTTACCCCATTTTCTAATGTTCCAGTCCCATTTCTAATAAGCTTATCTTTTGGACTCTAGTATGCTCATGTTAGCATCCATGTTGGCAAGGCAAGAGGAGTCATAGACCAAAGTTTTGAGTTCAGGGGCCTTGCATATTGTATTTATACCCCAGTTTTACAATAAGAAAATGATCGAAGGATATACAGTAATAAATAGCATCATGCAGTAACATAACATAACAAAGAACTCATAATAGAGAAGATAAAACATTCAATTTAAGTTCCAGAATCATATCCTTAATAAATAACTAATTCATGCATTACAATATCAGATGTACATTTATTTTTCTACTCTTATTTCTATTCTATTTCTCTCTATTCCTATCCCTATCTGTCTTATTTATCTCTACCCTCTCTTCCTTGCTTTCTTCCTATGCTACTATATACATATGACGAGATTGGGGATATGTCTCTTAAAAGGGATGACTATTTCTACTAGGCCTAATTGGCCTTGTATTCCGCATTCCATTTACAGCCAAGTTCAGTGACATCCAGATACTATACCTATTGTTGCCAACATTATCTCCCCTTTGAAACTATGTCTTGTCCTCAAGACATGCAAAATTTTTAGTTTGCAAGAAAGATCTTCTTGTATGTTGCCTTCAGCTATGCAAATGTGGTGTCCCATTGCCTCTTAGCTTGTTGTAGCACTTGAATTTGACCATGGGTCTAAATCAATGCTTTCTCTACCTCCACAAAACTAGTTTGGATTTGAGTTTGTTGGACAAACTTCTTTGCATCCACAAGTAAACCAGTCACATATGCCAATTGTTTAGGGGAAATTTGGACTTGTTAATGTTCTAGTTTTTAGATTTTTAAATCCACCTCTCCACTATACATTCAAGGATCTAGGACTGAGTGGCGAGCACTATCATACCCTAGGTCACATACAAATGCAGGGAAACTTGGATTAGGGAATTTAATTATTAATTTTCCTCCTCTTATGCCCAATTAACCATTAAAACCCTAATTATACAAATATGGCAACAAATTGATGAATGACAGAAAAAGCTCTTGCAGACAGGAGTAAAATACCAAATCATAGAATACCTGTTTCTGGGGTTCTGAAGCGGAACAGTCAGGGACACTGAGCGAGCACCAAAGTCCAAGGTGCCAGTTTCTTTGTGGGATTTGGACCTCCTTCCAACCCTGATCAGCCCTGTAACTTCTATTTTCTGAAACTTAGATGCGGAGGACACTAGAGTCAGCACCCAAGTCCTGGAAGTGCTCCTGTGCCCTGCTTTTCTTCAGATCCTGAATCCTTGATGCCTGCCAATCCTTCCTGCAACTCCACTTTTCCCAAATGCGACACTTGTAACCTGCAATCACAAGACTTGGTTTGGGGGTTGTGGTGAGCCCCGGAGGACACTTAAGTCTTTGAACGCCATTGTTAGATAAAGAGTGCATGCCCTTGTGAGGCAGAGGTAAAAACTAAAGGAATCAATGATGAAAACACAATATTACATCACCTTGTAGTGAATCTCTCATGGGAGGAAGATGCTCTTCATGCCATGAGTAAATTGATGCTCAAATCTGCAAATATCAACACACAAAACACACAAGTCTACTCTTGCAACACAATAGAAGCCTTGAATCACCTTGAGAACACAATAGCTTGCTTGTAATCATCTAATTGAAATCTACTTTACAAATGAATGCCTAGGCAAGTGCAGAAAGATGGGGGGCCAAAAAGGGGTCTTAAGTGGCCACTTTTTTTTTTTGAAATCAGGAAATGCTGGCCTTGGATGAGAAATTGAGCATAGTTACACTCAAAATTTGGAGATGCAACCAAAACAATGTTCATAGTGGTCCGAGTCTACTTTCTAAACTACTATTTTTTTTTAAATGGTATAGATTAAGGGGTTCAAAAGAGGGAGCCACAAAAATTGGTGTTATTTCTGTCAAAAAACATAACATAGCATGTTTTGTGGTTCCCTCTAAAGGTCAACTTTTTTTTGGTATTTTTAAAATTGCTTCAGTGAGAAATTAGCTAACATGTAGTTTATGCCTTATTTTTTTGATAATTTTTTGATGGATATTTGATTTTTTACTAATTTTCAAAGTGGACATATCCTAAAAAATATAATTTTGGCCATGCTACCACTATAAATTTTGAAAACTAATCGGAAATCATTTGTTTTAATATGTTTAGAATGGAGTCTAGTTTCTAAATATGTAATTTTTTTGAAATTTCAATGAATGGTTAATTTACAATGAAAAAAAGACCAAACAGTGGTTTTTGCCCAAAAATAGACACACAAACAAAAGAAATTAAAGATGAAAGGCTTAACATTGTCAAAATATGAAAAAATTACATCGTTAAATAGCTAAAAGAAATCCTAATACTACCCAGGTGTTTGATTTGTTCGACCTTGAAACACGTGCAAATCTGAGGGTTAGCACGAACGAAATTTTGTGAAATCCTATAGAATATGCAAAAACACATCTCTAGACATTGGGAAGGCACTCCAAGCCTTTGGGTTGGAAATCCAAAGCAAATCCCAAGCCTAAGGCTTGGGATTCCCAAAGCAAAACATATTGTGAGCACATTATAACGCACTCACATTATGTTCTGTTTTGCATTTTTTCCTTTTTCACAAAAGTTTGCTCAATGTTTGTCATGTTTGACATAACGCGCTCACGTTATGACCCCCTTGAATTTTTTTATGTTCAAGGTTATTAATCATGTTTGTATGTATGTATGTATGTATGTATATATGTATGTATGTATGCCTATATGTATGTATGTATACTTATATGTATGTATCTATCTATCTATATATGCCTATATGTATGTATGAATGTATGTATGTATGTATGTATGTATGTATAGTGTTGAGGGTAGAGGAGGGTAGAGATGGGGGTGAGGAAGATAGGGGAGGAGAGGGGTGGATAAGGGTTGAGGGTTTAAGGTCAAGAGGGATTAGGGTTTAGGGTTGAGGGATTAAGGTTTAAGGTTGAGGGTTAAGGGTTGAGGGTTTAGGGATAGGATTTAGAGTTTAGGGATAAGGGATTAGAGTTTAGGACCTTGAGGGATTAGGGTTTAGGGTTGAGGCTTTAGGGATAGCGTTTAGAGTTGAGGGTCAAGGGATTAGAGTTAAGGTAGAGTGTTGAGGGTAGAGGGATTAGGGATAGGGTTTAGGGTTGAGGGATTAGGGTTTAAGGTATAGTGTCGAGGGTTGAGGGTTTAGGGATAGGGTTTAGGATTTAAGGTTTAAGTGTTGAGGGTTAGGGATTTAGGGATAGGGTTTATGGTTTAGGGACAAGGGATTAGGGTTTAGGGTTTAGGGATTAGCGTACCATAAATTATAATTAGGAATTAGGGTTTAGGGATGTACAATTAAGGGTTACCATAAATAAACTAGAATTTAGGCAAGGTTGGAAAAATTTTGTGAATCATCATGGGCTGGAGATTGGAGATTTTGTTGTGTTCAAGTACATATCCAAGTCATAATTTAAGGTTAAGATATTTCAACGAATAGGGTGTGTGAAAAACATCAATACTTTTTGTCTTATGAATACCAACATTGATACAGATAAAAGATGCCCTTCTTCTAATAGAATATGCAGTTCAAGTCAACTGATGGGCAGCAAGTTGTTGAATGAGTTGGTTTAATGGGTGTGCCTCCTTCAAAGTTATGCTTGGAGACTTTACACAAAAATTGGTAACTCTATACATTATTTTTCATTCTTTTATTTCCTATACACTGTTAAGAACTTGTAAAATCTAATGGTGTAATGTGTTTATGGTAGTGCATTCCTCCTGCATTTGTTTCACAATTTATAGACAACACATATGAACATACGGTGTTGCAAGGCCCAGGTGGGCAGGAGTGGGATGTGCAATTAGGGGGTGCCATAAATAAACTAGAATTTAGGCAGGGTTGGGAAAATTTTGTGAATCATCATGGGCTGGAGATTAGAGATTTTGTTGTGTTCAAGTACATATCCAAGTCATATTTTAAGGTTAAGATATTTTAAAGAATAGGGTGTGTGAAAACATCAATGCTCTTCAACTTATGAATACCAACATTGATACAGATAAAAGATGCCCTTCTTCTAACAAAGGATGCAGTTCAAGTCAACTCATCATGGGCTGGAGATTGGAGATTTTGTTACATGTTCAAGTACATATCCAAGTCATATTTTAAGGTTAAGATATTTCAAAGAACATGGTGTGTGAAAAACATCAATGCTCTTCAGCTTATGAATACCAACATTGATATAGATAAAAGACGCCCTTCTTCTAACAGAGTATACAGTTCAAGTCAACAGATGGGAAGCAAGTTGTTGAATGAGTTGGTTTAATGGGTGTGCCTCCTTCTTCAAAGTTATTCTTGGAGACTTTACACAAAAACTGGTAACTCTATACATTATTTTTCATTCTTTTATTTCCTTTAGACTGTTAAGAACTTGTAAAATCTAATTGTGTAATGTGTTTATGGCAGTGCATTCCTCCTAGATTTGTTTCATAGTTTATAGACAACACAGATGAACATATGGTGTTGCAAGGCCCAGGTGGGCAAGAGTGGGATGTGTAATTAGGGGGTACCATAAATAAACTGGAATTTAGGTAGTGTTGGGAAAATTTTGTGAATCATCATGGGCTGGAGATTGGAGATTTTGTCACATGTCCAAGTACATATCCAAGTCATATTTTAAGGTTAAGATATTTCAAAGAACAAGGTGTGTGAAAAATATCAATGCTCTTTAGCTTATGAATACCAACATTGATATAGATAAAAGATGCCCTTCTTCTAATAGAGGATGCAATTCAAGTCAATCAATGGGCAGCAAGTTGCTGATTGAATTGGTTTAATGGGCATGCCTCCTTCAAAGTTATGCTTGGAGAGTTTACAAAAAAATTGGTAACTCTATACATTATTTTTCATTCTTTTATTTCCTTTACATTGTTAAGAACTTGTAAAATCTAATTGTGTACAGCACATTCCTCCTGCATTTGTTTCATAGTTTATAGACAACACAGACAAACATATGGTGTTGTAAGGCCTAGGTGGGCAAGAGTGGGATGTGCAATTAGGGGGTACCATAAATAAACTAGAATTTAGGCAAGGTTGGGAAAAATTTGTGAATCATCATGGGCTGGAGATTGGAGATTTTGTTACGTGTTCAAGTACAAATCCAAGTCATATTTTAAGGTTAATATATTTCAAAGAATAGGGTGTGTGAAAAACATCAATGCTCTTCAGCTTATGAATACCAACATTGATACAAATAAAAGATGCCCTTCTTCTAACAAAGGATGTAGTTCAAGTCAACCAATGTGCAACAAGTTGCTGATTGAATTGGTTTAATGGGTGTGCCTCCTTCTTCAAAGTTATGCTTGGAGACTTTACACAAAATTGGTAACTCTATACATTATTTTTCATTCTTTTATTTCCTTTACACTATTAAGAACTTGTAAAATCTAATTGTATAATGTGTTTATGGCAACACATTCCTCCTGCATTTGTTTCACAGTTTATAGACAACACAGACAAACATATGGTGTTGCAAGGCCTAGGTGGGCAGGAGTGGGATGTACAATGAGGGGGTATCATAAATAAACTAGAATTTAGGCAGGGTTGGGAAAATTTTGTGAATCATCATGGGTTGGAGATTGGAGATTTCATTGTGTTCAAGTACATATCCAAGTCATATTTTAAGGTTAAGATATTTAAAAGAACAGGGTGTGTGAAAAACATCAACGCTCTTCAGCTTATGAATACCAACATTGATACAGATAAAAATGCCCTTCTTCCAACAGAGGATGTAGTTCAAGTCAACCAATGGGCAACAATTTGCTGATTGAATTGGTTTCTGATGAAGAAAACAATGTTATTGTTGAAGCAATGGAAAAAAATCAAAATTGTAATTCTAATTTAATTTATTTCAACTTTCAAAGAAGGCATTTGAATTGTAGCTTTACTTGGAGGATTAGTATAACAAAAACTTAATTATGTTACATGCCTTTCTTTAAAGAACCCTAGACATTATGGACCCTATCATCTAGAAAAGCACATGACAGTGAACTCTGCCCCACCTTTCAAATTAGATATTTACCTTTTTATTCAATGAAAATGAAGTCACAGAATGTAAACGACCATGCATACTAGTAAGATCAAATTCTCCACCTTCTATTCTTATTACTCTTACTTTATTAAGAGAAGAGTGCCAAAAAGAATGGGTAAATAATTGTGAGCTAACATAAGCCAAAGCAGTTTTGTTATTACATTTTTCTAATGGATCTCTAATAGTCTAATATAATGTAGTATTCTATAATATGAACATCTACATTTGTGTGAATGCTAAGCTTTAATAGTAGAGTATTAAATCAATGCAATCAACTATTTATTGGGTTAAAATAACTTAGTTTTTGTAATTGTTTGGGAATGCAGGAGTTGTAAAAAATAGGTGAACGTCCTCTACAATTACCAAGAGAAAAAAGTTTAGTAGTTCTTGTGGATAGAGCCAGTAAACAATGGGAGATTATTTGCCTGTTTCATAACAATATACCTACCCTAAGTGCAAGGTGGGCATATTTTGTACGCCATAATAATATCAAGGAGACATTTGCATCTTTGAGCAGGTGGACAGCAAGAAACATAGATTTATGTTTAGAGTTCATATAGATCGAAAGATAAAATAAGGATCCTTTTGAAAGAACTTCTAGGAGGGAAAAGACAGGCCAAAGATAAAAGGAAAAAATTATATACAAGAAAAGATCTTCATGAGGATTGTAATATTTTGTCTAAAAAAACAAAAATTAGTTAATTAAAAATAGAAAATCAAGAAAGAAATAGTACTAAAATGTATAGTTACTGATATCTAAAATGTATAGTTACTAATATATCTATTTTTAAAAGACTGATTGATTTTTATGGCCAAAGTTGTTTATTTTATCTAGTTGATGGTTTTAATTACACCCAGGTTATACATTGGGAGCAGATGTGTGCACATTTTTATGGCCCCGATTTAAATTCAAGCAAATAGGTGGAGAGAGTATGTTGATCTTTTAAAAAAATCTTAATAAAAAAATGTTCACTTAATGTTGACCAGGGGTTCTGATTTCAACCATTCATTGCCCACTGTGGATGTACCCCAATGCAAAGCTTTTCTCATAATAATCATCCTTCTAATTTCAACTATTAATTACTCATTGTGGATGTACCATACACAAAGCTTTTCTCATAGTGTGTACACATATTGGCATAATGAACCCCAGATGGGCCAGAAAAACATGCCATATAACATTACTAAGACATTACAAAAAACTTAAATTAGGATTTACTATAGACATGCATAATTAAAAAGGGAATGAAGAAAAATACTTTAAAACTAATTTCTAAAATTACCAAAAAAGTTCATACCCATTTTTCTGACATATTCTTGCAACTCAAATATCTTTAAGAGAAGAGTGTCAAAAATGATGGGTTTAACAACCTAACATAAGGCAAAGTAGTTTTGTTGGGTTTAGGGATAGGGATTAGGGTTTAGGGTTGAGGGATAAGGGTTTAGGGTTAAGGGATTATGGTTTAAGGTATAGTGTTGAGGGTTTAGGGAAAAGGTTTAGGGTTGAGGGATTAGGGTTTAGGGTTGACAGATTAGGGTTTAATGTCGAGAGTTAAGGGTTTAGGAATAGGGATAGCATTTAGGGTTTAGGGATGAGGGATTAGGGTTGAGGGTATACAATAAATAAACTAGAATTTAGGCAGGGTTGGGAAAATTTTGTGAATCATCATGGGTTGGAGATTGGAGATTTTGTTGTGTTCAAGTACATATCCAAGTCATATTTTAAGGTTAAGATATTTCAAAGAATAGGGTGTGTGAAAAATATCAATGCTCTCCAGCTTATGAATACCAGCATTCATACAAATAAAAGATGCCCTTCTTCTAACAGAGTATGTAGTTCAAGTCAACCAATGGGCAACAAGTTACTGAATGAATTGGTTTCTAGTGGGGGAAAACAACAATGATGTTGAAGCAATGGAAGAAAATCAAAATTAGGGTTGAGGGTTGAGGGATTAGGGTTAAGGGTTGAGGGTTGAGGGATTAGGGTTAAGGGTTTAGGGTTTAGGGTTTAGGGATTAGGGATTAGGGATTAAGGTTTAAGGGTTTAAGTGTATCTAGGGGTTGAGAGTTTAGGGTTTAAGGGTTTAAGGTTTGAGGGATTAAGGGTTTAAGGGTTGAGGGATTAGGGTTTAAGGCATAGTGTCAAGGGTAGAGGGTTTAGGGATAGGGTTTAGAGTTGAAGGTTTAAGGGTTGAGGGTTGAGGATTTAGGGTTGAGGGTTAAGGGATTAGGGTTTAAGGTATAGTGTCAAGGGTAGAGGATTTAGGGATAGGGTTTAGGGTTTAAGGGTTGAGGGTTGAGGCTTTAGGGATAGGTTTTAGCATTTAGGGTTTAGGGTTAAGGGATTAGGGTTTAAGGTATAATGTCAAGGGTAGAGGGTTTAGGGATAGGGTTTAGGGTTTAAGGTTTAAGGGTTAAGGGTTTAGGGATAGGGTTTAGGATTTAAGGTTTAAGGGTTGATGGTTAAGGCTTTAGGGATAGGGTTTAGGGTTTAGGGTTAAGTGACAGGGTTTAGGGTTTAGGGTTTAGGGTTGAGGGGTTAGGGTTTAGGGTTTAAGGTATAGTGTCAAGGGTTGAGGGATTAGGGTTCAACCCTTGACACTATACCTTAAACCCTAATCCCTCAACCCTTAAACCTTAAATCCTAAACTCTATCCCTAAACCCTCTACCCTCAACACTATACCTTAAACCCTAATCCCTTAACCCTCATCCATTAAACCTTCAACTCTAAACCCTATCCCTAAACCTTCTACCCTCGACACTATGCCTCAAACCCTAATCCTTCAACCCTTAAACCCTTAATCCCTCAAACCTTAAACCCTTAAACCATAAACTCTCAACCCCTAGATACCCTTAAACTCTATATTCTATACACTTAACCTTGGACACTCAACCTTGAACATTATCACTCAACCTTCAAACTTCTACCCTATACCATATACCCTCAACCCTCATCCATATGCCTTATACCCTCAACCTTAAACCCTATACCCTATATCTTAGACACTAAACATTGAACATTATCCCTCAACTGTAAACTCTCAACCGTCTACCCTATAACGTCAACCATATACTTAAGCCCTAATCCATCAATCCTCAACCCTATACTTTAAACCCTAAAACCTACACCCACAAACCCTCATCCCTATACCCTATAACCTCACCCTTATACCCTCAATCCATATCATAAACCCTAAGTTCTCAATATCCTAAACCCTAATCCCCATACCTTACACACTTAATCTTATACACTCAACAAGATGATTATTATCCCTCAACTGTAACCCTCAACCCTCTACCCTCAACCCTCTACCCTCTACCCTCTACCCTCTACCCTCTACCTATTACTTAAGCCCTAATCCCTCAACCCTCAACCCTATACCTTAAACCCTAATCCCTCAACCCTTAAACCTTAAATCCTAAACCCTCTACCCTTGACACTATACCTTAAACCCTAATCCCTTAACCCTCATCCCTAAAGCCTCAACCCTCATCCATTAAACCTTCAACTCTAAACCCTATCCCTAAACCTTCTACCCTTGACACTATGCCTCAAACCCTAATCCTTCAACCCTTCAACCCTTAATCCCTCAAACCTTACACCCTTAAACCATAAACTCTCAACCCCTAGATACCCTTAAACCTTAAACACTTAAACTCTATATTCTATACACTTAACCTTGGACACTCAACCTTGAACATTATCACTCAACCTTCAAATCTCTACCCTATACCATATACCCTCAACCCTCATCCATATGCCTTATACCCTCAACCTTAAACCCTATACCCTATATCTTAGACACTCAACATTGAACATTATCCCTCAACTGTAAACTCTCAAACGTCTACCCTATAACGTCAACCATATACTTAAGCCCTAATCCATCAATCCTCAACCCTATACTTTAAACCCTGAAACCTACACCCACAAACCCTCATTCCTATACCCTATAACCTCACCCTTATACCCTCAATCCATATCATAAACTCTAAGTTCCCAATATCCTAATCCCTAATCCCCATACCTTACACACTTAATCTTATACACTCAACAAGATGAATATTATCCCTCAACTATAACCCTCAACCTTCAACCCTCTACCCTCTACGCTCTACCCTCTACCCTCTACCTATTACTTAAGCCCTAATCCCTCAACCCTCAACCCTATACCTTAAACCCTAAACCCAAAAACCTTAACCCTTAACCCTAAAAACTATACAGGCTCAGGTCCTTATATACCCTAAACCCAAAACCCTTACATACATACACACATACAAGCATACATACACACATACAAGCATACATACATACATACATACAACCATACATACAAACATGCACACACACACACACACACACACACACACACACACACACATATATAGATACACATACATACATACAAGCATGCATGCATACATACATACATACATACAAGCATACATACATACATACATACATACATACATATAGGCATACATACATACATACAAGCATACATACAATTTGGCATACATACATACATAAATACAAATATATATATACATACATACATCAAACATACTTAACAAACTTGAACATAAAACATTCAATAAACAATCTCAAACTTGACAAACATTGGGTAAACTTTTGCAAAAAAGAAAAAATGCAAAGAAAACAATAATGCGCTCGCATTATAGCACTAGCACATTATGGTTTTGTGTTGCCAAGCCAAAGGATCAGCAACACCAAGCCATAATGCAAGCGCGCTATAACACGAGCACATTATAACATGCTTGCGTTATGGCTTTTTTAAAAATTTTAAGAATTTTGGCCACTTTTTGGCCCCCCATCTTTTTGCACCCGCCCACCTAAGCATGCTTATACATGCAACTACAAACACTCCCACCAAGATTTTCATAATTCAAACTTACTGTGTCGGCAAAGGGACCTAATAACTGTCACAAACTGACACTCAAAAATTAGGGTTGTCCCACAGTAGGGAAGGACTAGGGCGCAAGTGCCCAAGTCCTCCCCCCTATTTCGGGCAGGGAATAGCTCAAGGGCTCCACCTAGGTCCAATTTGCCATGGAACCTAGGTCTCATTCCATTGGGATGCCAAAATATGAACTAAGATGTCCTAAATGCATACTAAAGACCTGTGAGCTAAACCTTATGAGGGAAAAGCCCCCAAGGGGATATTTTTTGACGTTAGATTTAGCCCCCACTTTAATGTATGTATAAATGCGAGGCCAATACATGCATTAAAGTAAGGTCACAAACAGAACAAACACATCAAACACGGAGAAGACAGTAACATGCACACAAAACATGGAGAAGACAATTACAGTCATGTAGCACATGAAGAAGACAATCAATGCATAGAAGACACATTAATGCATGGAAGACAAGAATGATATATTTTCTTTTCTTTTTCTCATATACATAAAATGCAGACGCAAGTACTAGAAAGTAAGCAAACCTCCCATAATGTAGGAAGCACTCATCGCGCTAGCCTTTAGACTGCATATATGGGGTAACACACATGCAAGACATGCAAAACCTCCCAAAATGTAGGATGCACTCATCGAGCAAGTCTTTAGACTCTATATGGGGAAAAAACATGCCACAAAAAACAAGCACTCCAAAACACACACACTTGAAGAAACAGAGAAAACACAACAAACAAGCGATGGAGTGTACCTATTTCTAGGTCCAACACCATCTCAGGCACATTACAGGTACACACCGATGATTGGGCTTCGCCACAACAATCACTGAAAACATTCTTAAAGGTTGAGTTAGTCACAGAACCACTCCCCGCCTTCGCAAAGGACTTTTGAAAATGACAGGATGATGCAATTTTCTCTGAGAAATACACCATCCCCACCTCCACATAGGGCTTAAGATAAAAACAATATACATGATATCCCACCTCTGTATAGGGCTTACATGATTGATTGATTGATTGCAAACAAACTTGGGATGCAGGTTGCACTCATCGAGCAAGCCTTTAGACTCCACCTGAGGATAAGCACATAGCTAACATCTACAACAAACAAATTACCTTATACATGCCCCCACCTTAAGGTGGTTGATATCAGTTATCGATATCAAGAACGTTAAGGTAGGAAGAAAACACACAAGGGAACACTGACTTTCGAAAAGCCCATGCCCCCCGGAGGTGACATGTACTTTATGATCACCAAATGTTCCCACAAACACATCCCTGCAAGAAACATGTTAGTGTCTACAACATCATGATAAACATCAACATCAATGCCTATGATTCATCACACAAAGAGCCAGGGTTATATAATGAATTCAGAGTTCGAGGATAACCATAGGGCTATATCATGAAGCTCTCTGAATCAAGTACCAACAAGGCCAGATTCAAAGACAAACAAAGGTGCATAGAGCAATAGTATTTTTAAGGTTTGTAAATGTGATAGAAACATCATGAAATTCACTGCATGAAAAGAATGAGTGCTTCCACTAGCCAAGCGTCGGATAAAATATACAACCTGATTGTCATATTAGGAACTAAGTCCATTTTTTGATTGCTCTCGAAAGGGACACTAGGTCTGCATCAGTGTAAATGTTTGTCGTCATCTGCCCACTAGATGGAAACACTAGAGGAAGGGAAACAATAAATAAGAGAGGAGAAACAAGTGTCTTAGGGACAGTCACATAGGAGGGTGCCCCCAGGTCACCAACTGCAATGCTATGTCCGTAAGACAGAACACACAACAATGAAATCAGAGAGAGGCAATATAGAAGAATGATGATACAAATAGAAGAAGGTCATAATAGAGGCATTCTCCTAGTATCATGAACCTTATGGGAGAATTTGAGGTCATTCCAGGAGGCCTAAGCAACATATAACACCTCACAGGAGAAGCACATCATGAGAGAGATAAAGGGTTAGAGATACTTACCTACAGGGCCCCTGTCGAGCAAGAGATTGTCTATAAACAAATCATCGTCATCATCTTCCCACTCCCTAATGTTGGAGGATAGTGGTGTTGGCAAGAGACACATTGGAGCTTCATGATTGTTGTCATTGATGGCAACAAAGTTCATCCCACACATCCGCAGGACATAGTGTGCTTATACCGGAAGTCAGATTGAAGAGTGTTGTGGCAAGGTCTGACAGTCAGGTCTGGATCTCTTAGAGGAAGTATCTTTGGAAAGTACAGACTTAGGAAAGTCAAGAGGAGTACCTTGACTGATAGAATCTAAGAATTGAGCCTCCAGTGATGAAAGAGTGAAGAGATATGAGGATTCAAGTATTGGGGTCCTGTTTGGCAGTGCAGACAGAGGAAGAACTAACTGGTAGAGCATCAGACATTATTCCAAATAAGATGTTGATGGTGATCAAGATTCTTAAGGTATCATTCTTGATTGGTCGACTAGTTAGATGACTTCTATAAGTATCTCTTTGATCTGCATCACTTAGTAAGCAAGGATTCAACCAATAGACTAGAGATTGGGAAATACTGACTATTCTAGATGTCGACTGGAAAGAGGATGAAATCCTTTGTGCGGATATATATACCAAATGGATTTCGATGAGAAGGTTTGTGTGGTGTTGTGGTGTGTTGTTGTGTGTGCGAAGAAAAGCAGAAGAATAGTGTGAAAGCAGTAAGATAGGTTTGGTATGTGACAGGTCAACAGCACCAAAGAAGAAGAAGGATGAAGTGCAACAGATCAGTGTATTGAGCCTAACCGGAACTGAACCTCAACATATGTGGATGCTGCTCTTCAGTTCAAGGGTCTTGTTATTCTTCTCACAACTTGTAGACAGTGAGTCTCTTGTAGGTAGTGAGCCTCTTGTGAGTAGTGTGCTTGGGCAGTGAGCCCTAATTGGCAAGTGCCATTTTGTATTTCTATTCTTCTAACAGAGAATACAATCTTGGGTTAATCACCCCATGGTTTTCTCCCTTAACAGGGTTTCCACGTCAAAAATATTGTGTCATGTGTATTTCCATTTCATGGTTATGTTTGCTTATTCGAATTGATGTTGTATTAATTATTAAGAAAGTATAGAAAGCTGAAATAATTAAGATAACTGATTCAACCCCCCCTCTTAGTTATCAACAATTGGTATCAGAGCCAAGTTCCTCTAAATAGAGCCTAACAGCTTGAGGAAGATCTAGGAATTAAAATTGATGTGTATGGTATGAGGGAGCAACTTCAGTCTGCCCTAGATGATCTTGAACAATCTAATTCTAAAGTCAATGAATTAAAGGAAAGACTCAAACAGGCTGATGATTTCATAAATAAACTAAAAGGGAAACTAAGTCTCTCTATGAAAAAGAGAAAGGAGCTACTTCAGCAATTGGCAAGTCAAAGTGAAGAAAATAATACAAATGGAGATCTGAAGGAGAAAACCAAGTCATGTGAAAAGTTATCAAAAGAGATCATTATGGTAAGACATGAAATGGAATCAGGAGTTATGAAATTTACCCAAGAAATTGAAGAGAAAAGAAAAACTGAAGATGATCTAAGAAAATCTCTTAAGGAGAAATTAGAAGACTACCACAAGATGGATAGAATAATCAAACATCTTGAATCTGATCTTGAAGATGCTAAAGATAATGAAGAAAAACTTGAGGATCAAATTGTCTCTCTTAAAAGGGATCTTCAAACAATAAATGAATACAAAGAAAAATTCAAGAGAAGTTCTGCTCAACTTGAAGTTCTTCTTGAAAGCTAAAAGAGGGTAGATGACAAGTGTGGCTTGGGATATGAGAAAGGTGAAAGCTCCGGATCCGGTTAGAAGAAGTTTGGATTAGAAAATTTGAGGAATAGGCTTAGAAGACCTCCAGTAAGGCAACCTAATGCTCAAAGATATCCATCCTTCAATAGATACTGCCACAACTGCAATAACTTTGGTCACAAAGCTAATCAGTGTAGAAAGAGAATGAATCAGACTAATACATCCTTCTTTGGACAGTGTTTTAATTGCAAAAGGTATGGTCACAAATCTCATGAATGTAGAAATATGCAAATGAACAATTCATTCAATGGTAGATGCTTTGCATGCAATAGAATGGGTCATATGGCTAATCAATGTAGATCAAAAGGACATCAATCGAATATGCAAAGAAATGTTGTTTGCCACAATTGCAATAGATCCAGTCATATTGCCAAATTCTGTAGAAGCAAGAATCAGGACAAAAGAGGTCTGGTACATCATAATCAGAATCAAGACAAGGGAAAAAGAAAAGTGAATGTGGATGAAGTTCAAAGTGAGATGAACAAGATTTGGGTGAAGAGAAGTATAGAAAATGTAGGAGATGGATCCGCACCAGAATCTGGTGTTGATATTCCTTCCAAAAATTAAAAAGTGAGCTCTGGCTCAGGGGGAGACACAAGGAAAAACATTTTCCCCCAGCCAGTTAATTGGTGCCGGAACTGGCACAAGGAGAGTTGTGGATTAAAGGGTTCATAAGAGAAACATCTAAATAAACTGTGGTTAAGATATGGAAGATCCGCAAGATGTTTAGAACAAGATTGATCTAGTTCATCAAGTCATCCGAATAAGGAAAACAAGGCAAACTAATATGACTTAAGTTGAGCATTTATTGCAACTTGGTATTAGGGTTTGCGGAGCAATATAAGGGTTTTTCTTATTAAGAATTTGTACATTCTACATTCAAGAAGAAGAGAAAAGGAGCTTTGCAACAAATTTCCTCAAGCCCATCAAAGATCATTTGTAGAAGTCGATTCATCCAGCAATCAATCCGAATCACTCTATAAAATCTAGAAACGTAAAAGGTATTTTCCATTCTTAAATATCTCTCTGCAAATCTTTGAAAGATGGCTACTTCAAATGTGGTGAAGATTTCTAATAGGCCACGCCCTAAATTTAAGAAGCATCCATATAAATCCCTAGAATTTGATCCCCTAGGCGCCTTTTCAAACATTCTGCATGGGGTTCTGCATGTAGAAGATGTTAGGGCATATATTCATGTGAGTATTGAAGAATTTGGGGAATCTAAGCTGGTCGATATCTATCACAAGAATTTGATAGATGACTCATTCAAACTCAAAACCCAGTATAAAGCTATCCGGGACAAACATTTTGCATAATGCATTCATTTCCCCTATTTTTCAGAAGATGAATGGGTCTGGTATATCTTGAGCAGAATGCATGATAGCTTCATGTGGTTGAGCAGGTCATTTAAGATCACTAAGGATGCCATTAGGGCAGTAACCAGATTACACTCAACCGTTGGAATGCCTACACTCAAATCTGTCAAAAACCAAATTGTCAGTGAGGCTACCAGATTGAAGTTTGATAAAAGAGCAATGACTATTGAGGATATCACAGATACGGATATCAAGTTTGCATCAATGATAATTGGATATAAGATATATCACTCCAACAGGGAGAATTCAGTATCCGGAACTGCTATATATACTGCTTATGAAATGTTGAGGAAGAATGTAGACTATGATCTTTGTGAGCTCCTTCTGAACCAACTCTTGGAGAATCTGTAGAAGATAAAGAAGGATAAGAAGAACTCTTTCAAATACGGTGGTTTGATACTCTACCTATTCTTTTATTACATGAATATGCTTCCCAGATCCAGTGGCTGGGTATGGCAGAATGATAGACTAGTAGCCATTCAAATCAAAGATTATATACATGGGCTTGGTGATGCCAAGGCACAGAATACAACTCTCTGGGGTTATTTCAAGAACTTTCAGAGTATGATGCAAGCAAGGGAGAGAATTCCCAAATCTCTAGTTGAAAAGTATAAGGATACAATTTTCTTTATGGTAGAAACTGATCAGTGCCTAATGGAGGCTGTGGAGCCAAGGATAGTCTGGATCATGCCAATGGGGTATGAAGTAGATGAGAAAATTGTAGAGCTACATGTTCAACATATGCTTAGTCAACCCAAGGATCCCAAGGCAGAAAGGTTTGAAACCTTTGAAGAGTTGAGTGTAAAGATTCATGTGGAACTTAGACAACTGGCGATAAAGAGGAAAGTGAGAAGGGAAGTTGAAGAAGTCGCTAAGAAATTTGGAATATCCAAGGAGGCACTTGATGCAAACAGAGAAAAGAAAGAAAGGGAAGAGAAAGAAAAAACAAAAGCAGAGAAAGAAGGTGCTCCGGTGGAAGTCCCCTCCCAAACTAGATCCTCTAAGAGATCTGCACCTACCACTGACAAGAGCTCAAAGACATCAAAACTAGAAGCAAAATCATCCGATAAAGCAGAGAAAAGAACTAAGATAAAGGCCATAAGGTCTTATATCAGTCAGAAGGATGAAGAAGAGACAGAATCTGATGAAGAGATCAAGAAGATGAAGAAGAAGAAGAAAGTATCCGGTGAAGATAAGGAGGCAGAGGTAGAAGAGTTTGTTGAAAGACCCACTCTATCCTTAGATGATGTAGTTAAAGCAGTCACTATGTATGGGAACCTGCAACCAATAATAGAATTCTATGATGCATACAATGATGCAGATAAAAAGATTCTGGAGGAAGCCACAATTAAGTATTTGAACATATATAATAAGGCTTTTATTGAAATCATATCTCTCATTCCCAAAAGCCTAGAGAAGGAATTAGATATAAGAAAGAATAATGCTAGGGCAAAGGATCTTGAGATCTGGGAACAGATAGCCATTCAGCTCTTTCCTTCAATCTCTCCGAAGCAAATGAATATGATCTTCAAAGATTGCAAGGATGAATTCCGGAGCAAAGCTAGAATGAATCAACTTATGCTCAGCGAAACTAACAAAATAGGAAAAGAGACAGAAGAGATTCTCTAGAATGCTTACAAAAGATTCAACATTCCCATTGTAGAGGACTTAGGTGATGATCCCTCAGCTATAGATGAATCTACTAAGACAGTGGCAGAAGAGGTAAAGGAGACAGGTGAAGAAAAAGGTAAGGACTTAGATTCCTCTGCTCCAGAAGAGGAGGCCCATGATCAAACAAACATCTCTCCTCTGGTTTCCACTACTAACTCTGGATCTAAAGAAGAGGAAAGAGTAGAAGAAAAAGAAGTAGAGGAAAAGGAAAAACAAGATGACAGTAATAATGGTGCAGAAGGAGAGAAAATTCCAAAAACCACAAATGATAGTGGTAAGGTTGAAAAAGGGGACAAAACCCTGTCACCGGCAAGAGACACAACAGAAGCAGTCGAGGAATTCTTAACCAAGGAGATGATAGAATTTGATGAACTAGAACTTCTTCAAGGACCGTTCAATTTTGACTCCCTCTCCCCGGTTCAAACCATGAAGTTAGCATCTTTTACTTTAGCAAAGGCAAAAGAAAAACTTCTGAAGTCTCACATGGAAGACTGCAACCTCATAGAAACTACATCCGGTGTATTAGAGAAGATCATGCCATCTTTTCAAAAGGATCCCTCAGTCTCTTCATGTGGTAATCTCAAGTCTCTAGTAAATAATGTTAGCACTCATTTTGAATCTTTAGAGAAATCAGCTGAGGTAAAGGTCCAGAAAGAGTTTTTGGATAAGAGATTCTCTGAGTTACAAGGACTTATAACCAATGATAGGAGAAATATGGATATTGGGATAAAGAGCTTAGAAAATGCTCTTAAGGATGGAGGAGAAGTATATAAATTTTGTATATCTTGGACTAAAATAACAAAGGATATTGAGAAGAAAGTGAAAGAACAAGAGGATAAACTGTCAAGCCTCTCTTAGAATTTTGATCCTCTCACTGTATCCATAATAAACCAGGAATGCCAAACTATTGCAATCATGAATGAGATTAAGAAGCTTGAGAAGGAGAGGAAGAACATATTAAGCAAAATGGGTGAGCTTAGTGGGATGATTATCCCCAAATTAGAGGCCATGCATGAGGCCCTAACAGATGCCTAGAGCATAGCCCAGACCAGTGATTCGACAGATCTCAAGAGGGTAGAAGCTTTTGCATTCCTGTTGAGTGGTCACATCTCAATTTTAGATAGGATGAAGCAGAGTTGGGCGATAGAAGTTGTACAATTCAAGACAACTTTTGCAGACATACTACAGTATATGTAAGTATAACCTATTTATATACTTATACAACTAAGTATAGTTCAATTTTTTGGAATTTCGGTGTACGGACCCTACCCTTTGCCATTGATGTCAAAGGGGGACTGAGGAACAGTGAAAAATGTGGAATCCAGCTAAGGGGGAGCTCCAAAAAAGTGTACATTAGATGAGAGCATCAACCAAGGGGGAGTATAGTATAACACTTAGTCATTTTTCACTAAGTATTGCCATCAATGCCAAAGGGGGAGATTGTTGGCAAGAGACACATTGGAGCTTCATGATTGTTGTCATTGATGGCAACAAAGTTCATCCCACACATCCAAGGACATAGTGTGCCTATACCGGAAGTCAGATTGAAGAGTGTTGTGGTCCAGTAAGCAAGAACAAAGTGTTGTGGCAAGGTCCGACAGTCAGGTCTGGATCTCTTAGAGGAAGTATCTTTGGAAAGTGCGGACTTGGGAAAGTCAAGAGGAGTACCTTGACTGATAGAATCCAGGAATTGAGCCTCTGGTGATGAAAGAGTGAAGAGATATGAGGATTCAAGTATTGGGGTCCTATTTGGCAGTGCAGATAGAGGAAGAACTAACTGGCAGAGCATCAGACATTATTTCAGATGAGATGTTGATGGTGATCAAGATTCTTAAGGTATCATTCTTGATTGGCTGACTGGTTGGATGACTTCTATAATTATCTCTTTGATCTGCATCACTTAGTAAGCAAGGATTCAGCCGACAGACTAGAGATTGGAAAATACTGACTATTCTAGATGCCGACTAGAAAGAGGATGAAATCCTTTGTGTGGATATATATACCAAATGGATTTCAATGAGAAGGTGTGTGTGGTGTTGTGGTGTGTTGTTGTGTGTGCAAAGAAAAGCTGAAGAACAATGTGAAAGCAGTAAGACAAGTTCGGTATGTGATGGGTCAACAACACCAAAGAAGAGGAAGGATGAAGTGCAGCAGATCAGTGTATTGAGCCTAACTGGAACTGAACCTCAGCATATGTGGATGCTTCTCTTCAGTTTAAGGATCTTGTTATTCTTCTTACAACTTGTAGACAGTGAGTCTCTTGTAGGCAGTGAGCCCTAATTGGCAAGTGCCATTTTGTATTTCTATTATTCTAACAAAGAATACAATCTTGGGTTAATCACGCCATGGTTTTCTCCCTTAATAGGGTTTCCATGTCAAAAATATTGTGTCATGTGTATTTCTATTTCATGGTTATGTTTGCTTATTTGAATTGATGCTGCATTAATTATTAAGAAAGTTTAGAAAGCTGAAATAATTAAGATAACTGATTCACCCCCTCCCCCTCTCAGTTATCAACAAGTGGGACATATGGTACCATAGCCAAATTCATATCTTGTTCATCATGTTTTTCACTGTTAGGATCGTCTTTGTTTGGTTGAATGTTGGGATCAATGTTTTCTTGTTGAGAGGCAAGGTTTATGGTATATTCTTGTCTTCTTTTTCTTCTTTCTCTTGCTTTTATATTTCTCTTTCTTCGACCACTTATCTCTTGTAAGATAGGGCTTTGCTCTTTCATAAGTTTTTGCATATTAGAAGATGAAGCACCAGGATCAAACCTCATTTGTTGCGGTGGGATATTTTTTTGTTGACACTGATCTCCCAATCCTTGTAAGGATTTTAGGGGAGGAACCTTAGCATAGGGACCTTTTCCTTTCAGTCTAAAGTTCTCTTCACGTGTGGGTTGTTTCTCTTTTGTCATTTCTTGTATAGGAGGACTAGGTGCTAGATGTAATAGTTTCGCTTTGTAATTTCTATAGCTCAAAAATGTGAAGTCTATTTGTAGCTCTAATTTGTCATTATTTTTGTTGCAAAAGTAATCCAATGTGAAGTGTTGTTGTGTAGTTGAAGGTTTGTATGTATTTCGATGAATGACATGCACTTGTCCATTCAAAGGAAATTTAACACATTTATAAATAGTCGAAGGGACCGCTTTCATAACCTTTAACCAAGGGATTCCAAGTTTTATATCAAAGGTATCAAAATCAGGGGTAATATCAAACCATTGTTCAACATGTTTCTCAAAGATAGTTACTAACACTGATATCTTACCCAATGGTTTCTTTAAGGTTCTTGTATGTGTTTTAATCATCAAGTTCGAAGGGTTATAAGGACCCTATATTAATTTATTCAAAAAGAGGAATTTTTCAGAGGCAATGTTAGTCATGCAATTAGGATCAATAAGGGTTCCCTCCATGTTGTTTCCCATTATTTTCACGGTGATGTAAAGGGGTCCTTCAGAATCACCAATTGTTCTATCATGAGGTCTAAAGATGATTTCAGGTTCGGGTGCTTTTCTTTTCATGTAAGGTCTAGGAGGAAACCTATTATTGTTATTGTGATTAGAGACCATTGTTTGTATGCTCAAATCAATTCCAAATCGTATTTTGAAAGCTTTTCAAAATTGGTGCAAAAGACAAGAGCAAAAATAGCCTAAACTGCTTGATTTTTTGATATGTTTTAAATGCTAATGAATGAAACAAAGGGTGTTGTAAGAATTTTAGTCAATGGGCAGAAATTTATATGTATAATATCAGTCCTAAATAGAAAACATATCCTTCCCAACACACTCTTGATGTGATTTCAAGTTAATGCCAAGTCAAAATATAGTGAAAATATGTCAAAATAAGCACTTTTTTCACCAAAATTCAATGCAAAAGGGCATAACAAAGGGTGTTGTGAGGAGAATGATGATGGAAAAATAATAATATCAGAAATAACATCCACTTGGTGTCAAAATACCTAACACAAAACACTTTTAGTGCCACTTAAGGTAAAACCCTAGTGAAATTATAGCAAAATATACAATTTTTCACGATTTTTCAACTCCAAGACCTAGAAAGAGGGGTGTTGTAATGAATTTCAGGAGGTACAGAAAATAATATCAATAATATCAGTCACCTCAATCCATAAAGTTGATCACAACATGCTTGGAGTGCAAACTAGGTCAAACCCTAGGGCAAAAAAAGTCAAAATGTTTAATTTTTCACCAAATTTTCACTACAAGAGCTTGTTAAAAGGATGTTGTGAAGATTTTTATGAGAGGTAGAAAATTATTACCTTGATAACAAAAAATTAATGCCAAAATACCTTTCACAACACACCTATAGTGCAAGTTTGTAAAGTCGATAAGGCCAAATTTAGTGAAAATCATTGTTTTCGAAGCCCTAGGTTTGAGATCTTGGGACAAAATGTTATCTAAATGTTTTGAAGTCTAATTTATAATGGAAATTAAATATTATTAGATATTAAAATTATTTTCAAGCTTGACATGCAAAATGCCCATGCAAATTTAATGAAAATGCATCAAAATTGCTAGTTTTTGTTGAAATTTTCTATGCAAAATTGTAATTATTTTAAATCTAAATGCAAATTTACACTAAAATTCAAGAATACAGCCAAATGTTAATTTGAATTAGCCTCCAAAATCAGTAGAAAAATCAGAGAAAAATATTTTTGCCTACTAACCCTAGATTTTGGAACTACTAGGTTAAATAAAATTGTCAAAATCTCCACAAAACCCTAGCAATTAAATGATGAAAATGCAATGCAAAATTTTGAATTTTTGTATTTTTATGTAGTTTATATCATATCTGATGGAAAAATAATTAATTAGGAAAATTTAGGAATAACTGGTGCAATTTAGTAAGCCAAACAATGCATTTTTTTTGAATTTTTCCAATTTTTCAATTTTTTTGAATTTTTCTCAATCCAATAAAATGAATGACTATATGAATGAATGAAATCAATCCAAATCTAAAGACACACACTCAGAAAGTTGCAATTTAAGTCCAAAAACATGGGTTCACCAAAATATTTAGGGGAAAATTGGATTTGTTAATGTTCTAGTTTTTAGATGTTTAAATCCGCCTCTCCACTATACATTCAAGGATCTAGGGTCAAGTGGCAAGCACTATCATACCCTAGGTCACTTACAAATGTAGGGAAACTTGGATTATGGAATTTAATTATTAATTTTCCTCCTCTTATGCCCAATTAACTATTAAAACCCTAATTATGCAAATACGACAACAAATTGATGAATGATGGAAAAAGCTCTTGCAGACAAGAGTAAAATACCAAATCATAGAATACCTATTTTCAGGGTTCTGAAGTGGAATAGTTAGGGACACTAGAGTGGGCACCCAAGTCCAAGGTACCAGTTTCTTTGCAGGATCCGGACCTTCTTCTAACACTGATTAGCCTTGTAACTTCTATTTTTTGAAACTCAAATGTGGAGGACACTAGAGCGAGCACCCAAGTCTTGGAAGTGCTCCTATGTCCTACTTTTCTTTAGATCTCAAATCCTTGATGCCTGCCAATCCTTCCTGCAACTCCACTTTTCCCAAATGCGACACCTGTAACCTATAATCACAAGACTTGGTTTGGGGGTTGTGGTGTTTAGAGGCTTGCCTCTGTCAAGCCCCGGAGGACACTTAAGTCTTTGAACACCATTTTCAGATAAAGAGTGTGTTCTCTTGTGAGGTAGAGGAAAAAACCAAAGGAATCAATGATGAAAATATAATATTACGTCACCTTGTAGTGAAACTCTCATGGGAGGAAGATTCTCTTTATGCCATGAGTAAATTGATGCTCAAATCTACAAATATCGACACACAAAACACACAAGTATGCTCTTGCAACACAATAGAAGCCTTGAATCACCTTGAGAACACAATAGCTTGCTTGTAATCATCTAATTGAAATCTACTTTACAAATGAATGCCTAAGAATGCTTATATATGCAACTACAAACACTCCCACCAAGATTTTCGTAATTCAAACTTACCGTGTCGACAAAGGGACCTAATAACGGTCACAAATCGACACCTAGAAATTAGGGCTGCCCCAAAATAGGGCAGGACTAGGGCGCGGGTGCTCAAGTCCTCCCTCTATTTTGGGTAGGGTATAGCTCAAGGGGTCCACCTAGGTCCAATTTGCCATGGAACCTAGGTCTCATTCCATCGTGATGCCAAAATATGAACCAAGATGTCCTAAATGTATACTAAAGAGCCGAGAGCTAAACCTTATGAGAGAAAATCCCCCAAGGGGACATTGTCTGACGTTACACTAGTCTCAAACTTACCACCTCCTAGAGTTGTTTTATTTGAGCTTTAATCAGCTCCCTTTTTTCATATAATTGTTGTAGTTGGGTGTGCATTATTTCAATTTGTGCCCTTGTCGTCCCATCGATATCTTGCATTAGGTCATAAGTACCGACCACTTGTAGTATTTGTGCCTCCATCCAATCTATTTGGTTTTCGAGGCCTTTGATTAGTGTAGGCCATTAAAGGTAAAATTGGATATAGGGTATTGATATCATTTGCAGTGTTTTGCAGAGTGTTTATATGGGTTTCTAGTTTTGTGTGTGTTGTAGCACACTTCCTTCTTACTTCATCCATTCTACTTTTCTCCACCTTTTCTAGGATCTTGCTTTTAGTTGTGATAGCCTAGATGTTCATCTCTGTCATAAGCCCATCCATTAATTGTTTCAATTGTTGCCCAAGTGGTAGTTTTCTATCCCTAGATATAGCTATGATATTTTCCCCTGAATTGTAGCTATGACATGTTCCAATTGCTCAGTATTGTCCACATGTTTCAAAATTTCTTCCCTTTCTATGCTATGGAGATATCTCCCAATTAGAATTTCTACAAGGGTGATATACTTAATAGGTATACCTTTGATCTTGTAAGTGGTAGTTGGAGTAATTATGGTGTAGCCATAGGATGGATCTACTTCTACTATGCCAAGAAATCCCTAATAGATTACATTGGGGTTGATGTTGCAGTGGAAGAAGTTATCCTCTTCGAGGATAGAGGTGGCTCTTACTAAAATCCTTGCACCTTTGATTGGTCAATTTCACTCTTGGTACCTCTGGATGGTATGTTTTCTTCTTGTTGGACCTTCTTTTATTCTTCCATCATTGTTGCATATGCTTTTATATCACCACAACCATTTCTTGTTGAATTTTTCCTTTTTTATCCTCTATCAGAGCCATTAGTTTATGTACCCTCTATTTAGACCTGAGCTCTTTGGCCTACATCTTTGCTAGTTTTTATTTTTGTGTAGGAGAGAGGTTGGGGTCAATTTCTTCCAATGCTCTCTTCCTTATTTATCCTTCTAACTCCACTACTTTATCTCTTTTGTTTCTTATTGTAGAGGCCAGCTTGTCTGAAAAATTCTCAATTATTTATTCTAATGTGTCTTCAACCACCCTTATATGGAAAATTATTACCTCTTCTATGACTACTTGGTATTTTGAGCAAACCTTATTGTACGTCTTCATAGTCTATTTGAGCATACCTTTATTATTTTGGGCACTTGTGAGGAGATCTACGCTCATGATATCCTCCTTCCTGGGTTCTTCTTGTGCCTCTATCTCCATAGTTGTTTGTTTGCTTCTTTTTTTATTGTTCTTTTCTATGGTGGTTGACCTTATTCCACCTCCTCCTTTGTTTCTATGCTCGGAGTTTGGATTTTCCATTTTATTGCTTGTTTTTGTCTAGGCCTCTTCTTATTTTCTAAGATCATCTATAACAATATTTTTGATACTTTCTCCATTGATGGGTTTGTTTGCAGTGCTTGCAGAGTGCTCATGGATGCTTCTTTTGTGGATGTGCTCTATTTAGGTACAATCTGTGACCCCAGGGATCCCCAAATTTAATCTTTCTAACCTCCACACTTGTAGTGTAGAGATACTTGTTTGTGGTGTTTCCTATTTTGAGATTCCCCATTTCTCATGTAGTTCCTCTTTTTTCTTCTCCATATTCTCTTCCAAATTTTTATTTGATTTCTTATCAATAAACTCCTTATACATTCCAAACCTCTCCACATTTGTATCTTTTGGTTGTTTTAGTAGGTTTGTTGCATAGGATACAATAATGTCATTACTAATTTCATATTATGGTCTAGGGATCCATGATACCCTAAGTTCTACCACCTCCATTAGTGCATAGTCTTTGTCTACTATAAATACTATATCATTTGCATATTTTCTCACCATATCATATGATATTCTTTCCCTACTCTACATTTGTTGTTGAATGAATTTGAAGAACCCCCAATGCACGATAGTATAGGATGCAGTATTTTGAACTACCAGACATGGTAACTTTTTTGTGCTTCTACCAACTAGTTTATTTGCCATGCTTTTCTAGAAAATGAAAGCAATACATTCATGAACTAAAATGTAAGGAAAATGATGAGAGTACCATATCAAAATTGGTAATGTGCATTCTTTGTCCTTTGTAGATTCTCTAGTAGCTTCTCTTTGAGAAATTTGCATAGATCAAATTCATTTCCTTCTACAACCATCTGGTATGTAATACGGATTACGATATCTATCACCGAATCCTCTTTGTTTGTGTAATAAATTTTATATGTGATACCCATGGTTACATACCACATAGTCAGATTTGTAATCTTTATCACATTCAAATTTTTAGATTTGTGACTTTTTCATTTTTGATTGCCTTTTTGGAAGGCATCTCTCTTGTTGCATACAATCTCATTACCATCTGGATAGCTTGTTTGGTTATGTGGTAGGGTTTTTTGAGATAAATATACTCATCGTGAATTTGGATTAGGATTATTCTGATCCATCCATGTACTCTATGGAGAAGTTAGGGAAATCCTTCCACACATCCATCTTTTTCTTCTCTATTTCTTGATATTGTGGCATGTATTGTGTTTGGTCCAACTGCAATAGTGTTCTCCAGAGTTCTTCAAATTTTGTGTTGTTTATCTTTGACAGGGGTGCATGGATGCACTTCCTCACATCCTCGGTGTAGATTACATCAATTGGAATAACAAAGAATGTCCCATCTAGGTTGACCTCCATTGCCTTATACAAAACTTCTTATATTTTGGGTGTGGCTTCTTGGAGATATCGACCAAGGTACGAGTCAATATTTTTTCTTTGTGGTTTTGCAGAGATTTCTCTTGAGCTCATGACTATTCTCAATATATAATAGTGTCAAGTGACTATTTGGAGTCTTGTTTTATAACCCTAATGTGGGATTTTTCATTAAATATGTTTGTTCATTCCTGGTTTGGTGTGCTTTCATAACTTTGGTCTTTCATGGGTTTGCTTTTCTTCACCAATTTCCACTTTATGTCGTACATATGTTACATTTTATAATTTTTTTTTTTCATTTTTATTTAATTGGTAAGTTGATGGTAATGTTTGAGTCTTGCACCATTTACATATCTTGCTAAAAGTTTCCCTTCTAGTGTTTTTAGTCTTATTACTCTGGAATTTGAGATCTCTTCAATGTAGTAGGGCCCTAAGCATCTGACTTTCAATTTCCCTTGCTTTTTAAACTTGTTTTCATAGAGTAAAACTAAGTTCCCTTTGTTAAATATTTTATGCCTTAAGTTTCTATCATGCCAAGTTTTTTGTCTTTAACGTTCTAAGCTTTGATTGTATGTTGCAAGGAGCATGTTTTTATCTAATATGTTGAGATCTTCTATCCTTTATTGTAGTGACTCTTCCTCATCTAATTGCAAAGTGAGTGCAGTGCATAAGTTTGGCACAATAAAGTTTGTGGATAAAGTGGCATATGATCCATATACTAGTTCAAATGGTGAAAATTTGGTTGTTCTCTTATACATTGTTATGTATGCCCATAGTACTGCTAGAAATTTGTACAACCCACTCTATTGTGTTGCCATTGCACATGGGTCATCCCACAATAATGGGTTACACTTTTTGGCCAAACTTGACATTGAAATCAACATTTTGAACTAAATCTTCACTTTCTGACACCTATAGCCGCTAAACCGTGAGGAATTTGAAGATGATGCAAACTAGTGATTTGTGAGATTTTGTTTGTAGAATCTAAATATATTTTCTTAAAAAAAATTGGAGTTAAACTATAAAATGTTTTGTGTCTCTTTTGATAACTAGGTTTTAATAGTAAACAACATTTTTTTAAAGTGATGTGTATTCCGTAGCACATAACTTTTTTTCTACAAAGGATAAAATGCTGATTCTTTTGAATTTAGATTGATAACACCAATATATAGGGAATGCATTTGGTTTCATAATGTTTTTCTAAATTCTTTTTAATTAAGTTTTGAAGTCAAACTAGTTATAATTTAGACATAGGCGTATTCCGTAAAACATAACTTTTTTTGTATGTATCAAAATTTAATTTTTCTTTTTTTTGTTGAAACAAGGACATAAATACCTAGGGCATACATATTTTTTAGATTTTTTTTTCACTGAATTAATAATTTTCCATGTGTGTAGAATAGAGAACTTGATGTTCGGTGAAAAACCTACATTCACAAGAAATAAAAAATAAATATAATTGTAGATACCTAAAATTGGCTTGCTCTGCAAACCAGTTTCCCGTACCTCTACACCAATTTATCCCCCCTATTAATTAAATAAATTCATCTTATTTAATTAATCTATCCCTAACCATCTGTCTATCCCTTGTGATCAATTAAGTCACTTAATTTATCACTAGACCTTACAACACTATCCTCATTAGTTAAATAAATATTTCTAATATTTATTTTATCCATCTCCCTAATCCCTATTAATTAGATAAATTATTCTTATCTAATTAATCTATCCTACTGATCAATCTACCCTAGCCTACCTATCCCCTAGACCTAGGTTAATTAAGCTAAACACTTAATCAACCTTGCTTAGCCCATCCTTCCCCACACCTTTGAATAAAAATCCATCATTTATTCAAAGGGGTCAAATCCTCCTTACCCCTCATTTATCACCCTCTTACATATGTAAGAGTACATCTTCACATCTCCACATAAAGGTGAATTTTTAATTCACACTCCCCCATGAGTTGAATTAAAAATTCACTTGTCATGTCCACTCTTCCCAAAAAGAAATCTTTAATTCATTTTTGTCCTCCACACCTTTCCCCATGTGAATTTAAAATTCACAAATAATGAGAGCCCTCCAATCCATTGACCAAGCTTCAACCCTTGATCTCTCTCATCCACTCCCCTTGTGACACTTGTCACAAGGCTATGGCTTCAATCCTAACCCTAACTATCATTCATTTCTAGCCCTTGATCTCAACTCTTGATCCTCACCCTCCAATCCTTTCACCAAAAATCTATAAATGAGACCCCTCTCTAAGCCATTAGGAGGGGACTTCTTCTTGCATCCAAACTCTGCCAAAATCTCTCTAAAATCCTCTCATCCCAACATCACAATACCAAAACCACTCTAGCCATTCCCATCTAAATCTCAAATCTATCATCCAATCCCCTATCTACATTGTGTTGAATGCATTGAGAAATCCACATATTTCAATAAAATTGGGTAAAATCTAAGGAGCTATCGGGTGCAACTCCTTCCCACTATCTTGGATTTGTGGGTCAAGTGAAGGTATCATTTGTACTTTGACTTTCATTTTGATTCATAGATCACACCCACCCTTACCAATTATCCCCAAACCTTACCCTATTCTTCTAAGCCAAAATATTTTTTCTATCCAATCCAACTCTATATTTTAACTTCTTTGAAATGATGTTACTTAGCTGCAACACCATCTCAAAGAGGGGCAAATGTAGACACCTAAAATTGGCTTGCTCTGTAAACTAGTTTCCTATACCTCTACACCAATTTATCCCCCCTATTAATTAAATAAATTCATCTTATTTAATTAATCTATCCCTAACCATCTGTCTATCCCTTGTGATCAATTAAGTCACTTAATTTTTCACTAGACCTTACAACACTATCCTCATCAATTAAATAAATATTTCTAATATTTATTTTGTCCACCTCCCTAATCCCTATTAATTAGATAAATCATTCTTATCTAATTAATCTATCCTACTAATCAATCTACCCTAGCCTACCTATCCCCTAGACCTAGGTTAATTAAGCTAAACACTTAATCAACCTTGCTTAGCCCATCCTTCCACAAACCTTTGAATAAAAATCAATCTTTTATTCAAAGGGGTCAAATCCTCCTTACCCCTCATTTATCACCCTCTTACACATGTAAGAGTACATCTTCACATCTCCACATAAAGGTGAGTTTTTAATTCACACTCCCCCATGAGTTGAATTAAAAATTCACTTGTCATGTCCACTCTTCCCAAAAATGAATCTTTAATTCATTTTTTTCCTCCACACCTTTCCCTATGTGAATTTAAAATTCACAAATAATGAGAGCCCTCCAATCCATTGACCAAACTTCAACCCTTGATCTCTCTCATCCACTCCCCTTGTGACACTTGTCACAAGGCTATGGCTTCAATCCTAACCCTAACTCTCATTCATTTCTAGCCCTTGATCTCAACTCTTGATCCTCACCCTCCAATCCTTTCACCAAAAATCTATAAATGAGACCCCTCTCTAAGCCATTAGGAGGGGACTTCTTCTTGCATCCAAATTTTGCCAAAATCTCTCCAAAATCCTCTCATCCCAACATCATAATGCCAAAATCACTCTAGCCATTCCCATCTCAATCTCAAATCTATCATCCAATCTCCTATCTACATTGTGTTGAATGCATTGAGCAATCCACATATTTCAATCAAATTGGGTAAAATCTGAGGAGCTATCGGGTGCAACTCCTTCCCGCTATCTTGGATTTGTGGGTCAAGTGAAGGTATCATTTGTGCTTTGACTTTCATTTTGATTCATAGATCACATTGGCACGTTCGGTCTTGGATCTAATCATCAGTTTGTGCGGGTTTTGTTGTCAAAATCTTTATTTTCTAACCCTCATTTTTGTGAAGTTTTGCAAGTTTATGGGGTGAGTTGTTGCAAGTTGCATCTTGGGTAGAAACTAACCTCACCGTTGCGATCAGGACATTGTTTCTGAGTTTTTTGATAGTAAATTTGACTATGTTCGGTGACTAAAAATTTTGAAATTTTTTTAGGGCCACTAACCGTACCATACGGATCCATGACCCCCTGCTGTATTGCTCTGTGCATTGTCTGTTTCCTATAATCATAGGTTGGGTATTCAGTTGCACGGATTTTGGGTTTGTTGCAGGTTTTCTTTAGTTTTGTATGGCAGATTTAGGCTTGTTTCTTTTTACTGCAGGTTTAAGAAACCCTAAAGATCTCATTCAGTCGCTTGGGTAAAAACCCTAATCTTTGCACAAAGGATATTCGGTCGCCCCCCCGGGCGAAGTCTTTTTCATTGTCGTTAGTGACAATAATCTACAGTCACCACCTAATGCACAGACAACCGTTGCCCTACACCCATCGACCGCCACACATTTTGGACTAGTCGCCACCCCTTTTGCTTAAGTCGACACCCCTCTGGTCGTCACCCTGCTGAAAACCATCCATCACCGCCATTAAACCTACTTCTCCCACCACTTCGCCACCATTTATCTCCTTTGTCGCCTCCCCTACAGGTCCCGTTGAAACCCTTATGCCTCCTAGTCGACACCACGACGCCACCATTTCACACATCATCGCCGCCCACCTCACATCCCCAACTCCCGACCACCGCTCAAACCCCTGTCGCCACTCCCAACAAATCTCCACCACCTCTGTTACCACCAACACTCCTCCTCCATTGATCCTCATTCCTGCCGCTACCTCCGTGGCCTCTCGTCACCTCCTCAACAGCTCCCGGTCGCCGCTTGTTTAACACTGTGGGGTGCCCTAACATCTGTTTCACGGGCAGGAACCCCTAACATCAACCTTTTACCAGCTACCAATCCACGCTAGGGAAGGGGTCTAACCTAACACTTTGTCACTGACTTTGGCATTTAGTCCTTAGTTTTTCCATGACCATGCCCCCTTCGCATCCCTTTGTTTGAATTTCTTTTTACTTTTCACTTTCTCTGGCCCCTAGTCATATGAGCGACCAGGGGCATCACTCCAAACAAACTACTAGAACTTAACCATAACTGTAACTACCATATTCACACTAGCACATGTGACCATGATAACTCTAATTTTTAGCGGTTAGCAGATAGCTGCCAGGTGACCTCATGTGTCTTCCTACCTACTAAAATAGGCTATTTTTTTGAAACTCACACAAATTTTACATATGGAGCCAAAAATTCACAAATAAGGACTTGCCAGAAAGCTGACGAGGCGAACTACGTAGTGGTGAAGGAATTTTTAGGTGACTACCATTTTCCTGTATTTTTTATCAGTCAAAGTCAAACCTACTTGCAATCTTCAAATGCTCATAACTTTTCCATTTTTCATCGAATTTTTAAAATTTTTTTTTAAAAATTGCATAGAATTTTGTATAGAATCTGTTTATGCACTTCTTTTCTCTATATCAGTTCAGTTTGCATTAGATTTTAGTAGATTCTTGATTTTTGCATAACGATCATCTTGGCTAGTCTACTTGCTCCGTTTTCATTCTTGTGACTTGCAGGTGATCATTCGGGGCTAGAAAAACATCAGGAACAGCATATATAGTAGCTTGGACAGTGAAAATGATCTGGGTACATCCATTTTAATCTTTCATCTTCAATCTTGTTTTCATCACACACTTCGATTTGGACTTCTAAAATGAACATTGTTTGATCACACATCATTGAAAATTAGGCATAAAATCAACTAGTGTCTTCCATTCACATCTTGATTTGGGCTTTAAAAAGAACCATTGCTTGACGTGTGTTTCACACATTTCAATTTCTAAGGGCAATTAACCACTGCAAGTGTGAATCAAGTGTGTGTGTGTATGCTCTCTCCTCGCATCGCAAGGTGACCTTGGAAGTCAAAAACACCTCATTTGATTTGATGTTGTTTACCCTTTCCTAGGAGGCCTGCTAGGGGATTTCATCACTCCTAGGGACAACCTCATTCGAGGCTGAATCGAAAGACACCCTCATTGAAATCAGAATCTTGTCACTCTTGGCTAAGCCCCAAAGAACTTTCTACCTTTGGGAAGTGAAGGTGAAGGGTGGATTACCCCCTTCTCCCGGATGTGTGACAAGATTTCACTTTCAATTCCTAGTCAACCTCGTGTAAACATTGCCCAAGACCTAATTGGCCATACCCCATCAAACTAGACATTAGGGTTTGTTGATGTGTCTTCCACATGTGCTTGTTTAATCATCATTACATTTCATTTTCAAAATCCAAAATTGCTTATGTGTCTTGTGTGAGTGATTCATGATTGTACATGTGTGATCATTTCATTGAACATTGCCAAATCAAGCTAAACACCAAACACATAAGACAATTCTTCCAACACATTCAAATCCAATCACATTCATCGTAATCACTCATTTTTTGCCACTTCATTCCTAATCACATCCAAGTCATCCTAAATCAATCCTAATCACATCCTTGTCACTCTACATCATTAAATAATCATCATTCTATCTAAATCATTATCCAAACAACATCATTCTAATCATTCATCCTTCATCACATCCTAGTCATTACATATAATCCAATCATTCCAAGCCAAATCACATCCTAACTAATTTCATCCCAATCCAAAATCCAAATCAACCCAATCAAAAAATCAAGACATTACTTGATCATCCAATCAAATCAACCAAATCAATTCTAGTACTTAAGTGTCATTAGTCCACCTTAAGTCTAGAGAATCATCCATCCTTTAAAGCAAATCAAATCATCCTAAGGTCTTGAAATTTGATTCCCAACATCACAATCATCCATTACCCTCCATTTCATCTCATATCTCTCCCACAAAATGGATCCTTATGAAGCAATGTAACAATTACAAAGACTTAGAAAAATCTATGAGAACAAGGATCCTAATGCTAAGGAAAAATGCAAAAATGACATTAAGGATATACCCTTAGCACACTTCATCATTGGAGAATCCCAAGCCCCCACCCAACCTTCATCATATCAACAAACACCCTAAATATCATCCCCATCCACATCATATCAATCTTCATTCTTTCAACCTTCATACCAACCTACATCTTACATATCCACTCCATCAACCTCATATCAACCTTCAACCTCATACCAACTTCCATCATATCAACCTTCATCATATCAACCTTTACCCTCATATCAATCATCATCCCCTTACACATCCATGCCATCATACTTATCCAATCAATAAATACCTCCAACCTATCCATCATCCAACCTTTGTCATGCTTACTTTGACCAAGGGAACACCAATCTATCACACCTTATATTTGAAATCCAAAGCTTATATCAACAACCATTTCCCATACAAATCCCCCATCCCCTAATCCCCATCCTCCAATCCTCCCATCACAATATCCCTCCAACCTTATAAACCTTAATCCATCACCTTATGTATCTCCCAATCTACTACTCCCTATCACCCATCCACCATCAAATCTTCCAAATCCTAACACCACAACATCCAAAGAATACTTGTGGGATTTCGTCCAAAGAACATCACCAAGCAAAGCAAAGGAATCCCCCAAATCCCCCACCCCTCCAACACCACCATCTAATCCCACACCTATCCTTGAACCCATCCAATAACCATCATTATCTAATCCTATCACCCACCTATCCAATCCCAATCCTAATCCCATACAAACCACCATCATTATCCATCCATTATATTGTTCTTCAACCCATACACTCATGAAGGATGCCATCCATTGGCTATTAGCAAGGAATCAAACACCCTCATGCAATCCAACACCCACCAAACCTCTTGAACAATCTCCTATCACAACTCAAGAACTATCATGCATCCATGTTCAAGAACCCATAAGTCAAGCACCTATCGTATCCATCCAAACACCTATCACATCCATCCAAGCACCCACCACATCTATCCAAGTCACTCCCACTTCTATCCAAGCACATGAGCTATGACAAGAATCAAATCCAAAGCATGTTGAAACATCAACCCCTTCTCCTAATCAAGATCCCACCATCCCATCTAATCCCATCCCCGATCCCTTCCCATTTATTGATCAACTTATTGATGCCACCCCTTCTTCTATCACCCCTTTACGATCCACCATTAATCCTTTACCTCCATCTACCAATCCCATCCCAAATCCATCCCCTTATCCACTCAGAAAAAGCACCTTCATCCATGGTAAACCCCTTGTAGGATGTGAACAACTTCCATCCACCACCTATCCTCTTCCAACAAATAATACACTTGCGTCTTGTTTCCAAAGCACCAAACATCCCATTGCATGTCGCATACTCCAACATACGAACTATCAAGGAAAAGGCTTAGGCCTTCACGAACAAGGCATCTTGGAGCCCATCCACACCACATTCCATCCATCCTCGCATGGCCTTGGCTATACACCCCAAGAAAAACAATCTAAACATGTTGGTACCACCCACACACCTTCCAAAATTCATTCATCCAATCCCAAACATGGTGCATCTCATCGCACCCCCAAAGCATATGTCACCATCCCCCCTCCATCATCCTATCATTTGCAAAAGCTTGTGACCATCCATCTTCCTCCATCAAATTTACCTCCACTACTTCCAACTCCAAATATTCCTATTAAATCCACTCTACCTCCTATCCTACCAACGCCAAACATCTCTATCCACAAATCCTCTTATCCTCCCATCCTCCCAACTCCTAATATCCCCATCATCAAATCCCCTCATCCATCTATCCAAAAATCCACTTTTTACCCCTCCATCCATAAACCCCCTAAATTTCCCAATCAAGACCAACAAAGCACACATCTTTCAAACATGAAACTTCCCCCAAATCCATGGGATTCAAAAGTAATAATTTGAATGCCTCAATGCATAAAGCACAAAAGCCTAAAGATGTTATCCCTTCCAAGCAAAATCAAAAATCCAAAAGGCTATCAAAGCCCACACCATCACAAGAAAAAGCAAAAAAAAAATGGTGTGGGTCCCTAAACAAAAAGTACCAAACTCTAATGAGGCATCCACATCCCAATCTACCCCACAATCCCAAACATATTACTCCCCATCTAACAATCCCCCAAATCCTAAGTCTATTTGGGTCCTTAAAACCCCAAATCGACGATCCAAAAACCCCCTATCCTGATCCCCATTACTCCCCAACCCCCATCCAAAAGATAGGCTTCAAAATCCAAAATGGTGTGTGCAACCATTGGTCTTGGTCCCCCTCCACCACTTGACATTCCCACATACCCCCATCTCTCCATCTTTCATTCACTATCCTACATACCTTCCCCATCACATTCCTATGGTTCATGCTTTTGCATAATCCACATCATAATACATTCCATCTTCTCCTATCTACCAACATCTATACAATCGACATCCATAATGCTATCCAACATGGGACCATCTTCTCCTTGCTATGGAAACAGACGCTAGAGTCCCCATTCCATCAAAAAAGCAAAAAAAAAAAATCAAAAAATCAAAAATCAAGAAAATAGTAAAGAGAAAAATCTGTCTAATGGTGAAAACCACTACTTGTAGCACCTTGGGTAAGTACCATGATGAAAACCCCTTGTGGGCGTCATGCATAATCCCTTCTTCATCCATTTTGTATCCCTACACTTGGAGGCAAAACCATCTAATCATCCACATCCATAACATCCTTTTGCATATCCTATCCATGTATCCTTATCCTATCATAATCCTATCCACTACCCCCTATTTATCCTATCATTCCCCATCCATTCTATCCACTATATCCCCCTCCTTAGATCTTGATAAAGACAAGGGACAAAATATTAAAACAACATGCTTTGGAGACCTCTTGGCATACTCCCTTTGTAAGTATATCCTCCATCCATCCTACTACAAAGTCCATCCATTCAAACATGAGCCCATCATGCAAAATTCTAAGCATTGGGGCATATGATTCCTTGCAACCTAGCCCTTGGAGAAAATCCTAAAATCCCCCATCCATATATCATGCATACCTATCCTATCCCTCATCTGTATCTTCCATCTATCTAACATGCATCCCTATCGCTTGTCCATCCATCTATCATGAATCAGCTATCCATCATCTTTCATCGCCAATCCCCCTATCCAACCCCATCACCTTCACCTCTAGACTTGGTGTTCCCTTGTCATTGGTATGTAGCACAAAGGCTATCCAAATGAAATCCAATGCAACCATCATAATAAATCATGCCCTTTCCACAAAATCAAAAAATCCAAAAACAATAAAAAATCTAAAAATCCAAAAATCCAAAAAAATGAAATCACAAAAAATCCAAAAAAATAAAAAAACCCATAAAATCCTAAAAATATCCATCACAAAATCAACATCATTCCATCAACATCTCATCATCTTCCAACATCCTCAAAATCACCCAAATCATCCAACACATTATCTTCCAACATCATCACATCTATCATCATCCCACATCATCACCACCTACATTTTAATGTGCCTTGATCCCGTGGATACAGGGTATGTAGGCAGTCTAGAATATGAAGGAAGTTTCTAGTACTCAGGTACATAAGATGCACCCATCCAACCCATTGAGCTTACACTAGATCCAAGCATCACATTACCTATCAAAGCATTGTCCCTTAATCAAAAATCATCAACTATCAAATTAGCATCAACCACAACTTGTCACCATCATATCTTGAGCCAATCTTACAACATCAACTAAGCATGATCCAATCATCAATCAATTCCTACCTTAGGATATATCGTTCCTACGATAGGTAGAATCTATCCTATCATCATCAATCTTGGCAAGAGATAAAATGGCTACTTGTTTGGTTTGTTGGTCTTTTCGTTTTTGATTTTTTATCTTTTGTCCTATTCGAAGATCCATCAAAGCTACCTTGATCTCACTATATCATGGTATGTGGCGAAAACATCTAGAATGGGGCATAGTCTTACTTTTGTATGTTGTGCTTGTGGGTTGGTTTCATTACTCCAAGCTAGTATTCATATCTTGTGGATCGTAGGGTCAGTTCTAGCATATTGATCTCCTTATGCATCTAAGGTTCATCATACCTTTTTGTGTACAAAGGACTTATGCTATGAGTCCCCTTCCCTCGTCTAGACAAGGTTGTAATATCTTGGGGATGCATGAGATCATCCCTTTGTCTACGTGTCTAGTCCATGCAAATGTTGGATAAACATCATCACCCTAGTCTTCTATACCTTGGTGAAAATATCCACTTTGCTATATCAAACCTAGGATTTCTCTAAATCATTTTCAACACAATGATCATCCACCAATCAATCTTCCAATATTATCACACTTTCATCTCACCCCTTATCCTCCAACCACTTCTACCAATCTCTTCCATCCATTTCGAGAGCACAACCGTGTTCTTGCAACCTACCTATCCTCTCGAGGGGGCATCACCCTTACCAATTATCCCCAAACCTTACCCTATTCTTCTAAGCCAAAATCTTTTTTCTATCCAATCCAACTCTATGTTTTAACTTCTTTGAAATGATGTTACTTAGCCGCAACACCATCTCAAAGAGGGGCAAATGTAGACACCTAAAATTGGCTTGCTCTACAAATCAGTTTCTCGTACCTCTACACCAATTTATCCCCCCTATTAATTAAATAAATTCATCTTATTTAATTAATCTATCCCTAACCATTTGTCTATCCCTTGTGATCAATTAAGTCACTTAATTTATCACTAGACCTTACAACACTATCCTCATTAATTAAATAAATATTTCTAATATTTATTTTGTCCATCTCCCTAATCCCTATTAATTAGATAAATCATTCTTATCTAATTAATCTATCCTACTGATCAATCTACCCTAGCCTACCTATCCCCTAGACCTAGGTTAATTAAGGTAAACACTTAATCAACCTTGCTTAGCCCATCCTTCCACACAGCTTTGAATAAAAATCAATCTTTTATTCAAAAGGGTCAAATCCTCTTTGCCCCTCATTTATCACCCTCTTACACATGTAAGAGTACATCTTCACATCTCCACATAAAGGTGAATTTTTAATTCACACTCCCCCATGAGTTGAATTAAAAATTCACTTTTCATGTCCACTCTTCCCAAAAATGAATCTTTAATTCATTTTTGTCCTCCACACATTTCCCCATGTGAATTTAAAATTCACAAATAATAAGAGCCCTCCAATCCATTGACCAAGTTTCAACCCTTGATCTCTCTCATCCACTCCCCTTGTGACACTTGTCACAAGGCTATGGATTCAATCCTAACCCTAACTCTCATTCATTTCTAGCCCTTGATCTCAACTCTTTATCCTCACCCTCCAATCCTTTCACCAAAAATCTATAAATGAGACCCCTCTCTAAGCCATTAGGAGGGGACTTCTTCTTGCATCCAAACTCTGCCAATATCTCTCCAAAATCCTCTCATCCCAACATCATAATGCCAAAATAACTCTAGCCATTCCCATCTCAATCTCAAATCTATCATCCAATCCCCTATCTACATTGTGTTGAATGCATTAAGCAATCCACATATTTCTATCAAATTGGGTAAAATCTGAGGAGCTATCAGGGGCAACTCCTTCCTGCTATCTTGGATTTGTGGGTCTAGTGAAGGTATCATTTGTGCTTTGACTTTCGTTTTGATTCATAGATCACAATAATAACCAAATTAAATATATTTAAAATTATACTTTTTGGGAAGCTTATAATAAGGACTACATAATTACAAAACATAAATTTTAAATAAATTCATTTTATCTCCCAAAAGGTAAATCAAAAGTGATTTTCTATCAGCATTTTGATAGGTGTAGAGGAGACTCTATTATAGGTAAGGTTTAAAATTAGTGGGGTTCTATATCCAATGGGGTTTGATCAAATGATCTTCAAATAAAATACTTTAAATGGAACCTTTCTAGGCTGAAATCATTATATTTTCTAAAAATATGTGATTTCAGCAAAAATCAAGATGTCCCAGAAAGTGTAACCCATTATTGTGGCAACACCCACATCTTTGTTAGTGTTGTTCCTATAATATTATTTAATGTTTCACTTTCTCTATTGGCTTGAGGATGATAGGGACTACTTTTGTTGTGACTTATCATGAAGTTGTTTAAGATCTTCATAGTTATCTTATTCACAAAATGTTTTCCTTGGTCGCTTGTCATGCTTAAGGGACAGCCAAACCTGACTATTATATTTTCATATAAGAATTTTATGGTAGTTTTGGCTATACAATCTTTATTTTGTTCTTCTTCTACCCATTTTTTTAGATATTCAACTCCAATGATTATGAATC
This sequence comes from Cunninghamia lanceolata, assembly GCA_027924645.1. Classification (NCBI taxonomy): domain Eukaryota; kingdom Viridiplantae; phylum Streptophyta; class Pinopsida; order Cupressales; family Cupressaceae; genus Cunninghamia; species Cunninghamia lanceolata. The sequence goes on along the minus strand of BSBN01001281.1, from coordinate 2,462,514 downwards.
TAGCTTTTATGCATTTAGTTGAGGGATCAATGGGTCTAATAAAGTCTATGGCCCATTTCTCAAATGGTATTTGGGCTAGGATTGGTCATAGTGGCATCTCATCTTTTGTGGTGGGTTTCCCCACTCTTTGGCATATATTGCATTCCTTAACATATTGAATAGCATCCTTAAATAGTGTTGGCCACTATAGTCTAGAGACCATTACCTTCTTTACAGTGGTTTCTCCAAAATTATGCCGTCCAAAAATTCTCTCATGAGCTTCACTGAGGATGTCTAATCTTTCATGTTCAAATGCCACTCTTCTTATAATGTCATGGCTACCAATTATATGTAATTCTCCTTCAATCAATGTGTATGGTAGTGACTTCTTTAATAGTATATGTTTATCATTTTGTGAATTACTTTCTAGAAATTGTCCTGTTGATAGTAAGGTTGCTGCATCCTTTAGATCCTATGATACCACAGTCACTCTAAACAGATTTGTTCTAGACAAACCTTCTTACAAATTGTTTGGTTCCTCTCCTATCTCAATTTTGGATAGGTAGTTAGGCCCTTGGTTGTTCTTTCCCATTTTTATCATGATATTGAAATTGAATTCTTAAAATAGTAATAACCACCTACATATTCTCGCTTGTGTTACTAGTCTATTAAGTAGATATTTTAATGGTCCATGGTTTGTGTAGAATGTGAATGGTGTATATAGTAGATAGTGTCTAAATTTATGCAAAGCATATTCCATTTCTAGTGCTTCCCTTTCTGTAGTAGTGTAGTTTTTCTTAGCTTGTGAAATTTTGTGTCTTACAAATGCTATTGGATGGTCCTTATTTCCTCTAGGTAGTGCTAGTACTATTTCAATTGTTGTACCAAAAGCATCTACATGCACATTGAATGGGATATTCCAATTCAAAAATATTAGTATGGGATCTTCTACTATATTTTGTTTTAGTGTGTCAAATACTTTTTAACATTGTTCATTCCACTCAATTGTTTTATTTGATTTATTCTTTAAAAGTTCTTCAATTGGTGCTACTATAGTGGCATATCCTCTGATAGATTTTGAGTGATATCTGGTATATCCTAAGAAGGTTTTCACCTCTGATGTTTTTGGTGGTGGTAAGTTCATAATCAGTGCCACTTTTAGGGGATCTACCATGAGTCCCTCACTGCATATTATGTGTCCCATAAGTGTACCAAATGGTACCACAAAGATGCATTTCTTTAAATTTAGGACAATTTGTATGCTCCTACATCATTCTAACATTGTGTAGAGAACTTGAACATGGTATTTCAACAACCCATAGACTATCTAGTCATCAAGTAGACTTCTAGAAAGTCATGGATGAAATCTTTGAATGTGTTGATAATCATTATGATAAAGACTACTACTTTATTCTTTAGTCCAAAGGGAATTATGGTGTTCATAAAGGACCCCCACTCTATCACAAATGTAGTTCTTTGTTGTCTTCTTGAATTTTGACCTAATGATAACCAGAAAATCCATCAGTAAAAGAGTAAGTTTCCCTTCCATCCACTGATTCCAAGACTTCTATAAATGGTGTCAGAAATGGATCATGTATGCAATCTTTGTTCAACTCCCTAAAGTATATGCACATCTTGATGTCTCATGTTTTTTTATTCTTTACTACCATTGGGATTATCCATTCGGCATCCTCTACTAGTCTAATGATTCATGCCACAAACATTTTATCAATTTTAGTTTTGACCTTCTTTTTCAAGTTAGGATTTAATCTATATGGCCTCTTTTTCTGTGGTTTGACTCCTTTTAGTTGGATATTCATTATTCCCACTTCTTCTTTGATTCCTTTTAGGTATATAAATGTTCAGGGGAATAAAACTTCATAGTCTGTCAAGATTTCTACAATTTGCATTACTTCTTTTTCCTCCCAATAATCTCCTATTTTTGCAAGCTTAGGGCTTCCTTATTTTGCTATATTTTATTCTCAAAGTTTTAGTGGTTGAATGTAATATTTGTCCTTGGATGCAATTTGTGATTTAATTGACCTTTCCCCCTAGTTGATTTCTATATTCAAGTGGGGTTCCTCTTCATTTTATATTTCATTATGTTGTGTTGTGTAGCATCTCTTCCTGGAATATTATTCTTGCGTCCATCTATTTAATCAATTTCCATATTTGTTCCTCTCTTGGAGGTGTTTTGTTTGTTGTCTTATATGTACTTTTGTTTGATTTTATTCCATTTGTAAGAATACGATTCTCTTCATCTTTTGTAGTGCATTATTGATATTGTTATTAGGATTATGAAATGAGAATGTATATCAAAAGTCTCTTTCAAGTTCATCCCAATTTCTTAAATCCACCCTCTTTTCCTAGTTGATATACCAAGTTTCTACTATAGGCATAAGGGTCTAATAAAACATTTGGATGTATAGTCTTGTGTCATATTCCTTTCTTACCTTCCATGTAGTGATATAGATGTCTAAATGTTATTGTGGTGGTATTGTTCCATCATATTTTAGGATTTTTATTTGCATTATTCTTCCTCTAATAAGTACTTTGTTATAAGAATTTTTAATGCTTGCCACTGAGGGATACTATCTTTATGGGTGTTCCACCACCTTGATGTGCTATAGATTAATCAATGTTCTAGTGACTCTAATCTCAATTCTTATTTATCAAAAGATTTCTCCATATCCTCCAAGTATGTTTTTAGGTCACCTACTCTTGAGTATTTTGGTATATTAATTTGAGATATTCCCCTTGAAATGTTATTATTTGGCAAGATTTTTGGATGTTAGGGGGGAGTGTAAAGAGTTGATTAGTCTAGTGCAAATTATAGTGGTGTACTATCATCTATGGTTGAATGTAGTATATTCTTTGGTATTATGTGTAAGGCATAAATTTTTCTTTCTCTCCTTAACTTCCAAGATTGCAATTCTAGTTCATCCCTTAACCATGCATTTAGTACATCTTTGTTGTTAGTGTTGTCATTTCTACTATCAACATATATCTCTCCTTCAAAATTAGGTTCTTAAACTAATTTTGATTTTTCCAATTTTGCTAATGAGTAAAGAATTTTGGATTCATCCTCATTATATTCCTCTTGTGCCACTTCTTGAGTCTATTATGCCATTGGACTTTACAAACTACTATAGTCCAAGAAGTGCATTAAAAGTGTTGAAGCATTCTTTCATCTCAATAATTTTGAAATCTACTGCTTGCTTCAATCGTAGTATGTTGACTTTCACACTTTTCTAGGTTCCCATTGTTCCATTGGAAGAACCATTTGCTAGGCTAATGTTGTAGGGGGTTTAATGTAAAGCCTCACAAGTCATGTAAAAGCATTTAAACCAACCCAAAAGTAAATGTAGTAAATAATCCACTTAAATACAACATCGCAATAACTCTAAAATAAAAAGGTGTAAATAATCCACTTAGATCACTAGTAGAAAAATAGGAAAAAATGACTAAAAAAACTGCCAAACATTGGTCATGTGATCAATAGTTTGGTCACGTGACCATTGGTAGTTTATTGCCAGTCATTTATCTCATGACCAAATTTATGACCAAAGAAATTTTAGTCATTAATTTGGTAGTATATTTAGTCATTAATTTGGTATTATATTTAGTCATAAATTTTGTAGTATATTTAGTCATTAATTTGGTAGTATATTTAGTCATAAATTTGGTAGTATATTTAGTCATCAATTTAGTAGTATATTTGGTAATTTGGTAGTATATTTAGTCATCAATTTGGTAGTATATTTAGTCATGTGACCATTGGTAGTTTATTGCCGGTCATTTATCTCATGACCAAATTTATGACTAAACAAATTTTAGTCATTAATTTCGTCATTAATTTGGTAGTATATTTAGTCAACAATTTGGTAGTATATTTAGTCATTAATTTGGTAGTACATATATTTAGTGATTTATTTAGTCATTGTAATCATTTAGTCATTGAATTTTCTTAACTGGTCATTTATTTAGTCATGGTAGTCATTTTATTTATTGGTTTCTAGTAATTGGTAGTAAATTTAGTCATGATATGAATAATTTATTAAATACCATAAATTTTATAATGCAGAAAAAACATATTATTAAATTTGAATTAAAACATAAAAGCAAATAAATTTGGATAACTATATATTTTATGATGCTGCCAAGTAAAGATTGATAAATTTGAGCCAACACTTTCTATTTGAGAATCAACCAATAAGAAAATGAAACAAGACAAAGCAAAGTGGCAATAAATATTTTTTTGTATTGGAACAATGTAGGAAAAGAATTACAAATAATAAAAAAGTAGCACAAGGTGCCATAACTAGAAAAAACTAGTTCAACTCTATCATGTACAACAAACTACAAGGACTAGCTGAAGAAAAACCGAGTTCAGTAGCCACATTAGATACAATAGAAAAATAATGGAAAGGCAGGTCAGACCGATGAAGCCCTTCTCATCTTTTGACACTTAGAAAAGAGATGTTGCCACTGAGCATTCCATGAGACATCATTTCTTTTGGTATTCTATTAACCAGTTAAGGTGTTTTGACTGCAGCCCTGGTGCATTCCATATTCTCCTTCACACAAGCCATTGAGTTGTTACCTGTGTATTTAAACAACCCTGAACCACTGAGAACAATATCTAAATAACAACCTGAGAATACTACTTAGAGGCTCCTGTAGTAGTGACCCTATAGCAACAACAAAACACACCATTCCCTATAACCTTCCATAATATGGTCCCAGACAACTGAAGCAAAAGAGACACTTGAAACAGTGAAATCCACCAATCAACATGTTGAAGATGACAACATGGAAATGTTTTTTGGTTTCGTACAATTGTAGTAAAATATGAATTTATTTAAAACAACGTTTTCATGATATTTTATTCATTACCTCAAGAAATCATAAAATAGATCATTACACAAAATCTCTACTCTTTGAATCAATCTCTTCCCTTTCTAACATGGCAATACCACACTTACCTGTTTAGACTATTAAGTTTCAGAAAATGAGATAAATAGCAGACATTCAAATGACCTCGTGCATAGATAGGTGTAGATTAGAAATGCAAATAGGGTGAAAATTCCAAACAAAGTGCAAATGAACACAAAGTTATACCTTACAAGCAAATCCAATCCCATCAAGGGAGGAAGGAGCCTTTGCACCCAAAACAAACTCCTTGACAAAGATTACCCTAGATAATGGATTCCAATGTGAAATGCTTATTCAAATTATGCAACTCACTATCCTAGCTAAAGAGTGATTTTGGCATTATGTCTTTACATAGACTTGGCTTCTTGAAAATGGCTTGGGAGAGGCTCTATTTATAGACTTTTGGAGGGGATTTTGATCCAAGGGTGGAGATTGATTGGAAAAGATCAATGGTGGAGGATGGAGATGATATGGAGGGCCTAGATCTAATTTGGGAAAATGGATGGCTATGAATAAAAGCCTATCTTTTATTCATTTGGGGAAGAGGAATTTATTAAATAAGTTATGGGGGGAAGATTATTCCCAAATAAAAGATTCATGGGAGGAAATGCAAGTGAATTAAAAATTCATTTGGGGGGAAGTAGAGGTATAGGCATGGGAAAAATGATTATTTATTGTGATGTGGGATTTTAGGTGGATTTATTCTAATTTCTTTATTTGGAGAATGTGGGAAATTGGGTTAAACTAGGTTTGACCATCCAAATGAGGGATTTAGGGTTAATTAAACATTGGTTTTATTTAATTAACCCTAGGGATAGAATAAATGGGTTAAATTAATTAGTTAACATGATTTTAACTAATTAATTGAATTTAGTGGGAAAAGGGAGAAAATGATTTAGTAAATATTGCATATTTACTAAATTCATTTGGCTAAGTTTGAAACTATTGAATTAATGAAATTAATTCAATAGTCTGGGCTAAACTAATGAAAAATGGGGAAATGAAGGGATTATTAATTAAATAAAATTTAATTAATTGGTTTAGGAGGGAAATTGACATGATTAGGGATATCAGGAGTTAGTTTGGTGGTCAAGACATTTTTAGGTGTCTACATTTGCCCCTCTTTGACGTGGCGTCAGGTCAAAGAAAAATATGCCCCAGCTACCAGGAAGGAATAAGATGGATGGGTGATGCCCCCTCGAGAGGTTGGTGGGAAAATAAAGTTTTTTTCTAGGTGAGCTCTCAAAAGGATGTGGCAGACATGAAAGTTGGATAGGTGGCGGAAAAAGAAGGTGGCAAAAAGAAAAATGGAGAAAAAAGGCAGAGATCTACACCCTGGAGGAAAAAGAAAGGGTGGAAGGATGACATGGCCCGCTATATTAGGCAAAGTGGGCCTTAAGAGTGCCACATTTGCACACTTTGACCCTAGAGAAGGAGCGAAGGAGAGATGGCTGACTACAACCCCCAGTTCATGCGACTTCAATACATCTCCGAGCGGTTCTGAGAGTTTGGTCGGGCACTCGGCGCTAGACCCCCGGTAGGGCCTAACCTTGGCTTTGTAATTTTCTCGTTTTACATGCATTTTTTAGGGTTTTAGAAGTCAGGATTGGAGCGCGTAGTGCCAATGGCAAGGCGGATTGGCACCATCCTCTAGATTGGCACTATCTGCCCAGGTAGAGTAGGGTAGTTATTTCACCATTATGTGGGAGTTTTAGCACTATCTTCCAGATTAGTGCCATTTTGTGGAAGAATAGATTTCTGGCATTTTAACGCCAAATGGGGGTCAAAGTGGCGCTATTGTCTACAATAGCACCATCCTAGGAAGTAGCGCCATGACGTATTTTAGTGCTATTGTGTGTTTTAGTGCAATGATTTATTCTAGCGCTATTGGGAGAATTGGCGCCATTAGGCGAATTAATGCCAAAATTAATAGTGATGCCATATGGTTAAATGACGCGATGAATAGCGCGCAGTAGCACTATTTTTTGATTGGCGCAAAGAGGTATGCGCAGTGGCGCGATACTCTATATTAGCGCTATTTAGAAGAAATTTTAGTGCCAAAAAATGGCACAAGGGTTGTCTATTTGCATGCCACCTGATGCTAGCTTGTTAGCCACTTAGAAGAAGAAAAAGGTTGATTTAGAAGAAGATAGGTTGATATCTAACCATAATGTTGTGTATGCAGGATATAGAGCGATTCATATTGCAGTTGCGAGAGTGACAAGTTCCCGCTGTGATGGCCTTATTCGATGGTTTTGATGATGCCACGAAGGCACGGTTGGCGAGCTTGGGGCTTCTGACGGTGGCGTCGATGCCTGTTTTGCGAGCTCATAGAGCTCTGATGACGGCCATGGTGGAGTGATACCGTACTGAGACTTGTAGTTTTTTGCTGCCAATAGGAGAGATGACCATCACACTTGAGGATGTTTATCGCATCCTCAAGCTACCTATCCGAGGTCGACGTGTCAGATATGACATGAAGAGCAGGTGGAGGGCACTGGTCAGAGAGTTTGGTGCGGATCGTCTTGTTCTCTCTTCGGATGAGAGGGAGATGGACTATGAGAGGACATTGGCTATGGGTGTAGATCCATTTGCCTTGTTCCTTTATGCATTGATTAGAGGTGTGGTGATGCCTGATAGGCAAGGCAGGGGTTTTCTGGTTGGCTAGGGAGGGGTGATAGAGGGGATGGTGACACATGGGATTGTCTACGCCTGGGGGCCAATGATGCTAGCGTAGTTGTATCATGAGATGCACACCATCGCCTATCTGTATGATAGAGCCTTATCCACTAGAGTTACTCTACTACATGTATGGACTTGGGAGCACATCCCTGTCACTCAGCCGACATGTGGGTACTATCGATGGCAGTTTGAGGCCTTTGTGTTTCTATATCAGGATGCAAAGTACACATATACTGATCAGGTGTGCTATTGGCAGAGGATGTTGGATGACGTGATTAGTGTGGTTTGGAGAGCATACATCGGTTGTGAGGAGTGGCCAGATGACGTTATTCATCTCCCATACACTTTTTAGTAGAGATATCTTATGGGTCAAGGAGACTGTTGTATAGAGATGTACCTACCCTCACAGGTTATGCGGCAATTTGGTTTGGTGCAAGACACTCCTCAGCAGATGGCGATATACACGTGGACCCCACGAGATGGACCCCACTGGCCTATAGCTCTACAGCCATAGGTTGCTCTAGCAGATTTTGCAGCGCTTCGGCCAGTACAGTGGGATTGGAGGAGCACGGTGAGGGATGCAGGGACCACAACTACTTATGATATATGGTGGCATATGCATCGGCCTACTCAGTTGACAGATCCAGTAGAGGAGGTAGCAGGTTTAGGGGGCGATGATTCAGATGGTGGAGATGACCCTAATGGGGAGGATTGCGTGGAGGGGGAGGTGATCATTGAGGACTTCCTTGTGGAGGTTGGGGATGATGGAGAGGAGAGAGTGATTGGGAGGGATGGCCAGCTGATAGATGTGCTGGCGGCAGTGGTAGCAGGACAGGGACAGGCGCAGCAGGTTCCTACACAACAGGTTCCTACATAGTAGGTACAGGCGCAGTAGGTTCCTGTATAGCAAGTATAGGCATAGTAGGTTCTTGCGTAGCAGGTACAGATTGGATCGGTGTGACAGCTAAGAGGATCCTAGCGGTGTGGGGGGCAACTGAGAGTAGATGAGGGTGACCTACCTCCACCACAGGAGGGGCAGCGGTAGGTTGGTGGGCATGATGCAGAGGCAGGGACCTCAGGGACAACATTGGAGGGAGAGTCTGAGAGGTTGACACCTCATTGGTGATGACGGGAGGAGGAGGAGATGGAGACCTTATGGGCATAGGTGGCCAGTCTGGAGGAGGCACTAGAGCACCGAGAGGCTAAGTTGGTACAGTTGCGGGGCGTAGATGGGCAGGTAGCAGTCTTAGAGGCATAGTTGGCCCAGGCCCGAGAAGACATGGAGGGGTTGACGAGAGAGCGGGATGCAGCGCTCTTGAGAGCACAGCAGGTAGAGACTGCATTGAACAGTCTACAGGCTTCGGGTGGGGGACTGGCCCCGATTTTGGCAGGGATGCAGGCTCAGGTAGCCTAGGTGCAGACACAGACTTATTAGCTACAGGCACAGTTGAGTCAGGCACAGGGGCAGGTGATGCAGGTACAGGGGGATTTGACAGAGACTAGAGCATGGGTGGAGTATTATCGGGGCCTATATTACGTGGCCGTGCCAGTAGCGCAGCGTGCCCCGAGCTATAGTCAGGTCAGTAGATCGGGGGCATCGATATCTCATAGATTGAGATCTATTCAGTCTATTCAGCAGATGATGCCTCCTCCCTCATACGTGCCCCAGCAGGGTCCTCTAGTGCAGGCACAACCACTGCCGCAGCCACAGCCACCGACAGGGTCACAGGCTCAACCAGGATCAGAGTCACCCACTCCATCAGAGAGGGGATCGTCTATGTGATAGCTATATAATGATATACCTTGGAGGTATTTTGTATCAGGACACTTTATTTTTTGATGTATATATGAGCGATGTACACTTTTTGTAGTGATTTGATATGACATGATGTTTTCTGATGGTTTATGATGCTTATGGATGTGTTATTTCTTTATGGATTTTGTATGTTATGGATATGTTATGTTTATACGATGATGATGTGCATATGCAGCTAGAGGTGTATGTGACTAAGTGGTTTATGAAATGTGATGTATAATGTGCAACTAAATGATCCAAGAATGAACCTAATGATGATGCAAACTAAAATGACAAGTAATTTTGAAATGGTTTAAATGAATCTATTTGATATGCAATTTAGATGGATAAATAAATCTAAATGACATGTGATATTGGATGGTTTAAAATGCATCTATGTGATATGCAATTTAAATGGATAAATAAATCTAAATGACATGTGATATTGGATGGTTTAAAATGCATCTATTTGATATGCAATTTAAATGGATAAATAAATGTAAATGACATGTGATATTGGATGGTTTAAAATGCATCTATGTGATATGCAATTTAAATGGATAAATAAATGTACATGACATGTGATATTGGATGGTTTAAAATGCATCTATGTGATATGCGATTTAAATGGATAAATAAATCTAAATGACATGTGATATTGGATGGTGTAAAATGTACCTAAAAGATATGTAAAATGGATTTAAAGTGAATCTAAAATGCACCTAAATGATATGTAAAATGGATTTAAAAGTGAATCTAAAATGCACCTAAATGATATGTAAAATGGAAAAATGAATCTAAAATGACATGTAAAATGGATTTAAAATGAATCTAAAATGACATGTAAATGATATGTAAAATGGATTTAAAATGAATCTAAAATGACATGTAAAATTAAATGGATTAAAATGCACCTAAGATGATATGCAAAATTAAATGGATTAAAATGCACCTAAGATGATATGCAATTTAAATGGATCGTGACATGTAGCTAAATGATATGCTTAGATGCAATTTAGTGGATAGGTGGTATGCAAACTAGGTGATAGGTGAGATGCCCTAGTCCTGATACACATGATGTTCTTTGTGTTGACCCTGAGTGGTGAGACTGTGGGAGAGCGTGTTAGGTTGTTGGGATGATAGGGGTGGGAGCATCTAGGGGATGGCAGTGGGGAGATGAGAGGATTGTTAGGTCATAAGACACCACGTCATTGGGGGGGGTTTGGTTTGGTTCAAGATGTGTCAAGTAGAGATATGGTGGGGGAATGGGGTTAGTGAGGGAATTAGATTGGGGGGGTGGGGGGAAAGTGATTATCAGATCTAGGCCAATATGGGATAGTTGACTGAGTGATTAGGATGATGATTTTGAGCTAGTAACAGTAGTTGCAAAAAATTAATTGAGAGCATTTCTTAGTTTAATGTAGCAATGTAGGATACAGTTCACAAAGGTATGAAATGACCTAGGTGATGATGTATATCCTACAATTGCATGGACTAGACCCACAAACAATAGTTTGATTTCATGTATGCCCAAGGTAGTATAGGGTTCAAACTTGCCTTGCTTTGGATGCTCTTGCAGGTTTTTTTGATTTTCCATTAGGACAAGGTCACCTACCTCAAATTTTTTGGTTCTAATCTTTTTGTTGTAGCTTCTTTTGAGGTGGTTTTGGTATGCCTGTAAGTCATTCAATGCATTCAGGCATTTCTCATCCAGTAGTTCTAATTGATGCAACCTTGTGACGTGGTAGTCCTCATTAGAGATAATGTTGTGAAAGGACACTCAGAGAGATGGGAGATCGACCTCTATAGGTAAAATGGCTTCAGATCCGAATACTAGTGAGAATGGGGTGGCTCCTATAGGAGTGCGGATGCATGTGTGGTAGGCCCATAGGGCGAGGTTGAGTTGGAGGTGCCAGTCACAGCCAACTTCATTGACTGTCTTCTTGAGAATGTGGAGGATGGTTTTGTTAGAAGCCTCTGCTTGACCATTGCCTTGAGGGTAATATGGTGTGGAGAAGCGGTGTTTGATGTCAAACTTTTCGCACAAAGTGTGAATTTCTTGATTTTTGAAGGGCTTTCCATTGTCGGTGATGATGGAATGGGGGATACCATATTGGCAGATGATATAGTGGAGGATAAATTTGGAGATTTGGATACTTGTGGTGAAGATGAGTGGTATTGCTTCCACCCACTTTGTGAAGTATTCGGTAGTGGTGATTATGAATTTATGGCCATTTGAGGATGGATGGTGTATTTTTCCTACAAGGTTGAGTCCCCACTGTGAGAAAGGCCATGGCGTTGCAATTGGTTGTAACTCCTATGCTGGTGTGTGGATGAGATCGCCGTGTTGTTGACATGGGAGGCATGTCTTGATAAACCTATGGGCGTCGCGGTCCATGGTTGGCCAGTAGTATCCAGTTCGAAGGATCTTTTTAGATAGGGTAGGTCCACTGGAGTGTGCCCCACAGATACCAGCGTGTACCTCTTCCAAGGCTACCTTAGCTTCCCTAGAGTCTAAACATCATAGAAGCGTGCCATCAAGACTCCTTTTGTATAGTGTGTCGCTGACAAGAATGAAATGGGAGGCTCGACGGATGAATGATTTTCGCTGGGAAGTGGATAGGTTAGGGGGAAGGATATTGTCATGAAGGTAAAGGTATGTTTGTTGGTACCACGGGGACAAGGGGCCAACGACTTCGCACACTAGTTCTGATTGAGGAACATTGTATGCTGGGATAGGGAGTTCTTCGATCAGGAACTCGCATTTCTTGCTATCCTTCTGCATGTCTACTAGAGATCTGATAGTTGCCATAGCATCTGCTGCTTTGTTATTGAGTCTTGGGATTTGCTCAAAGTGGATGTCGTCGAAGTAATCTTTGAAATCATCAACCATCTTTTTATAGGGAAGGAGCTTGTTGTCCTTGGTTTTGTATTCATTATTGACCTGCCTGATGACCAGTTGAGAGTCACCATACACCAGTTGCTTTTCTACTTTCCATTGGATGGCCATGCGGAGACCTGTGATGAGGCCTCATACTTTTCTATGTTGTTGGTACATGGAAATGTGATCTTGAAGGATTTAGGGATTGTGTTGCCTTGGGGGGTAACAAATAGGACACCTACCCCCGAGCCTCTATGAGTGTATGATCCATCAAAATACATTTTCCATGTGTCTGGGGCTGGTGTGATTATCAGGATGGCCTCATCTAGAGAATCTGCAATTGTAGGATGTTCTATGGGGATAGGTGCTTCAGCCAGCTGATCTACTATAACTTGCCCTTTGATGGCCTTTCTCTCAGTGTATTCTATATCAAACTCTGTGAGGATCATGACCCATTTAGCCATTCTGCCAGTAAGAGTAGCTCTATTTAGGAGATACTTTAGTGGGTCAATCTTAGCAATGAGCTTGGTCTTGTGATTGAGCATGTAGTGTCTCAACTTTTGTGACGTAAAGACAAGGGCTAAACATGCTCGTTCAATCTATGTATAATTGAGCTCATACGAGATCAAGGTGTGGCTAATATAGTAAATGGCTCTTTCCTTTCCATGCTCATCATGTTGTGCTAACAAAGCCCCGATTGCTGTGTTTGTCACGGAGATATACAAGAGGAGAGGCTCTCCTTGTCTTGGTGGAGTTAGAACAGGGGGATTAGCTAGATATTCTTTTAGCTGATCGAAGGTACTCTGACACTGATCAGTCCAGGTGAAAGCCATATCTTTCCTGAGGAGATGTTGGAATGGTTGACACTTATCAGCGAGTTGGGCGATGAACCGGTGAATGGACTATAGTTTCCCCTGCAGGCTTCTCAGTTGTTTCAATGTTTTGGGAGGTGGCATTTCAGTGATAGCCTTGACTTTTGTAGGATCAACTTTGATTCCTCTTCTCAACACTATGTATCCCAGAAGTTTTCCTGAGGTGACATCGAAGATGCATTTCTTTGGATTTAAACAGACATTGTATTGCTCCAACCTATCAAAGATTTTGGCCAGCACATCTAAGTGTTCTTCTCTGGTCTTTGATTTGCCTAGCAAATCGTCCACATAGTCTTCCATGATGTGGTGGAAGAGGTCATGGAAGATGACGGTCATGGCCCTTTCATATGTGGCTCCTGCATTTTTTAGGCTGAATGGCATTACCACCCAGCAATATGTTCCCCATGGGCATATGAAGGCCGTTTTGTGCTGATCTTCTTTGGCAATTTTTATCTAATTGTATCCTGAGAAGCAATCCATGAGGGATAACATTTCATATCTTGCTGTGAGATCCACTATCATGTCAATGTTTGGTAGTGGGAAGTCATCTTTGGGGTAGGCCTTGTTGAGATCCCTAAAATCGGTACAACAACGGATTTGGCCATCTGGTTTAGCAATGGGCACAAGATTTGAAACCCATTCAGGATAATCGATTGGGCGAATGAACCCAACATCTAGTAATTTCTTGAGCTCTGCTTTAATGAGGAGAACGACCTAAGGATTCATTTTTCAGAGCTTTTGTTTGACTGGTTTTGTGTCAGGGAATACTGCAAGGTGATGAACCACCAACGCGGGATCTAGCCCTGGCATGTTTGCGTAGGTCCACACAAAGTTGCGATTTCTACGTGTGAAGAAGGACAAGAAATTCTCTTGTTCCTGTATGCTAAGAGATTCTGCTTTGTATGTGATTTTTGGCTCCTCCTCTGTTCCAAGGTTCATTTCCTGAGCTGGTTCGACCAAGATGGGTGACCTGTCTGGATAGACTTTGTCTATCTCAGGGAGGCCCATGCTTCCATCTCCTGGCGCCTCGTGGAGGTTTTCACGAGGAGATACATCTTTTATTTTTACTATTTTGGGATCTGATATTGCCATGGAATGGTTTTCACCATCATATCCATTTTTTCTTTTTACATTTTTGTGACTAGAAGCAGGGGTTGTCTCCCTGAAATAGGCATCTGGATGGAGTTCCATTATGTACCCTACTCAATGATCTCCCAAAGGGAAGTGATCTCTTACCCCCATCATTTCAGTGATGGCCTCATCGTTAGGTGTGATGTCGAAGACAGGAGGTCCCCGTTGGTCCCAATCGATGAGGTTGGGGTAGACTAGTGGCAAGTCATTGGAGGGTGAAGGGAGAGTGGTGACAAAGTAGATGGTACAAATGGATGAGTTGAAGAAGTCAGTGAAATGGCTAAAGGAGTCTTGAAGGCCTGTTTCATGAATATTGTCGATGTCTAAGGGGGCCATAGTGACCTCAAATAAGATACACTCGCCTGTAGTGAGGATGCATTGCGGTTGACCATACCCTAACCCTTGAGTATAGGGATTCCTTGTTGCTTGCAGTGGTTCCACGATTCCTTGTTCACGAAGGCCTATACCGCCTTGTCCTTTATAGCCCATGCTCTTGACAATTTCAGAACCTTTGCCATAGATTTCTGTAGGGATTGTGGGGACCTCTTGCTTAGGTTCTTCATCCTTGTAAAGCCAAGATGAGATATCTTCAAGTACATCCTGATCCAGGAGATGCTTCTTCTTGAAGGTGGGCGAGGGTTTGCACTTGATAATGATTGTATTGGCTGTCTCTGTTGTTGGGATGCCGAATGTCTTAGGATTGGGTAATGTACCCACACAAAAAGTGCCGCATAGGTCATATTCCCCACATCCCATGTTGGATAGCTTGATTTGGACCTCGAGTGGTGGAGTTGCTTGGGATGAAGTGGAAGCGATATTTGTGGGGTCGATATATGACTTGGATGTTGTTGGTTTGGCTTCGGTGGTGGCTTTATTATATGGGCAGAATGTTTGGTTGTGGCCTTCCAGAAAACTGCAATACTGGAAGGGGTGAGGGTCAGCATAGATTGTGACTTTGGTGCCGTTGTGGGGGAATTTAATGCATTGATGGAAGGTAGATGGGATAGCTTGCATAGCATGAATCTAGGGTCTGTCGAGAAGGATATTGTAGAGGAGATTAAGATTTAGAACCTGACATTTTGTTTTGAGGATTTTCTGTCCCACCTGTATGGGAAGCTTGATAGTACCTTCAAAGAGCCATTCAGTATCATCGTAGCCTTTGATCGTAATGTACTCACTAGTGTCGACAACCACATCGGAGTACCCCAAGTGTTTTAGCATTTTTAGAGTGCATATGTTGAGGCTGGAGCCACCATCTATTAAGACTCTTTTAATGGTGTGCTTGTGGATGCAGACTTCTATGTGTAGGGTGTCGTTGTGTATGTGATCGGAAGCGGGTAGGTCCTTTTCTAAGAAGGTGAGGTGATGGGGTGAGGCGATGTGTCCTACCATGGCTTGGAATTGAGTTACATTCAAGTTGGCAGGGACTTGTGTTTGCAAGAGCGCTTTATCGAGGACATCCTTATGAAGGGGAGATGTGCGAAGCAACTCGAGGATGGAGATTTGTGCAGGTGTCTTGCCTAGGTGTTCTAGGAGGTTATACTGGTGGGTATGTGATGGATGTGCGGTTGGACGAGGAGGTAAGGGAGTTGACGTGGACGCAGGTGTTTGTTCCATGGGAGGGGCTGTGCAGATGCATACACGGCCACGGTGAGTTGTAACAACGCAATCAGTTGCTTGTGCCCAAATAGTAACTATGTTGACATGATGGGATGATGCTTCTATATGTCCTACAATAGAGTTGTAGGACGCGGGTGGTGGGGTGATATTGTAGGTTTGGTTGGATGATGAAGCTTTGTTATGGTTAGGTAGGGGATCCTTGTAAGCTCCTAGATTGGCATTTGGTGATGGGTGGGTGCCATGATCGAGGCTAACTAGGTTTTGTTTGATAAGGTCTTAGATACAATGTTTCAGTTGCATGCAGTCAACTGTTTTATGTCCCGCAATGCGGTGGTAGTTGTAGTAGTCATTCTCATTGTACCACGCGGCTTTTAGTTCATTGTCTTGATGTGGGAAGACAGGCAGGAGTGTGACGACACCTTGTTTGAGACATCTATCGAGGATGTCCTCGATGGGTTCTGCTAATGGTGTGAATGGTCGGCGAGGTTTGCGTGGTTTATTTGGCCCTCTTGGGTTATTTACATTTGTTGCATACATATGTACAGGTGTTTGGTTTTAGATATGTTGGATGGCTTTCACATCTGTGACACCGTCATTCAGGTTGTTCTTGTTCTTCCCCCAATAGCGTGATTTGTCATTGGATTAGGGGTTAGTAGTGTTGTTTGTGTTGGGGGTATTGTTATTGGATTTGTAGTAGTAGTAGTTGTTGTTGTTGTTGGACTTATGGTCATATAGTTTGATGGAGCCCTTGGCAATGAGGGCCTATTCAATGGTTGTACCTTTGTCGATGACCTCTTCAAAGGTAGACGCACACAAAATTTGTAAGTGAAATCCTAATTCTTGATTGAGATTGGCCACAAACATAGTGACAAGTTGTTTTTTAGGAATAGGCCATGGGAGTTTGCTTGCCAAGCCCCTCCACCTTTGTAAGAAAGAAGCGAAAGCTTCTCTGTTCTTTTGTTTGGTGTTGCAGAGGTCAGTCATAGACACCTCGTGTTCAAAGTTATAAGATAAATGGTTTACAAACTTCTCTGTGACCTCAGGGAACGTTTGAATCCCAGGTGGAAGATGGGAAAACCATTCAGTGGCTTGATCGCCAAGACTTCTTGGGAAGAGTCTCATAAGATATATGTCATTATTAGAGACTTCTAAGCAAGCAATGTAGAACTCTTTAAGGTGGTCCCTAGGGTCTCCCTTTCCCTTGTATTTGTCAAATTTGGGTGTCTCAGAGTTTTTGGGGAAAGGAGGCATGTGCAATGTGCGATCAAATGGGTAGGGGCAAATATCCTCAAAGGAATAATATTTTCATTTGCCCCTAGTTCATAGGTCTGCTACTTGTTGGACTAAGTCTTGTACAATAGTGCTGATATCCTATGGTTGCTGTGGTTGTTGTATGTATGCTTGTTGGTTGGTGAGATGTTGGAATTAGGGTGGGGTTTGATATTGGGGGTTTGTTTGATATTGTGTAGATGATGTTACGAGGTTATGTGGATATGTGACAGTGGATGGATTGACATTGGGTTGGTGGGCATGGGATGGGTTGGATGTATTGTACTGTGGTTGTGAGAACAACTGTCGCAGATAGGCAATGGTGTTGGGATTGGGTGGAGGCATACTTGTGGATGTACTTACTTGCATGATGTTGCCTTGTATGCCCATGGTAATTTGTGGCATGGAAGGGTTTACCGTTGTTGTAGTAGTGGATGTGGTGACGGGTTGTGAAGTGGTGGGGTTAGGGATATTAGTAGTAATGGTAGACATGGTAGCGGTAGAGGTTGTGTTGGTGGTAGATACGGCAGGTGTGGATGTTTGAGAGATGATGGGTGTTGTTGTTTGAGAGATAGTGGGTTGGGTGTTGGATGTGGATGCTTGTTTATTTGATGAGGTAGGGGCGTTTGTAGAGGTGGATGGTTGTGATGATGTCGTGATGGGGGAAAGTTGAGCACCAAATTTGAGAAGATGATCTAGAAATCTGTTTGGATCCGACCATAGGACTTTGTCAAGCATGTCCATGTTATTGGCGTCTTGAGTGAAGGCTAAGACATTGGGATCATCTTGGGATACGAGGGGGATGTGTTGTGGTGGTGATGGTCATAGTTGTTGTAAGTAATGGGAGGGATTTTCGTTGGCACCATATGAGGGGATGTACGTAGATTGGTTGAATGCTTGGTTGATGGGTATGTTGTGACTGTTGGTATTAGGCATTCCTATGCCTGGATATTACTCTGCCATTTCTTGGATTTTCTTGTGTTGTGATCTCGTGATGGGCATGCAAGTGGATATGTTTGATTTACAATGTGAAAATGAAATAGGGGTGGAAACCTTAGAGGATTTGATTGATTATGTTGGACCCGAAAATGGATGTGGTAGTGAGGTGGAGTAGAAGAGGTGATGCGGTGGATGTATTGCTAGAGGTTTCAATTGAAAGGTGATGTGGATGGTCGATATTGATTTTGCACAAATGTTGGACCAAAGAGATAGGTGATGAACGACGTTTTGTTTGATGTTTGATTTTTTGATGTGTGATGATTTGAGCTTAGGTAGGACCTAGATTTTGTGGTTTTGCATAAAAAGGATGTCTTTCTTTGTTTGGGGTAGACTAATGACCTTACACAAAGAGGGATAATGATTTCACTTGGAAGGTAGACTATTGACTTTCCAAGCAAGATATGATGTGTGTAGGATGAAATCTAGATCAAATTTTAGCTCAAAAGGATGACAAATTTTGATGATGTTTTGATTTGGGAGATTTTGGGGATTTTTGGAATGATTTTCTTATGATAAGGATTTTGGTTTGGTCCAAAAGGTGTGCAAACAATTACTAAGGATAAGCAGATATGAATTTGAATGGGTTTGATATAGCCAAGGGATCCAACAATGGTGGTGATTAATCCTCTAAGGTCAAAAGAGAAGGTGTGATTTTGGAAAAATTTGGAAGAAAATGGATGGACTATTGTCAGATTTTTGGAATGTGACTATGGATTATGACAATGCAAATGTTGGGGATCACAACTAACTAGGTCTCTATTTTAGGCCAGTCAATCTGCGAATAGCACCAATCCACAGGTGAAATGGCGCCACAATCAGACAGATATGGCGCTGAAATAGGGCAGACAGGTTTTGAAGACAAATTTGGATTTTCTTTGATGGGAATTTGATCAAATTGTTTTCAATGTGTTGGGTGAATATTTTGTCGTTAACTCGCTAACAGCAAAATGGGTATATCAGCCACAGCTATGATGAGACAAAGTCTCTCCTCTCAGCAAGGGGAGGTTCCCTCTAATTACTTAACTTTTGCAAATCAAACAACTTATCAAATTTATGTACACTAAAAACTATGTTTGTGGTGGTTCCATCTCATCTCATTCTCTTTTTTCAGAATAGATGTTTATATTTCAAACTCTTGATATAAGACTCGTAGATTATCACAATATCACAGAAACACAAAGTTTTCTGTTACCTCACTTATTACTTGTAAACCGAAATATTTGAAGTAGAATGTAGCGCAAAGTCTTCACTCCTCCTCAAGATGATAAAAGTAAATCAAATAGAACAACTTGCAGCACAAAGTCTCCAAACTATTATATTTTCAAAAACATGAACATATAACCCACAACTGATTTGATAACACAAAGTTTACCAGAATCAAATTAAGAGCGCTCTTCAATCACTTGTAATAAACTCCACACTTCAATTATTATCAAATAAGACTATGATAGCAAGACGTAAGAACAAAACTATCACAACACAAATAATTCCGAGACAAAGATTGGAATTGAACTTGCTTTCTTGTATTGATAAATATTTGAATATTGATTTTCACAAAAAGCACAAAGTCTTGATTTGCTTCTCAATTCGCCAGAGTTTCCTTGCAATAGACAAAAGATAGATATTTACAAAAGAGGTCCCCTTTATTTATAGGGAAAGACCTTGAGAAAATCTAGGAAATCTACAACTACTTTGACTTATTCAAAAATAGGAGTCCTTGTTGACTTGGGACTTCCTATATTTTTACATGTAATTACATATTGAAAATGTACATGTAAAAATGTCCAAAATTGTTTTGAAAGTACATGTGAAAATCAGAAAATAAACTAAGGGGAAAAACCAGCTGCTTCAATTTGTGTCACCACTTTTCTCACGTGGTGGTCATACATAGTGAAGGTCGCTTGCATTTCAATGCTATCTGGGTTGAATGTGTTTTTGAAGATCATCCTGGCCCTCACTATGGCGTCCCTTACTGTAGTGATTGACTTGGCATGATTGGTTAACCTGGTTTTCAGATTGTCCAAGGTTAACTGGTTGTCTAAGAGGTTGTCCACAGAAGTTATTGAAAATGCTTTATCTTCAAATTCCTTTTGGAACATGTCTTCAAATTCCTTGACCATTTCTTCTGCTGACAGGAATTGGTTATCTTGTGATACCAAGTTACAAGGCAGTTCCTCCAACCTATGCAAAAGGTTGACATCATTTTCTTCGCTGATTTCTTTTGCAGCCTCAAGATCCTTGATCAAATTCCTTAGCATACTGCTCCTGTACATCAGAGCTTCCTTTGTTTCAGTGTATGAATCCCTATTAGAAATGGCGCCAATGGATATCAAGGTACTTATTTTCAGCTTCCTCATTTCCACCCACTTATCATGAGTATCCTCTGTGCGCTCAATATCTTGAGAGATGGCATCAATGAGATAATTGAGTTCTGCCCTTACTTTCCTCATCTTATCCGTTTTCTCAAATACCTCCGTGAGCAAAGAGATTCCCTGTGCTTGCATCCTGTCTAAGTACTCTTCAAGTACTTTTCCTCTGAGGTGAGTCTTTTTTGCCTTCAGAATGACAGGGTCTTCTATAGAAACGGCCTCTAGAGTAACTGCTTCTGAATTCAAAGTGATCTTTCTTACCACTGCAGTCAGCTATTCTGCCTTTGCCTTATAATAATCTTTCATTTCTTTTTCCCTGTCGAACTTCTGGATCAGGATGTCCATGGCTGACTGCATATCATTTTTAGCGCTCTCATGGGTGATTTTACCCAATTCAACCCTAGAAATTGAGTAGTCATTCATATAAAAATTTTTGACAGTTGCATCCTGTGGGGGTTTTGCTATCTCCAAAATTTTATGCCCCTTATCTTCAAGTACCCTTGAAAGGATCTTTGGTTTCTTCGGGGCCTTAGGTTTTGCAGGTATCAACTTAGTGAAATCAAAATCATCTGGAGAGATGACTTGCTTTTTTCTCTTTGGCGTGTAAACTGACAACCAAGGTGGAAGTAGAGAAGTATTCACATTGGAGTCCATTCCTACCACTGGTGTTCCTGGAACTGTGCTTGTACTGGTGGTAGAAACAATAGGCGGGGTGTTGGTAAAAACCGCACTTGTTACATTGGCACTTGAAACTTGTTCAGTATTCATCACAAAATGATCAAACATAGACGTGTCCCCAATATCAAAAGATGAAGAAGACAAACTAGGAATTGAATCAGAAGAACGGAGAACATTTTCAAAAGTGCTGTGGGGATTATCGAAGATTATTTTAGGAGGAGAGGGGGATTCAGAGGAAGGAATGTTAATAGGGGAAGCAGGCACAGGGGGTGCAACAGGTGTATTGTCCTGTTGGGACAAAGCCTCTTCATCTTGTTGATCTAAATTCCTATCTTCAACATCCATCTCTTCTGTAGCTGGCTCTTCAGTTGCCGGATCTTCAGTCATTGGCTCCTCGACTTCCATCTCTTTTGGTTCAGGTTCCTCCTCAACAACTTTTGCTTTCTTCGTCACAAATCTGATTTTAGGTTTATGTGTTTTAGAGGATGATGGAGCATCACTCTTGTTCTTCATTCTATTTTCAACCTTCTTACCATTCTGCTCTTAAACTTCAGTTTTCGAACCAGTGAGGAATTCCTTCAGCGTAATTCCTTTATCTTCCAGCCACTTATTGGTGTTAGCCAATATGGGCTCAAACCTCTTCCTTAATGAAGTGGACTCCTTTTGGGACCATTGGATTGGAGGTAAAGGAGTACTAGCTATCTTTTCTGCATCATACCTGGCATCAACCAATTCCCCATCATCCACAAGGTCTTCTGGAATATCAGCAAGCCCCAGATATTCAATTTGTTCTAGAGACAGCCTACTATAGTCCAGTTTCCTGATATCTTCCTCTGTCCTCAAATCTATCCAGACAGCTTCCACCATGGGTTCGTGAAACTGAGTTTTCCTCCTGATTTTATCCTTCACGCCCCGGTAGTCAAATTTTGGCCTCCTCTTGAATTGCTTCATGGTGACCAACTGCATTTCTGTCTCCATAGCCCTTGCCTTTGCGGCAGTCAACACTGAATATCTACCGATTTCCACTGGAAATCTGAAGCCAGGCTTCTTGAGTTCCACTTGCTTGTTATGCACAACAATCATTTGTCTGCACAACTCCATCAAGACCAGTCTATCTGAAGGAAATCTAGGAAGCATATAAGGGTAGCCTTGGAAAAAGCCAACCCTCAAGTATGAAAAAGATGTAAATTGCAAAAACATGCAACCAAAGTCATTAACCACTGTCCATGCCTCGTCTGAAATTCTTCTCTGCTCCAGTTGGGGATCGAAAAGACACAAGAATACAGCAAAGAATGCATCATTCACTCTCCTGAAATGGTGAATTGAGCCTTTCAATGTCAGCTGAGAATAATACTGGTATACTGGGACTATTCTCCTATCCCCTTCTGATGATAATCCCAGAAAAATCCTCATGGAGGCTGCAATGTATACCAGATAGGAAGTCATGAAGAATTTAGGGGTAGTGGATACCTTTGTCAGCTGGTCATGCAAAGCGTTACTGATTTGTTCTCCCCAGAAAATAACTTGCTTGCCCTGGAGTATGACCTTAATGAAAGGGTACATCCATTCGTGAAATTGTGAAGAGGAAGACAAACCTCTTATCCTACTGAGGAGGGTAATCAAGTCACCAACTTCTTCCACAAAATCACTTTGAGGAAAGCTACGTGGCCATCTAGACAAACTTGACCTCGCAATTTTCAACCATTTGTTGTTGATCACTTTCTTTGCTTTCTCTGGATTCTTGTCATATTCCTTTTGAGCTTCAACAAAGTCAAGCTTCAATACCTCTGTCGCAGGAGGACACATGAACACCTTGTCAATGAATTCGGGATCCAACCTGATTATCACATTACCACTGGCATCCACCATGGCTCTAATATCTTTGTTATAGAAATGTGCACACTAAAGAACAAATTCTGTATTGTGAGCCGCCACCGGGAAGGATGATACCAGATGAATATTACTTTCTACTATCTTCCTCATCATAGCACTGGGGTTGCTTGACTTGGTTCTCTCTACAAACTCAGCCATATCAACATGGCCAATCTCTGTATCTCTAATGTCCTCTACATTAGAGTGGACTGAGGTGATTGGGAAAACACCTTGGTATTTGTACATCATAGCTTTTGCCTTTTTCGGGGACAAGTCAGTCATTTGGATGAACTTTTACCGAGGAGAAGTGTGACGTTGAACGAAGCTCCACAGAAGAAACTGCAACAGAAATCATGATCATGCAATTAGGGAAAATATGGGCAATCTGGGAAAATTGCATGTTGATGATCA
The DNA here is from genome assembly GCA_027924645.1 of Cunninghamia lanceolata. NCBI lineage: Eukaryota > Viridiplantae > Streptophyta > Pinopsida > Cupressales > Cupressaceae > Cunninghamia > Cunninghamia lanceolata. The sequence continues at coordinate 2,439,021 of BSBN01001281.1, read as the reverse complement.
CGACTATGGGAATGCGCTTGAAAAAGGGCTATAGTGCGAGCTGGCCAAGAATTAGAGGAGAAGCGGGCTCGGGAAATCAAAATTTGAAATTTTCCAGAGTTGGGAAAATTTGGGACATATTTGCACGGGCGGCAAAATTCGCCGCCCTTGCATATACGGTTTTGTATTATTTGCACTGGCGGCAAATTTTGCTGCCCGTGCATGTTGAAAGACAACTAAGAATTGGTATGAGTGGCAAAATTTGTCGTCGATGCAGGACAGAAGGAAAAGCAAATATTTATGTTGGAGCAGCAAAATTCACCGACTCTGCATTTCAATTTTGCCGCTGCTTGGTGTTTGGTCAGCAAATTTTGCCGACATCTCATGAGGGGAGTTTCGTATATGTTCTAGTGGCAAAATTTACCGTCTTTGCTTTGAAATATAAGGTGAAGTCTTAGCGGCGAATTTTGCCGCTGTTGCATTTGAGTTTTGAAGGTTTTAAGTACGAAGGCCAAGAAATTCGCCAACTAGAACTCGGTAAGGGTCACGTATCATCCAGGCAGGCTCAGCGAAATCCACCGATGTTACAATAGTGACATATTGCCAGGGTTTGGGGGAGTAGAAACCTAAGGGTTTCAGGGCAAAAACCTAGGGTGGCATTGATCGGGGTTTTAGGGCAAAAACCTAGGGCAAAACCTAGGGTCGAAACAAAAAATGAAAATGACAGACCAAAACAAAAACAAAAATGTAAAGAAAAACAAAAACAAAAGTCAAAACGAAGCACCTATGATAAACTGTGAAGAAGATGTAGAACGAAGAATGAGAGGTAAAACTTACCCGTTGAAAACCCTATGTTCGACAGTGATGAACGCTAACTGATCTCCTCAAGGACGCGATCTAGCAATGTGAGGAGGGGTCTGGAGAGTAGCTCGGGAGAGAAGACGAAGTGATTAAATAACCATCGAAACACAATATATAACCCAAACACAAATGCTGAGCAAGTGGCACGAGTGGCCATTAATGGCACTGCATGACCAAGATTCACAAAATCTCGCTCGAGCGGAGATTTCAGGCATCAGCGCACAGGAGAAAAAGACAAATATGCTGTGGCGCCAAATTTTGCTGACTTTACATTTAAAACAAAAGAACACATGTAGTGGCGGCAAAAATCGCCGCCTCTACATGAAAAAAGAAAAGTATATGTAAAAGCCGTGAATTTTGCCACTACTACACATGTTTTAAAAACAAGACAAAAAGCACATGAAGGAGCGGCAAAATTTGCCGACCTTACATGTGAAATCAAAAAGAGATATGTAGGAGCGGCAAAATTTGCCGCTCTTGCATATCAAGATTTCAAATTCGCCTAACTCTTAAAAATGACTTAAGTTAACATTTTAACCGATTTATGACTTGAATGTTCCTCGCAAATATCGAGAAACCTATTCACAGGGATGTCATAAACGAGTCTAGAATGTCAAAAGTCTTCGCGCGAGACGAAGAGAATCTTGTCTCGGTTCGCGAGCTTAGAGTGTAGATTCACGAAACGGACAAGTTTCGTGGGGGTTGTCTACAAAACCGAGCGTAGCTGATTTTGAGAACAACAGCTGGCTCTAACTGGGGAACTTCCTTCAATCGAACTTTGAAACGATTGAGGGGAGTAGAATCTAGCCTCTAAGTGCCTTCATCCATGCCATTGGGCTATAGAGTCAAGCTAAAAAGAAAAAGACACAAAAGACTAAACGAAAACACAAAAATAAAACACAAAACTATACAAATGTACAATTTAACTTATCTGAAACTTCAAGGATTGAAGTGCTTCAGATGTTGTCCGCTGTGTGGCAACAAGAATGGTGTCCCATCCTGATACTCCAGCAAGAAACTGTTTTCACCACAGAACTGATGAATGGTGAATGGACCTCTCCACAAGGAATCAAATTTTCTGTGCATTCCTTTTGGTTCTCTCCTCTTGTCCCACAACAAGACTTGATCTCCAACCTGAAATTCACGAGCTTTTGTCTTCTTGTTGAAGAGTTTCTTTACTTGATTTTGGTGTTTAGCAATACGGTCCACCACTATAGTGCGCCGCTCCTCAAGTTCAGTCAAATACATGATCCTTTTATCGATAGAACTATCAAAAGTTCTATCTTCCAATGCTTTCACCAACCTCAATGCTGGCAATTCCAAAGTAATCGGTATCTCTGCATTCAGACCATATAGAAGCTGAAATGGCGACATGCCTATTGCCCTTTTGGGTATAATTCTATCTGCCCATAAAGCATCAAACAATGCCTTATGCCAAGTTCTCTGATTCTCATCTACCAGTTTCCTGATGATAGTGACCAGATTCTTATTGCTTGATTCTGCTTGACCATTCCCTTGCGGATAATAGTCTGAAGAATGGGAAAGAGTGATCCCATGTTCGTAGCAAAACTCAGTAATCTCATAAGAGGAAAAACACGTAGCATTGTTTGCTACAATCTTGTTTGGAACTCCAAACCTGGAAATAATGTTCTCTTTAAGAAAATTGCATACCACCTCTGAAGTGGCGTGTTTGACTGGAATAGCTTCCACCCATTTGGTAAAATAGTCTGTTGCAGTGAGAACATAGTTATGTCCCGCAATCGACGATGGATTCACTGCGCCAATGAAGTCAATACCCCATTGTTGAAAAGGCTCCTCAATCACCACTGGTTTCAGAGGTAAGGCTGCCAATTTTGGTTTCCCAACAAACTGTTGGCATAACTCACACCTGCGTACCCAATTGTACGCATCTTGGAATAGTGTGGGCCAATAGTATCGAGCTCGCAGAATCTTGTGAGCTGTTACAGGTGCTGAAAAATGCCCTCCACAAGCCAAATTATGGAAAGACTCCAAAAGTCTACCTTGTTGCGCTTTATCCACGCAACGGAGAAATACACCGTCAAGACTTCTCTTGTACAAACCATTGTCCCAAAGGATGTAGTTAACAGCTTTTAACTTGACAGTTCTCTTTTCCTTATAAGACAAGTGAGAAGGGCACTCACCATAGGTAAGGAAATGAGCGATATTGGAATACCACTCGTCAGTTGTAGTAACAAAAAGGACAGTTGGCGTGTCCACAACTTCTTCTTCTTCGTCCCCTGTCTCTTTTGGAACGTTATCTGTGATCAATTGGCACAAACCTTTACCGCGCACCAGCTTGGTAGGCTTGATATCTAGATCAAATTCTTGGATCTTAGCGATCTAATTACCCCTCTTTGTTTCGAACTCCTGTTGAGTTAGGATGGATTTGACTGTTGTATCAGGCACCATGACAACAGTGTGTGAGTTTAGAATATAGAACCTGAAATGCTTAACCGCTTTGACTACGGCATAGGCATGCTTCTCCATATTTGAATACTTCAATTCATGAGCTTTGAGAGGATGACTCATAAATGATATGGGGGATTCAATGCCTTCTTCATTCTGCTGAACCAGAATAGCTGAAAGTGTGTGTTCTGAAGCATAGCTATAGACTACAAAATCCTTACTGTAATCGGGACAAACAAGAACTGGAGCATGAGCAATAGCTTTTTTGATGTCCTCGAATGCTTCCTTACCTTCCATGGTCCAACGGAAAGTGGCCTTACCCTTCATCACATTAACAATGTGACGGGTTTTTTCTGCAAACTCAGGAATGAACCTTCGCAGAAAGTTCACCTTTCTGAAGAAAGAATGAACAGTAGTCTTACTTGCTGGCAGAGTGACACTTTGAATAGATTTAACCCTCTCCTGGTCAATCTTAGTACCTTCTCGGGATACAATGTGCCCAAGAAGCTTACCTTCCGTCACCCCAAAAACTGACTTCTTGGGATTGAGGGAAATACCATTTTGCCGACAGCGTTCCAGCACTTGTCGCAAATGATGCGCATGATCATGACGGTTTTTGGAGAAAACAGTCAAATCATCGAGATACACCACGATAAACTTACCCATTTCATCTCTGAAAGTAAGATCCATCGCTCTCTGAAATGTTGCGCCAGCATTGATCAGGCCAAAAGGCATTCTGTGATATGCGAATGTGCCCTGTGGTGTCGTGAAGGTAGTTTTGAACTGATCAGCTTCATTTACCTCCACTTGGTTATACCCTGAAAAACCATCTAACATAGATAGCATTTCTGAACCTGTCACTATTTGCAATACTTGGTCCATGATGGGCAAAGGGTAGTTATCCTTTAAAGAAGACTGGTTGAGATTTCTGAAATCAACACAGATACAGATTTCTCTGTTCTTCTTCCTTACAGGTACTATGTTTGAAACCCACGTGGAATGATGAATTGGAAAAATTATCCTTGCATTTAGCATCTTCTAAATTTCAGAAAGAATCGTACCTGATATCTTTGGATTGTATTGCCTCTGCTTCTGTTTGTAAGGCAACGATCCAGCCTTGAGAGGAATTTCGTGTCGAACCTCCTTAGGCTTGAAAGACTTCAGGTCATCATAGGAGTAAGCCAAAACATCAATGTAATGGCGGAGGAGGGTGATGAATTTGAATCTTTCATCATCAGTGCAACATTTTCCAATGTTGACCATCTTAGGATCTGTTTCCGTACCCAAATTGACCTGCTCAAATTCCATGGAAGAACTCAAATCCTGTTGTTGTTGCCGCTGCTTGATATACCTGTCATGTTTATCAAAGAGTCTCTCAAGGGAAACCAAACCTTTTGGGATTTTATTTCCTTTCAACTGTAGAAATTCTTCACTAGTCTGCGAATCTACCTCAGAAACATATTCACGAGGTGGTGATTCGCTTCCTTCAAAGTAAATCTCATCAAAACTATCCATCTTTTCTAGGAAAGCAATGATTTGATTATCGCCATTGAACACCTACCAATGGTCAGCGTTATCAGGTACACTTGGTCTGAAGACCAGCTCAATAGTGTACTTGCTTCCTTTGAAATCCTTGTGAGGCACCATGAGAGTGGCAGAAATAGCCAATGAATCTGCATGGTCATTGAACTCTCTTGGCACCGCTGAAATATTGAAAGCATCGAAATCTTCATTGCAATCCCATACGCGATTGTGATAGTGTCTCAATCTTTCATTTTTTGTTTGGTACAAATTTCTTACTTGACAAACTACCAATTTGGCGTCCCCTTGAGCATGCAGGATCTTAACACCTCTGGCACGCGCCGCTTCCAATTCGAGCAACAAGGACTTGTATTCGGTGGTGTTATTAGTATTGTCAAATTGTAGCTTATATGAAAAAGGTAAAATATCACCTTGTGGTGATATCAAGACCACTCCGGCTCCAGAACTGGTAGAGGAACAGCTACCATCAAATTCTAAAATCCAGACTCCATCAGAATTTGATTTCTTGGACTTCCTCTGGTCAGAAAATTCCTCTTCATCCGTGAGGGAAGAATCTGGAATTGCTATACCCTTACCTGAACTTTCATCTGAAAACTCTTCTGAGTCTCCATCTGACATATCGGAGCTATCACCCGATGTAGCCTCATCTGATGAATCGGAACAATCGTCAATAGATAGAAAATAGTTACCCATTCCTGAGGACTCAAACAAAATTTGAGCTTTGGGGTTTGATGTTTGAGTAACAATATATTTCACCTCCTTCTCAGGAAGCAGTTTCTGCATGACACCTTTAACAGGTATCCTAGCTTCAGACAAATCCATGTTCAACTCTCCACCCACATCCTTGCAGAAATTACGTCCAAGGAGGATGCCGTATGAAGCTGGGACATCAGCTACCAAGACTGTCATCTTGATTCTCTTATTCGGAAAAGCTGCAAATGCAAATTGGGCGTCCTTGATTTGACCCAAAAGTGGAACTTGCTTATTCTCCATAGAGAAACACCTCCCAAAAGTTTTGGTTAAGGTGAGGCCAAGGGCATCTGCCACCTTAGCAAGAATAACATTGTCTGAGGCTCCAGAATCTATTATGCAATTGCTCAACTTGTGACCATTCACTAGTAGGGAAACATAGAAAGGTTCAATTTTTATAGAAACCACAGGAGGAGTAGTAACAAGATTGTTTTGGGTAGGTTTACTTTTGGAGGAGTCATGAGTAGCTTTGGGAAACTCTTGTCCTGTAGGGACAGCTTTATTTTTGACATATTTGGCTAATCTATCAAATTGTTCAGGATTAGCCTGTAAATATTCAACTTCAGACATTTTTATCTTAGTTCTCCTAGCATGGTCTATTATATCAAACTGCTGAAAAGAATTAGATACGGAAGAAGAAAAACCATCATTTTGATTTTTGGTAGTGACAGCACTAGTCTGAGGAGTAGAAGTGGAAGGTACAAATTCATTAGAAGCACTTACTTGTTTATTGACCACCGGGTCTTTTGACTGGAAAGGTAGTGGAGTCCCCTGTTTAGCGATTGAAATCGCCGGTTGAGATTCTTCCCTCACTTTCCCTTTATCAGCTTGAAGAGTTGACTGATTTTGAGACATAGTGAAAACAGCATATGCTCCTTCACTCACTTCTCCTTTTTCAAATTCGTCCTGGTAGTTCAGAAAGCTGATGGTAGAGTCGCCAGCTATCTCTTCTTCTCCTTCTGTGAAGAGATTAGCACCATTTTCATATTCCAACTCGGGTTGGAAAGAAAGTTCATTTTCCCCTTCATAGTATCCAACAGCAGAGTTGACCGGCGCTGCTTCAATAGCAAGCTTCCCCTGTGTAGGAGGAAGATGGTTTTGCTGTCCTTGATTCCTAGCAGCATTGCCTTGATATGAATTATTTGGAAATGTCCTCCTTGGTATATCTCAGTAAGAAGGAGGTGCAGATATACCTTGGGACATTTGTCTTTTGAGAGCTAGCAATTCATTTGCTAGCTTTTGTACCATGGGATCTGTGGTGCTTGTGGAAACGTTCTCGGCAGAAGAGGAACTTTTATTTCTATTAGTGTCCCTTCTTATCTTACCCGCAAGGATAAGATCATCTTCTACCTCAGTTGCCAGAATTTGAGCCGCAGCAAGATCAGTAGGTGCAGCTCGCCTCAATAGGAAACTCACCTCCAGAAGCTGTTTGTTGATAAATAAACATTTGAGGTTTTCCGCTATGGGCTCAGTAGTGGTGGGAATCCTATTTCTCAATTTGTTGAACTTAGCGATGAAATCTCGCATTGGTTCATGAGGTTCCTTTTTCATCTGTGTCAGCTGTGCCAACAATGCATGAGCATCTTCCGCAGGTTTGAACCTAGCTTCGATCTTGGTTTTGAGAGTAGCCCAGTTTGTTATGGTCTGGGCTTGGAGGTGATAGAACCAATCTGTGGCAGCACCTTGTAGTGTTTCTACAAAGAGTCGCACAGCCATGTCTTCGTGCTCGACACCTATCACACCGCAGGCTATACAGAAAGCCGCAATATGCTCATCAGGATGAACTTTTTTGTCACCATAGAATTTGGGGAAATTCTTTCTTGAACTACGAGGTAGTTCGTGTAATGGTGGGGTCAAATTTAGAGGACCAAAGGTATTACCCCAAGGACCTTGGGCTACCATGACGCGCTGATTGAAAGGTGGTATAACAAACCTTGGTGGCGTATAAACAACCAAAAATCTATTAGCACTGGCAATAGAAACTTCACCTGGTATTGGGGACCTGGTGTTTGTAGGGGAAAACTCCTGGTGTGCTGAAGACAAGGCCGTGGAGTTAAGAATCCAAAATTATTCTGCTGCATCAACTCAAATGCAGGATCAATAATACCCTGAGCCCTCTTACTTCTGGTGTACCGAGAATCTGCCAGACTGTATTATACTAAACACAATATTGCAAGAAAATGGAAAAGAACTAAAAATGCTTCAACTCGAAGCGTGAGGCTTCAAGTTGTGCGTTCTTCCCCAGCAGAGTCGCCAAAAAACTGTTGGGTGAATATTTTGTCGTTAACTCACTAACGGCAAAATGGGTATATCAGCCACAGCTATGATGAGACAAAGTCTCTCCTCTCAGCAAGGGGAGGTTCCCTCTAATTACTTAACTTTTGCAAATCAAACAACTTATCAAATTTATGTACACTAAAAACTATGTTTGTGGTGGTTCCATCTCATCTCATTCTCTTTTTTCAGAATAGATGTTTATATTTCAAACTCTTGATATAAGACTCGTAGATTATCACAATATCACAGAAACACAAAGTTTTCTATTACCTCACTTATTACTTGTAAAGGGAAATATTTGAAGTAGAATGCAGTGCAAAGTCTTCACTCCTCCTCAAGATGATAAAAGTAAATCAAATAGAACAACTTGCAGCACAAAGTCTCCAAACTATTATATTTTCACAAACATGAACATATAACCCACAACTGATTTGATAACACAAAGTTTACCAGAATCAAATTAAGAGCGCTCTTCAATCACTTGTAATAAACTCCACACTTCAATTATTATCAAATAAGACTATGATAGCAAGACGTAAGAACAAAACTATCACAACACAAATAATTCCAAGACAAAGATTGGAATTGAACTTGCTTTCTTGTATTGATAAATATTTAAATATTGATTTTCACAAAAAGCACAAAGTCTTGATTTGCTTCTCAATTCGCCAGAGTTTCCTTGCAATAGACAAAAGATAGATATTTACAAAAGAGGTCCCCTTTATTTATAGGGAAAGACCTTGAGAAAATCTAGGAAATCTACAACTACTTTGACTTATTCAAAAATAGGAGTCCTTATTGACTTGGGACTTCCTATATTTTAACATGTAATTACATATTGAAAATGTACATGTAAAAATGTCCAAAATTGTTTTGAAAGTACATGTGAAAATTAGAAAATAAACTAAGGGGAAAAACCAGCTGCTTCAATTTGTGTCACCACTTTTTCTCACGTGGTGGTCATACATAGTGAAGGTCGCTTGCATTTCAATGCTATCTGGGTTGAATGTGTTTTTGAAGATCATCCTGGCCCTCACTATGGCATCCCTTACTGTAGTGATTGACTTGGCATGATTGGTTAACCTAGTTTTTAGATTGTCCAAGGTTAACTGGTTGTCTAAGAGGTTGTCCACAGAAGTTATTGAAAATGCTTTATCTTCAAATTCCTTTTGGAACATGTCTTCAAATTCCTTGACCATTTCTTCTGCTGACAGGAATTGGTTATCTTGTGATACCAAGTTACAAGGCAGTTCCTCCAACTTATGCAAAAGGTTGACATCATTTTCTTCACTGATTTCTTTTGCAGCCTCAAGATCCTTGATCAAATTCCTTAGCACACTACTCCTGTACATTAGAGCTTCCTTTGTTTCAGTGTATGAATCCCTGTTAGAAATGGTGCCAATGGATATCAAGGTACTTATTTTCAGCTTCCTCATTTCCACCCACTTATCATGAGTATCCTCTGTGCACTCAATATCTTGAGAGATGGCATCAATGAGATAATTGAGTTCTGCCCTTACTTTCCTCATCTTATTCGTTTTCTCAAATACCTCCGTGAGCAAAGAGATTCCCTGTGCTCGCATCCTGTCTAAGTACTCTTCAAGTACTTTTCCTCTGAGGTGAGTCTTTTCTGCCTTCAGAATGATGGGGTCTTCTACAGAAATGGCCTCTGGAGTAACTGCTTCTGAATTCAAAGTGATCTTTCTTACCACTGCAGTTAGCTGTTCTGCCTTTGCCTTATAATAATCTTTCATTTCTTTTTCCCTGTCGAACTTCTAGATCAGCATGTCCATGGCTGACTGCATATCATTTTTAGCGCTCTCATGGGTGATTTTACCCAATTCAACCCTAGAAATTGAGTAGTCATTCATATCAAAATTTTCGACAGTTGCATCCTATGGGGGTTTTTCTATCTCCAAAATTTTATGCCTCTTATCTTCAAGTACCCTTGAAAGGATCTTTGGTTTCTTCGGGGCCTTAGGTTTTGCAGGTATCAACTTAGTGAAATCAAAATCATCTGGAGAGATGACTTGCTTTTTTCTCTTTGGCATGTAAGCTGACAACCAAGGTGAAAGCAGAGAAGTATTCACATTGGAGTCCATTCCTACCGCTGGTGTTCCTGGAACTGTGCTTGTACTGGTGGTAGAAACAATAGGCGGGGTGTTGGTAAAAACTGCACCTGTTACATTGGCACTTGAAACTTGTTCAGTATTCATCACAAAATGATCAAACATAGACGTGTCCCCAATATCAAAAGATGAAGAAGACAAACTAGGAATTGAATCAGAAGAACAGAGAACATTTTCAAAAGTGCTGTGGGGATTATCGAAGATTATTTTAGGAGGAGAGGGGGATTTAGAGGAAGGAATGTTAATAGGGGAAGCAGGCACAGGGGGTGCAACAGGTGTATTGTCCTGTGGGGACAAAGCCTCTTCATCTTGTTGATCTAAATTCCTGTCTTCAACATCCATCTCTTCTGTAGCTGGCTCTTCAGTTGCCGGATCTTCAGTCGCTGGCTCCTCGACTTCCATCTCTTTTGGTTCAGGTTGCTCCTCAACAACTTTTTCTTTCTTCGTCACAAATCTGATTTTAGGTTTATGTGTTTTAGAGGATGATGGAGCATCACTCTTGTTCTTCATTCTATTTTCAACCTTCTTACCATTCTGCTCTTGAACTTCAGTTTCTGAACCAGTGAGGAATTCCTTCAGCATAATTCCTTTATCTTCCAGCCACTTATTGGTGTTAGCCAATATGGGCTCAAACCTCTTGCTTAATGAAGTGGACTCCTTTTGGGACCATTGGATTGGAGGTAAAGGAGTACTAGCTGTCTTTTCTGCATCATACCTGGCATCAACCAATTCCCCATCATCCACAAGGTCTTCTGGAATATCAGCAAGCCCCAGATATTCAATTTGTTCTAGAGACAGCCTACTATAGTTGAGTTTCTTGATATCTTCCTCTGTCCTCAAATCTATCCAGACATCTTCCACCATGGGTTCGTGAAACTGAGTTTTCCTCCTGATTTTATCCTTCACGCCCCGGTAGTCAAATTTTGGCCTCCTCTTGAATTGCTTCATGGTGACCAACTGCATTTCTATCTCCATAGCCCTTGCCTTTGCGGTAGTCAACACTGAATATCTACTGATTTCCACTGGAAATCTGAAGCCAGGCTTCTTGAGTTCCATTTGCTTGTTATGCACAACAATCATTTGTCTGCACAACTCCATCAAGACCAGTCTATCTGAAGGAAATCTAGGAAGCATATAAGGGTAGCCTTGGAAAAAGCCAACCCTCAAGTATGAAAAAGATGGAAATTGCAAAAACATGCAACCAAAGTCATTAACCACTGTCCATGCCTCGTCTGAAATTCTTCTCTGCTCCAGTTGGGGATCGAAAAGACACAAGAATACAGCAAAGAACGCATCATTCACTCTCCTGAAATGGTGAATTGAGCCTTTCAATGTCAGCTGAGAATAATACTGGTATACTGGGACTATTCTCCTATCCCCTTCTGATGATAATCCCAGAAAAATCCTCATGGAGGATGCAATGTATACCAGATAGGAAGTCATGAAGAATTTAGAGGTAGTGGATACCTTTGTCAGCTGGTCATGCAAAGCATTACTGATTTGTTCTCCCCAGAAAATAACTTGCTTTCCCTGGAGTATGACCTTAATGAAAGGGTACATCCATTCGTGAAATTGTGAAGAGGAAGACAAACCTCTTATCCTGCTAAGGAGGGTAATCAAGTCACCAACTTCTTCCACAAAATCACTTCGAGGAAAGCTACGTGGCCATCTAGACAAACTTGACCTCGCAATTTTCAACCATTTGTTGTTGATCACTTTCTTTGCTTTCTCTGGATTCTTGTCATATTCCTTTTGAGCTTCAACAAAGTCAAGCTTCAATACCTCTGTCGCAGGAGGACACATGAACACCTTGTCAATGAATTCGGGATCCAACCTGATTATCACATTACCACTGGCGTCCACCACGGCTCTAATATCTTTGTTATAGAAATGTGCACACTGAAGAACAAATTCTGTATTGTGAGCCGCCACCGGGAAGGATGATACCAGATGAATATTACTTTCTACTATCTTCCTCATCATAGCACTAGGGTTGCTTGACTTGGTTCTCTCTACAAACTCAGCCATATCAACATGGCCAATCTCTGTATCTCTAATGTCCTCTACATTAGAGTGGACTGAGGTGATTGGGAAAACACCTTGATATTTGTACTATAGCTTTTTCCTTCTTCAGGGACAAGTCAGTCATTTGGACGAACTTTTACCGAGGAGAAGTGTGATGTTGAATGAAGCTCCACAGAAGAAACTGCAACAGAAATCACGATCATGCAATTAGGGAAAATATGGGCAATCTGGGAAAATTGCATGTTGATGATCATGACTATGGGAATGCGCTTGAAAAAGGGCTCTAGTGCGAGCTGGCCAAGAATCAGAGGAGAAGCGGGCTCGGGAAATCAAAATTTGAAATTTTCCAGAGTTGGGAAAATTTGGGACATATTTGCACGGGCGGCAAAATTCGCCGCCCTTGCATTTATGGGTTTTGTATTATTTGCACTGGCAGCAAATTTTGCCGCCCGTGCATGTTGAAAGACGACTAAGAATTGGTATGAGTGGCAAAATTTGCCGTCGATGCAGGACAGAAGGAAAAGCAAATATTTATGTTGGAGTGGCAAAATTCGCCAACTCTGCATTTCAGTTTTGCTGCTGCTTGGTGTTTGGTCGGCAAATTTTGCTGACATCTCATGAGGGGAGTTTCGTATATGTTCTAGCGGCAAAATTTACCATCTTTGCTTTGAAATATAAGGTGAAGTCTTAGCAGTGAATTTCGCCGCTGTTGCATTTGAGTTTTGAAGGTTTTAAGTACGAAGGCCAAGAAATTCACCGACTAGAACTTGGCAAGGGTCACATATCATCCAGGCAGGCTCGGCGAAATCCGTCGATGTTACAATAGTGACATATTGCCAGGGTTTGGGGGAGTAGAAACCTAAGGGTTTTAGGGCAAAAACCCAGGGTGGCATTGATCGGGGTTTTAGGGCGAAAACCTAGGGTCGAAACAAAAAACGAAAATGACAGACCAAAACAAAAACAAAAACATAAAGAAAAACAAAAACAAAAGTCAAAACGAAGCACCTATGATAAACTGTGAATAAGAGGTAGAACGAAGAACGAGAGGTAAAACTTACCCGTTGAAAACCCTACGTTCGACGGTGATGAACGCTGACTGATCTCCTCAAGGGCGCGATCCAGCAATGTGAGGAGGGGTCTGGAGAGTAGCTCGGGAGAGAAGATGAAGTGATTAAATAACCATCGAAACACAATATATAACCCAAACACAAATGCTGAGCAAGTGGCACGAGTGGCCATTAATGGCACTGCGTGACCAAGATTCACAAAATCTCGCTCGAGCGGAGATTTCGGGCGTCAGCGCATAGGAGAAAAAGACAAATATGCTGTGGCGGCAAATTTTGCCGACTTTACATTTAAAACAAAAGAACACATGTAGTGGCGGCAAAAATCGCCGCCTCTACATGAAAAAAGAAAAGTATATGTAAAAGCGGCAAATTTTGCCGCTACTACACATGTTTTAAAAACAAGACAAAAAGCACATGAAGGAGCGGCAAAATTTGCCGACCTTACATGTGAAATCAAAAAGAGATATGTAGGAGCGGCAAAATTTGCCGCTCTTGCATATCAAGATTTCAAATTCGACTAACTCTTAAAAATGACTTAAGTTAACATTTTAACTGATTTACGACTTGAATGTTCCTCACAAATATCGAGAAACCTATTCACAGGGATGTCATAAACGAGTCTAGAATGTCAAAAGTCTTCGCGCGAGACGAAGAGAATCTTGTCTCGGTCCGCGAGCTTAGAGTGTAGATTCACGAAACGGACAAGTTTCGTGGGGGTTGTCTACAAAACCGAGCATAGCTAATTTTGAGAACAACACAATGTCTCTTGGCAGGTTGTTTGTGAATAATAAAAGCATGTTTAACACACCATTAAGCACATGAATGCACAACAACCAAGATTTTTTTGTTTTGTGAAATGACGTATGATTTTGTTTGAACAAGCACTTTTCACAACCTAAGGTGAGAATGTGACAATATTTGTTGAATCCCCTAGCTGCACCTATTCAAAGCGCGTAGCTCCAAGATCTTGGTAGCATTGGCTCCTCCTTACAATTGCACACACTTCTCACGCATACCAAGATCTAGGTTTCTTATAAGGCTTGTCCCTCACCAAACCTTTAGATTTTCCCTACTACCTTGGCTAAGAACTGGATGAATCGGGGCCACTTCAAAGGTTTCCCTTTTGCGCCAACAAATTGAAGGATTTTGGCTTGCTAAACAATAGTTTGTAGTAAGGGCATCCATTCAGGTGGTTATACGTGTGGCAGCACTACTCTTCGTTATGGAGTCTCCCAGCTTCCAAGGGTTGCGCCTTGGAGGGTTTTGGGGGAGGTTGGCTGTCGGTATAACACAACAACACCTGTCACTTGAGACTTTCATCCCAAATGCCTTATTTTATATAGCGGCTTAGAAGAGCTTGGATTTAGCTTGATTCCACTTGGGTCGTTCCCACCTTTCGAAGTAGGGTGGCAGGCCCTCTAAGGATTACAAAATCAATACAATCATAAAAATACTTTTGATCCCCAAGTTCACTCAAAGGTGCGAGGGGAGAGCATACATATTCTAAATGATTGTATCACACTAAGCATGGTTCATTTTAGATCTTTTAGATTTAAATGGAGTGTGGTTTTTGCAAGTTTTGTGATGAGCTTTTGATTCCCAAGGTCACCAAAATGGTACGAGGGAAGAGCATATGCTCTTTCATGTCACAAACAAAAAGAACACAAGACACTTCAAAAAATTAAGATGATTTTCTTGGTTACATGCGTGAGAGATGCAAGTTGTTGTTCTTTTTAACCAAGATGCTTTATGCAAATTTGTGGTTCTTTTTAAAGCCCCAAAATCGAAGTGTTTGATTTGTTGTTTGTTGGCACACAAAAGAGTAGATTTTTAGGGCACCAAAGCAAATGTTATTGGCATACACACTTCACACAAAAGGAGTTGTTTGTTTGTTTGATCAATTTTAAAACACCAAATTGAGGTGTTGTCTAACTAGGATGCCAAAAGAAAGGTTCATTTTAAGTCCCACATGGAATGATATTGTGCAAGAAAAACTAAAAGAACCCTACAAATAGTTTGTTAGTATCTTGCAAAGGATGATAAGAACCTACAAAAACCCTTGTCAGTGCCTGCATAGACAACAAAGTCAGTTTTTTCTAAAAATGGCACTAAAATAGGTATGTGAAAGTGCCACTACGGGCAGAACAACCCGACTTACAAGAAATGGCACTAATTAAACTTATGGCGCTAATTGAAGACTATGAAAGTGACAAAATACACGATAGTACTAATATAACTTTTAGTGCTAATAAGGCAGATGGAGCGCGACGATCCAAACGATAGCAAGGATAAAGGTATAGGAAGGCACTACTGTGCAACCTTTCAGGGCGTTTGGTTATCCTGCGGATGGCACCGATTTGGGTGATGGCGCTGATATGACACTGAACACATTCATCCTGCAAAAGATAATTTTTTCTACACAATGTAAGGGGTCAAATAGTAAAATCAGGGTCTTGTTAGCCTTGTTAGTCGGAGTAAATGAAAAATGAGATGATAACAAAGCTAAAGTGCCCTTTTAGATTCCTTGTAAAAATTTTGACATAACCCCCGTTGCAAACTTCAATATCTCTGTGTAAACCGAGCACGAATGAACACCAGAAATAGCAAGAAGATCTTAAAACCACAAAATGTGAGTGAATAAAAGAAGTGGAATGTGCTACGTAGAAATAGTGCCAAAACAGACAATGGTGCTGAAACCAGGTAGTGATGGCATCGCTGCGAGGGTATAATGGCGCTACACCTGCAAAACACATGTATCTCACACCAAAAACTCACAAAAACAAGTTAGACTGGACCTTGTGGGTCCCACCGGGCATGCCAATGTAGATTAGAAATGTAAATAGGGTGAAAATTCCAAACAAAGTGCAAATGAACACAAAGTTATACCTTACAAGCAAATCCAATCCCATCAAGGGAGGAAGGAGCATTTGCACCCAAAACAAACTCCTTGACAAAGATTACCCTAGACATTGGATTCCAATGTGAAATGCTTATTCAAATTATGCAACTCACTATCCTAGCTCAAGAGTGATTTTGGCATTATGTCTTTGCATAGAATTGGCTTCTCGAAAATGGCTTGGGAGAGGCTCTATTTATAGAGTTTTGGAGGGGATTTTGATCCAAGGGTGGAGATTGGTTGGAAAAGATCAATGGTGGAGGATGGAGATGATATGGAGGGCCTAGATCTAATTTGGGAAAATGGATGGCTATGAATAAAAGCCTATCTTTTATTCATTTGGGGAAGAGGAATTTATTAAATAAGTTATGGGGGGAAGATTATTCCCAAACAAAAGATTCATGGGGGGAAATGCAAGTGAGTTAAAAATTCATTTGGGGGGAAGTAGAGGTATAGGCATGGGAAAAATGATTATTTATTGTGATGTGGGATTTTAGGTGGATTAATTCCAATTTCTTTATTTGGAGAATGTGGGAAATTGGGTTAAACTAGGTTTGACCATCCAAATGAGGGATTTAGGGTTAATTAAACATTGGTTTTATTTAAATAACCCTAGGGCTAGAATAAATGGGTTAAATTAATTAGTTAACATGATTTTAACTAATTAATTAAATTTAGTGGGAAAAGGGAGAAAATGATTTAGTAAATATTGCATATTTACTAAATTCATTTGGCTAAGTTTGAAACTATTGAATTAATGAAATTAATTCAATAGTCTGGGCTAAACTGATGAAAAATGGGGAAATGAAGGGATTATTAATTAAATAAAATTTTATTAATTGGTTTAGGAGGGAAATTGACATGATTAGGGATATCGGGAGTCAGTTTGGTGGTCGAGACATTTTTAGGTGTCTACAATAGGATCTAAAGTTCACTACTGTCTTATTGTAGCCAAAGGTGCAACACATACACCACATAGCAAAACATATAGAAGAAGATTATGATGCAGAAGGTACTACTCCGGTATCAACAAAGTTCACCATTTGTTATCCTGATTGTGGTGTTTGTAATGTTGCAGGGTGTATTTTCCCATTTTCATCAGAAGGTTTTTCTCCAATCCAAAGTTCCATTGCACAATGCATCATTAGTAGTAGCTCAGGGAATTTTTAACAACATTTTCAATTTCACAAGTTTCCAATCATCATTGGACAAATCATCCTAAAAAAATAAGAAGAATATTCCATTTTAGACATTAAAAAGTTGTTTTATCAGCCAAAAATGAAAAGCACAAATGTTTAATTAGTATAAAATGTATAATAGTAAATACACTGTAAAATTATGTAATGTGGATATCAAATAGCCTTACCCTGTAGTTTTCTTTCAATATATCTATGGATCTTCTAGTGAAATGACTCACAAATTCATCCTCCATTTCAAAATGCCTACCAAACATTTTTTTGTGCTTCATTAGTGTTGCTCCCAACAATCTGTAAAGTTCATATGATAATTCATTAACAAAAACATTTCAAAAAATAGCATCCAAAATCATATAAAACTATTAACAACAAAGACAACTTCTCAAAATACCTTCATGGCCACTTTTTCACCCTTCTTAGCCATTTCAATAGATTTATGATTGTTCTCAATTGAGGCTATTTTGCCAATATCTATGAAATCTTTTGTGGGAACACATAATGGCATGCCAATCTATAGATGCAATCACCACATATGGCTTTATACAAACCAGAAATGATACAACAATCTTTTACATGCATAAGTCATAACACTGAAAAGACTAGGTTTAGATACTGACCCTTGCAATGCCTTCAAGAATATCAACACCAACAATTATAGGATCCTTCTTGTTAAAAATACAATTTGGCAAAATGCTCAGTACACAAGGGAAAATGACATCTTTTGTAGCCTCTTTTTTCCTTTCTTCCTTAAGATTGTCCATATACACTTTAAACTAGTCAAATAGATGATAAATAATGTCTACTGCAAATATCTTGACACCAACTTCATCTGCAAGCTCTCAAGCTTCAGGAGTACTTTTGACATCAAATGCCAAAATTGTAGCATACTCTTTCTTCTTTTTCTCAAGCATTACACTCGCACGCATGACATCTTTTTTATGCACAGGCCCAATACCAATTTCACTAATTGGGATGCTTACAGCTGGGGTCTTCAAGAACTTAAGTAAAGCCTCCAAAGATCTAAGAGTTGAAGCTTGAACATAAACTCCTTCCCCACTCTTGTCAATTCAAGACATTACATTATTGATATCTTGCATTGCTTCTTCCTTAATATCCTCTAAATCATTATCAGGTCCAACAACATATAACTAAGTTCCTGCTATGGCATGCTCAAGACCCTGAAATTAAGAAATTGCAGCTAAATTTCATTGTCCACATATATTTGATAAAGTTATGCTCATATACATAAAATTATTATCCTAAAATTTGATACCTGAGCGGTTATCTTGATTCCCTGTGCAACCTTCAACTCCTTATGATGTTGATAGGATCCCTGAAACTAAAAAACATCTTAAGCTATGGAATATATTATATTAATTTAACAATATGATCAATGTGACATGGTTTGAGTAATCTAAATTTGAGGTGTAGATTATTGTATTCTACCATAGTAGATCACAAATACCACCCATTCTCCTTTACTTTAAAAGAGCATTTCAATTTTTTTAACGCCACATGTACTCTATTAAATAATATGGCACCATACGGCTTCCAAGAATACATACCACTATGTAGGTTACCACAATGGACCACTCCTAAGGGACATTTTAAATCAGGATCAAAGTCACCTAGATCTTGAAACCAAAAGGTAATCCCTTGGCTTTTACACCATATATATCAATTTTATCCACCCTATGTCCTGATGTTTCAAAAGGTAACTCTTGGTGCCTATAATTTCTCATACTGTCTGACCATTCAATATTTACAAACTATTTTCTATCTTGAACAATTTCTATATCCAAGGTTGACTTGATGATGCTATAGTATGGTAAGCTTTTACCAGAGTTCCAGCACAAGTTTTGGGATATAACATTTATTATTTGTTAAGTTACCTAAGTAGCAGAAAAATAGGGCATTTCCAGGTACTATTCATCCCAGAATCAGATTTGGAATTGGATCGCCTATGGAATTAGGCACGGTTGGGATTTTTTGGGCCTGAAATGGTGTGGAATCATTAAGGTATGAACCTCAGTGACTCTAGGATAGACGTAGCATTTTGAAGAAGTTTCTATGATGATTCTAGAGGTAGGTAAAGTTTTCAATGCACTTTTTTAAAAAATTACATATACAAACAAGCTACAACATGCTAGAATTAAAAGATCGATTCAACATCATGATAACCAAAGGCCATCAACAACCCTGACTTGGTTAATAATCCAGCTTAAAACTAGACAGTCAACTAATAAGAAACTCATTGGCTCTATTTTGACAATGAGTATAATCCATTACAGAATATAAGTCCATGCCACTGGCATCGAAAAACCTAATATATATCAAGTTATAAGATATCAAAACTATCTAAGAGTATATATATAAATATAATAAAAAATTTCATAGTTGTCTAAGAGTTTCCAACTCTTTCAAATACACCATGAAAATTAAGATCCCTAAACAACACATTCAAAATACTGCATAAAGTAGCGGGCCAAGATGTCTAACAACAGGTACGTGATAAACATCAACTATGCCATTTTTTGTAAATATTTTAGTGGCCACCATGTGAAGGTTCCTTCTTTCTCTTTCAGATGGACAACCCCATCTATTTTGTCTTCATAAGCAAGTTTGCATCCCCTGTTCCTTTCAAGTTGACTCCATGTACAATAGATAGTGAGTGAATCTACCCAATGCCCACAGCAACACCATCACACAGTTCCAACACCCTAACTTTATCCCCTTCTTGGAGTTTATCAATACATATCTTCAAAAACAAAAAAAATATACACATTTTATTGAAATACATAATAATTATTATATAGGTAAGGATTACCCTTATTTACATAATAAAACAACCATTACTTATGTTGGAACAAAATTTTAAAACCCTAAAATTTTGTTAATTCCAGCCATTATTCCAAATAAAGTATTCTAATGTCTCACCTGTTATGACCTCTCAAAAATTTTGTACATTTCCATCCTACTTGATCTTTTCACTTGTATATGACTATTTCTTAATAGACATTCATGCCAAAATTTTATTCCATTTATTTCCCAGGGTCACATAACATGGTCATTTTGAGGAGTATGTAGTTATTCTTAATTATTTCTATGTTTTTGTAGTTTAGAGCAATCTTGTAGGTCATCCTCATTATCTTGGCGGCAGTGCAAGAACTAGAGCAACAAGAATCATGTATACCACACTCCCACTGGAAACATACAAGTTGTTCATGGCATGGCGGTAGGAAGGGCTTGGTCAACCATGTATACCATGGTCCCTCGAAGGTCTCACCACTTGGTTGCAGCTTGAAGATAAGGAAGAGAGGTCAATATAAACTGATCCCATGGTTCCGCATTGGTCTAGCAAGTTGTTCACAGCATGGCAGTAGTAAGTGTCCAAGTTACTGGGCTCTCGTGATGGCTTTCAAAGAATGTTTAAGCAAGGTGGTAAGCAATAAAAGTTGGCAACATAATCTCACTGCAATAATGAGAACTGGCACTTGCGGGTTGACGTTAATGGAAGAAAATGGACTAAAGGGGGCTATAAGCCTTGCGATCCCACTTTGTTTGAGCATAAGGGCTGAGGGTTGGCGGTAATCAAGAAAAGTGAACAAAAGGCATTGAAGCTTATCGCCATCCCGTGATTGGTTTAAACAAGCTATGTGGTAGTGTGGTAATGATAATAAATGAGTAAACATACTCAGTGTGGGTGTGCGATTATCGAGAAATTTGAAAGATCTTGTCATTTCATCTGATCGTTGGATCAAATTTGATCAAGGGCTTATATTTGAAATGAATTGAATGTTGAAATTTTATAATCTCGTGGCACGAACAAAAAATAATGGTGGAATGATGAACATTCTAGCTCAATAAAATCTAGAAATCTCTCAGCATTTACTCAGTTCAGAGATTGCAGATTGGCTTGGAGAAGGCACCCAGTTTGGTCTATTCTTAGCAAGCTTTGAATTGTTCAAGTAAGTCCATCTCTACATTCTATGGAAGAAAGTTTGAAGAATCTTTGCTCTATTTCAATTCTCCATGCATTTTCTTGAGTTGCGAAACCCTAGTTTGTATAATGGCACCCAAGAAGTCTGAATCCACAAGTAAGACCAGTAAGCCTAATTCTGCCCCTAAGAAAAGATCACTACAACAATCTTTGCTAGATGTTTTACCCAATTCAATTGACAAAGGTCAAAATAAAGTATTTAGGGATGTTGCTGAGGGTTGTAGGGATGCCATAATTCCCATTTCTAGCTGGAAACTATTTTGGTACTTTTGTCAGAAGAATGATGGTCAGGGACTGGTGGGCAATCCATGGAAGCTAGATTTGGCCAAGCTAATTGTTTCAAATGTATTCATGGATGTGGAACTACTTCATACTCAGGCACTACACTACCACCCGACTACTAAAACAGTAAGGTTGCTGAATGGATCTTCTCTATTGAGAATTGACAGAAATGCTATAATTGACTATTTTATGTTGAACAAACAAGCTCTCACCAAAATTGACTTACAAAAGATTGAACAAGAATACAAAAGTTTGAGAAGAACACTCAGAAGTGATGAGCTACTAATATTTATGAGAAGAGGTGCAAACAACATGATAGTTGATATTCCTTCCAATGCAGTCGAACCATTCCTTGTGGAAGATTTTGTAGTCCATTTCAAATGGACCTATTATGCATTGTACCAATTACTGGGAATTGATGCTGATCAGAGGATGCTAGTTAATTTGATGATGATGGCTATGAAGATACAAAATTCAAAGGTGAACATTGAGTATGATTTTTCCTCATATATTGCAAAGAAAATACATGATGGATTCATCCGTGTGAAGGAAGATAAGAAACCCTTGAATGCCAAGTTTTATTCTTTGGTTTGACACTTGATCCTATATCAAAATAGGAGTAAATGGTCAAGTAAAATACACATCAACATGATTGACAAGACAAGGCAAAGAATGCCTACTCAATGTTGGTGTTACATGTGGGATTCTCATTGCCAGACTGGTAACTATAATGTATTTCATAATGAATTTTCTATGAAAATAATGAATTCTTTTGGTAATTGGGTCCCCATATTGTCACCAAAAATTAGGGTAATTATGATACCTCTTGCACATAAACTAGAGCAAGGTCATACTTTCAATTATGTTAATTGGTTCTTCCTACCAGAGCACATAATAATCAGAGTATATGATTTCCCCCAACCACCTCACAAATTGCCAAAGTTTGTTTCTGATAGAATTGCATTCTTGGAATTCATGTGGCAAATGATGTGGAGGGAAAAGGAAGTGATGAAAAAGCAGAAGAAAGGTCCCTTTTTTCTTGATACCACTGTCTTTGGAGATTGGTCAATTGGTTCAGATACTCTTGAGGAGCTGTAGACCTATTTGAAGGCCGAGTACTCTTTGGAATCTAGTGTTGAAAGAGTTTGTGACCCTGAAGGTCATATGGACTTTGTGAGACAAGTGAACTTGACTAAGATGGGCATCACCCATCAAATTGTTTACGATGAGGATGTGATAAGGAACCTGGTTACTTTTAATGAAGTGTATGGTAGGAAGAGGAAATGGGAGATCCTAAAGAAAATTGAAGATGACAAAAAGGAAAAGAATCTAATTTTTGAAGGATTTTTTGTTGAAGAGAAAGATCGTCTAAAGATGATTAATACAATGATTGAAAATTTTGAAAGTATTTATGCTAAATCTGAAGTACAGTCTACCAAGGCTACCAAACTTACAATGAAGAGGACTATAGGAATTGAGATTCATGATCTTTCCCCTGATGTCATATCAGTTCAAGATCCACAGATCCCTAAATCACCACCACATAAAAGGTAGACAACTAAAGGCATGTCTCCTCTGGTCCCATATGAGATGTCTGAGGGTGTGGGGGATATTGATGAAGTTGCAAATATTTTGACACAATTGCATGATGGAGAGGAAGTTGATCAACCATTGGTTGGTCAAGAAATTGATGCACAAAGCCTAAGGCTAGGATGAAGAACAAGCCCAAATTGATCCAGAGCTATAGGAAGATGAAAGGGTGGTGGCATCATTGAGATTTATTCAAGATGATAATTTCATCAAGACTCCAGAGTTTCAAGATTTCTAGTTAAAAATGAAGATGAAGGAAGATGGGTGCTAATGAGTCTCAATATGATCAAATAACCACCTGAACAATCCAAGAACTAAAAGTTGATGAAATCAATGTGACTTCTAAAGAAGAAAGACAAATGGTCTTGAAGAGTAACATGTTGATCATCCCAAGTCTTGAATTGAAAAATGTATTCTTGCTTGACCAAGTTAGGAGTCAAGATGACCCTAATCTTGCATTTGAATTTGATTATGAGGAGGGAATGAGTGGATGTGGTTTCAACCCAAAGATAGAGAATCTTTCCATATGGATAAAACAAAAGTACACTAGTAAACCAAGATTGCTAAATGTTGTTCAGGAAATGAGGGGATCTACTGTGGCGAAAACCTTATGAGATACTTCAGGAACTGAGGCCTCTACTCTTATAGTCCATTCTTCCATGTCCATCCATGCAGTTGTAAAAAAAGTTGGAAAAAAATGTAGGATTAAGAGAAAACACAACAAGACATGATTGATGAAGTGAATAGGTTATTCATTAAAAATAGGCAAATGAAAAAGCAACTACAAGATGTGGGTTCTTCCCAGAGTCTAGAAATAGTTTCATATCAACCTTCTGTGCCACCAACAACTGGTGATGTCACAGTGACAATGTAAGAGTTTAATGCTTTGAGAACAAAATTTGAAAAGAAGTTGAGGACCTCAAGAAGCAAAATGAGGAAACAAAAAATGAGGCAAGGATCAAGGTCCTTGAAGTCTTTGAGAAAATTCTGAAATACAGGATAAAGCTGGTTGTGGATAAACTTGGGGATGTGCATGATTGCTACTCCATGTTATCTCAGGCCATTAAACAATTGCAAGTAAACTTTTCTATTTTGGAGCCACTGTACAAGAAATGGCAGCCTTCCTTGCACAATTTATTCATGCTTTGTAGGATACTTCAAATTCTGATGCTCCTACTGAATTGAAGCCCACAAAGTAGATGGTGACTATGATAATTGAAGAGAATCAATATGACAGCAGTGAAGACAAAAGGATGCAGGCCAAACTTGAATCTTTTTCTACTTTCAAGCATCAATTTATCCCCTCTATTCTGATAGAGGAAAACAACCTAGTTAAAGGCCTTGATACTTGGAAGGTAGAATTTAGAACAACAGTGTCTGTGGTAATGGAATTCTTGAAAAAGGAACAGGCTATAGATACTTTAAGCTTTAACATGATTTTGGATAGGGTCATAGCCCTAGATGCAGGATATGGAAAATTTGTAATTGATGTTAAGCCTATGTTAGATAAAAGATGGAAGGACCATTAGACCAATCTGTTCCAAATTTTAGAATTCAAATGGCCCAGTGACCTTACATTTGATAATTGGGAGTAGACATACTTGAAAAATTAATGTGTAGCTACAGGTTTAGGTGTAGAAGGAGCAAAGAGTAGTTTTGCTAGCGTCAACATGGAGAACAAGGAAAAAATTTTGACACTTTTTTGCAATAATAGACAGGGGTACAACACACTTAATAGATGTTGCAACATGGAGATGAGTACCTTGCCAGGCCTGAGGTCACAGGTGCTCTATGATGACTAGCAGATTCAGATCTTGGTTAACTTGCTTATGCCTTTAATTTCTCTTTATTAAACATGTTTAGTTACAAGAGGATGTGATTTATGAATAGTTGTGTTGGTTCAGGCCTGAAGCTTGTTGCTTCCCATATTTATAAGGGAAACCAAGGCCTAGACAATCATCATCTTTCAGCAAGACAATTTATATATTCCAATATTATCTATCCAATCATATTTCAGATTCAAGACATTACACTTCTATGATAATTTAATATTATAATGGGAAATGATGGTTAAATTTGTGGATATGTATGGTGTTCTGATTTCTATTAATATTCAAGTTCATAAGTTATTTGATTGTATTCATATTGGCTATTTCCAGTTATTCAAATCAATAGATTTATCAAGGCACATTTGTTGTCATTGTGTGGATGCTTTTAATTGGTTTCTATTAGAAGTTGATGTCATTCCCTTTAAGTGACTTACATTTATTGGTCTCTCTCTAGAGTTAAATCCTTTAAAGTAAATCATACTAGTGGGTTTTCCTTCAAATAGAATTAAAACAACTTACTTGAATAGTACTTACTTGCATGTGTGTTAAAACAACAATGACTACCATGAAAGACATAAAAATAATAAATAAAACTCACCTCAATTCTAGCTCCACTACTACTACTCTGAATATCATGCAGATTCTCGTCAAGACATTTAACATAATCACTATTATCATTGTCCTCAAGTTGTGCATCTTTGTAGAGAGCTCTATTGACAGGGCCTTTTTCTTTTCATTCTGCTTTCATATAATTTCTTTGTATGCCATTTAATCATCATGCAAAATTAATATAAGTCAAGTAAAGAATGCAAAAACTATAATTTTTTGTTCAAAATAATATTTTCTTTCACTCTTAAATGACTAAGTCAAGGTATTTTGTGAGATTCTTCCTTTATTGTAAGCAATAGATTCCAGTTTATGGGAGGATTCTTATAGTCATGAGCATAAGATTTTCAACAAGAAGGGATAGTCCCAGTCCTTTATATGATAAGGAAGATAGTAATGTTTTAAGTATGGGCCTAACTAGTGTTATCATTGATGTCAACATACTCCTGTTGCATTAATGATAAGGATTGGATGAGCTGTGTGCTGAGGATATTGAGAAAATTAGTCCTAATTAGGAATAGAGAAGAATAGTGAAGATAGTGAGGTAAAGATCCCAGCTAAGATGAAGATCAGAGGTTGTGCTTCAAAGGGTTTGTAGATATGTGTCTTAAGATGATCCAGTAAAGATTTCAAAGGTCTGCATGAAGATCTAAAGAAGTTATGGCCATTCAAGCAAAACTGGCTCTAGCAGATGTTCAGAGGTGACAGAGTAACACAGATAGGTCCGGTGAGCTCTAGAAATGTAATATCTTGTTTTGTGGACTTGGTGAAGTGTTTATGAAGTCAATGTGAATTGAAAACTCAATTGGTTCATGGTCTGGAGGTTAGCAAGCATCTATTCCAATATGACAGTGATGATAGACTGTGCTCTTGAGGTTCTAGATGAAGGAGAGAATGATTTCAATAAGAAGAAGTAGTGTGGATGTTCTTGGTGATTTAGGAAAGCTTGTGGAGGTCTTTGGATTGTGTCCAGTTCTTGTTGGAGGTTCGTATTGAATATTGAGCTCGCAATTGAAGAATTACTTCCAGATGATGATGTTCTTCCCAAGTCAGGCTGACTGGATGAGTTACACCTCCTACAGATGTTCTATGAAGAATGGCATGTTCCTAAAGGAAGATTAAAGTCTCAAATCTTTGTGGCCAATAGTGTGTTGATCTGCATGAAGTCTTTTTGTAATTAGTTATGTTGTATTTATGTATTTGCTCTGTAATGTATGTCGACTTGGATGATTATCCCTAAGTCGATGTCTTGTATAAATAAGGAGTTGTAAAGTCATTTCAAAAGTGTCTGTCTAAGATGAGAGTGTGGTAGAGAGGAGCAGAGTGAAAGGCAGAGTAGAAGTATTGAGCGTAATGGAACTGACTCAAGCATAGTGAAGATGCTATTCTTTAGTTCAATTTTGTAATACTTATTTTTCTGTAGACATTGTGTCTCCTGTAGGCAATGGGCCTCTTGTGAGAAGTGTGCTTGGGTAGTGAGCCCTAATTGGCATGTGCCATTTTTTTCTTTCTATTCTTCTAATAGAGAATACAATCCTGGGTTAGTCACCCCGTGGTTTTTCCCTTAACTGGGTTTTCCACATCAAAAATCTTGGTGTCATATGTGTTAATGTGTTTTTGCTCTTGAATTGTTGCATTATATTTCCATGATTGATTTATTATTATGCTGCTAAATTAAGAAAGGGTTTAAGTGATTAATTGGAATAAAGTTTTGGACAACTAATTCACCCCCCTCTCAGTTGTCTGTCCTAATTATAATAATTGGTATCAGAGCCACGTTCCTCTAAAAGGAGCTTAACTACTTGAGGAGATCCAAAATGTCATCCTACAAGAAGGATAGTCTGAGGTTTGATGGAACCAATTTCCCTCTTTGGAAAAGTCGCATGGAATGCCACTTGCAATGTATGGGAATGTAGTATTGGATTATGGCTTCAAAGAAGTATGATCCCCCACAAAATGGTCCGTGCACCGTAGATGAAATCAGAGATGCTGAAAACAATCTGCAGAATAAAGAAGCTCTTCTAAGTTCCTTATCTAATTCAGAGCTGACAAATGTTGTTGATCTAAAAACTGCATATGAGATTTGGCAAAAACTGGAACTTCTGCATGAAGGAGACAAGTATGTTAAATGTGCAAAGCTACAGAGTCTAAAAAAATTCAAAAACTTGAAGATGAGAGAAGATGAAAATATCCCTACATTTATGCCCAGAGTAAATGAACTTGTTTGTGGCATTAGATGTGTTGGTGGAGTCTTGGATGAAGATGAGATTGTTGGCAAAGTTCTCAGATCCCTTCCTGATTCTTAGAAATACAAGGTTGCTGCCATTGAAGAATTTAGATCCTATTTAGGTATCAGCAGAGATCAATTGGTTGGTAAATTGGCTACATTTGAATTGACAGAGTTTGGAGATGTCCCCCCCAAGACTGAATCTGCATTCAAAGCTAGTGCCTCTATAAAAGGCAAACAAAGGTTTGATCTGGGAGAGAACTCTTCAAGGAAACTATCATGTTATGAAAAAGCAAGAAAAGACCTAGAACAAGATGAAATAGAAGCTACTCAACTTAAAGCCCTTATTGCAAAAAGACTGCCAAGAGGATCCAGTAAGTATGAGGGGAAATTGCCTTTTAAATGTTTTAACTGCAATAAGATTGGCCATTTTGCCTCAAAATCTCCAGAAAGATTTTCAAGGCCAAATCATAACAGATCAAGGTTTCAAAAGAATTGTTACTATGTCCATGAAGATGATGATGAAGGAGTAACAAATGATGAATCAGAAATAGGAAACAAATCCGAAAGTGACTAGGTGTTTATTGCCATCAAGGAAAAAGATCCAATGCCCTTTGAATCTGTCAATCATAAAATTGTAGAAAAAGCCCTAGTTGCCCAAGTTGAAGAAAAGGATGATTGGGTCATTGACAGTGGATGCTCCCACCATATGATAGGTGACAAAAATAAGTTCATAGATTTCGAAAGGTATGAAGGAGGAGTGGTAAATTTTGGTGATAATTCTGCTGGCAGAATCAGAGGTAGAGGAACTATTTCTTTTGATGGAAAGAACAAAACTAGTAATGTATTGTATGTTGAAGGATTGAAGCACAATCTTCTTAGTGTTGGACAGTTGGTGGACAAAGGCTATGATCTTCGATTAAAAATGGAAAATGCAAGATCTTTGGAAGTTCTAGAATAGAGATTGCATCCGGTACCCAGACTAAAGGTAACATCTTCCACTTGGTTGGTACTGGTAAAAGTTGTTTATTTGTTCAAATTGATTAGAGTTGGTTGTGGCATAGAAGAATGTCTCATGTGAATTTTGATAATATCATTAAAATAAGCAACACCTAGGTTGTGAGAGATCTTCCAAAACTCGTGAAACCTACTAATAGTTTGTGCAAAGAATGCTAGTTGGGTAAGCAGAGCAGAGTCACATTTAGAAGTAAGGAACAATCTTCTACTGGATTATTGGACTTAGTTCATACTGATTTATGTGGTTCGGCAAGAATCAAGAGTGTGCAAGGTGATAGATACTTCATGCTATTAATTGATGACTACTCCCGGATGATGTGAGTAACTTTTCTGAAAGAAAAATTAGAGGCTCTTGAGAAATTCAAAATATTCAAGGCTATGGTAGAGAAGGAAATTGGACTAAACATAAAATGTCTGAGGTCTGATAGAGGGGAGAATTCACATCCAGTGAGTTCATAGAATTCTATGAGAACATGGAATAAAAAGACAGTTGTTTGCTCCTAGGACTCCACAATAGAATGGAGTAGTGGAGAGAAAAACCTAAACCATCCAGGAAGCATCTAGAACCATGATGATGGAAGCAAGTGTTCCTCAGATCTATTGGAGAGAAGTTGTAAGCACTGCAGTCTATACTCTCAATCGACTACAAATTAGAAGCAATACTGGTAAGACTCCTTATGAACTTTGGTTTGGCATCACTCCCACTGTGAGGTATTTCAGAGTCTTTGGTAGAAAATGTTACATTAAAAGAGATGAAGATCTAGGAAAATTTGATGCTAGAAGTGATGAAGGAATATTCTTGGGTTATTCTACTCAAAGCAAAGCATACCAGTGTTATAACAAGAGATTAAGGAAGATTGTCGAAAGTACAAATGTGAAGGTTGATGAAGGTATTGAAAAACATTCAAAGTTTTATGAATATGATGAAGATCATCAAAGTAATGTTTTTGTTCAAGAAGTCCAAGCTCCCTCTAAAATTCATCAGGAAGAAGAGATAAGCTTGAATGAACCTGTTCAAGAATCAGAAGTGCAAGAAACTCCCAAAGTTCCTAGGTATGTAAGACTGAATCACTCTGAAGATCAGATCATAGGTGATAAAAGAAAAGGTGTACAAACTAGAAGAAGGATTGCTCAAGATTCAGAAGAGTATTGTCTGATTTCAAAGATTGAGCCTAAGACAGTGAATGAAGCTTGCAATGACAAAAACTAGACTAAAGCAATGGAGGAAGAGCTAATGCAAATTGAGAAAAATCACACTTGGGATCTTGTTCCCAAACCTAAAAAAAGAATGTGATTGGAACCAAATGGGTCTTCTAGAATAAACTGAATGAAGATGGTGAAGTAGTCAGAAACAAAGCCAGATTGGTCTGCAAGGGTTACTCTCTAATAGAAGGAGTTGATTTTGAAGAAACTTTTGCTCCGGTGGCCAGAATTGAAGTAGACAGGTTATTTCTTGCCTTTGTTGCCTTCAAGGACTTCAAAGTATATCAGATGGATGTCAAGTCTGCCTTCTTGAATGGTGACTTGGAAGAAGAAGTTTACATTGAGCAACCAGATGGATTTCAATTATCTAATCATGGTGATATGGTCTGCAAGTTGAAGAAAGAATTGTATGGACTCAAGCAATCCCCAAGAGCCTGGTATGAAAGATTGGATAAGCATCTTTTGAAGATTGGTTTCAACAAAGGTACTGCTGACAGTAATTTGTACTTCAAAATTGATCATGAAAATATCTTGATTGTTGAAGTATTTGTTGATGATACCATTTTTGGAGGAAGAGATAGTTTGTGCAAAACTTTTGCAAATCAAACGAAAAGTGAATTTGAGATGTTCATGCTTGGGGAAATGAATTTATTCTTGGGTCTACAAATCATTCAAACAAGGAAAGGAATCTTCATTTCTCAGACCAAATATGTGAAAGAATTGTTGAATAAATTTGGGATGGAAGAATCAAAACCAATGAGTACTCCCATGGCAACCGGATGTAAATTAAGCAAAGATGATGACTCTCCTAAGGCTGATCAGAAAAAGTATAGGTCAATGATTGGAGGATTGTTGTATCTCACTCAAACTAGACCTGACATTATGAATGATGTTGGTCTTGTTGCTAGATTCCAAGCTGATCCTAGAGAATCTCATGTCATGGCAATCAAGAGGATTTTTAGATATCTAAAAGGGACAGTTGAGTATGGTTTGTGGTATCCTAGAGATCATGATTTCTCTCTTCATGCATATACAGATGTGGATTGGGCAAGAGATGTGGATGACTGGAAGAGTACCAGTGGTGGAGCATTCTTTTTGGGGAAGAGATTAGTTTCTTGGCTAAGCAAGAAACAAGAGGCAATATCTCTGTCTACAGCTGAAGTAGAATATATTGTAACAGCAGGTAGTTGCACTCAAGTTTTGTGGATGAAGCAAATGCTAAGAGACATCAAAGTGGAGTATGAGGAACCTATCACAATCTTCTATGATAATTCAAGTGCAATAATTATATCTAAGAATCTGGTGTTGCACTCAAAGACTAAACATATATCCATCAAGTTTCACTTTTTGAGAGAGCAAGTGAACAAGAATGAAGTTAGATTGGAGTTTGTACCTTCCAAGGATCAGATTGCAGATATTTTTACTAAACCTCTTCCTAAGGACTCTTTTATCTTAGGGAGAAGTTAGGGGTTATTACCCCTCTGGTTATGAACTAAGGTGCACTGATGTGCATCAGTCTGATGAATTTCACAGTCATATCTTATGGACTAGATTGATGTTTGGGAAGCTGCTACTCAGGGGGAGTAGCTGGTATGATTCTAAAGTGATGCAAGTATGTGCCCTTTGCCATTGATGTCAAAGGGGGAGAGAAGACATGTGAAAAACAAATAATTTCTGATCAAAGGGGGAGTAGGAAAGGAAGAGAAGACATGTGAATGGTTGTTGCTAATAGGGGGAGTTGTGACAGTAAGGAGAAGTTCTTGTCTTGATGGTTAAAATATTTTTTCACATCATATGTTGCCATCAATGACAAAGGGGGAGATTGTTGCAAGTATGGGCCTAACTGGTGTTGTCATTGTTGTCAACATACTCTTATTGCATTAATGATAAGGATTGGATGAGCTGTGTGCTGAGGATATTCAGAAAATTAGTCCTAATCAGGAACATAGAAGAATAGTGAAGACAGTGAGGTAAAGATCCCAGTTAAGATGAAGATCAGAAGTTGTACTTCAAAGGGTTTGTAGATATGTGTCTTAAGATGATCCAATAAAGATTTCAAAGGTCTACATGAAGATATGAAGAAGTTATGGCCACTCAAGAAAAACTAGCTCTGGCAGATGTTCAGAGGTGACAGAGTAACACAAATAGGTCCAGTGAGCTCCAGAAATGCAATATCTTGTTCTGCAAACTTGGTGAAGTGTTTATGAAGTCAATGTGAATTGACAACTCAATTGGTTCATGGTCTGGAGGTCCACAAGCATCTAATCCAATATGACAGTGGTGATAAACTGTGCTCTTGAGGTTCCAGATGAAGGAGAGAATGATTTTAGTAAGAAGAAGTAGTGTGGATGTTCTTGGTGATTCAGGAAAGCTTGTGGAGGTCTTTGGATTGTGTCCAGTTCTTGTTGGAGGTCCGCATTGAATATTGAACTCGCAATTGAAGAATTACTTATGGATGATGATGTTCTTCCCAAGTCAGGCCGACTGGATGAGCTACACCTCCTACAGATGTTCTTGAAGATGTTCTGTGAAGAATGGCATGTTCCTAAAGAAAGATTGAAGTCTCAGATCTTTGTGGCCGATAGTGTGTTGATCCGTGTGAAGTCTTTTTGTAATTAGTTATGTTGTATTTATGTATTTTCTTTGTAATGTATGCCGACTTGGATGATTATCCCTAAGTTGATGTCTTGTATAAATAAGGAGTTGTAAAGTCATTTCAAAAGTGTCTTTCTAAGATGAGAGTGTGGTAGAGAGGAGCAGAGTGGAAGGCAAAGCAAAAGTATTAAGCTTAATGGAACTGATTCAAGCATAGTGAAGATGCTATTCTTTAGTTCAAGTTTGTAATACTTAATTTTCTATAGACAGTGTGTCTCTTGTAGGTAGTGGGCCTCTTGTGAGCAGTGTTCTTAGGTAGTGAGCCCTAATTGGCATGTGTCATTTTGTTCTTTCTATTCTTCTAATAGAGAATACAATCTTGGGTTAGTCACCCCGTGGTTTTTCCCTTAACCAGGTTTTCCACATCAAAAATCTTGGTGTCATATGTGTTAATGTGTTTTTGCTCTTGAATTGCTGCATTATATTTCCATGATTGATTTATTATTATGCTTCTAAATTAACAAAGGGTTTAAGTGATTAATTGGAAGAAAGTTTGGACAACTGATTCACCCCCCCCTCTCAGTTGTCTGTCCTAATTCTAACAAGTAAAAGTTGTAAGATGGCAGTCCATATCTCTGTCTTAGGACAATCCATAGCATGGAAGGTATAGGAGAAGATAAAGAGATGCAACAACTAGTAGGGTTTCACCAAACAAAGAGAAGAGATAAAGGCACTATCAAAACCATTAGACAATGACCAAGAACCCTTGGAATGACAACAACAAAGTAGATATGACAACCTTGACTTTAGGATTAGTGATTAAGAGCTTTACTAAGACATACTCAAAGTGACTATCTAGAATGATAGAGTTAAATGTCATAATACAACATAGGAACATGTCATAAACATGACAAGGACAAGAATAATGAAGTGAATACTCAAGCAAAATGGTTTGAAGTAGAACCTGGTAAATTGCAGTATTGCATGTTTCTTTTGGTTCTATAAGTAGAACAGTGAGACAATTCATGATAACACATTTATGTAAAGCATCAATGATAAGGTTATAATGGCTAGAATTGTAGTATTACACATTGAGGGTAGGTTCATTCTTTGTTTATGGTATCCAAGAGCTATGATAACTATTGAAGTATCCAAAAAATGCAATCACAAGGAAGTATAACAAAAAAATGGTACAAGTTTACCCAATAACAAGCACACAAAATGAAAGGATAGTGTAATAAAGCATCTTACCTCATTTGCATCCATAATATTATGCTTATTCCATGTAGAAACTATATGCTTAACAGAGGAAGCCAACTGCGACAATTTCTCAGTGAGACCATGTAAGCAACTCATTATATGTTGGTACCCTTCATTTGAGTTGACATAATCTGAAGAGGCTCTTACTGGGTGTCTAACAGATGGCTCTAAAATCTCTATTGACGAACTAGATTTCCACTTCATACTACTGTTAGATTTACTAGGATCTAGTGTTGACATTTAATTGAGCATATCTTCCACACCTGCTTCTCTATTACTATTTTCCACCTAAAATACAATGTTAATATCAACATATAGTTAGTTCAATAAAAAATCAAAATAAATATTTAATGTAAGTTGAACCAAAAAGCCATACCCTTACCCCAAGTTTGTCCATTTTAGCCTGCAACCCACCTCGGCCAAATGTATATCCAGCTGCCACATTATCTCTTGCCCTCTTTACTTTATAACTCTTTGTCAAATATTCTTCAGAACACATATTTTCTTTCAATGTCTCCCACTATTTGGGAGATAGAGGGGAATCTAACCTCTCTTTTCCCTCCAAGATTGTTTTTTTACAATTGTATCTAAAATTGTTCATCAAAAGTCTCATCTTTTGCTTGTAATATCTTCTAGAGATTTGTCCACCAGTAGTCTCAAAAGCATTTTCCATTTTTTGTATAACATTTTCCACACTTCATGGATCTTGCTCTGCAAAATTTGATTTACAAATATCCAAATGGGCCCTACATCTCACACCTAACTCAGAGGCCCACCTTGTAGTATTTTTCCCAATGGGTTCACCATCTCTTGATACCTCAACCAAGAATGGCTTCTTGCCTTCTAATCTTCTTTGTTTTGCATTCCTCTTTGTAGATCTATATAAATCTTGACTCAATCTTTTTCTTTTAAAAAAAGTAGGCATATCTTCTATTAAACCACTAGCAATATCTTTGGCTAATTCACTAGTTCCATCAAAAGTTGTAGCAGGCACATCTTCTATTAAACCACTAGCAATATTTTTGGCTGATCCACTAGTTCCACCAAAAGTTGTAGTAGGCACATCAGATGCAAGTGGTCTCTCTTCATGACTTTCATTAACCTGAACTTCATCGTCCTTGGCCACATCAAGTGTGTCATGAGTAGGTAGATCAGTACCGATCTCTATAGATTTCACTTCAAATACATCCTTTAATCTTGAATAAATCACCTGCAGTTCACTTATTGTTCCTTTCCTCTCATTGTTTTCAATAATCTCTCTTAGACTTTGTGCTAAGAGATCATCATGATGTTGCACAACACCATGTGCTATATCAGGCTACACATCACCATGTCCTATATCAGGCTACACATCACTATGTGTTATATCAGGTTACGCATCATCACAACTATTCTTTTCACCAACTGCATTTGTACTTGAATCCCAAATGTTTTGGCTTCTACAAGTTGGTAGAACTATATTTTTACTTTCCTTTTGTTTTCTCTCTGCATTTTCTTCGCACTCTTTTTCTTTCCTATAAAATAAAAAATATCATATTATGTCTTATATACATAAACCACTTGCCTATAAAATTTCATAAACACAATCAAACAAATAATATACTACTTAGTGGATTTACAAATTGCCTATTTGTCAAACCAAGATGTGATAAATATTCACTATTCTTTGCCACACGTTCTTTATGAAAGCGCTCATAATCTATTAGTGGAACTTCAACAACATGATCACTATCATCTAAATTGTGCCTCAAAGTTGTTTTCCTCATTTCCTGAAGTCCAAATAAACAATAATATATAAATTAGCAACTTGAATCAGTAGAACAAGAGTGGAATATAAGCAAAGCCATTATTTTTAGTCAACTAGAGCATATAAACAAATGAAGTCATAGTATATAAGGATTTCATTTCCATTTGAATGATATAGTATATAAAGACAATCCCCATATGAAATACATTCACAGAGCATATAAGATGCATTCTTAGAAATTAGAGGAGATAGTCTATGACAAGTTACATGACATAGGATGATAGTATATAAGATGCATTATATGGAGGAGTAAAAATTTAGTAAGTAAATGTGGCACACAAATTGAAACTCAAAGGAAACTCTATTTGTTTATCCTTCTATTTGAGAAGAAACTAATTGCCTTTCTGGTAGTGTGAATCATCATTATTTCTACTTATATATGTTTGAAATAGTCCAGACAATTGAGAGGGGGGTGAATTAGTTGTCCCTAAATTTTAACCTTTTCTAAACATTTTAAATCTTCTTTATAATCATATTAATGATGAAGACATTTAAGCATAAATCAACACACGAGCAGAAACAACATGAACACATAACACCAGAATTTTGACGTGAAAAACCTGGTTAAGGGAAAAACCATGGTGGGGGTTAACCCACAAAAATATGTACCCTATTAAAAGTACTTAAGAAAATAGAAGGTACATGCCTTCGGGCGCACTGACCAGAGCTCACTGCTCAAGAAGAGGCTCACTGCCTATAAGAAATTATGATTTACACAGAGCTAATGAACTGAGAAATAGCATCTACATTCATGCCTGAATCAGTCCCTTTTAAGGCTCAAAAACTTCTACTCTTATCTTGAAATTCTTCTTCACTGACTCTTCACTCTATGCTCCCTTCGTTCCTCTTCTTCTCTGCTATGCTTTTGATCCTTTCTTTGGATTTAATTCATTGTACGAAAGGATGCTTTTCAACAACTCTTCAACAAGTATTTATATCCTTCATCAACCTTGGAATGATCAACAAGGTTGGCTAAACTTGATGCGGATCGTCACACTATCAGCCAAACACAACTGAGACTTGAATCTTCTTCGACAACCATGCCACGCTTCAGAAAAATGCTCTTAGATCATCCACAACATGCTAGGATCATCCGGTCAGCCAAGACTGGGAAGAACATCAACCTCAAAGAAGAAATCTTCAATCAACAAGATCAAAATTCAATGTGGACCTTCAACATAGTGCCACATGATCCAAACCTCCACAAGCACATTGAAATTACCAATAACATTCAATCTAAACTAAATTACCAGAATCATTTGTATCTTCCTCCGAAACCTCAAGAACACTATCTGCCATGACTGTCAAACTAGAAAGATAGCTTGCGGACCTCAAAACCACAAACCACTAGAGTTGATGATACACACTAACTTCCCAAACATGTCTTCAAATCCACAGACCATAGTATTTCACTATGGAGCAATCCAGACCAACTTACTGTCACATTATTTCTTTTGAATACTATAAAATTTAGTTCTACTTAGATGGCCATAAGTTCTTCAAATCTTCATGTGGACTTCTCAATTCTTAACTGGAGAAACCTCTAACAATCCTCTACATAGCCATATGATCCACATGCATTGATTGTCATTAATTTTCTCAATATCCTCAACAATCTAGTCTTCTATATAGACAACAAAATAGGATACAGTTGACACCAATGGCAACGAGGATATGTTGACATCAATGACAACACTACTTAGGCACATATTTGCAACAATATCCCTTTTTGTCATTGATGGTAACATATGATGTGAAAAATTGAATTCAACCATCAATACAAGAACTTCTCCCCCTTTCTATTCTCACTTTTGCAACTACTTTCTTTACTGCTCCCCCTTACATCAGCAACTAGTTTTTCACATGACTTCTCTCCCACTTTGACATCAATGGCAAAGGGTACATATTTGCTATCTTTTCTCCCTCTTTTCTTCAGGCTGATCCCAAAATTTGCATACTGACTACTCCCCCTTTGAGTAGTACCTCCTTAAAATCAATCTGGATCACAAGATATGAATGTGAATTCCACCGGACTGATGCACCTTAGTCCATCTTAGTTCTAATTAGGAGGGGTAATAATGCCTAACTTTTCTCTGAGATACTCAAAAGTATCCTTGGGAAGAGGCTTAGTGAAGATATCCACAATCTAATCTTTGGAAGACACAAACTCCAACTTGACTTCATTCTCATTAACTTTATCTCTCAAGAAGTGAAACTTGATAGATATATGCTTTGTCTTTGAGTCCAATACCAGATTCTTGAAAATACTTATAGCACTTGAATTATCACAAAAAATTGTGACTGGTTCCTCAAACACAATTTTGATGTCCTTCAACATTTGCTTCATCCACAGGACTTGAGAACAATTATTTTCTACTGCTATATACTCTGCCTCTGTAGTAGACAGAGAAATTTCCTCTTGTGTTTTTCTCATCCAAGAGATCAATCTTCTTCCCAAGAAGAATGTACCACCACTAGTACTTTTTCTATCATCCACATCTCCTACCTAATCAGCATCTGTATATGCATGAAGAGTGAAATCATTTTCCTTTGGATACCATAGTCCATAATCAATTGTCCCCTTGAGATATCTGAAAATTATTTTGATTGCCACAACATGGGATTCTTTTAGATCATCTTGAAATCTGGCAATAAGTCCAACTACATTCATGATGTTAGGTATGGTCTAAGTCAAATAGAGCAATCCTCCAATAATTGATCTATACCTTTTCTAATTTATCTTTGGGGAGTCATCATCCTTACTTAGCTTGCATCCAGTTACCATAGGAGTACCTACTGGCTTTGAATCTTCCATTCAAAACTTCTTCAATAATTATTTCACATACTTGGACTGAGATATGAAGATTCCTTTATTTGACTAAACAATTTGTAGACCTAGGAAGAAGTTCATCTCACCAAACATTGACATCTCAAACTCACTTTTCATCTGATTAACAAATGCTTTGTACAAACATTCATTTCCACCAAAAATGATATCATCAACAAAGACTTCAACAATTAGAATGTCCTCATGATTAATCTTGAAGTACAGATTACTATCAGTGGTACCTTTGTTGAATCCTATCTTGAGAAAATTCTTATCCAATCGTGCATACCAGGCTCTTGGGGCTTGTTTAAGTCCATATAATTCTTTTCTCAGTCTACATACCATATCTCCCTGATTAGACAACTAAAATCCTTCCAGTTGTTCAATGTAGACTTCTTCCTCCAAATCTCCATTTAGAAATGTTGATTTGACATCCATCTGATAAAATTTAAAATCTTTGAAAGCAATAAAAGTAAGAAATAATCTGATTGCCTCTATCCTTGCCACCAGAGAAAAAGTTTCTTCAAAATAAATTCCTTCCACTTGAGAATAGCCTTTACATACCAACCTTGACTTATTCCTTACAACCTCACCATCTTTATTTAGTTTATTCCAGAAGATCCATTTGGTTCCAATCACATTTTTGTCCTTAGGTCTAGGAATAAGATCCCAAGTGTGATTCTTTTCAATTTTCATCATTTCTTCTTCCATTATTTTAACCCAGTTTTCATCATTGCAAGCTTCACTTACCGATTTGGGTTCAATATTTGAAATCAAACAAATCTCTTCTTGATCATTAACAACTCTTCTCCTAGTTCAAACACCTCTATTTTTATCTCCTATGATTTGATCTTTAGGATGATTCATTCTTACATACCTGGGGGTTTTGGGAATTGTTTGAACTTTTGTTTCTCATCTTCTACATTAATCTCTTGAGTACTGGAGTTACCGGACCAATTTGGATCTGAGTTTGAATTTGACCTTGCCTTCCTTGACTTTGACTTTCATCTTGATCATCTAAATCATATCTGCAATACTTGGAATGACCTTCTTTGCTTTCATCAACTTTATCATTAGCACTTTCAACAATCTTTTTCAACCTCTTGTTGAAGCACTGGTAAGCCTTACTTTGAGTAGAGTATCCCAAGAATATTCCTTCATCACTTCTTGCAACAAACTTGCATAAATCCTCATCTCTTTTGATAAAGCATTTATTACCAAAAACTCTGAAATATCTCACATTAGGAGGATGAGCAAACCATAGTTCATAAGGAGTTTTACCAAAATTTCCTTTGATCTACACCCGGTTAAGAGTGTAGACAACAGTACTCACAACTTCCCTCCAATAAACTTGAGGAACATTTGTTTCCATCATCATGGTCCTGGTAGCTTCTTGAATGGTCTGGTTCTTCCTTTCCGCAACTCCATTTTGTTGGGAAGTCCTAGAAAAAGATAATTATCTTTTTATTCCATGCTTTTCATAAAAAGTATCAAACTCACCAGAAGTGAATTCTCCACCTCTGTCAAATTTTAGACATTTGAATTTCCCACCAATCTCATTTTCAACCATCATCTTGAACACCTTAAACTTATCAAGAGCTTTTGATTTTTCTTTTAGGAAAGTTACCCACATCATCTGGGAGTAATCATCAATCAGCAACATGAAATATATGTCTCCTTGCACACTCCTAATTCTAATAGGACCATAGAGATCAGTATGTACCAGTTCCAATCTCCCACTTGAATCTTGTTCCTTACTTTTGAATGAAATTTTGTTTTGTTTACCCAATTGATATTCTCTACATATACTATCAGGTTTCACAAGTCTTAGAAGATCTCTTACAACTTGAGTGGAACTTATTGACAATGTTATCAAAATTCACATGACACATCCTCCTATGCCATAACCAACTTTGATCTGTTTGAGCAATCAAACAACGTTTGCTAGAACTACTTGGGTGAGTGCAGGATCATGATGGGCCAAACACTACCCCTAAGTGGTAGTGTAAATGTGAAAATAGACTTAAGTAACTTCATGTTAAAAATTGAATGAGTTATCTACACAATCTAGAAATAAGGTAGTAATACAAGTTGTAATAAATTGAATGTAGTTTATGGGCTACTACTTTTTTTTGAAAATTTTAAAAATAGTTTGGTGAAAATTGGATATTTCAATGAAGCATTACTAAAAATTTCAAAAAAACATAAAAAGTATGTGTCATTCCGGCCAACCTAAGTATGATAAAAAGATAAAATTTTTCCTCCATGATTTGGATTTAAGTAAAGGACACGAGTGGATGTGACATATTTTTTTGAATTTTTTAAGTAAATAAATAATTATTTATGATTTTTTTACTGACTTTTTTAAAATATTAAAAATTAATTTTACAGCCAACCTAACTTGGTCAAAAATATATGAAAATCACAAATTTTAAATTTTAATGTATACCCAATAAATCCTAGAATGTGATGCATCTTTTAGATTTAAAAAAGGATTAATATGTTAAAAGTTATGGATGTTTTTCAATATGTATATCTATCAGGAAATCAGACATAGTGTATGTAGAAAATTAATAATAATTACCTATTAAAATTATCATGAGGCATATATTATATTTTTAGAATCTTAATAGCCTCCTCTATAAACCATTTTCATTTGATTAAATTTAGTTACAAAAAAGTCTGTCAGCTTCAGGGATAAAATTGTGGAAAATTTCAGGATACACTAAATGGGTGTTTTGCAAATTTCTTTGGCAAGTTTTGGGACTCCCACTTGCCAATATGAGGTAATCCCTGTTGTGTGGTTACACAACACGCCCCATTTTGCATTATCAAAACAGGGACCCAACTTTTGTTCTGCCTTGTGTTGTCTGCTTTCTGGCGGTTTGGTAAAAATGAGTCAGGTGCATCATCATCATGATATTCGATGAGGTTGGTCATCATCATGAGGTTAGTTTGTCAAAGTTCATATTTTGTTTCTATGACCTCATATTTAGAAAGAGCTTGAAATTCCATGCAGGTTTGCCTTTTACATCACTTGAAAATTCGTCCATATGAGGGAGTTATGCACAGTCAAAGTTTTGGTCAAACCTCATATTCGCAAGAAGAGGGTCATATTTTATAAACTCAGTTTTACTGTATGAAGAACATCATCATCATATTTGAAACGCCCCCCGATAATATCCTGAGGTCGAAATATCCAGACGTCAACTTTAAGTCATAGTAAGTTTTCCCCGTCGAGCGGTCTTTTGTATCGCGAAAGGTCATCATCATGATCTTGGTCTATCACCCGATAAAAATCATGCAGTCCCAATATCCGGACGTCAATCTTAAGTGATAGTGTGTTTTACCCGTCAAATGACCTTAGGCACATCGCGAGCATCATGATATTTTAACATCACCCGATATTATAATATCACCCTACTTAGAAAATCCACCATCTGCATAATTTGCATGCGCACGTCAAAGTCCTGGTGATCATCATCATCCTGATCTTTCAAGGCAGGATCATATTTCATATCCTCCTGATCTCCTTTTGCACAATCATGATGATCACCCTATCTTTCAAAGGGAGGGTGATATTCCATTCCTAAGTCATGTTGTCAAGATCATCATGATCTTGTTTGTCTACCCGATATTTCGTAATGTCCTCCTGCCGAGAAATATAACCTTTTGCAAATATCCTGATGACGTCATCCCGACCTGATAAACGAAGAAGCAAATATCAGGATGACATCACCATCACATTTCTCCTTCGGCAGGATATTTTCCAAAACATGATCCGGTTCGCGAATATGACGATGACGTCATGTTCTAAGTTCAACAAAGGCCCCGGATATCCTGATGATCATCATCATCCTGATCTTTCGAGAGGGTTACCTTGGCCGCAAAGGGGTCATATTACATTCGCCACCTGATCATCTTCCTTAGGTGACCCGATATTACATTTATCCCCTGATCTTAACGAAACATGACGGTGACGTCATCTTTTGCATTTTAATGAAGCCCGAATATGACGATGACGTCACCATCATATTCCTTTCCTCAGCAGCAGGATCATGTTCCAAATCCTCCTATTTTCCTTCGACATGATGATGACGATGATGTCTTTCTTTCCCCAATATGCAGAAGCGAAACATCCTGATGTGCTTTTCATCAGAGCATTCGGAAGGGAGGAGCATCATATTTCATGATATCCTGCGGCTAGATAGAAGACATAGAGTTGGGCATCATCATGATTTTTGGCGTCGGTATAACTGTTGCCATCGGCCAAGTCTAATTTTGTCACCCCGATCATATGTGGTCACACCGATGCGAATATGATGATGACCCGAAACATACAAACAGAGCATACAAATCCGGATTTGAAATAATTTGTTAAAAGCGGTTATTTCCTTGTATATTTTGAGATACATGATCATATTTGGAGCCCGATATACAAGAAAATGGGCGGGAAAATGAAGCGATGGAAATTTGAAGACCCGGTTGCTGATTTCTAGTCAACGATGGTTGACCCGAGTGTTTTGATGCTGTTTATGCATTTAGTGCATAATTTTCCACTGATTTGAAGCTCGATTGCCTGTAGCTGCACATTTTGGAGGCTTGTTTAATAAAATGTTTAAATTCCTGTTGTTTATCCACATGATGATGAACTTAATGTTTGTCTGTTTACTTGCAGGAAGTCATGATGCTGTTAGAGCTGCTGCTGAAGCTGAGCATTGTATGGTTGCACATGGAGGCAACATGAACCAGAAATGAGGAGGATATTGTCAAATATGCTGTTCACCAGCTGGAGACCGAATCAAATCAAAGATGCTGGAATATTCTATGCCAGCTGTACATTTGCCAACTGGCGAAGCATGTGCTTGTCATCTGGACCGTTGATTATTATGAGAGGATCCTGATCCTTGGATGATTGTAACTATTTTCTGGCATTTGTTCTATATAAGAGCTAGATCCTGATACATAAAAGGGGAGAATAAAGATAGAGATCAATACACAGACGCATCTGGCGCATTAAGGCCAATTACTGTAGAATCAATTAGGAGATCGGATTACTGAGACTAATGAAGACTGAATTGTTGAAATGTCAAGGTTCTTTCTTCAGATCACTGTAAATGTACCTGTTCTTGAGCATACTAAATGGATATGAAGTTTCAGATTACATCCTGATTGTAAATTTTATGTAATCTTCATGTTGATTTCTGGATATGTACTGGTGAATGTTGTGTTCAACTGGAAGCGCTTTCATTTCATTACATGTTGTTGTCAACTTTTCCTTTGAAGATTTGCACTAGATCATGCGGATTTGTGGAATGTCCTGGTGAAGTATGATTTCTAGTTTCCTTCTTTTCATTGCATGTATGGGAGCTTGTATGTGGATCAGTGATCTCAGTCAAGTAGTTTTGGGAATCTCATTCTTTAACCCTTTTCCTTTTTTTAAATTTCATAAATTCATCACCATAACTGCAAATCATGACAAATAATAAGCAGAAACAGAGAAATATGCTGAAATCCCGTAGGTAACTGAAAATCTTTAGCATATTTGAGTTAAATGCATGTAGGATTGAAAATATCATGCAAAGAATTGCAAATAATGGTAGAAATCATGCAAATATCAGCCTGTAGGCACATTATTTGACTAAATTCACAGTGCAGATGTAGAATTATTAGAGATTTATGCAGAGCAGACATACAGAGCAGGATATTTGGAGGAATAATGATGAACTTTGCAGAAATACGTAAGGCCCCTGAATGGAAAACAGCAACACACATCAACCACTGAGTAAAGTCAGTAGATTAAGACCTAATCAATGGAGACTTGGGATCATGAATTCTCTGAATTCATCGTATCTTTCAAGATGAGTAAAGGTTGTTGTGTAACTTTTATTCTATGTTTGTGAATGACTAACATCATGACCAACATAAATTGGCGCTAGAAGGAGGGCAGCTGAGCTGTTTCTCAGCATCATCAACAGAAGGAGGGCAGAACTGGAAAAGACACCGCTGCTTCAGTCATCATTCATTTTATGGAGGCCCCTCGCTTCTAACGCAACATAAATTGGTGCTAGAAGGACGGCAGAGCTATGAATTTTTGGATTTCTGCAAATATTGCATAAATATTTCAGAATTTGAGTTAAATGTCTGCAAATATCTCTTATCTAAGATGTTTTGGTTGCACCTTTGCAAAGATCTAGCCCAAAACATCAAAGATTTGTTTAATTTTCTGGACTTTCAAGTTTTAGTCTGAGATATGATAGATCTCATTAAAATTTCAAAATCCTAAAAATTGAAAAATATAGTCTCATTTTGATGGATGTATATGAAGGCAATTGTCAAATTAACATTCCTTTATTTCAGGAAACTTTGAATAGGCAGCTTTACCCTCACAGTTTGTCTAACTTTGGTTTATCTACCTGTTGCAGGATACACCAGACTGCGGAACACAGTGAAATTAATTGTTTAA
This sequence comes from Cunninghamia lanceolata, assembly GCA_027924645.1. Classification (NCBI taxonomy): domain Eukaryota; kingdom Viridiplantae; phylum Streptophyta; class Pinopsida; order Cupressales; family Cupressaceae; genus Cunninghamia; species Cunninghamia lanceolata. Next base: position 2,394,163 of record BSBN01001281.1, on the reverse strand, counting down.
CTTTCCTTACAAGGTTGGATTTATATTTGAAAGGACTAATATTCTTCTTGGATGTGTTCAGGGCCGAAACTTGCCAAGAAAATGAAGAAGTCTGGCAGGAAAATAAAGAAATTCTGGAGCAACAAGCAGATGCAGCACCAGAAGTTATTAATCGTCCAGACACTGAAGTGGATCGTTCTGAAGATTTTGAATTATACTTGTCTAGAAATATACAGTGTAGTCAAATATTAGGTTTGCCCATTAATGATGTCTTGATTGAAAGCTGGTGCAGATTACATGATGAAGAGCATTCAGAGAGAGATTGTTACCCTTGCTTGGTCATGTTGAAAAAGATTCTAGAAAATACAATAGCTGAGTCGGTTCCAGAAGGTAAAGAAGAGGAAACATCTTTCCTGGATTCATTTTATGGTGAGATTGATAGGCGTTCTCTACTTCCTAATACAAGTAAGGACCAGTCAGTATGCAGGTATGAATCTTGTGAAAATTTTAGAGAAGAAATCACTCATCAGGATAATATTTGTGATTCTGATCCTAATACTTTTGATAAAGAAGATGAAACATCTTTCCTGGAGTCATTCTATGGTAAAGAGAAGTGTAAACAGATAGTAGAGCAGTTTAAATACACTACTGCTGATGATGAAGTTCCTATAGTGGTAACTCAGGGAGCCATAGAAAAGAAAATAAATGCTGATTTACTACCTAACTGGGTTGAATTGAATGATCAAATGCAAGAATGTTGTAGGTTAATGGAACCAGGCACTCTAATAGATAAAAGATGTGAATTATTTAATGAACAATTCCTGAAAGATGAAGATGTAGAAGACTTTGGAGTTGTTGTGCATAATCAGATGTCACTCCAGAAATATTTTGAAAATGAAACAGGGGAGTGTCCTTATCAAGTGAAAGTTGTTTCTCTTTTACAGTCACATGATTTAGAAATGATAAATTTCTGTATATCAGGTTGTGATAATAAAGATACTTATTTAGATGCTGATGTGCAGGAAATTGAAGAAAATATTGAGAAGTTTCCTAAACTGGAGAATAAACTGAACATCCAGAATGAAGGGATAAGGCTGGATAAAGATGAAGAATTAATACATCAAGAGTCATACATCCTTCAATTTGAAGAGAGACCAGGCACTGAGCCAAGCAGTGAAAATATAGAATTAAATGGAGGACCAATTGCCAATGAAGAAGCATGTCCAGCAAAGCCAGAAATACACCAGGTTGTATTTCTCCTTTCCACAGTAAATGATGTTGAATACTATTTTGATTATGGAAATTCAGAAGATAAGACATGCATATGGATTAATCATGAACATGATGAGCTTCCTCAGTTGCTGATCATCAAGAGTTATTCTGTTGAATACAGTGAATTCAGAATATCAGAATATTTTTCAGAATATAAAGATAAATTTGCTAGGTTGAGAACCATAACTAATACCCTAATGCTCCTGCACAATCAAAAGAAGTATGCAAATACAGGTGTCCTTAGGTCTTTTTCTGGTTTTTGTTTGCCTAGTAGTGGTTTGTATATAATTTTGTAGGTTAGTTGTTTGTACAGTCTGCTTGTTTTGCTTTCTTGTTCTGTTCCTGTTGTTTCCTTTTTGTAGGTTAGTTGTTTGTATAGTGTTTCTTCTGTTTTGTGTTGTTTTGGTTGAGTTTTTGTTTTGGTAAGTCAAGATGATGCACTTCATCACCTAAGAAAATAACTAAATTGTTAGGATTCAAATGATGAGATCAGATTTAGATATAGATTGTATTTCATTCTGATAAATATTCATGATCAGGTTTTATAATATCTTTTCATCAGGTGCCTTTTCTTGTCCAAAGTGAATCAAACACAATGAAACACCTAACAGCCTTGGGCTTGTTGAAGATATGAGTATAGGTGTTAAGTGAAAAATCTAAAGGGACTCCCTTGCTACCAATACAATCTCCAACCTAAAGCTGCAAGTGACCACACCTTGTACAAATGAGCTGACATGATGATATCAGATATAAATAAATAATATATATATAAACAATAAACTTAGGCCATCTAAGTAACTCTACCGGGGCTATAGATGCCTGCTGGCAGTGGGGCTCTACTTAGGGAGATTGTATAGATAACCTTGCCGGGGCTATGAATGCCTGCTGGCAGCAGGGCTCTATCCAGGTTGGCTATGAGGGATGATCTCCAACTATGTAGTTTAACACTAGTTACTTATATTTTCAACTTGCTTTCAAGATGAGGATAATTAATCATATGCACACACATGATCCTTTGTTAGCACTGTTACCTTGATGAAACTTTATCATTCAAAGATCTTGATGATTTTACTTAGAAAGAATTAGAATACTATAGATGAATATGATCATATCACTTGAATTATTTGAATTCTGTTGTTTTCTTTGGTGGCAAGTTGTTGTGTGGTTACACAACACGCCCCATTTTGTATTATCAAAACAGGGACCCAACTTTTGTTCTGCCTTGTGTTGTCTGCTTTCTGGCGGTTTGGTAAAAATGAGTCAGGTGCATCATCATCATGATATTCGATGAGGTTGGTCATCATCATGAGGTTAGTTTGTCAAAGTTCATATTTTGTTTCTATGACCTCATATTTAGAAAGAGCTTGAAATTCCATGCAGGTTTGCCTTTTACATCACTTGAAAATTCGTCCATATGAGGGAGTTATGCACAGTCAAAGTTTTGGTCAAACCTCATATTCGCAAGAAGAGGGTCATATTTTATAAACTCAGTTTTGCTGTATGAAGAACATCATCATCATATTTGAAACGCCCCCCGATAATATCCTGAGGTCGAAATATCTGGACGTCAACTTTAAGTCATAGTAAGTTTTCCCCGTCGAGCGGTCTTTTGTATCGCGAAAGGTCATCATCATGATCTTGGTCTATCACCCGATAAAAATCATGCAGTCCCAATATCCGGACGTCAATCTTAAGTGATAGTGTGTTTTACCCGTCAAATGACCTTAGGCACATCGCGAGCATCATGATATTTTAACATCACCCGATATTATAATATCATGCTGATATTATAATATCACCCTACTTAGAAAATCCACCATCTGCATAATTTGCATGCGCACGTCAAAGTCCTGGTGATCATCATCATCCTGATCTTTCAAGGCAGGATCATATTTCATATCCTCCTGATCTCCTTTTGCACAATCATGATGATCACCCTATCTTTCAAAGGGAGGGTGATATTCCATTCCTAAGTCATGTTGTCAAGATCATCATGATCTTGTTTGTCTACCCGATATTTCGTAATGTCCTCCTGCTGAGAAATATAACCTTTTGCAAATATCCTGATGACGTCATCCTGACCTGATAAACGAAGAAGCAAATATCAGGATGACATCACCATCACATTTCTCCTTCGGCAGGATATTTTCCAAAACATGATCCGGTTCGCGAATATGACGATGACGTCATGTTCTAAGTTCAACAAAGGCCCCGGATATCCTGATGATCATCATCATCCTGATCTTTCGAGAGGGTTACCTTGGCCGCAAAGGGGTCATATTACATTCGCCACCTGATCATCTTCCTTAGGTGACCCGATATTACATTTATCCCCTGATCTTAACGAAACATGACGGTGACGCCATCTTTTGCATTTTAATGAAGCCTGAATATGACGATGATGTCACCATCATATTCCTTTCCTCAGCAGCAGGATCATGTTCCAAATCCTCCTATTTTCCTTCGACATGATGATGACGATGATGTCTTTCTTTCCCCAATATGCAAAAGCGAAACATCCTGATGTGCTTTTCATCAGAGCATTCGGAAGGGAGGAGCATCATATTTCATGATATCCTGTGGCTAGATAGAAGACATAGAGTTGGGCATCATCATGATTTTTGGCGTTGGTATAACTGTTGCCATCGGCCAAGTCTAATTTTGTCACCTCGATCATATGTGGTCACACCGATGCGAATATGATGATGACCCAAAACATACAAACAGAGCATGCAAAGCCGGATTTGAAATAATTTGTTAAAAGCGGTTATTTCCTTGTATATTTTGAGATACATGATCATATTTGGAGCCCGATATACAAGAAAATGGGCAGGAAAATGAAGCGATGGAAATTTGAAGACCCGGTTGCTGATTTCCAGTCAACGATGGTTGACCCGAGTGTTTTGATGCTGTTTATGCATTTAGTGCATAATTTTCCACTGATTTGAAGCTCGATTGCCTGTAGCTGCACATTTTGGAGGCTTGTTTAATAAAATGTTTAAATTCCTGTTGTTTATCCACATGATGATGAACTTAATGTTTGTCTGTTTACTTGCAGGAAGTCATGATGCTGTTAGAGCTGCTGCTGAAGCTGAGCATTGTATGGTTGCACATGGAGGCAACATGAACCAGAAATGAGGAGGATATTGTCAAATATGTTGTTCGCCAGCTGGAGACCGAATCAAATCAAAGATGCTGGAATATTCTATGCCAGCTGTACATTTGCCAACTGGCGAAGCATGTGCTTGTCATCTGGACCGTTGATTATTATGAGAGGATCCTGATCCTTGGATGATTGTAATTGTTTTCTGGCATTTGTTCTATATAAGAGCCAGATCTTGATACATAAAAGGGGAGAATAAAGATAGAGATCAATACACAGACGCATCTGGTGCATTAAGGCCAATTACTGTAGAATCAATTAGGAGATCGAATTACTGAGACTAATGAAGACTGAATTGTTGAAATGTCAAGATTCTTTCTTCAGATCACTGTAAATGTACCTGTTCTTGAGCATACTAAATGGATATGAAGTTTCAGATTACATCCTGATTGTAAATTTTACGTAATCTTCATGTTGATTTCTGGATATGTACTGGTGAATGCTGTGTTCAACTGGAAGCGCTTTCATTTCATTACATGTTGTTGTCAACTTTTCCTTTGAAGATTTGCACTAGATCATGCAGATTTGTGGAATGTCCTGGTGAAGTATGATTTCTAGTTTCCTTCTTTTCATTGCATGTATGGGAGCTTGTATGTGGATCAGTGATCTCAATCAAGTAGTTTTGGGAATCTCATTCTTTAACCCTTTTCCTTTTTTTAAATTTCATAAATTCATCACCATAACTGCAAATCATGACAAATAATAAGCAGAAACAGAGAAATATGCTGAAATCCCGTAGGTAACTTAAAATCTTTAGCATATTTGAGTTAAATGCATGCAGTATTGAAAATATCATGCAAAGAATTGCAAATAATGGTAGAAATCATGCAAATATCAGCCTGTAGGCACATTATTTGACTAAATTCACAGTGCAGAGGTAGAATTATTAGAGATTTATGCAGAGCAGACATACAGAGCAGGATATTTGGAGGAATAATGATGAACTTTGCAGAAATACGTAAGGCCCCTGAATGGAAAACAGCAACACACATCAACCACTGAGTAAAGTCAGTAGATTAAGACCTAATCAACGGAGACTTGGGATCATGAATTCTCTGAATTCATCGTATCTTTCAAGATGAGTAAAGGTTGTTGTGTAACTTTTATTCTATGTTTGTGAATGACTAACATCATGACCAACAATCCCAAGTAAATTTTAGAGGGAATCCGTATTTGAGCTAGAAATATTAACACCCTTTCCATCCAAATCTAAATATTAGTCTAAATGTTAGCAATTTTTCATGCAACGAATTTTTTCTCCATTGCCACTTTTTGGCCCATCATGATCTCGCACTCACCCACTTAAGTGAAAGATGTTACCTTTAGTCTAAGTATTGGATGCAATTTTAGTTCCCAAGCTTTCCAAGATTCTGCATTTTCCATCCTTGAAACGAAGATCATAACCCTTGTCAACCAATTGTCCAACACTGAGAAGATTATGCTTCAGTCCTTCCACATATAGAACATTATTGGTCTTGTTTTTACCATCAAAAGAGATGGATCCTCTACCACAGATTCTACCAGCTGAGTTGTCTCCAAATTTCACAAGTGCTCCTTCATAATTTTCAAAACTCACAAACTTACTCTTGTCACCAGTCATATGATGAGAACATCCACTGTCAATCACCCATTCATCCTTTTCAACAACCTGAGAAGCCAACGCACTTTACATATTTGCATAGCTAGCAAATTTGGTAGACATTGGATCTTCTTATTTAATAGCAATGAACACCCAATCACCTTCTCCATGATCAGATTAATCATATGTGACTCCTTCTTCTCCATCTTCTTGGACATAGTAACAATTCTTCTAACCCTTTTACCTATTAGGGTTTGGTTTTGAAAACCTCTTCGGACACCTTGAGGAAAAATGACCAATCTTATTACAAGCAAAACATTTGAGTGACAACTTTCCTTCATACTTACCGGATCCTCTTGGCATCCATTTGGCAATAAGAGCTTCAAGATCTATAGTTTCTATTTCAATATCTTCAAGATCCTTCCTTGTCTTCACAAATCTATTTAATCTTGCAGAAGAGCTTTCACTCGGATCATATCTTTGCTTTCCATACACACTAGCCTTGAATGCAAATTTAGACTTAGGAAGAGAATCACCAAACTCACTCATTTCAAATGTTGAAATCTTGCCAACTAACTGATCCCTTGTGACTATTGTTACTGTCCTAATTTCTTCAATGGCTGTAGCCTTGTGCTTGTAAGCTACAGGTAAGGATCTATTCACCTTGGCAACAATTTCTAATTCATCCAATACTCTGCTTGCATTTCTAATACCAGTCACAAATTCATTTACTTTCTACATGTAGGAAGTAATGTTTTCATCTTCACTCATTACCAATCTTTCATATTTACTCTTAAGGCTTTGTAGCTTAGCACATTTAACATATTTGTCACATTCATACAAATTTTCCAATTTACTCTAGATTTCATGAGCAATTTGCAAATCCAGGACATTTGCTAATTCGGTATCAGACATGGCACTTAACAATGCTTCTTTGGCTCAAGTGTTGCATTTGACATCTCTAAGTTCATCTATATTTGAAGGTCCATTCTTTGGAATCTTATACAAATTCTTGGTTATTATCTAAAAGCCATCACCCATATATTCTAGATGACACTGCATGCATACCTTCTAGAGGGAGTAATTTGTTCCATCAAATCTTGGACTTTCCTTCTTGTAGATTGACATCTTGGATCTCCTCAAGTGGTTAGGCTTCTTTTAGAGGAACTTGGCTTTGATACCAATTATTGGAAATAGTCTGGACAATTGAGAGAGGGGGTGAATCAGTTGTCCCTAAATTTTAACCTTTTCTAAACCTTTTAAATCTTCTTTATAATCAGATTAATGATGAAGACATTTAAGCATAAATCAACACATGAGCATAAACAACATGAACACAGAACATTAGAATTTTGACGTGGAAAACCTGGTTAAGGGAAAAACCATGGTGGGGGTTAACCAAAAAAATGCGTACCCTATTAAAATTACTTAAGAAAATAGAAGGGACATGCCTTCGGGTGCACTGCCCATAGCTCACTGCTCAAGAAGAGGCTCACTGCCTATAAGAAATTATGATTTACACAGAGATAATGAACTAAGAAATAGCATCTACATCCATGCCTGAATTAGTCCCTTTTAAGGCTCAAAAACTTCTACTCTTATCTTGAAATTCTTCTTCACTAACTCTTCACTCTATACTCCCTTCGCTCCTCTTCTTCTCTACTTTACTTTTGATCCTTTCTTCAGATTTAATTCATTGTATGCAAGGATGCTTTTCAACAACTCTTCGACAAGTATTTATATGCTTCATCAACCTTGGAATGATCAACAAGGTCAGCTAAACTTGATGCAAATCAACACACTGTTAGCCAAACACAACTAAGACTTGAATCTTCTTCTACAACCACACCACACTTCATAAAAATGCTCTTAGATCATCAACAACATGCTAGGATCATCTGGTCAGCCAAGACTGGGAAGAACATCAACCTCAAAGAAGAAATCTTCAATCAACAAGCTCAAACTTCAATGCGAACCTTCAACAACATGATCCAGAGACCTCCACAAGCACATTGAAATCACCAATAACATTCACTCTAAACCAAATTACCGGAATCATTTGTATCTTCCTCTAGAACCTCAAGAACACTATCTGCCATGATTGTCAAACTAGAAAGATAGCTTGCAAACCTCCAAACCATGAACCACTAGACTTGATGATACACATTGACTTCCCAAACATGCCTTCAGATTTGCAGACCATAGTATTTCACTATGGAGTAATCCAGACCAACTTATTGTCACACTGTCTCTTTTGAATACTATAAAATCTGGTTCTACTTAGATGGCCATAAATGTTGCGAATTAAGGTGTCTCAACCTTGGTAATTCTTTGCATTTGTAATGTTTGTATTTATTATTCAATTACCTATGTTGTAAATAATTGGAAATTCCACTTTGTCATATTATGGGATGTGGCACGGTGATGTGTCAATCCTACATGGATTATGACAACTTGTTATTTTGTCCTCACATGAGGAGATAGGCATCCCACTTAGTGGTAGGAATATTCTGCCATGTGTCGGCATCTCCTATGTTGTGTAAGGAATGTTTGACTGAAACGGTTATGACGGATTCCTATGACGAATCTATGACATGTAAGAATCGAGAATAGAAGGTTGTAAGACAGGTAATGACATGTGTCATGAAGCATCTTTGAATGAGGCATATTTGGGTGCCCCAAGGTGAAATATAATGTGTTGTAAGAGAATATACTATTTATAGCATGTGTATGATAGATTCTCTTACAGTTGTATGCTGTAACTGCTATGACAGATTCTATGACGGTCGTAAGTGTCGTAAGAGCATCTGTCATAGCCCATTTTGGAAATAGGTGACCTCTTTGGGATGGGAGTTGTGGACAAGTGTTAGACACATTCTACAATGTTGACCAAGTGTTCCTAGGCATGGGTTTTGGTCCAAGATGTCATATTGGATGCCCATTCCAAGAAAGGTCCAAAATTGCCTTGTATGTTCTATTTATCATAGGTTTACAGGTACTGTTATGCTACCGGATTGACTCTAGACACGAGTATTGAAGACCATTGAAGCTTGAATTGCAAGTGTATTGTAACCATTATTTTAGATTTGTTAATACATTGTGCAGGTTTCTGAGTGTGGGGTTTTTCACCCGATAAGGGTTTTCCCCGCCGTAAATCTCTGTCTCTCTTCTTCTATCTTCTTTCTAGCTCTTGTGTTTTTTTGTTATATCTCATGTTAATGGTTTAACATTTCTATAATAGTTAGGATAAATTTGAATTTGCATAGCCCTCTCCTCAATAGATTAGTGTAGGAAGTGTTTCCGCACACCTAGCTTCCTTTCAGTTGGTATCAGAGCTTGATCACCTTTGGTCCTAGTTGTTGTGTAGGGGTTTTTTGAGCTAATCTTATGTTGAGTGGGAGTCTATGTAGAGCATTTTGTATCTTATTGCAACAAGGAGATGGCAAGCACATCAAGAAGGTTTGAAGTAGAGAAGTTCAACGGCAGTAATTTCAAGCTGTGGAAGCTCAAGATGGAAGACATGTTAGTTGACCGAGACCTTTGGGAAAGTGTGAATAGAACTAAACCAGCTACAATGACTCAAGATGAGTGGGATCTCAAGGATCGGAAGGCTAAGGGTCTCATAAGACTTAGTCTTGCTAACTCTGTGTTCTTAAATGTCCATGAGGAGGCTACTGCAAAACTCCTTTGGAAGAAGTTCGGGGATGTGTATCAACCCAAATCCCTAGTCAATAAACTTTTTTTGAGAAAGAAGTTGTATTCTCTTTGAATGGAGGACGGAGGATCCGTGGCTGAGAATATGAATGCCTTTAACATGTTGGTTGCACAATTGACATCTATTGGTGTAAAGATGGAGGAGGAGGATCAGTGTATGACCCTACTTTGTTCTCTGCTAGACTCATGGGATCATCTTGTCATGGCAATTGAAAGCACCACATCCACATTCAAAATGGAAGAGGTGGTTTCTTCACTGTTATCTGAAGAGATGTGGAGAAAGTCTTTTGAGGCAACCAAAGAAGCCCTTGTAGTTCATGGAAGACCCAAGGAGAAAGGGAAGAAGAAGGACAAGAAAGATCAGAAGGGTAGATCCAAATGCCGTGGGAGATCCAAATCTCTTGGAAAGTCCAAGGCTCTTTGTTGGAACTATGGAAAGACTGGGAATTTCTGAAAGGAATACAAAGAGGAGAAGAAGAAAAAGAAGAAAGCTCCTGATTCAGATTCTAACAAATCACAAGATGACAGTGATGCCTTCATCATAGCCCTGACAACCCATGCATCTGATGATGTGTGGCTAATCAACTCTAGTGCATCATTCCACATGACCTCGCATCGAGACTGGTTCACAAAGTATGAGGAGTTCGATGGTGGAAAGGTGTATCTGGGTGACGACTCTCATCTGAAGATCATTGGTCATGGAAGAGTCTCTATCTGATTCCCTGATGGTCGAGTGAAGGGGATCTCTGGGGTTATGCACATCCCAGGCTTAGCACAGAACCTGCTTTCTATAAGTAGTTTGAATGATGTAGGTGTGTAGGTTGTCTTTTCGAAAGAAGGATGCAAGATGACCAAAGGATCTATGGTGCTTGCTAAGGGTACTCGGAGAGGTACTCTATTTCAGCTGGAGGCATGTATTGCACAATGCAATAGTTCTTCTGACTCAAGGAAGAGGGCAGCAGTCACTTCATCCCCACCATCTGAATGAGCAGTGAAGAAATCTGTTATTTCTAATCTTGATGGTTGTAATCATGCATTGGAAGTTAAACTTCCTGCAGAAAAGACAATGTTATGGCATAAGAGATTTGGCCACATTGGTGAGAAGCGTCTGCGTACCCTAAAAAATAAGAACATCATTGAGGGGTTAGATGATTGTAATCTTGAGTTCAACTTTTGCGAACATTGCATTTATGGAAAACAAAACTGTGTTCAGTTTTACTCGAGTTCTCATAAGTCTTCTAGTATGTTGGACCTCATTCATTCTGATGTGTTTAGTCCTATTAATGTTCCTTCATTATCAAAATATATATACTTTGTATCTTTTATAGATGATTACAGTAGAAGGACATGGATTTATTTTCTTAGAAGTAAATCTGAAGTCTATAGCAAGTTTAAGGAGTTTAAAGCCTTTGCTAAAAATCAGACTGGTAAAAAGATTAAATGTTTGACAACTGACAATGGTGGTGAGTTATGTTCTACAGAATTTGATAAGTATTGCAAGGAACTTGGGATTGAAAGACATAAGACAACTCCATACACACCGCAACAAAATGGAGTTGTAGAGAGGATGAATAGGACACTGATGGGGAAGGTTAGGAGTATGCTTAGTGGAGCTGGTCTAGAACAAAAGTTTTGGGCTGAAGCTATTGCCACTGCTTTCTATCTGGTAAACAGATCTCCTACATCAGCTCTTGTTGGAAAGACACCCATGGAGGTGTGGTCTGGTAGAAAGCCTTCAGTAAGGCATCTTCATGTTTTTGGTTGTGAGGCATATGCACATGTGCCTAGGGAGAAGCTGTCAAAGTTGGAAAACAAAGCTGTTAAGTGTATCTTCATCAGCTATGGTGTTGATGGGAAAGGATACAAGCTTTGGGACCCCATGGCTGAAAAAGTGTTGTATAGCAAAAGTGTCATCTTCAGAGAGCTTACACCTTCTTTGACTGTTTTGCAGCTAGAAGAAAGAGAAAAGAAAGAGGATGTTGTTCAGTTTCCTCTCACCCCTGAGAAGACTAAACAGAAAGACAATGTTGGACCTGATGATGTGGAGAGCTCTAGCAGCTTTGAAAGCTTAGAAGAAGAAGCTGAACCTCAACCTCAGCTCTTGAGGAGGTCTACACAGATAAGGAAGCAACCTAAAAGGTTTGGTTTTACATTGCTTGATTCTAGTTGTGCTTATGCTTTGCTCACTAACAGTGATGAACCTAGAACTGTATCATAGGCTTTGGATATGAAGGATGCAAGTTCCTGGAAGGAGGCCATGGAGGAAGAAATGGCTTCTTTGGGAAAGAATCAAACTTGGGACTTGGTGCCTTTGCCTCCTAGATGGAAACCCATTGGATGCAAATGGGTGTTCAAGAAGAAGATTGGTGCAGATAGCAGTATTGAGAAGTATAAGGCTAGATTGGTTGCGAAGGGGTATTCACAAGTGGAGGGTATAGATTATGGTGAGATCTTCTCTCTTGTTGCAAATCTAACATCCATTCAATTCTTGTGATCTCTCGTAGCAGCTTATGATTTGGAGGTAGAACAGATCGATGTGAAGACAGCTTTCCTTCATGGTGACTTGGAGGAGGAAATCTACATGTCACAGCCAGAGCATTACATGGTAAAAGGTAAAGAAAATTTGGTTTGCAAACTTAATAAGTCTTTGTATGGTTTGAAGCAATCCCCTAGGAGATGGTACTTGAAGTTTGATGCCTTTGTGTTGTCAATTAGATTTGTGAGATCAAAATTAGATCACTGTGTTTATTATAAGTTTGATGGTGATCGTATTCTCATTGTTACACTGTATGTTGATGATATGTTGCTCATTGGGAAGGGTAAGAATATGATTTCTGATTTTAAATCTCAGTTGTCATCTCAGTTTGAAAGGAAAGATTTAGGGGCAGCCAGGTACATTCTAGGAATGGAAATCAGAAGAGACAGAACCAACAGAAAACTTTGGTTAATTCAGAGTAAGTATGTTAAGACCGTGTTGGACAGATTTAGCATGGGAGATTGTAGACCATTGTGTGTTCTTGTTTCCTTGGGGACAAAGTTATCTGTTGAGGATTGTCCAAAATCTCCTAGTGAGGTGGAGGACATGAGCAGAGTACCTTATGCTAGTGTTGTTGGTAGTTTGATGTATGCTATGGTCTGCACAAGACCAGACATTGCCGAAGCAGTGGGAGTCCTTAGTCGATTTATGGCTAATCCTGGACGGGTTCATTGGGATGCAGTTAAGTGAGTGTTCAGATATTTGAGGGGTACTTCCAAGTATTCCATTTTCTATCATGGTAATGTTTCAGGACCTCCAGATTCTGTTGATATTCATGGATTTATGGATTCAGACTGGGCAGGTGACATTGACAGTAGGAGATCCACCAGTGCTTATGTTTTTACAATGTTTGGTGGTGCTATTAGTTGGATGAGTAAGCGACAACCAGTTGTTTCTTTATCCATGATAGAAGCTAAGTATATGGTAGCAACTCATGCTTGTAAGGAAGCCATTTGGCTTAAGAGATTGTGTTCTGATATTGGTGTTGATGCAAGTCAGATCACGATCAGTTGTGATAGTCAGAGTGCAATTTGCCTTGCAAAGAATCCAACTTTCCATTCTAGAACCAAGCACATTGATGTTCAGTTTCACTTCGTGAGGGACATGGTTGAGGATGGAAAGGTAAATTTGGAGAAGGTAGATACTTTGAAGAATGTTGCAAATCCATTGACAAAACTAGTGGGCACAGAGAAGTTCAGATGGTGTTTGCAGTCTATGGGCCTCTCGGCCTATAGTAGTTAAATCATGTTGTTCTATTGGCTCTTACAAGGTGTTCGACAAGTGGGAGAATGTTGGGAATTAAGGAGTCTCAACCTTGGTAATTCTCTACATTTGTAATGTTTGTATTTATTATTTAATTGCCTATGCTGTAAATAATTGGAAATTCCACTTTGTCATATTGTGGGATGTGGTACGGTGATGTGTCAATCCTACATGGATTATGACAACTTGTTATTTTGTCCTCACATGAGGAGATAGGCATCCCACTTAGTGGTAGGAATATTCTACCATGTGTCAGAATCTCCTATGTTGTGTAAGGAATGTTTGACCAAAACGGTTATGATGGATTCCTATGATGAATCTATGACATGTAAGAGTCGAGAATAGAAGGTTGTAAGACCGGTAACGACATGTGTCATGAAGCATCTTTGAAGGAGGCATATGTGGGTGTCCCAAGGTGAAATATGATGTGTTGTAAGAGAATATGCTATTTATAGCATGTGTATGATAAATTCTCTTACAGCTGTAAGTTGTAACCGCTATGACAGATTCTATGACGGTCATAAGTGTCGTAAGAGCATCTGTCATAGCCCATTTTGGAAATAGGTGACCTCTTTGGGATGGGAGCTATGGACAAGTGTCAGACACATTCTACAATGTTGACCAAGTGTCCCTAGGCATGGGTTTTGGTCTAAGATGCCATATTGGACGCCCATTCCAAGAAAGGTCCAAAATTGCCTTGTATGTTCTATTTAAACAGGTGCTTGGAGATGGAGTTTGTATCACAGGTTTACAGGTACTGTTATGCTGCCAGATTGACTCTAGACATGAGTGTCAAAGACCATTGAAGCTTGCATTGCAAGTGTATTGTAAACATTCTTTCAGATTTGTTAATACATTGTGTAGGTTTCTGAGTGTGGGGTTTTTCACCCGATAAGGGTTTTCCCCACCATAAATCTCTCTCTCTTCTTCTGTCTTCTTTCTGGCTCTTATGTTTTGCTTCTATATCTCATGTTAATAGTTTAACATTTCTGTAATAGTTAGGATAAATTTGAATTTGCATAGCCCTCTCCTCAATAGATTAGTGTAGGAAGCGTTTTCGCACACCTAGCTTCCTTTCAATAACTTCTTCAGATCTTCATGCGGACTTCTCAATTCTTAACTGGAGAAACCTCTGACAATCCTCTACATAGCCATATGGTCCACATACATTGATTATCATTAATTTTCTCAATATCCTCAACAATTCAATCTTCTATACAGACAACAAAATAGGATACAATTGATACCAATGGCAACAAGGATATGTTGACATCAATGACAACACCACTTAGGCACATATTTGCAACAATATAATCCTCATTATTTCTACTTATATAATTCTATAGAAATTGTGAACACACAAATGTAAGTAAACAAAAACAGTCAATATGTGCTTTAAAAATGAGTAATTTATTTTTGGAACAAATATAGCTAGTTATATGCATGGCCTATAACAAGACAAGAACTAGAAAAACAACAAAAAATAGAGCTCAACACAAGAGATTACCCTAAAAAACCCAAAGTGGAAGAAATTCCTATACACTAATGCCCTTTCTTATCTTGCTACTTCTCTACTACATTTTACAAGCTCACTATTTTCTTGACGCCTTCACTAATCATCTGCATTAGAAGCAAGATCAGAATCCTGATCACTCATGTTTGCATCTACTTGATTTTCTTCCTCATCCTCATCTATGCCATGCAATACATTCTCTCTCCCAATCTCTTCATTGGTAATCAAAATATCTTCTCCAAACACTCCATCATCACCTTCATCCACTACTTCGAATGTTTCTTGTAAATTAACATATTGCCCATCAGGCATTATATCAACAGCTTCCATGAATTTTTGTTTCGAACAAGACTCTATTTGAATGACATATGACCATCCTGGGTTTCTTACATCATCAATTAGAAATGATTAGTTAATTTAAAAAGGGAAAACAAAGGGCTCATCCCTCTCTAATAAAAATTGTCCTATATTTGTACGTACAAATCCATACTCATCAAAATGTACCGTGGATGGTTGGATACACTTACATTTTAATAATATAGGACTGTTTTCACTAAAATCCACTTGAATAATTTCTTGGATGAATCCAACATAGAATTTCTTCTTAGTTTCATGAAGAAATTCAGCACTTACAACACAATCACAATTTGTCTTTCCTTTGTCTTTTTCCTCCACTCTTAAATGGCTACCATAGGCCCACATTCCACTAAAACACATAGCCCATAAATGTGAGGGTTGTGAAAGCTCACTTTGCTTTGTTGTTATATCTTGACCTTCTTCTTTTGCATCACTAACTACATTAGCAATCCATTCTTCAAATTTTGGAAAAGAATCACCTCCAACCAAATCATGACATCCGTGCTTTTGAGGTTGATGTTGCATCCAACTTTGATTCTCTTCTTCATATTTTCTACATAGAATATTAATGTGTAAATAGTAAGATTAATAGTATAAATGTGTAAATGCAATTGAGTAAGATTAATAATATAAATGTGTAAATAAATAATTGTGTAATTTTTTTAACCTGTGCCACTTATCGAACAAAGATGTGTTTTGAAGAATAAAGGCATGTATCACACTTCTTTCTTGATGTGATAGCTTAAAGCGACATCCATTGCCTTCTAATACTTCACCTACAACTCTCTTATCTTCATCATCATCCCATACACGTCGATTGACATTTTTAAAATCCTTCATATATCATGTACAAAATCTGTTGGCCTCTTGCATTGAATATCCCTCAAACATGCTTCCTTCTGGTTTTTCCCTAGTATGAACAATTTTTTTCAAAACCTTCATATATTGTTCTATAGGATACATCCATCTCATTCTTACTGGACCAAAATGCTCTAGTTCATATTCTAGATGTATCAAAAGATGCATAGAAATGTTAAAGATTGCTTTTGGAAATTCCCATTCCAATAGACAAAGGACTTCAACAACCTCCTCCCTCAAACTATCAAAGTTTGAGGGATCTAATACATCTGAACTCATTCTCTTTAATATTAGGCCCAACCTTATAATTGGCAATCTTGGCCCCTTTTCCAAACTTGATATATTTACCACAATAGGTAAAATATTTTTGATTATAACATGATAGTCATGGGTCTTTAGGCCTCTTAAGCTATTAATGTCAGTTTGGATTCTTATAATACTACTTACATATCTAGTGGGAAAGCAAGTCTAAGACATCAACTGTAATAATTGTGCACATTGTTCCTTTGTCTAGATATAAGGAGCACTGGGTTTCCTATATTTTGCATCATCATATTTTTCAACCCAAAGATTTCGACAACTCTTTAGTTCTCGAAAGTCTTCATGTGATGAAATAGTATCAAAAACATCAAAAAGAGTTTCTATAATAGCATAGGCTATATTTTTCTCAGTATGCATAAAGTCAACAGTATGCCTAATGGCTATATCCTTAAAGTATGGCAACTTATAGAATATGTCCAACCGTTTTACACCACTTTCATTACATGGATCATATCTACTACCAGCAATCCCACCATTTTCAATAATTGACATTCTTTTTTGTCCATTCTCAATAATGTAATCACCCATTATTAGCAAAGGTGCTTCACGATTCTCTTCTTGACCATTGAAATGTGTTTTTTGTTGATGATATGGATGACCCACTTTAAGGTAAGCATGATGTACACAATAAATACACTTACACAAACTTCTTGGGTACGTCAAAAAATCTTTAAAGTTGCAAGCACGATAGCCATGGTATCCATGAATAGTGAGACTAGACAATGTATCATATGCAGGAAGATCATGAATCGTAACTAATAAGGAAGCTCTTAAAGTTAATTTGATTGAATAACCATCACTTAAAGATTGAATTGCTTCAATTCCTTTCTGCAATTCCATTAGCTCATCATTTAATGGCTCTAGATAGGCATCTATTGTATCTAAAGTCACACTTTTCTTTCTTGGTATAATTAATGATAGCATTAAGAAAAATGGTTTAGTTACTAACCATGGAGGTAAGTTATAATTTATTAAAAACACTGGCCAAGTTGACCATTTAGTACTTTGATCTGAGAATGGGTTCACCCCATCTAGAGCCAAACCCAACCTTATATTATGAGGATCTTGAGAAAAATTAGGCCATCTATTATCAAATTCCATCCACATCTTAGAATCAGGCACATGTCATTGTTTTCCATCAATGCTCTTATTTTGGGCATGCCACTACATAAGTTCAGCAATGTCTTTGCACCTATACATTTGAAGTAATCATGGGATTATCAGAAAGTGGCAAAGAACCTTTATAAGAACCACAACTGATTTCAACCCTTGTTTATACCTTGCTTCATGACATTTTAGACATTCACTCTCACTTGCAAGATTTTTGTGAAATAATACACAACCATTAACACGTGTGGATGTTTTCATGCCCCAAGCCGAGCTTACTAATCTTCTTTTTACATTGACTTGATTTTGTTGGCAATGTGGAGTCAACTGGTAACAACAAACTTAATAATGCCAATAACTGATCTACACTCTCATTTGTCCAACCATGCACCACTTACAAGTTAAGAATTTGAAGGATTGTTGTTAAATGACTTAACTTGCAATTAGCATACACATGCTTTAAAGCATCCCCCATTGACTTGGCCCAATCATCATTTAGACCCTCATTCAACATTATTTCAACTTCAAACCCTTCGTCTAACATTTCTACCTCTTCATCTATGTTCGGTGCTACTTCATCTATGTTTGTTGCCTCTTCATCTCTCACAGTCTACAATTCTATCATATCTTCATAATAATTGTAAGCCCTTGGGCTTACACCACTATGCCTATATCTTATCATATGTTGATAAATCGCATTTCTTTTTCTCACCCTTCGACCAAGATAGTCATTACATGAACATGGATATTTTTCCATTTCCCTCTCTTTGGCTACTCTCTCATCATATGCATTTTATTGATCCGTAGTCAACCTTCAATGCTGATCCATCTATAATAATGTGCATTCCAATATTAATTTAGTATAATAAGCTATCGTACACCTAGAAGACCTTTAAATATAAAATCTTAAAAGGTAACCTTCAATCATGCATATGGTCAAGCTAGGATAACCTTTCCTTCAGTTTGGGCTAGTCATCATGTAGGGAGATCATGCAGAGTAGAGGTGTGGTTTTATTTGAGTTCAAGGATCAGTTAAGGATCAACTTTAAAAATACTAAAGATAACATTTTCTTTTGAGTTTTCAAGCTTCAATCATGAAAATATCTCCTAGGGGGCACCCACAAGCAGCTTCCCCCAAATATCATGAAAATATCAGTTCACTTTTGGTAATGAGGACCTTTTGAATTACCTTTGAATTTGCTATAGAGTGCATCCCCAAATTTGACTTTGCTGTAGAGGGCCTCGCCAACTTCAAATTCGTTACAACAAACTCTGAATTCCTTGCCCGCCTTTTCAAAAGTCTCCAAGTCCTCTCCAAACAAGTTTTATCACCCATGCAAGTAGCTACTACACTTATATGCACCTAAAACATTTTTTCAGGTGCATGCATCAAATAGAGTAAGTGCTTCAATACGTGTCCATGAGAATAACAAACATCAACAACAATTCAATTTCATTCCCATGCTGACAATTATACATTTTACAGTTGTCTGACTTAGAAATATAGACAAGCTATGTAAACCAATAGATAAATAGCATTTAGAAGAAATACTAAACAATTTATCAAGATTACACTTTCAAACACCAATTAAATAACTATTGTGATGAAGTATTCATAGCAGCAAATCACTTGCCAAAATCATAGGCAAAGTCACCAAATAAAGGACTCAAGATGTCAACCATTTCAAATGACAATCATGATAATAGGAAAAAACAACATAGAGAATATAGTCATGCCTTTGATTGCAAAGGAGGGGGCAGATATTACAATCTGTAGCAGCATTGAAAAGATGAAAATACAAAATCCATGAAGCCAAACACTTTTGTCAAAATACAAATCCTTACCTAAATAGTTAATTGATCCTTAAAGATTTTATGAGGCAAAGATAGTCATTATATAGATGCTAAACCAATGACGCGCGTGCCTTTGAAAGTGATGACAATCATGTCATCAAACTGCTAGTAAAATCAGTCATCAAAAAGAGTAATCCACAACACCATAGAAGAAAAGAGGAGATCACTATCCATTCAAAGAGATTCTCTAATCACAGTTACCAAAGTGGGCTACAACAGTAGAGAAAAGACAATGGAATATTGACAGTCTTTTTGCATCCAAATGTGAATTATGTGAAAACTGTCATATATGAATAACAAAAGTAACAGAGAGGATTTTTTACAGTCAAAAGTCTATGAACAGAAACTTCAAGTTTATCAAAATCAAGCTAATAAGCTATATGATAGTCATAACAGCAAATGGACAAAGGGAATGTGATTGTGACAGATTTTTGCATACAAAAGATAATCATCATCAATGATATCTTTGTATTAAGGAATTTGTAGGCAAGTTTGTGATAGAACAACAAAGATCAGTTCATGTATGAAGCAATGAACAAGGTTTTCATGACAAAGGTTACTATCAAGATAGCAGTAAGAGACATTAAAGATAGTAAAGAGCAAATTTAAGGAATGAAACAAATCATGGAATAGTCTTGCATTCTCAACAACAAGCTTTCATTTCCTATTTTGTGATAGTCATTTTGAAAATACAATCATCTTTCAAAGGTTGAATCACACACAAGGGTAGTGTCTAAGTCATAGGTTGAAGACCATCAAATTCCTTCATGCCAAGGTATTCTAAGTATAAATCATGAATGGAAAAAGTAGAACTTAATCAATAAAGAACCATGAGAACTCTTCATATAGTCATTGAAAGAGATAGAATAGTCACTAATGACAGAGCACCAAGCTTTCAAAGATACAAAACTTTAGAGCAAGCTAAGAGAAGAATAGAGGTACGTGGAAAACCCTACCTCTGCTTCATAAAACCATTTTTTATCTGCCATCTATGTGCTCCTTTGATATCTACCATCTATAGTTGGAAATCCCAAAATTTCCTCCTTTCTTCATTCACATGATGATCTCAAAACTATTTCCAAACTCAAAGAACTGCAGCCACGAACAATCTTCTCCTGTTGGACTACTCATACCCTATTCTTGGTGGCCATGAACAATCTTCTCCTGTCTGACTACTCATACCCTATTCTTGGCAGCCATGAATAATCTTCTCCTGTTCGACTACTTTGCATACCTTATTCTCCGTGGCCATGAACAATCTTCTCCTGCTAAACGCACAATCTTTGCTTCTTCACAAGTTTCACCTTTTCTTCAAAATTCATAAATGCACAATCCCTCTATTAATTCCCTCCAAAACTAAAGTGAAAGAAAAAAGAATAGAGGAATTTATTTAGTCCTTTATTTAGTCAATTTTATTTGTAGTTGTGTTTTTTTGCTCGATGACCCAATTAGTCATTTATTTAGTCATTTATAGTTGAGTTGCAAAAAGTTTTAGTCACGTGATTAAAAGTTTGGTCATGTGACTAAAAGTTTTAGTCACTTGGTCATTTATTTGCCATATTTCTACTAGTGGATACAACTTTCAAAGATAAAAGATGTAATTAATCTGTTTAATCACAATATCACAAATAAAAGATAATCTCATAAATATGAATCTCAATGTCATTAAATCTTACATATTCACATGCTTAATCCAGGTAACAAGCACTATAAAATAATATACATAAATCCTTTGGCAAGCATGTCATAATACATCCAATGAAGGGTAAAATCAACATCTACAACAATAATAAATAAATCAATACTCTCCAGCTGCACGAACCAAGTGGTCCACCACCTACAAGCTGAGAGACGGGAACATGGCTCAGGTGCTTTTCCACCCAACCATGAAGTATTTACACTTCCCCAGATCCCTTCATGAAATGAAGAAAACCAAGCCCTGCACAAAATGTCTAGCTACCTGGTAACAACTGGCAAGAGGGAACACCTGATGCAACCCTGATGTCAGAATGTACAATTCTAAGTAATGAAAAGCAAATCATCTCACAACAAGATGTGGCAGAGATATCAATAAATAAGTTTACTAGACAATAAACATCTATTTCAATGTCATTTTGATTAAATCTAATAATTTATAAGTAACCTGGTTCAATTCCTGAAAGAGGAAAAGTGATCTCTGAATATCCACATTCGACATCCTAGTCCCAAAAGTAACCCAATAACATTTCCTAGATGAAAAATCTACTTCTTTCCCCAAGAAGCAAGAAAATAACAATAAAAAGAATCAAAGTTCATCAATAAATCAATAATAGTCCATTTCCCAAAACATCATTCAAGGATTTACACTTTTCCAATCAAATCATTCATCTTTGCTTACACTATTGCACTCATAAGTACATCAAATAGGTATATTTTATCTAATCCAAAGTTTGATCACAATCTTCATAGAAAAGTTATTTTAAGATATAATTTCATCTTGCTGTCATAGCAGTGATAGGAAGTCTAAAACAATAAAAATAGTCCTCTAGAATAGTCATTCTAAAATATAAATCTACCTTACTATCATTCCTATGACAGGAAGTTTCAAAAATAATAAAAATAATAAAAACAGTCCTCCTATCACAGCTGCGATAGGAGCTATTGCAGAAATAAAATGTTGAACAGAGAACAAAATTAAATCAATTTTTTAGTCATGAATATAAATACAATTATAAATGGTTTTTCAGAATCATCCTTGATAGGAATATTATAGTAATCTATTATCTCAGTTTCCAGTTATCACATTGATTTTAACAAATCTTAAACAAAGCTACAGGCTTAATTTGTTCAACTACAAGAATTTATAGTTTGTCTATTCTAAGTGGCTTTGTTCATCAATAAAGAGGTTGATTTACTAGTCTATCATTGATTTCAGCCAGCATGCAAAAGAATATAGTCATATTAGTGTTTTACAGAGAGATATTTAACAACCATCTAGAAGTTGATTTATAGTTCTCAACAGTAAAAATCTAGATCTGAACAATAACACTTGCTAGGCATAATGACAGAGATAAACAACATGGTTCTGTGTAGGCGACAAGTAAGGAAAATAAGGATCAATCTATACAAGATCAATCAAGATGCAATTCAAATGGCCATTAAAATGGAGTGATGGCCAAAATAGAAGGTAAAAACCATGTAGAAAAGATCAGCTGGCAAAAGCTCTAAGTTCTAATCTATCAACTATGTCGATCGACCATCATACAGATAGGTAAGATTCTAATGTCAAAAACTACAGAAGAATGGGAATAAATGCCCATGTTTAAGCCTAGAAACGAGCGACATCTAAAGAAACAAGGGTCACTCTATACAGATTTCCAAGAACAGTCAACTAACGAACGACAGCCAGAGAAGAAGAAAACACTAAATGTAGAGGATAAATTCTAGTTTAAAGGAGGCAACAAGCAGAGGTTTTGATCGCTAGTCAAAATAATGGCTCAACAAAATAAGGTCGATCCAAACTAGAATCAGACGCCACCAAATAGCTAATAAAAACTAGCATTGTGAGCACAAGACAAGACAAAAACTATCTTTTTTGATAGTCAAATAAACATGGATTCAATGTAGAAATTTTATAAGAAGAAAACCTAGCAAATTCACTGGTCAAAGATGAGTT
Organism: Cunninghamia lanceolata; assembly: GCA_027924645.1. Taxonomy (NCBI): domain Eukaryota; kingdom Viridiplantae; phylum Streptophyta; class Pinopsida; order Cupressales; family Cupressaceae; genus Cunninghamia; species Cunninghamia lanceolata. Next base: position 2,370,992 of record BSBN01001281.1, on the reverse strand, counting down.
TGTAGCTGTTGTCGCTATCCTGCCCTTCTCCTGACGTTGCAATTTCTCTTTGCTTCTATCACTCTAGAAAAAACCCATTTTCTCACTACAAATTGTGGGTGTCTATCTCTGCCTAGGACTCCTCTTTTATTGAAGTTTTTCCTTCTTATTTTTTGCGATCCAGGATTTAGGTTTTATTGTGATGCTCACAACACGCCCCATTTTACTTCTTAGCAAAATGAGGACCCTTGATGTGGTTGTGGCTTTTGCTTGTGTGTGGGTTTGCTTGGTGGTAAAGGGAAAATGAGGTAAAGGTTACAAACCTTGTTGAAAATTGAAAAAATTAGCATTAAGTACCATGCTAGAATAGGGGTGAATTCTTTGTCAAAAATGAATAAGGGTTGCTTTTTGAACCATTTCAAAATTTCCAATATTCTGTATGATATGTGTGTTTTGGTAAAATACATTATAGGAAGGTTTGTATGTTGCATGTACAAGGTCATTTGTATGTGGAATCATTGTACTAGTCGCATAGAGTTATCAAGTTGATGAATCATTGTACTTGTATGCATATTGTTAATGTTTTATTCTTTACATACAAGTCGGACCTAATGTCATTCAGAAGTAAAATGGATAATGGGTTAAGTCCATAGGTTGTATCTTAGGTTGTATGTTTGGCGAAAAGAAAGACACAAGGTAATATACAACGCTATATACATGTCACGGACCCGAGGAGAATATGAAATTTGGTTCCATTAAAGTATGTTTCGTGGTTTGTATGTTGTATGCTTCGGGTTTATACCTTTCAATATACATACAGCGCGGAAGTCAAAGAGAATTAAATCTAATATAAGTGATGCATCATACCTTAATGTATATTGAAAGATGCATTCACTTTATATACATGTGTGGAGCCGACGGGTTATGCAATATGGTGTATATACAGATGAGGAGTCTAGGATGATTATACAAAGGAGTTTGCATGTATCAAGACTTGTATCTAAGAGTAGATATATGTATTGTTGTATCGTCGATGATACAAGTGGGAAAGTAAGGTGGGTCACACAGCTTGTATCTCAAGGTTGTGTATTATACCAATAGAGAGATATTCAAGAGCATATACAAGCTGACATACAAGTAAAGATACAAACAAAAGATGCAAGACGGATTTCAAAAGAGAATTAAATAAGGGAAAGACTTTGTATGTTTGGGGTGATTGTATGTTAACAATGTACAATTCCAATATACAAGGAAATGAAAGACATCGCCAGAAAGATAAAAGGTAAAAAGGGGCTTGTACAGGTTGTTTGTATATGCGCTTGTATCTATGTCACATACATTGTGATATACAAACCAAGGATACAAGCACAGATATAAAGGGAAAAGGGAATAAGTTTGTTTATATCTCATTACATATATGTTTGCATATTGAAAAGATGAAAAAGGGACATACAAAGAACAATATACAAGGAAAGATACAAGAAAATGCGATGTATGCAGAAAGTAAAATAATGGATAGATGGTTTAAAATAAAACGTTGAAATAAGAAACTGAAGCCGTAGGCACATTCATTGTTGTAATTAAAGCTGATCTAACACCAAAAATAGTAAAATTCAATGGGTTAGGGTAAATTTGAGGTTGTTTTCTTTCAGATTTGCATTGCTACGATTAAAATTGTAGAAAGAAGAATTGCTAAGGAAATTAAATGGAAATTTCACTGCGGGACGGAATTCCAAAAGCTAGAACAGAGTCGAAAATGGTAAAGTAAGTCAACAACATAAGGTTGAGCTATCGAAAGATACAAGTATTTATCTTAAACATCATTACAGTTCAGTTGGTAAAAATGCGAAGTAACTTTCAGTAATTTCATTTTGAAATGTAAGCATCCATTAAATTATTATGTTTAATTGTTAATTAGTTGGGTTGGGTTAAACAATGTGAAAATCAAAACGGGAAAAGACAAACGAGGGTTAGGGTAAAATGTAAAAAAATAGAAAATTCGTAGTAAAACCCTAGGTAAGAAGGTAAAACAACCAATTAAAAAAATGCATTTTTATTGGATGGCCCCAAAGTAGAAAAAGGTAGATATAGGACGTGAAGTTAAAAAAGAAAGGAAGCCACGCAAAGAAACAAAGGAGTTGCCACTACATAGAGGGTACCCTTCATTGATCAGTACAACTAGAGTAGTGATAGACACCAACATAGGGAGCTATGATGCGAATGATGTTTTGTAGAAGATCACAACAGTAGACACTACACCATACATGAGGTGTATACAAGAGAGTGGATTGTACAGGGATGTGGGTTTTCTGTTAGCTATGGAAGCCAAAGATTTATGTCTAGATTGCATATACTTGTATGACCCAGCTATTAGGAAAATAATGTTCCATAATAGACCCATTGCAGACTTATCCATAGAAGGGATTGCAAGAACATTTGGTCTGGAAATACATGAGAAAATGGTGGATATTGATATAGATCAGTACAATCAATATTTCAATAACAATGAAAGGGATTGTAGAAGCAAGATCTTCTATAGTTGGTATAGTGCTGAAAACAAACCCAAGGCTGTGGCCAGTGTAGATAAGAATCTACAAAGAATATACTTTAAAGAAGAAATATACTTGGTTATTACAATGTTAAGCAGACTAGTGGGATTGAGAGATGGCACTAAGTGTGAGCCTTGGATGTTCACTGTCATCCAATTCATGAGGGAAGCAAAAAGGGAACAAGGACAAATTCACTGGGCTAAGGTTATAAGCACACCCATATGGAAATAGGCAATGTTAAGAAAGCAAAAGATGATGCCTTTCTATTTGACCTCATATATATTATATTCATGTGCAGCAGAGGTTCATCCATTCATACATGGGATAGACAGGGTTGGAACCTTAGGAAATGGTCCAAATCAGAAGCTGGTATATGAGTATTATCTTGATTTACAAGAAGAGAATGCATTAAGTATGCTTTGGTGAATGATGTATTCTATACATACATGGTTAGAATTTTAATGGAAGACCCAGATAAGGGATTATCTAAAGATGCAGAGGATACAATTGGTCTACACAGTTCCTGGTATATTTAATTTTAGCACTTTACTTATATAAAAACTGAGGCATTTGAAGGAAAACCTTTCATGCTACCCAGGTATCCCTCTAATAAATTGATTGTTCTGGAGTTCTCAAGGTAGAATTTGAATGCCTTTAAGATGTACAAAAAGAGGTTTAATAGAGGAAATCTTAAGTTACCTTGGGCAATTGGTAGGTACTCATGCTACAGTGAATAGGTTGCTGGTTATTCAAAAAAGGAGTTGAGGTATTATGGATTTGAGGAATTTGAGGTGGCCCAAAGGTTTGATCCCTTTCATAGAATCCAAAATACAATTGATTCTAAATTCAAACATCAAATACATATTGAAGATTTTTGGTCAGACTGTAAGAATGATAAAGAGGTAAGAAAGAGAGCTCATAAAAGATTAATCGTTGATAAAATGAGGTCCATGGGAGATATCTATGTACCCCCAGAGGTCAAAGAAGATGATAAATTATTACACCATAGTTATGAAAGTGCTAGGCTTGCTCCTATTGGAGAACCTGATTGGTCACAACCATGGAACACATCTTTGGACACATTGTCCAAACCGGTCATCTTGTTTTCAAAGACATGGTTGAAAGATAGAATAAGGGAGCTTAAGGCTAAAAGAGTGGAGATTACATATCTAAAGAAGGGAAAAAATAGAGTAAGAGAGCATAGTGATGATCTCCAATGTTTCTACGAAAAGAAAATAAAGATTGTGGAAGCCAAAATTATGGAGAAGGATAAAAATGCTACTCTGATGGATCCTTATGTATTAGGAGTGACATTAGCAGTGTCATCTAGCACATTTGTTGAGGCAAAGTCATTAAGCCATGATATTAGTATAGAAGAAGCACTTGCCTCCAAAGAAATAATAAGATAGAAGGTTAAGAAAGCAATACCAGTGAGCATATCTAAAAGGGAGACTTCAAAAAAGAGTGAAGTTATAGGGGCACAACAGGTAGGTGCTAAGTTGAGTGATATACCTGGTGCATCCACGTCAGTAGAAAAAAGACAAGTATATGCTAAGGTAAAGATAGAATTGGCTAAAGAAATGCGGAATGGGTCAAAAGTGCATGAAGCCAAATATGTTACTGAGACTGTCCACATTGAAGATGACAGTAGTGAAAGTGAAGAGAGAAAAATGGATTCAACAAAAGAAGTTGGAATGGAAGAAGAATCCAGTGAATTTTTAAGTGAAGAAGAGGAGCAAGACACTCAAGTTGAAATGGAAATTGAACAAGGTTCAGTGTCTGAAAAGGAAGTGGTACAAGAAGAATCAGGAACAGTAGATCCTTTTGGTACCTTGGTTTCTCCTGAAATAATAAGGAATGTGCAAGATGTAGCACATAGAATTGAAGAATCTGAAAAAGAAGATGCCCCTAAGGAAACAGTAAAGGAAACACCTTCTCAAGCCAAAGAAGAAACAGGAGCTGGTACCTCTGGTGTAGATGTATTAAACATTCTAAACATGTATGGTGAACAAAGTGAAGAGGAAAAGAATATAGAAAGCAGAAAGGAACAAGGACAAGAGACAAAAGAGGTTGATACAATGGTAGGTTCACCTTCACATAAAGAGCAGGTACAAAAGGAAGGTGAAACTGTAGAAGATGAAGTAGATAAACCTAAAGGTGAAGAAAATATAGAAAATATTGATGGAGATAAATTTGAAAAACAACCAGAAGATATAGACATGATAAATGTAGAACAAGCAAATAAAGAGGAAGACCAAGAAAAAGACTCATCAAGGAAAGAAGGTCTAGAAGAAGAAGATGAAGGAGGAGATACAGAAATGTAAGAAGAAGATAATGAGGGTAATGAGGGTGAATCTACACAACAGAATGATCTAATGATACAAGAACTAGCCCCTCAACATTAGCCTCCTCCACAACAACAACAAGAACAACAACAACAAGAGTAGGGAGAAGTAGAAAGGCCTCGGGAAGAGGTAATTAATGAACAGAAGACTACTAAAAGAACAAAAGAAGTTCTAGCCTGGTTAGGTGCAGAGATAAGGAAAGAAAAGGTGGAGGTACAATTAGTAACTATAGACATCAAAAGTCTATTAGGTGATACAATGCCAAGGAAAGAAGGGAGGGAGCCTAGAACCATGTCAGCAATACAAAGGGGTCCAGATGGGTCCAGGACACTGAACTTGGTCATACCACAAAAGGAGAAGGCAAAAGGAGAAATAACGTTAGATGAATATAAAATACTCAATTTTGACCTAGGGCATACAACAAGGGAACAACACATAAGTGAATAGGAAGATATGCACCAAGATATAGCAAAAATGTTAAAGAGGGATAAAGATAAACATGAATATCTAAAAGGGCACATTGTCCAATTACAACAATTCATTAGGGGGATATTTGATCCCAATACAATAGTACCAGAATTGCCTATTGAAATAGCAGTTTTGTCTAAAGATGAAATAAAAGATATGGAAAATAAGAGGCTTAAGGCCAATGTTTTTAAAGAATGGTTCACGAAATTCGTTCAAGAAGGAGAAGAGGTAATCAAACAAGTAGTGAAAGGATGGGAATTGGATGCAATAGAAAAGAATAAATGTAGTATACTTTTATATAATGGTCAATTTAGAAAAGAAGAGTGCAAATTTGAATTGGAACAGCTAGAAGAAATTGAAGAGAAAGCAGAGGAATTAATAAATGAAGGAGTAATTACCCCTTTGATGGCAAATTAAGTGCCACAGGCAAGGTTGGAATTAAGATTTGAAAATGATAATCTCAGAAGGTGCATAGAAGCCACTCAACATTTAGAAGAAAAGGTAGATAACATGATCATGATGCATAAAAGGATAGTTGAAAGGCTCTTATATCATGAGTGCATGGAGATACCAGCATATGAACTTCAAAGAGCATTAACAGAATTTAAGGCCATTTTGCACCATGTATGGAGAACCCAGAGGCATATTTAAGTAAACAAATGATTGATTTAGTGATGGAGGATAGTGTCAAGATGCAAAAATATAAAAATAAGAGTGAAGGTTTAGATAAAGAAGAAAAGAAACTAAAAGAAGGGGTTACAATGCAATAATATGTATGGACAAAGAGTCCAGGGGGAGATCGCACCTTTATAGAAGGTGTAATTAATAATTTCAAAACATATTTGAAGGAGTAGGAAAATGTAAAAGGAAGCAAACAATACTAATAAAGGGATCAAGTAAAGGGTATCCGTAGGCAGGGTCAACAGGAAACAAAAGTCAAAGGAGGAGAATCCTATTTTGAAAAGATTTCAATGTCATCCTTTGAGGCAAAAAAGATACAATAAAGATATTTTGAGAAATGGTTAGGAACAAATGTACACCCTTGATCAAGAATAGATGAATACTGACCATAGATTGGGTTTGTAGCCGTAGCAGTATGAAGCTTCAAATTCTATATAAGAAGCTATGCTACTTGTATATTAGTTACATAGGGATTTTAGAATTGTAGCTTGCACTTATAATTTGTCAGAGTACTGAAATAGAGAAGATTTTTCTTTTAGTTTAGAAAGGGAGGTCGCTTGTGTCTACATCAAGGAGTACGTGGAATGTCTAGTCTCCTTGGTGTATCTGTAAAAAATGTCTATAAGTTGTTTAGTAATTTGATTAATGAAACAAAGGTCATTCTTACATTGTAAATCTTATATGACTGTGTGCTTTGAATACAAGTAAACTTAGAATTCTGTGTCTATTACAGAGTGTTTTCTGACTCTTACTTGCATCTAAAGTATTATTCTTTAAAAGCTTGCAATCTCTGGTGTACATTCATGAAAGAATGTTCAGGACTTTACATTTGAAGATTTGAATGTGTTGATTTGATCAATTTACTGTATGCTTTAGGACATGAGTAACAGAACATTTAAATCCTGTTTTGAAGTGATACTTAGTTTGAGTTTCTCTAACTTTTCTCCAACAACTGAAAATAATTAGCTTAAATGCAGAAATCTGAAGAAAATTGTCTTGCATTTGAATAAAGAATGAGGAATTACATTGATATTTGGCAATTTTCATATTAATTTGAAGGACAAAGTTTGTTTCATATAAATTCATACAAAGTTTTGTATTACAATAGTGAATTCATGCAAAAGAATGAATATTGTGTTGATATTTGCAATAATTTGCATAGTTTGAGTCCAGTAAGTCACTGATCATCTTAAATCAAGTAAGGCCCCTTGAATATTACAGTTTCACATCAACCTGCTGAATCATCCACAAGGTCAAGACCTAACCATACAGAAACTTGGGATTGACAACTCTTGAGTGATTTCTTCATATCTTTCAAGACAATTTAGGTTCATTTTGTGAATTTTAACTTTTCTTTATGAATGTGTAAAAATAATCATCAATAATTTTTGGTGCTAGAAGGAGGGCCTAATTGGAGTTAAGGTAGGATTTGAGTAAAGCTGGCTCATAACAATGGTAGGGTGACCAAGTCTAGATCCAGTTCAAAGGATATCTTTGTGCAATTACCTGATAAAAGGCAGAGTAAGGGTCCTTTGATTTGGAATCCTAGAATATCAAACGTAGGAGGCTCATCGAGAACACCTCCTGGATCACCTATTAACATCCATAACATAGTGAGTCCTGACAGTTCTTCATTTAGATCTTTGAATCTTGGTTTATGTCCTCCTAGAGGTCCTAGTCCACCTAGAAATCTAGGTACTCCCAGAGGTCCAATCCCACCACAAAGACCTACAATGGCTTATTTTAATATCAATTCTCCTATAACATTCAATGATTATCATGAGATGCCAAAAAATCCTAAAAAGACATGTCCTAAATATCAATTGCATCAGGATCCAAAAGATCACATTAGGATATTCAAGGAGGCATGCTTTAGAGCTAGGTTAGACTATGAAGATGTTGTGTGTAGATTGTTTCCTTACACGTTTAATGAGCAAGCTTCTAACTAGTATGTTAACTTGCCTGATGGTTATATTTCTTCCTGGGCACTTATGGAAGAGGTGTTTTTGTCTAGGTTTAGGGGACCAGTTGATCCTTCCACCTTATATCATAAATTGGTTGCAATTAAAAGAGGTGAAGGAGAGCTGATTGATAACTTTAATGATAGGTTTCAAAAGTCTTATTCTCGGTTAGTGGCCCCTTACACAGTGATTGCAGATGCATTATTAGCCATGTATTATGTTGCCCTTGATCCACTAACTGCTATGTTTGTCAAAAGAAAGGTTGATATAGATACAATATCCAAAGCTTATAAGGAGGTAGCCTCAATAAACCAGGAGATGAGGCAAACAACTTATAATCCATTTCTTAATGGAGTAAACCCTGGGATACAAAGTCAAGCACAACCTTGGAATGGAGTTCCTATGCACAATACTCCTTTATTGAAACCAATTCCTACATACACACCTATGTATAATCCTTCCCCAATCCAGACTATAGTCCCTTATACTGGTAATAGTACCAATAACAATCAGAGTAATGGTCAGTCATTCTTCTAGCCCCCTCAGGATACATTTGTGGAAAAGGCACAAGAGGATAGGGAAGAGATCAAAGAAATTACTACACACCTCAGAAGATTAACTACTAAAATGATACAACTAAGAAATGAAAATTTCTATGGTAGAAATAATCAAGGATACGGTCATAACCATAACCAGAATTATAACCAGGGTCAAGGTTCAAACCAAGGCCAGAATTATAGTCAGAGTCAAAATCATAATCAGGTACAAGCAATGCAAAATACAGGACCTGTTGTAGATAACAAGACCTAGAGTAATAACAATAGAAATCAGAATCAACCAAGGCCACCTAGGACATGGAACATGGGGCCAAATAATGACACTCTAGATTCTCCATTTGAGAATTTAGATAATCAAGAGACAAAACAAACAACTAGAATTCAAATGGCCAACGTAGCATTAAAAAATTGGTGCTGGATTCATAATACCAGTGCACATACTAAACTAGATTGCCCTTAGTTTCATCTGGCAGCAAGTATTTTCAATGTGGATGTACACACTCCCACCTCTGAGTTTCTCATTCCCAAAGGTAATGAAATAGTGCCCTCAGGATTTGAGACTGCTTTAGTCTTAGAGACTTTTACCTTTGTGTCATGCCTACATCTCCCATGCGGACACAACACACAAACATGTGTGTCATGCCCACATTTGCCTTGTGTTCATGACACGAACTATTTTTTTTTTTCCTACTCTAAGAACCACCTCGCACCCACTTGCATGCTCGGTGGCATTACGCCTGAGGCGTAAACATGTCACTATACTAGAAGAAGTGTAGACCGTCAAGAGTATGTGCAACAATAGGATGTCATTTCTAGGGTTAGACTAAACAATTCAGAACCCTAAGATCTAGAGAAATTCTAGCAGCATAACGCGTTCTCGATGGGGGTGGAAGTTGACACTCTATCGCTATCCTTGGTTGTGAAGTTTGCCTATTGGTTAATCTCCCTGATTACCTGGTGAACTAGGTCACTTACACAGGATTAACAATCATTGTTAGGGCATTCTCTAGGTCTCTGCTCAGGTTAAAAAGAAAAAAATCAGCGTTTAACTTAATCTGTCTCTCTTTTCCCTAATGGACGTTTTATCAAGATAGGTAGTTGATCTATGATTGGCTAACTCAAGCTATAAAATTCTATTTTGCATTCTTTGTTTAATTCTTCAATCGATTTGGTTTAAGACGTTGCTTAATTTGCCACTTACGTATTTCTTGAGTTAACCTTTTAATTGCATTTAAACCTATTTACGTTAATTCATCATTCATATAATTCTTCCAATGACTTAATTTCTTTTCTCATAAATTGAAACTCCACATTTAACATCTATAAATGTATTCATATCTGGACATACATATATATGCACTCAACATATATACATATGCATATATACATACATTTATTTAAATTTCAATCTTTATACCCTATACTAGTGGAAATCCCACTTAAAAATTTAATAGAGTATTTGCATAACATCAACTCATAATATTCCCATGTGAATAAGGAATACAATATATATATATATATATATATATATATATATATATATATATATATATATATATATATATATATATATATATATATATATATATATATATATATATATATATATATATATATATATATATATACATATATATATATATACCAAAATATAAATATATGTATTCATTAGATAACCCTTGATGCAAGCTCACTTATTACAATTAATATATATATATTGTTCATATTTAAAAGATAGTGGGAAACCCACTCATATTTATTTTAATAGAGTATTTTGTTTTTGGTAACTCCATCACATAATGGAGAGGGTTAAATAACCCTAAACTTTTATTGTTTTGAAATGTGTTTATTGTTTGCAGGCATGGAGCGATGTAGGTCGGCGCTGTCGGGGATGGAGGGAGGTGGAGATCAACACAAAGGGCAGAGGATGGTGGCGCAGTGGAGGAAGGGGGTTACAGAGGTCTGGCCACACGTGGTGGGGAAGCCGTAGTCGGCGGCGGGTAGCGAACCGAAGGCGTGGAAGCAGCGTAGGCACTGGTGGTGGTTTAGGGTGAAGTGGGGGTTGTGGCGGCCGTGGCATAAAAGGGGACAGGGATGTGGGGAGGGGCGGAGCCCCACCCACATCCCACATCGTGGGGTGTGGGTGGGGCTCCACCCCTCCCCACACCCATTACTATGAGGGTTCGGTGGGGGTTTAAACCCCCACCACAATGTTTTCAACTTTCTGCTATGTAAAATACATAGCGTACCCCTCTCTCAGTTCAGCCCTTTGGAAAAATTTCATCATTTAAATTTTAATATTAATCATTAATATATATATATATATGTATTTTGTGTATATTTTGTTTTCTTAGCTGTATTTAATTTAAATTTATTTATATATATATAAATATCCATTTTCACAATTTCATTTATTTATAAATGTAAATACAGAAATGTCAAACTTCACTAGTAAATATATATATATATATACATCTTTTTTTTTTTAAGTCACACAAGCAAAATTTTGAGAGCAGCAATGGTATATTTATAATTTTTTTTGAAATATATACAATAACGAGGACATTAAAACAACAACAAGTTTCCTTTTTTGAAATACCATCATTACATTCCTTTCTTAAAATCAGATAAATGAGGAATTTAGTTTTTTTTTTTTCTTTCGTTTTCTTGAGACACTCAGTAACAGAAATACAAGTATTTACTTAGAGCTTTCAGATTTATACAAAGAAACATTCTACTCTAGTTTGGTTCTCCTTCAACAACATCCTATGCAATGGAAATTTTTCCAACTCCAACAGAAAACAACACTCAAAATTTTCTCTTTCCTTCACCCAGAACAAAATCTAAAACATCAAACTTTTTGACACTAGCATACTTTCCTTGACATTTATAATGGCAGAAAAATTTAAACATATATATGCCTTTCAAAACTATTTCACAACTTCACATCTCCACACAATAGAAAGTGACAGCATAATCTAGCCAGGAATTTCAATTCCTTTCTTTCATTTATAACAAAATCTAAACAGCTACTTATATCACATGCATAAATCACTTTTTATTTTATCTTTCTGAGAATACAAAGGTAGAAAGCATGCATGTTTATTTTCCATGCATTTTCTTAATACAAAATGTCCACATTACAATGCTATCACAGCCAACTTCTATGGCAAATTCCATTGCAGTATTAACAAGAGTTTACAGGACAAGAAGACCACAAGGACCAAGGCTAAACCAACCTCTTCAATTCGACATGGGGGACCATTTGAACACATAACGAGCTTCCAAACAGCTCCTCCTCTTAACATAACCACCTGCAACTAAAGCACAACAAAGAGACAACCAAGAAAAGCAACCACAGAGAATGGAAAGCTCTCCTCCCTACCGTAGACCCGCAAGTGGGTCACCCCCGAGCTAGGGAGGTAGGGGATTTCACATAGGGCTTCAATCCACAATAGCAAATCAATCACATTAACACAGTAATCAGAACATCCCCATAGGTTTAGCACATAACTAAGCTCATAAAAATGAACTTAGTGAGGGTAGGGAATAGACCTCTCAACTTAAAGGGGCTCCCAATGATAAGGAAAATCTCAACACATGGCCTCTAGCCAAAATCTTTGAACAACTCAATCCACAAGAATCTCACACCATTATGCTTGGCACTCTTGCCATATAGACATTTCCTCCTCAAATGATAACAGGCCCTCTAGGCATAAACACATAAACACATACTGTGGGAGAGCCCCCAAGGATTGTTCCTCTCCCCTACCCATACAAGTTGAGCATTTCCTCCATTGGAGGTGCTCTCACCATGACACCCAACCCAACATCAAATGCAGAAAGGAAACATCACAATGCAACAAGCTTACTATAGTGCCTCTCTGTTCTTACAGTGGATCTGTAGTTTAATGATTGATATGGTTATACTTCTACCAATTGCATTTGCAGACTGATTGCCAAGATTGGAAGCATTATGTTTAGATAAGCTTGTTTTTGCTATTTGATGTTTGCTCAAGATGTTATCTCCTTTGAAGAATGTCAAAATAGAGAGGAGTTTTACCTTAGATTGGTACGTGGCCATTCACTTGGGGAATGGAGTTGAGATCAAATCCGGTATGTTTCATGTTTTTACATTGTCGTTGATATAGGAACAATCATTGTTTACCTCCATTCAATCCAACGTATAGTAAAAGATTTGTATAATCTGAATTGTGTTGTTATTATGCATGGTATTTTAGGTCTGGATTACACATTATCATTCTAAGACTTTTGAAGGTATCCTATATTTGAATCTTTTCATTGTAAGATTATAGATCACTGTGTCTCTATTTTAATTGTCAACCTGACTGGATGTCTGGAAGTTTTGTGTTTTGAGAGGTTTATATCACGTTCTATCAACATGCTATTCTCATCTATTTGCTATCACTTGTGTATTTCTTATTAAGCCTAAATCATGTTTTGAATGGGGTCATTTCACCATTGTCAATATTTGTATTCTTCCTGTTAGTAGCTTGTTTCTAGTAGAAGTCATGGTGTAGTGTCACTATTTTAACTTTGCCTTAATAAAAACTCAAGTACCAATCTTGTTTTCACCCCTTAAAGGGAATTTCTTAAATTGTCACTTCTATGTGTTTTATTTGTAGTTTCCAATTTTATATTATAATGTAGATCTATGTTAGTTTAAATGCTTTTGTTCGGGGTTTGTAAATTCATAAATAGATATGAAGATATTGGCAATATTCACTTCAGCAAGTTTTGTGGAGAAAATGAAGGAAAGAAGGTGAAGTGACATTTGGATTTGAAACAGTGATCCGGTTTTCTCTCTATTTATTGTGTGCAATACTCTGATACAAATATAGAGTGAATAAATTTTAATTCATCTCCGTTACTCAATTGCAAACTCAACTAAACAAAATTAAATTCTATTATTTAACCAAAATCAATGCATACGGTATTGGAGGTAGTTGCCATGCCAATTAAAGGCATCTGTCCTCATTTCAGCTGGTTATCCGGGTCCATTACTCTTCTCTTAATTTCTGGAAAATGTTTTGTTTCCCAAAATGTCTGATATTTGGAATCGACAAGCTACAAAAAGATACATGCAAAAGCACAAAAAGAAAAAAAAAAAAGAACAGTACTTGTATTTTGGTAGTATATTGGTAGAATGGAAGATCTCCCACACAACATAAATTAATACTACTTCAATTTCAATACTAGGAGGGCATTGCGTTCTTCTTTTCCAAAGTTTCACTCGTGTGAAACTGGAGAGAAGCCGAACCTTACTTTTGTTTCTGTTCTTGAAACAATTCTGTTTCTTGTGATCTATTTTATACATGGTCTACTTGGTCCTGATGTTTATCGGAGAGGTACAAGATGCATTCCAGTACACGTAAGTAAGTCCTTTTTTTTTCCCTGTGGAAAATCATTGAAACTCAAAAATCTTATCTCGTCTGTATAATTGATCCAAAAACAAAATTAAAATGTCAATAGAATTTCCCTTCTATTCAAATGACCAAGCTAATCAAATGATCCTACTGTAGAGAATACAGGCAACAGTTACATATTTAACTTTCATATGTATGTCTTAGGGTATTCAATGAAATCTCATCCCTATTGCATTTGAAGATTTCTTTGAGGCATTTTGACAACAGGTCAAGTGCTATTGTTTTCACTTATTCATTGAGATATTTCTTTTGTCAAATAAATTGCATCCCATCCTTGTGATTCCACACTTTGCATATATTTCTTCAAGACATTTTGTCAGACAGGTCGTGTGCCTTGTCTATATGCTTCACATATTGCATTGTTATGCATATCATGCATCCATATCTTACCTCACAGCTTGACAAAAACCCCCTCTTGCATGGCCCCCGTTTTGGCAATGACATGGAGGATGCAGGCAAGGGTTACAAAATTTTATTTTCATCTGCAACCATGACATTTTGCCAAACAGTTCTCAAGCCTTGTCCATAGTTCCATATCTTGCACAAATTTGAATCAATTTGTTGTTTATCCTAACACAGGCTGAGAATGTTTCCATTTGCTTAATTGTTTCCAAAGTCTACTCAACAAACCATTCTTCACATATCCTTCAATCCTCATGTTTTGAGGTCGCGGATTTGGCTTTTCAATTGCAGCTTGCATCACCTGAGAGTATTCTTTACCACTTCTCTTAAAACAACATTTTTTTTTTGCTACATAATTTTCTATTGTTGTATGTGTTTTTTTTTGGTGTCTATAGATCTTATACGAATAAAAGCATCAGAGTATTTTAGCGATGCTGCATCATGAATTGGATTCCTAAAAACATGTTCTGTAGCTTATGTTCTACTCAATTGATTCTTTTATAATATCCTTCCTTTTCCTTATAACTTTCTAAATAGTACGTATTTAAACTTAGGAAGGGAGTTTATTTTTAGAATCTAGTTTTTAATTAATTTTGAAATATCTTTAATTTTTTTGAATTTAGATTTTTACTAGTTATGAAATATCTTTTATTTTTCTTAAGAATAAAGTTTTTTTTTTTAATGAGATATCTTTTATTTCAGAATATAGATTTTTATTAATTGAGAAATACCTTTTTATGATTAGAATATATATATATTTTTTAATTTTTATTTTATGAAATATGAAATATTTTATGTGTTATGTTTTTGAATAAAGAGAGAAACTTATCATAGAATTTAATAATTTGGTAGTGGATAATTTTGTATCCATAAAAATAAAAAAAGTATTTTATGGAACTTGCTTAAAATTTTGAAGTCGACTTGGAAATATTCCAATTTGATAAATTAAGTCTAGATAAACTCTGGGTTCTTTAGTATTATTGTAGTCATACGGAAGCCTCCATGAAAGTATTTGGTTATTGAGTTTCAAAACGTTGTCAAAACTTATATTGTAGATTGGAGACTTTACTATTATCTCTCAGGACTTGTCCTTAAATTCTTTTGATAAGGTAAACAAATCTTTAAGTTCTTTTCAGTGTATATATTAGATTAATGTTATAGACAGAAAATCAAATCTATTAGATATAGTTAGGAAATGATGAAGTTAGTAATGTGTTTCATTTGTTTTATTGATAATTTCATTATGGTATTAACACTAGGCAAGGAGTAATCTCCCTTTTAGTATCAAACTATCAATGAGACTATTTAGTTATGCTAGTATAGCAAAAGTTGTTACCTTGATAAGTGTCCATATGGTTTAGGGTAATATAGATCTTTTTTTTTTCCCTTGAATGGTGATTAGATATAAAATAAGATTCTTAAGTTTAGGATTATGTTTTAATTACTTGATAGGTAGGGTAGAATATTATTGTAATGGAGAAATGATATAGGAAAGATTAATCACCTATTTTTCAGGAGTAATATGTCAACATGTACTTGGATTTTGATAAATTTGTTGTTTCTAGTAGATTATAATGGATTAATAAATAGAGACATATTTATGAAGGGTATTACGTTGTATAGCAATTATGAAATATATTTTCATATTGATAATAGGATGGTTAGAATATAATCGTAGAGATTATTTATAAATTTATTTAGTTGCTTGCGCTTTGTAGAACTTGAAAGATATAGTTATCTCATGGTGTATTTGATTTTGAGAATGATAGAATGTGTACAATAATTGGTTTAATGACTCTAGAAGATAATATGTGATGATATAGATCATTATGGGGGTGAATTCTCTGTCATTCTTATTGATAATGTGTACTAAGAAACTGGATCCTTTTTGCGAACCACTAATGAGTGGATTGAAAGGTAGATTTAAATAACAAGAATTATTTCATGTTTCCTAATAAAGAATAGTATACTATTAAATGATTGGTTGTTAAGAGTTAGATCTTTAAACAAGACTTTGAATGGATAAAGTAAGTCTAATTTATTCGATAAAATATATGATGTGTTATTTATGTTGCCTCTCTTACATGTTCATGAGATTATAAAGCATCTATTGAATATGTTAACCAAATTTATAATTGTATGATACCTTTATTGTGGTTGCAAGTTTAAGTCCTAAACTATGAAGTCTCTGCGCTACGCATACGTAGGCAAGGCCGTCATGAGCCCCCGAGACATTAGGTCGGCCCTTTAGGGGCCTTAGGATAGTCATTTCTTGCTATTGATATATGTATTTATGCAGGACTAATATTTCATTAGATGTGCAGTTGAGGTCTATAGTCATGTAGGAATTCTAGAGCTAAGAAGGTACCTTTCCATTTGGTGAACTGATGACTCTCTGGCAGTATTGGTAAAGTTGTATAGATTTGTTGAAACATTTGTATTTCATTTTAATGAATATCGATACTCCGATTATAGATTGAGTTTTACTAAGATAAACTTTGTAAGTTGTTATCTTATCATTCTATTGAGTTCATTATTGCTAATTTCTGGGTAAGCATTACATTGGTTTGTGTGTGTGTGGATTTATTTGGTACTTTTTAATAGACCATGGCTATTTAGTTAAATCATGTTAGTAACCAAAAAAGTAGTCATGTAATTATATATATATCGAATGAGTTTTGTATGTTGTTGAAAAAATTGTTAGTTACTATAATGCAGTCATGTTATCCCTAGAGATATTTGTTAACTTGTTGTATTAGACTATGTTGTATTTTGTCATCATTATTTCTATATATAAAAAAAATTATTTCCACCTTGTTATTTCTTTAGTTGACTTATCTCTAGGGTTGCATGGCGGGGCATTACACTTACAATCAAAATTCAAACATGGGACATCATATAGCAAAGCAAGAATCAAGATAAGAAGCCTACCTTCAAGACCTTGGCAATGGAAGTGGAATTTGGTGAAGAGCTCCAAGCCTTCCCAAGCCTTCCAACCTTTCAGATTTTCTCCCCAACCTTCTCTAACTCCTCCAACTAGTAAGGAAATCTAAATTTGCAAGAGGTCTCTAAAAATGCAAGGAAAATAATGGAATGGAAGAACCCCCACTCCTCTACAAGAGGAGCTATTATAGGCCCTCTATTTGGCCTTGAGAGAATGAGGTGGTGACATTTGTCACCATCTCTTCCCTCCACCAAAGCCACTTGGAATAGAGAGAAGGTAGGAGGATGACAAGTGTCCTCCTCTCCCTTCACCTCCATCTCCACCTCATCCACTTGTGCTTCCACACAAGTGGGAGGGGGACAAATGGTGAGTTGGATTCCCACTCACCCTTCAACAAAACAATGGCCTTGAGTGGTGCTCCCACTCACTTGGGAGCTTGGGAGGACTCTTGGAGAACCCCCAAGTCTTCCTTGGGAATGTTTCCCAAAACCTTAGGGATGGGAGAGGTGTTCTTCCTAAGGCAAGGCCCATCCCCATCTCCCCTCTTCCCAATTTCGTCACTCTTACTCCACCATGGTTTAGGGTGACCTAAGGTGAGTCAAAACTAGGGTTAGGTGGTCCAAGTTGACCCTAGACTCATGGTTGACCACCTAGGGTAACTTTTGGGACCCTAGGGGTCATGAAAGGGGTCAAAAATCCGCATATAAATGGCCCAAAAGAAATAATAAAAATACCAATTGACATAAAACAATTAGAATTTTACAACACTTAACATTAATCAAAATGAGAAAGAGAGGGGGTACTAAGGCTTGAAAATAATTAAAATTTAAACCAAGCACAAATAATCATCATGCAATTTCACACGTGATCCTCATCCCTCTTGGGAATGGATCGGCTTAACCGAGAATAACATGGTGTGAATCCTACCTCCGATTTCCCGTGGCTAGGGAAATGAAACTTGTACATCTCGATCAAGTGTCAGTCCTGTCAGAAAGTGATAGCCGAAGCAACTAAAATAAACTCCACGCAATTGAAATAAACATCAATTACATAACTACAAATTAAACTGCATTATCAATTCATATGCTAATTAATCCATGCATAAACGACTAGAATCTCATAGCAAAGTAACATCTAATATATATGTCCCATACGTCGAACCTCAACATATCATCCAAAATGACCGAATCAAATCACATATATCAAATCAGTGAGATACAACATCAAGTCTGTATAATGAAACATAGTCACAACTGGATAACACAATGATCAAAATATAGGAGGTAAAATAGTTGGCCTCACACTTTGCAACTAGGGAGGAAGAGGATCAGATGTTAGAGGATGAGCCTTACTTTTGTGAGAACCTATACCTTGAATCATCCTTAGTATTGAATGCATTTTAGTTTCCCTTTGAAACTTAAAATGAAGTGTTATATGAAACAGAGGAGGTACAGGCTTTTCAACAGTCTAACAAAAATCATACTTACAATTTGAGAACACTAGACTTGGAGGTCCTTTCACTACTTCCACTCCCCCCAACAATTTCAATACTCCTCCAGATCAACACGCTAGTAATAACCCTACTATACTAAAGGCTAATGATCATGTGAATGGTGTGATAACAGCATCAAAGGTTCAAATAGGGAAAATAGAGACAGCAGAAACAATGAGGTTAATGAGTTACTTGTCTGAAGAGATAAAAAAATCAAGGTCAGTATACCTTTATGTGAATTGTTGAAAAGTCCAGGGGTCATAAATGCCTTCATAAAGTCTCTGGATACTTTTGTGACAAGCGAGGCCTCTACTAATATAAATGTTCCTAGTAAACATCCACAATCCAAAGATAAAACTAAGAAAACTGAACAACCTTCCAACACTAATGTGGTCATGTATGCAGATAAGAGGGAAGCCCCTCCTTTCTTGTTAACCATTAGGATGTTGGGAAAGAACATACATAATTGCATGGTAGATTCTGGTGCATCTGCCAATGTAATGCCTTTAGGGATATGTCAAACTTTAGGGCCAACTCCTACCAAATTTGCCAAGGTTGTTACACAATTAGACAAAACTGAGGTCAATGTGATAGGAGAATTAATGCATATTCAAATGTAGTTAGCCTTAGATCCTAGGGTGAGTCAGTTTATTGACATTCAGTTAGTAGATATACCTGTGAATTACGGGATGTTCTTAAGTAGAGATTGGTCCAAAATGTTAAATGGATATATGGCCACTAATTTTTCACACATGTGGTTACCTTGGAAACTTGTTCCAAATCAAATCAGGATAGAAGCTGAACCTAGAATGAAACACATGATTATAGAGTATAATAGAACAAATGAGATATTATATGCTTTTGTTGAACCTGGTGTTTATAGAGTCACTAACAAGGGAGTGCAAATTGAAGAAATCATGATGCTGAAATTTAGAGAAAAACCTATCAGTAAAGAAATAGTAGTGTTCATTGAGTCTGATGGAAATTATTCTAGTGAGGAAGACAATGCAGTAAATAGTTTTGGTCAGATCATTAGGTAGGAAATAGAAAAGTGCATTGAACAAAAGATTCTAGTTCAGTGCAAGTTGTAGAAAAGCATGTGCAAAGTCCATAATAGGCCTCATTCTAAAGAGAATTGTGGAATGTGTAGAGACATTATAGAATATCAATACATAAAGGGCACGAAAGGGGTGGAACTGCAAGAAGGAAAGGTTAATCCTAAGTAACCAGAGCTATACTTGCAGGATAACATGGATGTATTAATCTCAGATTTAGAGAAAGGAACAAAGGACAAGAGTGTCTATCATTCTGATTTACAAATTGAGAATATAAATATGCAAGTAGGTTAAAATGAATCACCCATGAAAAAACAAGATAGTACAACACAAGTAATAGAAAAGATGAGACATGTCGAAATAAAGGGTCAAAAGAATAAAGAGTGCATGTGGACACTGAAATGTGATGGGTCTAAATCTAAACAAGGTGCAGGTGCAGGTGTTGAACTTATAGATTCTAATGGTAAGTCATTTCTAGTAGCATATAGGCTACAATTTCCTTGTACTAATAATGTGGCAAAATATGAAGCTTTGATTTATGGACTTGTTATGGCTATCAAGAAAAAGGTGAAAATGATCAAAGTGTTTTCAGACTCTGAGTTAGTGGTTGGACAAGTGAGAAATCTATATGCATGCAATTATAAGAATATGGTTTGTTATAGGCATAGGGTGTACGATTTGATAGATTCATTTGATGCCTTTAACATAGAACATATCCCTAGGGAATTGAATCATAGACTAGATGCATTAGCAATTGTTGCTAGCACTTTGGAGCCCTTAACATTGTTAGGTCTAAAATGATTCGTTGTTGAATTAGTGAATGTCCTGAGCATACCGGATAACGTTACTCATTTTTAGGTATTTGAAGGGGATCAGCAAATTGTAGATTTTCTCACTTTTAATGAGGCATTTGAAGCTCAAATCATTTATGAACAAGAAAGGCCTGATGTGTCTTGGGATGAAGAAGATATAATAAACTTGAAAAGTAATTTATTACCTAAAGGAGTAATTGAGTTGGAAAAGATTTTCAACTTTGATGGGGTAGTTAGACAAAAAGATTTGCCCAAAACTAAAGAGGGAAAATGTGATCCATATAACTTGGGAACAGAGCAAAGTCCATAGAATGTACTAATTGGAAAGGCTTTCTCTAAGAAGATAAGAAAAGAAATTGTGGATGTTCTGAAAGAATACAAACATGTAATTGCATGGGCATATGAAGACTTGAAGACATATGATACGTCCATCATAACTCATGTAATACCCTTGAAACCATAAGTTAAACCATTTAGACAGAAATAAAGGCCTGTGAATGCTATTTTAGAGCCTTTAATCTTTGAGGAAGCAAAACAATTGTTGTCTGCTAGGATAATCTTCCCAGTAAGACATTCAACCTGGGTAGCTAATTTGGTACATGTGAGAAAGAAAAGTGGAGACATCAGGTTATGTGTTGACTTTAGAAATTTGAACAAAGCTTCTAAAAAATATAATTATCCCTTGCCTCCAATAGATGAAGTACTGCAAGCATTAAATGGGGCTAAGATGATGTCTTTCTTATATGGATTCTTAGGATATAACCAGGTCTTAGTTGATAAAGAAGATAGGTTGAAGACTACTTTTACTTACAAATGGGGTAATTATGCATATAGGAGAATGCCTTTTGGTTTAATCAATGCAGGTGCCACCTTTTAGTGAGCCATGGACATTGCATTTCATGGATTGATAGGTAAATGCATTGTTATTTATATGGATGATTTAACCGTGTACTCTAAAGATACCTCCACTCATGCTGAAGATTTGAGAAGGGTACTTAAAAGATGTGAAAGGTACGAGATTTCTCTTAACCCAAAGAAATGTTCATTCAGTGTAACTGAAGGAAAATTGTTAGGACATGTCATTTATGAAAATGGGATATCTATTGATCCTGATAGAGTAGAAGGAATAAGAAAATTGCAATTACCTAACAGTAAGAAAGAATTAAAATCCTTTTTTGGTAAGATTAACTTTGTCAGGAAGTTTATTATAGGATTTGTAGAGATTATGCAACCATTAAATGCCATGCTTAAGAAGGATGCAAAGATAGAATGCACACCAATAACCAAAGATGCATTTGAAGATATTAAGGAGGCCATTTCTGATGCTCTTGTGTTAGCAAGTCCAAATTATACCAAACCATTTTACATATATTATTTTTCATCTACACATGCAGTTGCAGCTACCTTGACACAAAAAGGAGAAGATAATGAAGAAAAGCCCATAACTTTCATGAGTGCACCTTTGAAAGATGCACAATTGAAGTATCTAGACATAGAAAGACATGCATTTTCACTAGTAAGGACAGTTAAAAAGTTTAGACACTACATCCTACGAAGTCAAGTTAAGGACATAGAACCAGATGCAACAGTAAAATGTTGCTAATGCAAAATGAACCTGGAGAGAAAAGGGCCAAATGGATTACAATATTGCAAGAGTTTGATATGGAGATTATTCCACCAAGGAAAAGCATTAGTACAGACCATAGCAAACACAGATCCAAATTTGGTGAAGCAGCAGTATGTATTAAACTCTAATGATGCATCATGCTGGTATGATGATTTGAATACATTTCTGATATCAGGTAAATATCCAAGTAAGATGAAGTCTTCTCAGAGGAGAGCTTTAAAGATTAAAGCATAGAGATACATGGTACAAGGAGGTCTTCTATTCAATAAGAACCACGAAGGTATATATTTAAGATGTTTAAATAGAATTGAAGCGGGTAAGGTATTGTTGGAGTTACATGATAAGTATGGAACTACTCATGGTTCTCATTTAGCTACTACACATAAGATATTAAGAGCGGGATATTATTGGCCAACAATGTTTAAAGATACAGAGAGTCATATTCAAAGTTGTCATACCTGTTAGACTACAGCAGACAAGGGAAGGAATCAAGCTAATCCATTACAGCCAGTCATTGAGTCAAGGCCATTTGTACAGTGGGGCTTAGATTTCATTGGAGTTATAAATCCTCCATCATCTATAGGACATAAGTTTATATTAGCAGTAACTGACTATTGTACAAGGTGGACTGAAGCCACATGTTGCAAGTTTTCCACTACTGAGGTAGTTATCAAATTTCTTGAAGAAAATATCATATCAAGGTTTGGAGCTCCATGTTCGCTGGTATGTGATAATGGCCATGCATTTTCTTCTCTGAAATTTTCTAAATGGGCATTTGAATATGGGATAGTTTTAAAATTTTCTTCAAATTATTATCCTCAGGGGAATGGTTTAGCTAAGTCCACAAACAAGATTTTATTGGATATAATCAAGAAACTAATTGTAAAAAATCCCAGAGAATGGAATACATTGTTAAAATATGCACTGTGGGTAGATAGGACTAAGGTTAAGTCAGCCTTAGGTAGTGCACCTTATCACCTAGTTTATGGGACTGATCCTATACTTCCAATGAATTTAAGAATATCTGTCTAGAAGTTTGCTAATGAGTATTTAGGATTTGATGATCATAGAGAAGCCAGGATAATCCAAATGTTACAATTGGATGAGAAGAGAGATCAAGCCATTAAAAAATTTGCCAAACATCAAGCAGTGGTCAAAAGATGGTTTGACAAAAGAGCAAGAGTCAAAACATTTAGAATATCAGACTTACTATTGTGTTGGGATAAAGCACATGAAAAGAAAGGAAATCATGGAAAGTTTGACAAATTATAGTTAGGTCCATTACAAGTCATAGAGATAATAGGAGATAATATGTTCAGGCTCAAGACCTTGACTAGGGAAGATGTGCCATTACTTGTTAATGGCCAACATTTGAAACATTACTTTCAGGCTTGAGGTGAGGGTAGTTGGTATGTTATGTATCATAGTGTAAATAATGTATAGTTGTCTTGTTGGTTTGGTTGGGTTTTGTTTTGATTTTGTTGTGTTGGTCTGTGTGTTATGTTTCCTTGGTAGGGTGTTGGTTTTGTTTGAAGTATATAGGAGCAGGTTAACAACCACTAAAAACAATAGAAAATTTAGAACATTCAGGTTAATTATTTGAAGCTTATGCATAACTTGTTGTGACTGTCATGAATGTAGAAAATGGTTTAGCTTGTGAAATTTTGTATTCAATAACTGTGAGTTGAGTATTCAAGGAAAGTTTCTCACAATGACACACCTCAAATCCTTAGGTTTGTTAAACATACTAGTGTAGGTGTTAAGTGAAAAATCAAAGGTCACCCTTGCTACCATTACAATTCTCAGTTTAATTTCAGCAAGTGATCACACCTTGCATCATGAAGTTACAATGGTAATATCTTACAAAGTCTCTATCTTACACAAAATATAATATATATATACAAGTAAATAAATAAAATGAATTTTACTAAAAATTTAGATTAAGCCATCTAAGTAACTCTACCGAGGCTATAGACGCTTGCTAGCAGTGGGGCTCTACTTAGGAGAATTGTAACGATAACCTTGTCGAGGCTATAGATGCCTGCTAGCAGCAAGGCTCTATCTGGTTGGCTATGAGGGAATGACATCAACTATGTAGTTTAATATTAGTCACTAGTTTATTCAACTTATTTTCAAGATGATGACTATTAATCACATGCACCCACTTAAACTCAATTAGAAGATTCATGCACCTTATTGAATACATTAGGTCTCAAGCTAAGTAATGATCTACAGAAAAGAAAGTTAGAAGTTATGAATTTATTTCATTTAGTTTTCTTTAATGGTTTAAATTTAATTATTTTGTTTGGTTTCTAGTTGTTGTGATGCTCACAACACGCCCCATTTTACTTCTTAGCAAAATGAGGAGCTCTACTGTGGCTATGGCTTTTGCTTGTGTATGGGTTTGCTTGGTGGTAAAGGGAAAAGGAGGTAAAGGTTACAAACCTTGTTGAAAATTGAAAAAATTAGAATTAAGTACCATGCTAGAATAGGGGTGAATTCTTTGTCAAAAATGAATAAGGGTTGCTTTTTGAACCATTTTAAAATTCCCAATATTCTGTAAGATATGTGTGTTTTGGTAAAAATGTATTATAGGAAGGTTTGTATGTTACATGTACAAGGTCGTTTGTATGTGGAGTCATTGTACTAGTCGCCTAGAGTTATCAGGTTTATGAATCATTGTACTTGTATGCATATTCTTAATGTTTTATTCTTTACATAAAAGTCAGACCCGATGTGATTCGGAAGTAAAATGGATCATGGGTTAAGTCCACAGGTTGTATCTCAGGTTGTATGCTTAGCGAAAAGAAAGATACAAGGTAATATACAACGCGATATACATGTCACAGACCCAAGGAGAATATGAAATTTGGTTCTATTAAAGTATGTTTCATGGTTTGTATGTTGCATGCTTCGGGTTTATACCTTTCGATATACATACAACGCGGAAGTCAAAGAGAATTAAATATGATATAAGTGATGCATCATACCTTAATGTATATTGAAAGATGCATTCACTTTATATACATGTGTGGAGTTGAAGGGTTATACAATATGGTTTATATACAGATGAGGAGTCTGGGATGATTATATAAAGGAGTTTGCATGTATTGAGGCTTGTATCTAAGAGTAGATACACGTATTATTGTATCATCGATGATACAAGTAAGAAAGTAAGGTGGGTCCCACAGCTTGTATCTCAAGGTTGTGTATTGTACCAACAAACAGATATACAAGACCATATACAAGCTGACATACAAGTAAAGATACAAACAAAAGATGCACGACAGCTTTCAAAGGGAATTAAATAAGGGAAAGGCTTTGTATGTTTGGGGCGATTGTATGTTAACAATGTACAATTCTGATATACAAGGAAATGAAAGATATCACTGGAAAGATAAAAGGTAAAAAGGGGCTTGTACGGGTTGTTTGTATATGCGCTTGTATCTATGTCACATACCTTGTGATATACAAACCAAGGATACAAGGATGGATATAAAGGGAAAAGGGAATAACTTTGTTTATAGCTCATTGCATAAATGTTTGCATATTGAAAAGATGAAAAAGGGACACACAAAGAACAATATACAAGGAAAGATACAAGAAAATGCAATGTATGCAGAAAGTAAACTAACAGATAGAGGGTTTAAAATAAAACACTGAAATAAGAAACTGAAGCTATAGGCACATTAATTGCTATAATTAATACTGATCTAACACTGAAAATAGTAAATTTCAACAGGTTAGGGTAAATTTGAGGTTGTTTTCTTTCAAATTTGCATTGCTACGATTAAAATTACAGAAAGAAGAATTGCTAAAGAAATTAAACAAAAATTTAATTGCAAGATGGAATTCTAGAAGCTAGAACAGAGTAGAAAATGGTAAAGTAAGTCAACGATGTAAGGTTGATTTGTCGAAAGATACAAGTATTTATCTTAAGCACCATTACAGTTCACTTGGTAAAAATGCAAAGTAACTTTTAGTAATTTCATTTTGAAATGTAAGCATCCATTAAATTACTATGTTTAATTGTTAATTAGTTGGGTTGGGTTAAACAATATGAAAGTCAAAATGGGAAAAGACAAATGGGGGTTAGGGTAAAATGAAAAAAAAAAGAAAATTCATAGTAAAACCCTAGGTAAGAAGGTAAAACAACCAATTAAAAAAATATATTTTTATAGGATGGCCCCAAAGCAGAAAAAGGTAGATACAAGAGGTGAAGTTAAAAAAGAAAGGAAGCTGCGCAAAGAAATAGAGATGGAGGATTTGCCACTATGTAGAGGCTACCCTTCATTGATCAGTACAACTGGAGTAGGGACAGACACCAACATAGGGAACTATGATGCGAACGATGTTTTGCAGAAGATCACAGCAACAGATGCTACACCATACATAAGGTGTATACAAGAGAGTGGATTGTACAGGGCTGTAGGTTTTTCGTTAGCTATGGAAGCCAAAGATTTATGTCTAGATTGCATATACTTGTATGACCCAGCTACCAGGAAAATAATGTTCCATGATAGACTCATTACAGACTTATCCACAAAAGGGATTGCAAGAAAATTTGGTCTGGAAATACATGAGAAAATGGTGGATATTGATATAGATCAGTACAATCAAGATTTCAATAACAATGAAAGGGATTGTAGAAGAAAGATCTTCTATAGCTGGTATAGTGCTGAAAACAAACCCAAGGCTGTGGCAAGAGTGCACAAGAATCTACAAAGAATATACTTTAAAGAAGAAATATACTTGATGATTACAATGTTAAGCAGACTAGTGGGATTGAGATATGGCACTAAGTGTGAGCCTTGGATGTTCACTGTCATCCAATTCATGAGGGAAGCAAAAAGGGAACAAGGATAAATTCACTGGGCTAAGGCCATAAGCACAGCCATATGGAAACATGCAATGTTAAGAAAGAAAATGATGATGCCTTTCTATTTGTCCTCATATATATTATATTCATGTGCAGCAGAGGTTCAACCATTCATACATGGGATAGACAGGGTTGAAACCTTAGGAAATGGTCCAAATTAGAAGCTGGTATATGAGCATTATCCAAATTTACAGGAAGAGAATGTATTGAGGAAGTATGCTTTAGTGAATGATGTATTCTATACACACATGGTTAGAATTTTAAGGAAAGAGCCAAATAAGAGATTATCTAAAGATGCAAAGGATACAATTGGTCTGCACAGTTCCTAGTATATTCAATTTCAACACTTTACTTATATCAGAACTGAGGGATTTGAAGGAAAACCTTTCATGTGGCCCATGTATCCTTCCAATAAATTGATTGTTCTGGAGTTCTCAAGGCAGAATTTGAATGCCTTTAAGATGTACAAAAAGAGGTTTAACAAAGGAAATCTTAAGTTACATTGGGCAATTGGTAGGTACTCATGCTACAGTGAAGAGTTTGCTAGTTATTCAGAAAAGGAGTTGAACTATTATGGATTTGAGGAATTTGAGTTGGCCTGAAGGTTTGATCCCTTTCATAGAATCCAAAATACAATAGATTCTAAATTCAAACATCAAATACATATTGAAGATTTTTGGTCAGACTGTAAGAATGATAAAGAGATAAGAAAGAGAGCTCATAAAAGATTAACAGTTGAACATATGAGGTCCATGGGAGATATCTATGTATCCCCAAAGGTTAAAGAAGATGATAAATTATTGCACCACAGTTATGAAAGTGCCAGGCTTGCTCCTTTTGGAGAACCTGATTGGTCACAACCATGGAACACATCTTTGGACACATTGTCCAAACCGGTCATCTTGTTTTCAAAGACA
Source organism: Cunninghamia lanceolata (assembly GCA_027924645.1). Taxonomy (NCBI): domain Eukaryota; kingdom Viridiplantae; phylum Streptophyta; class Pinopsida; order Cupressales; family Cupressaceae; genus Cunninghamia; species Cunninghamia lanceolata. The sequence goes on along the minus strand of BSBN01001281.1, from coordinate 2,342,877 downwards.
TGGTTAAAAGATAGAATTGAGAAGCTTAAGGCTGAAGGAGTGGAGATTACATATCCAAAGAAGGGAAAAAAGAGAGTAAGGGAGCATAGTGATGCTCTCCAATGTTTCTATGAGAAGAAAAGAAAGATTGTGGAAGCCAAAATTATGGAGAAGGATAAAAATGCTACTCTGATGGATCCTTATGTATTAGGAGTGATAGTAGCAGTCTCATCTAGCAAAGTTGTGGAGGCAAAGTCATTAAGCCATGATATTAGTATAGAAGAAGCATAGGCCTCCAAAGAAATAACAGGACAGAAGGTTAAGAAAGCAATACCAGTGAGCATATCTAAAAGGGAGACTTCAAAAAAGAGTGAAGTTATAGGGGTACAACAGGTAGGTGCTAAGTTGAGTGATATACCTGGTGCATCCACCTTAGCAGAGAAAAGAAAAGTATATGCTAAGGTAAAGACATAATTGGCTGAAGAAATGTTGCATGGGTCAAAAGTGCATGAAGCCAAACAAGTTATTGAGACTGTCCACATTGAAGATGACAGCAGTGAAAGTGAAGAGAGAGAAATGGATTCAGGAAAAGAAGTTAGAATGGAAGAAGAATCCAGTGAATTTTTAAGTGAAGAAGAGAAACAAGACACTCGAGCTGAAATGGAAATTGAACAAGGTTCAGTGTCTAAAAAGGAAGCGGTACAAGAAGAATCAGGAACAGTAGATCCTTTTGGTACCTTGGTTTCTCCTGAAATAATAAATAATGTACAAGATGTAGTACATAGAATTAAAGAATCTAAAAAAGAAGATGCCCCTGAGGAAACAGTAAGGGAAACACCTGCTCAAGCCAAAGAAGAAATAGGAGCTGGTACCTCTGGTGTAAATGTATTAAACATTCTAAACATGTATGGTGAACAAAGTGAAGAGGAAAAGAATATAGAAAGCAGAAAGGAACAAGGACAAGAGGTAAAAGAGTCTGATACAATGGTAGGTTCACCTTCACATAAAGAGAAAGTACAAAAGGAAGGTGAAACTACATAAGATGAAGCAAATAAACCTGAAGGTGAAGAAAATATAGAAAATATTGATGAAGATAAATCTAAAAAACAAGCAGAAGATATAGACATGATAAATGTAGAACAAGCAAATAAAGAGGAAGACCAAGAAAAAGAATCATCAAGGAAAGGTCCAGAGGAAGAAGATGAAGAAGGAGGAGATACAGAAATTGAAGAAGAAGATAATGAGGGTGAATCTACACAACAAAATGATCTAATGATACAAGAACCAGCCCCTCAACAGCAACCTCCTCCACAACAGCAACAGGAACAACAACAACAACAAGAGAAGGGAGAAGTAGAAAATCCTTAGGAAGAGGTAATTAATGAAGAGAAGACTGCTGAAGGCACAAAAAAAGTTCCAGCCTGGTTAGGTACATAGATAAGGAAAGAAAAGGTGGATGTACAATTAGTACCTATAGACATCAAAAGTCTATTAGGTGATTTAACACCAAGGAAAGAAAGGAGGGAGGCCAGTACCATGTCAGCAATACAAAGGGGTCCAGGTGGGTCCAGGAGGCTGAACTTGGCCATACCACAAAAGGAGAAGGCAAAAGGAGAAATAACGTTAGATGAATATAAAATACTCAATTTTGACCTAGGGTATACAACAAGGGAACAACACATAAGTGAATGGGAAGATATGCACTAGGCTATAATAGAAATGTTAAAGAGGTATAAAGATAAACATGAATATCTAAAAGGACACATTGTCCAATTACAACAATTCATTAGGGGGCTATTTGATCCCAATACAATAGTACTGGAATTGCCTAGTGAAATAGCAGTTTTGTCTAAAGATGAAATACAAGATATGGAAAATAAGAGGCTTAAGGCCAATGTTTTTGAAGAATGGTTCACTACATTCATTCAAGAAGGAGAAGAGGTAATCAAACAAGCAATGAAAGGATGGGAATTGGCTGCAATATAAAAGAATAAATGTAGTATACTTGTATATAATGGTCAATTTAGAAAAGAAGAGTGTAAATTTGAATTGGAACAGCTAGAAGAAATTGAAGAGAGAGTAGAGGAATTAATAAATGAAGGAATAATTACCCTTTTGATTGTAAATCAAGTACCACAGGAAAGGTTGGAATTAAGATTTGAAGATGATAATCTCAGAAGGTGCATAACAACCACTCAGGGTTTAGAAGAAAAGGTAGATAACATGATTAGGATGCATAAAAGGATAGTTGAAAGGTTCTTAGATCATGAGTGCATGGAGATACTAGCATATGAACTTCAAAGAGCATTAACAAAATTTAAGGCCATTTTTACACCATGTATGGAGAACCCAGAGGCATATTTAAGTAAACAAATGATTGATTCAGTGATGGAGGATAGTGCTAAGATGCAGAAATATAAAAAGAAGAGTGAAGGTTTAGATAAAGAAGAAAAGAAACTTAAAGAAGGGGTTACAATGCAAGAATATGTATGGACAAAGAGTCTAGGGGGAGATCACACCTTTATAGAAGGTGTAATTAATAATTTCAAAACATATTTGAAGGAGTAGGAAAATGTAAAAGGAAGAAAACAATTCTAATAAAGGGACCAAGTAAAGGGTATTTGTGGGCAGGGTCAACAGGAAAGAAAAGTCAAAGGAGGAGAATCCTATTTTGAATAGATTCCAATGGCATCCTTGAGGTAGAAAAGATACAATAAAGACATTTTGAGAAACAGTTAGGAACAGATGTACACCCTTGTTCAAGAATAGATGAATACTGACCATAGATTGGGTTTGTAGCCATAGTAGTATGAAGCTTCAAATTCTATATAAGAAGCTCTGCTACTTGCATATTAGTTACACAGGGATTTTAGAATTGTAGCTTGCACTTATAATTTGTCAGAGTACTGAAATAGAGAAGATTTTTCTTTTAGTTTAGAAAGGGAGGTCGCCTATGTCTGCATCAAGGAGTACATGGAATGTCTGGTCTCCTTGGTGTATCTGTAAAAAATGTCGGTAAGTTGTTTAGTAATTTGATTAATGAAACAAAGGTCATTCTTACATTGTAAATCTTATATGAATTTGTGATTTGAATACAAGTAAACTCAGAATTCTGCATCTATTACAAAGTGTTTTCTGACTCTTACTTGCATCTGAAGTATTATTCTTTAAAAGCTTGCAATCTCTCTGGTGTACGTTCATGAAAGAATGTTCAGGACTTTACATTTGAAGATTTGAATGTGTTGATTTGATCGATTTACTGTATGCTTTAGGACATGAGTAACATAACATTTAAATCCTGTTTTGAAGTGATACTTAGTTTGAGTTTCTCTAACTTTTCTCCAACAACTAAAAATAATTAGCTTAAATGCATAAATCTAAAGAAAATTGTCTTGCATTTGAATAAAGAATGAGGAATTACATTAATATTTGGCAATTTTCATATTAATTTGAAGGACAAAGTTTGTTTCATATAAATTCATATAGAGCTTTGTATTACAATAGTGAATTCATGCAAAAGAATGAATATTGTGTTGATATTTGCAACAATTTGTATAGTTTGAGTCTAGTAAGTCACTGATCATCTTAAATCAAGTAAGGCCCCTTGAATATTACAGTTTCACATCAACCTACTGAATCATCCACAAGGTCAAGACTTGACCATACAGAAACTTGGGATTAAGAACTCTTAAGTGATTTCTTCATATCTTTCAAGACAGTTTAGGGTCAATTTGTGAATTTTAACTTTTGTTATGAATGTGTAAAAACAATCAACAGGTTTAAGAATTGAAGTTGTATTTTTCAGTTTGCATGAGAAAATAATAATATTTAAAATACTCTCCAATCTAATTAATATAAAATAAAACTATTACTTAAACCTATTGTCGCATGAATGACAGTAACTAATTTTAATTCCTTCATTCTTTTTCTAAATATAATAATGTTATTTTAATATTATTTGCTATTTTAATTAAAACAAAACCATTTAAATAATCAAGAAGAGAAATGCAATGCAATATATATATATATTAAGGAACATATTGTCTTCCAAACATCTATAAACAATATTTAATTATTTAATTTAAAATACAATCATATATATTTCCTTATTATAGCTACACCACTCAAACATAATTTGAAATGACATTAAATTTAAGTAATCACGTCATGCATTCAAAAATTATTAATAATCACACATTAATGCAATAAAAACTATTTTATAATGCATATACAACTACGTGATGTGTGTGATTGCATTAGGGTAATCCACCCATCAGTTCTTGCCAAGTGGCTAGAACACCTCTACCTCAACCATGCTCTCATCTTCGATGAGTACCTGCGTCCATTTGCACTCAACTCAACATCAATAGGTTAGTGTCTCCAAATCATAACCAAGGCAAATCATTGTAATCATATCTACAATATTCAATATTTAAAACAATTTCCAATTTTCATCATATGACTCATAATAATTACCTCCACGTACACAAAATTACTTAAAGTAAAGTCAATCAAAATAATTATTCACTAATCTAGAATAATCATATTGTTCATAAAAAATGAGACGTGACATCCTTCCCCACTTGGAAGAGACATCATCTCGATCACTTATTAAACATCAAAATAATAAAGTGTCCATCAACCACCAATAAAGTATCAAGGTGTCATAAAACAATAACATCAACTCAAAGCATCAAAAGATCATAATCACAAATTAAAGTATCATAATCAATGCATGAATAAGAAATCTATGCTATATCCTCAAATGAGGAAAAGATCTATCAATCTCCTCTACATCCGAGCCTATGTGGCACTACCCTTAGAATTCTAATCCCATTGGACCTTATATTGCACCACATCTCTACTACACAACTTAATGTTGTGCTTCCCCAGAATTTGAGTGGTCTCCACCAACACCACTCCTAGATCCTAAACCTATAAAGCACGCCAATCAAGAATATGTGACACATTAGGATGATAAAGCTTAAGTAAAGACACATGAAAAAAATTATGGATTCTCACAAGTGCAGGCAGGAGAGAAAGTCTGTAAGCTACATGATTAATCACTTCCAGAACTTCGAATGGTCCTACAAAACAAGGAGCAAGTTTGGACACTTTGCCAAATGATACTGAACTCTTATGAGGTCTAACCCTCAAAAAGACTTTGTCACCAACTGAAAACTATCTAGGAGTTCTATTCTTATCTACATAACTCTTTTGGTGATATGAAGCTTGCTTGAACTTTTCCTTGATCAACTTCATCTGATCATCCATTTCTCTTAACATTTCAGGACCAATCACAATTCTGTCCTCCACCTTATCCCAACTGATAGGTGTTCAACACCTACACCCATAAAATGCTTTGAAAGGTGTCATTCCAAAAGATGCATGGTATGAATTGTTGTCCACAAACTCAACCAATGGAAGGTACTCCTCCATTTATATTGCTGATTTATACAATACATTCTAAGAAGGTCTTCCACCACTTGATTTACTCTTTTTGTTTGACCATCCATTTGAGGATGATAAGCCAAATTGAAATTCAACTTTGTACCCAAAGATGCATTAAGAGTTGTCCAAAATCTAGATGTCATACGAGTGTGTCGATCTAAAATGATCATCTCAGGTACTCCATGCAATCTAAAAATCTCTTGAACAAACTTCTTAGCTAAGACCATAGAACCATCTAAAAGATTCCCTGAAATAAAATGTTCTACCTTTGTCAACTTGTCCACAACCACTAAGATGACAGCATGCCTAGTCTTAGACATAGGTAACCCTTGAATAAAATCCATGCTTATCACTTGCCACTTGTCCTTAGGGATACTGTGTGGATACAACAATCTGGTGGATGCACATGCTCAGCCTTGACTCCCTGGCATTCCAAACATCGAGCTACAAATTCTATCACATCCCTTTTAAGTCTAGGAAAAAAGTATAAAGGTTTCAAACCTTTGACCATCTTTGTCACTCCAAGGTGACCTAAATAAGGTGCATTGTGTGTCTCTTCAAGCACTAACTTCCTCAACTCTCCCGAGTTAGGAATATACATCCTTTCCTGAAATCTCAAGAGTCCATCTAATTCAATGACATAACCATGAAACCTGTAATCTAAGGGGTCTACTTCCAAAGATTTCTTTACTCGTTCATAATGCTCAGCCCCTTCAAGATTCTGAATCACTTTCTATTTTAAATTGGTAACAATGGTAGCCAGATGCCTTCTCCTACTAAGAGCATCTGCTACTTTATTCTCCTTTCCTTTTATATACTCAATTCCAAAGTCATACTCACTAAGGAATTCTAACCATTTACTTTTTCATGCATTAAGGTTAGGTTGATTAAATATATACTTGAGCCCTAGATGATCTGTCTTTAACTTAAAGGGCTTACCTAGAAGATAATGCCGCCACATCTGAAGTGCATGAACTATGGGAGCTAATTCAAGATCATGCGGTGCATAGTTGAACTCATGTTGCTTTAACTTTCTTTATTCATAAGAAACCACTTGCTCATTCTGTGTCAACACTCCTCCTAATCCTTCCACTGAAGGATCTATTATAATTGTAAAGTGCCCATTAGGATCTGGTATTCTCAAGATAGGAGCAGTTGTGAGCTTTTCCTTTAACACTTGGAAATCTTGCTCACACCTTTTGGTCCATTCAAATTTCTTACCCTTCTTTTTTAGTGGGTAATTGGTGCTACTATGGTTGAGAAAACTTCCACAAACTTTATATAATAACCTACAAGTCCCATAAAACTTCTGACTTCTATCACACTCTGTAGTGTAGGCCATTCCATTATTGCTTTTATCTTCTCATGATCAACTACAATCCCTTTAGTTGAGATCACATGACCAAGGTAGTGCACTTTATCTTGAAAGAATGTGCACTTTGATAATTTACCATAAAGCTTTCTTTCTCTCAAATGCTGCAAAACAATCCTCAAATGCCTTTCATGGTCTTCCACTAATTTAGAGTATATCAATATGTCATCAAGGAAGATTAACACAAAATCATCCAAACAATCTCTAAAAATACTATCCATCAAATTCATGAAAGTTGTTGGAGCATTAGTCAGCCCAAATGGTACTACTGTGAACTCGTAGTGACCATATCAAGTCCTAAAAGATGTTTTAGAGATGTCCTCATCCTTAATCCACAGTTGGTGATAACTAGATCTAAGGTCTATCTTTGAGAACACTGTTTCTCCTTTCATCTGATCAAAGATTTCATCTATTCTTGGAAGTAGATACTTATTCTTTATAGTAGCTTTGTTAAGCATCCTATAATCAATGCATAATCTCAAATTATCATCCTTCTTCTTTACAAAGACGATTGGTGCACCCCATGGTGACACACTAGGTCTAATGAACCCTTGATTTAGCAACTCTTGCAATTGTACCTTAAGCTCATACAACTCTGTAGTAGTCATTCTATAGGGTGCCTTAGATTGCAGCTCAGTCCCTAGTAGTAAGTCAATTGAGAAGTCAAATTATCTCTTTGGTGGTAACTCTATCAACTCTATAGGGTTTAATACATCTCTAAAATCTCTAAGGATTGGATAGTCATTGAACAATGGTTCTTCTTTGTCAAGGTCCTTTACTTGGACAACATAAATGGCACATCCTTTCCTCTTAGCTTTCTTCAATTGCATAGCTGAGATTTGTCTAAGTTCTAAAGGTCTCTTTGTTCCATTAATTTCCACTTGATTCCCTAGGTCATCCAAACATCTAACAACCTTGTCTTCATAGTTTACTAGAATTATGTTTAGTTAACCAGTTGATTCGTAGAATTACATCATAAGAGCCTAAAGGTACTACATACAGATCCACTTGTGTTTGAAAACTAAGAAGTTCTAACTCACTGCATGCTAGACATGAGTCTACCCTCTTTTCTACACTATTACCATATTGTACCATCCAAGAGTTTTCCATATGTCCAAGTCTAATAGATAACTTAGATACTACTCTAGGATCAACAAAACATTTTGTGGCACTAGTATCAATTAAAATAGAAACATGTAGTCCATAGAGCTTACATTAGAACTGAATAGGTGCTGCTTGAAACTCTGCTTGTCGATTATCCACTATGGCATGAATCTGATGCTACAGTGCTCCTTGCTAATTCTTGTTTCCTCTTTTATGTGGACATACATTTGCATAATGCTTTTCTCCATAGTTGTAACATCCACCCTTATGTGCTCTCGGTCCTTCAGCTCTTTCCCTCTGATTGTTGTTTCTATTGTTATTGCCACCTCTTTTATTTCCACCATTTCCATCCTGAGAGCTATTACCTCTCTTCAGATTCTTGATCTGTCTATTATTGCCTTGGTTGTTATTCTTTTGATAGTTCTGCTGATTATTCTATGGTTTCTTGTTTGAAAACTTAACATCTCTTTGTTTATGGTAATTGGTTGTTTGTTGTAACCTCTGTTCTTGCTTTATTGCTTTCTCAAAAGCGGCATCCATAGTAAGTGGGTTATGAATGTCTACCTCAGCTCCAATCTATGGCCTCAATCCTAAAATAAACTTTATGATCTAAAATCTCTCATCTGTCTAATACTATGGAACATACTTAAGTAGATGATAAAACCTTTCCCAATAATTGGTTATGGACATACCTCCTTGGATCAAGTTTTGAAACTCTGTCATCTTCTTGTTAAAGAATAACTATGGTAACCATCTTTTTCTAAATAGTTACAAGAAAATATCCCATTATCTCACCAGGTAACAACTTCTTATTTGCCTTCTCATTATCCCACCATGTCGTTGCTTCACTAGTCAACTGGTAAGATCCCCACATTGCCTTAGTGTGATCTGAAAGGTTTTGGAGTCCAAAGTATTTCTCTATTTCTATTATCCAGGACTTGGCTCCATCTCCAATTGTATTTCCATCAAATTTTGGTGGTGGTACTTTCTTGAGGTCTTTCCCTAATTCTTCCGATATCTTTACTTGATTATCAACAATAGCTCCAACTTCAAGAATTGGGACTTTTGTCCTTGGGTTCTCATTTTGTATCTCAACCCTTGGGTTTTTATTAGCATTCTGACCTCTAGGAATTCCTCTGATCTCCTATTCAAGAGTATTCATCCTTGTGTCCTATCAAGTCAAGAGATCAAGAATACAGTCAAATCTCCCATCTTGGTCATTACTGGCATCTCCACGATCTCTAGTAGTTTGACCACCACGAGCACCTCCACGTTATCCTCTACCTTGACCACTTCTTGATCCATCACCATGATTAGTGTTTCTTGTATTCATGATGGATAATCGGTATCATGTTCACAAATTTAGCACAATAGTCCCAAAAACAAAGGCCCTAGTGTTAAAACTAGAACTATGATACCAAATGCAAAGCCTCACAAGTCATGTAAAAGCATTTAAACCAACTCAAAAGTAAATGTAGTAAATAATTCACTTAAATACAACATCACAATAACTCTAAAATAAAAAGGTGTAAATAATCCACTTAGATACAACTTTTAAAGATAAAAGATGTAATTAATCCACTTAATCACAATATCTCAAATAAAAGATAATCTCATAAATATGAATCTCAATGTCATTAAATCTTACACATTCACGTGCTTAATCCAGGTAACAAGCACTATAAAATAATATACATAAATCCTTTGGCAAGCATGCCATAATACATCCAATGAAGGGTAAAATCAACATGTACAACAATAATAAATAAATCAATACTCTCCAGCTACACAAACCAACTGGTCCACCACCTATAAGCTGAGAGATGGGAACATGGCTCAGGTGCTTTTCCACCCAACCATGAAGTATTTACACTTCCTTAGATCCCTTCATGAACAAAGAAAACCAAGACCTACGCAAAATGTCTAGCTACCTGGTAACAACTGGCAAGAGGGAACACCTGATGCAACCCTGATGTCTGGATGTGCAATTCTAAGTATTGAAAAGCAAATTGTCTCACAATAGGATGTGGCAGAGATATCAATAAATAAGTTTGCTAGACAATAAACATCTATTTCAATGTCATTTTGATTAAATCTAGTCATTTATAAGTAACCTGGTTCAATTCCCAAAAAGAGGAAAAGCCATCTCTGAATATCCACATTTGGCATCCTAGTCCCAAAATTAACCCAATAACATTTCCTAAATGAAAAATCTACTTCTTTCCCCAAAAAACCAAGAAAATAATAATAAAAAGAATCAAAGTTAATCAATAAATCAATAATAGTCCCTTTCCCAAAATATCATTCAAGGAATTACACTTTTCCAATCGAATCATTCATCTTTGCTTACACTATTGTACTCAAAAGAACATCAAATATGTATATTTTATCTAATCTAAAGTTTGATCACAATCTTCATACAAAAGTTATTTTAAGTTATAATTGCATCTTGTTGTCATAGCAGTGACAGGAAGTCTAAAACAATAAATGACATGGAAGAATACTTTGAATATGAGGAAATTGAAGATCCAAAGAAGGTGAAATTTGCAAAGAAAAAGATGAAAGGGCATGCTGCTATATGGTGGAAAGAAGTTCAATTGGAAAGAAATAGAGGAGGAAAAGAAAAGATTACAAAGTGGGACCAGATGGTGACAAAGTTGAAGAATCAGTTCATACCTACGGACTATGAGTTGGAGTTGTTTAAGAGATTACAAAATTTGAGACAAAAGGAGAAATCTGTGAAGGAGTACACTAAAGAATTTCATAAGATGATCATAAGAATAGGACATAGTGAAGAAAATAAAGATAAAGTGGGTAGATACATCAATGGACTGAGATTGAACATTCAATAAGAACTAAGCTTGGTAAGGATGACATCTTTGGAGGAAGCATATCAGTATGCCCTGAAAGTTGAAGAGAAGCTAAATAAGAGGCATGATTAGAGAAAGAGAGGTAGATGAGGTAGATTTTAGAGAGGTAAAACATTTTCTAGAGGAGACAAATCATATCCAGAGTAGAACAAGTTTGACAGCCCATTTAAGAAGGATGACAGAGATAACAATGCTTACCAGAGAGATGACATAAATTTTTACTGGAGAGGAAACCCTAGTGCTTACCGGAATGAAGGATATAGGAGAGAAGGAAGAGGATTTGACAAGAGAGCATTTAGAGGTACTTGTTTCAAGTGTGGAGGTGAAGGATATAGAGCATTTGAGTGTAATCATGGATTGTTTTAGTGGAGCAAGATATTTCACAAAGATAGACTTGAAGAGTGGATACCATCAAATCAGAATTAGAGAAGGAGATGAATGGAAGACTACTTTTAAGACAAATGAAGGATTGTATGAGTGGTTAGTGATGCCTTTTAATTAACAAATGCACCAAGTACTTCATGAGATTGATGAATGAAGTTCTAAAGAAATTATTGGGTAAGTTTGTGATTGTATACTTGGATGACATTTTGATTTTTAGTAAGACAAAAGAAGAACATTTGTGGCATATTAGACAAGTTTTGCAGAGACTGAGAGAAGAGAAATTGCTGATAAAAATCTAGAAGTGTAATTTCATGAAGGAAGAATTGGTATATTTGGGATTTGTGATTTCTGTGGAAGGATTGAAGATGAACCCTGAGAAAGTGAAAGCAATTTTTGAATGGCCTACACCCGAGAGCATTGGAGAAGATAGATCATTTCATGGATTAGCTAGTTTCTACTAGAAGTTCATTAGAAATTTCAGTTTAGTTTGTAACCCTATGACAGAGACAATGAGACGTGACAGCAAAGATTTCAAGTGGACATCAAGAGCAGATAAAAGTTTTGAGTTGTTGAAGTAGAAAGTGACAGAGAAACCTATTTTGGCATTACTAGATTTCAATAAGGTATTTCAAGTTGATTGTGATGCTAGTGGAAATGCAATTGGAGAAGTCTTAAGTCAATAAGGTAGACCTGTAGTATATTCCAGTGAGAAGTTGAATGATGCAAGGAGAAGATATTTAGTTTATGATCAATAGTTCTATGATATAATTCAAGCCTCGAAGAAGTGGAGACATTATTTGTTGCTTAAGGAATTTGTGTTGTATACAGATCATCAAGCTTTGCAATATTTGAATAGTCAAGGTAAGTTGAATCAAAGACATATGAGATCGGTAGAGTTCATGTAGAGTTATACTTTTGTGTTGAAGCATAGGAGTGGAAAATCAAACAAAGTTGTTGATGCATTGAGTAGAAGTGGAAACTTGTTGACATAGATGAGAGTTGAAGTGTTGGGTTTTGATGAATTGAAGAACATGTATGAGGGAGACACTAATTTTACAGAACCTTGGAAGGCATGTAAGGAACCTGTTGTGATAGATAGGAGCAAGTGGTTGGACTATTTCATTCAAGAAGATATGTTATTCAAAGGAAGTCAATTATGCATACCTAAAAGTTTAATGAGAGATAATTTGATCAAGGAGAAGCATAGTGGTGGATTGGCAAGACATTTTGGCATTGACAAGACAGTGGCTTTGGTAAGTGAAAATTACTTTTAGCCTAAAATACATAAGGATGTTTGGAGATTTGTGCAGATTTGTAGAGTTTGTCAAGTTGCAAAAGAGAGTAGTCAAAACACTAGATTGTATAAACTTTGGACAGTACCAGAGAGACCTTGGGAAGACATAAGCATAGATTTTGTAATGGGATTACCTAAGACACTGAGAAGACATGATTCAATACGCACTGGCATAGACTTAGATCTTAACTGTGGAAAGCATGCTTAAAAGAAGAAGAGCAGAGTACTCTTGTGTCTTAAGCACAGCTTTCTACATTAAGAGCATAACTATGAAAAACTGAAGTTGACTGAAGACTTACAGACAATACTGAAACTGACAAAAGACTTAAGGATAAAACTGACTCTCTAGGATTTCACTTCGCTGGAAATCGTTGAGAAATGCAGGCGGCCCCGTCACCTTTTATAGGAAGAGAGGGCAAAACTTTTAACCCCGATCTCAGACTCCATTGAAATCTGTCCATACAGAGTCGACACGTAGCAACCCTTATCTGAAGGATGACCCAATTGAGGATAAGGATTCCTCTGGTGGGACCAATTCATCCATGAACAAAGATAAGGTCGACCGACCGACACACCTTTACAAGATTCTCTTTTATCATGAGAGAGATAACTCGTGCTTACGATAAGATTGTAAGCTAACCCCTTTTACTATGGTGTGGCCCACGTCTATCATGTTTTTCTTGAGATGATAGATGTTCTCGATGGATGACAAGCCCATCCATTAGCCTAGGACCCAGTACTATGAGAAGAGCTGGTGGTGTCAGGATTTGGTTGGTTGAAAATACACCCTTCACAAAATTCTCCATTAGGATGAGTGTAATCTGGAGAATGATACTTTCCACTAGCCCCATACATGGGAACTCTCGGATCTTCATGAGACCAGTCGGTGCAATTAGCACAAGTTTGAGTGGATGCGTGTGGGACACATCCTAGAGGTCTACTTCCTTCTTGTTCTTTCCAAATGATGCTCATTGTTTTGAGCTTATGAGATCCGTATAATCCGCGGGACATAGCTTGAGGCATGGCTCCATTCATGTGATATGTCTTGGTATGAATCCAGACAGGTGTTTGGTGCATATGGAAATACCGTAGTCTATTTTTAACTGTCCAATGTTCAAAGACTGAAGATGAACCAGCAGGACCATATACTTGACAAAGATGTCGACTGATGGGATTTTCTTTTGGAGACCCAAAGATGAGTTTGAAAATGCATCCTGTGTAGGCTGTTGTCCCTTCAAACTGTAATTTTGCTGCAGGTGGATATGGACCTTGGAACAGGTTCCGTATGAGTGTTTTCCCATCTTCATCATTTAACCATTGATGCGGCCTTGCTACAGGGGGATTTAGAAAATGAACTGGAAGGATGAAATCCCCACACCAATTTTGAAGAACGTGTCCAACATCAGGATCAATGGGTTCAGCTTCAGCGGAGAACTGGAAGAAAGGTTGCTCAGTCCACAATCTAGGCGAAGTTAACTGTTGCTTGGCAGTGAGCATCCTAAACCTGTCAAATAGAAAATCATTAGCCATTTGATAATTATGCAATTCCCGTCGTTGGAAAGGATTCATGCTCCATTCATTGTGACTGGCTTCATACCAACGTTGCTCTTGGATTTGAATGATCCGAACATTTCCTTCCACTTGTCGAACAGCACCCTGTACTGGAGGGTCATTAGTATGCCCTTCTCGGGACATAAAATCTGCAAAAATGTTTTCAACTCCTGGAAGATGGATAAAATCAAATTCATAAGTACTAAGGAGTTGAGCCCATCGGAGAAGCCGACCTCTTACTACCTTATTCTTGGATTCCCTGCGAAAGAATCCTCGCAGGTTCTGCAAATCACTTTTCAGAAGAAACCTCTTATCGGCTATGAACATTTGAAATGTCTGGAAATTATTCACAATTGACAGAATTTATTTATGCGTGCTGTGGTAATCTACTTCACTATTTTTGAAGCTACCAGAAGCATAGCGAACAATCTCACCTTTGTCTTTAGGAGAAAAAGAAATTGTTTTTTGTTCGCGAAGAACACCGCCCCAGGCACCTTCACTGGCATCTGTTTCAACAATTTTGAAGCCATTACCTGGCAACTTTAGTGGTGGTAGCTGAGAGCATTTCTGTTTGATTCGTGCAATTAATGCATCATGTTTTGTCATCCACAGAGGTGGTTTCTTGCCAAGAAGCTTGTTGAGTTCAGTCTATCTTTAGCAAGCTTACAGTAGAATCCTGCAATGTAATTTACAAGGCCCAAAAATCGTTGCAGTTCTTTGACCGTGGTAACAGGCAGAAGAGCAATTCGGCGTAATATATGTGGTTGGGCCTCCATCCTCCCCCCCGGAAGAAGCTTGATGCCAATAAAAACAATCTCAGGTTGAGCAAAAAGAGACTTAGTGGGATTGACAGCAAGCCCATGGTGTTGACAGAGAGAAAGGAACTGACACAAATGGTCAAGATGGGCAGGCATATCTTGACTAAAAACAAGAATATCATCCACATATGGTTGGATAAATTTAGCATAAGGGTGGAAAATAACATCCATTTTTTGCTGAAAAATAGAAGGAGCTGTTTTGATCCCAAAGGGAAGGACAGTCCATTCATACAGACCTTGAGGAACAGAGAAGGCGGTCTTGTAGTAATCAGCACTTTTGAGACTGATTTGCCAGAAGCCCTTAGTTAAATCAAATTTGGAATACACATGACTACCTTGGATGAGTTGCCAGATGTGGTCTTTACTAGGCAGGGGATGTCGGTGATCAACAAGGCATTCATTTAACGGCTTATAATTGACAACTAGCCATTTCTCAGGACGTTCATTACCATTTTCATCTACTTTGGGAACATACATAGCATGACAAGAAAATGGAGAATCAGAAGTTTGGATAAGTTTCAGTCTTTCAAGTTCTGCAACTTCTGTTCTACAGGTTAGGACCTCTGTGGAACTCATAAGGAAATAATTTGCTTTAGCTTTAGGGATGAGTTCATTACCTTCTGGATCTAGTTTTAGCGGAAGGTCACAGTAGAGGTTCCTTTTCTATTTCTTTATGTCCTTTGTCATGACTGTATCAGCAAAAGCTGTTTGGATCTCAGTGAGAGAGTCTTGACTTGCAGCAATTTGTTTATTTAACCAGACTGAATTCACTACTTTCTTTTTCTTTTCCTTTTCTCGCTTTGAGGAATAAGTGAGTGTTTGATAGAGTTGGGGAAGCTAATATGTGCCTCTGATGATGATGAAGTCAGAATCAATAGTGAAAGGTTCCCATTGTTGGATAGCATTACTTCCTATGACTCCGTCATACCCATCCATTTCATACTCAATAAACATAAGTTTATCAGTAAAACCATCAAAACCAATTTGAATAGGAGCAATACAAAAGGAAGAGCTATCTTCCTTTTCAGCATTACCAAAAGTAATTCTAGTAGTACCTTTTATCCAGGCGTCATCAGGGAAAGCATTATGTCGAGCTAGATTTAAATCAGCTCCTGTATCAATAAGAAAGGCTAAAGGATAAGCCATAATACCTAGAAAATGAACAGTCAGAATGACACCAGGACAGATGGTAATAGGCTTGGCTGTTCGCTGATAAGTTTTCATCTGTCGACTGCTCGACCCTTCTTCATAGACTGGTGGTTCTTCCACCTCTTCTTTGATAACTTGAGTAATAAGAGGACTATAGGGCCTTTCTTCACAAAAAAGCTGTTCCTCAGAAATTGTAGCTTGTCCAGGTAATTGTATAGAACCAGAAGAATTAAACTGACTAACAAACTTATCAAGTTCAGGAGCTTTTTCCATTTCTTCTGTTAGATAGAAATTCTCTTCATCATCAATTTCAGAAATCTCGGCCTGAGCCTAACTGATGACTTTTTCTAGAAAGGCTTTACGATTTCTTCTCCAAATACGTCTGGCCATACTTCCAGGAGCAGGTGCATCTACCATAGGACGTTGATCCAGAGATTGAGGCGGTGGAGGCCTGTGAGAGGGAGCCCTAGGAAACCATGGTGATGGTCTGTAACCATGTTGACTTGTGCTTGACGAAGAGAACCCTGGTAGCCTCATGGGTGAAGCTTTACCTCTTGTCAAGCCCCCTTCAATATTTGGTTGGAGCAAGAAATATTTTTTGGATTTAAGCTGATCCAACTTTCCTAGCAGCTTCTTCCATGTTTCCTGACCCATATGCATGGTCTGGAGACGAGATTCTATTTGGACAATATCTTCAATAACCTTGTCCAATTCAACCCAGGTGTCCCTTCGAAGCATTCTGTAATAGAAGGAGACTTCCGAATCTAGATCTTCTTCTGAGGATTGTACTTCCTTAGTCATTACATTGACCTGACCTTGAATTTGTTCTGGGGCTGATTCATATTCTTCAGACTCAGATTCTTTAGATTCTATGGAGAGGATAATGTCCTCTGAGTCTGATGGATAATCATTGATGAATTCAAATTCATCATCCTCTACTCCTACAGCTTTGGCTGCACGAACTTTTCCCTTATTCTTTTTCTTATTGTGGTCTGGGCACTTATTAGCAAAGTGTTCTCCTTTGCAGATATAGCAGGTAGGTTTCCACTTCTTGGATCCCTTTTTCATTTTATCTCTTTTCCTGAAGTATCCTTTTTTCTGTGGATACTTGTTCTTGAATTTTTTCTTTTTCTTCTTGTAAGGTTTTTCAGATCTATCACAGGAAGAACAAGAAGATTTACCCTTATCGGGGAACTGATTAGAAGGCATGATCTGGTAACACACAGATGAAGAAAGTAAAGGTTGTACCCTTTTTATTTCTTTCTTGGCTTTTCCTTCTTCACAAATATCTTAATTGATCTATGTTAGGAATTGAACTAACTGTGGATAGGTTAATTCTTTCATTTCTATGTTTTCAACTACCAGATTTTCAAGAACTTTCTTGTGATAGAATTCTCCTATCACATTACCAAAGCTTTTTAGAAAAGTAGTGAACATGAATTCATGATTCTGTTCACGGCCTGATAAGTAAAAATTTTCATATTGGGCATCACAATATTCCTTAAAATATTTGAGATCCTTACATTTACCTTTGATAAACTTGTTATAGGCCAACTTTTCTCGGACATCTATTTTTCCTACAAACAGACGTGTTAATTGGGCACAAACTTGATCTGTACCTCTATCTAACAGATTTTCTCTATAAGTATCATCAAGGCGGTCCCAGACATGTCGAGCGACACCAGTCATTGCATTCATATCTTGCTTGATAACTTGCTTTTCTTCTGCATCAGGATTAGTAGAGATAAGGTCGACCGACCGACACACCTTTACAAGATTCTCTTTTATCACGAGAGAGATAACTCGTGCTTACGATAAGATTGTAAGCTAACCCCTTTTACCATGGTGTGGCCCACATCTATCATGTTTTTCTCGAGATGATAGATGTTCTCGATGGATGACAAGCCCATCCATTAGCCTAGGACCTAGTACTATGAGAAGAGTTGGTGGTGTCAGGATTTGGTTGGTTGAAAATACACCCTTCACAAAATTCTCCATCAGGATGAGTGCAATCTGGAGAACGATACTTTCCACTAGCCCCATACATGGGAACTCTCAGATCTTCATGAGACCAGTCGACGCAATTAGCACAAGTTTGATTGGATGCGTGTGGGACACATCCTGGAGGTCTACTTCCTTCTTGTTCTTTCCAAATGATGCTCATTGTTTTGAGCTTATGAGGTCCGTATAATCCGCGGGACATAGCTTGAGGCGTGGCTCCATTCATGCGATATGTCTTGGTATGAATCCAGACAGGTGTCTGGTGCATATGGAAATACTGTAGTCTATTTTTAACTGTCCAATGTTCGAAGACTGAAGATGAACCAGCAGGACCATATACTTGACAAAGATGTCGACTGATGGGATTTTCTTCTGGAGACCCAAAGATGAACAAATTTTCAAAGATGGCTCATTTCATACCTTGCAAGAAGACAACTGATGTAGTGCATGTACCTAACCTATTTTTCAAGGAGATTGTGAGATTGCATGGATTACCTAAGAGTATAGTTTCAGACAGAGATACAAAGTTTGTTGCATACTTCTAGAAGACACTTTGGAAGAAGATGAAGAAAAATTTGAAGTTCAGTTCAACTTTTCATCCACAGATAGATGGATAGACAGAGGTAGTGAATAGGAGTTTGGGAAACTTGTTGAGATGTTTGGTTGGAGAGAAGACAAGAAGTTGGGATTTGATTCTTTTACAAGCAAAGTTTGCGTATAATAATTTGGTAAATAGGAATACCATAAGAACACCTTTTGAGATTGTTACTGGAGTGAATCCTAGAGGAGTAAAAGAACTAAGAGATATCAACATGGAAGAAAAGAGGAGTGTAGAAGCAGAATAATTTACAGATCATATGAAGACAGTACATAATCAGGTAAAGAAGCATTTGGAGGATATGAATAGTAAGTATAAGGAAAATGTAGATGAGAAGAGAAGACATAAGGAATTTGAAGTGGGATATGAAGTGATGGTGTACTTGAGAAAAGAAAGATTTCCAGTTGGGACATATAACAAGTTGAAGATGAAGAAGTTTGGACCTTGTAAGATGCTCAAGAAATTTGATTCAAGAAATACATATGAAGTGGAGATACTAGAGGCATTGGGAATATCGCCTATTTTCAACATTGGAGATCTTTATCAGTATCATGAAGCAGAGTTCAATGATAGCATGGAAGAAGACTTGAAGAAGTAATTACCACAACAAGCACCCGAGCAGATTGAAGACATTTTGGACAATAGAGTTGGACTCAGCACTAAAGGAAGACAATACTATTGATGAGAGTTTTTACACACTCACAACATAGTTAAAATTCATGAAAGAACCTTAGCTCTCTTGGAAGATATGCAAAATTAACTAGTAATTCTCAATCTCAAGTTTCTGGATGGTCAGTTCTTGACCATGTGGGATAAACCAAAAGTTCATTGTGAATCTGCTATATTCAAGGGGCCTTACTAAATCTAGGGATATGTTACTAGCAATTATTGCTTACTATATGCAAATATCTCAAAATATTCCTCAAATCAATGATTATTTGCAACTATTTACTGCTTTCAAGTCAAACTATAAATGAATTTCGCATAAAATAGACTTGATATTTTAGAAGTTATGAAAATCATTAAAAATCAGTGGCATTTTCATGTATTAAGCAAGATCTTTTCACAATTTCCTTTAGATGACTGCATTTTAGCTAATTATTTATCAATTGTTGGGGAAAAGTTAGAAGGACTCAAATTAAAATATCATTTCTTATAGGATCTAAATGATCTATCATTCACGTATTAAAGAATGTAGTAATCTAAACAATTCAACACAATCAAATCTACAAATGTAACATCCTGAGCATTTTCATGAATATACATAAAAAATTGCAATCTTTCAAAGAACAATACATCAAGTAAAAGTCTAAATTAGAAAACACTCTGTAATAAGACGTAGAATTCTAAGTTTACTTTTATTCAAAGTATAGAGTCATGCAAAATTTATAATGTAATAATGACTTCAGTTTCATTGATCAAAATACCAGAAAACTTATAGATACTCTAACAGATACACCAAGGAGACCAGACATTCTATGCACTCCTCAATGTAGACATAGGTGACCTCCTTTCTACAACTTAAAAGAAACATCTCCTCCAGTACAACAAAACTTTGACAATCACTACCTTAAGCTAAAAGTTCAAAATCCTTGTGTAATATGATACAAGTAGTAGAGCTTCTTATATAGACTTTAAAGCCTCTCTCCTACTACGGTTACAACCTTATCCAATGGTCAGTATTCAAATCCTTAAGATCAATGGTAGGAATCAATTCCTAACCATTCTCAAAATATCTCAATGGTATCTTTACTCAACTCAAAGGATGCCTTTAGAATATTTTCAAAATAAAAGATACCCCACTGACCTTCCCCTGTTTGTTGACTCTCGACAGATGATAATCTCCAAGAACATCTTTATTTAGCATATCCTCCTTTTGATACTTTTCTTACTCTTTTAGGTACTCTATAAAATTGCCTGTCACTCCCTTAATGGAAGTACGATCACCTTCCTAACTTTTTGTCCATGTATACTCTTGTACTTTGATTCCCTCTTTCAACTTCTTTTCTTCTTCTACCCAACATTTGACCCCTCTCTGATACTTTTTGATCTTAGCATTCATTTTCATTATTGAATCAATCATCTCTGTACTAAGATATGCTTCAGGGTTCTCCAAACATGGTGAAAAAATAGCCTTAAATTCCTTCAATGTTTTTTCTAATCCATATGCTGGCACCTCTAGGCATTCATGCCCAATGAGTTTCTCTGTCATTTTCATATGTACTTTTATCATATTATCAGTGACCTCTTCTAGGTCTCTAGTACTCATGATACATCTTTTAAGAATGTCATCTTCAAATTTTAATCCTAGCCTAGTTTGTGGCAATTGGTTTGCCATTCAAGGAGTAATGACTCCTTCATTTATCATTTCTTCTACTCTTTCCTCCATTTCTTCAAGCTGTTTTAATTTTGATCTGCATTCTTCCTTTTTGAATTGACATTTATGTATAATAATATTATATTTATTCTTTTTTGTCATAGCCATATCCCAACATGTTACTGCTTGCTTTGTCACCTCCTCTCCTTTCTACATAAATTCCTTGAACCGTTCCTAAAAAATATTAGCTTCAATCTTTTTATTCTCCATCTCTTTCACCTCATCTTTTGATAATACTGCCATTTTAGTAGGTAATTTTGGTATGGTGGCATTGGGATCAAACATCTCCCTAATGAACTATTGCAGCTGGACAATATGTCCCTTCAAATAATCATGTTTATCTTTGTCCTTCTTTAATATTTCAATAGTGGCCCTATTCATATCTTCCCATTTAGTTATATGTTACTTCCTGGTCATGTGGCCTAAATCTATATTAAGTAATTTGTAACCTTCTATAGTCATTTCTCCTTTGGATTTAGCCTTTTGTGGTACAACTAGGTCCATAATTCTAGATCTGGAAGGATCTCTTTTAATTGCTGACATGATCCTAGCCTTTCTGTTCTCCTTCTGTGGTGTAGACCTAACCAGTAAACTATTAATATCAATGGATAATAATTGTACTTGTCCCTTCTCTCTTCTGACCTTAGAGCCTAACCAGGTTGGAGCCTCTTTCATAGCTTCTTCTATTTTTTCTTCATTTATCACCTCATCCTAAGGTTTCTCCATTCGTACTAGCTCTATGTGTTGTTGTTGTTGCTGAAGTAATTGAGGTTGAGGACCATGCTCTAGAAAAAATGGATCATCATGTTGTTGTGATTCTCCCTCATCTTCATCTTCTTCTATTTTAGTATACCCTCCTTCTTCACCTTCTGGGCTCTCCTTTTCTGAAAATTCTTATTGTTCTTCTTCTTCTTTATCATTTTGCTCCATATCATCTTTTTTCTCTTTATGCTCAACCTTATCCTTAGAAATATTTTCTACCTTATCTAAACTTTCTTTAGGATTACTTGATATCTCCACCTTTTCTTTTGTTGTTTCAATCTCTTCTTGTACCTTTTTAGGCATATTTGTTTGATCCATCTGTGAAGGCTGACATGTGACCTTATCAGGTTCCTCTGCATCCTTTTCTTTCTCATGTTTGCTTTTTGTGTTCTCCCTTTCTTCTGTATTTTCATCATGTTCACTTTGTTCATTGTACATATTCAGAATATCTAAGACATCAATACTAGAAACATTTATCTTTGTTTCTTCCTTTATTTTGACTAGTGTTTCTTTACAACCTTTTCTGGTCCTTCTTCCTTCTCAGATTCTTCTATTTGGTGTGCCATAACTTGTACCTCTTTTATAATCTCAGGTGGCACTAGTGTATCAAAAGGATCAACTGTTTCTGACTTGCCCTGTATATTTTCTTCTTTTGTTCCTAGGCTTTGTGCTCTTCCCATATAGAACTAGGTATCCTATTCTTCTCTTGTATTAGAATGTTTACTTACTTCTTCTTCATTCTCTCCAATTTCTGCTTTGGCACTAGGATCCACCTCCCTAACTTCATCATCACTACTATCATCCTCTACATTTATCCTCACTTTTTTGACTTCGTGGAGTTTTAACTCTTGCAGGTTTTCTCCACTCAATTCTTTTTTAACCTTTACATATCTTTGTCTTTTCTCTTCTGGTGTGGACTCACTATGTATTCCACTCAACTTAGTACCTACCTGTTGAGCACCTATAACTTCATCCTATATCGGTGTTTGTTCTTTTAAAATTTCCATTGCTATGGCTTTCATAGTTTTTGCCCTGTTGTTTTCTCAATAGTTTCAATCTGCTCTGTATCAATGTTATGCCCTGATGACTCTACCTCCATGAATGTCCCTAAAGATATTGCTATTGTAACACCCAAGGCATGTGGATCCATTAATGTTGCATTTTTATCCCTTTGACTAATTTGAGCTTCTACAATTCTTCTTTTCTTTTCATAAAAGCACTGTAGATCATCTTGATCTTCTCTTCCCCTTTTCTTACCCTTTTTTGAAGTGTAAGCTCAATCCCTTTAGCTTTGAGTTCTTCTATTTGGTCTTTTAACTAGGTTTTAGAAAATATAACAACTACTCTAGACAATGCATCCAAAGATGTCTCCCATGGTTGTGTCTAATCAGGTTCACCAATGGGAACACGCCTTGCATTCTCATAACTATGATGTAGTAACTTGTTATCATCCTCAATTTCCAAGGGCACATTTATTTCTCCCATAGTCTTCATCTACTCTACAGTCAACCTTTAATGATCTCTTTTCCACACTTCTTTGTCATTCTTACAATCTGACCAATAATCTTCAATATGCACTTGATGTTTATATTTAGGATCAATATGTTTCTAGATCCTAGGAAAAGGATCAAAGCATCTTGCTAACCCAAGCTCTTCAAAACCATAGTATCTCAACTCCTTTTCTGAGTAACCAGCTACCTCTTCACTGTAACAAGAATATCTCCCAATGGCTCAGCGAAGTTTGATATTTCCTCTGCCACATTTCTTTTTGTACATCTTAAATGTATTCAGGTTCTGTCTAGAAAATTCCAATACAATCAATTTGTTTTATGGATACCTAAGTAGCATGAATGGCCTCCCATTAAAGCCTTCAGTTCTGATATATGTAAAATTGGGGAATTGTATATACCATGAGCTATGTAGCCCAATAGTTTCCTCTACTTCTTTAGATAGCCTCTTATCTTTTTCCCCAGTGAAAACTCTTACCATGTAAGTATAAAACACATCACTTACTAAGGCATACTTCCTCAATGCATTATCCTCCTACAAATTTGGATAATGATCATAAACTAATTTCTGATCTGGGCCTTTTCCCATGGTCCCAACTTAATTAATCCCAAGTATGTAGGGCTGAATCATAGCTACACAGGAATACAACACATATGATGACAAATAAAAAGGTGTCATTTTCTGTTTTCTTAACATGGCTTTCTCCCAATGGCTATATTGATAGCCTTAGCCTAGTGAATTTGCCCATCCTCCTCTTTTCCTTCCCTCATAAATTGAATAATAGGGAACATCCATGGTTCACGTTTGGTTGCATCCTTCAACCCCACTAGTCTACTCAGCATTGTAATCATTAGATGTATTTCTTCTTTAAAGTCTATCCTGTGAAGGTTCTTTAGTACTCTCGCTACAACTTTAGGTTTGTTTTCTATAGTGTACCAGTTGTAGAAATTTTTGCTCTTGTAATCTCTTTCATTGCTATTAAAATCTTCTATATATTGGTCTATGTCTATATCTATCATTTTCTCTTGAATCTCTAAACCAAATGTCCTTTCTATCCCGTCGGTGGACAAATCAAAAATAACTTGGTTTTCATGAATTACTCTTCTGGTACTTGTATCATATGTATTTATGCATTCCAAAACTAGATCCTTAGTCTCCATGGCTAATGGGATCCCTGCAGCTTTGTACAACCCCCTATCCAAGATGCACCTCATATCAGGGGTAGCGTCTAATGATGTAATTTTTTGAAGGACATCCTTTGCATCATAAGATCCTACGCTTGTATCAGTCACAACCCCACTTGTGCTAATCATGGATTGATATCCTCTGTACATTGGCAATTCCTCCTTTTTTGTTTCTGTCTGTGGCTTTCTCTCTTTTTTAACTTTTACCTTTTCTCAGCCTACTGGATCTGTTCTCTTCTATTTCAGAGCCATCCTATATGAAAAATTACATATTTAAATTCCTGTTTTACTTCATTTTCTTAGGGTTTTACCATGAATTTCTTACATTTTACATTTACCCTAACCCCTTTGTCTTTTCTCACTTTAAATTTCATGCTACTTAACACAATCAGTTAATTTCTTTAATCAAATACAATAATTTGCCATTTACTTGTATTTTTTAAATGAAATTACTCATAACTAATTTGCATTTTCAATTAACTATATTGTAATGACGTTTAGGATAAATACTTGTTTTGGTGATAACTTAACTCTATGAGCGTTGACCCACTTTACCATTTTTACCAAGCTGTTCCCGTTCTGAAATTCCATTTAGCTATGGAGTGTCTATTCAATTTATGTAATAATCTCTTTTCTCTACAATTTTAGCTTTCACGGTACAATTATGAAAGAATAACAATCTTTGCTTAACCCTAACATGTTTAAATTCATCTTTTTCACTGTTAGTTTTGTATTAAATGTTGTATTCAATGCATCATACGGACTTGGCTCTCTACTTTAACTTTATATTTTGAACATTGTATCCATTAATAATCTGCCCTTTGCACTTGGACTTTACATATCATTTTGGGTATATCTCTTTGTATATTGTTTAATATACAAACTAAAACATGCAATGGGTTATAAAACAATGTTATACTTTTCTTCATGTTTAGTTTTGCATCTCCTGTTTGTATGTTGCAATGTACATATAATAGATACAAACAAATATACAAATGCAACCGGCACCTTAGTTTCATTTTACTCTCCTTTTATTTTCTGACAATGTACTTTTACTCTTTTGTATATCTAGATTGTATATGTACAATCTATCATACATACAAAAGTACTAACCTTATTTCATCCCCTTTTAAAATCCGTATCGAGTTTTACCTTTTTACCTCATTTGTATCACCCTTTTGTATCTCCTCATGTACATGTAACATACAATGACGAGATACAACCATGGGTCCCACTCTACTTAACCACTTTTATCTCTTCAAAGAAACACAATTTGTATTTGCCCTTAGATACAATCGCTCATACATGCAAACTTATGATATGACCCTATTGACTTTTGACTTTCACTAACCGTATTGCATAATCTTTTCAGGTCCGTGTATGTATATCAAGCTACTTCATACCTATCTAGAATATAATCAAGAAGCAATGTATCTTTACATCAGATTTAAATAACCCTTAAAATCTACAATTGTATGTACTTTAAAAGATGCAAAGTTGAGACATACAAAAATAAAATACTGCATAAAGTACTATTTTCTACCTTTATAGACTGCATTGTATACTTCCCTTGGGTTTGTGCATGTATATCCACTTGTATATAGATTGTGCTTATTATTGAACATACATACAAACCCACATACAATGCGAACCTAAAACTTCACTCATTCAACTTTTGAACACCTATAAGGTCTGGCCAGTATACAAAGGGCTCCAAACACCTGACACATGTATGCAATCATCATGATACAAAGACCTGATTGCAATCATCCTGACTTATACAAAGACTTCATATACAAACGAATTTGTATATGGCATACAAACCTCCAAAATGATGCATTTTTATAAAAAAACATATCTCACAAAATACTAAGAATTTCTTGCTAGTTTAAAAAACAACCCTTACTCATTTTTCACAAAGAATTCACCACTACTTCTATTTTCTACCTACTACTAGGTATTTTCAAATTTCAACATGGTTTGTAGTTCTTACCCCTTTTTCCCTTTACCACCAAGCACGACCACACACAAACCAAAAGCAATAGCCACGACAGGGGTCCTCATTTTGCTAAGAGTTAAAATGGGGCGTGTTGTGAACATCACAACAACTAGCAACCAAATAAAACAACTAAATTTATATCATTAAAGAAAACCAAATGAAATAAATTCATAACTTCTAACTTCCTTATATGCAAACCATTATTTAATCTGAGACTCAATGTATTAAATAAGGTGTATGAATCCTCCAATAGAGTTTAAGTGTGTGCACGTGATTAATAATCCTCATCTTGAAAATAAATTGAAAATACTAGTAGCTGGTGTTAAACTACATAGTTGATGTCATTCCCTCATAGCCAACCGGATAGATCCTTGCTTCCAGTAGGCATTCATAGCCCCGACAAGGTTATCATTGCAATTCTCCTAAGTAGAGCCCCACTACCAGCAAGCATCTATAACCCTGGTAGAGTTACTTAGATGGATTAATTTTGATTTTCAGTACAATCCCCTTCTTTATATTTATAACTCTGTGTAACATAGAAATTCCTAAGATATTATCATTGTAAATTCATGATACAAGGTATGATCACTTGCTAAAATTAAGCTAAGAATTGCAATGGTAGCAAGGGTGACCTCTGATTTTTCACTTAACACCTACACTAGTACATTCAATAAACCCAAGGATTTTAGGTGTGTCATCATGAGAAACTTCCCTTGGATATTCAATTCACAATTATTGAATAAAAAATTTCACAAGCCAAATAATTATTTACATTCATGAAAGTCACAACAAGTTATGCATAAGTTTCAAATGATTAACCTAAATTTTTTAAATTTTCTATGGTTTTCATTGGTTGCTAATCTACTCCTACATACCTCAGATCAAAACAAACATCCCTGCCAAAGAAACACAACAAACAAACCCACAACCAAAACAAAACAAAACACACCACCCAAGCAAACAAACCCCACACTTTGTACACTTTTTTTACAATATGATACACAATAGGATAGACCCTATCTTCGTAAGCTTGAAAGTAATGTTTCAAATGTTGACCATTAATAGGTAATGGCACATCTTCCCCAATTAAAGTCTTGAGCCTAAAAGTATTATCTCTTATTATTTATGTGACCTGTAATGGACCTAACCATAATTTATCAAATTTTCCGTGGTTCCCTTTCTTTTCATGTGCCTTATCCCAACACAACACCAAATCTGATATTTTGAATGTTTTAACCCTTGCTCTTTTATCAAACCACTTCTTAACTATAGCTTGATCTCTCTTCTCATCCAATTGTAACATTTGGACTAACCTAGCTTCTCTGTGACCATCAAAGCCTAAATACTCATTAGCAAATTTCCAGGTAGGTATTCTTAAGTTCATTGGAAGTATGGGATCAATCCCATAAACTAAATGATAATGCACATTACCTAAGGCTGCCTTAACCTTTGTCCTATCTACCCATAACGCATACTTCAGTAGGGTATTCCATTCTTTTGGATTTTTTACAATTAACTTCTTGATGATGTCTAACAAGATCTTATTTGTAGACTCAGCTAAACCATTACCTTGGGGGTAATAATTTGAAGAAAAATTTAAAACTATACCATACTCAAATTCCTATTTAGAAAATTTCAAGGAAGAAAATGCAGGACCATTATCACATACCAGAGAATAGGGAGCCCCAAACCTTGTAATGATGTTTTCTTCTAGAAATTTGATGACCATCTCAGTAGTAGAGAACTTACATCATGTTGCCTCTATCCACCTGGTGCAATAGTCTATTACTATCAATATGAATGTGTGCCCCACAGATGATGGAGGATTAATAACCCCAATGAAATCCAAGCCCCACTGTGCAAACAGCCTAGACTCAATGACAGGTTGTAATGGATTAGCTTGATTCCTGCCTTTATCTACTGTAGTTTCACATATGTGACAACTTCAAATATGGTTTTTTGTATCTTTAAACATTGTTGGCCAATAATAGCCATCCCTCAAAATCTTATGAGTAGTGGCTAAATGAGAACCATGAGTTGTTCCATATTTATCATGCAATTCTGACAACACTCGGTCTACCTCACCTCTGTTCAAACACCTCAAATATATACCTTCATGATTCTTTTTTAACAAAAGACCTCCTTGTACCATATATATTTGTGCTTTTATCTTCAAAGCTTTCCTTTGAGAGGACTTAATCTTGTTTGGATACTTTCCTGATATCAAAAATGTGTTTAAATCATCATACTAACTTGGTGCATCATTAGAATTTAGTACATATTGTTGTTTCACCAAATTTGGATCTGTATTGGCTATTGTTTGTACTAATGTCTGACCTCAAACTAACTTCATTGGAATGATCTCCATATCAAACTCTTGCAATACTATAATCCATTTGGCCCTTTTTTCTCTAGGCTCATTTTGCATCAGAAACATTTTCACTACTGCATCTAGTACTATGGCTTTAACTTGGCTTCACAAGATATAATGTATGAACTTTTTTACTGTTCATACTAATGCAAATGCCTACCTTTCTATATCTAAATATTTTAATTGTGCATCCTTCAAAGGGGCACTCATGAAAACTATGGGTTTTTCTTCATTTTATTCTCCCTTTTGTGTCAAAGTAGTTGCAACTAAATGTGTAGAAGCAAAAGAATAGATGTAGAATGATTTGGTATAATCTGGACTTGATAACACTGTAGCATTAGAAATGACTTCCTTAATATCCTCAAATGCGGCCTTAGCTACTGGTGTCCATTCTATTTTTGCATCCTTCTTTAACATTACATTTAATGGCTGCACAATCTCTGCAAATCCTGTAATAAACTTCCTAACAAAGTTAATTTTACCGAAGAAAGACCTTAACTCTTTCTTACTATTAGGCAATTGCAATTTTTTAATTCCATCTACTCTATCTAGACCAATGGATATCCCATTTTTGGAAATGATATGCCCTAACAATTTTCCCTCTGTTACACCAAATGAGCGCTTCATTGGATTAAGAGAAATTCCATACCTTTCACACCTTTTGAGAACTCTTCTCAAATCTTCTACATGAGTAGATGCATCTTTAGAATTTGCAGTTAAATCATCCATATAAATGACAATACACTTAACTGACAATCCACGAAATGTAATATCCATGGTTCGCTGAAAAGTGGCACCTACATTAATGAAACCAAAAGGCATTCTTCTGTATGCATAGTTACCCCATTTGCAAGTAAATATAGTTTTCAACCTATCCTCTTTGTCGACTAAAACTTAATTATACCCTGAAAATCCATCTAAAAAAGACATCATCCTGGCTCCATTTACTATTGCAGTACTTCATCTATTGGAGGTAATGGGTAATTATCTTTTTCAGAAGCTTTGTTTAGGTTTCTAAAGTCCACACACAATCTAATGTCTCCATTTTTCTTTCTTACAGGTACTAAGTTTGCTACCTAGGTTGAATGTCTGATCAGAAAAATTATTCTAGCAGACAACAATTTTTTGACTTCTTCAAAGATTAGAGGCTCCAAAATGGCATTCACAAGCCTCTATTTTTGCCTAAATGGTTTTAGTCTTGGTCTCAAAGGTATCACATGAGTTATAATGGATGTATCGTAAGTCTTTAAATCTTCATATGTCCAAGCTATCACATGCTTATACTCTTTTAAAACTTCAACAATCTCCTTTCTTAATTCTTCAGAGCAAGCCTTTCCAATCAACACATTCTGTGGACTTTGTTCTTTTCCCAGGTTAAAGGGATCACATCTACCCCCTTCAGTTTTGGGCAGATCTTTCTATCTGACTACTCCATCAAAATTAAAAATCTTCTCCAACTCTATTACCCCTTTGGGTAAGAAATTACTCTTCAGGTTTACTATGTCTTCATCCCAAGATATGTTAGATCTTTTCTGTTCATCAATAATTTGAGCTTCAAATACCTCATTACAAGTGAGAAAGTCTACAATTTGTTGACCCCCTTTGAATACTTGAAAATGAGTAACATTATCCGATATACTTGGGACATTCACTAATTCAATAGTAAATCATTTTAAACCTAACAATGTTAAAGGCTCTAAGGTGCTAGCAGCAACTGCTAGCACATCTAGTCTTTGATTCAGTTCTTGAGGGATATGCTCAATATTAAAAGCATTAAATGATTCAATTAAATCCCATACCTGTGCCTATAACACACCATTTTCTTATAATTACACGCATAAAGTTTCCTAACCTGTCTGACTACTAACTCAGAGTCAGAAAAAACTCTGATCACTCTTACCTTCTTCTTAATAGCCATAACAAGTCCATAAATTAGGGCCTCGTACTCTTCTACATTATTAGTGCAAGGAAATTGTAGCCTATATGTGGTTAAAAATAATTTACCACTTGGATCAATAAGCTCAACCCTGGCTCCTGCTCCTTGCTTAGACTTAGATCCATCACATTTTAATATCCAAATGCCACTCTTATTCTTTCAATCTTGACCTCTTACTTTAGCATGATTTCCTTTATTTTTCACCTGTATTGTAACAATGTTCTCAGCTTCAAATGTCCCATTCTGAATTACCTATACATTGGCATCTTCACTTTGTACACTAGAACCATTAACATTTTTCATTCTTGTTTCTCTCTTTACAACTTGAATTGACTCATTTTTATCACTGTGAAAATACAACTCGGGCTTATCAGGAATAGACTTTCCCTTTTGTTGTCCCATCCTCTTTGTGCATTTTCCATATTGATGATCTATGATATCCCTAGACATTCCATAATTTTCTTCAGGATGAGGAGTATTATGAACTCTTCATAAACTTTTATATAACTTACACTGAATTGGAGATTCTTGTTTAATGTACTCCTCTATCTCCTGTCTTATAATTTGGCCAAAGCTATTTACAACATTGTTTTCTTCATTAGAAGAGTTACAATCAGATTCAATGAATACAATTGTTTCCTTACTAACAAGCTTTACCTTAAAGTCCAACATCAAAATCTCTTCTATTTACACTCCTCTGTTAGTCACTCTATAAACACCTAGCTCAACTGATGTATACAATATCTCATTTGTTCTGTTATATTTTGTAATCATGTGTTTCATCCTAGGTTTAGCTTCTAGCCTAATCTAGTTTGGGACACCTCTCCAAGGTAACCACATGTGTGAAAAATCAGTGGTCATATATCCATTCAATGTCTTGGACCAGTCCCTACTCAGTAACATGCCATAGTTGACTAGTATATCAACTACCTGAATATCAATAAACTAGCTTACTCTAGGATTAGAGGCTAACTGCATTTGAATGTGCATCAATTTGCCTACCACATTAACCTTAGTTTTGTCCAGTTGAGTAACAACTTTGGCAGATTTGGTGAGAGTCAGCCCTAAAGTTTTGCATATTTCTAGAGGCATTACATTAGCTGAGGCTCCTAAATCTACCATACAATTATGTATATTTTTTTCAAACATTCTTATGGTTAATAGAAAAGGAGGAGCTTCCTTCTTTTCTGCATACATGACAACATTAGTGTTGGAAGTTTGTTCAGTTTTCTTACCCTTATCTTTAGACTGTGCATCTCTACCATGAACGTCTATGTCAATAGAAGTTTCCTTTGTCACAGATGTATCTAACGATTTTATGAAGGCAGATCGCACCCCTAGGCTTCTCAATAACTCATATAGAGGCACACTAACCTTGATTTTTCTTATTTCTTCAAACAAATAGTTCATTAATTTTTCTATTTCCATAGACTCTGCTTTCCCTACTTGGTGCTACTATCCCACCAGTCCCGTGATGATTATTCTCCAAAATTGCAGGGTTATTACTAGCATGTTGATCTAGAGGCATATTGAAATTGTTAGGAGGGGTGGAGGTAGTGAAAGGACCTCCTAGCTTAATGTTGCTTCTCAGATTATAAGTATGATTCTTGTTAGATTGCTAAAGGTGAAACTTTCCAAGACTAAAGTAGACTCAAAAATAAAGTTCATCCTCTACTATCCGATTCTCTTCTTCTCTAGTTGCGAAGGTGAAACTTTCCAAGACTAAAGTAGACTCAAATCCTGAAGATACTATTTCATTCCCTTTGAGAATGAGGAATTTGGATGTATGAACTTGTACTTCAACATTAAAAATGCTAGTGGCAAGATGAAATTGAGGACAATCAAGCTCAACATGTGCATTCGTATTATGAATCCTGCACCAATTTTTTAATGCTACATTGGCCATTTGAATTCTAGCTGGCTGTTTCATTTCCTGATTATCTAGACTCTCAAATGGAGATGCCAAAGTACCATTATTTGGTCCCATGTTCCATGTTGTAGACGGCTTAATTTCTATTGTTATTACCCCAGGATTTGTTATCTCCATTATGTCCCCTATTCTACATCCTCTATCCTTGATTATGATTGTGTCCTTTGTTATGACTATGGTTTTGATTTGAAGCTTGACCTTGACTATAATTTTGGTTCTAGTTTTGACTATACCCCTGAGTATTTCTACCATAGAAATTTTCATTTTTTAATTATGTCATCTCAATGGTCAATCATCTTAAATGTACAGTAATTTCCTTAATTTCCTCTCTGTCATCTTGTACCTTTGCTACAAACGTATCTTGAGGGGGCTGGAAGAAAGACTGACCATAAATCTAATTGTTACCGGTATTATTACCAATATAAAGAACTATAGTCTGAATGGGGGAAGGATTATATACTGGTGTATATGTAGGAATTGGATTTAATAATGGAGTGTGATTCATTAGAACTCCATTCCATGGCTGTGCCTAATTCTACATCCTAGGGTTTCCTACATTTAGAAAAGGATTATATATCGTTTGTCTCATCTCCTAGTTTACAGCAGCTGCTTCTTTATAAGCTTTTGATATAGTATCTATATCAACCTTTCTCTTGACAAACATAGTAGTCAATGGATCTAGAGCTGCATAATACATTGCTAATATGGCCTCAGGAGTTACAGTATAAGGAGCAACTAACTTAGAGAAAGCCTTCTAGAACCTATCATTGAAATTGTCTATAAGTTCCCCCTCACCTGGTGCAGGAGCACCAAGGCTCAATGCAGCCGTACATAGTTTTGGTTTGTCAATTTTTAGTTTGCAGCTTGTGTTTTGTTTTTGTGTGTTTTCTTCGAGTTTTCTGAAGATGCAATGGCGGGAGAAGCATTTTGTTTTTGATGGGTTTTTGAGCCAAGTGCAAGTTCAAGTTGAAGGTGTTCGGTATTTGTTCAACGGTTGAGCCATGCCGTTGAACCTATTAGTTGAACCTCTTTGTTGAACCCCGCGGTTGAACCCGCACCAAGGTTAAATGGTTCATTGGTCATTTTGTTCAATGGCTGAACCGCGCCGTTGAACCTCTTCGTTGAACCCCGCAGTTGAACCTTGAGATTGAACCCCACTATTGAGGTTCAATGGTTCAACGGGTTCATGCATAGAGGATGGTGGAGTTGAAAGCGCCGATCATTTTGTTGGAGGTTGAACCTCACGGCTGAACCTTGCGATTGAACCCACTGTTGAGGTTCAATGGTTCAGCGAAGGAGTATGTATCGGGGTGATAAAAGGCATCGGCACAAGCTTCTTTTCTTGCACCGACAAAGTATTGTCACACCGACAGAAAGGAATGAAGGAAGCACATCGGCATGTCCAAAGATATCGGTGGGATGAATGTGAAGGTTGCCGATAGAATGTGGTCTCACTGAAGGCGGTTGTTAGGACCGTCGGAGTAAAAATGCATATCGGCTAACCAAGGAAAAGCTACGCCGGTAATGTAATGTCTGAGCAATGAATGCTTAAAGCCGTCGGAGAGAAATGGTCCATCGGCGGGAGGGACTTAGGCTAGGCCGATAGTCATCCATTTTGCCGATACAATGTGTTGGAGAGACATCATGGTAAGTCTGGCCGACTGTCAAGAAAATGTAGAATTCAACCGGCAGTTAGAATACGAACCGTCTGGTAACTGAACCGTCCTGTAACGGACATGGAATTCATATAAAATGTAACATTCTTCCTGTAGAGAATGTGGAGAGGAGAAGAATCGAAGAAGTGAATTTTGGTGTGTGAAGCACTTTGATGTAATCAGAATTTTTGAATAGAAATAAAATACAGCAGTTCGATCATTTGTATATTCTGTTCTGTTTTCACTTATCATTCTACAGTAGATTAGTCTTTCTGTTTCTGAAATTTTGTTTTCTTTTGCAAACCATGACTCTGTTTTGATGATTCTTCAAATCCCAATGTACAGTATGGAGATCATCAAACAGAGCCATGATTTTTGTTTGGTTTTCTTTTGTGGGGTGGTCGGATTGCCGGCTAGAGGCAATGCATGCTTGTTCTAGGCGAGCTCAGTAAGGAGTCTGGCTAGATAAACAAGTAGGAAAATAGATTTGCAGGGGTGGAAAATAGAGAGAAGGAAAGTGAGCACCAAGCAGTCCAGACCCTTGAACAGAGTGAGAAGGGTGGGCAATGGGCTCAGAAAGTTATGTGCCATTGAGGCAGTATCTTGGAAGCAGTGAGGACAAGGTATGTGTCCCACACCAAGCAGTGAAATAGAGTTTTCCATCTCTGCAAAGAGTTGAGGAATTTAGCTGACATTTTTGTGTAGAAAGATGTCTGTTAGCACTTTGAATTGGTAGGGAGGCTAGAGTTGTCAAATGGTCTTGTACACCTACAGGATGCAGAAGTAGGCAGTCTAGAGTCCTCCCTATCAAATTGGTATCAGAGCAGTAAGATTTGGGTTATTCCTAGGTTGGAATAGAAGAGTTGTATGTCATCACCGAGTTCAAGTGAGTCTGTTAGTTCATCCAAGAAAATGGTGACTAATGCAGAGTTAGCAAAGAAGGTTGAGGATCAAGAAGAGGAGAATAGACTCCTACAAGAAAGACTAGCAGAAATGGAGAGTAACCTAGGCTTAATGTTGCAAAAGACTGAGGAAGTCAGCCAGAGAGTTAAATATTCTGAGGATAAGGGAAAAGGTGTGTCTATAGAAGATGAAGAGCCCACACCTGATCCTAAGTTGGAAGAAGAACCATTCTTGAAAGCTTTGAAAGCAATGAGTGGTAAAACATTGGAAGGAGTACCACTTTTTAGTGGGAAAATGGACCCAGATTTGGTCATGGAGTGGATAGAAGGACTTGAAAATCACTTTGAATGTGATGGTGTAAGCGAGGCACAGAAAGTAAAGGTGGCCAAATCCAGACTCAGGGGAGCTACCTTAACCTGGTGGATATTTGTGCAGACTGAAAGAGCAAAAGAAGATAAGAAACCCATAGCTACTTGGAACGGAATGGTAGCTAAAATCAAAGAAGCATATATGCCAAAAGATTATGAAATACAGCTGCACAGGAAGAGACAGAATCTGAGACAAAAGGAATTAGATGTCAGTGCATACACTGAAGAATTCCAAAAGCTATGCTTAAGGTCCAAAGTAATGGAGGATGAAAGCATAAAGGTAGCAAGGTACCTTAACGGTCTGAAGTGGAATATACAAGAAGAAATCAGTTTGTTGTGTCCTACAACAGTGCAAAAATGCTATCAGCTGGCACTGAAGGTGGAGGAAAAGAATAAGAGGAAACAAGACTCAAATAGCAGAGGAAGAGGAAGAGGCAGAGATAACAGAGGACACAGAGGAGGTTTTGGTGGAAGAAATACTGACAATAGATCCCAAGCAAAATCCAAACTCACAGAGCAGAGTGGGGAGTCAAGTGGTAGAGGAAACCACAGAGGAAGAGGGTCTAACAGAGGAAGGTCAGGAGGATCAGGCAGAGGATCCTATTTCACCAACATGAAGTGTTACAACTGTGGCAATCTAGGTCATCTAGCATATAGGTGTCCAAAAAAGGCCACATCCTCTTCTCAAGGAGGTGATAAGAGAAATCACTATGTCCAAGATAATGCATCCAGCAGCCAGTCACCTGAGGTCAATCTAAACTCAGAAGATGGAGAGAACTTGATGATAAGGAGAACTTTGATGAAGGTACCAGTAAAGTCTGAACCAAGCCAGAGGAGAGCACTATTCAGAATCAAGTGCAAGATTTTGAATAAGGTATGTAAAATTATCATAGACTCAGGATCCACTGATAATATTATTTCTGATGAGGCAGTTAAGAAACTGAATTTGAAAAGAATTACTCATGCAAACCCATATAGAGTCACATGGTTGAATAAGGGTCAACATGTGGTAGTAAATGAACAAAGTTGGGTAGAGTTTAGTATAGGTGGCTAAAAGGATAAGGTATTATGTGATATACTACCCATGGATGCATGCCATCTCTTATTGGGCAGACCATGGCAGTATGACCGAAAGCAGTACATGATGGTGAGAAGAATGCCTATTCTTTTCAGAAGGATGGTGTCACCTATAAGATTCAGTCATTGGAGGATGAAGATGCAATTCAGACAAAGAGTCCTAATATCTTGGTTGTGAGTGGAAAAGAGTTTCTAAATACTCTTAAGGAAGATGGTATTGGTTATGCCATCATAGTGAAACCAAAAGAAGGACAGCAGGGTAAGAAGACAGAGATTCCCAAAGAAGTGCAGCCTATACTGGAGAAGTATAAAGGCATAATCAGTGATGGTACACCAACCACATTGCCTCCATAGAGAGCAATAAGCCATCAGATAGACCTGATTCCAGGAGCATCTTTGCCAAACAAGGCACCTTACAAGATGACTCCAGATCAGCACAAAGAGATTTCCAGGCAAGTGCAGGAATTGCTAGATCAAGGATTGATCAGGAAGAGTATTAGTCCTTGTGCAGTGCCCACAGTGTTGGCACCCAAGAAAGGAGGATCATGGAGATTGTGTACAGATGCCAGAGCCATAAACAAGATAACTATAAGGTATAGATTCCCAATTCCCAGAATTGAAGATCTCATGGACTGTATTGGAAAAGCAAAGTATTTCACCAAGATAGACCTGAAGAGTGGTTACCACCAAATAAGAATCAAGGAAGGTGACGAGTGGAAGACAGCCTTCAAGACCACAGAAGGACTGTATGAATGGCTTGTTATGCCATTTGGTCTATCAAATGCACCCAGCACCTTTATGAGACTCATGAATGAAGTCCTAAAGGATTACATTGGTAAATTTGTTGTTGTTTTTCTAGATGATATTCTAATTTTTAGTCAGACCAAGGAAGAACATCTAGAACATGTAAATACTGTTTTGCAAAAATTACATGATGAACAACTAACCATCAATCTGGAGAAGTGTGAATTCATGAAGCAGGAATTGGTATACCTTGGTTTTGTGGTGTCCCAGGGAGAGTTGAAGATGGACAAGTCCAAAGTAGAAGCCATATTGAGCTGGCCTACTCCCAGAGTAGCCACAGAGGTGAGAAGTTTTCATGGCTTAGCCCAGTTTTACAGAAAGTTTATCAGAAATTTCAGTGCTATTTGTGCACCTATGTTGGATACAATTAAGGGTGGAATGAAAGCAAAATTCAGATGGACACCAGCTGCAGATAGAAGTTTTGAAAGGTTGAAGAAAGAGGTAGCAACACAACCTATTTTGTTGTTGCCTAGTTTTGATAAGCTATTTACTATTGAATGTGATGCAAGTAATATAGCTGTAGGAGCAGTGCTAAATCAGGAAAACAGACCTGTAGCCTTTTTTAGTGAGAGGCTGAATGAAGCAAAGAGTAAGTACTCTTCATATGACTTAGAGTTGTATGCTCTAGTCCAAGCATTGAGGAAGTGGAGACATTATCTCCTACCTAAAGAATTTGTGGTCTACACAGATAACCAAGCTCTGAGTTTTCTGAACTCACAGGATAAGTTAAGCAGCAGGCATATCAAATGGATGGAGTACCTGCAGTCTTATACCTTTACAATTAAGCATAAGAAGGGGCAGCTGAACAGAGTTGCAGATGCTTTGAGCAGAAGATTGCTCATAGTGCAGGAAGTGCAATTGAAGAGCATTGGGATTGAAGATTTCAAGAATCTTTACCAAGATGATGAAGATTTTGCTGAGGCATACAAGGTATGTCAAGACTTTGAGAATCACTTTCACAGTGAATTTGCAGATTTCACCTTACAGCAGGGATTGCTATTCAAAGGTGGACAATTATGTGTGCCAAGAGGATCTATGAGAGAAAATCTCATACAGGAGAAGCATAATGGCAGTCTGAGTGGCCATTTTGGTCTAAACAAGACATTGGAGCTAGTCCAAAGGTTCTATCATTGGCCAAGGATGCACAGAGACATCAGAAGGTATGTAGAGCAGTGTACCGTATGTCAGAAGGCCAAGGGAACCACTTCTAATGCAGGATTGTACCAACCCTTACCCATTCCTTCCAGGCCATGGGAATGTGTAAGCATGGATTTTGTAGTTGGTTTGCCTAAGACTAAGACTGGTTATGATAGCATATATGTAGTAGTGGACAGGTTTAGCAAGATGAGCCATTTCATTCCCTGTAAAGTGACTCATGATGCCAGTCATATAGCACACTTGTTTTTCAGAGAAGTGATCAGAATTCATGGACTTCCAGCAAGCATTATGTCTGACAGAGATGCTAAATTCATGGGGCATTTCTGGAAAACATTGTGGCAGAGATTGGGAACAAATTTGTCTTTCAGTTCAGCATATCACCCACAGACAGATGGTCAGACAGAGGTGGTAAACAGGACATTGGGCAACCTGTTACGGTGTATAACCAAAGAATATGGACAGAGTTGGGATCTTGTCATTCATCAGGTAGAATTCGCCTATAATGACAGTGTGAATAGGACTACTGGTAAGAGTCCATTCGAAATAGTCTATGGAATACATCCCAGAGGTATATGTGAGCTCAGGAATATGGGAAACATGGAGAACAGAAGTGGACATGTAGAGGATTTTGCACAATCCATGAAAGAAGTGCATGAGCAGGTGAAGAAAACCTTGATAGAGAACACACAGAAGATCAAGGATAGAGTAGATGCCCACAGAAGGGATATTCAATTTGAGGTTGGTGATCTGGTTATGGTGCACTTGAACAAAGCCAGAATGCAAAAAGGAATGCCAACCAAACTGCAGATGAGGAGAATTGGTCCTTGCAGAATCCTGAACAAGTATGGAAATAATGCATACAGAATTGAATTGCCAAAAGATTTGGCAATCTCACCAGTGTTTAATGTCCAAGACCTAGTGCAATATAGGGGTCCTCAGTCAGCAGCAGATGGATCCATTTCAGAGAAGGAACAGACAGAAATAGATGTGACTTTGCCACTCAAACCCAAACTACAGGCAGAGAGAATACTGGATTCCAAAGTACAGAAGCAAACTAGACATGGTGTCTACATGGAGCATTTGGTTAAGTGGAAGCAGTTGCCTGAAGTAGAAGCTACCTGAGTTGCAGAGTCAGAATTCAAAAAGAGGGGCATTGATTTTGCCTCATTGTCACCGGAGGTGACTTAGCTTCTTCCCGCACAGGGGGAGTATGGTGCAGCAGCACCAAGGCTCAATGCAGCCGTACATAGTATTGGTTTGTCAATTTTTAGTTTACAGCTTGTGTTTTGTTTTTGTGTGTTTTCTTCGAGGTTTCTGAAGATGCAATGGCAGGAGAAGCATTTTGTTTTTGATGGGTTTTTGAGCCAAGTGCAAGTTCAAGTTGAAGGTGTTCGGTATTTGTTCAACGGTTGAACCACGCCGTTGAACCTATCAGTTGAACCTCTTTGTTGAACCCCGCGGTTGAACCCGCACCAAGGTTAAATGGTTCATTGGTCATTTTGTTCAACGGCTGAACCGCGCCATTGAACCTCTTCATTGAACCCCGCGGTTGAACCTTGAGATTGAACCCCACTATTGAGGTTCAATGGTTCAACGGGTTCATGCATAGAGGATGGTGGAGTTGAAAGCGCCGATCATTTTGTTGGAGGTTGAACCTCACGGCTGAACCTTGCGATTGAACCCACTGTTGAGGTTCAATGGTTCAGCGAAGGAGTATGTATCGAGGTGATAAAAGGCATCGGCACAAGCTTCTTTTCTTGCACCGACAAAGTATTGTCACACCGACAGAAAGGAATGAAGGAAGCACATCGGCATGACCAAAGATATCGGTGGGATGAATGTGAAGGTTGCCGATAGAATGTGGTCTCACTGAAGGCGGTTGTTAGGACCGTCGGAGTAAAAATGCATATCGGCTAACCAAGGAAAAGCTACGCCAGCAATGTAATGTCTGAGTGATGAATGCTTAAAGCCGTCAGAGAGAAATGGTCCATCAGCGGAAGGGACTTAGGCTAGGCCGATAGTCATCCGTTTTGCCGATACAATGTGTTGGAGAGACATCATGGTAAGTCTGGCCGACTGTCAAGAAAATGTAGAATTCAACCGGCAGTTAGAATACGAACCGTCTGGTAACTGAACCGTCCTGTAACAGACATGGAATTCATATAAAATGTAACATTCTTCCTGTAGAGAATGTGGAGAGGAGAAGAATCGAAGAAGTGAATTTTGGTGTGTGAAGCACTTTGATGTAATCAGAATTTTTGAATAGAAATAAAATACAGCAGTTCGATCATTTGTATATTCTGTTCTGTTTTCACTTATCATTCTACAGTAGATTAGTCTTTCTGTTTCTGAAATTTTGTTTTCTTTTGCAAACCATGACTCTGTTTTGATGATTCTTCAAATCCCAATGTACAGTATGGAGATCATCAAACAGAGCCATGATTTTTGTTTGGTTTTCTTTTGTGGGGTGGTCAGATTGTCGGCTAGAGGCAATGCATGCTTGTTCTAGGCGAGCTCAGTAAGGAGTCCGGCTAGATAAACAAGTAGGAAAATAGATTTGCAGGGGTGGAAAATAGAGAGAAGGAAAGTGAGCACCAAGCAGTCCAGACCCTTGAACAGAGTGAGAAGGGTGGGCAATGGGCTCAGAAAGTTATGTGCCATTAAGGCAGTATCTTGGAAGCAGTGAGGACAAGGTATGTGTCCCACACCAAGCAGTGAAATAGAGTTTTCCATCTCT
Organism: Cunninghamia lanceolata; assembly: GCA_027924645.1. Lineage (NCBI taxonomy): Eukaryota > Viridiplantae > Streptophyta > Pinopsida > Cupressales > Cupressaceae > Cunninghamia > Cunninghamia lanceolata. The sequence continues at coordinate 2,301,536 of BSBN01001281.1, read as the reverse complement.
GCAAAGAGTTGAGGAATTTAGCTGACATTTTTGTGTAGAAAGATGTCTGTTAGCACTTTGAATTGGTAGGGAGGCTAGAGTTGTCAAATGGTCTTGTACACCTACAGGATGCAGAAGTAGGCAGTCTAGAGTCCTCCTTATCATCACCTCTTTTAATTGCTGCCAATTTGTGATATAAGGTAGAAGGATCAACTGGTCCTCTAAACCTAGACAAGAATGCCTCTTCCATAAGTCCCCAAGAAGAGACATAACCATTTGGCAGTTGACATACCAATTAGAAGCTTGCTCATTGAAGGTCTAAGGGAACAGCCTAGACACCACATCTTCATGTTCTAATCTGGCTGTAAAGCATGCTTCCTTGAATATCCTAATATGATCTTCTAGATCCTGATGCAATTGATATTAAGGACAGATCTTCTTAGGATCTTTTGGCATTTCATGATAATCTGCAAATGCTATAGTGGAATTGACATCGAAATATGCCATTGTAGGACCACGGGGTGGGCTAGGACCTCTGGGAGTACCTGGATTTAAAGGAGGACTAGTACCTCTAGGAGGAATTGGACCTCTAGGAGTACCTGAACCAAGATTTAAGGATCTAAACGAAGAATTGTCAGGACTCACTATATTATGTATTTTAAAAGGTGATCTTGGAGGGGTTCCAGATGAGCCTCCTACATGTGATATTCTAGGAATCTAGATTAAAGGACTCTTATTATGTCTTCTATCAGGTAATTGCACAAAAAAATCTCCTAAACTTGACCTCGATCTAGTCACTCGATTACTGTTGTGAGCCAATTTTTCTCAAATTGTACTTCAACTCTAATTAAGCCCTCCTTCTAGTGCCAAATTACAGTTGATGAGATTTTTTACATACTCACAACATAGTTAAAATTCATGAAAGAACCTTAGCTATCTTGGAAGATATGCAGAATTAACTAGTAATTCTCAATCTCAAGTTTCTAGATGGTCAGTTCTTGACCGTGTGGGATAAACCAGTAGTTTGTTTTGAAGCTGTTATATTCAAGGGGCCGTACTGAATCTAGGGATATGTTACTAGTAGTTATCGCTTACTATATGCAAATATCTCAAAATATTCCTCAAATCAATGATTATTTGCAACTATTTACTACTTTCTAGTCAAACTATAAATGAATTTTGCATAAAATAGACTTGATATTTTAGAAGTTATGAAAATAATTACAAATCACTAGCATTTTCACGTATTAAGCAAGAACTTTCACAATTTCCTTTAGATGACTACGTTTTAGCTAATTATTTATCAATTGTTGGGGATAAGTTAGAAAGACTCAAATTAAAATATCATTTCTTATAGGAACTAAATGTTCTATCATTCACGTATTAAAGAATGTAGTAATCTGAATAATTCAACACAATCAAATCTACAAATGTAATATCCTGAGCATTTTCATGAATATACATAAGAGATTGCCATCTTTCAAAGAACAATACATCAAGTAAAAATCTGAATCAGAAAACACTCTGTAATAAGATGCAAAATTTTGAGTTTACTTTTATTCAAAGTATAGAGTCATGCAAAATTTACAATGTAATAATGACTTCAGTTTCATTGATCAAATTACCAAAAAACTTACAGATGCTCTGATAGATACACCAAGGAGACTAGACATTCTACACACTCCTCAATGCAGACACAGGCAACCTCCTTTCTACAACTTAAAAGAAATGTCTCCTCTAGCACAACAAAACTTTAACAATCACTACCTTAAGCTAAAAGTTCAAAATCCCTGTGTAATATGATACAAGTAGTAGAGCTTCTTATATAGACTTTGAAGCCCCTCTCCTACTACGGTTACAACCTCATCCAACAGTCAGTATTCAAATCCTTAAGATCAACAGTAGGAATCATTTCCTAACCATTCTCAAAATATCTCAATGGTATCTTTACTCGGCTCAAAGGATGCCTTTAGAATCTTTTCAAAATAAAAGATACCCCACTGACCTTCCCCTGTTTGTTGACTCTCGACTGATGATAATCTCTGAGCACATCTTTATTTAGCATATCTTCCTTTTGATACATTTCTTACTCTTTCAGGTACATTACAAAATTGCCTATCACCCCCTTAATGAATATGATCACCTTCCTAACTTTTTGTCCATGTATAATCTTGTACTTTGATTCCCTCTTTCAACTTCTTTCTTCTTCTACCCAACATTTCACCCCTTTCCGATACTTTTTGATCTTAGCATTCATTTTCATTCTTGAATCAATCATCTCTATACTAAGATATGTTGCAGGGTTCTCCAAACATGGTGAAAAAATAGCCTTAAATTCCTTCAATGCTTTTTCTAATCCATATGCTGGTACCTATAGGAATTCATGCCCAATGAGTTTCTCTATCCATTTTATATGTACTTTTATCATATTATCAGTGACGTCTTCTAGGTCTCTAGTACTCATGATACATCTTTTAAGAATGTCCTCTTCAAATTTTAATCCTAGCCTGGTTTGTGGCAATTGGTTTGCCATTCGAGGAGTAATGACGCCTTCATTTATCAATTCTTCTACTCTTTCCTCCATTTCTTCAAGCTATTTTAATTCTGATCTACATTCTTCCTTTCTAAATTGACAGTTATGTAGAATAATATTGCATTTATTCTTTTCTATCAGAGCCATATCCCAACATGTTACTGCTTGCTTTGTCACCTCCTCTCCTTTTTGCATAAATTCCTTGAACCATTCCTCAAAAATATTAGCTTCAATTTTTTATTCTCCATCTCTTTCACCTCATCTTTTGATAATACTGCCATTTCAGTAGGTAATTCTTCTATGGTGGCATTGGGATCAAACATCCCCCTAATGAGCTGTTGCAGCTGGACAATATGTTCCTTCAAATAATCATGTTTATCTTTGTCCTTCTTTAATATTTCAGCAGTGGCCTTCTTCATATCTTCCCATTCAATTATATGTTGCTCCCTAGTCATGTGGCCTAAATCTATATTAAGTAATTTGTAATCTTTTATAGTCATTTCTCCTTTGGATTTAGCCTTTTGTGGTACAACTAGGTCCAAAATTCTAGATCCAGAAGGACCTCTTTTAATTATTGACATGATTCTAGCCTTTCTTTTCTCTTTCTGTGTAGACCCACCCAGTAAACTCTTAATATCAATGGGTACTAATTGTTCTTCTACCTTCTCTCTTCTGACCTCAGAGCCTAACCAGGCTAGAGCCTCTTTGGTATCTTCTGTTATTTTTTCTTCATTTATCACCTCTTCCTAAGGTTTCTCCATTCCCACCTGCTCTATGTGTTGTTGTTGTTGCTGAAGTAATTGAGGTTGAGGACCATGCTCTAGAAACAGTGGATCATCATGTTGCTATGGTTCTCCCTCATCATCATCTTCTTTTATTTCAGTATCCCCTCCTTCTTCATGTTCTGGGCTCTCCTTTTATAAAATTTTTTGTTGTTCTTCTTCTTCTTTATCATTTTGCTCCATATCTTCTCTTTGATCTTTATGCTCATCCTTATCCTTATAAATATTTTTTGCCTTATCTAAATTTTCTTCAGGATTACTTGATATCTCCACCTTTTCTTTTGTTGTTTCAACCTGTTCTTGTACCTTTTTAGGCATATTTGTTTGATCCATTTGTGAAGGCTGACCAGTGAACTAATTAGGTTCCTCTGCATCCTTTTCTTTCTCATGTTTGCTTTCTGTATTCTTCCTTTCTTCTATATTTTCATCCTGTTCACTTTGTTCATTGTACATATTCAGAATATCTAAGCCATTAGTACTAGAAATATTTATCTTTGTTTCTTCCTTTGTTTGCACTAGTGTTTCTTTTACAACCTTTTCTAGTCCTTCTTCCTTCTTAGATTCTTCTATTTGGTGTGCCACAACTTGTACCTCTTTTATAATCTCAGGTGGCACCAGTGTATCAAAAGGATCAACTGTTTCTAACCTGCCTTGTATATTTTCTTCTTTTGTCCTAGGCTTTGTGCTCTTCCCATATAGACCTGAGTATCCTATTCTTCCCTTGTATCAGAATGTTTACTTACTTCTTCTTCATTCTCTCCAATTTCCACCTTGGCACTAGGATCCACCTCCCTAACTTCATCATCACTACTATCATCCTCTACATTTATCCTCTCACTTACTTTTTTGACTTCATGAAGTTTTAACTCTTGTAGCTTTTCTCCAGTCAATTCTTTTTTAACCTTTACATATCTTTGTCTTTTCTCTTCTGGTGTGGACTCACTATGTATGTCACTCAGCTTAGTACCTACATGTTGAGCACCTATAACTTCATCCAGTATCAGTGTTTGTTCTTTTGAAGTTTCCATTGCTATGGCTTTCATAATTTTTTACCCCATTGTCCTCTCAATAGTTTGAATCTGCTCTGTATCAATGTTATGCCCTGATGACTTTGCCTCCATGAATGTCCCTAAAGATATTGCTATTGTAACACCCAAGGCATACGAATCCATTAATGTTGCATTTTTATCCCTTTCACTAATTTGAGCTTCTATAATTCTTCTTTTATTTTCATAAAAGCACTGCAGATCATCTTGGTCTTCTCTTCCCCTTTTATACCCTTTTTCTGAAGTGTAAGCTCAATCCCTTTAGCTTTGAGTTCTTCTATTTGATCTTTTAACCAAGTTTTAGAAAATATAACAACTAGTTTAGACAATGCATCCAAAGATGTCTCCCATGGCTGTGTCCAATCAGGTTCACCAATGGGAACACACCTTGGATTCTCATAACTGTGATGTAATAACTTGTTATCATCCTCAATTTCCAAGGGCACATTTATTTCTCCCATAGTCCTCATCTGCTCTACAGTCAACCTTTGATGAGCTCTTTTCCACACTTCTTTGTCATTCTTATAATCTGACCAATAATCTTCAATATGCATCTGATGTTTATATTTAGGATCAATATGTTTCTGGATCCTATGGAAAGGATCAAAGCATCTTACTAACCTAAACTCTTCAAAACCATACTATCTCAGCTCCTTTTCTAAGTAACCAACTACCTCTTCACTGTAACAAGAATATCTCCCAATGGCCCAGGGGAGTTTGATATTTCCTCTGCCACATTTCTTTTTGTACATCTTAAATGTATTCAGGTTATGTCTAGAAAATTCCAATACATTCAATTTGTTTGATGGATACCTAGGCAGCATGAATGGCCTCCCATTAAAGCCTTTAGTTCTGATATATGTAAAATTGGGGAATTGTATATACCATGAGCTATGTGGCCCAATAGTGTCCTCTACTTTTTTAGATAACCTCTTATGTTTTTCCCCAGTCAAAACTCTTACCATGTAAGTATAAAACACATCACTTACTAAGGCATACTTCCTCAATGCATTATCCTCCTACAAATCTGGATAATAATCATAAACTAATTTCTAATCTGGGCCATTCCCCATGGTCCCAACTCTATTAATCCCAATTATGTAGGGTTGAATCATAGCTGCATAGGAATAGAACACATGTGATGACAAATAAAAAGGCATCATTTTCTATTTGCTTAACATGGCTTGCTTCGATATGGCTATATTGATAGGCTTAGCCCAGTAAATTTGCCTATCCTCCTCTTTTGCTTCCCTCATAAATTGAATAATACTGAACATCCATGGTTCACATTTGGTTGTATCCCTCAACCCCACTAGTCTACTCAACATTGTAATCATTAGATGTATTTCTTCTTTAAAGTCTATCCTGTGAAGGTTCTTTGGTACTCTCGCTATAGTTTTAGGTTTGTTTTCTGTAGTGTACCAGCTATAGAAAATTTTTCTCTTGCAATCTCTTTCATTGCTGTTAAAATCTTCTGTATATTGGTCTATGTCTATATCTATCATTTTCTCTTGAATATCTAAACCAAATGTCCTTGCTATCCCTTCTGTGGACAAATCTGTAATAACCTGGTTTTCATGAAGTACTCTTCTGGTACTTGTAAAACCCCTTATCCTAGATGCACCTCATATCAGGGGTAGCGTCTAATGTTGTAATTTTTTGAAGAACATCCTCTGCATCATAAGATCCTACGCTTGTATCATTCACAACCCTGCTCATGCTAATCATGGATTGATATCCTCTGTAGATAGGCAATTCCTCCTTTTCTATTTCTTTCTATGGCTTTCTCTCTTTTTTTACTCTTACCTTTTCTCCGCCTACTAGATCTGTTCTCTTTTGTTTCAGAGCCATCATGTATGGAAAGTTGCATATTTAACTTCCTATTTTACTTCATTTTCTTAGGGTTTTACCACGAATTTCTTACATTTTACATTTACCCTAACCCCTTTTGTCTTTTCTCACTTTAAATTTCATGCTACTTAACACAATCAGTTAATTTCTTTAATCAGATATAATAATTTACCATTTACTTAATTTTTTAAATGAAATTACTCATAACTAATTTGCATTTTCAATTAATTGTATTGTGATGGCGTTTAGGATAAATACCTGTTTCGGTGACAACTTAACTCTATGAGTGTTGACCCACTTAACCATTTTTACCAAGTCGTTCCCATTCTGAAATTCTATTTAGCTATAGAGTGTCTGTTCAATTTATGTAATAATCTCTTTTCTCTACAATTTTAGCTTTCACGATACAATTATGAAAGAATAACAATCTTTGCTTAACCCTAACATGTTTAAATTCATCTTTTTCACTGTTAAATCTGTATTAAATGCTGCATTCAATGCATCATATGGAATCGGCTCTATACTTTAACTTTATATTTTGAACATTGTAACTGTTAATAATCTACCCTTTGTACTTGGACTTCACATATTGTTTTTTGTATATCACTTTGTATATCGTTTAATAAACAAACTAAAACATGCAATGGGTTATAAAACAATGTTATACTTTTCTTCATGTTTAGTTTTGTATCTCTTGTTTGTATGTCGCAATGTACATATAATAGATACAAACCAATATACAAATGCAACTGACACCTTAGTTTCACTTTACTCTCCTTTTATTTTTCGACAATGCACTTTTACCCTTTTGTATATCTAGATTGTATATGTACTATCTTTCATACATATAAAAGTACTAACCTTATTTCATCCCCTTTTAAAATCTGCATCGAGTTTTACCTTTTCACCTCATTTGTATCACCCTTTTGTATCTCCTTGTGTACATGTAACATACAATGATGAGATACAACCATGGGCCCCACTCTACTTAACCACTTTTATCTCTTCAAAGAAACACAATTTGTATTTGCCCTTAGATACAATCGCTCATACATGTGAACTTATGATATGACCCTATTGACTTTTGACTTTCACTAACCATATTGCATAATCTTTTTGAGTCTGTGTATTTATATCAAGCTACTTCATACCTATCTAGAATACAATCAAGACGCAATGTATCTTTAAATCAGATTTAAATAACCCTTAATATCTACAATTGTATGTACTTTAAAAGGTGCAAAGTTGAGACATACAAAAATACAATACTATGTAAAGTACCCTTTTCCATCTTTATAAATTGCATTGTATACTTCCCTCAGGTCCGTGCATGTATATCCCCTTGTATATAGATTGTGCTTATTATTGAACATACATACGAACCCACATACAACGTGAACCTGAAACTTTACTCATTTGACTTTTGAACACCTATCGGGTCTAGCCAGTATACAAAGGGCTCCAAACACCCAACACATGTATGCAATTGCCATGATACAAAGACCTGATTACACCCAGCCTGAATTATACAAAGACTTCATATACAAATGAATTTGTATACGACATACAAACCTCCAAAATGATGTATTTTTATTAAAAAAAACATCTCACAAAATACTGGGAATTTCTTGCTGGTTTAAAAAATAACCCTTACTCATTTTTCACAAAGAATTCACCACTACTTCTATTTTGTACCTACTACTAGGTATTTTCAATTTTCAACATGGTTTGTAGTTCCTCTTTTTCCCTTTACCACTAGGCATGACCACACACAAACCAAAAGCAACGGCCATGACAGGGGTCCTCATTTTGGTAGGAGTTAAAATGGGGTATGTTGTGAACATCACAAAAAATACAAAGAATATCTTGTGAAGTGGAAAGGCAGACCAGAAGAAGATTCATCATGGATTTCTCAGGCTGAGGTGGACCATCTTGGTTCTCCCCTAGCCCTAGCAAAGTGAGGGACTCACTTTTTCAATAACCTTGGATGTCTAATGTAGGAGCATCCTTGGTTCGAGAGTAATCTTGCATCAACCAAAAAAACATTGGCATTCTAGTTTGTTTGCAGTTTGTTTCTTTTCATTTTCTAGTTTAGTTTAGGCAATTCAGTCAAAAGCAATTTCAACTTGTGGTCTAGTATTGGCATTTCACACCTTGCGGATCTGGACTTAACATCTACATTCATTCATCTACATCATATCAAGAATTCAGAGCATTTGGATCAGTTACCAGAAAGATATCGCTATCAGAAGATCAACTATTTTCTCAGAGCAGAGCACCCTGACAGTCTTAGATAATCAGTTGAAGGAGAAGGCTTGCAAATCATTCCTTGACTTGTAGATCTTAATGTCACATCATTCAATGATCTTTGGTTCATGTCCAACCTTCCCTAAGGGTTTGCACATTATTCCATTCATTTGAGGAAGAGTTCTATGCATTTAGGTCTGACCTATTTGTGAACACGTTACAGCTCTTCCTGGGAGTTTGTGACCTTCCTTGGCTGATGCAGAGGAATTTATTGGTCTGAGAAAGATATATAATGATGTAATAGATCCTTAGGAAAGAATTTATCAAGTTCTCATGTTTTAGAAGATTGATAGTTTGGGAATTCTGCATGGAGCTTCAAAGCTTTATCTTTGTGCATGTATGTAATCAAGCTTGTGAGCCCTAATTGTAAGCCCGCATGTTGCTGGCCATATTGTATTAGAATTATTTGATATACTGAATGACTGGATCTACATTTGTTCCATTTCTTTGAGTTGTTTCCATTGTATTTACTCTTGCTACATGGTCTGGATAGTTCATTTTGTGAACCCTCCTACCATGACTGCACCAATTATAGTAATCTACTACCTCAGTTTCTAGTTATCACATTGATTTTAATGAATCCTAAACAAAGCTATAGGCTTAATTTCTTCAGCTACAGGAATTTATAGTTTGTCTATTCTAAGTGGCTTTGTTCATCAATAAAGAGGTTGATTTTCTAGTCTATCATTGATTTTAACCAGCATGCAAAAGAATACAGTCATATTAATGTTTTGCAGAGAGATATTTAACAGCCATTTGGAAGTTGATTTATAGTTCTCAATAGTCAAAATCCACATCTAAACAATAACGCTTGCTAGGCATAGCGACATAGATAAACAACATGGTTCTAATAGTCAAAGTTTAACAAGGTAACACAAACATCAGATCATAAAAACCAATGATCGGTCAAGGCAAGTGCAGCGACAAGTAAGGAAAATAAGGGTCGATCTATACAAGATTGATCAAGATGCAATTCAAACAACCATTAAAATGGTGCGACGACAAGAATAGAAGGTAACAACCATGTCAAAAAGATCACCCAGCAAAAGCTCTAAGTTTTAATCTATCAACTGTGTCGATCAACCATCAGACAGATAGGTAAGATTCTAATGTCAAAAACTATAGAAAAATAAGAATAAATGCCCATGTTTAAGTCTAGAAACAACTGACAAAAGAAACACGGGTTGTTCTATACAAATTGCCAAGAATAGTCAACTAAGGAATGGTAGACAGAGAAGAAGAAAACACTGAATGTAAAGGATAAATGTCAGTTTAAAGGTGGCCGCAAGCATAGGTTTTTATCGCTAGTCAGAAGAATGGCTCAACAAAATAAGGTCAATCCAAAATAGAATCAAACGCCACCAAACAGCTAACAAAAACTATCATTGTGAGCACAAGACAAGCCAAAAACTATGCTTTTTGATAGTCAAATAAACATGATTTCAATGCAGAAATTTTATAAGAAGAAAACCTAGTAAATTCGCTGGTCAAAGATGAGTTTGTAGTAGCTGTCATTGTCCTGTGTTTCTCCTAAAGCTGAAATTCCTCTTTGCTTCTGTCACTCTGGAAAAACCTATTTTCTTACTGCAAATCATGGGTATCTGTCTCTGGCCAGCTCGCCTCTTTTATTAAAGTTTTTCCTTCTTATTTTTAGCGATCCAGGATTTAGGTTTAAGAACTGAGATTGTATTTTTCAGTTTGCATGAGAAAATAATAATATTTAAAATATTCTCCAATCCAATTAATATAAAATAAAACTATTTACTTAAACCTATTATCACATGAATGACAATAACTAATTTTAATTCCTTCATTCTTTTTTCTAAATATAATAATGTTATTTTAATATTATTTACTATTTTAATTAAAACAAAACAATTTAAATAATCAAGAAGAGAAATGCAATGCAATATTGCATATTTATATATAATTTTATATATATATATATATATATATATATATATATATATATATATATATATCTATTTATTTTAAGGAACATATTGTCTTCCAAACATCTATAAACAATATTTTATTATTTAATTTAAAATACAATCATATATATTTCCTTATTATAATTACATGTGAGGCATACCTTTTCACTCCCTTAGGTTGACCATTTTATATTACTGTTAGAGACATATTTTAGACTTTTGGGGACTGTTGATCCCAATATGCAGGACTATTAGACTATATGCTTTTACTTTGAGTTATTATGTTTGACTTAATGGTGATGAGACTAGATTTTGATTTCGATTATTGATGAGGATATTGACATGTGATTTGCATTATGATACTATTCGAGATACTAGTTATGTGATTATTGTTATGGATTTATTATGCAATGTTATCTTGAGATGGATTATTGAAGTGCAAACTATGAATCTATTGTGATGTGTTTTTATGATGTTTTATATGATCATGCAATGATGTGAGTGTATATTTTCCTTTGATTCGGCTATGATATACATGTTGGATTAATCTTTTGTTTAAATGCGCAGGTGTTCTAACTAAGCCACGGATAATCAGAGATCATCCCACACACCTTGTGTTTTCCCATGTTAAGCTGATCTAGTTCCAAGAAGAACCAAGATCAACTATGTTACGCATGATGAAATTTTGTAATGTTATTGTGTGGTGTTGTTTGGGTTAGGTCTACCCTTTTTTATATTCATTTGTGATTGGTGTTGTAAAGGCCCGTAATGTTTATTTGATTTTATTTTTGTGATTTTATTTTGAGACCCCTTCTTATGTGATTTTTGTCACCCTATGGTGCTCAAAATGGGTTAAAAGTGACCCTAGGTTGTACCCCTAGGGTCTAGGGACCTTTTGAGCTTGTCTAACCTTAGGTAAACTCCCATTTGGTCACTTAAACTTCACCCTGAAGTAAAGTGATGAAAATAGAAGTTTGGGAAGGAGTGGAGGTTTGGGTCAAACACTCAACCTCATCCTCTCCTCTTTCCAAAGCTTTGGGGAGTCTTCAAGACCCCTAAATTGTGGAGGAATAAACCCCAAGGCTCTCCCACCATTGGTGAGGGTACCTTGGGGTTTTGTGGGCTTACATAGGAGGAGATGATTGGGGCACTTGTAGTACCCACTCCTTCTTTGGCTCCACTTTTCTCTCCCACATGTGTGATAGAGCACAACTGGAGGGGGCAAGACTTGGTGGGATGGGTGAGTGACATGTGTCACCACCACATTCTACGAAGCTTGCAAGTGGTTGTGTGGAGGAGTGAGGAGGTGACATGTGTCACCTCCCCATTCCTCAAGGCTCATGAGAAGAGCCTATTTTAATCCCTCTTGAAGAGAGGGAGAGGGTTGTTGAATTGTTTTGAATTTTCATTTTAATTTGAATTTTGGGAGAGAGTTAGAGGAGATTTTGGAGGCTCATTTGGTGAAGGATTTGGAGGTGGAGTTGGAAGGGCTTTTCTTCAACTATCTTCCTTTTGGTCTATTAAAGGTAGGATTCAAGGCTTTGGCCTTTCCTTATGTAATTTACCTTTCTTGTGTGATGGTTTCTATGTGTGTGTTTTTACATTTTGATGTTGTGGAGATTTTTATGGGTGTTGTAAGAGCCTCTCCATTTGGAGAAAATGTTTAACATGTGTGGGGTGGGGGAGGAGTGAACCTCATTGGGGTCACATCCTTTTTCTTGTAGTATTTTGGCCTTGAGGGTAAGTTGTGAAAATGAGTATATTTGAATGGCTTGAGAGCCATGGGAAGATTATGTGAAAGTTGGTATTTATGTGATGGCTTGAGGCCCTGTGAAAAAAATTGGTTTTAGGAGTTCTTTGGAGTGGCACTCTTGAGTTGAGTGATGTCAACTCCCCTACCCCTTTAAACTCATTTTTATGAGTTTTATTTTGTGCAAGCCAAGGGATTTCTTACTTTTGTGTTTTGAGTGTTTTGTTGTGAAGTGGTGTGAGTGTTCCTTGTCTGAGGATGACCTCCAAGCTTGGGGTGACTCATGAGAGAGTCTATGGTAGGGAGGAGAGAAGTTTTTTTGTGGCTTTTTCCCCCTTTCCATATGTGTTTATTGCAGGTTATTTGAAGCTATGGAGTGTGGAAGAAAAAGACATTTTGTGGTTGTTGTTCATTTTCATTTTGGCTATTGTGATCCATGGCCAAGTTTGGTCTTGTGTAAATGTTTCAAACAAAGAGAGAAGCTCATACCTCTCTAGATATGTAAAGATAAATGTTTTCATTTGTGTTGTATGATTTTTTTTTCAAGTTAAAAATTTATATATTTGTTGATTTATTTTCATGAGAATGAGAAAATGTGCTTGGAAGACAAAAATGTATGTTCCAAATTTATTAGTAGTTTCTTATATTCCTTAAGTGAATAAAAGAGAAATGTTTTGATTAAAGTAACCAGGAAAGGGCCCAAACCCATATATAGAGGCCTAGCAAGAAACATAAGAGTTTCACAAGACGTAAAACCAAAAGAGTAGAAACAACAAAAAATAAGGATGGGTCGGCAATAAGGCCAGCCAAAACAGACAGGACCAGCAGACGACCAGCTACTTTCTGGCCATAGTCTTAAGGCAATTTGTGGCATGTCATTCCTTGTTCAGGGACTCTAGTTTCTCTATGAAGGAGGTCTTATCAGCTTCCTGCTCTAGCCACTCTTGAATCTTCTGCTTGCCTTTCCCATCCAACTTATTCCCCTATTTTTGAGTGGCCTCCAACTTCTCATTATTGTTGTTATCCTTCAGCTGCATCATGGTCCCCTGTTTCTCTTTTCCCTCTTCTTGCTCAGTCACAAGTTTTCTTCTCTCTAACTCCTCCTTCAACACATACAGAGTGGTGGCTGAATTCTTCACCATTTCCCTACTATAGTCCACTAGGTTAGACACTTTCCTGTCCAAGTTTTCCTGTGTAATCTTGATTTGACCTATCTCTTCCTCCATACGCTCCCATTTTTCAAATCTAGTGGCCATCTTCTCCACTTGGCCCCAAAGATCATCATTAGCCTCAGTCAGCCAATCCTCAACTTCCAACTGGGTGATAGACTCAAGCTGCAAAATTTTCTTTCTAGCATGGTGAAGTTGGGCAAGCTATCATTTCAGCAGTTGGTTCTGAAGATCCATCGCTTGAATCTAGATGGTAACTTTATCAGTAAGTTTGGTGCACAATTTACACTCAGTATCTCACTTCTCCTCAGTGTGATCTTCGTTAGTCTTAATCTTCTTTCTAGGGGAGTCCTCTGAAGTGGTCTGGTTGGGCCTTTTGGTGCCCTTGAGAATGTTGCTCTTATCCTTGTGATCTGGGTTTTCCCCACTATCTTTGCTAAAGTCCTCTTCCTCCTCCATATCCATGTCATTTTCAGTGTCCTCCTTGGTGTCATTTTCAGAGTTAGAATCAAGAATCAACACTTCCTCATTGGAACTATCATCCTTGTTAGAGCTCAACTTCCTTTTAGGCCTAGACCTCTGAGCTTTGTTGACTCCCTTTTTCCCAGAAGTCCTAACATAACCCTTAGGATTAGGGTTCCTAGCTTGCACTTTCTTTTGGGGGGCTTGGGCATTACAGGGAATGCTCATACTGTGGAGAACCATTTGACCCATTTTCACAGTCATAGTCTGAGAGGGAACCTTGTTGTAATCTCTATTGGTAGTGATCTAATCAGAATCCAAAGGAGGGGTAGCGGAAATCTCTTTCACTTTACTCTTCCCCAGCCCAATCTAATTCCTGGCCTGCAAGCCCTTGTCAGAAGTGACCTTGCCTTTAGAACTTTCCCCCCGAGAATTCCCAACCCTCTAAGAATCCTTCCTAATGTCTATGGAACCCTCCTATTTGTTTTCACTTAGAAGGAAGTTCTCAATGAGTTGAGGGTTATAGATCCTAGGGCGAAACCCTAGAGTAGGGGTTTGAGCTAAGTCAAACTTGAAGGGGTGTAAATAAGACTCTGGTGTAACGGGAGGAGTTTTTCACCAAGCAAAACTTTTTGAACAGAGTCCTCAAGAGAAGATTACAACTGGTAGGGAAGATTAATTCTTATGTTGTGACGAAAACAATTCAGAAGGGGAAAAAGATATCCATGGAATCTTTTGAACCTACATTCCAGAGTAATGTACCTCATGATGACTTCCACCACTTCACTCTAGATGCCAAGTAAATCCTCCCAGATAAAACCATTCTAAAGTCTGGTAACCTCCTCTCCTTCTTGGAAGAACTTCAGCATATCATTCTTATAGTTTCCTTTAACTTTCTTGGGAGTACGGGTATCATCCTACTTTAAGCCCGTGGCTTTAGCAATTAAATCTTCAGAGACCTTGAAAGTTAACCCTCTAACATAAACCATTCCGTCTTTCCAAGAGCGAGCAAACTCACTCGACAGAATGGTGTCATAGCCATTCATGACTTCAATATAAGGGGTGAAGTCCCCTCTCAGCAAAATCTCCCAAAGCTCCCTATTCTCCTTCAACTTATCAAACTGAGTCAGTTCTGTATGATTTAAATTGCCTTCCATTCTAAAACTGGTGATAGCTTCAGCTTTAGCTCTGTAATGCAGACTAAGAAAGATGTTGTGAATAGTTGGGACAATGATAATTCCCAATGTGATTGCAATTTCATTGCAAACCTAGTAATGATTAGGGTCCTTACCGTGATTACTCTAGGACGTGTGATTAGTCTACTACTCCATATGAGCATACCAAGTAGTTAAATTGTAACTATTAATCATTATTAATGAAGTTGGTGATATCATTAGGGACATCCTTTCCCCTCTTCCCCTTTAGGCAATCATTGATGGCGCAACCTTTGTTCACTAAGACGTCAGCTCTAGTGTTCCCTTCCCTAAATATGTGTTGTACTTTCACCTTGTCCATATATCTAAGTTCGGCAATGCTTAGATTTATAATATCTTTAATGTTCTAGCTAAGGGTTGCTTTAGCATTAATCATGTCCAGAATATTTTTGGAGTCCCCTTTAATGACAAGATTTTTGATACCAAGTTCCTTATCCAGACAAATACCTTGGTAAGCTGCATAGGCTTCAATGAAATTGTTAGATTGGAAACCAAGGTTCCCAGCATAGATACCTTTGACATTTCCCTTATCATCACAGATCACTGCTCCCCCTCTTGCCTGACCTGGGTTACCCTTAGAAGCTCCATCAAAATTTAGTTTTGACCAACCCAGATCAGGGGGGCCCATTTGGTTTTCCTCCTTTGGATCTCCTTACTGAAATCTGGGAGAGATAGTTTACCTGTAAGACCCCAATTATGGGCAATCTTTCTAATTTAGAGGGATTCTGGTTGGGGCCTTTAATGATAGAAGCCCAAATATTTTCAGTAATCCTTTGCTTGATAATTTCAGCAATGATTCTCCAATCTCTTATTTCCTCCTTAAAGATCATGTTGTTCCTTTCTCCCCAAACCCCCTAGCTGATGTAGAGTAGGGATTGCCACCAGAGTTGACTAATTAGAGGATGCTTAAAAGGAATGCTCCAGCCTTCAAGGTTTTTGTTCAGATCCTTGTTCCAAGACCACTGAATTTGAAATAAGCCCAAAAAAGTCTGTCTTATATTCCAAGTGAAGTCACAGTGAAAGAGCAGGTGGTTTGTAGTCTCTTCTGCCTTTTCACAAAGAATGCATCTATTAGGCATTTGAAACCCCCACTTTTAAAGGTTGTCAATCATGAGTATCCTCTGGTGGTTGGCCATTTTGTCTTCCTTCCAGACCAACTGATTATGTTTGCTATTGTATTGTTGTCTTATTTTATAAAAGAAATAAGTTGTTGATTTTATTAAAAAAAAAAATATGTATTGTGTTGTCATTTCAAACAAAAAAATGAATATTTATTGAAATCATTTAGTCTATTCATTTAATCTATGGATAATGTTGTTTAGTCAATATGAGATTTCCATTGGTGTACATGCTATATATATTGAAATCTAGAAATAAAGTTTCCATAGAAATTAAAGATTAAACATAATATAGTATTCGGCATTTTTTTAAGTTGCTGATAGTATTGTATGGAGGTTGGGGGGGGGGGGGGGGGGGTGGGGGGTTCAAACCCCTCACCAAATGTGCTACTATCGCAGCCCTTTTGTGGGCTCTTTACTGTTTGTATGGAGTGTGGGAAGGGGGGTCGAACCCCAACCCACACTCCACCATAGTGGGGTGTGGGTGGGGGTTCAGCCCCCCTCCCCATAGTCCCCTTTTCCTTAAAAAAAATCAAAACAAATGAACACAGTTTTAATATGTGCGGCGGCACCCTAAAATGACAGTTCATCGCCCCCCATTGTCGTTGGTCATTCGGCCCCTACATAGCCTGAATTATATTATTTAATATTGTTATTATATATATATACCTCTTAGTGTGATGGCCATGGATGCCTCCTTCAAAAACCTGCAACATAAAAACATAGAAGAGGGAATGAGAAAAAAAAAGAGGAAAACAAAATGGAGGCTAGGGTTTTGACCTCACTTCCTTAAGGATATTATTATTTTATTTGTGAGGCTTTTTAGGGCATGGATTTTAAAATTAGATTATATTATTTTTTTCCGCTCCTTTTTATTTAGACTCTTCTGTTATTTTATTTATTTAGGAGATAGGGAAAATTCTTTTATGGGTGTTTTAGTTATTTAGTAATGTTATTTTTTACTAAGTGCTATTTTAATTGTTAAGGGTTGGAATGTAGATTCTTTAATTTAATTATTTAACCCTATAGAGATTAAATTAATTGAACTAGAGGGAATTAATGTTTAATTTCAATTATATTGAGGTGGGTTTAAATTAAACTATTTAGTATCCCTCCTAATTTAATTGTTGAGAACGTATTTAAATTTAAATTGATTTATTTTAATTAATCGTAGGTGGATAGTATTCTAAGAGGTTAATTTTTATATTATTCAATTTAGTGCTTTAAAATCATTTAGTCTAGTGTGTAATAATTAATTAATTGTTTAGTTGTTAATCCAATTTCATGAGCCTAGGGAACCTTTGATTTAAATTTAATTATTAGAATAATTCCTATACACACTCGAGAGGTGTTATGCTGCCAGATTTTTTTGGGATCTAGGGTTAATTTAATTTAGTGATTTTAAACCATGTGTAGAGTAATGTTTGACATTCCCGCAACTTGATGATCATAATTAAGTTATTTAATTCATTTATGCTTTTGTTTTAGTCTTCGATTTTGACTCATGTTGAAATCCTTCCACCCACCTAGGTAAACTTAGGGTTTTGATCTTTCGATCCTAACCCTAATGGTGATGCTTCTCACGTTGCATTGACCCCCTTAGTCAACTTTCATCACGTAGCAGAATGCGCATATGATCGCATTACCCTGAAAATTGATTGACATGTTTACGCCTTATGTGTATTGCCACCGAGCACGCTAACGCATGCGAGGGGGTTTCTAGGGATATGTGGAAATTTTTTTATATTTAGTGTCATGACCACATGACAAATGTGGACATGACACATGTGTCTTGTGTTGTGACTGCATGGGAAATGTGGGCATGACATTTGGTATTAGAGCTAGGTTTAAACACTGGGCTTGTTTAGGCATGTTACTTATTCCACAATTTTGATTATTTCATGACTACCTTGTTCTTGTAGGATGCCACCAAGAATGAGGCGAGTGCATTCAAATCGCACTGAGTTTGTACAGGTGCATAGTGACTCTTCAACCAAGGTTCAGGGACCATTGGCACCACAGACACCACAGGCACCACCCGCACCTGATATTGGACCATAGATCTTATAGGTAGTGTTAGATAGGTTACCACCACCAGCAGTTGAGCCGTGTATCGAGCCGGGTGTTGAGCCTGGCATTGATCCGCAAGAGGAGCCACCTCACGTTGAGCCACAAGTGGCACCATGTGTAGAGCCTTATGTTGAGATACCTAACACGACAGTGGAAGAGGTTGGTTCAGATTACAGAGCTCATAGCAGGAGCCCTCTACATCATGCTAGGTGAGAGGAGACAGTGAGAGTAGAGTAGCTTTTTCATGGGCCTTATGGTTATGGTGTGGATGAGCCTATCCGAGGGCACAGAGACCGTGGGGTACCCATCAGAGATTTGTTGAGACTGAATCCACCTACCTTCGCTGGTACCACAAAGGGAGATGAGGCAGAGGCTTTGCTTATCAGTTTAGATAGGTGCTTTGCATTGCATCCTTACGAGGGAAGCATGAAGGCACACATGGTGGTTCACCTGTTGAGAGATGCAGCAGTGACTTGGTAGCGCATGGAGGAGTGCACGCACCGCTTATCTTTAGATACACTTTCATGGGACACTTTCATTGAGTGCTTTAATGTGCGTTATCTATTAGACAATTATAGGTAGTGTCGTATCGACGAGTTCCATGATTTACAATAGCAAGGGTCTACAATAGCATAGTATGAGGGCATGTTTATAGTGCTATCACATTATGCGGAGTATCTCCATGATGAAAAACTTCTAGTTTAGAAGTTTATCAGAGGTTTGAATCAGGGGATATCAGGGCCTGTACACATGGCAGACCCCTAGACTTTGAGTGAGGTTGCCGAGAAGGCATACATTGCTGAGGAGATACAAGGACGAGGTCAGAGTTCACGCCCTCAGTTTCAAGATTGTAACTAGCTGCAGCAACAAAAATTTTGTAGACCACCACCACCACCACATAGAGGGGGATTTAGTTCTCCATCTTTACCTCCTAAGCCTCCATATCAGTAGCAGTAGTATCAGTAGAGGGCACAGGGAGGATAGAATCATGGTTGGAAGCAGCAGGGCCCACGTAGGGATCAGAGACAGCAAGGACCACCTATGGGACCTGTAAGATCACATCAGTCTTTTAGGGGTTCTCAGGGGTCTACAGGACTGACTAGACAACAACAAAGTAGTAAGACTCAGACTAGATAGGTATAGGCTAGGGGCCCATGCTACGTATGTGGTGGGGCAGGACATTTGGCTAGAGAGTGTCCATAGGATTTTACGGTAGGGGACAGCCTCGTGCAGAAGGTTCAGAGCAGACAGTTGGTGATGTGGGTAGATCCCACCATATGTTTGCAGCGGTTGATAACTACCAAGTCAACTTCTAGGCCTTAGTTATTGAGAGAACAGGTATGAGTGGGGATGTCCCCATTGCTATTTTATTTGACATTGGCACTACTGATTTATTTATATGTCCATCGTTAGTGGAGCATTGCAGGTTAGTGGCCTCTAGGCAGGGTGATAGGTGGGAGGTTGAGTTGGCCATTGGGGCCAGGATGGTAGTAGATGCTTTGGTTCATGATTGAGATCTCTTTGGGGCTCTTCACTACATTATGTGACCTTAGGGTTATGCCTTTAGGATCCTATGGTGTAGTTTTAGGCATGGATTGGCTTACAGCTCAAAGAGCCAAGCTAGATTGTCACTGAAAGGTGATTAGTTGTTTAGATGATCATGGCACATCAGTCAAGGTAGTGGGCATTCAGAAACCCATGGAAGTTTGTATGATATCCACTCAGTAGCTTAAGTGCTGCATGCTGAAGGGATGTCAGTTGTTTGCCATCACAGTTAGCAATAGATTAGAGGATGAGTTATAGGCATCATTAGATGACCATCCTATCTTGAGGGAGTTCACCAATGTCTTTCCACCAGAGTTACCAAGTATGCCTCCATGCAGAGAGATAGACTTCCACATTGATCTAGTGTCGGGTGCTGAGCCAATGTCTTGTGAACCCTATAGGATGACCACACATGAGCTGACAAAGCTCAAGTTGTAGTTAGAGAAGTTTCTTGAGAAGGGGCACATCCGACCTAGCATTTCACCATGGGACACACTAGTCATCTTCATGAAGAAGGATGGGTCTCTTCATTTGTTCATGGATTATAGGTAGCTTAATAAGGTGACAGTGAAGAACTGTTATCCTCTGCCTAGGATTGATGACCTTTTTGATTAGATGCAGGGAGCTAGAGTGTTCTCTAAGATAGACCTGAAGTCTAGTTACCACTAGTTACACATCATAGAGGTGGATATCCATAAGACCACTTTCTAGACTTGTTATGGCCACTATGAGTTCACTGTGGTACCCTTTGGCTTGACGAACACCCCTGCAGTGTTCATGAGTCTCATGAACAGGGTGTTCCACACTTACTTGGATTAGTTCATAATCATTTTCCTTGATGATATTTTGATCTACTCACGGACCCAGGAGGAGCATGAGGATCACTTGCATTAGTGTTGTGTGGTTACACAACATGCCCCATTTTGACTTGGTAAAATAGGGGCCCAACTTTTGCTTGGCTTGTTGTCTGCTTTGTGGCGGTTTCGGTAAAAGTAAGTCATGCAGATCATCATGCATGGGAGGCTGGGTAAGTCATCATCATGAGGTTAGTTTGTCAAAGTTCATATTTCATTCCAGTAACCTCATATTTAGAAATTGCATCAAATTTCATGCAGGTTTGCCTTTTGCATCACCTTGATATTCGCTAGGGTGTGAAAATTATGAATGGTCAAAGTTTGGTTAAACCTGATATTCGCAAGAGCAGGATCATATTTTTGTAACATCAGTCATGTTACCGAAGGTCATCCTGATCTAATTTATCACCCGATAAATCATGCGGTCTGAATATCTGGACGTCAATTTTAAGTGATAGTGTCCTTTACCCATCGATGGCCTTATGCATTTCGCGAGGATCATATTTCTCAATGTAACCCGATATTTGAATATCCTCCTGCCGTGAAATATCCCCCTAAGCCAATATCTCGATGATGTCATTCAAGTCCGATAAATGAAGAAATGATATGACGATGACATCATCATCACATTTACCTCTCGGCAGGATATTTCATAAACATGATCCTGTTCGCATAACATGACGATGATGTCATCATACCTCAACGATATAGTGAATGAATATCCGGATGACGTCACCCTAATATCCTTAGAACAAGAAAAGGAATGACTTTGGTCATCATCACCATCTTAGCGCGACCCAATATTTTCTAATATCCTCCTGACGTATAAAGCACGACTTAAGGGTGCGTTTATCACCTGATATTGTCAGGATGGTTTTTCCTCTCGAGGAGGATGATCATGATCCTGCTCACATTATATGACGATGATATCATAAGTGCCATAATGCTGAACCAAGTGGATATCCTGATGACGTCATCATGATATTTCGACACTGGGTCATTTTTGTTGCGGGGGTCATATTTCTTAACGTCCCGGTTTCCTTCAGTATGACCATGACGTCAGCCTTTCACATTTTAACGAAGCCTGTCCATGATGATGACATCATCATCATATCCTGATCTATGAAGAGAGTCATATTAGTTAATATCCCTCATATTAACTAATGTACATACCCGAACCCGATAGTTTTATACAATGGAATTTAGTGAACAGAAGTGCATGTATTGCATATGCATGATCTTATGCATGTGATAACTGAAAATGTAAGGCTTGCAGATCATATGAAAGGTCCCCATCACCCTTGGAATACAAAAAAGGCTACCGAAAGGTGAAACTATTTGCAAAAATTCAGAGAAACTCAAAAATTAGGAAATTTTTGACCTTCCCCTTGGCAGGGTCATAACTCCTAGCCATGTTATCAAAATTTGAACTTTTGGAGTCATTGGAAAGATAAACTAGTTATCTAGTTTGAGTTTCCCGGTCACTTAGGCTCAACGCCAAGTTACCGGGAACGTGTTGAGCCCTAATTTCGCTACGAAGGCCTCCGAAAATGCAATTTACTAAGATGTAGAAAATACGAAAAAAATTACATTTTCGATATTTTTATCAAAAATCGCTCAAATGACCCTGGCTGGACCTGATCAGATATTGAAACTATTTTAGGGCCTGACAGCATGTTTTCCAATCAACGATAGTCACCCGGACCCTCTTGACCGCCTATGGGCATTTAGTTGCGAGTGAATTTTCTCATATGCTCAATATTCATAACCCGATATGTATAGGTTTGCACATTCACAACCTGATAAAATGTAAATGTTTATTTTCCTGCTAGTTATTAAATGATGATGCTTAATTCTTGTCTGTTTGTTGCAGGATGTTGGAGCTGTATGAAGTGGCTGAAAATTGCCAACTGGCAGGCAACATGACCCTGAGCAATGGGGAAGATATACATTTGCCAACTGGAGACTGAATCATATCAAAGATGCTGGAATATTCTGTGCCAGCTATACATTTGCCAACTGGCAAAGCATGTGCTATTCATCTGGACCATTGATTGTTCTGGGAGGATCCTGATCCTTGGATCATTGTAACTATTTTCTGGCATTTGTTCTATATATGGGCCATAACTTGTCATAAAGTATATATACATTGGAACATCTAGCACAATAAGGCCAATGACTGTAGAATCAAATACGAGGTCGAATTGCTGAGACTAATGAGGATTGAATTGTTGAAGTGTCAAGGTTCTTTCTTTAGATCACTGTAAATGTACCTGTTCTTGAGCATACTGAATAGATATAAAGTTTCAGATTACATCCTAATTGTAAATTTTACGTAATCTTCATGTTGATTTCTGGATATGTACTGGTGAATGTTGTGTTCAACTAGAAGCGCTTTCATTTCATTACATGTTGTTGTCAACTTTTCCTTTGAAGATTTGCACTGGATCATGCAGATTTGTGGAATGTCCTGGTGAAGTATGATTCTAGTTTCCTTCTTTTCATTGCATGTATGGGAGCTTGTATGTGGATCAGTGATCTCAGCCAAGTAGTTTTGGGAATCTCATTCTTTAACCCTTTTCCTTTTTATAATTTCATAAATTCATCACCATAACTGCAAGTCATGATGAATAATAAGCAGAAATAGAGAGGTATGCTGACATCCCGTAGGTAACTGAAAATCATTAGCATATTTGAGTTAAACGCATGTAGTATTGAAAATATCATGCAAAGAATCATAAATAATGGTAGAAATCATGCAAATATCAACCTATAAGCACATTATTTGACTAAATTCACAGTGCAGAGGTAGAATTATTGGAGATTTATGCAGGGCAGATATAAAGAACAGGATATTTGGAGAAATATTGATGAACTTTACAGAAATTACTAAAGAACGTAAGGCCCCTGAATGATTAACAGCAACACACATCAACTATGAGTAACGTCAGTAGATTAAGACCTAATCAACGGAGACTTGGGATCATGAATTCTCTAAATTCATCGTATCTTTCAAGATGAATAAAGGTTGATGTGTAACTTTTATTCCATGTTTGTTTATGACCAACATCATAACCAACAATTAGGTTTTGCAGTTCCTGAGAGAGCAGCAGCTTTATGGCAACTTGGCGAAGTGTGCCTTTTTTAGGACCGAGGTGCAATATTTAGGACACATCCTGTCTGGCAATGGTATCTCCATAGATCCATTAAAGATTAGGGCTATTAGGAATTGGCTAGCACCCACCAGTGTGATAGAGGTCAAGAGTTTCATGGGATTAGCTTGTTACTACCATAGGTTTGTAGAGGGCTTTTCCAGGATAGCACACCCCATCACTTCCCTTTAGTGAAAAGTGAAGAGTTTCACTTGGACTGAGCAATGCGAGAGGGCCTTTGGGGTCCTCAAGGAGCATCTTATCAGTGCTCCCATCTTAGTGGTTCCTGATCATGCAGAGGATTTTGTGGTTTGTACAGATGCATCACTTGAGGGTTTGGGAGCCATGCTTATGCAGAGTGGTAGAGTGATCGCGTATGAGTTGCAAAAGCTCAAGACCCATGAGCTTAACTTCCCCACTCATGACTTAGAGCTCCCAGTAGTGGTTCATTCTCTCATTTGTTGGAGACATTTTCTATTGGCTCATCTCTTTGAGCTTCATTCGGATCACCACAGTTTGTAGTACATATTCACATAGCTAAATTTGAACACCCGTCAATGGCGTTGGATGGATTTTCTTTGTGAGTACAACTTTGATGTCCACTACATCAAAGGGAAGGAGAACATGGTTGTCGACACATTGAGTCAGAGGCACCATGAGATCCCAACCTTGACCTTGAGTGTGGATTTGAGAGATCATATCATTTAGCATCTGCCTGAGGACGAGTGGTTTCTTGAGGTGTAGCAGGAGATCCAGTCACAGAGGGCCCTTGTGGGCAAGTTGTAGGTTATTCCCTTGAGGCAGATGGGTTACTTAGACATCAATCTTACATCTATGTACCTCGTGCAGGTGACCTAGGTATAGTAGTTCTTTCAAAGGCTCATAGAGCACCTTATGCAGCACAACTAGGGGTGAAGATGCATGTTGACTTGTGATAGTTATACCATTGGGCAGGTATGAGATGAGATATTGCAGGGTACATTACTTGTTGCCTTAAGTGCCAGAGGGTCAAGGCCGAGCATCAACATCTAGCAGGTCTTTTATACCCTCATGAGATACCTAAGTGGAAATGGGACACCATTTCCATGGATTTCATTATTGGTCTTCCCATGTCATCTCGCCACCATGGTGACAATTGACAAGTTGACCAAGGTGGCACATTTCTCACCTGTACGCACGATGTACAATGCACCATCAGCTGTGAGAGTATTCTTGGATGAGATTGTTAGATTACATGGGGTACCTCACCATATCATTTTTGATAGGGACTTAGTATTCACATCAGTGTTTTGGAGGGCATTATAGTAGGCGTTGGGCACACAGCTCAACTTTAGTTCCGCTTATCATCCTGAGATAGATGGTGAGACAAAGAGAGTTAATTAGGTTCTTGAGGATATGCTTTGTATGTATGTTATGGATCACCAGATTAGATGGGAGGAGTATCTGTATCTAGTTGAGTTTGCCTACAACAATGGGCATCATAGCTCATTAGGTATGCCTCCTTTTCAGGCCTTGTATGACAGACCTTGTAGGACACCTTTGAGTTGGGACCGTATTAAGGACAAGGTTGTGATAGGGCCAGAGTTGGTCCAGGATATGGACCAGCAGGTGATCTTGATTAGACAGAGGCTTCAGGAGGCACAGGATCGACAGAAGAAGTATGTTGATGCCAAGAAAGTAGATCGAAGCTTCTCGGTTGGGGACAAACTATTCTTAAGAGTGCAACTGCACAAGAGTCCAATCCATTATGGAAAGAGCTCTAATATTGCACCATGGTTTGTTGGTCCCTTTGAGATCTTGGAGTGGATAGGACCTGTAGCCTATTGTCTAGCCTTGCCACCTAGCCTGTCACAAATTCATGATATTTTTCATGTATCAGTTTTGTGGTACATATCTGATTTATCTCATGTATTGGATTGGAGTGCTCTACAGGTAGAGGTGGACGAATAATTGGCTTTGGAGCCAATTTGCATATTGGCTCATTAGATACCGAGCCTTCGAGGTCGAGAGCTGGACCAGGTTAGGGTCCAGTGGGACATGTACGATGAGGTCACTGTGACATGGGAGGATGCAGCTAGATTGAGGGCCCTTTATCCTCACCTCTTTGGTGACTTCCAGGAGGAAGTTCAGTCTCAGGGGGGAGGATGTGAGGCCTACCTTTTCACTCCCTTAGTTTGACCATTTTATATTATTGTTAGAGACATATATTAGACTTTTGGTGACTGTTAATTCTGATATGCAGGACTATTAGACTATATGCTTTTACTTTGAGTTATTATGTTTGGCCTAATTGTGATGAGACTAGATTTTGATTTTAATTACTAATGAGGATATTGACATGTGATTTGCATTATGATACTATTTGAGATACTAGTTATGTGATTATTGTTATGTATTTATTATGTGATGTTATCTTGAGATGGATTATTGAAATGCAAATTATGAATCTATTGTGATGTGTTTTTATGATGTTTTAAATGATCATGCAATGATGTGAGTGTATATTTTCCTTTACTTCAGCTATGATATACATGTTGGATTAATCTTTTGTTTGAGAGCACAGGTGTTCTAACTAAGCCACATATAATTAGAGATGATCCCACACACCTTGTGTTTTCCTATGTTAAGTTGATCTAGTTCCAAGAGGAACCAAGATCAACTATGTTATGCATGATGAAATTTTGTAATGTTATTGTGTGGTGTTGTTTGGGTTAGGTCTACCCTTTTTTATATTTGTTTGTAATTGGTGTTGTAAAGGAGTAATGTTTATTTAATTTTATTTTTGAGCTTTTATTTTTAGACCCCTTTTTATGTGATATTTGTCACCCTATGGTGTTCAAAATGGGTTAAAAGTGACCTCGGGTTGTGCCCCGAGGCTCTAGGGACCTTTTGATCTTGTCTAACCTTAGGTAAACTCCCATTTGGTCACTTAAACTTCACCTTGAAATAAAGTGACGAAAATGGAAGTTTGGGAAGAAGTGGAGGGTTGGATCAAACACTCAACCTTATCCACTCCTCTTTCCAAAGCTTGGGGAGACTTCAAGACCCCTAAATTGTGGAGGAGTCAACTCCAAGGCTCTCCCACCAATGGTGAGGGTACCTTGGGGTTTTGTGGGCTTTCATATGAGGAGATGATTGGGGCACTTGTAGTACCCACTCCTTTGGCTCCACTTTTCTCTCCCACATGTGTGAGAGAGCACAAGTGGAGGGGGAAAGACTTGGTGGAATGGGTGAGTGACATGTGTCACCTCCCCATTCCTCAAGGCTCATGGGAAGAGCCTATTTTAATCCCTCTTGAAGAGAGGGAGAGGGTTGTTGAATTGTTTTGAATTTTCATTTTAATTTGAATTTTGAGAGAGAGTTAAAGGAGATTTTGGAGGCTCATTTGGAGAAGGATTTGGAGGTGGAGTTGGAAGGGCTCTTCTTCAACTATCTTCCTTTTGGGCTATTAAAGGTAGGATTCAAGGCTTTGGCCTTTCCTTATGTAATTTACCTTTCTTGTACGATGGTTTGTATGTGTGTGTTTTTACATTTTGATGTTGTGGGGATTTTTATGGGTGTTGTAAGAGCCTCTCCATTTGGAGAAAATGCTCAACATGTGTGGGGTGGGGGAGGAGTGAACCTCCTTGGTGTCACATCCATTTTCTTGTAGTATTTTGGCCTTGAGGGTAAGTTGTGAAAATGAGTATATTTGAATGGCTTGAGAGCCATGGGAAGATTATGTGAAAGTTGGTATTTATGTGATGGATTGAGGCCTTGTGAAAAAAAATTGGTTTTGGGAGTTCTTTGAAGTGGCGCTCTTGAGTTGAGTGATGTCAACTCCCCTACCCCTTTAAACTCATTTTTATGAGTTTTATTTTGTGCAAGCCAAGGGAGTTCTTCTTACTTTTGTGTTTTGAGTGTTTTGTTGTGAAGTGGTGAGTGTTCCTTGTCTAAAGATGACCTCCAAGCTTGGGGTGACTCATGAGTGAGTCTATGGTAGGGAGGAGAGCAATTTTTTTGTGGCTTTTTCCCCCTTTCCATATGTGTTTATTGCAGGTTATTTGAAGCTATGGAGTGTGGAAGAAAAAGACATTTTGTGGTTATTGTTCATTTTCATTTTGGCTATTGTGAGCCATGGCCAAGTTTGGCCTTGTGTACATGTTTCAATCAAAGAGAGAAGCTCATACCTCTCTTGATATGTAAAAATAAATGTTTTCATTTGTGTTGTATGAATTCTTTTTTTTTTTTAAGTTGAAAATTTATATATTTGCTGATTTATTTTCATGAGAATGAGAAAATGTGTTTGAAACACAAAAATGTATGTTCCAAATTTATTAGTATTTTCTTATATTCCTTAAGTGAATAAAAGAGAAATTTTTGTTGTTGTATTGTTTTCTTATTTTATAAAAGAAATATGTTGGTGATTTTATGAAAAAAAAAAGTATTGTGTTGTTGTCATTTAAAAAAAAAAGAATATTTATTGAAATCATTTAGTCTATTCATTTAATCTATAGATAATATTGTTTAGTCAATATGAGATTTCCATTGGTGTACATGTTATATATATGTTTGTATGTATGTATGTATCTATTCATTTTATATTAATTTTTTTTCATAGTTTAAGCTTACTAGAAAAATTTGTGTAATAATGGAACTGCGTATATGAATATATTTCCACACACACACACACACATTTGTATTAAATTATATATATAAAAAAAAGTGTATTGAAATATGGAAATAAAGTTTCCATAGAAATTAAAGATTAAACAGAATATAGTATTCGGCATTTTTTTAAGTTGTTGATAGCATTGTATGGAGGTTGGGGGGGTTTGAACTCCCCACCAAATGTGCTACCGTCATAGCCCTTTCGTGGGCTCTTTGCTATTTGTATGGAGTGTGACGAGGGGGGTGGTCAAACCCCCACCCACACTCCACCGTAGTGGGGTGTGGGTGGGGGTTTGGCCCCCCTCCCCACAGTCCCCTTTCCCTTAAAAAAAACAAAATCAAAATAAATGAACACAGTTTTAATATGCGCGGTGGCGCCCTAAAATGACAGTTCGTCGCCCCCCATTGTCGTTGGCTGTCTGGCCCCTGCGTAGCCTAAATTATATTATTTAATATTGTTATTATATATATATATATATATATATATATATAAAACTTTTAGCATTGCTCAAATACATATATTTTTTAGATCTACCATTTGTAAACTAGTGTGTGTGTGTATATATATATACACACAAAAAAAAGGGGGGGGAGTTTTAAAAAAAATGTATATTAGATGAGTATACCTCTTGGATTGATGGCCATGGATGCCTCCTCCAAAAACTTACAACATAAAAACATAGAAGAGGGAATGAGAAAAAAAAAAGAGAGGAAAATAAAATGAGAAAACAAAATGGAGGCTAGGGTTTTGACCTCGCTTCCTTAAGGATATTATTATTTTATTTGTGATGCTTTTTAGGGCATGGATTTTAAAATTAGATTGTCTTATTTTTTCCCTCTCCTTTATATTTAGACTCTTTTGTTATTTTATTTATTTAGTAATGTTATTTTTTACTAAGTGCTATTTTAATTGTTAAGGGTTGGAATGTAGATTCTTTAATTTAATTATTTAGCCCTATATAGTTTAAATTAATTGAACTAGAGGGAATTAATGTCTAATTTTAATTATATTGAGATGGGTTTAAATTAAACTATTTAGTATCCCTCCTAATTTAATTGTTGAGAATGTATTTAAATTTAAATTGATTTATTTTAATTAATCGTAGGTGGATAGTATTCTAAGAGGTTAATTTTTATGTTATTCAATTTAGTTCTTTAAAATCATTTAGTCTAGTGTGTATTAATTAATTATTTGTTTAGTTGTTAATATAATTTACTGAGCCTAGGGAACCTTTGATTTAAACTTAATTATTAGAATAATTCCTATACACGCCCGAGAGGTGTTATGTTGCCAGATTTTTCTAAGATCTAGGGTTAATTTAATTTAGCAATTTTAAACCATGTGTAGAGTAATGTTTGATGTTCCCACAACTTGATGACAATAATTAAGTTATTTAATTCATTTATACTTTTGTTTTAGTCTTTGATTTTGACTCGTGTCAGAATACTTCCACCCACCTAGGTAAACTTAGGGTTTTGATCTTTCAATCCTAACCTTAATGGCGACACTTCTCACATTGCATTGACCCCCTTAGTTAGATTTCATCATGTAGGAGAATGCACATGTGATCTCATTACCCTAAAAATTGATTGACATATTTACGCCTTATGTGTATTGCCACCGAGCACGTTGACGCATGTGAGGGGGTTTCTAGGGATGCGTGGAATTTTTTGATATTTCATGTCATGACCACATGACAAATGTAGACATGACACGTTTGTTGCATGTCTTGACCACATGGGAAATATGGGCATGACATTACACCATTCAAACATAATTTGAAAAGATGTTAAATTTAAGTAATCACATCATGTATTAAAAAATGATCAATAATCACACATTAATTCAATAAAAGCCATTCAATAATGCATATGCAACTACGTGATGTGTGTGATTGCATCAGGGTAATCCATCCATCAGTTCTTTCCAAGTGGCTAGAACACCTCTACCTCAACCATGCTCTCATCTTCAATGAGTACCTACATCCATTTGCACTCAACTCGACATCAATAGGTTAGTGTCTCCAAAACATAGTCGAGGCAAATCATTGTAGTCATATCTACAATATCCAATATTTAAAACAATTTCTAATTTTCATCAATATAACTCATAATAATTACCTCCACATACGCAAAATTACTTAAAGTAAAGTCAATCAAAATAATTGTTCACTAATCTAGAATAATCATATTTTTCATAAAAATGAGACATGACAGTGTTGTCATTGCTACTATCAACATATATCTCTCCTTCAAAATTAGGTTCTTAAACTAGTTTTGATTTTTCCAATTTTGCTAATGAGTAAAGAATTTTGTATTCATCCTCATTATATTCCTATAGTGCCACTTCTTCTATGTATGCATTACTCATTTGTATGTTCCCAATGGTATGTGTACAATCTTATCATCATCTACAAAAGATAATTCTTCCGTCCTTGAGTCTATTATGCCATTGGAGTTTATAAACCAATATAATCCAAGAAGTGCATTAAAAGTGTCGAAGCATTCTTTCATCTCAATAATTTTGAAATCTATTGCTTGCTTCAATCCTAGTATGTTGACTTTGACATTTTTCTAGGTTCCCATTGATCCATTGGAAGAACCATTTGCTAGGCTAATGTTGTACGGGGTTTCATATAGTTTAGGTTTTCCTAGCTATTCCCATACTCTCCTAAGAAGCATATTAACATATGTGTCCAAGTCAACCATTACATGTTTAATCTTTTTATGATTTATGTGTGTGTCAATCATCAATGACTTGGTTTTCTAGGGTCAGGATACTTTTGGTATTCTCCAGACTTGTGGTCTTGGTATTAGTTTCTTATTCCAATACTTGGAGAATTGTTTCAATTTTTCAATTAAATTATTTTTGTTTTGCAACCCATGCTACTTGGTTTAGTGTTAATGCTTCTTGTTATGAGAAGTAAACTTTGGAATATTATTCTTTTTGATGCTTCTGGAGTATAGTTTTCTTAGCTTATTCTACTATTTTGTCATGCTTATACTTGGTTGGGAAGAAATCTTCTTCTTCTTCTTCCTCACCTAATTGTTCTATTTGTTGTCTATATTTAGTGGTTTATTTTCCCCTTGTGAATATTGTAGCATTAGTTCTATTTTGTATTCCAATAGGGATTTATGTCTTAATTTCTCCTTTTTCTCCCTGTATTCTTTTTCTATTTTTTTCCTCATTTAGGACCTGAGTGTTCTTGTGATTTTCTAGTTGTTCTTGTTTGTGATAACATTATGCCCCTTGCAGTGGGTTCTTTAGGACCTTTAGCATTATTTTTGCACCTCTAATTGCATTAGGTCTAGATATCTCATCACTTTTTGAATGTGGTGGAACTTATTTTTAAAGTATTGCTATGTTATATCTCATGTAGTAAATAGGTCATGGTCTAGATTCTCACAAAATATATGTGCCTTTTTCTTATCCATCTAACACTCATTTGCATAATATCCTTGTTTACCACATTTTTAGTAGGTGGCATCTTCTCTTCTTCTTTTGCCCCTACCTCTACCTCTACCTCTACCTCCTCTATAATTGTTATAGTAACATCTTTCCCCATTTGAGCAATTTGGTGTATATGTTATCTAATTTTGTTGTGGTGTATTCTAGAGTGTGTTGATATTTCTCTACTTTTTCTAACTTGGTGCTTTGTATCATGATTTTGGGTATAGAAAGGTCTTTCTGCTAATCCTTTTACATATGTCATCTCCTAGTTTATTGTTTCCCTATTATTATGGTGATGATCACACCAAGGTTCATGTTCTTTTCCTCCTTCTAAGAGTCTAAATAATAGGGATGGGCAATCATATGTCTCATGGTCATCCCATTCACTACATATTCTATAATAAATTATATGTGTTTTTCTTGGAGCTATTATTAGATTTACCCTAAGTATGGCAACTCTTTTGTCTCTTTTTAATGTCAGGCATTCATTTATAATATGCCCTTCTCTTGAGAAATATGTGCACCATATGTTCATCCTTTGTAATTGTGTATTTTCCCGCTTAGCCAATATTTCTTGTTTTATTTTTAATTGTTCAAGTTTAAGTCTTAGTCTTTCTATCTCCTTATTTTATGAGGTTTTATATTTTCTCCACCAAGCTGTGCTTCTACTCAGCATGCTAGTGTGACTTCTTTGGAATATGTATTAAATACTCCATCCAGTGAAGTTCTAATTTCAGGTGTCAGTCTAGAAATGAACTATTCTATGCATTATTTTCTATTAAAGGTTATTCCAATTTTTTGGATACTTCTTTAAATCTCTAATCATATTCTTTGATATATTCTACTTCTTCTTGGACCATATCCCTCATTTTACTTACACTTTCAGTTGGGATATCTAGTGATTCAATGTTTGATAAAAACTCATTTTTAATTTGTGTTCATTCTTTGTCATGTTTTAGACATGTTTTCCTATACCACTTGAGTGCACCATTTCTTAGAGTGCCTACAAAATAAACTAACTTTGTTTGATCCCTGGTTGTTCCTTTTCTCTACTATATGGATTCTAGGACAAATATGTGTTCTACCATTTCTATTGTGCATTTACCAAAATTTGGGAATTTCATTGGTGAGTCCATGTTAGAATTAGGCTCTTTATCTCTTTTGTGTTGGTTATTTGTATTATTCTTCAGTGATTTATTAATTTCTTTAGATGTATCTTATGTTGTTGTATTTTCCTAGTTCTTCCTTTGTCTTTGGTTAATTGTATATCAAAATATTCTTTCCCTAAAATTTCCCTACAGTTTCGTACAAATTGTTGTTCTTCAGATTCACCTATTTTACTTTAATTTTCACTTGAATTTGATGTTAAAATTATCCTTTCTTTATATGGCATTGGGGGATGACTCCTAGTCTTGGGTTGTAACTCTTAAAAGTAGAATTTTATTTTATGAGGTTTCTTTTCATTGGTTAAAGACATATTATTA
This sequence comes from Cunninghamia lanceolata, assembly GCA_027924645.1. Taxonomy (NCBI): domain Eukaryota; kingdom Viridiplantae; phylum Streptophyta; class Pinopsida; order Cupressales; family Cupressaceae; genus Cunninghamia; species Cunninghamia lanceolata. Next base: position 2,268,185 of record BSBN01001281.1, on the reverse strand, counting down.
GAAAATGGTCTAGTTTTGAATCTTCTGTTTGAAATATATAGCCATAAAGACTAATTCCTCATAACCAAATAATAGATTAATATGCAACAATAACCAAAAATCCATATGAAAAAGAAATAGACAATTATACTATCAATGGTGACACAAGATATGCCTTGGGAAAACCCTTAATGAGGGGAAAACCCAGCCTCCAAAAGAATACATCTCTCATGTATTATTCAATAATAAATATTACAATACATATGCAAAGACCACCTCTAAAACATCAAGCTCTCTAACTACACTCTATGTGAACAATAATGTAACCATACATCAAATGTCATGCTTCAAACCCTCACAAATGCAACCTACAAGAGATGCTCAAACAAGCTAAACCCAACCAACAAGCTCACAAGCTAAAATAACCAACTCAAACAATCTCTCAAACTACATGTGTGTTTGCTTTTATAGACATAAGCTCACACAAATACAACATGTGGTATGGTAAAACCATTTTCCCCAAAACCATAAGTCTACAAAACCATTGACCCCCACTTAATTATTGGTACTAAGTTTTCCCAATAATTAAATAATTACAAACAAACACAATGTTAAATAAAACTTTTACAAGTGGCACCAAATAAATATGTAATGTGGATAAACACATCACATGATGCACCACAAATAAATATTTATTTTATATAATAAACTAATATCAATGTTATGTAAGGTTTACAACACACCTACTCCAACATTCTCCCACTTGTTGTAAACATTACATAAGGGATCATCATGTAAACTCAAAACATCAAGGAAAACCATCCATATGCCCAACATGTACCATATAACTATCCATGTGCTCCATGTGCTCCAAGATACCTACAACAATAATCAAGGTGTCCACCATCTCAAACAAGAATCCCCTCATTCTCCATCTAGCCAAACCATGAAGAATAATATACTCCAAAGAGATGCCACACTAAAATGTCACGTAGAAGTAAGAAACTTGCGTCAACTGATATCCAAACAAAAGCACCAAATCCAATGGTAAAATAGGATCGAGTAGCTAACAAGAATTAATCATCATAGCTAAAATAGCAACCACAGCTAGTTGCTAATGCATCAACTAACTATACCTCTAAACCAAGGTATAGAAAAGATAACAAGTAGACCTTATGCCAACAACATATCCAACACAAATCACAAGTCCCTATATATACTCAATCTTGCATACATAAGTCCTCCAAGGTAACAACACAAAGCATGTGATAAAAAAAAACCTCAAGACCCTCCATACCGTAGAATAATGAGAACATCCAACAAAGAATCATATACATCTTGAAAATCCCACTGCATAAGTAAATGTCAAATCTAAAAATACATCAAGGCATCCAAAGATCCACTAATAGCACACACATAGAAGATGTGACTAAATCTTCTATCACATAGTGTCAAAGAACACAGACATAGATATGCAAAATCTACAAACTTAATAGCTACAACATAACTCTCTCCTCAAGTCCATATCTATCCTAAAACCTCCACATCATAAGAGAAGATGTCAAAGAGACTCAAAAGCTCCATATACATCTTAACTCCAATGTCATGTGAACACAAATATTTAGGAAGAAGAATAAGACCAATCAAGAGAGAACTTGCAAATCATAACCATGTCCTTCTATCCACACTAATGTGCTATACCTATGAAACATATGATCTCCTTTACAACCCCAAAACAAGAAGCCTCCACAAAATCCAATAACAAGATGTAAGCCTCTCAAACCAAAAGGTAGATCATAGTCATAACCATCCAAAAAAAGGTATAAGCCCAAAGCCACTAAACATCTCCATTACACATAATGATCTCATAACAACTTAGGATCAAACATAATGAGATAACTAATCATAACCATGCATCTACTCCTCAAACAAGTACTCACAACCATAATCCATAGCTCAAAACTCAAGCATGAGAAGATACAATACAAATAAAGAATGCATTTAAAAATGATGTGGGCATATCTATCAAATCATTCATCACTGAGTGGACCAAGAGTGGGGGATGAGATTGATCCTCCAAGATGTACCAAGCCCTCCAAGAACAATCTCCTCAACATGTCCATGTTGAACTCATGTCCAACCAATGTGTAGGCTCCTCAGTCTTTCTACTAAAATCCTCATAAAAGAGTAACCATATCAACACATGTCTCTAATCCCAAGAAAACTCAAGACTCACCTAAATCTCTAAGTATCCATGAGTACCTCCATGATCAATCCATTCTAAACTCCAAATGCAAAACCACACCATCATGAATCTCCCAAGCACATGATCAATGTACTCAATACCGAGAGAACCATCAAGATCATAGTCAAATCTCCCACTACATGTCTACATAACCAACTAGGAACACATCATGACATCATGATCTAATCATCTCCTCAAAGGAAGATCTATGTCTCATAAGAACACATCCTTCTCTAAAGAGCACTTGTATCATGTCAACACTCTAATGCACAATCAAGAGTAAACCAAGACACAATATCAACCATCCTATAAGCAAGGATCAACATCTCTAAATCACATGAAGATAACCATATCTTGCCAAAGCTCCCATTGAACTGTGATATCAAGCTATAAATGGAAACAACATAAACATGAAACCATCACTATCAAAATTTCTCACTAAAACATTTAACCAAGATATCCATGGCATCATGATAACCATCTCCTACATGAAGAACATCCATGGCCCCAACACAATCAAAGAATCTCACTATAACAACAAAGCTACCAAAAGGTCGAGTAAACCATAATCTCCAAACCAAGAAGATGAACAAAACCTGTAAACCAAATATCAATCTAATACCACCAAAACTACACTTGTAAAACAATCATGTCATGCCAAAGTAACATCCATGACACCATGATCACCACCCAATGTACCTACACCAAACTCCCATCAAGTCCCACATAATTATACTATATAGTCAACAAACATAGGTCCCATATCATGACTATATCAGGTAATACCATCTCTCTATATCTCATAATGACAGCCAAACCAATGCAACATGTGACTAACCTAAGCCACAAATCAGAATATTCATCAACACTGAAATATCTATGGGCATAAACAACTCACATCCAATTCATATATGCAACATGTAAGCATAAACAACCTACAACACTACACAATCTATAGATCTCAAAATGCATCATGCAAACTCAACAATACATGTATAATGATGTCAACAAAGAATAATCAGAGATAAACATGTAAGTCTATATTGAATCAAACACTAAATCTCCTAGATTCGATTTGTCATTGACTTACAAATGCACCAAAAGTCAAAGGGACTAAAATGATCTCAAACTGATACAAACTGAACAAACCTCAGAATATCATCTCCAAACCTATTCCACTAGGTGGTTCTCAGAAATAGATTTCCAACACCTATAAGAAGTCCAAAATATGACTCCACATTCACAGGTTATGCCCCATCAAAGCTCAAACCATACATCTGGCTTCCAAGTAGAAAAAACTATCAAAATGGAAAAATTTGAAAAAATATGGAGAAATATCTGATACCATGGTGTAGTATGTGGAAAGAGATTTCTGTCGACTATAAAAAGTTGAAAATCTAACATAGTAGACAAAATTTATGCCCCCTAGAAAATAATCTACCCAATAAGGCTATGAAAGTAGCCCTTGTGGCCCTGTGGTGGCTAGTTGGTGGCCCACCAATGGTGGCGATGCTCGAGTGGCGCTATGACTAAGAGGTGGTGGCAGAATTAAAAAATGATTTAAAAGGCTTTTGTTATGTCGGAAAAAGTAACCTTGGGGTCTTTTTCCTCTTAAGGTTTAGCTCTTGGGTCCTTTAGAATGCATTTAGAGCATCTTGCATGATTTTGATGACTCCCAATGAGAAAACCCTGAAGTTTCATGGCAATTGGGACTTAGGGAGTGCACTTAACATAAATCCTTCCTAAAATAGGGGGGAGGACTTGGGCACCCGTGCCCTAGTCCTGCCCTATTTGAGGTCAGGACCTATTTCAAAGTGTTGGTTTGTGACCATTATTTATGTTCTATGCTAACACAGTAAGTTTGAATTATGAAATTCTTAGCAAGAATGTTTGTAGTTGTATATATAAGCATGAATAGGTTATCATTTGTAAACTAGATGGAAATTTGATGAGCATTGTGATTTTGTGAAAGTGATTCAAGGCATTCATTGTGTTGCAAAGAAGAATTTGTGTTGTTCTTGTGTTTGTATTTTTAGATTTGGAATCCATCTCCTGATGGCATGAAGAGCATCTTCCTTCCATGAGATCTTCACTACAAGGTGATATCAATTATGTTTTCTATCATTTATCATTTGGATTTTGCCTCTATCCTGCATGGATACACACTCTTTATCTGATAATGGTGTTAGGAAGACTTGAATGTCTCTCCGAGGCTTGACGAAGGCAAGCCTCTAAACACCACAACACCCAAATCATTTTTTTGTGATTGCAGGTTATAGGTTACGAAAGTGAAAGAAATGGAGTTGCAAGAGAGTAGTGTAGACTGTTGGAATTCCATATTAGAGAAGAAAATAGGGACATGGACTTAGATGCCCACTCATTAGTCCACTGGATCCTGGAACAGTAAAATCTCTAGAACAACAGGAATAGGTTGTAGACAAGATTCCTAGATCCTAAATAAAATTGTGGCACTAGACTAGGATGCCCACTCATTAGTTCCTGACTTTTTTGTTCACCTAACTTTGAGATCTGGTACACATTTGGTTGTCATTTGATATCTCTGTGTACAATCATTTTCTGTAAGTTGTTTGTTTGTTTATGATTTCATGAAATTAGGGTTTTGAGCATAATTAGGCTTAATTGAACAACAAATCTACACAATTCTGATCTTCCCCTATGTTCCAAGTGATAGGAGATCTATAGTAGAGTTCTCTACTCGATTGAATGTCCTTGAATGTTTAGTGGTGAAAGGAGGATCAACACAAACCAAAAAAATCAATCCTCTTCATTTTTAACACTAAACATTTTGGTGAACCCATGTTTTTAATGAATTTTGCACCTTGATGAGTGTTGTACTTCATATTTACATTCATTTCATTGTTCATCTTATTGCATTTGAAAAATTACAAAAAAATTGAAAAAATTGGCATTCTTAGCTTGCATTTGAAATAATTTGAACTAGTTGGCATTTAATTTCACAAAAATTTTGTCATTATCATCAGATCTGATTTAAAATATAGAAATATTTCATTCACTATTCATTTACATTGCATTTTCATGATCAAATTGTTAAAAATTGCTTGAGATTGTGCATTTTTCCATAAAACCTAGTTTTGTATTAGTGAGGGTTTGTAGTCAAAATCTTGTTTCATATTTTACTACTCTTTTAAAACACTCATTAGGACTAATTTCTAACTATAGTGTCACATCATAGTGGTCTGCTTGCAAAATTTCATGCCTAGGGTTTGAAAACCTTGCTTTTTCACTAGATTTTGGCCTTATCATCTCTCTAGATTTGCATCATAGGTGTGTTGTAAAGGATTTTTCTGCAATAATTGGCTTTTATTAGGGTTATTATCTACTATAACTCCTCAAATTCCTTACAACATCCTTTTGGTTAGGCCTCTGCATTGAATTTTGGTGAAAAATTACATATTTTGGCTATATTTTCACTCTAGGGTTTGACTAAGATTTGCACTCCAAGCGTGTTGTAATGGATTTTATGGATTTAGGTAACTAATATTACTATTATTATCTTCTGACCCTCCTAAAATTCTTTACAACACCCTTTTTATTGGGTCTTTGTATTGAAAATTTGTGAAAAATTACATATTTGTATTTTCACTAGGTTTTGACTTGTCATCACTCTAGATTTGCATCAATAGTGTGTTGTGAAGCATATTGTTAATTTATTGGACTGATATCAGACATATTACTTGGTGACTCTGATCAATTTCCTTACAATACCTTTTCTTTCACTTATTTGCATTGAAAAAAGTTGAAAAAATAAGCATTTAGGTCATTTTCACATATAGTTTTGCACTTGTTTCTAGCATACGTTTTGAAAGATTTTTGAAATTTGATTTGGTATTGATTTTAAAACATACAAATGGTACCTTGATGTCATTTTTCCATGGTATCTTTTCATGCATTTATCAAAGATCTTGATTTTGACAAATTCTTAACCCTCATGAAGGAACATCCTACGATATTAGAAAGCTTAATTGAGTTCATCTCCATGAGTAGCAATGAAAAAGATAATGGTGATAGAGCTTCTCCTATATCTACTACAAGTGATGATGACATAAACTTTTCCTTTGGACATTCTTCCAAAATTGATTCTTCCCATGAGGATATACTAGTACAAGACAATGAAATCACTGATACCTTCCCAACAATAGGAGAAGCACACTTTTGCAAGACATCATGCCTCCTTCAGCTACAATAGAAGAACAAATATTTCTTAATGTTGAGGATCCTATTTATGTGATAACATATGTAACTGATTAGCAAATAAACAACTTGACAATGAACTAGTTGAATTTCAAGCATTTATAGAAAATGAAAGGATAGCGGACCAAGCTATACCTATGATTAATAACATAAGAGAGTTACTAAAAGGACATGATGGTGTTAATGTTATTCAAGGTTTAATGCATATAATACAAAATAATGTTATGTCACTATATGATCTAGACACTTACACATCTCTCATGAACACATACCCTTGGGAAGTAGAAGACTTAACACACCACATTGAGAATAATGAGTATGAAAATTCTCTTAATGGAATGGAATCATTAGCTAAAACTTATGATGATGAGGATGATAATGATACAACACCTAAACTTCTTAACAACACTTTACCTTTCTTTCATTCCAATTCCCTCCCTAGCCAAGAAGAAGCATTAGGGAATGCGGAAAGAGAGACCACAGAATAACAAGCTTGTTATGACTATGATGAAGATGACTATCTGAACTATGATGAAATAATTAGCATAATAGAAGTGGACAAGGAGAAAATTGAGAATTCACCTCATCCATTGGAAAATGGCATTGACTTAATTGTTGACAAAGGTTAGTTTATTGACTTAGATGTTGACAAAGGTTAGTTTGGTTGTCCCAACAGGTAAGTATTTCTAACCCTTTACCTCTCATGTTGTGTTTCCCCTATGATGTGTTATGTGTTGTTTAGGCCTCCTAGGATGGCCCATCATAACATGTTTTAGGGTTAATGTGGATCTAAATGTTTTTGAGGGTTTGAAATTTTGATACAACTGATTCACTCCCCATCTCAGTTGTATTGTGCATTCAACAATTGATATCAAAGGCAAGTTCCTTTTTAGAAAGCTTAACAGCTTGAGGTAGATCTGGGATGGTGCACAAGAAGCAAATTCCCTTGTTTGATGGATCAGACTATGCACTCTAGAAGGTAAGGATGGAAGCCTTTCTAATTTCTCTTGGTTATGAGATCTGAAAATTCATCAGGTCTAATTACATTATACCTCAGAATGGCATAAGTACTGAAGATGAGATCAAAGATGATGAAATAGATGGTAAGGAAAAACATGCTCTCTTAAGTGGACTTACTAATTCTGAGTTGGTAAAAGTTGTGAATTTGAAGACTACTAATGAGATTTGGAAAAAGTTGGAAAGTGTTTATGAAGGAGATGATAAGGTCAAACAAGATAAAATGTAGAACTTGAAGCTCACTTTTGAGACCATCCGAATGTTTGAATATGAAAACATTACAAGCTACTTATAGAAGGTGGATGAAGTTGTTAATGGCATCAAAGGACTCAATGGAAGTATAGATGATAAAGAAATGATATTGAAGGTACTCAAAACCCTTCCTAAAACATATAGTCATAAGGTTTCTACTATTGAAGAAATAAAGAATTTGAATTAGTTTACCAAAGATTAGTTGGTTGGCACCCTAACTGCTTTTGAAATAAGAGAGTTTAGCACAACTAGTGGAACTGCAAAGGATGAGACTACTTTTAAGGCTAGCAAATCAAAGAAGACTATGGAATTAGATCTGGAAGACCTTGATGAAGTGGAAGATAACTTTGTGAGAAGGATGAAAAAGGGTACTGGAAAGTTCAGTGGTAAGTTACCTTTTAAATGTTTTAGTTGTGGAAAAATAAGTCATTATGCCTCAATATGTTTAGACAGAGCTCTGAAAATTTAGAATAGGGAAAATAGAGGTAAGATTGTTAAGAAAAATTACTATGTTAGAGAAGATGCAAGTATATCTGATGATGAATCTAATTATGAGGATGACAATGATAATGAATGCTTATTCATATCCCTAAGAGATGAAACTATTTCTACTAACTCTGGAAGCTGTGTGAAGGAAAAAGGTTCACAAGCAAGTACTAACCCTAAAGGCACTATAATGTCTACTTTTCATGATAGAAAAGAAAAATATGACTGGATCATTGACAGTGGATGCTCAAATCATATGACAGGTTATAAGAGTAAGTTTGTTAAACTTGAAAAATATTATGGTGGAGTAGTTAGGTTTGGTGGTGATGAAGCTGCTAAGATTTGTGGAAAAGGTTCAGTCAGTTTTGATGGAAAGCATAATATTGATGATGTTCTTTATTTCAAAGGTTTAAAGCATAATCTCTTGAGTGTTGGACAGATGTGTAGCAAGGGTTACAATCTTATGTTTCAGGATGATGGCTATGTGATTAGAAAAAGGTCTAGAACAGTGATTGCTACTAGAAAAAGGATAGGTGGAAATGTTTATCATCTCAAAGGTGGTGTTAGTTATTGCCTTATGACTCAAATTAGTTAGAGTTGGCTATGGCATAGGAGATTGTGTCACATCAATTTTGATAGCCTGGTAAGGATAAGTTTAGTTCAAGCTGTGAGAGATCTACCAAAAATTACAAAGCCCATATATGCCATCTATAAGGAATGTTAGATTGGAAAGAAAACAATAAGAAGCTTCAAAGTCAAGGATCAGTCATCTACCAAACTGTTGGAATTGTTACATATAGATCTTTGTGGTCCTACTAGAGTAAGGATTTTTCAAGGTGACAGGTATTTTATGTTATTTATTGATGATTTCTCTAGAATGACATGTGTCACTTTTCTTAAAGAAAAATCAAAAGCCCTAGATAAGTTTAAAGCCTTTTAAAGCAATGGTTGAAAATGAAATGGATATGAAGATCAAATGCTTGAGTTTTGATAGAGGTGGAGAATTTACTTCTAATTATTTTAACATGTTTTGTGAGAATCATGGGATAAAGAGGCATTTATCTACCCCTAGGACTCCTCAGCAGAATGTAGTGGTTGAAAGAAAGAATAGGACTGTTCAAGAAGCTGCAAGAACAATGATCAAAGAAGCAGACCTACCAGAAGTTTACTGGAGAGAAGTAATTCATACTACTATCTACATATAGAATAGAGTACAAGTAAAAGCAAATGACACAAAGACTCCCTATGAGTTGTGGTATGGAAGGATTCCTATTGTTCAATATTTCAAAGTTTTTGGAAGAAAATATTATTGTTACTAAATTATGTTCACACCTAATTTAGCAAGGCCTAAACATTAGTTATTTAGAGGGGGTACAAATGTTTTTTACTTATGTAGGATCATCTAGTCAATGTCTAATGTCTTGATAGAAGACAAGTGCAAAATTACTTATCAAAATAATGTAACAGCTCAATCTGAGTTGTTACATCATCCTAGTATGGGAAATTATTTATGGACAAGAAAAAAGATATTCAAAGAATGAAGAGAATTGATGGATTTCATGTTTCAGTTGTTGATTATTCATTATGCTTCAATGCAAAAATAAAGGTATTTATAAACTACCATTTCATCATCATGTTTTAAACATGTGCTTTAAAGCATATTCAATTGTTTTATGCTATGTATTTGATTCAGAAAGTAAAACATACATAAATCATTGCATAAAGTAAAATAACTAATTATATTCAAAAGAGTGTTTAAATATGTCCCACACAAGTTGTGGGAATGACTAAACTGAGCCAATGCAACAAAGCATGCAAGCTATACATCTGAAGATAAAGTAAAGAAAAAGAACATATAAAGAGAGTGCTATCCATCATTGCCTTGAAGAGTTGGTGTCGATCCTCCTATCTACAGCTTGATCTTCATGTTTTGAGCTTCCTGCTCCTGATCAGAATGATGAACCTGTAATATTTGAAAGGTTTAGTTAGAGCTCCAAATATACAAACTCATCATATGCCTTATCAATAGATATATATAAAATTGCAATAATGATCCTACAATTGGATCATTATTAGACATATGCAAAGATCAAACTATCAGATGAAAGCTAAATCATCATGAGAAAGAGCTTTTAACTTTCAAAGGTATGTTTTTATGCTAACTTGTTTGTTCACTGTGCAGGTATAGGAGAAGTCATGTCGCTGATTCATTTTTATGAAATAAGCATGTGAAGAAAATGGACTCCCATAAGGGTTGAGCCCAACATGCTCAAAGTAATGACATTAATGCAGAGATATTCAATAGACCAAACATCATGGTGTTTCATTACATTCATGTTGCTGCTATATCAGATGTATCAAGTGCAAGAGAAGGGGACATTCATTGTAAGATATACATTCATATGCCTTATGCATAGAAGGTACAGTTGCCAAGGTCATGGAGTAGCAAAAACATATACCATGTTTGCCACAACCACAGTATAATCAAATGAACAAGGTACAATTAACTCAAATGCCATGTGGAACAATATATAAGGTATAGTCAAGGCATATGGAACAACAATAACAAATTAAGATCAAAGTACATGTGCCATATGAATGCCATAAAAAGGAGATACCATTCATATATACAAAAGGTACAATCAAAGGAAATGGGACACATTCTTATTAATTTTTTCCTTTATCATCAGACATGATGCTACAGTTACATCACAGAGTAACTGAGTTTTGGAACAACATATACAAGGTACAGTTGATACTTCTCAATCTCTTTCTGTTGTCTTCGTTAAATGAATAAATGCATACATAGCCAACATAAGGTACAGTATGAAGAACAAAAGATCAATAGATGATAGAGCAGCATAACACATTAGAAGGAATCCTTATCTCATCAATGAACAAGTATAGACAATATGATCATACATAGTCAGGGATATGCCACATAAATGGAACAACTATACCATAAAACAACATGTGGGACAGTCAACTCAAATGCCATATGAGATAATCAAAAGGAATAGAAGATAGAATATATAGAAGGATGCAATGTCTAAAGAGTAGTTGTTGGCTACAGGTACAAGGAACAATGTGATTACATCATGAGGATGCCCATGCCTTCTATATATTGTACAAGTCATATCTCATCAATGAAAAGTGCAACAAACTTTACTACAGCATAGGCATGATCATGGAACAAGAAGTCATGATCAAATACAATAAAAATATAAAGAAGATAAAGGAACAACAAAGACACATGATGCCTAAATGGAGCAGTAAGAAGGAGAGAAAGACTATTGTCTTTTAAAAGGTTAGCTGTCATCAAAGGCCACTAAATATGCAAGATAAGAAGACAATGCAGTTTACAACTAGGGTTTCATACATGATAAAAGAGAACAGTAGATGCTATAGTCAAAGTTTTTATAGATAGTCTTTTTATGAAAACAAAAGGATGGTGAAGTGTTGAAAGGAGGAACAGAGAGTACATTCTTGTAGTAAAGAGGAGTAGAAATGGAGTTTTGTTCACAAACCCTATTAGGGTTTTTTTACCAAAATCATCACCTCTTACAAGAAAGTACAAAGAAGGCACAAAAACAAAATAATTAGTTTCTTTCCTTATCTCTTTTTCTTCTATAGAGAGTTCATTTTTTGCAATAAGTAGAAGAAGAGGATGGAGTTCTTTAACTTACAAACCCTAAGAAAATATACAGATGAGTAAGAGTTTTTTCCATGTTTACAGTGATCCATGTTTCTTTTCAATAGCCATGGTGGATTCTAAAAGAACCAGAGTATTGTTTTACCATTTTTGTTCCATTTTATAAACTTGTCAAAACTCTCACAATATTTATACATGGAGGTTGAAGCATAGAAAGGAGAAAGGAACAGTGCAGAGAGTGAATAAAGAAACCAGTACAAAGAAGCCCTCATTCTTCCTTTTTCCATTTTTTGAAAAAGAGTGAAAAGAGGAGAATATACAGAGACAAATGAGAAATACATATGTCATCGTTAGAGTAACAGAGAACCAGAAAGGAACAACTAAATGGAGTAGCAAACACTTTCTTTTTACTTTTTTCTTTGCATAAAAAAATAATAAGTATGCAGGAGAGACTTACCTGAACAATGTGGCTTTGAAATGGAGGAGAAAATAACTATTAAAGCCTTCAAAATGACTCTGGAATAGTAGTCAAACCCTAGAAACATCCTTGCATTGCGGTGGCTCAAGAGGAGCAACAAAGAATTACCAAATGAGAATGAAAAGTTTAGGGTTTCAAAACCCTCTTTTGATCAAATGCTTGACTGAGTTCTTTTCTTTTTTTTACTTCTCTTTTAAAAAATAATCATTGTTATCCATATTTCTGCCATGGTCAAGACTTCACAAAGTCTTTTGACCTAATGATGCCACAGGGGCCCATGAGGGTTTTATCCCTTCCTTTTGATTTTTTACAAGTCAAACATATATGATGATGAAAGGATAAGACTTTATGCCTTATAATGTGATATATCTGCATGGAGTGACAAGGTGCTTTTATGTTGAAGGAAATAGTGCATGGTGAGATGATATTTTTGGATGGAGTGATAAGGTGCCTTAGATGTAAAAGAAATGATGCAAGGAAGGGGAGTCATAAGGTGTGTTTTAAAATATATGATGCATCATGCATAGAAGGGCTTCAAGGTTAAAAAATGCATGTAATTAATGCAAATACATGATGTATTTTTGCATGGTGAGATTACCATAGTGCATGGGAGACATAAGGGAGTAAAATGAGGATATTTGTTATCTTTTGCATGCATGGAGGTTTGTTTAAATTTGGCATCATCATTGGATGCATTAATGTAATTGTACAAATCCAAAGGGAGATATAAGGAGTTATTATTTAATTTAAATCTTTTTGAAGATAAATACATCCATTTTTGCATGACCTTGCAACTTAAAACAATGTAAACAAATAATAAAGTAATATAATTATAAATTACTTTATTATTTTGTCACAAAGTTGTAAAGTCAAAAATAGAACAAATTTGTAACACATAGTAAAGTAAATCATTCTGATTACTTTATTCCTTGCCCACATTGTTTTCTCATCCCAAAATCATGCAAATCTAAAGGATAGATTTTTCTGAGATTCATTGTGAGTTAGAGTTACAGTTTTCCATAAAATTAGGTGTATTACCACACTTTAAATTACAATTTTAGTGCTTTCAGTAGGTCTTTTCAACCCTTTTCCTACCAAGTTATTCACCCATTTAAAAAATTTCAAGGGAACTAGCCCATAATCTGGAGGTTCAAGCTCACCATAGGTCACCCATAGCCTAAGTTTGATCCCATGTTACACAGGATTGCTGAGCTTCACAACTTTGTATAATGGGTACAATCCTGCTCATTAATAGTTATATCATAAGAGATAAAGAACTAGGAAAGTTTGATGCAAGGTATGATGAAAGTATTTTCCTTGGGTATTCTACTAAGAGCAAAGCTTACCGTGCTATAACAAAAGGCTAAGAAAGATTGTTAAGAGTGCAAATGTCAAGGTTGATGAAGACATACAGAAGATTTTAGAAGTTAATGGATATGTATCAAACTCATATGAGTCCTCTTTCAGAGAAGAAGAAAATGTTGTTGAAAAGGAAGTACAGACTAGAGAAGAGGAAGAAACTAGAGAAAAAGAAGTTCCTGGGTTAGAGAACAAGAAGCTCTGGAAAGAATCCCTAAAACTCCCAAGTATGTGCAGAGGCATCACACTGAAGACCATATCATTGGTGATAAGAGAAAAGGTGTATTAACAAGAAGCAGAGCTGCTGAAGAACAGGTTAATCTATGTTTACTCTCTAAAGTTGAACCTAAAATAGTGATGCATTCAAGTACAAAGCATATTTCAATCAGGTATCATTTTCTGAGAGAGAAGGTTGCAGAGAATGAGGTAAAACTTAAGTATGGGTCTACAAAGGATCGATATGCTAACATTTTTACTAAGGCTCTTCCTAAGGACACATTTGAGTATCTTCAGGAAAAGCTAGGGGTTATTGCCCCTCCTTAAAACTAAATGCGTAAGGAGATGCATCAGTCTAATGGATTTCAAGATTCACTCTTTTCTAGACTAATTTTGGAAGCTACCTCTCAGGGGGAGCAGGTAGTGGTTATGATGATTATTGCAATTAGGAGGAGTATTTAGAATAGTAGTGAGCAGCACAAGTATGTGTAGTATCTTAAAAAGAGTGAGAGAGCTAGAATATGATATATCACCCTTTGCCATTAATGTTAAAGGGAGAGAGAGTTCATGTGAAAAACAAAGGGGAGAGAGTTGTTGAAGGCACAAGAAAACTGAGAGGGGGGTGAATTAGTTGTATCAAAAACTTCAAACCCTTGTAAACATAATCACATCCACATCAGTTCACTTAAACCCTTAATCTTTTATGAATTTTAAACATGAAAAGCAAATAACAAAAACTTAAACACATCAACACCATACACAAGAAAACACCAGATTTTTATATGGAAAACCCTAAAAGGAAAAAATCACGATGAGGATTAGCTCACAATATAATGTAGTAACAATACTAAATTACAAAGGCTCATTACCATAGAGAGAATGCTCACTGTAGGGGACTCACTATCTAAGTGGACTCACTGCCCACTGAGAAAGAAAGAAAGAAGAGAAGAATGGCTCACTACCATTATTTGTACTGATATAATTGCATCTAATCTATCCATGAAGTTCAGTTCCAATGAAGCTCAATATACACATCAACATACACAACACCTTTGTAGCATCACCAAAAATTGTAGACACCTTCTGCTCACTACATCTAGTAGCCTAACACATGAAATCCCTTGCTACCCTAATCAAATTCACATCACAACATCATATCCCCCATTCACACACACAAACTCTTGACACTTATTTATACCATCATTACCCTTGAAACAATCTTCAAGTTTGTTAGCACAATCTTCAATCCTTGAAACAATCTCCAAGGTCAGAAAACACACAATCTTTGAATTAGGTCTGGACCTAAACATTCCATGACACAAGGGAATGAAGGGAAACCAATCTATGCCTTAGCTTGGACCTGTTGATGATGATTATTAGTCATTACAACATGAATAAAAGTTTACACAACAAACCTTTATTATCTTGAAAAGTACGATCAATTCAAGATGAATTGATGACTCCAAGTCTCTGTGGATCAAGTCATGATTGTCTGATTTTACTCTGAGGTTGATGTGATATGATGTTTTCCATCAGGGGCCTTACGTATTCTTTTAAGATGATTTGTATCCTGATATGCTCTATTTTCACCTGTGCTCTATAAATTCTCAACAAATGAGGTTAAATCTTATTGTATTTAACCAAATCATGCAAATATATTATGTATATTTATTTTAATATCCAATATGATCAATATTATTTGCAATGACCTTGATGATTCCTGATTAGTTCTTCTACAACTATCTCAATTTGCTTGAAACTAAACTAATCTTTACTTAATCTTACTTCTGCATTATGAATTTACATAAATATTGTGCCTATAAGCTGATATTTCCATGATTGTTACCATTATTTGTAATTCTTTGCATGATATTTTCAATTCTACATGCATTTAGCTCAAATATGCTAATGATTTTCATATGTCTATAGGTATCTGCATATTTTATGTTCTACTTTTCATTTATCTATATATTGCAGTTAGGATGATGGTGATTCAATGAAATGAAAATGAGAAAATAGAGTTTAGAGAATGAGATTCCCAAAATTACTTAACTAAGACCACAGATCCACATACATGTTCCAATACAATAATGAAGAGAAGTAAACTAAATCATACTTCACTAGGACAATCCACAAATCTGCATGATCTAGTGTAAATCTTCAAAGGAAAAGTTGACAACAATATGGAATAAAATGAAAGCACTTCTATTGAACGCAACATTTCACCATTACATATCCGTAAATCAACTAGAAGATTACATAAAGTTTACAATTAGGATGCAACCTATAGCTTCATCTCCATCTGGTATGCTTTAGAACAGGTACATTTACAAATGGTCTAGAGAAAAAACCTTGTGAGATAATTCACCAAGTTGTAGAACATCACAACAGGTGCTCAAAATTGAAACAATTTAGCCTCCCATAATTTCAACAATTCAATCTCCATTAGTCTTAGTAATCTGATCTCCTATCAGCTCTATAATAATTTGACCTCTTGGCCAGATATGAAAATAATTGGCTCCTCTTTTTACTAGATATGAAATGATTGACCTCCTTTACAAATGACAAGTCATGGCTCTTTTATAGAATAAAGGCCAGAAAATGGTTACATGGATCCAATGATCATGATCTACTCATGATAATCAATGGTTTAGATTGGTGGCATGTGATTGCCAGTTGGTAAGTAATATTCTATCCTCCTTGACCTAGTTCATGCTTCAGCTAACAGATAGCACATTCAATGGCGCTCCCCTAGTTTTGATTCATGTTGTCCTTGTCTACAACTTTATCCATTTGAGTTTTCCTCTACAGCATCCATATTTCTTCGTGTTAATCTACAATTACAAACATATATAAATTAAACATTTGTACTTGATAATCTTGCAAGAATTTATGCATATCATTAAATGTGGGAGGAGACTTGGGATATGAATATCCAGATATGACTTATCGAATTCAGGATATACTTCTAAGATATGGGTATATCCATGTGGATATGTCCATATGATGTCAACATGGGGGTCAAGTCAACCTTTGTTTGTCCAAAGATTTGTCATCAGGTTCCACATGTGTTCTCAAGTATGTTAGGATATGCATATGGACACATGTCACCATCTCACAGTAGTGCAGAGAATCTTTCCAGCTGGGAAGATCATCTAGCGAGGATGTGATACCATCTGATCTCAAACCTAGATATTGAGTTAAGATCTAGATGATAGTTAATATCCGGATGACGTAAGTGAGTTTAGCATTTTTATAAGGTTAGGATGACGTGATGTCATCTAGATCAGGATGTTAGAATAAGATCAAGATATTGCAAAGTTAATATCCATGTGATTTAATAACTAGATGATGTCAGCATGTTCATGGCTCTTTATAAAATCAAGATGGCGTGACGTCATCAGGACATGGAGGTTATAGCCTCTAAGAACTGACCAAATGTCACCATCTTGTGGTAGTGTGGAAAATCTTTCTGGTTGGGAAGATCCTCCCGTGAGGATGTGCTACTGTCTTATCTTCAATACTTGTGGGCCCACTATTTCATTTAATTCTTCAACACCCAACATCATTCTAGTTATTCAAAGGGAATATTGAAGTTATGGATATTAACTTTACTTTCTTCATGAGGTTGGGATGACATGATGTCACCAAGATATGGACATTTTTCAGAGGTTCGGATATCAAGTTAAGATCTGGGATGTTAACTAATATCCTGCATATGATGTTTAATGCCTAAAGTACTTTTAAATTTGACATCTGGACATTAGCGGGGGTCATAATATTAAGTTAATATGTAGATGAAATACAATGTGAATATCTAGTTAACCAGTTAACCAAACTTTGACTGAATGTAACTTCTTCATTTTAAGGAATTCCGCGGTGCTTCAAAAAGAAAACTTGCTTAGATTTTCATTCTCTATCATTTTGTAAGGCTTGTGTTAAAAATTTACACTTTGGAATTTTGATCCTAAATTAGAGATCTGGATATGCCTGAGACTAGACATATGCATATTGACCAATGTTGCTTTTACCATACTGCCCATAACAAAAGAGAAAGCAAAACAAGCCAAGCCAAGCAAAAAGAGTTGGGTCCTTGTTTTGTTGAGGCAAAATGGGTATGTTGTGTAACCACACAACTTGCCACCAAAGAAAACAACCAAAATTCAAATAATTCAAGAGATGAAGACAAATTAACACATAATTCTCTAACTCTTATAAAAAATGAGCATCCTAACCTTTCTGAATGATATCATGTTCATCAATATAACAATATGTAAAGAGTCAAGTGTGTGCATGTAGTTCATATCCTTCATCTTGCAAATAGGTTGAATACACTAGTGACAGGTGTTAAGCTACACAGTTGGATTTAACCCTCATAGCCAATCTAGATAGAGCCTTGCTGCCAGTAGGCATCCATAGCCCCAACAAGGTTATCATTGCAATTCTCCCAAGTAGAGCCCCACTACTAGTCATGCATCTATAGCCCCAGTAGAGTTACTTGGATAGCCTAATTATCTTTTTTTTTACTATTCAATATATTTCTCTTGTATCAGTACTCATAAGATATGATCATGTAAGCACATTATGTAAGGTGTGAGCATGTGTTGTTTATGTTGAGAATTACAATGGTAGTAAGAGCAAACCTTAGGATTTTTCACTTAACACTACACTAGCATGTTCAACAAATCCAAGGTTGTTAGGTGTATTCTATGAGGATCTCCTTGAACAAGAAAAGTTATCATTGACGAATAGGATATCACAGACCTAATCAGAGGTACTTACACTGACATGAGACACAACCTATGTAAGAATTTGTATTCATTTCTTGAATTCTAACAATTTCACTAGACTTCCAAAGTGGAAAGGTGTACAATCTTGCCTATCCAAACCACGGACTCAACAACACACAACAAAGCAAAGACATAAAGCAAATTGTACAAGCAACTATACAAAAGGGAAACAAAAGTAAACAAAGCGGGACATAAAGGAAAGAAGCAAAAAGAACAACTACCCTATCAGACTATATGCATGACACTACAAGGTAAACAAAACCTAGGGTTAGGCCCTCAAACACATGTATTCACATACTTCCTCAAATTATGCAAGAGTATCATGGCACTAGTCGGGGTTCTAATCCTAGCAAACTCATCTTTGTATTCTAAAAAATATTCTTTTATTCTAAAATTCACTATATTTAACAGAACAAACCTTAATGATCATTATTTGAGGAAGTTCATTATATCCATGACTGATCCATAAACATGTTTTATCCCCTGAATTTCCATAATCAAAATAATAATCAACATCATTCATTTCCATAATCAAAATAATAATCAACATCATTCATTGGGGAAAGGAAAAATACAACTTGATTCATTTCTTGTTCTCCTGGACATGCTTGTTTGTTGCTAGCTAATCTTCCATTTAGTGACTTTATATCTTGTCTCACTTCATCTTGAAGGATGTATGACTTCTGATCAATTACTTCTTCATCTTTATCCAACTCCAGTTCTTCATTTTGAAGGTTCAATAGAATCTTCAAATTCATGAAACACCTCAACATTTTTTTGAGTTCACTGCACATCAGCACTTATGTGAGTATCCTCATCATCACAATCTGATATGCATAAATCTATCATCTCTAAATCATTTAACTGTAAAGGTGAAACAACATTTGATAGATAAGAATACTTCCCTATTTCATTTTCAAAATGGTGTTGGATTGATATCTGATCATGCACAAGCATTACATAGCTTTCTGTATCTTCCATTTTCATGAATTTCTCTTCAAATAGTTCACTTCTAACATCCAGTAGAGTGGTTGGTTCCATTTTCTTGCAACAATCTTGGATTTGGTCATTCAATTTAAAGAAATTGACGAATAAATCAGTATTCACTTTCTTCTCTATGTCTCCTTGAGTTGTTATAGTAGGAACTTCTTCAGTGACTATGCATTTTAATTCTTTCATCACCTGTTTACACTTCTTTGTCCACTCATCATTATCAAAACTATTAGGATTAGATCCAGAGGCATTATCCTAACAAGTATTTCTTAATAATTCAATATATTTATCAAGTGTATCATGATACTCTAATCCTCTAGATTTATTGTCTGATGACGTAAAACAAGTACTTTCTTCTCTACAATTTTCAAAAGATTCATACATGTACTTTGTCTCATCCATATTAGTACTTCAACAAGGAAGTAGAGAACTATCAATCTCACCATATAGTGATTCATCAAATGGTTCTTTGTTATCTTCATCTTCCAAAACTGATTCAACCAAGACCTTTTCAGGACATCTCCCAACCTTTGAAGTTGTATCTTCTTGTTGCTCCAGAATTCCTTCATCCTCCTACCAAACTTCAAACCTGTACACATCTGAGAAAGGGATTAGTCCTTTTAAATATAAATCTAACCTTGTGAGGAAAGTCAAACAACTAACTTCATCGTGCTTTGTAGAAATGTGTATCCTACATCTTCTGGATAAACCAAAGTTAGATAAACTTTAAGGATAAAGCTTCCTATTTAATGTTCCTTGGAAGGAAGGAATATTAACTTGAAAGTTATCTTCCTCATATGATCTTTGAGATAATATTCTATGAAATGGAGGGATACTAAGGTTAGGATCTTCACACAAATCCATTGAAAGTGAGACATTATGTCCAATTTTTAGAATTTTGAAATTTGATGGGATCCAACATATCTCAGAATAAAAATGTGAAAGCTCAGGAAATCAGGTTAATCTTTGAAGTTTGAGCTGAATCTTCACAAAGATAAGGATAACTCCTTCATAGGAATAAATATTTATGATTAGATATCTCAAATGATGAAGACATTTTAGGAACTATTTGTAGGGAATGCAAACCTTTGGTTCAAATTCTAAAATACAGACAATTGTCTGCAAATGTCAGGGTAAATATCCTCAAGGAAGTGATATTTATGATCAGAAACTTCAAATTCTCCAATATTAGTAGGATCTTTGCACAAACACTAGAGTTTTGGGATAAAGTTTTGAATTTTGAAATGATTCTTTATAGGAAGGCAGAAAAACACTTCCCGATGATAAACTGTCTGAAATAACAAGTGATCGGGCCCTCCTTCTAGTGCTAATTATGTTGATTGTGTTAGAAGTGAGAGGCATCTAGATCAATTGCAAGGTTTAAAGCAGGTTGTTATACAAAGGCAAGTGATATCACGTCAATAGGAAAGAATTTCTTTACTGAGCAACAGCTCAACCCTCCTTCTAGCACCAATTCTATTGATGATGATTGTTAGTCATTACAACATGAATAAAAGTTTACACAACAAATCTTTATTATCTTAAAAAGTAGGATCAATTCAAGATGAATTGATGACTCCAAGTCTCCATGGATCAGGTCATGATCGTTTGATGTTACTCAGAGGTTAATGTGATATGGTGTTTTCCATTAGGGGCCTTATGTACTCTTTTAAGATGATTTCTATCTTGATATGCTTTGTTTTCACCCGTGCTCTATAAATTCTCAACAAATGAGGTTAAATCTTATTGTATTTAACCAAATCATGCAAATATTTATGTATATTTATGTTAATCTCCAATCTGATCAGTATTATTTACAATGACCTTGATGATTCCTAATTAGTTCTCCTACAACTATCTCAATTTTCTTGAAACTAAACTAATCTTTACTTAATATTACCTCTACACTATGAATTTATGTAAATATTGTGCCTATAAGTTGATATTTCCATTATTCTTAACATTATTTGTAATTCTTTGCATGATATTTTCAATTCTACATGCATTTACCTCAAATATACTAATGATTTTCATATGTCTATGGGTATCTGCATATTTTATGTTCTACTTTTCATTTATCTATATATTGTAGTTAGGATGATGGTGATTCAATGAAATGAAAATGAGAAAATAGAGTTTAGAGAATGAGATTCCCAAAATTACTTAATTGAGACCACTGATCCACATACATGTTTCGATATAGTAATGAAGAGAAGTAAACTAAATCATACTCCACCAAGACAGTCCACAAATCTGCATGATCCAGTGCAAATCTTTAAAGGAAAAGTTGACAACAATATGCAATAAAATGAAAGTACTTCTATTGAACGCAACATTTCACCATTACATATCTAGAAATCAACTAGAAGATTAAGTAAAGTTTATAATCAGGATTTAATATGTAGCTTCATCTCCATCCTGTATGCTTTAGAACAAGAACATTTACAAATGGTTTAGAGAAAGAACCTTGTGATAGAATTTACCAAGTTGCAAAACATCACAACAGGCACTCAGAATTGAAACAATTCATCCTCCCATAATTTCAACAATTTAGTCTCCATTAGTCTCAGTAATCTGATCTCCTATCAGGTCTATAACAATTTGACCTCTTGGCCAGAGATGAAAATGATTGACCTTCTTTGCAAATGACAAGTCATGGCTCTTTATAGAATAAAGGCCAAAAAATGGTTACATGGATCCATTGATCAGGATCTACTCATGATAATCAATGGGTCAGATTGGTGGCATGTGATTTCCGTTTGGCAATTATATAGCTGGCAAAGAATATTCTAGCCTCTTTGACCTAGTTCACTCTTCAGCTAACATATAGCACATTCAATGGTGATCCCATGGTTTCAAGTCATGTTGTCCTTTTCTGCAACTTTATCTATTTTACCTTTCCTCTGCAACATCCAGTTTTCTTCATGTTAATCTATAATTACAAACATATAGAAATTAAACATTTGTACTTGATAATCGTATATGAATTTATGCATATCATTAAATGTGGGAGGAGATTCAGGATATCAATATCCAGATATGACTTATTGAGTTCACGATATACTTTTAGGATATGGGTATATCCATGTGGATATGTCCATATGACATCAACATGGGGGTTAGGTCAACCTTTGTTTGATCAAAGATTTGTCATCGGGTTCCACATGTGTTCCCAAGTATGTCAAGATATGCATATGGACCCATGTCACCATCTCATAGTAGCATAGAGAATCTTTCTATCTGGGAAGATCGTCCAGCAAGGATGCGCTATCATCCAATCTCAAACCTGGATATTGAGTTAAGATCCAAATGATAGTTAATATCCAGATGACATAAGTGATTTTAGCATTCTTTGTAAGGTTAGGATGACATGACATCATCTAGATCAGGGTGTTAGAATAAGATCAAGATATTGCAAAGTTAATATCTAGGTGCTTTAATATCTGGATGATGTCAGCATATTCAGGGTTCTTTATAAAATCAAGATGATGTGACATCATCAGGACATGGAGTTTATAGCCTCTAAGAACTAACCACATGTCACCATCTCTTGGTAGCACAAAGAATCTTTCCAGCTGGGAAGATCCTCCCACGAGGATGCGCTACCATCCAATCTTTAATACTTGCAAGCCCACTGTTTCATTTAATCCTTCAACACCTGGCATCATTCTATTTGTTTAGAGGGAATATCAAAGTTATGGATATTAACTTTACTTTCTTCATGAGGTTGGGATGACATGACGTCATCGGGACATGGACATTTTTAGAGGTTAGGATATCAAGTTAAGATCCAAGATCTTAACTAATATCCTGCATATGACATTTAACCCCCTAGGTACTTTTAAATTTGACGTATGGACATTAGCAGGGGTCAGGATATTAAGTTAACATGTGGATGACATACAATGTGAATATCTAGTTGACTAGTTTTCCATATTTTTAGTCTCTATCATTTGGAAGGGTTTGTGTGAAAAATTCATGCTTTGGAATTTTGATCCTGAATTAGAGATCTAGATATGCCTGAGACTAGACGTATGCATACTGATTGATGTTGTTTTGACCATACTACCCAAACAAAAGGGAAAGAAAAACAAGCCAAGCCAAGCAAAAAGAGTTGGGTCCTTATTTTTCTGAGGAAAAATGGGGTGTGTTGTGTAACCACACAACATGACCCAAATCTATCCAGGCATGCTACAAGACATACATAATCACCAAGTCAACTCTACAAACATTCAAGGTTGACCAAACACTGTCAACATAAGGAATCCTTAATCACATGTTTTCATAATCACAACCATAACTTGTGGACCTTACATAGGGCTTAAACACAATCTAGAAACATCCATGAACATCTTGAAGTCACTAGGAAATGAATAAATTCAGCTAAAACAACTTTCAGCTAAACACAACACTGTCAAACTCTGCCACACAATAGATTGCTTTTTGGAGCACCAAATCACAAACCTTTTGGATGGAAGATAGTTAAGATCCTTATGAACACATATCCAGAACCACAACATCTAAAACCTATCTTTGGAGGAATTTAGAGAAAAATACTTTCTCCCAGACACCTCTGCATAACTCAGAAACACTATCAAATATTGTTCTCAAAATGGTGAACATGACTTTCATTGTATAGCAATCTAGAGCACCAAATTCTAGATTCAGCATCTTCAAACACTTCCTGACAACATATCTAAACCTCACACTTAGATCTCCAACACATAAGAAATCTGGAGCAAAACCTTGAATAGTATTCTGTAAGCTGGAAGACTCTTCAACACACTATTTCTAGTATTAATCATTTTTTCTCAAAAGCACTTGGAAACTTAGCAACATGAACAATCTACTAATATCATCAGCATCTCTACAAGGCTTTCAAATCACTTTAACAACAACTTAATCAAATGACAATATCAACATCACAAGACATAGTTGACACCAATAACAACACAAACATGTTGACATCAATGAAAACACTGATTAGCACATACTTACAACAATCTCCCCCTTTATCATTGATGGTAACATATGATGTGAAAACCATCAAGACACAAATCTACACTACTCACACTCTCCCCCTTTCTTTTACACATCATTCTCTCTTTCTCTCCCTTTGTTTTTCACATGAACATCAAGACACAACTCTGCACTACTCACACTCTACCCCTTTCTTTTACACATCTTTCTCTCTTTCTCTCCCTTTGTTTTTCACATGAACTCTCTCCCCCTATTACATCAATGGAAAAGGGTGACACATCTTTTTTAGGCACTCTCCTCCTAAATGAGATACTACACATACTTGCACTGTTCTCAAATGCTCTGCTACAACTTTTCTTTTGCTTCTCTAAATACTCCCCCTATCTGTAAAAAACCTCATGACCACCACCTGCTCCCACTGAGAGGTAGCTTCCAACATCAGTCTAGAAAAGAATGAATCTTTCAACATACTAGATTGATGCATTTCCTTATGCATCTAGTTCAAAGGAGGGGGAATAACCCTAACTTCTCCTAGAGATACTCAAATGTATCCTTAGGAAGATCCTTAGTGAATATGTTAGCAACCTAAACCTTTGTAGGTACATACTCAAGATTCACTTCATTCTTTGTAACCTTCTCTCTCAAAAAGTGATACCTAATTAAAATATGCTTTGTCATTGAATGCATCACCAGATTCTTTTAAATGTTAATAGCATTGGTATTATCATAGAAGATAGGAATTGGATCATCATACTCAACTTTGATATCATTTAAGGTTTGTCTCATCCATAACACCTGTGTACAATACAACGATGTTGCATTGTACTCTGCCTCTACAATAGATAAAGACATTGAATCCCACTTCTTTCTTAGCCAAGATACAATTCTACTTCCAAGAAAGAATGTACCACCACTTGTACTTTCCATGTCATCTACACATCTGGCCCAATTTGCATCTATGTAGGCACTTAGGGTAAAGTCATTGTTCTTAGGATACCATAAACCATGATCTAGAGTGCCCTTCAAATACCTAAATATCCTCTTCACTACCATGACATGTGACTCTCTAAGATCTTCTTGAAATCTTGCCACAAGATAGACTACATGCATGGTATCTAGTCTGGTAGCAGTTAGGTATAGCATTCCTCCAATCATTGATCTATATTTGTTCTGATCAACCTTAGAGGATTCATCATACTTTCTCAACTTGTAGCCAGTTGTCATGGGGGTATAAACTGGTTTAGAATCTTACATTCCAAACTTCTTTAATAGTTCCTTAACATACTTTGATTATGAAATGAAAATGCCCTTATCTGTCTAATTGATTTGTAGCCCAAGGAAGAAGTTCATCTCTCCACATATTGACATCTCAAATTCTTTTTGCATTTCATTTGCAAAGTCCTTACACATACCTTCATTTCCACCAAAAAATATGTCATCCACATAGACCTTAACAATCAAGATTTGATCCTTATTTTCCTCAATGTACATATTACTGTCTGTAGACCCTTTACTGAATCCCTGCTACAACAAATTCTTGTTTAGCCTTGCATACCAAGCTCTAGGAGCTTGCTTCAATCCATACAATGCCTTCTTCAATTTGCTTACTATATGTGGTTTGTCTAAAAACTAAAATCCATCTAGTTGCTTTATGTATACTTCCTCTTACAACTCACCATTCAAAATAGTAGACTTCACATTCATTTGATATACTTTGAAATCCTTATGTGTTGCATAAGCCAGAAACAACCTAATAGCCTCCATTCTTGCCACCGGGGCAAAAGTTTCCTCAAAGTCTATTCCTTCCACTTGTGATTACCCCTTACACACAAGTCTTGCCTTGTTCCTTACCACTTCTCCATTCTCATTCATTTTTTTCATGTATACCCACTTAGTTCCAATCACATTCATATTCTCTAGTCTTGGGACAAGTTCCCAAATCTGATTCTTCTCAATCTATATTAGTTCTTCTTCCATAGCCTTAATCTAGTACTCATCCTTGCAAGCCTCAACCACTATTTTAGGTTCAATTTTGGAAAGTAAACATAGATTTACCTATTCGTCAATAGCTCTGCTTCTTGTTAATACACCTTTGCTCTTATCTCCAATGATCTAATCTTCAGTGTGATGCCTCTGCACATATTTGGGGGTTTTAGGAACTCTTTTTGGAGCTTCTTCTTCTTTAACTTGTACTTCTCTTTCTAGAATTTCTTGAACTTCAACCTGTACTTCCTTCTCTTTGGTCTTTTCTTCTTCTCCACAAGAAGACTCATCTGATTCATATCCATTAATCTCTAAAAACTTCTATATATCTTCATCAACCTTAACATTAGCACTTTCAACAATATTTCTTAGCCTCTTATTATAGCACTAGTAAGGTTTTCTTTTGTTAGAGTATCCAAGGAAGATACCTTCATCACACCTTACATCAAACTTTCCTAGTTCTTCATCTCTTCTAATATAACATTTGCTTCCAAAAATGTTGAAATATTTAGCTATGGGAATCTTTCCATACCATAGCTCGTAGGGAGTCTTTGTGTCATTTTTGTTCACTTGTACTTTGTTTTGTATGTAGACAGTAGTATGAATTGCTTCTCTCCAGTAAAATTTCAGTAGGTTTGCTTCTTCTATCATTGTCCTTGTAGCCTCTTGAACTGTCTTGTTCTTTCTTCCAACCACTCCATTCTACTAAGGAGTTCTAGGAGCAAATAAATGCCTTTTTATCCCATGATTCTCACAAAACATGTTAAACTCATTAGAAATAAACTCTCCACATCTATTAGACCTTAAAAATTTGATCTTCATATCCATTTCATTTTCAACAATTGCTTTAAAGGCATTAAACTTATCTAGGGCTTCTAATTTTTCCTTAAGAAAAGTGACCCAAGTCATTATAGAGAAATCATCAATAAATAACATGAAATACATGTTGCCTTGATAACTTCTTACTATGTGTTGGTTAACATATTCGTCACCTAACTCTATATACTCACACCTAGACAAGTGACAAATGTAATCAATAGTTGAGCCCACTCTATTGCTATTTTACATAGGCTCTCTGCTTATTTAACAAGGTGCAGCTACCTTCTATAGATGTTCTGAGGAATGTAAACTTGAGGTTGCTTTTAACTAGAAAGCAAAATGAAGGCAAAGATTTTGACTGGAAAGTTGTAAAGGTGAATCTTTAATTCTAACACCAACACAAGAAGTTCACAGACTTCCAATCACAACAAAAAATTTTAGAACACTATACGTACAGATGAAATCACCACCTTGAGATAAAATATCGAGAGATAAAATTATTCAAACCAGTGAGAGAGAATCAATAACATCCAACCACCATAACATATGAACATCATTAACATCAGCAGAACAATATTCAACATAGGAAGAACATAATCTCAAATAATCACAGCACAAAGCCCATAATCACCTAAAACTCCACTATATTAACTATATTTCATATATCATAGAAGTCAGAAACAAAATATTGTTATCACCCTTCCTAGAGAAAAACCAAATTTTTTACCAAAAAGAAGAGTCCTAAGTTTGACTAGCCATTCAAAATATATAACTAAGCCAAACCATAACCATCCAGAAAAACCATAATGGCCTCTTGAAACAGTTGATTAAAGATTGTTTTTAAACAATAATAAAGGGGGCCCTCCAGAGCCAATAGTTTTTGAGAAAATAAAAGATAACTTGAAAATATAAAACACTAAGCTAATTCAAGATTTGCAAGTCCGCATCACCATCATCCACCTCGTCCATCTCTTTGTCTTCCCTTGACTATTTGCCTTCCTTATGGACACTTTACGCTACTTGAGGTAGTTGTGCTCATAACCTGGCTTTATATGTTCTATATTTGTTGATAACTAGTGTTAATACCATGCCAAGTGGAGATCTAGTCATGCTGATTCGGCACTTCTTCTTCATAATAGTCCTGTCAAGGTCAGTCACCTTTCGATGTATCTCCTTAATGACATTTTTGCAAGTGTTAATGTAGGCTGCCATTTTAGAAAGTTTGCCCAATGATTCCCCTATAATAGCATTGTAGTTTACTATATCTTCTTTCACCACCTTCTTGAAATTTTGTTTGATTACCTTGATGTCTAGTAGTTTTTCATCATCAGACCCGTTAGCTTCTATATCTAGAGAAACAAAGCCAAAGGCCCTTGTGATTCTCATCATCTCCTTATAATAAATTGTCACTGCCTTTCCTAGTTCTTCCGTTGCTGTGACCACACAAATCTTCCATTCCAATGCATCAACCCACACATCAATATCTAATTCTTTGGGATTAGCTCTAATCTCTTCATCCATTAGGATCCTAGGGTCCATGTTAGAAATCTCACATACTTCCTTGGAGAATATACTCAAAGCATGGTGGTCACTTCAGACTTTCTCAAATTCCACTATTAAAACTTCTCTCCTAGCATGAATAGAATCAAACAATTTCACTACTTCTTTAATAAATATAAGACCATCAAATATGATCTTTTCGGTCCATTGCTCCATAGCTTGCCTCAGAGACAAGGAAATTTTAATTTGTTGAAGTAGATTTGGGTCAAGAGTGGGAATCTTAACAGTAGAAGAAGTTCCAATGGAAGGGGTGACTATCTCAGAAATTGAATTGGTGAAGGAAGACAGAGAACTTACATGTGCTAACAACTTTGAATTTTCATCTTGCAAATCTTTCACTCTTTTGGAAATGTCACCCACTAAATAGTGCATGTGATATAGATCACCTTTAGTGGTTGATGGTCCCAGATCCACCTAGCTTACTCTAAAATTAGCCTCAATTATTTCATCTTCATTCTTCTCTACTAACTGGTCTGCAATTTCCAAGAATTGATTTCTCGAGGTGGTATCAGTCACCATCCTGGACATTCTTTTTGCACATTTAGGTTTTGGAACCATTTGCAACAGACTGGCAACAATATCAATACCATCATCGGGTGGAATAGTACATCTTTTCTTCTTTTGAACTACCTTCTTTAACCAGTTATGAGAAGAGACTGGTGCGTCAACAACATCGGTAGTCATCACCATTTGTGTAGGATGAAGATTTTGCAAAGACATCTCTTTTTGTTGTGGGGAATTAGGTGGACTAAGTAATGAATGCAATAAATTATATCCCAATTGTGAAAAGATAAAACAATCAGAATCACTTGCCTGATTGTGTGATAAGGGCACATGATCAACCTAGATGATAAGGCTGTTAGTCTGGTATTTCTTTTTGTCACTTGAACATCTTGTTCACAGGTAGTTTTCAGCTTGCCAAGCTCCTCAGGTGGACCTTCACCATCACTATTTGGTTGTGAACCAACTCTTTGCAAAGCTGGGTCCGAAATAGGTGTTCTTCTATGTGAGGTGGCAGTCTGGGACCTAGCTTGATTTTGAGAGGTTGTGTCTTTAGGTGTCGATGAGCCAGCACACTCTTTAGACTTTGCTTGCAACCACCTTTCATTTCTCCTTAAAACATGAAATGATAGTAACATGATATCTGTAACTTCCCTCTCCGACCAATCTAGCGGAGGCAAGGGGTCTCCAGACACTTTACTATACTCTTCACTCAGAAGATCTGAAAAATCATCAATCATAACTGGGACCTAAATATTCAGCTTGCAAGCACTAACCTAGTCAACAATCAACCTCATCAAGTTCCTTTTCTAAACCTCTCTTTCTTCAATACAGTCCTTCCATAAATCTTCAAGCTAAGGAATATGTAAATAAGAGCCCCCTCCATGCATATGTTCTTTTATAAAGTTCTTATTGTCAAATGTTGTACGAGGAGACAAACTATGAAGACTAAACTCAGACAACAATCTTTCCACATTCCGAGCACTTTCGTTATTCTTGCAGGAATAGAAGGACAAAGACACAAGAAATGAATACCCTTTCTTTTTCATCACTTGATACTTGACATTAACCACAGCTATCTAGCGACAAACCTCCAGTAAAACCAAATAGTCGGAGGGGTACTGAGGCAACTTTAATGGGGCATCTTCATAACCCCCAATCCTTAAATAAGAGAAGCAATCAAACTGAACATAGACACTACCAAATTTTGTGACCAATAAAAAGGCTTCTACAGAAAATCTCCTCTCTATTGAGCCATCAATTCTTTTAGCTAACATCATAGAAAATGCATCATTCACATGACATAAATCTTTTATACCTTCATTTCTATTGGAATAAGGTACCATTAACCTTGTAAATTCTAATATTGTATTTTATTCCATTTATTATTTGTTATTTCTAATTACCCATAAGGGAATGAGGTAGTCTCATTGACAGTTGTAATTTCAGAGTTACCAGCTGCAGCTATGGAGTGACATTTATGATTGGCAAATGTAAAAACTCATGGTAAATTGATGTAGAGTGGCACAAGGGAAGCAACACACAAAGGTTTACTCTATTGTCCTTTGCCCACTCACCCACTTCAACTAGCCTTCAACCAACCAACCAACCAAAGGCACATACAAGGCATATGAAGGATTTGATGTCCAGACTGTTGTCCAACCCCTAAGGCTTCTCCAACACCTTAAGATAGATCAACAAACACTTTCTATGCAGTTGGTTTGATCTCCAACTTCCCAAAACTCTTCAACCTATACCTTCACTAGTAAGGCTACTAGCCCTCCAAACTAGGTTTTCTCAACAAAACTTGACAAAATCCCAAAGGTCTAGGCAAACAAATGATGGAATTGAACACCCTTCAGGGGACCCTAACAAACCTCCAAATCTCCTGCTCCAACTCTACTCCAGCAATCCAGAACGCCTACTAGGTCTCTAGGCCTAATTGATCAATTTAGGCTAGGTTACAAAGCAAGTGCTCAAAATTGGGTGCATAGGTCAGAGGCAGGAATTTGGAATGCTTCTACCATGTCCCTACAACACAAATCCATCATTTATTTACTCACCCTAACAGGATTCTATCATCTACAACCTCAAATAGCATGAAATTGGCCAAATACAATGAAATACTTGACCTAGGGCATCACCTTAAAAATAGAAGACTGCATTTTCCGACAAAAATCTTTTGGAATCTTATAGTACATACCCCTAGCCTACATTTCACCAGTTTTTATGAATTTTCAAAGGTGGGAATGCATTCTAGGGCCGGATTTCTATGGCTGCCCTAGAAAACAGGGTTTCTAGACCTGTTTTGAAAGAAAAATCTATAACTTTTGATCCCGACCACTTCAGGACCTCAAACTAGTTGCATTGGAGCCTTGACTCCAAGAGATTTCAGAAAAATGTCATTTGCACACATGAAAAATCCACACAGTCCGTACATAGCGAGAAAAATAGGAAAATTTTCTGTTTTCTGTAGTTTCAAAGCCCCAAAACTCCGTACCAGACCTCCTCTGCCGTACAGGATTGAATTAAAATTGTTTTTCACCTATCCAAGTTGGTTTCTAACTTCCAAAAGCAGATTCAACTGCCCAAATTAAGTTTTGAACTGGCCAATGTGTCATTGGCAACATTGGCAACTTGTTACACTATGGAGTTTTTGCATTTTCAAGAGGATGACGATTAGGTTTGCTTGTCAAATGGAATCAAACCACCATCACACTCCTTAGACCATGCTAAAACACTAAGACAACTCAAACAAACTCAAAAAGCCAATATTAGACCTTCTAGGCCTAAGTGGTACAACTAGGTCCAAGTGGACTAAGAAGGATATGAGGTTTATAAAGTTACCCCAGACCTCTTGACCACACAAGAATAGACCTTCCAACATGGCTATGAAAAGCCTTATTACAAAACACATTAAACAAAAATCACAACCTTTCAAAAAAATGCAAACAAAGTGACTTTAGGAACCAAGGTGCTCCTAGGTGCCCTGCACCATAAATGGGGATAGGCATGCTCCCTTGAGGAATATACTATTTTTGGCATGTATGACAACTGTCATAATGTTTGGTGAGTGAATCTATAACAGCTGTAAGTTCTCATAAGATTCTGAGATTCTATGACGCATATGATGGATATGTTAGTTGTATATTTGTTATATTTAGTACAAGGTTCCTATCTTGGAAAGATACTCTTTTGTGGAATCTATGATGGTTATGACGCATCATAAGATGTTGTAAGAGGCTAGATTTAGTCTTGGGCCCCCAACCTTTGCATGGCTATTTTTGGACAAGTGTAAGATGCTTGTAAGATGGTAATTAATGTTTACAAGTTCGAGAATCTTAGGAGAGAGAAGGTGAACACCTAAGATGAGTTAGAAAATGTTTCTATAAGTATTTTCCATGTATTAGTTGCTGCAATATAGATTTTAGGTACTCGGGTACTACCAGAATGCTGTCTGATTGAAGACTGGTGGAGAGAGTTGAAGTGTTATTATATTGTAAATCATTTTTAGATTAATACAAACATTGGGCCTCTTTCCTGTGTGGATTTTTTTACCCAAAAGGGTTTTCTCCACGTAAAACATTGTGTTATGTGTTCATATTTCTGATTTTACATTTCTATGAAGCATAGTTTTGTTTTTGTGTTACATTCTACATTAACAACACATAGTTAAAGATTGCAGAAATTTATATTGAATTAGATTTCCATTGAAGTAGTGTTGCTTTCATTTTTAACATTTGGTATCAAAGCCTAGCCAACTTTTACTCTTGGGTGGTAGTGTGGAAGCTATAGCTATAGTGGGAGATTCGTTGTGTTTATTTTGCAGATTTCATGTTATTATTATGGTTGCATCCACCATTGCATCAACCTCTCAAATGGACATTGAGAAGTTCAATGGAACGGGGTATGAGTTGTGGAAGCTAAAAATGGAAGATTTGTTGGAAGAAAGAAACCAATGGTGGCTGTTCAAAAAGAGAAGAAACCTAATGATGTCTCTCAGGATGAGTGGGATAGACTGGATAAGAAGGCACGAGGAACCATTTGGTTGTGTCTTTCAGATTCTGTCCTGTTGAATGTTGCAAAGGAAGAGACTGCATACAAGTTGTGGAAATGGTTGGGTGAGATCTATCAAGCCAAGAGTATGGTAAATAAACTTTATTTAAAAAGAAAATTATTTTCCATGAAAATGCGAGAAGGTGAATTAGTTGCAGAGCATTTAAATTCTTTTAATTTGTTAGTGAGTCAACTTGATTCAGTAGATGTTGAGGTTAGTGAGGAAGATAAATGTATCTTACTTCTTTGTTCTTTACCTGAGTCTTGGGAGAATGTTATCTTTGTTATCACTACTAACCTTGCAGATTTGAAGTTGGATGCTCTTGTTTAAGTGCTACTGTCACATGAATTGAGGAAGAAGAGTTTGGATAGTTCAAGGGATGCTCTCAGTGTCAGGGGAAGGTCTAAGGAAAGAGGACCTAAAGGAGATCAGAAAGGGGCTAAGGACAAGTCCAAGGGTCAGTCTAAGGCTCCTGGTAAAAAGAATAGAGTTAAGTGTTGGAATTGCAATAAAAGGGGACATGTGAAGGAGTACAGAAACCCCAAGAAACAGTGGGAGAGTACTTCGGATAAGTCCTTGAATGCAGGTGAAGATGTTTTACTTTCTGCATGTAATGTTGTTTCTAATGAAAACTGGTTGGTTGACTCAGGATGCTCGTTTCATATGACCCCGCATAAGGAATGGTTCTCCACATATGAAGAATATGATGGAGGTAATATCTACCTTGGTGACAATCCTTCATATCTGATTGTCGAGAAAGGAAATATTAGTGAGAGGGAACTTGGTGGTAGCAAAGGGGAAGAGATTCGAAAGTCTGTTCAAGCTTGAAGCCACTACAATTTGTAATACCTCCTATGTATCTGAGGCCACTACTGAAAATACATGTATGTTGTGGCACCGTAGATTGGGCCACACAAGCAATAATGTACTGAAAACTATTAAGAATAAAAATTTGTTGGATGGTTTCTCCTATTCTGATGAGCACTTTGATTTATGTGAGCATTGTGTGTTTGGTAAACAAAACAGAAAATTCTTTCCTTCAGGAAGCAATAGAGCAAAAGAGAAGTTAGAAATTATTCATACAGATGTGTTTGGACCTATGGATAATGAATCTATCAGAAATTCTCATTATTTTGTAACATTCATTGATGATGTATCCAGATTTACATGGATTTATTTTATGAAGCATAAATTTGAAGTTTTCACTAAGTTTAAGAAATTCAAAGTCTTAGTAGAGAACCAATCAGGTTTAAAGATAAAAATATTAAGATCTGACAATGGAGGGGAATATTGTTCTAAGGAATTTGATGAGTTTTGCAATCATGTAGGTATAATCAGATAAAAGACAACTCCGAATACACCACAACAGAAT
The DNA here is from genome assembly GCA_027924645.1 of Cunninghamia lanceolata. Taxonomy (NCBI): domain Eukaryota; kingdom Viridiplantae; phylum Streptophyta; class Pinopsida; order Cupressales; family Cupressaceae; genus Cunninghamia; species Cunninghamia lanceolata. The sequence goes on along the minus strand of BSBN01001281.1, from coordinate 2,233,213 downwards.
GTTGTTGTAGAAAGGATGAACCGAACAATTATGGAAAGGGCCAGAAGTATACTTAGTGATGCATAGTTGGATAAATGCTTTTGGGTAGAGGCTGTGTGTACTACTTGCTACTTGATAAACAGATCTCCTTGTAAGGCTCTTAATTCAACACCTTATGAAGTGTGGACAGGTAAGAAACCTTTTGTTTCACATTTAAGGGTTTTTGGCTATGAGGCTTTTGTTCATGTGCCTAAGGAAAAGTGATCTAAGTTGGATCCAAAGGCTAAAAAGTGTACATTCATTGGATATGGTGATAATGTGAAATGTGTACATTCACATGTTAAGTTGACTTAGTGAGTCTTCTAGATGTCTAGGTGTTTCTAGTTGTGTGTTGAGTTGTTGATAGTTGGAGTGAGTTGACTTATCCTCCACATGTGCAATTAGTTATCATCCTCTAATTGGCACATGTTGTTGGAATATCTCCACCTTTCACTCCACCCTTCTAGCTCTCACCTTGCCTTTATAAGAAAGGCTCTCTCATTGTATTTCATACAATATGACAGTCTAATATAGTTGCTCCATTGTTTTAGCATCTTCTCTTGTCATCTTTGTGTGGAAGGTTGTCTTGATTGTAGGTGATCCTAGCTTGCTGAGTCACATTGATGTTGGCTTGAAGACTTCTTCACCAAATTCAAGTCTCTCAGGTTGCAACTCAAACAAAGTGGTCTTGAGAAAGAAGATGAATAATTGATTCTATCTATTCTTGCAAAATTGGGTCCTGCATATTCAGTTTATGTTTCTACTTTTTATGCTACAATGGATGCCTTTGGTACTAAGTTTACCATGCCTTCACTTGAGGAGTTTGCTATACAACTCACAAGAGAACAAGCCCAAACTACTACACATGGGCACATTGAAGTCACCTAGATAACAGGCTCTAGTTGCAACTCAAAGCACAAAAGATCCTAAGGCTTCACATAATAAGGGACAGAAACAAAAGGATTCACAGTCTAATAAGCAAGAGAAAGAATCTAAGAAAAACCCTAACTCTTCTTCCAAAGAGGAGTCAAATAAGAAGAAGAAGCCAAAGTGTTCTTATTGCAAGAAATTGGGTCATGATGAAACTAAATGTTATGAGAAAAGTTTGAAGAGATGTCACAACTTTTTCAAAAACATAACATTGAGTATTCTCCATCAACAACAGTTTTACCCAAGTCTTCTTCTTCGCCACAATCATCATCTACATCTACAGGGACAACAAGCATTTCTTATGGGATAGATAAAGGAAAAGGAAAAGCATTCTTTGCATCAACAAGTCTACAGTCAGAGAGATGGCTTTTTGATTCTGGAGCTTCTCATCATATGGCATCTTCAGAGGGGGATGTTCTCTTCATTTCAGTCATGTACTTCGCCACCTATTTTGATGGGTAACAATACATACATGCATGCAAGTGGTAAAGGAACAATTGATGTTGGTGACTTGTGTACATTCAACAATGTGTTGTGTGTACCTTCCTTGACAACCAATCTCCTTTCCATCTATCATATTACTTATTCTGGTGCAGGGAAGATAGTTTAGTTCACTCCTGATTCTATGATCATTTAGGACTCGGAGAGCAGAGACATCATTGCAGTTGGGATGGCTGATCATGCATCTCACCTTTATACCTTCTCCCATTTTGTTTCTGATGATGATGTAGATCCATTGATTCATATTCACACTCATGCATCACGTGTGAATCATGTTTCTGAGAAGTTTGGTCACTTGAACCTTGGTGTTCTTGCATCTACTTCGGTTCTTGAGACTAGTTTTGAGCTTCCTCCTTCTCCTGCTTCTTCTAAGATTGGCAGTGACATAGCTTTATCCACTTCAGTTGAGCAGGATATTCTTTGTCTTCCAGATACAGGTTTGTGGGATGAGTACTTGACAGGTATTTCAGACTTGTTTCATGAGTCCTATCTTGATGACTTGGAGGACAACATTGATGACATTCATCTCCTCTTTGAAGGAGTTGAATCTTCTACTTCAGATGAGCATACACCTTCTTGTCTTCACTTGTCACAGTTTGGCACTGAGTTGGAGAATCTTGAGCATCATTCGGAGGATACTTTGTCTTTGGAGATTGATGATCTTGACTTTTCATCTTGTCCTGGATTGTCGCATGTAGCACTTGATTATGTGGCATCTTTTGGTTATGACATATGGACACTTGAGTAGTTTTCAGAGACATCACACATTATGAGGCTTTTTCCCTCATATCTTGAGATGGATTTTCTTCGACATCAACCTTCGGATTTATTTCTTCCTAAGGGGAAGAATGTTGTTTGCAAGCTTTGGATTCTCTTCTACATTCTTCTTCGGGCGTTCACCATCAGCACATGAGCTACTTCATTGTGGGGGGGACCTACAGTCTCCCATTTGCTCTCCTATGGGGGGGTAATTGATTGTATATATGTGTTGGATGTATTCCTTGGGGGGTCTTGAGTCCTCCTTCCATCACATCTTTCATTTGTTTTCTACATTCTCACATTTGGAGAGGAGTTTTGTCCCATGAGGTTTTCTCCTTTTCTCCACTTGAGATTTGTTGTACATGGGTACCTAACATGGCCTAGCAGCCGAGACCCATCCATCATTGTTTTAGTCAACTACTCCCTAAGTTGCACTTAAGGGGGGGTGTTGGTGTGAACATATAATTCACACATGTTAAGTTGACTTAGTGAGTCTTCTAGATGTCTAGGTGTTTCTAGTTGTGTGTTGAGTTGTTGATAGTTGGAGTGAGTTGTCTTATCCTCCACATGTGCAATTAGTTATCATCCTCTAATTGGCACATGTTGTTGGAATATCTCCACCTTTCACTCCACCCTTCTAGCTCTCACCTTGCCTTTATAAGCAAGGCTCTCTCATTGTATTTCATACAATATGACAGTCTAATACAGTTGCTCTATTCTTTTAGCATCTTCTCTTGTCATCTTTGTGTGGAAGGTTGTCTTGATTGTAGGTGATCCTGGCTTGCTGAGTCACATTGACTCTTACAATAAGCTTTGGAATCAACTAACCCGCAAGATTGTCTTTTCTAGAGATGTTTTTTTTTAGGGAACTAGAGCTATTTTGAACTTGAGCAGCCAAAAGAGAAAGAAGAAAATGTAAAGAAGGTGCACTTTGATTTAGAGCAGCAAGATGCACCTCAGAAAGAATAGAATGGTGGATTGGGGGTGAAGAAGAAGAAGAAGATTGAAGTAGTTTTGATGAAGATGAGTCTGTTGTTATAGAAGAAGTTGATGTAAATGATCATGCAAAAGAACAAGTAGAGTCTCTTACTCCACCCTTGAGGAGATCTACAAGACAACGGAATCTAGTTGACAGGTATAGCCCACCTAATTTCCTTTGTGTATATGCTTTATTGAGTACTAATGATGAACCTAGATCCTATAGGGAAGCTATTTCTGCAGATGATAGTGAGTCTTGGCAGCTAGCCATGCAGGAGGAGATGATGGCTTTAGACTCTTGTAATACCTGGGATCTTGTTCATTTGCCCAAAGGAAGAAAGGCCATAGGATGTAAGTGGGTCTTCAAGAAGAAGTTTGAAGCAGACAGGTCATTGGAAAAGTACAAGGCTAGACTGGTAGCCAAGGGCTACTCCTAGGGAGAGGGAGTTGATTTTGGTGAGATATTCTCTCCTGTTGCTAAATTGACTTCTATTAGATTTCTCTTATCCATTGTTGTAGCTTATGATTGGGAGATTGAGAAAATATGTGTTAAGATTGCATTCTTGCATGGAGATCTTGAAGAAGAAATTTATATGCAACAGCCTACAGATTTTGAGGTAAAAGGAAAAGAACATTGGGTTTGTAGGTTAAAGAGGTCTCTCTATGGTTTGAAACAGTCCCCCAGAATGTAGTATCAAAAGTTTGATTCATTTATTTTGAAATTGGGTTTTGTTAGAAGTGAGGAGGATTAGTGTGTTTGCATTCATTGTGTTGATGATTCTATACTGGTTATTGCTTTGTATGTTGATGACATGTTATTTTCAGCAATACTAAGGGTATGGTCAGTGAGCTTAAAGACCACCTTTCAGGTGCATTTGAGATGAAGGATCTTGGTACTGCAAGGTATATTCTAGGAATGGAGATTAGGAGGGACAGAGTTAACAAAAAGCTTTGGTTGTCACAAAGTAAGTATGTGAATACTATTGTGCAGAGGTTTAGTTTGTAGGACTGTAACCCAGTTAGAATTCCTTTACCCATTGGTACTAAGCTTTCATTAGATATGTGTCCAAAGATTGAGGATGATCTTGAGGATATGTCTAATGTGCCATATGCTAGTGTTGTAGGGAGTTTGATGTATGCAATGGTTTGCACTAGACCAAATATTGCCCAAGAAGTGGAAGTTTTGAGTAGATTTATGTTTAACCCTGGTAGACAGCATTGGAACTATGCGAATAGCATGTTTAAATATCTTGCAGGTACTCCTGATCATTGTTTGGTTTATTCTAGTACTGATAGTGCTAATAAATCTTTGGACATATAGGGTTTTGTTGATGCAAATTGGGCAGGTGACTTGGATAGTCGAAGGTCCACTAGTGGCTATGTGTTTACTTTGTTTGGAAGTACAGTGAGTTGGATGAGTAAGAGGTAGCCCACAGTTACTTTGTCCACCACAAAAGTAAAGTATATGGCTACTACTCATGTCTCTAAGGAGGCAGTTTGGTTGAGGAGACTGTGTATAGGTATTGGTTTTGATTGCAGGATCATTCAGATTGGTTGTGATAGCCAGAGTGCTATCTATTTGGCCAAGAATCCCATGTATCATGCTCGGACTAAGCATGTTGATGATTAGTATCACTTTGTTTGAGAGTTGGTTACAAATGGGGAGATTGAGGTGAAGAAGATAGACAATTAGGAGAATGTTGTAGATTCATTGACTAAGCCTGTGAGCATAGAGAAGTTTGTATGGTGTAGAGAGGCCATGGGCCTTGTTTCTAGTGCCTAATTATTTTTCATTTGTTTTCCTATGGGTTGATTTACAATGTATAATGTCAAGTGGGGGAGTGTTGGAATAAGGTGCCATTAACCTTGTAAATTCTAATATTGTATTTTATTCCATTTATTATTTTTTATTTTTAATTACCCATAAGGGAATGAGGTAGTCTCATTGACAATTGTAATTTTAGAGTTACCGGCGGTAGTTATGGAGTGACATTTACGATTGGAAAATGTAAAAACTCATGGTAAATGAGGATAGGTGTTCTCCCTTGAGGAATATACTATTTTTGGCATGTATGACAACTATCATAATGTTTGGTTAGTGAATCTATGATAGCTGCAAGTTGTCATAAGATTCTGAGATTCTATGACACATATGACGGATATGTTAGTTGTATATTTACTATATTTAGCACAAGGTTCATATCTTGGAAAGATACTCTTTTGTGGAATCTATGATAGTTATGACATGTCATAAGATGTTGTAAGAGGCCAAATTTAGCCCCTATCCCCCAACCTTTGCATGGCTATTTTTGGACAAGTGTACGATGTTTGTAAGATGGTAATTAATGTTTACAGGTTGGAGAATCTTAGGAGAGAGAAGGTGAATGCCTAAGATGAGTTAGAAAATGTTTCTATAAGTATTTTCCATGTATTAGTTGCTGTAATACAAATTTTAGGTACTCGGGTGCTGTCGGAATGCTGTCAGATTGAAGACTGGTGGAGAGAGTTGAAGTGTTGTATTGTAAATCATTTTTAGATTAATACAAACATTGGCCCTCTTTCCTATGTAGAGTTTTTTACCTGAAAGGGTTTTCTCCATGTAAAACATTGTGTTATGTGTTCATATTTCTATGTTACAAGCTCCATTAATAACACACAGTTAAAGATTGCAGAAATTTATATTGAATCAGATTTCCATTGAAGTAGTGTTGCTTTCATTTCTAACAATTTCTTTGCAACTAAGGGAAGATTTGATACACAGACGTGCTCACCAAAGAACTCCTCTGGGTCCTCAAACCAAGCCAAGCAGCCTCTTTCCAAGCTAAGATGTAAACCAACTGAGAACACATATGGAAATTTGTGCTTCGTGTGAAATTCATCAACTATTCATGTAGGCAATTACTGATGATCTTTGGCCAATCAATTTGGTGATCTCCACAAATTAACAAGATAAACCTACACATCTAGAATTCAAAAACATCTAATGTAGGACTGCCAATCACTCTATTCAGCAAAGTTATCATATCTAAGATTTCCTCCTTGAAATGGCTTCTTTTCAAGTTAGCGGTCAGTTGAGACTTCCCAGACTTTTCTTCCTCCAACCAATGCTTGGAGACATAGGTACGACACCAGTCTTTCTTTTCATTGTAGAAATTCTAGGCCAAGGACACAGAAACATCATCATCACCTTCGTACTCTTCTAAGTCTAAAGCTAGAGCAACAGACTCAGCATCAATTTTGGCCACTACAGTACCATTGGAAGTTTTTATCTCCTGAGAGTCTAGAAAATAACTATTTGCACATGCAACCATTAACTCAGGACAAGGCATGGCAAGAGGAAAGTAACTTGCTTTATGTAAACTACTGCTGATAATTTTCCCTACTAAAGGGGTTCTTTTCTCAGATTGTATTCTTCCCCAAAAATCATTTAAATCAACATGGCCCAAATTCGTATCCCTCACTCCAGCCAAACCATTTTCTATAATAGAGTTTACGGGAGCTCCTTGAAACTTAAATTTAATTTTTGTTTTCTCTAGAAACCATTAGATGAGAGACTTGGAGATGTATGTGGATAGCATGGAATGAGGCAAAGCACTCATAGAGAATTCCTTATGTATATTCATGGGAAATAGAAATGTATAACTTCTCTGAGAAGATATGAGATCTTTATAGAGTAGGAAAAGTTACCAGCTTTACTAACCTGTGAGAGTATGATTGAGTTGAAATTCTGAATGTAGTGAACTAGCAGTTTATCCCTCTGCAACACATCCTTCAGCTCATAATACCACCTTACTCAGACTTCAAGTCACTTCTCATAAATTTCTCATTAAATATTGGCAGTGAATTTATCATTAGAAATCATAAATGTATGCCTCGACTTTCCCTTCAATAAATATGCCACTATGTTCGCACATACCTCAAATTGAATGCACAATGACAAGTGTCATTCCTCCATACAACATTCCAACTTAGCCAAGGCTTCTTAAGAAAGAGCGCCACACGAAGTCGATGAGTTGTGTAAAATATGAACTTTTGAACTAGGAACTTCGAAGATTCAAAAATTCAAAGAATCTCCGACCTCCCGACTACAAGGGAAAGACCTTTTACGGAGACTTAACACAAACTTAGAGTACTAAAAATATAAGGCAAGTTGGCATGTCAGATACTTCATGAACTTGTGAACCCTTCGACTTGCTACACGAATACAAAGGATTGCCGACTTGGGAAAAATGAATAAGTAAAAATGACCCAGAGGAAAAGATAGATGAATAAGGTCTATGAAAACCATAAGGGATAGACAAAGATAGAGCTCAAGGAAACACTCTGGTAGGACCACATAGGTCTATATGTACTAGCTCCAATAGTCTGATAGATGATTGATCCTTGATTTTGAAGCTTCTTCTTGTTTTTTTTCCAAATTGACATCCCTTACAAATAGTAGTAATAGGCTTTATTAACTTTGGCAAATCTCTCATAGCTTGGACTGAACTTATCCTTGCCATGCTATAAAAACTGTTGTGACACATTATCCTATGCCATAGCCAACTCTCACTAATCTAAGTCATAAGATAATAACTAACACCACCTTTGAGATGATAAACATTTCCACCTGTTTTCTTTCTAACAACAATTATTGTTCTAGACAATTTTCTGATTTCACATCCATCATCCTGAAACATAAGATTGTAACCCTTGCTACACATCTTCCTAACACTCAAGATATTATGCTTTAAACCTTTGACATAAAGAACATCATCAGTGTTATGCTTTCCGTCAAAACTGATTGAACCTTTTCCACAAATCTTAGCAGCTTCATCACCACTGAAACTAACTACTCCACCATCAATTTTTTTAAGTTTAACAAACATACTCTTATCACCTGTAATATGATTTAAGCATCCACTGTCAATGACCCAGTCATCTCTTTCACTCTTAGCATGAAAAGTAGATATTATAGTGCCTTTAGGGTTAGTACATGCTTCTAGACTTCTTTCCTTCACATAGATTCCAGATTTAACAGAACTAGTTTCATCTCTTATGGCAATAAATAAGCATTCATCATCATTATCATTCTCAAAATTAGATTCATCATTAGAAACACCTACATAGTAATTTTTCTTGAACATCCTTCCTTTGTTTTCCCTATCTTTGATTCTCAAAGCTCTATCTATACACCTTGAAGCATAATTACCTATTTTCCTACAATTGAAACATTTAAAAGACAACTTACCAGTACCCTATTCATGCTTCTCACAAAGTTAGCTTCTACTTCATCAAAGTCTTCTAGATCTGATTCAATAATCTTCTCTCTTTTACCAACTTTGAAGTAATCTCATCATTTGTAGTTCCTCTAGTTGTGCCAAACTCTCTTATTTCAAAAGTAGTTAGGGTGCCAAACAACTGATCTTCAAAAAATTTATTCAAGTCTTCTAATTATTCAATAGAAGAAACCTTATGACTATAAATTTTAGGAAGAGTTCTAAGTACCTTCAATATCACTTCTTGATCATCTATATTTCCACTAAGTCCTTTGATGCCATTAACAACTTCATCCACCTTCTGTAAGTAATTTGTAATATTTTCATCTTCATATTTATGCATGGTCTCATAAGTGAGCTTCAAATTCTACATTTTAGCCTGTTTAACCTTCTCATCTCCTTCATAAACACTTTCCAACCTTTTCCAAATCTCATTACCAATTTTCAAATTTACAAATTTCACCAACTCAAAATTAGTAAGTCCACTTAAGAGAGCATGTTTTGCCTTACCATCTATTTCAATAGCTTTTATTTCATCTTTAGAATTTATACCACCCTTAGGTATAGTGCAATTAGACTTGACACATTTCTAGACCACACAACCAAGATAAATTAGAAAGGCTTCCATCCTTACTGTCCAGAGAGCATAGTCAGATCCATCAAACAAGGGAGTATCCTTCTTCTATGTAATCCCAAATCTACCTCAAGCTATTAAGATTTCTTCAAAGGAACCTTGCTCTAATACCAATTGTTGAAGGCACAAGACAATTTAGAGGGGGGTGAATTAGTTGTATCAAAAACTTCAAACCCTCATAAACATAATCACATCTACACCAGTTCACAGGTATGTACAGGATCATCATGGGCCAAACAGTAGCAATGGAAAAAAAATCATGTCTTTACTTAGCCAAATTTGGAAATTGGCTAACTTTGACTTTCATAGGCATGTTAAAAATATCTATTTTGGTTTGGATACCAAACCAAAATGGATATCCATTTGGAACGGATATCCGTTTTATGGTTTAAAAAACCATTTTTATAGTTTCAGGAAATGGATATCCATTTCTAGAATATTCCCAAAACGGATATCCATTTTTTGAAACTATAAAAATGGCTTTTTTAAAATTCTTTTCATTGGTTTTTAATTGTTTTAGTTGGTGTGTGTCATGGTATGATGTCTCAAGGAATGGGAAGAAAGGATGGTGATTCATAAGATAATATGAAGAATGATGGTAGAGTGAATTGGCATTGTGGTAACTGTAGCATGTCATGGGGTGAATCATGTGTTAATACAAGTTGTGGAGTGAGAAAGGGGTGGTATGAGTATGGTTGAATGGAGTAATGAGGTGATTTAATTAGTGATGACCGAGGTGAAGTGATGGGTAAGGTGTCTTATGTGGGATTGCTAGAAAGTGTGATTGGTAATGGTGGGGATAGCTAAATGTCATCTTCTAAGGGTTCAAATGTGAGGAAAGTGTAAGATGGGGATATGGGATAATCCATGGTTTAATGATTATTCAAGGGAGAATCCTTAAAATGATTATCAATGATGGTGTCAATAGGGGAAATGGAGTCTATGAATGTAGGTGTGGGAATGTGAGCTATGACATTGGGATTGTATTGGATGAATAATAGAAAGTAGGGGCACCTGTCTAGTTATGGAAGGAGCCACATGATCAAATGATGTTTGGGGAAGGGCATTTCTTAGGAAAGTAAGGATTTGGGTGAGGGTCTAGAGTTTGGTGGAGAAGAATTTATGGAAAATTTGGAGGTCATTAAAATTGACATGAATAGAAGAAGTACAAGACATGGGTAAGGATAAATGGTAGGCTCAAAATAGGATAACTAGGACTATGATGATGAAGATGGAAAGAAAAGTCAACAACAATAGTATGATATAGGTAGGATTAGAAAAAAAAGAGTACTACAACTAGAAAGAGGAAAGTGAGGACATAATGCAAAGTTAATATGGCATGACCTCTCTTAGAAGGCTAAGCATGGACAAGAAGATTGAACTAGTTGGATCTGTTAGGCTCACCAAATGAAAGAACCTTAAAGGTTAACCTTAATTAGGTAAGGTTATTTTTGAGTGTGGTTGTTTGTGCAACAATGTGTAAATTAATGTTACCTAAGGATAAATCTAACTATACTAACATTTTAATATCCATGAGAGTTAGGACTAACAATTAGACTAAAAACTTGACAAACAATACAACTTGGACACATGTAGGACTTGGAAAATGGAAAAGAATAAGTATTAAATGTGGAAAACAATGAAAAAGTGGTATTAGTTGCACCTATGTAGAGAAGTGATCTTTATGAAAGATGATTAGAATTATGCTCTGTATCTATTTGTGAAGTTTGGATGTGATTGGACCTAAAGGATATGACCACCATATGCAAAATAGCCTACCTAATGGGTATGTTCATGGAGAGAGAGAGAGAGAGAGTCCTAGTTTTCTTGTTTTCATTTCCTTCATTGATAAGGGAGAGGGAGAGATAGAAGGGAGAAATAGGGATATATAGGAATGATAGGGGGAGAGAGGCAAGAGAGAGAGATAGGGAGAGATAGCTAGGTAGAGAGAGATAGAGAGGAGATAGATAGGGAGAGATACAGGAGACATAGGTGAGAGATAGGGAGATAGAGAGTGAGAGAGATGTCTAGAGAGATAGGGAGATAGAGGAATGATAGGGGAGAGAGAGACAAGAGATAGGGAGAGATATATAGGTAGAGAGAGGAGATATATTGGGAGAGATAGAGGAGACAGAGGGAGAGATAGGTAGATAGAGAGTGAGTGAGATGTTCAAAGAGATAGGGATAGAGATTTAGAGGTAGAGGGATGATAGAGAGGGAGATAAGGGAGAGATACCTAGAGATAGAGGTTTAGGGTTGCTCAGGTTTAGGGTTTAGGGGTTATGGGTTAGGGATTAGAGGCATTATTTAGGGTTGAGGGATTTAGAGAAAGAGAGACTTCTTTTGACATGTAGTCGTAAACCTTGAATAATGCCCCTAAACCCTAAACCCAAGCAACCCTAGAAACCTCTAAACCTTAAATAATGCCCCTAAACCCTAAACCCTAACCCCTAAACCATAAACCCTAAATAATGCCCCTAAGCCCTAAGCCATAACCCCTAAACCCTAAACCTGAGAAACCCTAAACTCCTAAATCCTAAACCCCAAACCCCTAAACCCTAAATGTTGGTAGGTGGCGACTGATCAGGAAAGTACTGTACACTAGCCATGTATCCTCGCCGAGGTTTGTGTGTATGAAAATTTTTTTTAGGGCCGACTTAAAAAATCCTATTTTTTATGACCGACATAAGAAAACCCTAATTTTTGTAACCAACAAAAAGGCTTGATAAAAAGCGGCCAAGGGTTAGGGTTTGAGTATTATATTGTAGCATTTGTAGTGGTATTGAGTTGCAGGGATTGCTGATTGTAATTGTTTTGATTTACTGGATAATAATATTGAACTCTCTGTTTGGTGGATGTAGCCCGAGTTTGGGTGAACCACGTTAAATCTTGTCTCTCGTTGTTATTAATTCTGTGTATTTCCATTTCTCTGTTTAATCTTTATTTGCATTTAATTGATATTTTCTGCCAGCTAACCCTAACAAGTGGTATTAGAGCCAAGTTGTGTTCGATTATCTTCTGCAGGAAAGTCTCATGGTTGAGTGGGAGCAATGGCGGACGAGGGTAAAATGAAGGTTGATCAATTCAATGGGTAGAACTATCAGTTATGGAAGATGCAGATGGAGGATTACCTCTATCAAAAGGATTTATGGAGGCCATTGGAAGGAGTAGCCAAGAAACCAGCAACAATATCTGATGAGGATTGGAATCTTCTTGACAGAAAGGCACTGGGAACCATTCAGTTGTGCCTGGCACCGTCGGTGGCATTCAATATAATGGAAGCGAAGACAACAGATGGTCTAATGAAAGCTTTGGCTAAATTGTATGAAAAACCCTCAGCCTCAAATAAGGTATTTCTCATGAAGCAGTTGTTTAATTTGAAAATGGTTGAAGGTGGATCTGTGACAGGTCATTTAAATGAATTTAATACGATTGTCAGTCAATTGACTTCTGTAAATGTAAAATTTGATGAAGAAGTTAGAGCTCTTTTGATATTATGTTCATTGCCTGAAAGCTGTGATAGTTTGGTAATGGCGGTTAGTAACTCTGTTTCTGGTTCAAATACCCTAAAATTTGATGATGTTGTTGGTGTTATTCTGAGTGAGGAAATTCGTAAGAAAAGCTCAGGTGGATCCAAATCAGGTAGTGTTTTGAATGCAGAAAGTAGGGGCAAATCAAAGGAGAGAGGAAAAGGTTCTGGAGGTCATGGGAAGTCACGAGGAAAATCAAAGGACAAAAGATCCCAAACCAGAGGACAGAAGGATTGCTGGTACTGTGGAAAACTAGGTCATCTGAAGAAAGATTGCTGGTCTCAGAAAAATAAAGAAGGAGACAAATAAGAAAGCAATAAGGAAGCAAATGTGGTAAGTAATAAATCTGAAGATGACGCTTTGATTCTTTCCCTAGATAATGTTGATGATTCATGGGTTTTAGATTCAGGGGCCTCATTTCATGCTACGCCCCATAGAAGTTATTTTCTTGATTATGTCCAAGGGGATTTTGGGCTGGTTTATTTGGGAGATAACAAACCCTGTCAGATTGTTGGAAAAGGAAGAATCAAGATTAAGTTGTAGAATGGGAATCATTGGCTACTACAAGAGGTAAGGCATGTTCCAAGGCTCAGTAGGAATTTAATTTCAGCAGGGCAGCTAACTGAACAAGGTTGCACTATTATATTTACTGATAAAAATTGGAAGGTTTCAAAAGGTGCCTTAGTAGTAGCAAAAGGTGTGAAAGTAGGCACCTTATATCTTTGTACAGGTCATACTGTTCCTTCTACTTTAGATGTTATAGAGGAAACACAAACAGGTTCAGAAACAGTTGCTGTAGGTTTGTAGGAAGAGACTGGAAAAGTTGCTGCAGGTTCTAAAACAACACTGTGGCATAACAGACTTGGGCATATGAGTGAAAAAGGTATGAAGGTACTTCATTCTAAGAAAGTTTTACCAGGTCTGAAATGTATTAATATGGATTTCTGTGAAAGTTGTGTGTATGGAAAACAAAAGAAAGTCAGTTTTCTCAGAGATGGGAAGCAAAAGAAAAATAAAAAATTAGAGCTTGTGCATACAGATGTATGGGGACCAGCTCAGGTATCTTCTTTCGGTGGCTCTCGGTATTATGTTACATTCATAGATGATGCAACTAGGAAGGTCTAGATTTATTTTCTTCAACAGAAATCTGATGTATTTGAAACATTTAAAAAATGGAGAAGCTTGGTTGAGAATGAGACAGGTAAAAGATTAAAATGTCTCAGATCTGATAATGGTGGTGAGTATTGCAGCAAAGAATTTGAAGATTATTGTTCCTTTAATGGAATTCATAGGTAGAAAATGGTTCCAGGGACTCCACAGGAAAATGGAGTGGCTGAACGCATGAATAGGACAATAATGGAGCATGCAAGGACCATGAGATTGCATGCAGGGCTGCCTTTAAACATGTGGGTAGAGGCTGTCAACACTGTTGTATATTTAATTAATAGAGGTCCTTCAGTTCCTTTGGGCTGTGGTATTCCAAAGGAAGCATGGACAGGTAAGAAGGTGAGTTATTCTTTTCTGAAAACCTTCAGTTGTGAAGCATTTGCACATATAGATTCTGAAAATAGAACCAAGCTGGATGCAAAATCAAAAAAATGTACCTTCGTTGGATATGGCATTGATGAATTTGGTTATAGGCTTTGGGATTTTGAAAATCAGAAAATTGTGAGAAGCAGGGATGTTATATTCAATGAGAAGGTGTTGTACAAAGATCAGTTACAGTAGCATGAGAAGAAAGAAAAGGATTATGTGGTGCTGGATGATACTCCAAATAGTGATGTTCCAATGGCTCCTCATGCTCCGCAACAGCAACCAGAAATATCACAAACTCCAGAGAATGTTAGACGGTCAACAAGGATAAGTAGACCTCCTAAAAGGTTTTCTCCCTCTTTGTATTCTATTTTGTTAACAGATGCTGGTGAACCAGAAGGGTATGATGAAGCTATGCAGTTGAATACACAAGTTCAGTGGGAGCTTGCCATGAAAGAAGAAATGGACTCCTTGCTGAAAAATCAGACTTGGGAATTATGTAAATTACCTGCAGGTAAAAAGGCTTCACCAAACAAATGGGTTTATAGGTTGAAAGAGGAAGATGGAGGTAAGAAAAGATTTAAGGCCAGGTTAGTTGTAAAAGGATTTGCACAGAAACAAGGCATTGATTTTGATGAGATCTTTTCTCCGGTTGTCAAGATGACTTCTATTCGTACTGTTTTAAGTATTGTGGCTGCTGAAGATTTGCATTTGGAACATCTAGATGTGAAAACTGCCTTTCTCCATGGTGATTTGGAGGAGGAGATATACATGGCACAACCACAGGGATTTGAGGTCAAAGGTAAGGAGAAACAAGTGTGCAGATTGAAGAAGAGTTTGTATGGCCTGAAACAAGCACCTCGGCAATGGTATTTGAAATTTGATAGTTTTATGGCTGAGCAAGGCTACAGTAGGTGTAATTCTGACCATTGTGTTTATTTTAAGAGGTTGGATAATGACAACTACATTATTTTATGTTTATATGTTGATGACATGCTTGTAGCTGGGTCTAACATGGATCACATCAGAGAGTTAAAACATCAGTTATCATAGTCATTTGATATGAAGGATTTGGGGGTAGCAAAACAAATCCTTGGTATGAAAATTTGCAGAGATAGGAAGAATAGAAAATTGACTCTATCTCAGTCTGCTTATGTTGAAAAGGTGTTGCAAAGATTCCATATGGAGAATGCAAAAGTTGTCAGCACACCTTTTCCTAGTCATTTGAAATTGACTAAGGAGATGTGTCCAAAGACACAAGAGGAGGAAGAAAAAATGTCCAAGGTACCCTATGCTTCAGCTACAGGAAGTTTAATGTATGCCATGGTATGCATGAGACCGGATATTGCACATGCTGTCGGAGTCATTAGCAGGTATATGAGTCATCCCGGATTTGAGCATTGGAATGCAGTCAAATGGATTCTCAGATATTTGAGAGGTACATCTAATAAACACTTATGTTTTGGGGGCTCTAATATTGATTTAGCAGGTTATGTAGACTCAGATTTGGCAGGGGATATTGATACCAGGTGGAGTACTACAGGTTATGTCTTTACTGTAGGTGGAACATCGGTGAGTTGGATTTCTAGGTTGCAAAAGGTGGTTGCTTTATCCACCACAGAGGTAGAATATGTAGCTGCAACAGAGGCAAGCAAGGAGATGATATGGCTGCAATCTTTCATGGCAGAATTGGGTAAACAACAGGCTAACAGTTCTTTGTATACAGACAGTCAGAGTGCCATACATCTTGCAAAGAATTCTGCCTTGCATTCAAAGACCAAACACATACAGTTGAGGTATCACTTTATTCAGTCGGTGTTGGATAATGGACAGTTAAGGCTAGAAAAGATACATACAGATGAAAATCCAGCGGATATGTTTACAAAGGCAGTGACAAGGGAGAAGCTGAGCTCCTCTTTATCTTTGATTGGTCTTCTAGACTGAAAACAATAAAAATTGAATAGTAGAGTCCAGGGTGCTTATTTCCAGTAGGAGCTGCATGCGCAGCGGTGTCGTCCAGGATCAGTCTCCAAGTGGGAGATTGTTTGGTGTGGAGCCTGATCAGTCTCCAAGTGGGAGATTGTTGGTAGGTGGCGACTAATCAGGAAAGTACTGTACACTAGCCATGTATCCTCACCAGGGTTTGGCGCTGGGCCCCAAGCGGGGGTTCGGGGGTGGTAGCCCCCGAGAAAATTTTTTTTAGGGCCGACTTAAAAAATCCTATTTTTTATGACCAACATAAGAAAACCCTAATTTTTGTAAATGACAAAAAGGCTTGATAAAAAGCAGCCAAGGGTTAGGGTTTGAGTATTGTATTGTAGCATTTGCAGCGGTATTGAGTTGTAGGGATTGCTGATTGTAATCATTTTGATTTACTGGATAATAATATTGGACTCTCTGTTTGGTGGATGTAGCCCGAGTTTGGGTGAACCACGTTAAATCTTGTCTCTCGCTGTTATTAATTCTGTGTATTTCCATTTCTCTATTTAATCTTTATTTGCATTTAATTGATATCTTCTACCGACTAACCCTAACACTAAACACTAAACCCAAGCAACCCTAAAACTCTATCTCCCTATCTCCCTATCTCTGTCATTCCTCTACCTCTCAATCTCTTTCCCTATGTCTCTAGCCATGTCCCTCACTCCCTATATCTCCCCATTGGTCCTCTCTCTCTAAACACTAAATCCTAAGCCTCTAAACCTTAACCCCTAAACCATAAACCCTATACCCTAAATAATGCCCCTAAACCTTAACCCCTAACCCCTAAACCCTAAATCCAATCAACTCTAAACCTCTATCTCCCTATCTCTCCCTTATCTCCCTATCTCTATCATCCCTCTACCTCTCAATCTCTCTCCCTATGTCCCTGGCCATGTGCCTCACTCTCTATCTTCCTATCTCTCTCCTCGGTCTCCTCTATATCTCCCTATCATTCCTCTCTCTCTATAAACCTTAAACCCTAAACCTATAAACCTGAACCCCTAACCCCTAAACACTAAATAATGCCCCTAAACCCTAACCCCTAACACCTAAACCTAAGAAATCCTAAACCCCTAAACCCTAAACCCCAAACCCCTAAACCCAAGTAACCCTAAGCCTCTATCTCCCTATCTCTCCCCTATCTCTCTATCACCTTTGTCCCCTACCTCTAAATCTCTCTCCCTATGTCTCTGGCCATGTCTCTTACACTCTATCTCTCTATCTCTCCCCCCAGTCTCCTCTATATCTCCTTATTGGTCATCTATCTCTCTCTAAACCCTAAACCCTAAATAATTCCCCTAAACCCAAGAAACCCTAAACCTCTATCTCCCTATCTCTCCCTATCTCCCTATCTCTATCATCCCTCTACCTCTCAATCTCTCTCTCTCTATGTCTCTGGACATGTCTATCACTCTCTATCTCCCTATCTCCCCCCTATGTCTCCTCTATCTCTATTAATCCTTTCTCTCTATCTCTCTTTAAACCCTAAACCCCAAACTCCTAAACCCTAAAACCTAAACCCTAAACTTGAGTAATGCTAAACTCATAAACCCTATATAATACCCTTAAATAACCCCTAACCCCAAGAAACTCTCTCTCTCTCTCTCTCTCTCTCTCTCTCTCTCTCTCTCTCTCTCTCTCTCTCTCTCTCTCTCTCTCTCTCTCTCTCTCTCTCTCTCCCCCTTATCAACAAAGCAAATGGGGGAAAGGGTTTTGATTATTGGGACTAATTTGGGTATGTAAATAGAAATGGAGAGAGAGATAGAGAGAGATCTAAGTGCAAAGTGACAACTATCTTCAGTTTTACATGTTCTAAGCAAGGAGGTACACTAGGTTCTCCCTGCACCATCATCTTAGAAATATTTCTACAAAGTATATTAGTGAAGATTGAATTAACATTGTTGTTCTCTTGATTATACCCAGCATCAATCCCTAAAGGTGTTGGTGTAGGAGATCTTTGCTAAGTCACTAATGTTTCATCCTCATAATGAAGAGCTTGTAAGGAGGGAAAAGTGGATTCAAGGGATGTCTCAATAATGTTTTTCTCTAAAGGATCCCTAGTATCACATGGATTGTCTTGATCAATTTCAACCTTATGTGTCAAAGAGAGAATGTTCATTTTATCATCATCAAATGAACGATTGTCATTTTTTTCAATACTTTCCTATTGGTTGTTCATGAAATTAGTAATATCATCCAATATCAAAGAGAACATACCCAAGATAGTAAGAAATTTTTCAAATTGAAGAATGTCATCTGTAGAATCTATCGTCATATCTTTGTTATGGATGGATGATATTTGTTACAGGACCCAAGTATTCATGTTGATGAATTTGCAAAAGGTCTCTGGGTCCCTAATGTATGTAAATAAAGCTTCCATTTAATAACAAGATGAATCCATGAAATATGCAAGAAATTAAATGCTTGAAATATGAATGTAAATGAACTAAAGATGCTAGATTTTTATGGCTTTTTTTTCAATGTGAATTATGTAAAGAAAAGGTGTTGTGATCAAATTTATGAGGTGCAGAAGTAAATAACAGAAATATCAGTCCTTTCAATTAGAGATATGCTCCACAAAACACTTTTCAATGCAATCCTAAATGATTGTAAGTCCAAAAACTAGTGAAATTATGCAAAAATATGCAATTTTTTCACAAAATGTGAATGTAAATGTCCAAATAAAGAGTGTTGTAATGAAATTTAAGCTGTATAGAAGAGTGTGTCAGGGATATCAGTAAATTAGATCAATAATATCCTTCACAAAATGCATGCCATGCAAGTTTAACAAGTTTGCAAGTCAAACCCTAGTAAAAATCAAGCAAAATATGCAATTTTTTCACAATAAAAGCATGCAAACAACTGATAGAAAGGGTGTTGTGTGAAATTTTATGATGGATATTAGATAATAACCATGTAATAAGTCACCTTGTGAGAAAAAATTAGACACAATAGGCCTTTAGAGTGTTTGTAGAGACACAATAGGCCTTTAGAGTGTTTGTAGAGAGTTGACTAGTCAAACCTAGTGAAAAAGCTAAAAAACATGCAATTTTTGATCAAATTTCAATGCAAAAGTGTCAAACAAAAGGTGTTGTAAAGGATGTGACTGAGGGAAGTAGTAAATAGGTCTGATATAAGTTTTATAAAGTCATAAATTCTGTTACAACATGCTTGTAGGGAAGTCTTTTGAAGATAAGCAATGAAAAGCTAGTGAAAAACCCTTAAATCATGCAATTTTCATCAAATTTTATAATTATTTTATAAAATATATTAATAACCAATTTTTCTAAGGTTCTAGAAATAGATATCTTTTTTGCAAAAATGATATCCATTAGTAATGGATATCCGTTTTGCTTCGGTTTTGTCTTGTATTTAGGCTTGGGACTGTCATAGTTGACTTTCCCTGAATTCTAACGTGTTTACTGGTTTCACTCTCTCCTTCAAACTTCACCCTTCATGTTGACGACTTTTTTTTATGCCAAATTGATAAAATGAAAAGGGTTTATAGAGGAATTTGTTAGCTTTCTAAAATATAAGATTTTTTTATTATCATTTTATTAAATAATTATTAATAATTTTCTATATAGTGTGTGTCTGAAATCTTAATGGATAGACTGATTGAAAAACATCCATAACTTGCAAACCATTTCACCTTTTTTAGATTAGAAAGATGAGTCACACTCTATGCTCCATTGGCTACAGGGTAAAAAAAATTGAATTCTAATTTTTTTTTATCGAGTTAGGTTGGCTGGACAATTACTCTTTAGTTTTTTAAAAAGTCATAGTAAAAAAATCATAACTAATTATTTTATTGGAAAAAAATTTCAAAAAAATATGTGTCACATCTGAGCATGAGTCCTCTACTTATTTTAAAATTTTCAAAAAAGAATATTTTTTTGCTCATAGTTAGGTTGGCTAGACAGGCACCCACTTTTTTTTCTGAAAAATTTAATCGCTGTTCATTGAAATATTCATTTTTCACTAAGTAAATTTAGTTTTTTTTTTTTAATAGTAGCTCATAAACTAGATTTAATTCTCTACAAATTTCATTCTCACATCTTTTCAAATTGTGTAGATAATCCATTCAAATTTTCACATGAGCTTGATTAAGTCTATTTTTTTGTATTTTCATTGCCACTTAGAGGTATAGTTTGGCCCATCATGATCCTACACATACCCTCACTTAAACCCTTAATCTTTTATAAAGTTTAAATATGAAAAGAAAATAACGAAAACTTCAACACATCAACACTATGCACAAGAGAACACCATATTTTTACATGGAAACCCTAAAAGGGAAAAACCATGGTGATGATTATCTCACAATATAATGTACTAACAATACTGAATTACAAAGGCTCACTACCATAAAGAGAATGCTCACTATAGGGGACTCACTGTCCAAGTGGACATACTACCCACTGAGAAAGAAAGAAGAGAAGAGAAGAATGTCTCACTGTCATGCTTTGAACTGATATAATTGCATCTAACCTATGCATGAAGTTTAGTTCCAATGAAGCTCAATATAGACATCAACATACAAAACCCCTTCACAGCATCACCAAAAATTGTAGACACCTTCTTCTCACTACATCTGGTAGCCTAACACATGGACTCCCTTTTTGCCCTAATCAAATTCACATCACAACATCATATCCTCCATTCACACACATACACAAACTCTCGACACTTATTTATACCATCATTACCCTTGAAACAATCTTCAAGGTCAGCAGCACAACCTTCAATACTTGAAACAATCTCCAAGGTCTACAAACACACAATGTTTGAATTAGGTCTAGACCTAAGCATTCCATAGCACAATTGAATGTAGGAAAACCACTTTGTGTCTTTGCTCAGACCCAAATCTATCTACGCACGCTAAACAACACTCACATAATCACCAAATCAACTCCACAAAAATTCAATGTCAGCCAAATAGTATAAACAAAAGGAATCCTTGATCACATGTTTTCATGATCACAAACATAACCTACAAACCTTATACAGGGCTTAACCACAATCTAGAAACATCCACGAACATCTTGAAGTCACTTGGAAACCAACAAATTTAGCCACAACTTTCACTTGAACACAACAACATTGTCAAACTCGGCCACACAATAGATTGCTTCTGAAGCACCAAATCACAAACCTTTTGGTTGGAAGATAGGTAAGATCCTTATGAACACATATCCAAAACTATAACACATAAAACCTATCTATGGATGAATGCAGAGAAAAATAATTTCTCCTAGACAGGTCATTGCATAACTAAGAAACACAGTCAAATATTGTTCTCAAACTAGTGAACATAACTTTCACTGTATAGAAATCCAGAGCACCAAATTCTAGATTTAGCATCTTCAAACACTTCTTGACAACATATCCAAATTAGACACTCAGATCTCCAACACAAAAGAAATATGGAGAAAAAACTCAAACAATATTCTGTAAGACAGAAGACTCTTCAACACATTGTTTCCAGTATTAATCAAATTTTCTCAAAACCACTTGGAAACTTAACAAAAAGAACAATCCACTAATATCATCGGCATCTCTAAAAGGAATTCAAATCACTTTAACACAACAATTTAATTAAATGACAATAGCAAAATTAGAAGACACAGTTGACACTAATGACAACACAAACATGTTGACATCAATGACAACACTGATTAGCACATACTTGCAATGATCTCCCCCTTTGTCATTGATGGCAACATATGATGTGAAAAACTATCAAGACATAACTCCGCACTACTCACACTCTCCCACTTTATTTTACAAATCATGCTCTCTTTCTCTCCCTTTATTTTTCACATGAACATCAAGACACAACTCTACACTACTCACACTCTGCCCCTTTATTTTACACATCTTTCTCTCTTTCTCTCCCTTTGTTTTTCACATGAACTCTCTCCCCCTTTGACATCAATGGCAAAGGGTGACACATCTTTTTCAAGCTCTCTCCTCCTAAATTAGATACTGCACATACTTGCATTGTTCTCAACTACTCTGCTACAACTTTTCTTTCATTGCTCTTAATACTCCCCCTATTTGCAACAAACCTCATAACCACTACCTACTCCCCATGAGAAGTAGCCTCCAACATTAGTCTAGAAAAGAATGAATCTTTAAGTATACTAGACTGATACATTTCCTTATACATCTAGTTCAAAGGAGGGGCAATAACCCCTAACTTCTCTTAGAGATACTCAAATGTATCCTTAGGAAGAGCCTTAGTGATTATGTTAGCAACCTAATCCTTTGTAGGTACATACTCAAGCTTCACTTCATTCTCTACAACCTTTTCTCTTAGAAAGTGATACCCAATTGAAATATGCTTTGTCCTTGAATGCATCACCATATTCTTTGAAATGTTAATAGCACTGGTATTATCACAGAAGATAGGAATTGGATCATGATACTCAACTTTGATATACTTCAAGGTTTGTCTCATCCATAACATCTATGTACAATAGGATGTTGTTGCAATGTACTCTACCTCTGCAGTAGATAAAGACACTGAATCATGCTTCTTTCTTAGCCAAGATACAACTCTATCTCAATGCACTGCAACTTGTACTTTTCATGTCATCTACACATATGGCCCAATCTACATCTGTGTAGGCACTTAGGGTAAAGTTATTATTCTTAGGATACCACAAACCATGATCTAGAGTTCCCTTCAAATACCTAAATATCCTCTTCACTATCATGACATGTGACTCTCTAAGATCTTCTTAAAATCTTGCCACAAGATAGACTGCATGCATGATATCTGGTCTGGTAATAGTTAGGTATAGCCATCCTCCAATTATTGATCTATATTTGCTCTGATCAACCTTAGAGGATTCATCATTCTTGCTCAACTTGCAGCCAGTTGTCATGGGGGTACAAACTAGTTTAGAATATTCCATTCCAAACATCTTTAATAGTTCCTTGACATTTGATTATGAAATGAAAATGCCCTTATCCTTCTGATTGATTTGCAGCCCAAGGAAGAAGTTCATCTCTCCACACATTGACATCTCAAATTCTTTTTGCATTTCATTTGCAAAGTCCTTACACATACCTTCATTTCCACCAAAGATTATGTCATCCACATAGACCTTAGCAATTGAGATTTGATCCTTATTTACCTTGATGTACAAATTACTGTCTTCAGACCCTTTATTGAATCCCTGCTAAAAAACATTATTGTCTAGCCTTGCATACCAATCTCTGGGAGCTTGCTTCAATCCATACAATGCCTTCTTCAATCTAAATACTATATCTAGTTTGTCTAACAACTAAAATCCATTTGGTTGCTCTATGTATACTTCCTCTTCCAACTCACCATTTTTAAAAGTAGACTTCACATTCATTTGATATACTTTGAGATCCGTATGTGTTGCATGAGCTATAAACAACCTAATAGCCTCCATTCTTTCCCCCAAGGAAAAATTTGCCTCATAGTCTATTCCTTCCACTTATGAGTACTCCTTACACACAAGTCTTTCCTTTCTCCTTGCCATTTCTCCATGTTCTCATTCAGTTTTTTCTTGTATACCCACTTAGTTCCAATCACATTCTTATTCTCTGGTCTTGGGACAAGTTCCCATGTCTGATTATTCTCAATCTATATTAGTTCTTCTTTAATAACCTTAATCTAATACTCATCCTTGCAAGCCTCAACCATTGTTTTAGGTTCAATTTTGGAAATTAAACATAGATTTACCTATTCTTTGGTAGCTCTGCTTCTTGTTAATACACCTTTGCTCTTATCTCCAATGATCCGATCTTCAGTGTGATGCCTCTGCACATATTTGGGGGTTTTAGGAACTCTTTTTGGAGCTTCTTTTCTTCAACTTGTACTTGTCTTTTTGGAATTTTTTGAACTTCAACCTGTACTTCCTTCTCTTTGGTCTTTTCTTCTTCTCCGCAAGAAGACTCATCTAATTCATATCCATTAATCTCTAAAAACTTCTATATATCTTCATCAACCTTAACATTAGCATTGTCAACAATCTTTATTAGCCTCTTATAATAGCATCGGTGAGATTTGCTTTTGTTAGAGTATCCAAGGAAGATACCTTCATCACACCTTACATCAAACTTTCCTAGTTCTTCATCTCTTCTGATATAACATTTTCTTCCAAATACTTTGAAATATTTAGTAGTGGGAATCTTTCCATACCATAGTTCTTAGGGAGTCTTTGTGTCATTTTCTTTCACTTGTACTTTGTTTTGTATATAGATAGTAGTATGAATTTCTTCTCTCCAGTGAACTTCCAATAGGTTTTCTTCTTTTATCATTGTCCTTATAGCCTCTTGAACTATCCTATTCTTTCTTTCAACCACTCTATTCTACTGAGGAGTTCTAGGAGTAGATAAATGCCATTTATCCCATGATTCTCACAAAACATGTTAAACTCATTAGAAGTAAACTCTCCACCTTTGTGAAACCTTAAACATTTGATCTTCATATCCATTTCATTTTCAACCATTATTTTAAATGCTTTAAACTTATCTAGGGATTTTGATTTTTCCTTAAGAAAAGTGACCCAAGTCATTCTAGAGAAATCATCAATAAATAACATGAAATACCTATCACCTTGAAAACTTCTTACTCTAGTAGGACCACATAGGTCTATATGCACCAGCTCCAACAATCTAATAGATGATTGATCCTTGCTTTTGAAGCTTCTTCTTGTTTGTTTTCAAAACTAACATCCCTTATAGACAACAGTAATATGCTTTGTTAACTTTAGTAGATCTCTCATAGCTTGGAATGAACTTATCTTTACCACACTATCAAAATTGATGTGACATAATCTCCTATGGCATAGCCAACTCTCACTGGTCTGAGTCATAAGACAAAAAATAACACTACCTTTGAGATGATAAACATTTCCACCTGTCTTCTTTCTAGTAGCAATTATTATTTCAGACCTATTTCTGATTTCACATCCATCATCCTTAAACATAAGATTGTAACCCTTGCTACACATCTGCCCAACACTCAAGAGATTATACTTTAAACCTTTGATATAAACAACATCATCAGTCTTATGCTTTCCATTAAAACTAATTGAACCTTTTCCACAAATCTTAGCAGCTTCATCACCACCAAACCTAACTACTCCACTAGCAAATTTTCAAGTTTAACAAACTTACTCTTATCACCTATCATATGATTTGAGCATCCACTGTCAATGACCTAGTCATCACTTTCACTCGTAGCATGAAAAGCAAATATTATATTGCCTTTAGGGATAGTACATGCTTTTAGAATCATTTCCTTCACATAACTTCTAGAGTTAGCAGAACCAGTTTCATCTCTTATGGCAATAAATAAGCATTCATTGTCATTATCATTCTTAAAATTAGATTCATCATCAAAAATACCTACATAGTAATTTTTCTTGAACATCCTTCCTTTGTTTTCCCTATCTTTGATTCTTAGAGCTCTATTTGGACACCTTGAAGCATAATGACCTATTTTTCCACAACTAAAACATTTAAAATGCAACTTACCACTAAAATTACCAGTACCCTTTTTTATCCTTCTCACAAAGTTAGCTTCCACTTCATCAAAGTCTTCCAAATCTGATTCAACAATCTTCTCTATTTTACTAGCTTTAAAAGTAGTCTCATCCTTTGTAGTTCCACTAGTTGTGCCAAACTCTCTTATTTCAAAAGAAGTTAGGGTGCCAAGCAACTAATCTTTGGAAAATTTATTCAAGTCTTGTAATTCTTCAATAGAAGAAACCTTATGACTGTAATTTTTAGGAAGAGTTCCAAGTACCTTAAATATCACTTCTTGATCATTTATATTTCCACCAAGTCCTTTGATGCCATTGACAACTTCATCCAACTTCTGTAAGTAACTTGTAATATTTTCATCTTCAGACATACACATGGTCTCATAAGTGAGATTCAAATTCTACATTTTAACCTGTTTAAAACCTTCTCATCTCCTTTGTAAATACTTTCCAACCTTTTCCAAATCTCACTAGAAATCTTCAAATTGACAAATTTCATTAACTTAGAATTAGTAAGTCCACTTAAGAGAGCATGTTTTGCCTTACCATCTATTTTAGCAGCTTTTATTTCATCTTTAGAATTTATACCACCCTCAAGTATAGTGTAATTAGACTTGACATAGTTCTGGACCTCATAACCAAGAGAAATTAGAAAGGCTTCCTTTCCATAGAACATAGTCTAATCCATCAAACAAGGGAATATCCTTCATGTGCGTCATCCCAAATCTATCTCGAGTTGTTAAGCTTTCTTCAAAGGAACCTCGCTCTGATACCAATTGTTGAAGGCACAAGACAACTAAGAGAGGGGGGGTGAATCAGTTGTATCAAAAACTTCAAACCCTCATAAACATAATCACATTCACATCAGTTCACTTAAACCCTTAATCTATTATGAAGTTTAAACATGAAAAGAAAATAACAAAAACTTAAACACATCAACACCATGCATAAGAGAACACCATATTTTTACGTGGAAAACCTTAAAAGGGAAAAAACACAGTGAGGATTAGCTCACAATATGATGTAGTAGCAATACCAAATTACAAAGGCTCACTGCCATAGAGAGAATGCTCACTGTAGGGGACTCACTGTCCAAGTGGACTCACTGCCCACTAAGAAATAAAGAAAGAAGAGAAGAATGGCTCACTGCCATGCTTTGAACTAATATAATTGTATCTAACCTATGCATGAAGTTCAATTCCAATGAAGCTTAATATACACATCAACATACACAACACCTTGGTAGCATCACCAAAAATTGTAGACACCTTCTACTTACTGCATTTGTTAGCCTAATCAAATTTGCATCACAACATCATATCCTCCATTTCCACACACACACACACACACATGAACTCTTGACACTTATTTATACCATCATTTCTCTTGAAACAATCTTCAAGGTTAGCAGCACAATCTTCAATCCTTGAAATAATCTCCAAGGTCAGCAAACACACAATGTTTGAATTAGGTCTAGACCTAAACATTCCATGACACAACAGAATGAAGGTAAACCACTCTATGCCTTAGCTTGGACTCAAATCTATTTAGGCATGCTACACAATGCCCATTTAATCATCAAATCAACTCTGCAAGCATTCAAGGTCAGCCAAATAGTGTAAACATAAGGAATCCTTGATCACATGTTTTCATGATCACAACCATAACTTACAGACCTTACATAGGGCTTAAACACAATCTAGAAATATCAACAAACATCTTGAAGTCATCTAGAAACCAATAAATTCAACCACAACAACTTTCACCTGAACACAACAACCCTGTCAAACTCTGTCACACAATAGATTGCTTTCCGGAGCACCAAATCACAAACCTTTTGACTGGAAGATAGGTAAGATCCTTATGAACACATATCTAGAACTTTAGCACCTAAAACCTATCTACAGAGGAATGTGGAGTAAAATACTTTCTCCCAGACACCTCTGAATAACTTAGGAACACTATCAAATACTATTCTCAAACTGGTGAACATAACTTTAACTTTACAGCAATCTAGAGCACCAAGTTCTTGATTTAGCATCTTCAAACACTTATTGACAACATATCCAAAACACACACTCAAATATTCAACATAGAATAAATGTGGAATAAAAACTCAAACAGTATTCTGTAAGTCGGAAGACTCTCCAACACATTGTTTCCAATATTAATCAAATTTTCTCATGAGCATTTTTCAAGTTTTTACTCTATATTTCTTTTGCATTGGAGACCTGAGTGTGCAATTTGGATATGTTTCTCAGAAGTGTTTAAAGATACCAAATCTAGATTTTGGTGCTCCGGATCATTGTGCAGTAAAAGTTATGTTTACCAGTTTGAGAACAGTGTTTGACAGTGTTTATAGTGTGTTTAGGAGAAAGTATTTTTCTCTGCATTTCTCCATAAAATGGTTTTAGGTATTGTGGTTTTGGATTTTTTCTTAAAAATTCTATATCTTCCTTCAACTCAAGTGGTTCATGGTTTGGTGCTCTATAAGTACACTTCTTAAGTTGCAGATGATGACAAAGAATGATATACCTGGTTAAGTACTCTAGTGTGAAGTTTCTTCAGGTGAAAGATGTTGTAAAGGAACTTGTTAGTTTTTAGGTGCTTGTGGATTTTTATAGATCATATTTGAGCTTGGTGCATGATCCACATGTCATCTTTTGGTCTTGAGGAAGCGTACACTTAAAAGTTCATAATGTTAACACAAGATTGGCTGACTTGGTTGTTTACACTAATTGTGGTTGTGATTCATTGATTGTGAAAGTGTGTTCAAGCATGTAAGAGTGGATTCAAGTTTATGCTAAGGTGTGATGTGGTTTGCATTCACTCCTTTCCTCCATGGGAATGTTTAGGTCCAGACCTAAATTGAATTTTATGGGTTAATTTGTGTTGCTGACCTTGGAGAATGTTTTCGTGATTGATGATGGTATAAATAATTGTCAAGGATTCATGGATGAAGGAAGGCATGAGGGATATGATGTTTATGATGCAAATTTGACCAGTGTAGTAAGAGCTTTCATGTGTTAGGTTACTAGATGTAGTGAGTAGAAGGTGTCTACTATTTTTAGTGTTGTTACGAAGATGTTGTTTGTGTTGTGATGGATATTAAGCTTCATTGGAACTAAAATCCATGCATAGGTTAGATGCAATTATATTAGTTCAAAGAATGGCAATGAGCCACTTTTCTCTTATTTCTTTCTTTCTCAGTGGGCAGTGAGTCCACTTGGACAGTGAGTTCACCTACAATGAACATTCTCTCTTTTGCGTAGTGAACCTTTTATAATTTGGTATTGCTACTACATTATATTGTGAGCTAATCCTCACCATGATTTTTCCCTTTTAGGGTTTTCCACATAAAATATGGTGTTCTCTTGTGTGTGGTGTTGTTATGAATTAGTTTCAGTTATTTGTCTTTCCTGCTTAATCATCATAACATGTTTTAAGGTTAATGTCGATCTGAATGTTTGCGAGGTTTTGAAATTTTGATACAATTGATTTAGTCCCCCTCTCAATTGTCTTGTGCATTCAACATGAAGAACATCAGGACACACCTTTACACACCTTTCAAATTTGGAGAAATTAGTTAGGAGCCTCAACATACATCAGATATTTAACCAGTAGGCTCAAACTACTTAACAATGTCAACTATTCATCCTTCAACTGTCGGGGAGAAGCCAAAAACTTAATGTGGACCAGGGGTTCAATCATGTAAGACATCAATAACAATCATAAACCTTACTAGAGAAGTATCATACCAAAGTATGCATCTGCAAAATTAGAAATGTATTAGTCTATAGAGAACAGAGTCTTTTAAACCTTATGTAATGCTTCACAACCCAAATTATGATATTGTGGTGAAGTGTAGGGTCTGAAATATTCTAGGAATGATCATAGATATCAATGGATACTATTCACTAGATCCACACACCACTGTCTAAAGTTTTTAGAGGAATTCAAGACTGGCTTAGGTACTTAGAGTTTTCGAAGACATTTATACTTACAACTTTTCTTATAACTATGAAATTTTGATACGATACCAGAAAATGAGAATTATCTATATGTGGATCATATCTAATGTGTATTGGACCATATACTACCTTTGCACAAGCTTTGATAATGGATTTATACATGTTTCATCTTTTGAAGAACTTAACTTGTATATTCAGTCTCTAAAATACAATGTGATACCTATGTCAATGAGGTAGTGTCTTTGCGGACCACTAGAACACTTAAAAATTCATCATAGCATATAAAATACTGATCTTAGTCATTCCTTAGAGACACGTGACAAATAGATCTCTTCCAGAGGAATGTGGAGCATTCCATTGTCTTCCCACTACTGCTTTGCTCTGTCTAGGGGATGGCCTATGAACTATCCCTTGTAACTTTTCATGCTGAAAGAATGAGAGACTGAAACCTTGGATATAATATGTCAATATATGTCATAAACTATAATTAGAACTACATGGTCAATTCTTTCTTTATGAAGAAATGTGGACCAATTTAAGTTGACTTTGCCTTAGAATGTGCACTATGAATGCCATAGTCAATCTTCTATTTCTTACCCTTGAGTGCGGTACTCCCAACTAATGAGATATGTAAGTGTGTATGCAGGAATCATGCAAGCATATGAGTGTTTTCCTCCGCATCATGTTCAAGCCCAAAACTGATCCATACTTAGACCATTTTCTCTTCTCTTAGACTGATTTGCCTTGACCATATTGACTCTTCCTTTGTACAAGTTTGTCTATGCATTTCTGTATGTTATGTTGACATCAATGTATACTATGTTGACATCAATGACAACACATATTGCCAACAGATACAACTAAAAGGAGTGAAACTAGTCAAGAAAAGACCATATAGACTCAATCCTAACATGAAGAAAAGAGTCAAGACAGAAATTGACAAGATGTTAGCGGCAGGAATCATAAAATCTATTGAAGAAGCTGACTGGATCAGCCAAATGGTTGTACAAAACAAGAAATAAAGAGAAATACAAATATACAGAGAATACAAAGAGTTAAATAAAGCTTGCATCCATGATCCATTCCTTACACCCTTCACAGAAGAAATATTGGAATCAGTTGCTGGAAGGGAAATATATTCATTCACTGATGGATTTTATGGCTATGACCAAGTCAAGATAAGAGAAGAGGATCATCCTAAGACAACATTTGCATCTAAATTGGGATCCTACATGTACATAGTGATGCCTTTTGGACTTAAGAATGCACCAGCAGTCCTCAATAGAATAATGTTAAATGCATTTAAAGAATTCATTCATGATTTCTTAGAGGTGTATCTAGATGACTGGACTATCCATGACTTAGTGAAAGACCATACATAGACCTTGAGAATGATGTTAGAAAAATGCAAAAGTTTTCAAATATCATTAAATCTCAAGACATGTACATTTACAGTACCTTTTGGAACTCTCCTAGGTCACATCATTTGTAAGGAAAGATTGATGGTAGATCCCTTGAAAGTAACTTTAATCCTCACACTAACACCACCTAAAACAACATCAAAAGTCAAAACTTTATTAGGTTACACTGGGTATCATCAAAATTTGATAAAGGGTTATGCACCAATTGCCACACCTTTGGAAGAATTGCTCAAAAAGAAAAGTAGAAGAAACGTTGAATGGAATGAGTAGTGTCAATCTTCTTTTGACATACTAAAGCAAAAAATTGTTGAAGCCCCTATCTTAATATTCCTAGATTGGAACGTTCATGTCCATGTTCATGTAGATGCCTCAGGCATAGCAGTAGGTGCAGTATTAGCTCAACCTAAAGGAACTAAATACCATCCTATAGCATTTGCTAGTAGGAAATTATCAAAAGATGAGAAAAATTACACTACAATAGAAAGGGAAGCACTAGCAATTGTCTATGCACTGCAAAAAATCAAAAAATTTAACACTACCTACTATCCACACCCTTCACCTTCTTTACTGATCATGAACCATTAAAGTACCTATTAAACAAACCTGTCATACAAGGAAGAATATGTAGATGGCTGCTACTATTCTGAGAATTTGAGTTTAACATCAAAGTGAAACTAGGGAAACAAAACCAAGGCCCTGATTATCTATCAAGAATTGAAATAGGGGAGTAGCCTGATAATCATGAAGAACTCCCTAGCACAAACCTATTTAGGGTCAATGTGGTACTAGAAGAATTGAAAGATATTGCATATCTGTTGGCTATAGGAGAATGTCTAGCTGAGACATCTCCACAAGACAAACAAATCATTATGCGGATGGCTTTTCCTTATACACTTATTGAAGGAGAACTACATATAAGAGGGAAAGATGATATAATCAGGAGGGTGGTTTATGAACATGAAAAGGAGGATATTATAAAAGAAGCACATGAAGGCATAGTAGGAGGACATAACTTCGAAGTCAACAATAAGAAAAATCAAACTAGCAGGCTTGTGGTGGCCTGCCATGTTCCAAGATACTAAAAGATATGTAAAATATTGTGACAATTGTCAGAGAATGGGTAAACCTACTGCTAGAGATGAAATTTTATTAAGACTAGTATAAACACAACTTCCCTTTGAGAAATGGGTAATTGACTTTATTAGACCCATAGATCCTCCAGCCAAATAATAAAAATCAAGATACATCATCACCAGAGTAGAATATCTTACAAAATGGGCAAAAGCTATACCTACAAAAAATTGTACTACAAAAATAGCCGCAAAGTTCCTCTATGAGAATATAATCACTAGATTTGGTTGTCCACTTAGTATCACAAGTGACCAAGGAAAACACTTTGTAAACAACATGATTGCGGAGTTACTACAGTCCTTTATGATAGTACACAACAAGACCACACCATATCATCCTCAGGAAAATAGGGCAAGTGCGGCCTTAAACAAGATCATTAAGACATTAACAAAAATGTGTGATGGCAATAGAACAAATTGGGACCTAAAAGTATTTGTGGTACTTTCGTCCTATCGCACCACTTATAAAAGAACCACAAATTTCACACCCAATGATTTAGTCCATGGCCTGGATGCTACTATACCAATACACTATACTACACTATACTTCCTAACTTTCATACTGCAAGGACTCTAAAACTAAATGCAGAGGAATCCTTGACACAAAAA
This sequence comes from Cunninghamia lanceolata, assembly GCA_027924645.1. Lineage (NCBI taxonomy): Eukaryota > Viridiplantae > Streptophyta > Pinopsida > Cupressales > Cupressaceae > Cunninghamia > Cunninghamia lanceolata. Next base: position 2,200,428 of record BSBN01001281.1, on the reverse strand, counting down.
ATTGAGGAACTAGATAAAATGGATGAAAATCAGTTGATAGTAGCTTATAATATGAATCTAGAGAGAAAGCAGCATAAATCCTAGCATGACAAGAACTTACAGATAAAAAAATTCAAAGGAGACTTGACCTACTTTTGTATGATAGTAAGTTTAAGAGACAAGGAAAACTCAAAATTAGATGACTAGGACCATATTACATACATGAAATTGCAAAATCCAAATTGGTAAGATTGAAAGATATGGAAGGAATAATCACTACTAGATATGTTAATGGAGCTCGTTTGAAGCATTTAAACTTCTGGGATGAAAAGATGAAATGCAGTGGAATTCAAACCTATAACATAGTAATTGTATCATACTATATCATATTGTAGGATATTGTAACCATTAGCAGCTTATAATAATAAATAGCTAGAAAAGCCTATGAAAACATAATAGGTAAAAACCATAAATCTGAAAAGAAACTTTTAGGGCTATTTATACCCTAATCTAACCTAAAATCCTCATTTGCATTCGAACAAGTTGAGAAATTGAGCTCTGCAATACAAAGAAATCAAACCCTAGCTGACAAATTGTGAGTAAGATGAGATGGCCACACTAGTGCTCATCGATGTGACAGAGAAACCAAGGCCTAAATACAAGAAATACCCATTCAAGGTGATAAAAGTTGACAATGAAGGAGCTTTCTCTAATGCATTGATAGATGTGGTTTACATTGAGGATTTCAAGAAGTACATCCATGCTACAATCACAGAGATAAACCATATAAAGTTTGAGGAGCTAAGGGACACACTACTCGAAGATGTAGGGTACTCTAATGAATACAAGAACATTACTACCAAGAAATTGGATATATAGAAAGATTATCTAGATTTCAATGATGCCCATGAGTGGGTAAGGATAGTTCTCAGCCACATCCATGATGAATTCATCTATTTGGACAAACCCTACCACATAATGAAGGAGGCAATCAGAACGGTGACTGGACTTAGCTCAACAAGGTCAATACCAGCAATGAAGGCAATCAAGAATGATAATGTTATTGAGCTAACAAGAGAAAAACCTAGTGGGAGGAGCCTTAGTGTAAAGGATATTATAGATTTGAAGGTCAGGTATGCCACGATGGGGATAGCCTACAAAATATACTATGCAAATAGAGAGGGTTTGGCTACCACAACAACAGTTCACACCACATACCAAATGGTGAAAGAGGGAAAAGATTTTGACTTCTATGAAGTGATGAGGGAGTAGCTAATGGAGAACCTGAAAAGAACAAAGGAGTCAAACTACAATTTCTGGTATGGCACTTTAATTATATGCCTAGTATTCTATTTTATCAATGAAATACTAGGATTCAAAGGAAAAATTTAGCAACAACGCCTATCAGTTGCTGCACAAATAAAATAGCACATTAGAATCTTTAGTGACACAAAGGCTTTTAGCACCATGTACTAGGGTTGCTTCAAAACTTTACAGTAATATATGTAAAATAGAGAAAGACTACCATACAAAATTGTAAAGCAATATATAAATCATATAACTTTCATGGTAGATAAAAATTACACTTATATGGAGGCAGTGGAACTTTTTGTATACCTATGTTACCTTATGAAGTTTCTAAGGTAGAAATAAATGCCTATTCATAAAATTTACTAAGCAAACCAAAAGATACTATCGCAGAAAGATTTGAGACATATATGGAAGTAATGGATAAGAAGCACAAGAAAAATGTGAAGGAACATTTAGAGAAGCACAAGGATAAATTACATAAACAATGGGAAATCCCACCTCCAAAGGGCACATCTACACCATCTAACACTACATCAACCTCACAAGCCACTGTGGAAGCTCCGCAAGAGCCCACTACTTAACAAATACCTAGAATATCACAGAGAATTGCATCTATAGAATCCAATGCACAAATGGTACCGTAGCCTACCACATCATCACAAATAGTATCCACCAGTAGGAGGAGAGCATCAGAAACATTAGTATAGATGAGTGTTGAGAAGAAAAAGGGAGCAAGACAAAAACAATAGGCTAAGAAAGAAGAATGGAACCCATGCCCCAGAGGAGGTAGAAGAGGAAGAAGAGGTATCTAAACTTATAAGGGAAAAGAAACAAAAAATAATAGCACATGAAACTACAGAAGAACCATCAATCCTAGATACAATCCTCAATGGGATTGAATGTCATGGTTTGTTACAAGAGACAACATAACTTTACCCTGAGGTATCTACAGAGAATAAGAAGATAATTGAAAGAGAAATAATAAAATAAATGATTAAAACCAATAAAATAATGGATGAGATTCTAGGATTGCTATTGGATAGCCTTGCAGATGCACTAAGGAAAAGAAGAGAGAAAGATTTGAAATTAGATGAGGATCTTAGGCAACAAAGCTATTGATGGAGTGGGTACTTCTATCTCTGTAAAGGAGGAGGATAAAATAGAATAAATACAAGCCATAGAGCTGAGGTCAAAACAAAGGATGAATACCCTTATGAACTTGGAACAAGAAGATAGGGATAAGATATAGGCAGAACTAAACAAATAACAAATAATATATTTGATATAGTTAAGGAGGCAGAGAAAATTGTGGCACAACAGGATACAAATCTTCCATAGAATACAGAACAAAGCATATCTCCTCTACACAAAATGAATACAAAGTAGGAGGATGGACAATATCAAGAAGAGGCTATGGATACAAGAAATAACCAACATGATTCCCAAGACACATCCTCCTCTACCTCCCCCATCCAATCTATCAAAGATTTTCTGGTGTAGAAAAATTAGATATTGTTGCAAGTATGTGCCTAATCGGTGTTGTCATTGATGTCAACATATCTGTGTTGTCATTGGTGTCAATTGTGCTCTTACTTAAGGATATTGAGAAAATTAGCCCCTCTGATGATAACAATGTGTTGCAATAGAAACAGTGCATTACATGCAAAAGAACAGTCCAGAAGAGTGCTTTGCATTTTCTGTAGAATAAATATCTCTACCTGTGGATTGGAATTTATTTAGAAGTTTGTCTGAAGATGTTATATTTTGGGTTTGAGCCTCTAGTATGAAGAATTGAGAGATTTATGTTCACCAGAGTGAAAATAGCTTTTTTTGTGTGTTTGGTGGTGATAGGGAGAGAGTGTTTTGATCTACAATCCTCTGCATTGAAGTATTTTGGTCTGCGGTTATGGAAGTAAGTCTATGATGATGTTAAATGCCTTCAAGTGTAATGGTTCATGATTTGGTGGTCTGCAAGCTATCTTTTACTCATGACAATGGTTGACAATGTTGTTCTTGTGCTCCAATTTGAAGAATCTTATTGATTAAGTTGTTAGAGATTTTACGGTTGTTCCTGGTGATTATAATGTGCTTGTGGATGTCCCATGATCATGCTCCTACATTTGGATTGGTCCACAAGGTGGAATTCAAATCGTGTATGAAGCATGTTCTTGAGAATACTTGTGTTAACATCAATCTTGGCCGACCTAGTTGAATTCATCATCTATGGAGATGCATCAAAGATTGTGATAGCATGTTGTAGCGTGAAAGATTGTGTTTGAGTCCCAGCTAAGGTGTGGCATGATCCACATACATTCTTACATATTTTCCTTAGCTAAATTTGTATTAGGTCCAGATCTATTTTATGTATGTTTGTAATGCTGACCTTGGAGATTGTTCCAATAGTTGATGATTGTAATGCTGACCTTGATGATCATTCCAAGGTTGATGTAGTGTATAAATACTTGTAATTGAGTCATGAAAATAAATCCAAGTGTGAAGATAAAGTGAAGTAAGATAGCACAACAAAGTAGAGGTATATTTGTACTTCAATGGAACTGGAACTTGGCATGGAGTAGATGTTGTTATCTCAATTCAACCTTTTAGCAATGAGCCTTCTTTTGGTAGTGAACCACCCTTTGGGCAATGAGCCCTGTAGGCAGTGAGCCTCTATTTTTTGGTATTGATATAACTTATATATTTATGTGGGCTAACACCCACCATGGTTTTTCCCTTTTAGGGTTTTCCATGTAAAAATTTGGTGTCTCCTATGTTATTTATGCTTTTGTGTTGAGCTTCTCATTTGATGTTTTCATGGTTATAACTGAATATAAGTAATTGATAAGTTGATGATCATATTTGGTTAAAAGTTTTAGGACAATGGATTCAGCCCCCCACCCTCTCAGTTGTCCAGTGTAGTTCAACAATTTGTATCAGAGCAAGGTTTCTCTGAAGAAAGCCTAACAACTTGAGGAAGATCCAGGATGTCTTATAAGAAGGAAGCTCTACATTTTGATGGGTCAAATTATGCTCTTTGGAAGGTATGCATGAAAATCCATCTTCTTTGTCTTGGTTATAAAGTATGGAAAGCTGTAGAAGCAAAATATACCATGCCTCCAAATGGTTTGATGACTGAAGATGAAATCATAGAATATGAGGTGGATGTCAAAGCAAAGGATGCTCTCCTAAGTTCCTTGAGTGACTCAGTGTTGACAGAAGTTGTTGACCTTGAAACTGCAAATGAGGTATGGGAGAAGATGAAAAATCTATATGAAGGAGATGATTCTATAAAAGAAGCCAAGCTACAAAGTCTAAAAGTGAAGTATAAGAGTTTGAATATGAATAAAGATGAAAACATAACAGCCTTTATGCAAAGAGTTGATGAAATTGTCACTGGAATAAAAGGCATGGGAGGAACTCTCAGTGATAAGGAAGTTGTGATGAAAATTCTCATATTAATACCAAAGTCATATAGTCATAAGGTAGTTGCAATTGAAGAATTCATGACTATGAAAACTATTGACATAGATCAGTTACTTGGAAAGCTTACAACCTTTGAGATGAGAGAATTTGGTGATGCCCTGCCTAAAGTTAAATCAACTTTTAAAGCTAGTACTTCAGCAGAGATCTCTAGAGCTGAGAAATACAAGGTGGATGATGACTTTGATGAAATTGAAGCTAACTTTGTTGATAGGCTACAAAGAGGCTCCGGTAAGTTCAAAGGTAAATTACCTTTCAAATGTTTCTCTTGTGGTAAAGTAGGTCATTATGTTTCTAGATGTCCTGTAAGAATTGAAAGAAATAAGAAGAAACATGAGAGAAGGCCTAGAGTTCCAAAGAAATGCTACTATGTCAGAGATTTTGATGATGAAGGGGTGACTGATGATGAATCTAATGATGCTAATACTAGTGAAAATGAATGCCTATTTATTGCTATTAAAGAAGATCATGTGTCTACTAATTATGCTAGTTGTGTGAAGGATGAAAAACTAGTAGAAGAAAGTGCTTTAGCTGTTCAAGTTGAGAAAGATAAGGATGAATGGATTATTGATAGTGGATGCTCACATCACATGACCGGTGACAAAAGTAAGTTTGTAAGTTTGGAAAAGTATGATGGTGGACTGGTTAGGTTTGGAGATAATGAAGCTAGTGAGATTTGTAGAAAAGGATCTATTTCATTTGATGGAAAGCATAATACTGACAATGTCCTATATGTGAAGGGTTTGAAGCATAATCTTTTTAGTGTTGGTTAGATGTGTGACAAAGGATATGATCTAAGATTCAAAGATAATGGTGTAAGATCATGGAAAGTTCTAAAACTGTGATTGCTACTGGTAAGAAGACAAAATGAAACATCTATTAATTGAGAGGAACTAATGATTATTGTTTATTGGCTCAGGTAGATGAAAGTTGGCTATGGCATATAAGGAGGTGTCATATAAACTTTGATAGTCTGGTAAAGATAAGTTCAAGTCAGGCTGTGAGAGATTTACCAAAACTTGTAAAACCCTCCAACTCAATTTGTAAGGAATGTCAGTTGGGAAAGTAGACAAGAACAAGTTTCAAGAGTAAAGAACAATTTTCTACCAATTTTTTGGATCTAGTGCATACAAATCTCTATGGTCCTACAACGGTGAGAAGTATACAAGGTGATAGATACTTCATGCTGCTTATTGATGATTATTCTATAATGACTTGAGTTACTTAACTAAGAGATAAATTAGAAGCCCTAGAGAAGTTCAAATCTTTCAAGGCAATAGTTGAGAATGAAATAGATTTGAAGATCAAATGCTTGAGGTCTAATAGAGGAGGTGAGTTCAAATCAAATGAATTCAACATTTTCTATGAAGAGCATGGGATAAAAAGATAGTTGTCTGCACCTAGGACTCCTCAACAGAATGGAGTTGTGGAAAGGAAAAATAGGACAGTTCAAGAGGTTGCTAGGACAATGATGAAGGAAGGTCTATCGAAAATCTTTTGGAAAGAATCTATTCACACTATTATCTACATTCAAAATAGAGTTCAAGTGAAAGGTAATGGTACTAAAACTCCCTATGAATTGTGGTACAAAGAATTCCCACAGTAAAATATTTCAAAGTCTTTGGAAGAAAATGTTATATCGAGAGAGATGAAGATCTAGGAAAGTATGATGCAAGATGTGATGAAGGAATCTTTCTTGGATACTCTACCAAGAGTAAGGCTTACCAGTGCTATAATAAAAGGCTCAAAAAGATTGAGTACAAATGTGAAGGTAGATGAAGGCAAGGAAAGAATACCAGATCTGAGTTGTTATGAACTAGATGAACCTGTGACTATAGTAATTGAAGAGAAAGATAAGCAAGCAGATAGTCATGATGAAGAAGAGGCTCCAAAAAGTGTTGTCAAGACTCCTAGGTATGTAAGGATCAATTATTCTAAAGATCAGATTATAGGTGACAAGAGTAAAGTTGTGCTAACAAGAAGAAGAGTGCAGAGGAATAAGTCAATTACTGTTTGCTTTCAAAGATTGAACCAAAAACTGGGAATGAAGCATGCAATGATGAAAATTGGGTAAAAGTAATGGAGGAAGAACTATTGCAGATAGAGAAGAATGAAACTTGGGAATTAGTTCCTAGACCTGCTAACAAAAATGTTATTGGAACTAAATGGGTCTTCAGGATCAAGTTGAATGAAAATGGAGAAGTTATAAGGAATAAATCAAAACTTGTATGTAAAGGATATTCTCAAATTGAAGGATAGATTTTGAAGAATCCTTTGCCCCATTAGCTCATATTGAAGCAATTAGAATGTTTATGGCATTTGCAGCTCACAAAGATTTTAAGGTATATCAAATGGATGTGAAATCTACCTTCCTGAATGGTGATTTAGAAGAGGAAGTATACATTGAGAAACTGGAGGGATTCCAATTGTGAAATTAAGGTGATATGGTATGCAGGTTCAAGAAAGCATTGTATGGACTCAAACAAGCTCCTAGAGCATAGTATACAAGGTTAGATCAATATTTATTGCAGTTGGGATTTAGTAAAGGTACTACAGATAGTAATCTATACTTCAAAATCAATGATGATCATATCTTGATTGTTGAGGTCTTTGTTGATGACATTATCTTTGGAGGAAATGAAGGTATGTGCATAAGTTTTATCAGTGAGATGAAAAGTGAATTTGAAATGTCCATGTTTGGTGAAATGAATTTCTTTTTGGGTCTATGAATTAATCAATCAGATAAAGGAATCTTCATATCTCAGTCTAAGTATGTGAAAGAGTTGTTGAATAATTTTGGGATGGAAGACTCTAAACCGGTATGTACTCCCATGGTGACTAGTTGCAAGTTGAGCAAGGTTAATGAATCACCTAAGGCTGATCAGAAAAAATATAGATCCATGATTGGAGGATTGCTTTATCTAACTCAAACCAGACCTAATATTATGTATGTAGTTTGTCTTGTTGCAAGGTTTCAAGTTGATCCAAGAGAATCACATGTGATGGCAATTAAGAGAATCCTAAGGTATTTGAAAAGCACTCTAGATTATGGCTTATGGTATCCAAAGGACAATGATTTCACTCTTAGTGCTTACACAGATGTAGATTGGGCTGGAGATGTTGATGACAGAAAGAGTACAAGTGGAGGTGCCTTCTTCTTGGGTAACAGATTGCTCTCATCACTGAGCAAGAAACAAGATTCAATATCTTTGTCAACTATAGAAGTAGAGTATATTGTAGCAGCATGTTGTTGCACTCAAGTATTATGGATGAAGCAGACTCTGAAGGATATAAGAGTTGTGTATGAAGATCCAATTGCAATATTTTGTGACAATACAAGTGCCATAAATATTTCAAAGAATTCAGTGATGCACTCAAGAATAAAGCACATATCAATAAGGTATCACTTTTTGAGAGAGAAGGTGACAGAGAATGAAGTAAAGTTAGAATATGTGTCCATAAAGGATTAGATTGCAGACATTTTCACTAAGCCTCTACCTAAAGATACCTTTGAGTATCTCAGAGAAAAGCTAGGGGTCATTACCCCTCCTATCCTAAACTAAGATGCATAGGAATGCATCAATCTAGTGGAGCTCAAAGTGTCATTCCTTGATCTGGATTGATGTTGTGAAGGCTACCTCTTAGGGGGAGTAGCTAAATGTTACTAGTAAAGTAAATGGATCAGAGTAGTGACATGCAAGTATGTGCCCTTTGCCATTGATGTCAAAGGGGGAGAGAAATCATGTGAAAAACTTAGGAGGACAAAGAATACAGATGTGTAAAGAGAAAGGTGGAGAATTTTATCTTGGTGGTGTTTTTCAGTTTTTCACATCATATGTTGCCATCAATGACAAAGGGGGAGATTGTTGCAAGTATGTGCCTAATTAGTGTTGTCATTGATGTCAACATATTTGTGTTTTCATTGGTGTCAATTGTGCTCTTGCTTTGTTGAGGATATTAATAAAATTAGCCCCTCCAGTGATAACAATGTGTTGCAATAGAAACAGTGCATTACATGCAGAAGAATAGTCCAGAAGAATGCTCCGCATTTCCTGTAGAATAAATATCTTTACCTGTGGATTGGAAGTTATTTAGAAGCTTGTCTAAAGATGTTATATTCCATGTTTGAGCCTCCGGTATGAAGAATTGAGAGAGTTATGTTCACTAGAGTGAACATAGCTTTTTCTATGTGTTTGGTGGTGATAGGGAGAGAGTGTTTTGCTCCGCATTCCTCCGCATTGAAGTATTTTGGTCTGTGGTTCTGGAAGTAAGTCTATGATGATGTTAAATGCCTTCAAGTGTAATAGTTTGTGATTTGGTGGTCTGCAATCTATCTTTCACTCATTACAGTGGTTGACAGTGTTGTTCTTGTTCTTCAGTTTGAAGAATCTTATTGATTAAGTTGTTAGAGATTGTGTGGTTGTTCCTAGTTATTACAATGTGCTTGTGGATGTCTCCTGATCATGCTCCTACATTTAGATTGGTCTGCAAGGTAGAATTTAGATCCTGCATGAAGTGTGTCCTTGAGAATACTTGTGTTAACATCAGTCTTGGCCGACTTGGTTGAATTCATCATCTACAGAGATGCATCGAAGATTGTGATAGTGTCTTGTAGCATGAAAGATTGTGTTTGAGTCCTAGACAAGGCATGACATGATTTGCATACATTCTCACATCTTTTCCTTAGCTAAATTTGTATTAGGTCTAGACCTATTTTATGTTTGTTTGTAATGCCAGCCTTGGATATCGTTTCAATGGTTGATGATCATTCCAAGGTTGATGTAGTGTATAAATACTTGTAATTGAGTCATGAAAATAAATCCAAGTACAAAGATGTGAAGATAAAGTGAAGTAAGGTAGCAGAGCAGAGCAAAGGTGTTTTTGTGCTTCAATGGAACTGAACCTTGGCATGGAGTAGATGTTGTTATCTTAGTTCAACCTTTTGGCAGTGAGCCACCCTTTAGGAAATGAGCCTCTATTTTTCAGTATTGATATAACTTATATATTTCTATGGGCTAACACCCACCATGGTTTTTCCCTTTTAGGGTTTTCCACATAAAAATTTGGTGTCTCCTATGTTGTTCATTCTTTTGTGTTGAGCTTCTCATTTGATGCTTTCATGGTTATATCTGAATATTTAAGTAATTTATAAGTTGATGATCATATTTGGTTAAAAGTTTTAGGAAAATTGATTCACTGCCCCTCTCAATTGTTCAGTGTAGTTCAATAGATACAACCCATGGTGACTCCTCAACTACTACAACTACTAGTAATATGAGGACAAGTAAATTTATCTAATATCTCACCCCTATAGAAGTTACAATTGGGTGATATCTTCCACTCCACAATGACGGAAGAAATTTTGCAGCAACACATTGAGGGAAGTGAGATACTAATGGAGGCAGTAGATGTAATACAAAAAGAAATTCTAGAGGCACAAAGGGACACATCCCTACCTCCTACCCAACAACTCAAACAACTAATGCAGAGATTTAAGGCTCATTCTACATACTTAGAGAAGAAGGCAAAAGAAAAAATAACAGAGAAAATGAATCAAAAAAGACTAGCTGATGCTTCTAACAAATGTGGTAAGGCACACAATAAACTATAAGCCTAGATAAAGAGCATTCAATAGGGTATGGAAGATACTAAGGTACTATACCAATTTTTTTTACAATGGCCTATTACTACTAAAAATATAAAAGATCAAATAGAAGCATTAGAAACACAGATAACACAAGTGGCCAGTACCTGTGATCTAGTACAAGACACTAATGGAGCCATAAGGGCATAGGTAGAGACCTTACACTCTTAACTGCAACAATTTCAGGATCAAAGAGAATAGATAAAATCATAGATAAAGTAGTTAAGAGAAGTAATAAGCTTGAGATTGGCCTCTTTAACAGGAGTATTCACTAAGGCTAAATAAGCTACATAGAAGGTAAAGGTACCAGCTACCTTAGGAGAAGTAGAGGATACATATATCCAGCTAGAAATCCAAATATAAATTTTGACATCTACAAAGAAACAATTGGATACTACTCTATCTCAACTCAGGGTAATCTACAAAAACATCTTACCTACAAACTGAAGAACATGTATTAGGGACAAGACATACTTTTAAAAGGGGGAGTGGTGTTGGCAGAGAGCAAGGCATCAAGCAGAACCTACCGCAATTTACCGCAAAGGTCATGCAGAGGGTATAGCCAACTCATAAAGAGGTATTTTGGAAAAGGGCACACCTCTATGTAGATATATAGGAGATACATACAAAGCAATGAAAAGAAAGAGTGAAAGAGAGTGAGAGTGAGTAATATTTATAAGGCAGAGACTCAAACCTTCCGATATGGAAATGTATATACCTACTAATGAGAAATTAATATAATGGAGATATAAGGATTTTTATATCATTGTATATGTGTTATGATGCTTTGTTTTACTTATCTTGTAATGCATATTATATTTCCTTAAAGTTTATTCATGTTTATCTCATTGTCTGACTAGAGTATAAACTAGACTTACAGACTTGACTGAGGACCAGATCTCCAGATTGGTATCCCTCTCAATTCTTGCCAACAACAACTACTACTATAAATATATAAGGCATTAAAATTTCATTTTTCCTTTAAAAAATGGAGGGGAAATGCAACATCCTTGTAAATTATAATCCCAAATCTTTTTGATGTTTATTGATGATACATTTGAAATTGCATACATTCAATTGTTGCTCATCTACTTTTCCTTAATTGTGACATAAAACTTGGATTGTTTTGAATTTTAAGCATCCTTGTTCCTATTTTCTAGTCTTTTAGTAGCTAGAATCCTTCAAAGAATGCTTGCCTACCAACTAGTCTAACCAAGACCCCTGATCAATTGATGAAACTAAACTAGTATTTGATATCCTTGTAATTTATTGTGACCTAATCAATAACGAATTTTCCTTTTGTCTAGTTATTTTTGCATTGAATATCACATCCAAAACTATATTTTAGTTCTCTTATGGTTCCCAAGAATCCAGTCTATCATGTTATCTAAAATTGACATGGAATTTTAAAAGTTATTTGCTTTAAATGTCAAAAAATGACAATCTCTACTTCAAGTGTCAAAAAATGAACAATTCTATGCTTCAAGTCTCAAAACATGTCCTCTTTGCAAACATCTATGTAGAATATCAACTTTTGATATGATTTATTCTTTTTTTTTTCCTTTGTTTTCTATTTTCCCCTCTACACTACCTTATTCAATTTCCCCTATAACTCTAAACAAACATTACATTTTCACTAAGAAGAGAAACAAACAAATTTTACCTTGAGAATAGTTTAGGGAAATGAGGAACGGACATGATCCTTATACAAATTATGTTGAGGATAGAAATAAATTAGACATTTTCCCTATCCCAATGGCAAAAATTTTGGCAACTTTGGTTACATCAAGATGCAAAATTACGTTTCAAAAATGCTTTAGATTTTCTATAAATTTTTTCCCAATTTTCTTTGTTCTTTTTTCTTTAGTACCTATATAGGATTTCCCCATTTTTTCTTTAGATATTTTTTATATATGTTTTTATTTACTATGAAAATTTAATAGTGTATCTATTTTGAAGAATGCATTGAGGATCTTGTGCTTTGTGATTTGCAGCTTACATTCTTTTCCTTTTACTTCATAACCAACTTAAAATAGTTTTTCAGTGTTCACGTCTCTCAGCATCGTTGAAAATATATCAATACCTAGACTTGCATGTATTCATTTGGGATCTCTTGGAGTTAGAATCCATAGTTTGAGCAATTTAGGCACTGTGATTTTTAATCTTGCTCATGAATGGCCCTTAAGTTATCCTAGAAAGTCCTCAATTGACTATACCTCCCTTGGCATTGAATTTAAAACTCTTTGGGACCTGGACATTGCAGTAGTGCACTCTCCTTGCTTTACCACTTTTTTGGTGGCACTTTCCATTAGTGGAGACAAATCACCTATCAGTCCCCTTGCCCAATGGGCTAGTAAAACTTCCAAGATGTACAAATACCATTTACCCTATGACCACCAAGGTTTGAACCTAGGTCTTTTTGCATGATTATGCCCTGTCTCAAGCACTTGACCTTAACCTGATGGAGCATCATGTCAAAACCATGGATTCAAGTAAACAAGTTACTAGCAAGATTGTGCTAGTTGGTAGTTTTCATAACTTCATAACTTATTAATATTCGTTATAGCCTCCACAATCATCATTTTCTGGCTAGTAAAATGCCAGAATTGAAAAAATAAAATATGTATGAAGTTACTAGATTTTGGTTTTCTAGTATAAAAGTGTACTTATACCATTCCTCTTGAATTTTATTGTTAAAAAGCCTACCTAGACATCAAATTTATTCACAAAATTTCCCATGCAATTTTTTAGTCAGTTAAGTTTTTGTTCAATTTTTCTTGTTTCATTTGATTTTATTTTATTTTTATGGGAAATTGCAAGTAAGATTTCATTGTTTTCGCCTACTTGCAAAAATTTCTTTCTTTAATGAGGGGAGAAATAGAGAATGTTGGTCAGAAAATTGTTAATGATTAAAGAAGTGGTGTTAATCCTAAAGGTTTATATTTGAAATATTTGGAGACAGATATGAGACTAGAGGAAGCTGAATACCATAGAAGAGATACAAGATCTCTTTCCCAAGGAGATGAGTAAACAAATTTTTGTTCCAAGTATGGGCCTAACCGGTGTTTCCATTGATGTCAACATACTCCTAATGCATTGATGTCAAGGATTGGATGAGTTGCATGTTGAGGATATTGAGAAAATTAGTCCTATCAAGAACAAAGAAGAACAGTGAAGACAGTGAAGTGAAGATCCCAGCTAAGATGAAGATTAGAGGATGTGCATCAAAGGGTTTGTAGATATGTGTCTAAAGGTGATCCAGTAAAGATTTGAGAGGTCTACATCAAGATTTGAAGAAGTTATGGCCATATGAGTAAAACTAGTTCCGGCAGATGTTTAGAGGTGACAGAGTGACACAAATAGGTCCAGTGAGATCTAGAAATGCAATATTTTGTTCTGCGAGTTTGGTGGAGTGTTTAGGAAGTCAATTTGAATTGACAACTCAATTGGTTCATGGTCTAGAGGTCCACAAGCATCTATTCCAATATGACAGTGATGACAGACTGTGTTCGTGAAGTTTCAGATGAAGGAGAGAATGATTTCAGTAAGTAGTAGTGTGGATGTTCTTGGTGATTCAGGCAAGCTTGTGGAAGTCTTTGCATTGTGTCCAGTTCGTGTTGGTGGTCTGCATTGAAGATTGAGCTTGTAATTGAAGAATTACTTCTGATGATGATGTTCTTCCCAAACTTGGCCGACCAGATGATTTGCACATCTTGCGGATGATCTTGAAGATGTTCTGCGAAGCATGGCGTGTTCATCAAAGAAGATTGAAGTCTCAGATCTATGTGGCTAATAGTGTGATGATCCACATGAAGTCTTTCATAATTAGTCAAGTTGTATTTGTGTATTTTCTCTATAAAGTATGCCGACTTTGATGATTATCCCAAAGTCGATGTCTTGTATAAATGAGAATTGTGAAGTCATTTCAAAAGTATCTTGGTGGAGCTGAGAGTGTGGTAGAGAGGAGAAGAGCGAAAGACAGAGCAGAAGTATTGAGCTTAAATGGAACTGACTCAAGCATGGTGAAGATGCTATTCTTCAGTTCAAGTATGTAATATTTATTATTCTATAGACAATGTGTCTCCTATAGGCAATGGGCCTCTTGTGAGCAGTGTGCTCGAGCAATGAGCCCTAATTGGAATGTGCCATTTTGTTCTTCTTATTCTTTTAATAGAGAATACAATCTTGGGTTAGTCACCACGTGGTTTTTCACTTAACTGGGTTTTCCATGTTAAAATCTTGGTGTCATATGTGTTAATGTGTTTCTGCTCTTGAATTGTTGCATTGTGTTTCCATGATTGATTTATTATTATGCTACTAAATTACAAGAAGGATTTAAGTGGTTAATAAGAGAAAGTTTTGGGACAATTGATTCACCCCCCTCTCAGTTGTTTGTCTTGAAAATAACAATTGGTATTAGAGCTAAGTTTCTCTAAAAGAGCTTAACCGCTTGAGGAGATCCAGGATGTCTTCCTACAAGAAGGATAGTCTGAGGTTTGATGGAACCAATTACACTCTTTGAAAAAGTAGTATGGAATGTCACTTGCAATGTATGGGAATGTAATATGGGATCATGGCTTCAAAGAAGTAAGTTCCTCCAAAGGATGGTCCGACAAGTATAGATGAAATAAAATATGTTGAAGACAATCTTCAGGCTAAAGAAGCTTTACTAAGTGCCTTATCCGATTCAGAGCTGACAAATGTTATAGATTTAAAAACTGCATATGAGATTTGGGAAAAACTGGAACTTCTGCATGAAGGAGACAAATATGTTAAATGTGCCAAGCTACAGAGTCTGAAAGGAAAATTCAAAAACTTGAAAATGAGTGAGGATGAAAATATCACTACATTTATGCCAAAATTAAATGAGCTTGTTTGTGGCATTAGATGTGCTAGTGGAATCTTGGATGAAGATGAGATTGTTGCCAAAGTTCTCAGATCCCTACCTCCTTCTTACAAATACAAGGTTGCTGCTATTGAAGAATTAAGATCTTTTTCAAATATCACAAGAGATCAATAAGTTGGAAAATTAGCTGCATTTGAATTGGCCAAGTTTGGAGAGGCACCTCCCAAGACTAAATCTGCATTCAAAGCTAGTGCCTCTGTAAAAGGCAAACAAAAATTTGATCCGAGAGAGAACTCCTCAAAGAAACTATCATGGTATGAAAAAACAAGAAAAGATCTGGAAGGAGATGAAGCAGAAGCTACTCAACTTGAAGCACTTATTGCAAAAAGACTGCCAAGAGGATCCCGTAAGTATGAAAGAAAATTGCCATTCAAATGTTTTAACTGCAATAAGATTGGTCATTTTGCCTCAAGATGTCTAGAAAGATTTTCAAGGGAAAATCCTAACAGATCAAGATTCCAAAAGAAATGTTACTATGTTCATGAAGGTGATGATGATGGAGTAACAGATGATGAATTAGAGATAGGAAACAAATCCGGAAGTGACTGGGTGTTTATTGCCATCAAGGAAGAAGATCTAATGCCCTCTGAATCTGTCAATCATAAAATGATAGAAAGAGCTTTGGCTGCCCAAGTTGAAGAAAAGGATGATTAGGTCATTGACAGTGGATGCTCCCACCATATGACAGGTGACAAAAATAAGTTCATAGATTTGGAAAGATATGAAGGAGTTGTAAAATTTGGTGATAATTCTGCTGGCAGAATCAGAGGTAGAGGAACTATTTCTTTTGATGGAAAGAACAAAACCAGTAATGTACTATATGTTAAAGGTCTAAAGTACAATCTTCTAGTGTTGGACAGTTGGTGGACAAAGACTATGATCTCTGATATAAAAATGGAAAATGTAAGATCTTTGAAAGTTCTAGAATAAAGATTGCATCTGGTACTCAAACAAAAGGTAATATCTTCCACTTGATTGGTACTGGAAAAAGTTGTTTATTTGTTCAAATTGATTAGAGTTGGTTGTGGCATAGGAGAATGTGTCATCTGAATTTTGATAATATTATCAAGATAAGCAACACTCAAGTTGTAAGAGATCTTCCAAGACTGGTGAAACCTACTAATAGTTTGTGCAAAGAATGTCAGTTGGGTAAGCAGAGCAGAGTCACATTCAAAAGTAAGGAACAATCTTCTACCAAATTGTTGGACTTAGTACATACCGATCTATGTGGACCGGCAAGAATCAGGAGTTTGAAAGGAGATAGATACTTCATGTTATTGATTGATGACCACTCCTGGATGATGTGGGTGACTTTTCTGAAAGAGAAATCTGAGGCTCTTGAGAAATTCAAAATATTCAAGGCTATGGTAGAGAATGAAACTAGATTAAACATAAAATGTCTCAAGTCTAATAGAGGTGGAGAATTCACATCTGGAGAGTTCATAGAATTCTATGAGAAACATGAGATAAAAGACAGTTATCTGCTCCAAGGACTCCATAGGAAAATGGAGTAGTGGAGAGAAAGAACCGGACCATCCAAGAAGCATCTAGAACCATGATAATGCAAGAAAATGTTCCTTAGATCTACTAGAAGGAAGCTATAAGAACTACTGTCTATACTCTTAATCGAGTACAAATCAGAAGCAATACTGGTAAGACCCCTTATGAACTCTGGTTTGGCATCACTCCCACTGTGAAGTATTTTAGAGTCTTTGGTAGCAAATGTTACATTAAAAGAGATGAAGACCTTGGCAAATTTGATGCTAGAAGTGATGAAGGAATATTCTTGGGTTATTCTACTCAAAGCAAAGCATACCAGTGTTATAACAAGAGATTGAGAAAGATTATAGAAAGTAGAAATGTGAAGGTTGATGAAGGTATTGAAAAACCCTCAAGGTTTTATGAATATGAAGAAGATGATCAAAATGATGTTTTGGTCCAAGAAGTCCAAGCCCCTTCTAAAATTCAAATCCAGACTGATCCGAAGAATCAGGAAGAAGAGATAAGTTTGAAAGAACCTGTTCAAGAAATAGAAGTGCAAGAAATTCCCAAAACTCCCTGGTATGTAAGACTGAATCACTCTAAAGATTAGATCATAGGTGATAAAAGCAAAGGTGTTCAAACAAGAAGAAAGATTTTTGAAGACTCAGAAACATATTGTCTAATTTCAAAGATTGAACCAAAAATAGTGAGTGAAGCATGCAATGATGAAAGCTAGACTAAAGCAATGAAGAAAGAGCTAATGCAAATTGAGAAAAATCACACTTGGGATCTTGTTCCCAGACTTAGAAACCAAAATATGATTGGAACCAAATGGATCTTCTGGAATAAACTAAATGAAGAGGGTGAAGTAGTCAGAAACAAATCCAGATTGGTCTGCAAGGGTTATTCTAAAGTAGAAGGAGTTGATTTTGAAGAAACGTTTGCTCCAGTGGCAAGAATTAAAGCAGTCAGATTATTTCTTGCCTTTACTGCCTTCAAGGACTTTAAAGTATATTAGATGGATGTCAAGTCTACCTTCCTGAATTGTGATTTGGAAGAAGTATACATTGAGCAACCAGATGGATTTCAATTGTCTGAACATGGTCATATGGTCTGTAAGTTGAAGAAATGTATGAACTCAAACAAGCCCCAAGAGCCTAGTATGAAAGACTAGATAAGCATCTCTTGAAGATTGGTTTTAACAAAGGTACTGCTGACAATAATTTGTACTTCAAAATTGATCATGAAAATATCTTGATTGTTGAAGTATTTGTTGATGATATCATTTTTGGAGGAAGAGATAGTATGTGCAAAACTTTTGCAAATCAAATGAAAAGTGAATTTGAGATGTCCATGTTTGGGGAAATGAACTTCTTCTTGGGTCTGCAAATCATTCAAACAAAGAAAGGAATCTTTATTTCACAGACCAAATATGTGAAAGAATTGTTGAAGAAATTTGGGATGGAAGACTCAAAACCAATGAATACTCCCATGGTAACTAGATGTAAATTGATCAAAGATGATGAATATCGTAAGGCTGATCAGAAAAAGTATAGGTCAATGATTGGAGGACTATTGTATCTTACTCAAACTAGACTTGACATTATGAATGTTGTTGGTCTTGTTGCTAGATTCCAAGCTGATCCTAGAGAATCTCATGTCTTGGCAATCAAGAGGATTATTAGATATCTAAAAGGAATAGTTGAGTATGGTTTATGGTATCCTAGAGATCATGATTTCTCTCTTCATGCATATACAGATGCGGATTAGATAGGAGATGTGGATGATCGGAAGAGTACCAATGGTGGAGCATTCTTTTTAGGGAAAAGATTAGTTTCTTGGCTGAGCAAGAAACAAGAGGCAATATCTATGTGCACTGTAGAAGAAGAATATATTGCAACAGCAGGTAGTTGCACTCAAGTATTGTGGATGAAGCAAATGCTAAGGGACATCAGAGTGGAGTATGAAGAACCTATCACAATCTTTTGTGATAATTCAAGTGCAATAAATATATCAAAAAATCTAGTGTTCCATTCAAAGACAAAACATATATCCATCAAGTTTCACTTTTTGAGAGAGTAGGTGAACAAGAATGAAGTCAGATTGGAGTTTGTCTACCTAAGGACTCTTTTGAGTATCTCAGGGAGAAGTTAGGGGTTATTACCCCTCTAGTTTTGAATTAAGGTGCACTGATGTGCATCAGTCTGGTGGATCTCACAGTCATATTTTGTGGTCTGGATTGATGATAGGAATCTACTTCTCAGGGGGAGCAGTCTGTAAGATTCTAAGTGATGCAAGTATGTGTCCTTTGCCATTGATGTCAAAGGGGGATAGAAGACATGTAAAAAACAAAAAGTGGTTGTTGATCAAAGGGGGAGCAGTAAAGGAAGAGAAGACATGTGAATGGTTGTTGTTGATAGGGGGAGTTATGTCAGTCAGTGAGGAGAATTTCTTGTCTTGATGGTTAAAATAGTTTTTCACATCATATGTTGCCATCAATGACAAAGGGGGAGATTGTTGCAAGTATGTGCCTAACGAGTGTTGTCATTGATGTCAGCATACTCCTGTTGCATTGATGTCAAGGATTGGATGAGTTGTATGCTAAGGATATTGAGAAAATTAGTCCTATCAGGATCAAAGAAGAATGGTGAAGACAGTGAAGTGAAGATCCCAGCTAAGATGAAGATCAGAGGATACGCATCAAAGGGTTTGTAGATATGTGTCTAAAGGTGATCCAGTAAAGATTTAAGAGGTCCACATCAAGATTTGAAGAAGTTATGGCCATATGAGTAAAACCAGTTCTAGCAGATGTTTAGAGGTGACAGAGTGACACAAATAGGTCTGGTGAGATCTAGAAATGCAATATCTTGTTCTGCGTATTTGGTGGAGTGTTTAAGACATTAATTTGAATTGACAACTCAATTGGTTCATGGTCTGGAGATCTACAACCATCTATTCCAATATGATAGTGATGACAGATTGTGTTCTTGAGGTTCCGGATGAAGGAGAGAATGATTTCAGTAAGCAGAAGTAGTGTGGATGTTCTTGGTGATTCAGGCAAGCTTGTGGAAGTCTCTAGATTGTGTCCAATTCATGTTGGTGGTCCGCATTGAAGATTAGCCTCGTAATTAAAGAATTACTTCTAATGATGACGTTCTTCCTAAACTTGGCCGACCAGATGATTTGCACATCTTGCAAATGATCTTAAAGATGTTCTGCGAAGCATGGCATGTTCCTCAAAGAAGATTGAACTCTCAGATCTGTGTGGCTGATAGTGTGATGATCTGCATGAAGTCTTTTGTAATTAGTCAAGTTGTATTTGTGTATTTTCTCTATAAAGTATGCCGACTTTGATGATTATCCCAAAGTCGATGTCTTGTATAAATAAGAATTGTGAAGTCATTTCAAAAGTTTCTTGGTGGAGATGAGAGTGTGGTAGAGAGGAGAAGAACAAAAGGTAGAGCATAAGTATTGAGCCTAAATGGAACTGACTCAAGCATGGTGAAGATGCTATTCTTCAGTTCAAGTATGTAATATTTATTATTTTGTAGACAGTGTGTCTCCAGTAGGTAGTGGGCCTCTTGTGAGTAGTGTGCTCAGGTAGTGAGCCCTAATTGGCATGTGCCATTTTGTTCTTATTCTTTTAACAGAGAATACAATCTTGGGTTAGTCACCCTATGGTTTTTCCCTTAACCAGGTTTTCCACATTAAAATATTGGTGTCATATGTGTTAATGTGTTTCTTCTCTTGAATTGTTGCATTGTGTTTCCATGATTGATTTATTATTATGCTGTTGAATTACAAGAAGGATTTAAGTGGTTAATAAGAGAAAGTTTTGGGACAACTGATTCACCCCCCCTCTCAGTTGTCTGTCTTGAAACTAATTTTATCTTGTAATTTGTACTTGTAACCCAATGTTTGTTCATCTACTTAGAAATTGTATTTACTGAATAGGTGATTGAGGTCATTAAATCACATAAAAATGATGACTCTAGACCATTGAACCTAAATTGTGTTGGCCAAAAAGATTTGTCTTCTTCATGGGTGTGGGAGAAGCTAACTAATCTAAGTATTGGGGAGACAAAATCCTATTTAACTATATATGATAAAACTTTTCAATATATGGTATTAATATTATATGCAAAAACATCATAAAAAATTCTTAAATGCCATATATGTTAAAATTAACATTTACTATTGCTTTAATCCACTATTGATTTACATATTCTTCAATTCACACAAAATTTCAAAAAAAAAATTAATTTAATTTAGGGACTTCTATACCAAAATAATCAAGCATTACAAAGATATTAAATTGCTACAATTAACTTCAACAATTACATAAACACTATAAATATAACATTAAAAATTGTTTAACTTCCAACAATAATTTCCTCTCTAGAACAATATTCCACACCCCTTCTACCAACCACAAAACAAATACTATTACTACAATACTACAAAGGTAGGTACTCACCAATGGTTTAGAAATTGCAGTAGCTAAAATTGCAATAGCTACCAAGATGAATAATCTGGTTGAAGTGTGGCCAAAATCATGGTTTAGAAATTGTTATGTTCACACTAAGTCATCATAGTTGTTTGATGATCATTCTCTTTGTCATTTTCAACATTATTTTAATAATAAATAAATTTGGTTTTGTAAAAGATAACATTTGATATTATAATTATTTATTATAAAATATAAAAAAAAATGTTTTTTGTTCAGTCAAAGGTGCAGAGCACCTAAACTTATATTAATAGATAGAAAAAAAATCTCAAGAAAGGATTAGAGAAGATAGTATCCAAAATATACAAATAACTCCATCCCTAGGTGAATATAAAGCATTAAACCAGTCCACAAGAAGAGAAGGAAACAATTTAAAGAACATAAGTATATATGATCATTACATATAGGAAGCCAAATCCAAAGTAAAAATGAAAGCTTGCAGACTTTAAGGAAGAGGAATTTCAATGTTTAGATCTTCAACCAAAAAACCCTGATGAGGAGGATCAACAGGAAGAGCAGCATTGTTTGGGTTAACAACAACTATAGGAAGAATTGGGGGCTGGAAATGAATTAAGGACCATGCATTAAAAACATCCCTTATTTGTTCTACCAGCTCAACACCCAATTCTCTGGTGTGATAGAACAAGTAATTCTTAACTGTAACTGAACAGACGTTCTACAGGCTATGAATAACAGCATTGAAAACATAGTGATGAGCTGGAAGTCTACGAATATCATGATGTAGGAAAATGCCTCCAATTGGAGTAGACCCCATATGCAGATCATAATTTGTAACTACATCATTAAACTTCACTTCTGAGAATAGGAAGTCTTGAACAAATTTGGTAGCAAGAACTTTAACCAGATCTAAATTTTGTAAAGGATCCATGGCATTAGATGGGAAATGAGTGACTACTTGAGAAGGATAGATAGTCTGAGGGAGACAAAGTACCTCTTTACAACACACCTCAATGATGGAATCTTCAACCTCCTCATTTTTTAATTTAAAGATGGTCAACATCATATCGGAATGTAGTGCTCCTTGAGAAGGCATCTCCCACTTTTCAATGGGAAAAATATATTTGTTTGTTATGCTGAACTGAATCCATAAGAGCAACAATATTCTCAAAAGAAAGCTCCTACAAAGACAAGAAAAATCTGACAAAAATTAAAATATGAGAGAAGAAGTGTTGAATGAACAGTTGAAAGGTGATTAAAAAGATAGATGACACAAGTGTCATTATTATCATAATCTCAAAATAGGCAAGCTAGATTATGGCAGTACTCAAGGTCTCATCAAAAGTAAATTTATAAAGTACTAAAACATCCCATCACACAATCGGTGGCTAGTAGCCAAAGGATAGAATAGAGGAAAAATGCCAACCAAATAGTCTCATAATAACTTGTACCTACCAAAAGAAAACACAAAGAGTTAGCAAAAAATGGAGCTCCTCTAAGAAAGAAGCACTTTGCTAGATTTATCCATCTCAATCAATTCTTTGATTCTTGGGAAATCAAGAAGGGAATTAGAATCAATTGTTAAAGATTGTTGAGTCATTTGACATGCAAGATTCGCAAGAAAATCAACAATTAGATTACCTTCATGGTAAATATGATTGCAATTCTATTCTTGGAAATCATTAAGGATCACTTTAGCTGCTTGAAGAATTTTCCCCACTTTCCAATTAACATCTAAATTATTTAAAATTACATTGACAATGAATAATAAATCCCTCCCAATAACTACTGAAGAAAAACCATGCTACTTTATGAGATTTATGCCCATGAGTAGGGCATGTGCTTCAGCTTCATTACTAGTTCCCTCCAAAATTTTAGAGGCCTTTGAAACTACCAAAGACCCTGAATGATCTCTAACAACACAACCAATACCTAATTTTCCCAGATTACCCTTAGAGGAGCCATAAAAAATTTAGTTTAATCCAATTAGATGGTGGTAGAACCCACCGAATAAGATTTCTATCATTATTAGAAGCAAGATGAACTACACTAGGATTCAAAGGATCAAGAAAAGAGCAATTCTTAAGAAGAGAAGTATCCCAAGAAGAGAAAGAAGAATTGTGCTTCTTCTTGACATGAACCATGACTGATTCAGAGATGGAAATTTCTATCTTCCCAACAACTTCTTGTTAGACACATAGGTATACTGAGAGGGGGTGAATTAGTATAAAACCAAATTTCTCTTTCAAAAAATTAAACTTTTTTGGAGCAAATTAAACCTTAAGTATTACAGCATAAACATGAGCATGAAAGAATAACACAATGCATGGTGCATCAACACATAACAATAGATATACATGGAAACCCTAGAAGGGAAAAACCACGATCAAGATTAACTCACAATATATATGAAGCTCAAACAATAACTTTGTTTTAGGGGCTTTAACCCAAGGAAGCAACTACTCCCTAAAAATTTTCTTTTGGGTCACTACCAAAGAAGCTACAACTCCTTACAAACTTTGTTTTAGGGCTACAACCCAAGGAAGAAACTACACCTAGATCAGAGAACACATTTACAAAAGATTACAGCATGAAAATCTTACAACTGTCTGAAAGCTGACTTTGAAGCTCACTCCTTTGATGATTACACTTCTGCCTCTATACACTTTCTTCTAAAGATCTGATTGATTAGGAACACTTTATACTTGAGCACTGTCTCAAATGAGTCTTCAAGATTAAGCTGGACAGTATCAGCATCATCTACTCTTTCTCCCATAGTCGCATGCCAATAACGTATTTATTCTATTTTATCATCTTGTGAACCTTTTCTTTCAACTTGCAATCACACCTCCTGCACTCAACTTGTTTTTCTATTTATACATGATATTACATTGATTACATAGCTTGTCGGCTAGTTACAACATCAAAGATACATTTACAAGTTGGCTAGACAACACAAAGTTAAGCATGTAGAGGATAGGTCCTAATTAGAACAACACACTACACTAGCAGAAGAATTGTGTCTTGCGGACATTAGAACTTGCTTAGTCAGGTCCAAAACAATCTTCAGAGCTTCAAACATCAAGGTAATGCCACCATACACTCCGCTTAATTGAAAATAGGACAGATTTAAGAAGACCACATGAAGACTTGAAATGCAACTGTCACAACAACTTGAAAACCTTGTGTGGTATTGGAAACAAGATAGATCTTCATGAAACTTCTCAAGATGAGTCTACAGGACTCATACAAAATCCTAACATACTCCTTTACCTCCACACATTAAAGATTAAGTGTCGTACACCTTCAATCATTCATTCTAAGAACACTCTGTCATCCAGAACACATTACAACATGTTGTCATTTGAAAAACCAAGTTGCAGACCACAAGGAACCTTGAGATTGAGAAGAGGCATGAAATGAACATTCAAGAAAACATCCATAGATCCACAATCATTCACTTTCAGAGGAATACAAAGTATTTTAGTGGGTCTTCATCACTGCTTCACTCTACCTGGGCACATACCAGTACTCTATCAATCATAAGTTTCACAGTAGAGGGAGAAATGATCCGAGACTTTGAAAATAACAACTTTGTTGTTCTCTTAACACAATTCTAGAACTACATAGCTAAATTTGTAATTGCAGAGGAATGTGTAGCATTCCATTACCCTGTTGGGAATACCTTCACAGAATCAACACTATCTTCAAGCTATCAACAAAAATACAATCTTCTGGTGATCAAAACAACATGAAACTTGGAACATACTTAATGTGGCACAATGTGAAGCTCTATTCCAGATTGCAAAAGATAAACATCATTATGATGAAAGTGTGGAGAAATCATCTAGATATTCTTCAAAGAATAGTCATCCTGAAATAGAGACAATCACCAACTTCTGGAGGCCAAATCTTCTTTGTATCAACACATGCATCTTGGGAATAGTAGGGTAGATCATACAACATACTTCAAGCCATCAGGAACACACCCTCATCATTAGCATCATATCTTGTCCTCTTAGTGTTTCTAATTCCCATATTAATAAGACTTCAAACTCAAATCTGCATTGATCATGAATGTAGCTTTTATGCTCAACTCTACACTAAACAGGGCATGCCATCTAACCATGAACTTTCTCTTTCTCTTCTTAATATTGACATTACTAATAATATTCATGACAGCCTTAGCAACCTTTCTCATCCTTATGACAGTGTTGGCATAAATGACAACAACCTTAGGAACCATTTGTGTAACAATCTCCTATTGGGAATTAAGGTGTCTCAACCTTGGTAATTCCTTACATTGTTAATGTTTGTATTTATTATTTAATTGCCTATGTTCTAAATATTTGTAAAATTCCATATTGTCAAATTGTGGGATGTGGCACGGTGATGTGTCAATCCTACATGGAAAATGACAATTTGTAATTTTGTCCTCACATGAGGAGATAGGCATTCCACTTTGTGGTAGGAGCATTTTTGCCATGTGTCGGAATCTTCCATGTTGTTCAAGGGAATGTTTGACCAAAATAGTTATGATGGATTCCTATGACGAATCTATGATATGTAAGAGTCAGAAATAGAAGTATGTAAGATAGGTGAAGACATGTGTCGTAAAGCATCTTTGGAAAAGGCATATTTGGGTGCCCCAAGGTGGACTATGACATGTTGTAAGAGAATATGCTATTTATAGCCTGTGTATGATAGATTCTCTTACAGCTGTAAGTTGTAACCGCTATGACAGATTATATCCCGGTCGTAAGTGTCGTAAGAGCATCTATCATAGCCCATTTTGAAAATAGGTGACCACTTTGGAATGGGAGCTATGGACAAGTGTTAGGCACATTCTACAATGTTGACAAAGTGTCCTTAGGCATGGGTTTTGGTCCATGAATCCAAGTTGGCGCCCATTCCAAGAAAGGTCCAATATTTCCTTGTATTTGCTATATAAACAGGTGCTTGGAGAGGGAGTGGTGTCATAGGTTTACAAGTACTATTATGCTATCGGATTGACTCCAGATACGAGTGCAGAAAACCATTAAAGCTTGCATTACAAGTCTATTGTAAACATTCTTTCAAATTTATTAATACATTGTGCAAGTTTCTGAGTGTGGGGTTTTCACCCAATAAGGGTTTTCCCCACTGTAAATCTTTGTCTCTCTTCTTCTGTCTACTTTTTGGTTCTTGTTTTTTGTTGCAATATCTCATGTTAATGGTTTAACATTACTGTAATAGTTAGGATAAAATTGAATTTGCATAGCCCTCTCCTCATTAGATTAGTGTAGGAAGTGATTTCCGCACACCTAGCTTCCTTTCAGTTGGTTTCAGAGCTTGATCAACTTTGGTCCTAGTTGTTGGGTAGGAGTTTTTTGACTTGATCTTAGGTTGAGTGGGAGTCTATATAGAGTATTCTATATCTTGTTGAAGAAAGGAGATGGCAACCACATCCAGAAGATTTGAAGTGGAGAAATTAAATGGCACTAATTTCAAGTTGTGGAAGCTCAAGATGGAAGGCATGCTTGTAGAACAAGACCTTTGGGAAAGTGTTAATGGAAATAAACTAGTTGCAACGTCACAAGAGAGTGGGATCTCAAGGATCAGAAGGCTAAGGGTCTCATAAGACTTAGTCTTGCTGATTCTGTTATGTTAAATGTCCATGAGGAGACTACTATAAAACTACTTTGGAAGAAGTTGGGGGATGTGTATCAAGCCAAATCCCTGGTTAATAAACTTTTCCTGAGAAAGAAGTTGTATTCTCCTAGAATGGAGGATGGAGGATCTGTCGCTGAACATATGAATACTTTTAACATGTTGGTTGCATAATTGACATCTATTGGTGTGAAGATGGAGGAGGAGGATCGGTGTATGACCCTGCTTTGTTCTCTGCCAAACTCATGGGATCATCTTGTCATGGCTATTGGAAGTACCACATCCACATACAAAATGGAAGAAGTGGTTTCTTCACTATTGTCTAAAGAGATGTGGAGAAAGTCTTCTAAGGTAGCCAAAGAGGCCCTTGCAGTTCATGGAAGACCCAAGGAGAAAGGGAAGAAGAAGGACAAGAAAGCTGAGAAGGGTAGATCAAAATCCCGTGGAAAGTCCAAGGCTCTTTGTTGGAACTGTGGAAAAACTAGGCATTTCTGAAAGGAATGCAAAGAGGAGAAGAAAAAGAAGAAGAAAGCTCCTAATTCAAATTTTGACAAGTCACAAGATGATGGTGATGCTTTCATTGCAGACCTGGAAACCCATGCATCTGATGATGTGTGGCTAATCGACTCTAGTGCATCATTCCACATGGCCTCACATCGAGACTAGTTTACCAAGTATGAGGAGTTTGATGGTGGAAAGGTGTATCTGGGTGATGACTATCATCTGAAGATTGTTGGTCGTGGAAGAGTGTCTATCCAATTCCCTAATGGATGAGTGAAGGGGATCTCTGGGGTTATGCACATCCCAGGCTTAGAACGGAACCTACTTTTTGTAAGTATGTTGAATGATGCAGGTGTGCAGGTTGTCTTTTCAAAAGAAGGATGCAAGATGACTAGAGGAGCTATGGTGCTTACTAAGGGTACTAGGAGAGGTACACTATTTCAGCTGGAGGCATGCATTTCACAATGCAATAGTTCTTCTAATTCAAGGAAGAGGGTAGCAATCACTTCATCCCCACCATCTGAATGAGCAATGAAGAAATCTGTTGTTTCTAGTCTTGATGGTTGTAATCATGCATTGGAAGTTAAACTTCCTGCTGAAAAGATAATGTTATGGCATAAGAGATTTGGCCACATTAGTGAGAAGAATCTGTATACCCTTAAAAATAAGAACCTCATTGAGGGGTTAGATGATTGTAATCTTGAGTTTGACTTTTACAAACATTGCATTTATGGAAAACAAAATTGTGTTTAGTTTTACTCGAGTTCTCATAAGTCTTCTAATGTGTTGGACCTTATTCATTTTGATGTGTTTGGTCCTGTTAATGTTCCTTTGTTATCAAAGTCTGTATATTTTGTATCTTTTATAGATGATTACAGTAGAAGGACATGGATTTGTTTTCTCATAAGCAAATCTAAAGTCTATAGCAATTTTAAGGAGTTTAAGGCCTTTGCTAAAAATCAGATTGGTAAAAAGATTAAATGTTTGAGAACTGACAATGGTGGTGAGTTCTGTTCTACAGAATTCGATAAATATTGTAAGGAACTTGGGATTGAAAGACACAAGACAACTACATACACCCCGCAGTAAAATGGAGTTGCAGAGAGGATAAACAGGACACTACTAGAGAAGGCTAGGAGTATGCTTAATGGAGCTGGCCTAGAACAAATTTTTTGGGCTGAAGCTCTTGCCACTACCTGCTATCTGGTAAATAAATCTCCTACATCATCTCTTGTTGGTAAGACACCCATGGAGGTGTGGTCTAGTAGAAAGATTTCAATAAGGCATCTTTGTGTTTTTGGTTGTGAGGCATGCACATGTGCCTAGGGAGAAGCGGTCAAAGTTGGAGAACAAGGCTGTTAAGTGTATCTTCATTGGCTATGGTGTCAGTGTGAAAGGATACAAGCTTTGGAATCATGTGGCTGAAAAAGTGTTGTATAGTAGAAGTGTCATCTTTAGAGAGCTTACACCTTCTTCCACTATTTTATAGCCAAAAGAAAAAGTAAAGAAAGAGGATGTTGGTTAGTTTCCTCCTACCCCTGAGAAGACTAAACAGAAAGATAGTGTTGGACCTGATGATGAGGAGAGCTCTAGCAGCTCTGAAAGCTTAGATGAAGAAGCTGAACCTCAACCTTAGCTCTTGAGGAGGTCTACACTGATAAGAAAGCAACCTGAAAGGTTTGGTTTTTCATTGCTTGATTCTAGTTGTTCTTATGATTTACTCACTAATAGTGATGAAACTAGAATTGTATCAGAGGCTTTGGACATGAAAGATGCAGGTTCTTAGAAGGAGGCCATGGAGGATGAAATGACTTTTTTGGAAAAGAATCAAACTTGGGACTTGGTGCCTTTGCCTCCTGGACGGAAACCTGTTGGATGCAAATAGGTGTTCAAGAAGAAGATTAATGCAGATGGTAGTGTTGAGAAGTATAAGGCTAGATTGGTTGCGAAGGGGTATTCATAAGTGGAGGGTATAGATTATGGTGAGATCTTCTCTCCTATTGCAAAGCTAACATCCATTCAATTCCTATTGTCTCTCACAGCAACTTATAACTTAGAGGTAGAATAGATGGATGTGAAGATAGCTTTCCTTCATGGTGATTTGGAGGAAGAAATCTACATGTCACAGCCAGAGCATTACATGGTGAAAGGTAAAGAAAATTTGGTTTGCAAATTAAAGAAGTCTTTGTATGGTTTGAAGCAATCCCCTAGGATATGGTACTTGAAATTTGATGCCTTTGTGTTGTCAATTAGATTTGTGAGATCAAAATCAGATCGTGTACTTTAAGTTTGATGGTGATCGTATTCTCATTGTTGCATTGTATGTTGATGATATGTTGCTCATTGGGAAGGGTAAGAATATGATTTCTGATTTCAAATCTCAGTTGTCAGCACAATTTGAAATGAAAGATTTAGGGGCAGCTAGGTACATTCTAGGAATGAAAATCAAAAGAGACAGAGCTAACAGAAAACTTTGGTTAAGCCAGAGTAAGTATGTGAAGACCATGTTGGATAGGTTCAACATGGCAAATTGTAGACCATTGTGTGTTCCTGTTTCTTTGGGGACAAAGTTATCTATTGAGGATTGTCCAAAATCTCCTAGTGAGGTGGAGGACATGAGCAGAGTACCTTATGCTAGTGTTGTTGGTAGTTTGATGTATTCTATGGTCTACACAAGACTAGACATTGCCCAAGTAGTGGGATTCCTTAGTCAATTTATGGCTAATCTTGGATGGGTTCATTGGGATGCAGTTAAGCAAGTGTTCAAATATTTGAGGGGTACTTCTGAATATTCCTTTTTCTATCATGGTAATGTTATAGGACCTCCGCATTACATTGACATTCATGGATTTGTGGATTCAGATTGGGCAGGGGATAATGACAGTAGGAGATCCACCCATGCTTATGTGTTTACACTATTTGTTGGTGCTATTAGTTGGATGAGTAAGCAACAACCTGTTGTTTCTTTTTCCACGATAGAAGCTGAGTATATGGCAGCAGCTCATGCTTGTAAGGAAGCCATTTGGCTTAAGATATTATGTTCTGATATTGGTGTTGATGCAGGTTAGATCACGATCAGTTGTGACAGACATAGTGCAATTTGCCTTGCGAAGAATCCAACTTTCCATGCTAGAACCAAGCACATTGATGTTCAATTTCACTTCATGTGAGACATGGTTGAGGATGGAAAGGTAAATTTGGAGAAGGTAGATACTTTGAAAAAAGTTGTTGATGCATTAACAAAACCAGTGAGCACAGAGAAGTTCAGATGGTGTTTGGAGTCTATGGGCCTCTTAGCCTATAGCAGTTAAATACTGTTATTTTATTGGCTCTTACAAGGTGTTCGACAAGTGGGAGAATGTTGGGAATTAAGGTGTCTCAACCTTGGTAATTCCTTACATTGTTAATGTTTGTATTTATTATTTGATTGCCTATGTTGTAAATATTTGTAAAATTCCATATTGTCATATTGTGGGATGTGGCACGGTGATGTGTAAATCCTACATGGAATATGACAACTTGTAATTTTGTCCTCAAATGAGGAGATAGGCATCCCACTTTGTGATAGGAGCATTTTTACCATGTGTCGGCATCTTCCATGTTGTGTAAGGGAATGTTTGAATGAAACGCTTATGACGGATTCCTATGACGAATCTATGACATGTAAGAGTAAAAAATAGAAGCATGTA
This sequence comes from Cunninghamia lanceolata, assembly GCA_027924645.1. Lineage (NCBI taxonomy): Eukaryota > Viridiplantae > Streptophyta > Pinopsida > Cupressales > Cupressaceae > Cunninghamia > Cunninghamia lanceolata. Next base: position 2,169,325 of record BSBN01001281.1, on the reverse strand, counting down.
AGACAAATGAAGACATGTGTCATAAAGCATCTTTAGAAAAGGCATATTTGGGCACCCCAAGGTGGACTATGACATGTTGTAAGAGAATAGGCTATTTATAGCCTATGTATGATAGATTCTCTTACAGCTGTAAGTTGTAACTGCTATGACAGATTCTATGATGGTTGTAAGTGTCATAAGAGCATCTATCATAGCCCATTTTAGAAATAGGTGACCCCTTTGGGATGGGAGCTATGGACAAGTGTAAAGTACATTCTACAATGTTGACCAAGTGTCCTTAGGTGTGGGTTTTGGTCCATGAAGCCACGTTGGATGCCCATTCCAAGAAAGGTCCAATATTGCCTTATATTTACTATATAAATAGGTGCTTGGAGAGGGTGTGGTATCACAGGTTTACAGGTAATGTTATGCTACCGGATTGACTCCAGATACGAGTGTCAAATACCATTGAAGCTTGCATTGCAAGTGTATTGTAAACATTCTTTCAGATTTGTTAATACATTGTGTAGGTTTCTAAGTATGGGGTTTTTCACCCGGTAAGGGTTTTCTCCACCGTAAATCTTTGTCTCTTCTTCTGTCTACTTTCTAGTTCTTGTGTCTTGATACCATATCTCATGTTAATGGTTTAACATAGCTGTAATAGTTAGTATAAAATTGAATTTGCATAGCCCTCTCCTCATTAGATTAGTGTAGGATGTGATTTCCGCACACCTAGCTTCCTTTCATCTCCCCCTTTGGCATTGATGGAAACATATTCCTACTCACTCCCCGCTTTGACATCAAGGACAAAGTGATCCAGTACCTCCCAGTTATCCCCCTTTGATCAATAATCATATATCTGTAGCCTTTTTCTTGTAAGTTCCACCTATCATCAATCACCACTACCTACTCCCCTTGAGAGGTAGTCATCATCAGTCCAGGATAAAGATATAGCATGAACTCTCCCTAGATAGATGTATCACTTATGCATCTTTAGCAAGAAGAGCGAGGGGCAATTACCTCTAACCTCTTTTGGAGGTCCTCAAATGTGTCCTTTGCAAGAGCCTTTGTGAAAATGTCTACAATTTGATCCTTAGTTTGAACATATTCCAACTTCACTTCCTTATCTACAACCTTCTCTCTCAAAAAGTAATATCTTATTGCTATATAATTGGTTGTACAATGCAATACTAGATTCTTGGAGATATTGATAACACTTGTGTTGTCACACAAAATAGGAATAGGCTTATCATACACTACCTTGATATCCTTCAGAGTTTGCGTGATCCATAACACTTGTGTACAGCAGGAGGCGGCTGCAATATATTTTACCTTTGTAATTGATATGGACATTGAATCTTGCTTCTTGCTTTGGCATTAAACCAATCTACTTCCTAGAAAGAAAGCACCACCACTTGTACTTCTATCATCAACACAACCAGCCAAATCAGCATCAATGTATGCACTCAAATCAAAGTCATTACCTTTTGGATACCATAGAGCATAGTCAAGAGTTCCTTTCAGGTATCTAAATATCATTTCCACTACCTTCTTACACATGTCATCATCTCCACCACAGATTATGTCATCAACATATATTGCAACTATCAATATCACATCTCCTTCTTCCTTGATGTGAAGATTGCTATTAGTAGTAACTTTCTTGAAGCCCTACTGAAGTAAGTACTTATCCAACCTAGCATACCAAGCTCTTAATGCTTGCTTGAGCTCATACAAATCCTTCTTGAGTCTGCATACCATGTCTAGATCTTTTGATATCAGAAACCATCTGGTTGCTCAATATCAATCTCTTCCTATAGATCACCATTTAGAAATTCTAACTTAACACCCATCTGATATACCTTGAAGTTCTTGTGAGCATCAAGAGAAGGAACATTTTGATTGCCTCCATCCTTTCTACCAGAGCATAAGTCTCCTCAAAGTCAATGCCTCTACTTGAGTATATCTTTTGTATACTAGTCTTTCTTTGTTCCTTACAACTTCACCTTCTTCATTTAGTTTGTTCTGAAACACCCATTTTGTTCCCATGATGTTCTTATTTGTTGGTCTGGGAACTAACTCCCATGTTTGATTTTTCTCAATCTAATCCAATTCTTCTTCCATGGCTTTTATCCATCCATCATCCTTGTTGGCTTCAAGAAAGGCCTTAGGTTCTTCTTGTGATAGCAAACACAAGTGTGCTTGCTCATGTGTCTTGGCAAAGATTCTTCTTGTTTGCACTCCTTCATTCTTATCTCCAATGATATGTTATGTTGAATGATTCTTCTAAACATACTTTGTTTGAGTCGTGGGCAACTGCTCTGGTTCTTGTTGCTTTTCTTCTTTCACTTCTTCTTCTTCATCTACAATGCAAAGGAAGATATCAAATCTAGTATCTTCTGAGTCCTATGAGAACTGATACAAGTCTTCATCTACTTTGACATTTGTGCTTTCAATCATCTTTCCCAACCTTTTGTTGTAGCATCTATAGGCCTTGTTTCTAGTTGAGTAGCCAAGAAAGATTACTTCATCACATCTTGAATCAAACTTTCCTAGGTCTTCTTCATCCCTTATAATATAGCATTTGCTACCAAAGATCCTAAAGTATCTGATAGTTGGAGGTCTTCCATACCACAATTCATAAGGGGTCTTGGTGCTACTGACCCTTGACTACACTTTGTTGGTTAGATAGACAGCAATGTGGACTACTTCCTTCCAGAACATATTAGGCAGATCTACATCTTTCAACAATGCCCTAGACATTTCTTCCATAGTCCTATTCTTCCTTTCTACTATCCCATTTTGCTAAGGGGTTCTAGGAGTAGACGGATGCCTTCTAATACCATGTTCTTCACAAAAAAATTCAAATTCATTTGAAGTAAACTCACCTCCTCTATCTGACCTCAAACATTTGATCTTAGTATCCATTTCATTTTCAACCAAGGCTTTGAAAATTTTTAACGTATCATGAACATCAATTTTTTCTCTTAAGAAAGTAACCCAAGTCATTCTAGAATAATAATCAATGAGAAACGTGAAGTACCTTTTACCTTGTTGACTCCTTACTCTTGTAGGTCCACAAAGATTAGTGTGAATCAGCTCCAATGGATTTGAAGAAGAGTACTCCTTGCTTTTAAAGATTGTCTTTCTCTACTTTCCCATCTGACATTCCTTACATATAGCAGGTTTGATTATCTTAGGCATGTCTCTCACTACATGAATAGAACTGATCTTTACCATGTTATTAAAATTGTTGTGTCCCATTCTTTTGTGCCATAGATAACATTCACTGGATTGAGTTAGTAAACATATTCTTCCATTTTCTTCTTTCAAGTGATAGATATCACCATCTATCTTGATACCTTCTGCAACAAGCTTTCTAGATCTTGTCTTCCTGATCTCACAACCTTTGGCATGAAAAGAAAGATTGTAACCTTTGTTACACATCTGATTGACACTAAGAACATTGTGTTTTAATCCTTTGACATAGAGGACATCCTCAGTCCTATTCTTACCATAAATAGTTATGACACCTTTTCCACAAATTTGAGCTGACTCATCACCTCCAAACTTAACTTCTCCATCATCCCACTTCTCAAGGCTAATGAATTTCTCTTTATCACCAGTCATATTATGTGAACAACCACTGTCAATTACCCAAGCTTTGGTTTCTTCTTTTGCATGGAAGGCAGTCCATACAACCATTGATCTTTCATTGTTTTGGACTGTTTGCAAGGTATCAATTTTTCAACATTTTCTAACATCATCCTTTTTATTACCAAAACTTAAAGCCATGAAGAGTGTTTCATCATTTGAATCATCATTCTCTTCATCTTCTGAAGAACAATTATCCTCTATGCAAAACATGATCCTCTTGAATTTGCTATTTTTGCTACTTTTCTTATATTCTTTAAAAGGACATTTAAGAGCAAAGTGACCAACCTTTCCACAATTGAAACATTTGAATGGTAACTTATCTTTATATTTCCCAGAGCCTTTCTTTAGTGTTATTACAAAATTTTCTTCAGCATCATTAGAACTTTCATCTTCATCAGCAGATTCTTCATTTGCCTTTTTACTCTTTGAAAGCAGCTTCTTTCTTTGGAGCATCACTATCAAACTCTCTCATCTCAAAAGCAGTAAGGGTACCAAACAACTAGTCTAAGGTATATGTATCCAAGTCTGCAATCTCCTCAATAGTAGATACCTTAGAGCTGTAACATTTGGGAAGATATTTCAGAACCTATTTTCATAATTTCATCATCTTTCACTTCCCCACCAAGACCTGGGATACCATTGACCACTTCATTCACCTGGAGCATAAATCCAGCAATATTTTCATCTTCTATCATTTTTAGGGATTCAATATTGTTCTTGAATATTTGCATCTTAGTTTGCTTCACTTTCTTATCCCCTTGATAAATGCTTTCAAGTTTATTCCAAATTTCTTGAGCAGAGCCACACCCCTTCACTTTTGAGAGTTCTAAATTAGTTAATTCGCTCATGATAGCAAACTTTGACTATGCATTATTATCATACTTCTTGACTTCATCTACATTTGTGTGAATGTCTTTAGGGATAGTGTAGCCTTTCTTGATGGAGTCCCAAACTATGCACCCTAGTGAATTGATATAGCCTTCCATTCTCACCTTCTAGAAAGCATAATTTGTACCATCAAACCTGGGTATCTTATTGGATCCTCCTAATGCCATCCTAGACCCTCCTCAAGAAATTAAGCTTCCTTCAAAAGAACTTGGCTCTAATACCAATTGTTAGACACACAAGTGTACTGAGAGGGAGGGTGAATCAGTATACAGCCAAATTTCTCTTTCAACAAATTCAACTTTTATGAAGCAAATTAAACCTTAAGTATTATAGCATAAACATGAGCATGAAAGAATAACACAATGTACATCAACACATAACACTAGATATACATGGAAAACCCTCGAAGGGAAAAACCACGATGAGGATTAACTCACAATATATATGAAGCTCAAATAGTAACTTTGTTTTAGGGGATTTGACCCAAGGAAGCAACTACTCCCTAAAAAATTTCTTTACGGTCACTCCCAAAGAAACTATAACTCCTTATAGACTTTGTTTTAGGGCTACAACCCAAGGAAGCAACTACTCCTAGATTAAAGAACACATTTACAAAAGATTACAGCATGACACTCTTACAATTGTCTAAAAGATGACTTTGAAGCTCACTCCTTTGATGATTGCACCTCTGCCTCTATACACTTTCTTCTGAAGATCTGATCAATTAGGCACACTTTATAATTGATCATTGTCTCAAATGAGTCTTCAAGATTAATCTAGACAGCATCAGTATCATCTACTCTTTCTCCCACAATTGCACAACAATAATGTATTTATTATATTTTATCATCTTACAACAAACCTTTTCTTTCAACTTGAAATCACACCTTCCACACTCAACTTGTTTTTCTATTTATACATTGTAGAGCCCCTCATTTTGGCCTTCTGATAGTTGTTCTATTTAGACATTATGGCATCTTGGATTTAATATTTTGATTATGATACTTGTCTATTGCTATGATGATATTGTTAGAACTATTGGTTATGCTAATATTATGATTAGTTATGGACTTAGTTGACTATGTGGATCAATTTTATCATGTGCTTAATGTGATTATCTGATGATGTTTCCATTTAGTTGTTTAGCTACTAATGTGCATGCATGATATGGTTACTTGTGAATGTGATTGGTGGAAGGGATAGTGTCGCATTACTCATGTGGGAGTACCCTGCTACACTGCGATTCTCTTCCACAGTATGTTTGATTAGATGGTTATATGTATATGTATATATATATATATGCTTGACATTTCGTTTGTTGCAGGTTGCAGGTACCAAGCATTGACTCCACCTGAATTAGCAGGTTTGAGGGTTCCTCAAATCCAATGGAGAATTGTTGATCAGAGATGACATAAGGTTCCTCAGGTTGTCATCATCCTCGAAGAGGGTGAGTGCATGTCTTGTGGTCTACTAGTCTAGTCAATTGGGCATGATAGTCAATCACCCTGGTTGAGGTCATCTGGTATTGTTTGGTATGTGGGTTTCAAGTTGTATTTATGTGTTATTTCTTTAATTAATTTACATTATTAAAATATAAAACATAAGTCCACCTTGGTAAATAAATTAATAGCATCTTGAGGTAAATAAGTGTTTTAAATCAAGAATTTAATTGATAATATTTATGTGCAAAAATAATAGTATTTAAGCAAATTTTGTATTATGTGGAAGTGATTATAAATATACATATATATATAAACAAAAGTAATTTCTGAGTATGAATATAAAACATTCCATTTTCTAATTAAGATTAATAAATTAGAATATATTGTGTTGTTAGAAAATTTGGTTGTTGCGACCAAAAATAAATAAATTTTTTAAGATTGTCATGCTTGGGTGTAATGGAAATTAATGGGGTAGTAGTGGATGGCCTGTAACGGGAGAATGTAGTTATGGGGGAATTTATTGTTTCTCTATTTTCATGTTTCTAAACATTTTATCTAGGCATCATTTCTAGGGAGGAAGGGGGACATTACACATTTTGAGGGAGATTTTGGGTGTGGAATGGTTCTATGAAGGACTATCTGTGGAAGGGGATAAAATGAGGTCTTGTTCTAGAATTCCTCATCATTGTTTCCAAGTAAGTTTTTGTATGATTTGATGTTTAGTATATTTCCATATGTGATTTATGTGTTTAAATTGTCATGCTTGGGGGTAATGGAAATTAATGGGGTAGTAGTGGATGGCCTGTAATGGGAGAATGTAGTTATGGGGGAATTTATTATTTTTCTAATTTAATGTTTCTGAACATTTTATCTAGGCATCATTTCTGGGGAGGAAGGGGGACATTACACATTTTGGGAAAGATTTTGGTTGTGGAATGGTTCTATGAAGGACTCTCTGTGGAAGGGGATAAAATGAGGTCTTGTTCTAGAATTCCTCATCATTGTTTCCAAGTAAGTTTCTGTATGATTTGATGTTTAGTATATATATGTGTGTGTGTGTGTGTGTGTATGTATGTATGTATGTATGTATGTATTTCGGTGCTGATTGTGGAGTTAGATTGCGTGTTGAGTGATTTTGAATGTAATATCGTAGGATCTAAATCAATAAATCCATTATGTGTTTATAGTGCAGTCTCTACTTCATTTTGAATGACCCCTTCTAAGGCTTCTTAAGGACTAGACTCTCTATATTTCTTGTGTTTCCTTATCATGTGGTGGATGCTTGTTCCTTGTGTCAAAGCTCCCATCCATGGAGTAGTTGTCAGTCACTGGCTATGTGTCTATTGATTATATCTGTGTGAGAGATTATCGACCATCTCAACAAATCTCGGTGTGCAATTTCACCTTGAACGCCCCTTTGTAAAGTTTAATCTTATTACTTGTACTTGAAAATACCTTGTGTTATTAGTCGATTCTATGCATACTCCGCAATCATCATATTTCATGAGACGGTATCTCTTAGAGGTATTTTAACTAGCAATTCCACCATGAGACCGCTGACTCTTTGAGGCATTCTATCAAAGAGTTTTTGTGCCATGGCTATGGTTAAACATTATTGCATTCATTGTCCAAGCCTGTATCTCTCTAATTTTGAATGAATCTTCCTTATTGACAGATGTAATCTTCAGGCACCAAGATAGCACCCACACATTACCGTTGGGTCATTCGGCATCTTATTAAGTTCAGGGCATCCTCAAGATTGCTGCATAATAATCAATCAAGCCACATAGAAATCAACTATAGGTTTAATCCAATCATTGTTACATTTTAGCTGAGACTCTCCTCCACTAAACATGTTTGGCGACATGCACTTGGAACGACACCTTCCAGAGGTATTTTACCCAACAGTTTTTAATTTGCAGAGTTTGGTTAAAAACTGCGAATTGCTTTTGCATTGAAAGTTTTCTTTTAAGTCCTTTCAACAAATCCATTTTGTGCATGTCCTACAAACATTACATTTCATGTGACCGCATCTCTTTGACGTAATCATCACCTTCTCCTGAAAGTTCCTAAAAAACTCTTCAATAAAGATCTCTATATGTATCCTACTCTTATTGTATTCCATGTGAAACAACTTGTTGAGGCGTGCAATTAAATTAGTCGACTACCTAGTCTCTACCTTCTCTAATGTCATTGTTAGAAAGTCCCTAAACCTTTAGCATGGAGCTATTGTACAATCAGTTGTATACCTTGATCATTTTAAGTTAGATTATTATATCTTGAATAAGCTTAAAATCCGTTCCTATAGTCAAACAATTCATATGCTTTAGGTGTTGGCTTCATACCTACCAATTTGTGTCACTTTTCATCTATCAATTGCCTTTGTTTGAAAGTTTCCAAATCTTTCTTTCCATTAATCTTTGTAGAATTTAGACTTAGCAGTAATCGCCTTTGTAGTAATCACATATATTGTAGTGCAGTTTGGCTCTTTTGTCTTGCATTCTTGCTGAAGTGTGTTGTTTGGTAAAGTTTTCAATGGTTAGGAGGATCTTTGTATAGCTAGAGCCCTGAAGTTGAGGCATTTTAACTAGTAGTAGTATGTTCTATCTTAGCAAGTTAATGAGTTTTATTTTAGTAAGTTCCTATTTCCTCCATTCATGCGCTTGATTTCAGGATAATTATATCACATTCAAAACCTGGAGAAAATTGTATTTCCTATTCTTAGCGGCCTTTACAATCTAACATTTTGTCAATTGAAATTTAATAGCCTTAATAAAAAGGCCGCTCCATGTTCTCATTAGTTCTAATGTCATCTTCACTAGTGTTTCACGTATGGCACTTGCACTAGAAAATAGGAGTATAGCATTGGGCAATTTTCTTCTCAAATCAAATGGGTTCTTAGGAACTCTTCAAAATTAGAATTGTCAGCCAATACAACTTTTAAAGCCATGATTGGAAAACAATGCACTTGATACAAAATTCATGTAGTAATAATAATTCATTTGTATCAGCATCTATTTTAGAAAATGGATAATGTTATTAATCCATTGTGATCATTATTATTATTGTTAATACTATTATTATTATTATTACTACTATTATTATTATTATTATATTTATTTCAAGTTTAAATGGTTATTAATAGACATTATTGTTGAAATAAATGTCCTCGTGTTATATAAAATAAATGATCTTATTAGAATTAAGATTTAATTACAATTTTATTTGATTAAAAATATATGCTTGAATTTAAATTTAAATTAGGAATCTTAGTGCAAGAAATTATTGTGCATAAACATTGTATTTTGTTGTTTTTAAATAATTGGTTAATTGTAAGTGAGTCTTGTACAAGTCATGTCTGAGGTCATAATAGAGTCAGGTTAGTTCCAGAGGCATAGGCTTAGTTTCATGTTTATGATATATCATGTAACTTGAGTTGGATATTTAGTCCTTCTATTTGAGGTGTGTTCATTGTTGTACCGTGTTGATTTTTGGTAACGGGGAAACATATATAACTATAAGGGGGATGTATGTGGGTTATGATGGTTGTATCTGCATCTCTTTAAAGTTTTGAAACAAGACCTTGGAGTCGATCTTTGTGATTATGTTCAGCATGCGAGATGGCAAATTCCTTGCATTGTTATGGATTGCTTACTTGTTGTGAGGGGTCTTCTAGATGTAGGTAGGGGAGTGGCTCTCAATGGGGGCTAGAGCCCAAAGTGGCATCCTGGACAACCCATGTGAGAGTTTCCTTAATTAAGTGATAACCTAATTAATGAACTTAGGGGTTGGGTAGAAATCACATTAAAGCAAGATAATTGGATGCCTCACTCATAGCTCAAGTGCTCGTTTAGGCTTGAGATGAGATGGGAAGGCCTGGAATGGCAAGATCAACTACCTTGTCCACATGAAAGGTATGTTGATTTTGCGTGAATTTGTATGGGGGCTAGGGGTCGAGAGAGGCTACCAGGATAACCTAGGATGGGGGCCGGGACCTAGGAAGGCCTACCAAGACAACCCATGTCAAACCACGTGATGACACTCCTGCCTACTACAGTCTAGCATTCCCTAGTTGTTCACTTGCCTTGTGTTGTGTGGTTGCCTCTAGAATAGATGTCTAAGTTATGATCTATGTGGTTGTGCAGTCATATGTAGTCCTTGTGTTTCATAATTTTGTCAAGCTGACTATTCATGTTGTGGGATCTTGTTGTTATCTCCTAGCATGGGGGGTGGACCTGAGGGTTCCACATGGTTGAGTGGTTGTACTTTGTCTCCATTGGTCCCTTTGCTATTGTTCATGTGCAAGGAGGATATATCATGTAGAAGATCACTGATCTTGTTTTGCTTGAGGAGACAGATATTTATGTTTATATTTTAGCCTTGTATATCAGTTGAACCATGTATTTTTATATTGATGTATATCCTCAAATGTAATCAAGGAGCGACATTGTAAACATTATATTGATGTATTCTGTTGTAAGGAAATTGTAAACATATTGGTAATCTCATATGCTAGATCTTGATGTTCTTATCTGATGTCTTATTATGATGGAAGTATATATGTGGTGTCTCTTTGATACACTTGGTTTCAGATTGAATCATGGATGTTAATTAGATTATGTTAATAAATAGTAATGCAGTCATGGATACCCTAGAATAAAAGTTAACTTGCATGTTAAGTGATTATATGATTACACTTTGTTATTATTTCTTCTTTTTAAAAAAAAACATTGCCCTTTTCTAATACATAGTTAAGCTTATCTCTAGGGTTTCATGGCGAGGCATTACATTTGGTATCAAAGCCAAGTTTTCAAACACTAGGCATTCTAGGTTTATATGAGCCTATTATGTTGTCCTAGTTGCTTAGATTCTACAGATCATGTTTTTCCTTTTGTGTCTTCATCACATAACAACCTAAGGTTGTCCCTAGGTGGTGTTTGTGTGGGAAGATGCCTAGAGGTCGAGGTTGAGGTTGGGGTCGAGGTAGGGGATGCAAAAGAGGTGGTGGCAGTAGCCCTCCTCCTAGTTACCCTCATGAGAGTGCTCAAGAAGGTGGGGGTCAGAATATAGAGAACCAGGGTCAACCGGAGGGAGCTCAGTTGTGCCAGTTGCTTTAATAGGTTCTTGCATGTATGGGCCCTAGACATGAGGTAGAGCATCCTAGAGGGGGACAGGAAGTAGATCAACTAGAAACTAGGGAGAGAGAGAGATCACCTAGAAGGAGAGAAATGACAATGGAGCAGGAGGCCACCTTAGCCAGTCACATGAGAGATCTTCTGAGGGCATGCCCTCCCACCTTCAATGGATCTGGTAGTGGCTTAGAGGTAGAGACCTAGTTATTAGATTTGGGTAGGTGTTTTGCCATGCATCCATATGGTAGCAACACCAAGACTAGATGTGCTATATTGCATCTCAAAGGTTTTGCTTCGACCTGGTGATGTTTAGAGGAGTAGAAGTTGCACTTGGACATTAGTATTGTTTCTTGGGAGTTGTTCTTAGAAAGGTTCAGAGTTCACTTCTTGTTGAATCACTAGAAGTAGTGTTGCACAGATGAGTTCCATGAATTGAGATAGATGGCCATGTCAGTAGAGCAATATGAGCGTAGATTTTATGAGCTCAAGCAGTATGTAGGCATTGAAGATGATGAGTTGATGTTAGTGCAACACTTTATCAGGGGATTAAATGCCTAAATCAATGGAGGAGTTCATGTTTTCAAGCCTAAGACTATGGAGGTGGCAGTTGAGAAAGCCCGTTTGGTAGAGGATAATTTGGCAATGGCTCTTGGTGGTCATTCAGGTGTGCAAATTGGTAGTGCACCTCCGACAGGTGTTGAACCTCATGGTGGTTAGATTTAGGTAGCCAACTCTTCGAGAAGCCATCATGCACCTGCTAAAGATGGACAATAGCAACAACAACAATAGTAGTTTTCCCAGTCAAAATCAAAGAATTCTCAGCCTCAGCAAGGTGGTGGTACTCAGTCAGGAAAAGACCGTAATTGGTAGCGGGCCAAGAATTATCATCCCAATCAGCTAGTTCAGAACAATTAGTCTACAGAAAATAGAGATGATTTCCAGTAGTCCAATGCTTTCTTAGGTGGCAGAGGTTATGGTAGAGGTACAGGATGTTTCTCTTGTGGCTAGCAGAGCCATCTAGCCAGGCAATGTCCACAAAAGAGCACTACAGGATTTGGTCAGAGGCCGACAGCTTCAGAGCCAACTGTAGGTGATGTAGGGAGGTCTCATAGAGTATTCATAGTGATTGAACACTACCAAGCAGAGCATTAGGGGAAAGACTTGGAGATTGTAGGCAGAGGATGAATAGCTTTCTTCAAATCCTGTGCGTGTTCCGCAACATTAGGGATTGACCATTGAGGGTAGGGGATTTGAGCACAGGTTGACCCTCGCCCTGTTTGCAGGCTTCCAAGAATAAGCCTGATCCTAGGGGAGGAGGATGTAGTGCCCCTCATTTTAGCCTTCTGATAGTTGTTCTGTTTAGACATTATGACATCTTGGATTTATTGTTTTGATGATGCTACTTGTTTATTGCTATGATGATATTGTTAGAACTATTGGATATGCTTATATTATGATTAGTTATGGACTCAGTTGATTATGTGGATAAATTTTATCATGTGCTTAATGTGATTATCTGATGATATTTCCATTTAGTTGTTTAGCTACTAATGTGCATGCATGATATGGTTACTTGTGAATGTGATTGGTGGAAGGGATAGTGTTGCATCACTCATGCCAGAGTACCCTGCTATGATGTGATTCTCTTCAATGGTGTGTTTGATTAGATGGTATATATATGTGTGTGTGTGTGTGTGTACATACACACACACACACACATATATATATATGTACATATATATATATGTGTGTGTGTGTGTATGTATATATATATGCTCGACATTTCATTTGTTGCTGGTTGTAGGTACCAGGCATTGACTCCACTTGAATTGGTAGATTTGAGCATGCCTCAAATCCAATGGAGAATTGTTGATCAGAGATGACATAAGGTCCCTCAGCTTGTCATCATCCTCAAAGAGGGTGAGTGCATGTCTTGTGGTCTGCTAGTCTGGTCAGTTGGGCATGACAGTCACCTTGGTTGAGGCCATCTGGTATTGTTTGGTATGTGAGTTTCAATTTGTATTTATGTGTTATTAATTTAATTAATTTGCATTATTAAAATAGAAAACACAATTCCACCTTGGTAAATAAATTAATAGCATCTTGAGGTAAATAAGTGTTTTAAATCAAGAATTTAATTGATAATATTTATGTGTAAGAATAATAGTATTTAAGCAAATTTTTTATTATGTGGAAGTGATTATATATATATATATATATATAATATAAACAAAAGTAATTGCTGAGTATGAATATAAAACATTCCATTTTCTAATTGAGATTAATAAATTAGAATATATTGTGTTGTCAGAAAATTTGGTTGTTGCAACCAAAAATAAATAAAATTTTTGAGATTGTCATGCTTGGGGTAATGGAAATTAATGGGGTAGTAGTGGATGGCCTATAACGGGAGAATGTAGTTATGGGGGAATTCACTGTTTTTCTATTTTAATGTTTCTAAATTTTAATATGGGCATCAGTTCCAGGGAGAAAGGGGGACAGTACACATTTTGGGGGAGATTTTGGGTGTGGAATGGTTCTATGAAGGACTCTCTCTAGAAGGGGATAAACTAAGGTCTTGTTCAGGAATTCCTCATCATTGTTTCCAAGTAAGTTTCTATATGATTTGATGTTTAGTATATTTCCATATGTGATTTATGTGTGCAAATATATATATATATATATATATATATATATATATATATATTTGTATGTATTTCAGTGCTGATTGTGGAGTTAGATTGCATGTTGAGTGATTTTGAATGCAATATCGTAGGATCTAAATCAATAAATCCATTATGTGTTTATAGTGCAATCTCTACTTCATTTTGAATGACCCCTCCCAAGGCTTCTTGCGGATCAAACTCTCTATATTTCTTGTGTTTCCTTATCATGTGGTGGATCTCTGTTCCTTGTGTCAAAGCTCCCATCTATGGAGTAGTTGTCGGTCACTGGCTATGTGTCTATCGGTTATATTTGTGTGAGAGATTGCCGGCCATCTCAACAAATCTTGGTGTGAAATTTCACCTTGAACTCCCCTTTGTAAAGTTTAATCTTACTGCTTTTGCTTGAAAATACCCTATGTTATTAGTCAATTCTGTGCATACCCTGCAATCATCATATTTTGTGAGAGGGTATTGTTGGAAACAAGGTTGATAACTGAGAGGGGGGGTGAATCAGTTATCTCAAAATATCCTTAACTTTATTTTCTTTTGTTATCTTACTAATCAATGTAGCATCAAAACATACAAGCATATGTGATCATAAGAATAGAAATAAAATCAACACACATAACACAAGGATTTTTATGTGGAAAACCCTATTAACGGAAAAACCACGGGGTGACTAACCCAAGATTGTATTCTCTGTTAAAAGAATAAAGGAGTACAAAATGGCACTTGCCAATTAGGGCTCACTTCCCAAGCACACTGCTCACAAGAGGCACACTCCCTAAAGAGACTCACTGTCTACAGAACTTATAGAAGATAATCAAGTGTTTGAACTAATGAGAAGCATCTACAAATGCAAGAGTTCAGTTCCGGTTTAGGCACAATATACTGATCTGATGCACTTCATCCTTCCTCTGTTCAATGTTGTTGTTCTGTCACATACGAGACTTGGATTGTTGTTCCCACACTTATCTCTACTTTTCTTCACACCTTACTTCATCACCTATTCACTTACTTCCTCACATGCTAAAATCTATCTAGTATATATATCTACATCAAGGATTTTTATCAACTTGCTAGTCGTCATCAAGAACACTACAAGTAATTAATTTGTTAGTTGAATCCATGTTTGATTTGTGATGCATATCAAAAACATAGGCATAGAAGTCATTAATCATGTTGGCCAACAATGTATGATCCCTCAAATTGCTTGATCAACACCTTTTACTCATCCAGATTGAAGTCTGATACTCTACCGGTCAGTTCTTCCTTTGTCTGCTCTGCCTGACTGGAACCCAACACTCAGATGTTCATATCTTTTTCATGCTTTATCACTGGAGGCTAAATTCCTAGAATACAATAGTCATGATACCCCTTTTGATTTGTCCAAGTTCATAACTTGCTGAGTTACACCATCTGAGAGATCTGGACCTGATTGTCGAACCTTGTTACATACTCTGTTCTTGTTCACTAGACCAAAACAATCTTCAATCTAACTTTCGGTATAGGCATATTATGTACTGGGGATGTGTGGGATAGACTTTGTTGCCATCAATGACAACACTTATGAAGCTACACAGTGTCTTTTGCCAACAATCTCCCCCTTTGGCATTGATGGCAACACTTAGTGAAAAATGGCTAAGTGTCGCAGTAACTCCCCCTTGGCCGATGCTCCCTCTTTTGCACTATTTTAATGGAGCTCCCCCTTAGTTGGATTCCACATTTTTCACTACTCCTCACTCCCCCTTTGACATCAATGGCAAAGGGCAGAATCCGCACACCAAAAGTTTGCAAAAATTATCCTATACATGGCCGCATGATTATATATATATATATGTTATACTTACATATACTTAAGTATATCCACAAAAGTGGCCTTCAACTGTACAAACTCTGTGGCCTAGCTCTATTTCATCCTATCCAAAATGGAGATGTGACCACTCAACAAAAATGCATATGCTTCTACCCTTCTAAAATCTGTCAGATCACTGGTCCAGGCTGTGGTCTAAGCATCTATCAAGGCCTCATGCATTGCCTCTAGCTTAGGGATAATTATCCCTCTGAGTTCACTCATTCTGTTTATTATGTTCTTCTTTTCTTTGTCCAGCCTCTTTATTTCATTGATGCTAACAATGGCCTGGCATTCTTGATTCATTAGAGAGGTAGTGAGGGGATCAAAATTCTGAGATAAACTTGACAATTTACCCTTTTGTTCTTTCACTTTCTTCTCAATGTCCTCTGTTACTTTGGGCCAAGATAAACAAAATTTGTATATGTCCCCACCATCTTTAAGAGCATTTTCAAGGCTCTTTATTCCAATGTCTAGGGTCCTCCTATCATTAGTAATCAGTCCTTGCACTTCAGTGAATCTTTTTCCTAAAAACTCCTTCCGAACCTTTGCTTCTACTGATTTCTCTAAAGATTCAAAATGAGTGCTAACAAAATTTACCAAAGATTTCAAGTTACTGGATGGTGAGGCCGAAAGATCCTTTTGGATCTTTTCCAGCATCCTAGATGCAATCTCCAATAGTTCACAGTCTTCCATGTGAGATTAGAGGAGTTTTTCTTTTGCTTTGGCTTGAGCAAAAGATGCTATTTTCATTGTCTAAACTGGGGAGAGAGAGTCAAAATTTAGTGGCCCTTGAAATAGCTCAAGTTCATCTATCTCCATCATTTCTTTGTTTAAGAATTTCTTTACTACCTCTGCAGTGTCTCTTGCTGGTGATTGAGTATTCTTTTCTTTTGGGGTATCAAAATAGTCATCATTAGTCTTTTCTGCTTGTTCTACTTCTTTTCCCTTAACCTCTTCTTCTTGAATCACCTTTTCTTCTCTTCTATCTTCTCCTTCAGCTTTAAAGTGTGGAATGTCTGTAGTGGGATCCAAAGGAGAGATGTCACCGGTGTTTGTTGCTTCATGAACTTCCTCTTTCAGAATAGAGGAATCCAAGTCCTTAGATTTCTCTTCATCTATCTCTTTTGATCCTTCTACATCTTTGTTAGAAGATTCTTCATTGGTTAATCCTTCAACATCCATGGTAGAAGGTTCTTCATCTGTTTCCTCTACAATAGGAAGATTGAATCTTTTGAAAGAATTTCAGAGGATGTCTTTTGTTTCTCTTGCTACTTGGTCAGTTTCTCCAAGCATAAGTTTATTCATTCTTGCTTTACTCCGGAATTCATCCTTACAGTCCTTAAAGATCATGTCCATTTGTTTTGGAGTGATAGAAGGATAAAGCTGAATTGTTATCTGTTCCCGAAGCTCTAAGTCTTTTGCCTTTGCATTCTCTTTTCTCAGTTCAAGTACTTTTTCTAGACTCTAAGGAATTAAGGATATAATTTCAATGAAAGCTTTATTGTAGATGTTCAGGTACCTGACAATAGCTTCTTCCAAAATTCTCTTGTCAGTATCACTGTATTCATCATAGAACTCTATTACTAGATGTAGGTTCCCATCCACAGTAACTACCTTGATGACATCATCGATGGAAAGAGTGGGCTTTTCAACAAATTCCTCTACCTTTTCTTCCTCATTTTTACTAGCAGAGAATTTCCTGTATGTTTTCTTCTTCATTTTCTTGATTTCCTCATCAGATTTTGTTTCTTCATCATCTTTAAGGCTTGTATATGACCTTGTGGCTTTGGTCTTTGTCCTCTTTTCTCCTTTTCTAGATGTCTTGACTTCCGGTTTTGTGGTCCTTGATCTTTTAGGAGTGACAGGTGTAGAGCTCTTGGAAGATCTAGTCCAGGAGGAGGCTTGTACCAGAACATCTCCTTTCTTTTCTTCTTATTTTTCTTTCTCAACCCTCTCCATTTTCTCTCTATTTGCATCTACTACCTCTTTTGATAAGCCAAATCTTTTGGCAATTTCTTCAACTTCCCTTCTTACTTTCCTCTTTATATTTAGTTGTCTTAACTCAACATGTATTTTTACACTTAGTTCTTGAACGATGCCAAACCTTTCTACTTCAGGGTCCTTAGGCTAGCTCAACAGGTGTTGAATATGTAGCTCCATGATTTTTTCATCGACCTCATATCCCATAGGCATTATCCACACAGTCCTTGGCTCAACTGCCTCCATTAGGCATTGGTTAGTGTCAACCATGAAGCACATTGTGTCCTTGTATTTCTTGACTATGGACTGAGGAATTCTTTCTTTGGCTTGCATCATGCTCTGAAAGTTCTTGAAGTAACCCCAGAGAGCTGTGTTTTGGGATTGAGCATCACCAAGTCCATACATATAATCTCTAATATGAATTGTAACTGGTTTGTCATTTTGCCATACCCAATCATGTGATCCAGGTAGCTTATTCATATAATAAAAGAATAGACACAGTATTAGACGTCCATATTTAAAGGAATTCTTCTTATCCTTTTTGATCTTCTATAGGTTTTCTAACAAGTTGATTTAGGAGAAGTTCACACAGGTCATAATCTGCATCTTCCCTTAACATCTGATATGTTGCATAGATTGTTGTCCCAGACATAGAATTCTCCTTGCTAGAATGATAGATCTTGTACCCAATTATCATTGAGGCAAACTTGACATCTAGATCTATGATGTCATCTATGGTCATAGCTCTTTTGTCAATTTTAGATCCAATGGCTTCAGTTACTATTTGGTTCTTGATAGATTTAAGTACAGATAACCCACCAGAAGAATGCAGTCCAGTCACTGCCATGATGGCATATTTAGTTATCTTGAAGGGCCTCATTAACCACATGAAATTATCATGCATCCTACTTAGGACATACTGGACCCAATCATCTTTTGCAAAATAGGGAAAGTGTATGTAATGTCTGAAGTGTTTATCTCGGTGGGCCTTGAATTGCGGTTTGAGTTCAAAACTCTCATCTATTAGTTGTTTGTGATAGATGTCGATCAATTTTGAGTCTCCAAATTCCTCAATGTTGGCATGGATATAGACCCTAACATCTTCTAGATGCAACACCCCATGTGGAATGCTAGAAAATGCACCTAAAGGATCAACTTCTAGAGATTTATAGGGGTGTTTCTTGAATTTAGGACGCAGCCTATCAGTGATCTTGACACCCATTGGAGTACCCATTTTGCAAGAGATTCAAAGAAAGATTTTCAGAATGGAAGTACCTTTTCACGCTTTAGGGTTTGAAATAGGAGCCAAAACAAATTGCTGGTTGAATTCAATTTTCCAGTTGATCTTGAGTGATGTATAGAAACTTTGTTACAGATCTCTTCTTTTCTTCTTCGCGAATGCAAATGTGCAAACAATGAGTGAAAGAACCCTTTTATCCTTGCGCAAACCCTAATTTCCTTTTGTAATAAATGCACAACTTAAGTTATCCAGTTGCCCTGTTTTGAGAGAGATCTTCTCGAATCACTGCGCTAAACTTAGAATCATTGTCAGTGAGGATTGACAATGTATCTTTTTTTCTTCAACCATGCCATGCGTCCACAAATCAAAGTATTTCAATTTTGAATCATACCGAATATGTCTGTGAAAATCCTACTTTACCTGAGCACTGTTAGAACTGCATTAACTTGAGTGGTTAAACTCTTGCAAAACTCCATACGGATCTTTCATATTTTTACTGAAGGTTATGTAGATGTTTTTCTGAGAACCTTTTAATCTGCAGCATTGCATGTGCCAAATTTAGGCACTAGTTGACTGGCTGGGGGAATTTGTTTTTCTTTGTGACTCCCCCTAAGCCAGAGCTCACCCTTTTAGTTTTCGGAAGGAATATCAGCACCAGATTCTAGTGCGGATCCATCCCCAATATTTTTTGTACTCTTCTTCACCCAAATATTGCTCATCTCCTTTTAAACTTCATCCACATTTACTTTACCTTTGTCCTTTTCTTGTTTTTTTATTATGTTGCATCGGACCTTTTCTATCCTAATTTCTACCTCTACAAAATTTGGTAATATGACCAAATCTATTGCAATTGTAATAGACAACATTTCTTTTCATATTTTATTGATATCCTTTTGATCTGCATTGATTAGCCATATGTCCCATTCTATTGCATGCAAAGCATCTACCATTGAATGAATTGTTTATTTGCATATTTTTGCATTCATGAGATTTGTGACCACACCTTTTGTAGTTGAAACATTGTCCAGAGAAGGACGGATTAGTCTAATTCGTTCTCCTGCACTGAGTTGCTTTATGGCTGAAATTGTTGCAATTGAAGCAGTATCCATTGAAGGATGGATATCTTTGAGCATTTGGTTGCCTTACCAGAGGTCTTCTAGGCCTATTTCTTTGATTTCTTGATCCAAAGCTCTTCTGACCAGATCCAGAGCTTTCACCTTTCTCATATCCCAAGCCACACTTATCATCTACCCTCTTTTGGTTTTCAAGAAGAACTTCAAGTTGGGTTGAGCTTATCTTGAATTTCTCTTTGTATTCATTTGTTGTTTGAAGATCTTGTTTAAGAGTGTCTATCTGATTCTCAAGTTATTCTTCATTATCTCTAGCTTCTTCAAGATCAGATTCAAGATGCCTGATTATTCTGTCCATTTTGTGGCAGTCCTCTATTTTCTCCTTGAGGGATTGTTTTAGATTATCTTCAATTTTCCTTTTTTCTTCAATTTCTTAGGTGAATCTCATAACCCCTGATTCCATTTCATGCCTTACCATAATGACCTCTTTTGACAGCTTCTCACATAGCTTATTTTTCTCATTCAAATCTTCATTAGTATCATTGTCTTCACTCTGATTGGATAATTTTTGAAGTAGTTCCTTTCTCTTTTTCACAGAGATACTAAGTTTTTCTTTTAGCTCATTTATGAAATCATCAACTTGTTTGAGTCTTTCTCTCAAATTATTGACTTCAGAATGGGATTGTTCAAGATCATCTAGGGCAGACTAAAGTTGTTCCTTCATACCATATATATCCATTGAGATTCCCAAACCTTCCTCAAGCTATTAGGCATTGTTTAGAGGAACTTAGCTCTGATACCAATTGTTGGAAACAAGACTGATAACTGAGAGGGGGGGTGAATCATTTATCTCAAAATATCCTTAACTTTCTTTTCTTTTGTTATCTTACTAATCAATGTAGCATCAAAATATATAAGCATATGTGATCAAAAGAATAGAAATAAAATCAACACACATAAAACAAGGATTTTTATGTGGAAAACCCTGTTAAGGGAAAAACAATGGGGTGACTAACCCAAGATTGTATACTCTATTAAAAGAATAAAGGAGTACAAAATGGCACTTGCCAATTAGGGCTCACTTCCTGAGCACACTGCTCACAAGAGGCACACTGCCTACAAGAGACTCACTGTCTACAGAACTTACAAAAGATAATCAAGTGTATGAACTGATGAGAAGCATCTACAAATGCAAGAGTTCAGTTCTAGTTTAGGCACAATATATTGATCTAATGCACTTCATCCTTCCTCTATTCAATGTTGTTGTTCTGTCACATACCGGACTTGGATTGATGTTCCCACACTTATCTCTACTTTTCTTCACACCTTACTTTGTCACCTGTTCACTTACTTCCTCACATGTTGAAATCTATCTAGTATATATATCTGCATCAAGGATTTTTAACAACTTGCTAGTCGGCATCAAGAACATTGCAAGTAATTAATCTATCAGCTGAATCCATGCTTGATTTGTGATGCGTATCAAAAACATAGGCATAGAAGTCATTAATCATGTCGGCCAAAAATGTATGATCACTCAAATTGCTTGATCAACACCTTTTACTCATCCGGATTGAAGTCTGACACTCTGTCGATCAGTTCTTCCTTTGTCTACTCTGCCTGACTGGAACCCAACACCTAGAAGTTCATATCTTTTTCATGCTTTATCACCGAAGGCTAAATCCCTAGAATACAATAGTCATGATACCCCTCTTAACATGTCCAAGTCTGCAACTTGCTGAGTTAGACCATCTGAGAAATCTAGACCTGATTGTCAGACCTTGTTACATACTCTATTCTTGTTCACTGGACCAAAACAATCTTCAATCTGACTTCTGGTATAGGCATATTATGTACTGCAAATGTGTGGGATAGACTTTCTTGCAATCAATGACAACACTTATGAAGCCACACAGTGTCTCTTGCTAGCAGGTATCTCTTAGAGGCGTTTTAACCAGCAATTCTACCATGAGACCACCGACTCTTTGAGGCATTCTATCAAACAGTTTTTGTGCCATGGCTACAGTTTCACATTATTGCATTCATTGTCCAACCCTGTATCTCTCTAATTTTGTAGGAATCTTCCTTATCGATAAATGTACTGTTCAGGCACCAAGATAGCACCCACACAGTACCGTTGGGTCATCCAACATCTTATTAAGTTCAGGGCATCCTCAAGATTGCCGCATAATAATCAATCAAGCCACATAGATATCAACTGTAGGTTTAATCCAATCATTGTTACATTTTAGCTGAGACTCTCTTCCACTAAACATGTTTGGTGGCATGCACTTGGAACGACACCTTCCAGAGGCATTTTACCCAATGGTTCTTAATTAGCAGAGTTTGCTTAAAAACTGCCAATCACTTTTGCATTGAAAGTTTTCTTTTAAGTGCTTTCAACAAATCCATTTTCTGCATGTCCTACAAACATTGCATTTCATGTGATCGCATCTCTTTGATGCAATCGTTGCCTTCTCCTAGAAGTTCCTAAAAATCTCTTCAGTAAAGATCTATGTACATATCCTACTCTTACTGTATTCCATGTGTAACAACTTGTTGAGGCATGCAATTAAATTAGTCGACTTCCTGGTCTCTGCCTTCTCTAATGTCATTGTTAGAAAGTCCCAAAACCTTTAGCATGGACCTATATTATGATCAGTTGTATACCTTGATCATTTTAAGTTAGATTATTATATCTTGAATAAGCTTAAAATTTGTTCCTATAGTCAAACAATTCATATGCTTGAGGCATTAGCTTCATACCTGCCAATTTACATCACTTTTCATCTATCAATTAGCTTCGTTTGAAAGTTTCCAAATCTTTCTTTCTATTAATCTTTCTAGAATTCAGACTCAAGAGTAATCGCCTTTGTAGTAATCACATATATTGTAGTGCAGTTTGGCTCTTTTGTCTTACATTCTTGCTGAAGTGTGTTGTTTGGTAAAGTTAGGAGGATCTTTGTATAGCTAGAGCCTTGAAGTTGAGGCGTTTTAACTAGTAGTAGTCTGTTCTGTGTTAGCAAGTTAATGATTTTTATTTTAGTAAGTTCCTATTACCTCCATTCATGCACTTGATTTCAAGATAATTATATCACATTCAAAACTTTGAGAAAATTATATTACCTGTTCTTAGCAGCCTTTACAATCTAACATTTTGTCAATTGAAATATAATAGCCTTAATAAAAAGGTCGCTCCATGTTCTCATCAGTTCTAATGTCATCTTCACTATTGTTTCACGTATGGCACTTGCACTAGAAAATAGGAGTATAGCATGGGGCAATTTTCTTCTCAAATCAAATGGATTCTTAGGAACTGTTCAAAATTAGAATTGTCAGCCAATAAAACTTGTAAGGCCATGATTGGAAAAAAATTCACTTGATACAAAATTCATGTAGTAATAATAATTCATTTGTATTGGCATCTATTTTAGAAAATGGATAATGTTTACTGTCCATTAATCCATTGTGATCATTATTATTATTGTTATTACTATTATTATTATTGTCATTATTATTATTACTACTACTATTATTATTATTATATTTATTTCAAGTTTAAATGGTTATTAATAGATATTATTGTTGAAATAAATGTCCTTGTGTTATATAAAATAAATGATCTTATTAGAATTTAATTTAATTGCAATTTTATTTGATTAAAAATATATGCTTGAATTTAAATTTAAATTAGGATTCTTAGTGCAAGAAATTATTATGCATAAACATTGTATTTGATTGTTTTTAAATAATTGGTTAATTGTAAGTGAGTCTTGTACAAGTCATGTCTAAGGTCATAATAGAGTTAGGTTAGTTCCAGAGTCATAGGCTTAGTTTCATGTTTATGATATATCATGTAACTTGAGTTGGATATTTAGTCCTTCTGTTTAAGGTGTGTTCATTTTTGTATCATTTTGATTTTTGGTAATGGGATGTCATGCCCACATTTCCCATGCGAAAAGAAATGAATTTTTAATTCATCCACTATGAATTTAAAATTTACAAATAATGAGAGCCCTTGTTGTCACAATCCACTCTTCCCAAAAAAATGAATTTTTAATTCATCCACTATGAATTTAAAATTCACAAATAATGAGAGCCCTTGTTGTCACAATCCACTCTTCCCAAAAAAATGAATTTTTAATTCATCCACTATGAATTTAAAATTCACAAATAATGAGAGCCCTTGATGTCATAATCCACTCTTCCCAAAAAAATGAATTTTTAATTCATCCACTATGAATTTAAAATTCACAAATAATGTGAGCCCTTGATGTCATAATCCACTCTTCCCAAAAAAATAAATTTTTAATTCATCCACTATGAATTTAAAATTCACAAATAATGTGAGCCCTTGATCTCAACTCTTGATCCTCACCTTCCATTCCCTTTTTAGAAAATCTATAAATAAGACCCTTCTCTAAGCAATGAGAGAAGACTTGATTTTTGCAGGGGAACTTGATTTTTGCAGGGGAACTTCATTCTTGCAGGGGGACTTCATTCTTGCATTCTTATCATGCCTAATTTCCTCTAGGAAATCTTCTTCTGGCATCCTCATAATGCCCAATTCCTTCTCTATTCTCCTTTTCATAGCCTCATAATGCCGAAATTATTCTAGCCATCCTATATCCTTCATTCATTATCCCTTGCTTGTGATCATAGAGAGATTGTTTTTTTTAGGAGAGATTGGGAGAAGAGACTAAGTGTGGAGCTCTTCATCAACTTCATCCATTAAAGGGCTTTTTAAGGTTGGATTTCATGGCTTTTCCTTTGTATTTCTATTTGTTGCATGAATGATGTACAAAAATTATTTATTTGAATTTCATGGCTTTTCCTTTGTATTTCTATTTGTTACATGAAGGATGTGTGAAAATTATTTATTTGGATTTCATGGCTTTTCCTATGTATTTCTATTTGTTGCATGAAGGATGTGCGAAAATTATTTATTTGTTGCATGAAGGATGTGTGAAAATTATTTATTTTGCTTGTGTTGTAAATTTTGTTATTGTGGGGAAATTTTATTGGGTTGTTGACAAAGCTTCTTCCACTTGGGAGAAATGCTCATCAACTGTGGGGTGTTGACAGAGTGTCTTCCACTTGGGAGAAATGCTCATCAAGTGTGGGGTAAGGGAGGAGTGATCCTCCTCGAGTGCATGCCTTATTTACTTTGAGATGTTGTAAGCCTGGAGGGCATTTGTGTGAATTTGAGAAAATTGGTTATATGGCTTGAGAGCCAAATATGATATTTCTTGAAATTTGATGATCTTGTTTGGTTTGAGGCCATGAGAAAAATTGTGTTGAATTATTGTGAAGGGTGGTACTCTAGAGTTGAGTGTGTCCACTCTCTTACCCCTCTGTAAACTCACCTTTGTTGAGTTTTTGTGTTGTGTAAATATCCATGGGTGTATGTGTGTTCCGGTGTGTTTTTTTTTTTTTTTTTACCTATTGAGAAGTGGATTTGGATTCCCTAGGTGTGTGGATAATCTCCCTAGCTTAGGGGTGACCCTCTTGTGGGTCTACGGTAGGGAGGAGAGCAGCTTGTGTCGCGTTTCTTCCCTTGTGTGTTATGTAGGTATTCTTGGAGCTATTTGTGAAGTTTGGAGAAGTTTCTCATGTTGGGAAAATATTTTATTTTTCTTTACTCTTAAGGATTAGTGACTGTATCCTAGTTGATTCGTCAAAAGGAGAAAGTTATCTCCCTATTGTTGTATAAATTAGTATTTTGAAGTTGGGAAGAAATCCTTTGTTTTTGGGTTGATGTTTGTATTTCTATTGTTCATTAAGTTTTACCATTTTAAAATGAGGAAAGGAAGAGAAAATTTGTTTTTAAAAGGATATTAGTCTCGTCTAGTTCCTTCTTCTTCTACTTGCAAAGTTGTGAGGTAGTTGATGTTTTAATTAAGTTTGTAAAAGTATTATTTTTGTGCAAGCTTAGTAGAAATATTTGTTTTAAATTTTGTTATAAGTCAAGTTGTAATTTTGCTACCACGAAAGAAATGAAATTTGGGTTGCAGTATTGCTTTTGAAATTACCGCCACCTTAAGGGTCTCTTCCTAGGATGGGGACCATTTTACTATTCACTTTTCACTATTTACTATTCACTAATCACTATTCATTTTACTATTCACTATTTACTTTTACTATTCACTTTTCACTATTCATTGAAGGCAAACTATATGTAGTTTAAAACATTTGACTTGAAATAGAAATTTTAATCGAGGAAAGTGAGATTTATTTATGCATAATGTATAATATGAATTGAATAGATGTTTAAACTCAGAGTTGCAATTCAGAAATACATTATTTATACAATTACAATTTAAAAAGAGCATAGGTAAATATATTTTAATTTTACGGAAGAGTTTCTCAGAAGTTTTAACAATTATCCTAAATTAAATGACAGGAAAATGAAGAGGAAAGTATGATCCCTTCATTTAAAATAGACACTGAAAATAAATGCAAACAAGCCATCACAGGCATTCCATGAGTGGCCATTTTAAACTCAACTGTAGATTTAGAGAATAAACGTCCAATAAAAAAAAAAAGAGAAAGAACAGCTAACCTTGGAAAACAAAGAGGAGAAAATGCGTGGCATTTCCAAACAGGGCTAAGAGAACTAAGTAAGTTTAACCTACCGTTAATCCTGTTTAGGAACAGGTTGAGTATTAAAATTAATTCAAACATTGAACTAGAACCTAGAATGGAACCCTAGGGGGACTGAGTCAAGTGAAGTTAACCAACCCTGTGTAAGTGATCTAGTTTACCAAGAAATTAGGAATAATGTAAAGGATGTAGTGTTATTGCTATTCAATAAAGAACGTGAAGAAAAAAAATAGGATAACATAAGAAGATCTTGCACAACGGGAAGGGAAATGAGATAGAAATACAATCAAAATTAAATTTCAGAGAAACGGTAAAATGAATGTGATAAAAATACAATCAAAACTAAATTCCAAGAAAAGGAAGAGAGGGCAAATGAATGGGCTTGGTTGAAAATGCTAAGTCTGAAGGAGGAGAAATTAATATTAAATTCCAGAAAATGGAAAGAAGAATCAGATGATCGTGCTTTGCTGAAAAATGATCTATCACCTAAAACAGTTGTTGTTCAAATATAATTCGTGAGATTAATCTAAGTCAAGAAACCACGTATTTCCTTGCGTAGGGTGTGCGCACATGTATTTGGTACACCGCCGACAACTGTATTGTTTTCACCCTAAGCGTACGCCGCCGAACATGCCTACGCGTGCGAGGGGATTTCTAGGGAAGAGAGGGAAAAAATTTTATAGTTTGTATCATGACCACATGACGCATGTGGACATGACACACTTGAATATGTGTTGTGACCGCATGGGAAATGTGGGCATAACATGGGGAAACATATATAACTGTAAGGGGGGTGTATGTGGGTTATGATGGTTGTATCTGCATCTCTTGAAAGTTTTGAAACAAGACCTTGGAGTTGATTTTTGTGATTATGTTCAGCATGCGAGATGGCAAATTCCTTGCATTGTTATGGATTGCTTGCTTGTTGTGAGGGGTCTTCTAGATGCAGGTAGGGGAGTGGTTCTCAATGGAGGTCGAAGCCCAAAGTGGCATCCTAGACAACCCATGTGAGAGTTTCCTTAATTAAGTGATAACCTAATTAATGAACTTAGAGGTTGAGTAGAAATCACATTAAAGCAAGATAATTGGATGCGTCACTCATAGCTCAAGTGCTCGTTTAGGCTTGAGATGAGATGAGAATGCCTGGAATGGCAAGATCAACTACCTTTTCCACATGAAAGGTATGTTGATTCCACATGAGTTTCTATGGGGGCCGGGGGTCGGGAGAGGCTACCAGGATAACCCAGGATGGGGGCCGAGGCCTAGGAAGGCCTACCAGGAAAACCCATGACAAACCAAATGATGACACTCCTACCTACTGTAGTCTAGTATTCCCTAATTGTTCACTTGCCTTGTGTTGTGTGGTTGCCTCTGGAATAGATGTCTGAGTTATGATATGTGTGGTTGTGTAGTCATATGTAGTCCTTATGTTTCATAATTTTGTCAAGATGACTATTCATGTCGTGGGATCTTATTGTTATCTCCTAGCATGGGGAGTGGACCTCAGGGTTCCACATGGTCGAGTGGTTGTTCTTTATCTCCATTGGTCCCTTTGTTGTTGTTCATGTGCAAGGAGGACATATCATGTAGAAGATCACTGATCTTGTTTTGCTTGAGGAGACAGATATTTATGTTTATATTTTATCCTTGTATATCAATTAAACCATGTATTTTTATATTGATGTATATCCTCAAATGTAATCAGGAAGTGACATTGTAAACATTGTATTGATGTATTCTATTGTAAGGAAATTATAAACCTATTTGTAATCTCATAAGCTAGATCTTGATGTTATTATCTAATGTCTTATTATGATGGAAGTATATATGTGTTGTCTCTTTGATGCACTTGGTTTTAGGTTGAATCATGGATGTTAATTAGATTATGTTAATAAGTAGTAATGCAGTCATGGATACCCTAGAGAATAAAAGTTAACTTGCATGTTAAGTGATTATATGATTTACACTTGTTATTATTTCTTCTTTAAAAGAAATTTGCCCTTTTGTAATGCATAGTTAAGCTTATCTCTAGGGTTTCATTGCGGTGCATTACATACATGATATTACATTGGTTACATAGCTTGTCAGCTAGTTACAACATGAAAGATACATTTACTATTGGAAACAAGGCAGATAACTGAGAGGGGGGTGAATCAATTATCTTAAATATCTTAACTTTCTTTTCTTCTTTAATATTAATGCAGCATCAAAACTTAAGAGCATACATAATCATGAGAGCAGATATAAAATCAACACACATAACACAAGGATTTTTACGTGGAAAACCCTATTAAGGGAAAAACCATGGGGTGACTAACCCAAGATTGTATTCTCTGTTAAAAGAATAAGAAGTACAAAATGGCACTTGCCAATTAGGGCTCACTGCCTGAGCACACTGCTCACAAGAGGCACACTACCTATAAGAGACTCACTGTCTACAAAGTTTATAGAAGGTAACCAGGTGTTTGAACTGATGAGAGGCATCCACATATGCTGAGGTTCAGTTCTAGTTAGGCTCAATATATTGATCTAATGCACTTCATTCTTCCTCTACTCTAGTGTTGCTATTTTGTCACATCCCAGATTTGTATTGCTACTTCAACACTTCTCTCTACCTTTCGTTACACACAATTTGTCAACATGCACACCTTCATACTGAAATCCATCTGGTATATATATCTGCACCAAGGATTTCAACATCTTTCTAGTCGGCAACTGGAATACTCAAGATATTTCTAAGACACTGATCTGTCAGCTGAATCCATGCTTAACATGTGATGCATATCAAAGACATAGACATAGAAGTCATCAATCATGTCGGCCAACCATGTATGATCCTCCAAATAGCTTGATCACCATTAATTTCTCATCCGAATTAAAGTCTAATGTTCTGTCAGTCAGTTCTTCCTCAATCTACTCTGGCTATCAGGAACCCAACACTTAGATGCTCATATCTTTTCACTCATTCATCACCGGAGGCTCAATCTCTAGAATGTGGTATTCATGTTACTCCTCTTGACTTTTCCAAGTCTTCAACTTGCTGAGTTACACCATCTGAGAGATTTGGACCTGATTGTCGGACCTTTGTGCATGCTCTATTCTTGTTCACCAGACTAAAACACTCTTCAATCTGACTTCTGGTAGAGGCATACTATGTGTTGCGTATGTGTGGGAAGGACTTTGTTGCCATCAATGACAACACTCATGAAGCCACATAGTGTCTCTTGCCAACAATCTCCCCCTTTGGCATTAATGGCAACACTTAGTGAAAAATGACTAAGTGTCGCAGCAAACTCCCCCTTGGATAATGCTCTGTCTTATGTACACTTTTACTAGAGCTCCCCCTTAGCTAGATTCCACATTTTTCACTACTCCTCACTCCCCCTTTGACATCAATGGAAAAGGGTGAAATCTGCACACCAAAAATTGTAAAAATCAACCTATACATAGCCGCATAAGTATATATACATGTTATACTTACATATACTTAAGTATGTCCGCAAAAGTGGTCTTCAATTGGACAAATTCTATTGCCCAACTCTACTTCATACTGTCCAAAATTGAGATGTAACTGCTCAACAAAAATGCAAAAGCTTTTTCCCTTCTTAAGTTTGTCAGATCACTAGTCCAGGCTGTGGTCTGAGCATCAGTTAAGGCCTCATGCATTGCCTCTAACTTAGGGATAATTATCCCTCTTAGTTCACTCATCTTGCTTATTCTATTCTTCTTCTCCCTTTCAAGCCTCTTTATTTCATTTATAGTGGCAATAGCCTAGCACTCTTGATTCATTATGGATGAGGTGAGAGGATCAAAATTCTGAGATAAACTTGACAATTTAACCTCTTGTTCTTCCACCTTCTTTGCAATGTCTTTTGTCACTGTGGACCAAGATAGACAAAATTTGTACGTTTCTCTACCATCTTTAAGAGCATTTTCTAGGCTCTTTATCCCAATATCCATGGTTCTCCTATCATTAGTTATGAGTCCCTATACTTCAGAGAATCTCTTTCCCAAAAAAAATTTTCAGACTTTCTCTTCTACCGATTTCTCCAAAGAATCAAAATGGGTGCTAACAGAGTTAACCAGAGATTTCAAGTTACCAGATGGAGAGGCCGAATGATCCTTTTGGAAGGATAGCATGATTTTCTCTAGCACACCGGATGCAATCTCTATCAGCTTACAGTCTTCCATGTGAGACTTTAGAAGCTTTTCTTTTTCTTTGGCTTGAGCAAAAGATGCCACCTTCATTGTCTGGACCGGAGAGAGGGAGTCAAAATTGAGTGGTCCTTGAAATAGTTTTGGTTCATCTATTTCCATCATATCTTTGGTCAAGAGTTTTTTCACTGCTTCTGCAGTGTCTCTTGCTGGTGATAGTCTTCTTTCCTTTTGCAGCCTCAGAGTTGTCATCAGAGATCTTCTTTGTGTGTTCTTCTTCTCTTCCCTTTTCCTCCTCTACTTGACTCAATTTCTCATCTTTTCTTCCTTCTCCTTCAGTTTCAAAGTCTGCAGGGGGATCTGGAAGAGAGATGTTAACTTATTTATGGACTTCCTCTTCCAAAATAGAGGAATCCAAGTCCTTAGTCTTCTCCTCATCCATCTCTTTTGGCCCTTCTATAATTTTCTCAATAGATTCTTCCTTTGATACACTTAATCCTTTGACATCCATGGTCGAAGGTTCTTCATTTATGTCCTCTATAATAGGAAGATTGAATTTCTCGAAGGCATTCTAGAGGATGTCTTCTATTTCTTTTGCCACTTGATCAGTCTCTCCAAGCATAAGTTTGTTCATTCTTGCTTTGCTCCAGAACTCATCCTTGTAGTCCTTAAAGATCATGGTCATTTGTTTTGGAGTAATGGAAGGATAGAGCTGAATTGCAATATGTTCCTAGATCTCTAAATCCTTTTCCTTGGTATTCTCTTTTTTGAGTTCAAGTACCTTCTCTAAACTTTTGGGAATTAGAGAAATGATTTCAATGAATGCTTTATTATAAATGTTTAGGTACTTAACTATAGCTTCCTCCAAAATTCTTTTGTCAATATCGCTGTAATCATCATAAAATTTAGTGACTGGTTATAGATTCCCATCCACTATGACTTCTTTGATGATATCATTAATAGAAAGAGTGGGCCTTTCAACAAATTCTTCTGCCTCTTCTTCTTTGTTTTTGCTGGTAGAGGATTCCGTGGAAGTTTTCTTTTTCTTCTTCATTTTCTTAACCTCCTCATCAGTCTCTATTTCTTCATCATCCTTTTGGCTTATGTATGACCTTGTGGCCTTTGTCTTCATTCTCTTCTCTCCCTTTTTGAATGTCTTGGCTTCTGGTTTTGAGGCTTTTGGGCTCTTAGAGGTGGTAGGTATAGAGCTCTTGGAGGATCTAGTCCAGGAGGAGGCTTGTACCAGAATACTTTTCTTTTCTGCTTCTTGTTTCTCTTTCTTAGCTCTTTCTATTTTCTCTCTATTTACATCAACTGCCTCCTTTGATATGCCATATCTTTTGGCAACTTCCCCTACTTCCCTTCTCACCTTTCTTTTCATCTCTGGTTGTCTCAGTTCAACATGTATTTTCACACTTAATTCTTGAAAGGTTGCAAACCTTTCTGCCTCAGGGTCCTTAGGCTGACTCAGCAAGTGTTGAACATGCAGCTCCAGGATTTTCTTATCTACCTCATAACCCATTGGCATAATCCATACTATTTTGGGTTACACTGCCTCCATTAGGCATTGATTAGTGTCTACCATGAAACACACTATATCCTTGTATTTTTGAACTATAGATTGGGGGATTATTTCTCTGGCCTACATCATACTTTGGAAGTTCTTGAAGTATCCCCAGAGTGTTGTACTTTGAGCCTTGGCATCACCAAGCCCATACATGTAGTCTCTAATTTGTATGGCAACTGGTCTGTCATTTTGCCATACCCAACCACTTGATCTGGGTAGCTCATTCATATAGTAAAAGAATAAACACAGTATTAAACCACCGTACTTGAATGAGTTCTTCTTGTCCTTCTTGATCTTTCACAAGTTTTCTAACAGTTGGTTCAGGAGAAGCTCGCATAGATCATAATCTACATTTTCCCTTAGCATCTGATATGCAGTACAAATTATAGTTCCAGACACAAAATTCTCCCTGCTGGAGTGATAGATTTTATAGCCAATTATCATAGAGGCAAATTTGGTATCTAGATCAGTGATATCTTCTATTGTCATGGCTCTTTTGTCAAACTTGGATCCGGTAGCCTCACTTACTATCTGGTTCTTGACAGATTTGAGAGTAGGTAACCCACCGGATGAGTGCAATCCAGTTACTACCATCTTTTGTTATCTTAAAAGGCTTCAACACCCACATGAAGTTGTCATGTATTCTGCTAAGAACATACTGGACCCATTCATCTTCTGCAAAATAAGGAAAGTGGATGCAATGTCCAAAATGCTTATCTCGGATGGCCTTTTATTGAGGTTTGAGTTCAAAAGTTTCATCTATTAGTTGTTTATGGTAGATATCCATAAGCTTTGATTCTCCAAATTCCTCAATATTGGCATGGATGTATACCCTAACATCTTCCACGTACAGAACCCCATGTGGAATGCTAGAAAAGGTGCCTAAGGGATCAACTTCTAGGGATTTGTAGGGGTGTTTCTTAAACTTTGGGTGTGGCCTATCAGTGACCTTAACAACCATAGGAGTAGCCATCTTTGCAAAAGATTTAGAGAGAGATATTCAGAAATTGAAATACCTTTTTATGCTTCTAGGGTTCACAATATGCGCTGGAAAAGATTGCTGTTTAAATCAGATTCTGTGGTTGATCTTTGAGAAGGTTGTAACAATCTTGATGCAGAGCTCTTCCTTTCTTTTTCTCGAATGCAATTGTGCAAATGATGAATAAAAGAACCCTTTTATCTCTGTGCAAACCCTAATTTCCTATTGCAATAAATGCACAACTTAAGTTATTCCAATTGTCTTATTTTGAGGGCGATCTTTCTGAATCACTGAGATGCATTTAGAATTATTTTTGGTGATAATTGACAATGTATCTCCTTTCCTCCAATCATGCAATTTATCCACAGATCAAGATATTTCAATTTTGAATCATACTGGATCTAATTGTGAAAATCCTACTTTTACCGGATGGCTATCAAACAAGATCAATCTTGGATGATTGAACTCTTCAAAACTCCTTGCGGATCTTTCATATTTTTACTGAGGGTTATTTAGATGTTTCTCTAAGATCCCTTTAATCTGCAACATTCCATGTGCCAAATTTAAGCACCAATTGACTAACTGGGGGAATTTATTTTCCTTTGTGACTCCCCCTGAGCCAGAGCTCATCTGTTTAGTTTCTGAAAGGAATATCAGCACCAAATTCTGGTGCAGATCCATCCCCAACATTATATGTACTCTTCTTCACCCAAATCTTGTTCATCTCCCTTCAAACTTCATCCACATTCACTTTGCCTTTTCCTTTATCTTGATTTTGATTATGATGCACCGGACCCTTTTTATCCTAATTCTTTCTTCTGCAGAATTTGGCAATATGACCGGTTCTATTGCAATTGTAGAAAATAACATTTCTTTGCATATTTGACTAATATCCTCTCAATCTACATTGATTAGCCATATGTCCCATTCTATTGCATGTAAAGCATCTACCATTGAAAGTATTGTTTATTTGCATATTTTTGCATTCATGAGATTTGTGACCATACCTTTTGCAGTTGAAACACTATCTGGAGAAGGATGACTTAGTCTGATTCATTCTTCTTCTACACTGAGTTGCTTTATGACCGAAGTTGTTGTAACTATAGCAGTATCCATTGAAGGATGGATATCTTTGAGCTTTTGGTTGCCTTACTAGAGGTCTTCTAGGCCTATTCCCTAGATTTCTTGATCTAGAGTTCTTCTGACTAGATCTGGAGCTTTCACCTTTCTCATACCCCAAGCCACGCTTGTCATCTACCCTCTTTTGGCTTTTAAGAAGAACTTCAAGTTGAGCTGAGCTTATCTTGAATTTCTCTTTGTATTCATTTGTTGTTTGAAGATCTTGTTTAAGAGTGTCTATCTGATTCTCAAGTTGTTCTTCATTATCTCTAGCTTCTTTAAGATCAGATTCTAGATGCCTGATTATTCTATCCATTTTGTGGTAGTCTTCTGATTTCTCCTTGAGAGATTGTTTTAGATTATCTTCAATTTTTTTTCTCTTCAATTTCTTGGGTGAATCTCATAACCCCTGATTCCATTTCATGCCTTACCATAATGACTTCTTTTGATAGCTTCTCACATAGCTTGTTTTTCTCAACCAGATCTTCATTAATATCATTGGCTTCACTTTGACTTGCTAACTATTGAAGTAGTTCCTTTCTCTTATTCACAGAGATACTCAGTTTTTCTTTTAGCTCATTTATGAAATCATCAGCTTGTTTGAGTCTTTCTCTCAAGTTATTGACTTCAGAGTGAGATTGCTCAAGATCATCTAGGGCAGACTAAAGTTGTTCCTTCATACCATACATATCCATTGAGATTCCCAGATCTTCCTCAAGTTGTTAGGCTCTGTTTAGAGAAACATAGCTCTGATACCAATTATTGGAAACAAGGTAGATAACTGAGAGGGGGGGTGAATTAGCTATCTTAAATATCTTAACTTTCTTTTCTTCTTTAATATTAATGCAACATCAAAACATAAGAGCATACATAATCATGAGAGCAAATATAAAATCAACACACACAACACAAGGATTTTTACGTGGAAAACCCTATTAAGGGAAAAACCACGGGGTGACTAACCCAAGATTGTATTCTCTATTAAAAGAATAAGAAGTACAAAATGGCACTTACCAATTAGGGCTCACTGCCCGAGCACACTGCTCACAAGAGGCACATTGCCTATAAGAGACTCACTGTCTGTAAAGTTTATAGAAGGTAACCAGGTGTTTGAACTGATGAGAGGCATCCACATATGCTGAGGTTTAGTTCCAGTTAGGCTCAATATACTGATCTAATGCACTTCATTCTTCCTTTGCTCTAGTGCTGCTATTTTGTCACATACTGGACTTGTATTGCAGCTTCAACACTTCTCTCTACCTTTCCTTGCACACACTTTGTCAACATGCACACCTTCATACTAAAATCCATCTGGTAATATATCTGCACCAAGGATTTCAACATCTTTCTAGTCGGCAACCGGAATACTCAAGATATTTCCAAGACACTGATTTGTCAGTTGAATCCATGCTTAACATGTGATACGTATCAAATACATAGACATAGAAGTCATCAATCATGTTGGCCAACCATGTATGATCCCTCAAATAGCTTGATCACCATAAATTTCTCATCCGAATTAAAGTCTAATGTTCTGTCCGTTAGTTCTTCCTCAATCTACTCTACCTGTCAGGAACCCAACACTTAGATGCTCATATCTTTTCACTCATTCATCACCAGAGGCTCAATCTCTAGAATGTAATAGTCATTGTACTCCTCTTGACTTGTCCAAGTCCACAACTTGCTGAGTTACACCATCTAAGAGATCCGGACCTGATTGTCAAACCTTGCTGCATGCTCTATTCTTGTTCACTGGACCAAAACACTCTTCAATGTGACTTCCGGTAGAGGCATACTATGTGTTGCGGATGTGTGGGAAGGACTTTGTTTCCATCAATGAGAACACTCATGAAGCCACACAGTGTCTTTTGCCAACATTTACAAGTTGGCCAGACAATACAAAGTGAAGTGTGTAGAGGATAGGTCATAATTAGAACAACACGCTACACTAGAAGAATAATCATGTCTTGCGGACATCAGAACTTGCTTAGTTAGGTCCAAAACAATCTTCACAGCTTCAAACATCAAGATAATTCCATTGTACACTCTACTCAATTGAAAATAGGACAGCTTTAAGAACACATGAAGACTTGAAATGCAACGATCACAATAACTTGAAAACCTTGTGCGATACTATAAACAAGATAGATCTTCATGAAACTTTTCAAGATGAGTCTACAAGACTCATACAACATCCTCACACACTCCTTTACCTTTGTACATCAAAGATTAAGTGATGTACACCTTCAATCATTCATTCTAAGAACACTATGTCATCTGGAACACACTGCAACATGTTGTCATTTGAAAAACTGAGCTGTGGACCACAATGAACCTTGAGATTGAGAAGAGGCATGAAATGAACACTCAAGAACACATCCACAGATCCATAGGTGCAATCATTCACTTCTGGAGGAATGCAGAGCATTCCAGTGGGTCTTCATGTCACGTCTGCATCTCCCGCGCGGATGCGACGCACAAACACCCGTGTCACGACCACATTTGCCATGTGGTCACGACACGGGCCGTGAAAATTTTTCTCCCTAACCCAATAAAGCCCCTCACATGTGTCTACTTGCTCAGTGGCTATACACAATGGCATAAATATGTTGACGTAACCGTGATGGAGGGGGTAGTTAAGGGGGAGTGCGACACGATGTGTGTCACTTCTAGGGTTAGATCCATTACAAACTGTACCCTAAGTTACCTAGGTGAGGCTGGGTTCAACATCGAACCCTAACCGTTCTGACAAAAGGTGAATAATCATGGTGATATGTTGGCGCACGACTAAAGGTGAAATGATGGATGGAATGCAATTAAAATAATCAACCACGCATAAATTAACCCTAAAATCTAGCATAACCCGTTTTCGATGTGGGTGGAAGTTATTACACTTTCGCTAATCCTGGTTGTGTAGTTTGCCTGTTGGTTAATCTCTCTGATTACTTAGTAAATCTTGCGGTTCACTTAATGCATAAACTATCAGTTGTCTTCGGGTTACGAAACATGCGTATTCTCTACGTAGGACCTACAACCTTTGTTTAAGGAAGTTATCTAGATTTACGCTCAGTTCGATTCTCACTTTTTTATTGTATCAAGTGATCGATAACACATACTGAGATATATAATTATATTATAAAAATAATTATGCCAATCAAATATATTTATCATTTAAATGAAATTGCTTGTTTGTTAGCAACAATATATATATATATATATATATTTAAACATCTATATATTCTTGAAAAAAAATTTATAAATACAATATGATTCATTTGTTCTAAATAAAATGAAATTCATTAGTTTGATATTATATATATATATATATAACATATGTTTTTAATCTAATATAATTCACTAGCTTTGATATTATAAATATATATATATATATATAACACATATATATATATTTATAATATAAAACATTTGTTTTAATATATTATGTAAAGTTCCTTCTTATATATATCCCAAGGTTAATAATGACTTCATACTTCAAACTTTACCACACTCAAAGAAAAAAAACCCTAATCTTTTTTTTTGTGTTTGCTGTGTTATAGGGGGAAAGAGGGCAACGGCGGCAGCGATGGGGGACGATGGAGTGCGTAGTGGGGTGGAAGTGTTGGCCGTTGAGAGTAGCGGAGGTGGCAGAGGTCCCGCAGATGGTGCGCTGCGTGCAGGGAGGTGGAAGTGTTGGCCGCTGAGAGCGGTAGAGGTGGCAGAGGTCCCGTGGATGGCACGCTACACCAGGGAGGTGGAAGTGTGGTGGTCAGGGGTCTCAGGGCTCCGGCGGTGATGGTGGCAGGACTGCGGGGGCTTTGGCATAGACGAGGGTGTGGGGAGGGATGGAGCCCCACCCACATCCCACGTAGTGGGGTGTGGGTAAGGCTCCACCCCTCCCCACACCCACAACATATATACTTCGGTGGGGGTTTAAACCCCCACCCACCATGTGTAAAATTTTTGACTGTGTTTTTTTTCATAGCACTGCAAAAAAAATGCATTTCATGGTTATACTTCATTTTCATTTAATTTCATTGCAAATAAACTAATATATATATATATATATCCTCACTTCTCAGATTCACCATTTTATTTGAATCTCAGTTATCTATTTTAGTTTCAAAAAACTAGGAAAATACAAATTGTATAAGCATGAAAATATATATATATATATATATATATGTATTTATCTTGTAGGGCAAGATAATAAAAATGTTACCTAAAATGCATTTCCCTTCCAATTTAATTTCAACACAATGCATAATTATAGAATAGAGAAATTACTAAATTCATTTATTCTAAATTTCTTTTTTTAAAATGTAAGTTCTGTGTTTCAGAATTAACCAAATAAGAAGAATGCATCTATTCCTTTTTCTTTTAATAACAAATCTACAACTCTCTCAAATTTAACAATTTAGAGGTAAACAATAAATATTTAACTTCTATTTTTTTTTTCTAGGTTAAATTAAAATAAATTTCCAAGTCTCTGAATTTTTAGTTTGACATAGTAGCATATACTGTAATAAGGGAAGAACAATTATACTTGCATTTATTCATATCAACTAAAAAAGTGTAGATTTAAATACAAATTCCTTCCCCTTTCAAAAGGCAAAATCCCAAATAACTCAAATTTAATTAAGAATAAACAATTCCTCTAATCATTGCAATAGACAAATTTTCACAATTTCATCTACATCAACAACTAATTTCATAACAAGGAATGAAACTATTTTGACCTCATTAACAAGGATTTTACATTAGATAATCATATACAGCCAACTCATGGCAAGGTTAACCAACAACTTTTGCCAAATTAGAATGCAGTGAGGCCACAATGGCCATGGCTTCAACCACCATTAAACACCTAAACACCACTCAAGAGAAGATCTCCAACTCCCTTTTTTGTTTGTGTCACTCTAATCCTACAATGAGCACAACACAAGAAAACAGAACCATCCACTCATCTAGCTCTCCTCCCTACGATAGACCCGCAAGAGGGTTAACCCCAAGCTAGGGAGGTAGGGATTTCACACAGGGTTTCATTCCACAACAAAATCAAACACTAAACACCAACAACACAAAACAACCCATAGGATAATCACAAAACTCAACTCATATACATGAGTTGTGGAGGGTAGGGAATGGACCCCTCAACTTAAAAGGGTTCCCAAAAAATGAAAATATCAACTCATGGCCTCAAGCCAAAATTTCTAACACCACTTTTCACAAAATCACAATAATCTCCATGGCATTCTTGCCATTAATAAACTGCTCATCAATAAAGGCCTTGAAGACATAAACACAATTAAGTGGGAGAGACCTCAAGGAGGTTCCTTTCCCCTACCCATACAAGTTGAGCATTACCTCCATTGGAGGTGCTCTCACCATACACAAGCCAAGAACACAATGCAAACAGCACACAACCAAAATCTAAACACATTAAACATCATTTAAGCAAAGGAGGCCTACCTTCAAGGCCCTGACAATGGAAGTAGAACAAGCCTTCCCAAGCCTTCCTCTCTTCCAAAATTTCTCTCAACTCCTCCAAACAAGAAAGGAAATTCAAAATTTGCAAGAACTCTCCAAGTTGCAAGGAAAAAGACTAGAAAAAGAGAACCCCCACTCCTCTACAAGAGGAGCTATTATAGGCCATCAACCTGGCCATGAGGGATGAGAAGGTGACATTTGTCACCATCTCCTCCCTCCTCCAAAGACCACTTGTAAGAGTTAGAAGGTAAGAGGATGACAAATGTCCTCCTCTCACTCCACCTCCATCTCCACCTCATCCACTTGTGCTTCCACACAAGTGGGAGGGGGACAAATGGTGAGTTGGATTCCCACTCACATCACAAGAAGACAAGGGTCTTGAGTGGTGTTCCCACTCACTTGGGAGTTTGGGAGGACTCTTGGAGACCTCCCAAGTCTTCCTTGGGAATGATTCCCAAATTAGGGATGGGAGATGAGTCCTTCCCAAGGCAAGGCCCATCCCCCATCTTTCCTTATTCCAAAAATTCGGCACTTTTGCTAAACCATGGTTTAGAGTGACCTAGGGTGAGTCAAAACTAGGTTTAGATGGTCCAAGTTGACCCTAGACTCAAGGTTAACCACCTAGGGTAACTTTTGGGACACTAGGGTACTAGAAGGGATTAGAAATCCACATTTAAATGGCCTAAGAAATAAAATAAAATACCAAGTGCTGTAATTCAAGAAAAATTATACAACGCTTATTATTAATCAAAAATAAAAAGGTACTAAGGCCAAAATAAATGAAATTAAATCAAGCACTATAAATCATTATACAAATTCAAATGTGATCCTTATCCCTCTTGGGAATGGATCGGTTTTACAAGGGATGACACAGTGTGAATTCTACCTCCAATTTCCCATGGCTAGGGAATGTAAACCTGCACATCTCGATCAAGTGTCAGTCATTTCATGAAAATTCATAGCTGAAGCAACTGGAATTAAACTCACGCAATCGAATACAACAATATATATTAGTGCATAACTCCAAATTAAACTGCATTATCCAATCACATGTCCATAGATGACATCACATAATTAATTAGAAACTCATCACGAAATATCATCTAATATATCCCATAAATCAAATTACGAAATATCATCCAATATGACCGGATCAAATCACATATGTCAAATCAGTGTCCTATCTTAATCAGGAGATACAAATCAAGTCTGCATAATAAACCATAGTCACTAAAAATTTGATAATGTCATAAACTAAAATGCATATCGATCAAAATAAGGGAGGAAAAATAATCGGCCTCACATCCTCCCCCCTAAGATTGAACTTCCTCCTGGAAGTCATCAAAAAGGTGAGGATAGAGTGTCCTCAAACTAGTTGCATCCTCCCAAGTCGCTGTGACCTCATCATATAGATCCCACTGGACTCTAACCTGGTCCAGCTCTTGACCTCGAAGGCCCAGTGTCCGACGAGCCAATATGCGAATTGGCTCCAGCACCAACTACCCATTTGCCTCTACCTGTAAAGCACTCCAATCCAGTACATGAGATACATTAGATATATATCGTCTCAAAATAGAAACATGAAAAACATCGTGGATACGTGACAGGCTAGGTGGCAATGCTAGATGATAGGCAACTGGTCCTATCCGCTCCAAAATCTCAAAGGGTCCTACGAACCATGGTGCGAGCTTAGAGCCCTTTCCATAATGGATTGGACTTTTGTGTGGCCATACTCTAAGGAATACCCTGTCACCCACTGAGATGCTCTGATCAATCCTCTTAGCATCGGCATACTTCTTCTGCCTATCTTGTGCCTCCTACAACCTCTGTCTAATCAATGTGACTTGCTGCTCCATATCCTGAACTAGCTCTGGACCAATGGCGACTCTGTCCTCTATCTGATCCCAACTCAATGGTGTCCTGCAAGGTCTGCCGTATAAAGCCTGAAAGGAAGGCATACCTAACGAGCTGTGATGCCCATTATTGTAGGTAAACTCAACTAGATACAGATACTCCTCCCATCTAGACTGATGGTCCATAACATACATCCGAAGCATATCTTCCAATATCTAATTCACCCGCTCTGTCTGTCCATCTGTCTCGAGATGATAAGCGGAGCTAAAATTGAGTTGTGTGCCCAATGCCTGCTGTAAGGCTCTCCAGAATGTTGAAGTGAACACTGGATCTCTGTCTGAGATGATGTGATGGGGTACCCCATGTAGTCTCACAATATCATCCAAGAATACCTTTACCATAGCTGGCACATTGTACGTCATGCGTACAGGAGAGAAATGAGCCACCTTGGTCAACTTGTCGACTGTCACCATGATGGCATCATGGCAATGCAAAGACATAGGAAGACCAATAATAAAATCCATGGAAATGGTGTCCCATCTCCACTCAGGTATATCATGTGGGTATAGGAGACTTGTTGGATGCTGATGCTAGGCCTTGACCCTCTGGCACTCAAGGCATCGAGCAACAAACTCTACTATATCTCGTCTCATACCCGCCCAATAGTACAACTGTCGTAGATTGGCATGCATCTTCTTCACCCTTGAATGTGCCGCGTATGGTGCTCTATGAGCCTCTGATAGCACTACAGTACATAGGTCACTTGTGCGGGGTACATAGATGCACTGTCGCTGATGAAGTAAACCATCTGTGTCAAGTGTATACACTGTAAACTTGCCCACAAGCGCCCTTTGTGAACTAATCTCCTGCTGCACCTCTAGATACCACTCATCATCTGGCAAATGCTGAATAATGCGATCCCTCAAGTCCACACTCAGAGTCAAGGTCAAGAGTTCATGGCACCTCTAACTCAATGCGTCAGCAACACGTTCTCCCTCCCTTTGAAGTAGTAGACATCAAAGTCATACTCACAGAGGAACTCCATCCAACACCGCTGACAGGCGTTTAGATTCAGCTGCGTGAAGATATACTGAAGGCTATGATGATCAGAATGGAGCTCAAAGCGACGACCCAACAAGAAATGTCTCCAATGGACTATAGCATGAACCACTACCGCTAACTCCAAGTCGTGCGTGGGGTAGTTCAACTCATGAGTCTTGAGCTTTCACGACTCATACGCGATCACTCTACCACCCTGCATAAGTACTGCTCCCAATCCCTCAAGTGATGCATCCGTGTAAACCATAAAATCTGCTGTAGGATCAAGAACTACTAAAATAGGAGTGCTGGTGAGATGCTCCTTGAGGACCCTGAAGGCCCTCTCACACTGCTCAGTCCATAGAAAGCTCTTCCCTTTCTGTTGGAGGGAAGTGATGGGGTGCGCAATATGAGAAAAACCCTCAACAAAGCGACGGTAATAACCAGCTAACCCCATAAAACTCCTGACCTCTGTCACACTAGTGGGTGCTGGCCAATCCCTGATAGCCCTGATCTTTGATGGATCTACTGAGATACCATCGCCGGAAAGGATATGCCCCAGATACTGAACCTCTGTCCTAAAAAATGCACACTTCACCAAATTCCCATACAAATTCTTCTCTCGCAAACACTATAGAACCTGACGAAGGTGCTCCTCGTGCTCCTCCTCGGTCTGTGAATAGATCAAAATGTCATCAAGAAATATGATCACAAACCGATCTAAATAGGCACGAAACACCCCGTTCATGACACTCATGAACACTGTAGGGGCATTCGTCAAGCCAAAGGGAACTACTGTGAACTCATAGTGTCCATAATGAGTCTGGAAGGCGGTCTTATGGGTATCTGCCTCTGCGATACATAACTGATGATACCCAGACTTTAGGTCTATCTTAGAGAACACCCTGGCTCCCTGCATCTGGTCAAAAAGATCATCAATCCTAGGCAGAGGATAATGGTTCTTCAACGTCACCTTATTCAACTACCTGTAGTCCATACACAACTGAAGAGACCCATCCTTCTTCTTCACGAAAATGACAGGTGTGCCCCAAGGTGAAATGCTTGGTCGGATGTGCCCCTTCTCCAACAAGTCCTCCAACTGTAACTTGAGCTCAGTGAGCTCATGTGTGGTCATCCTGTAGGGTGCACGAGACACTGGCTCGGCACCCGGCACTAGGTCTATGTGAAAGTCTACCTCACATCGAGGAGGCATCCCTGGTAACTCTGCTGGGAATACATCAGCAAACTCTCTAAGGATGGGATGATCATCCAAAGATGCCTCTAGCTCATCATCTGATCTGTCGCTCACTGTGATGGTGAACATCTGACATCCTTTCCGCATGCAGCACTTAAGCTACTAAGTGGATACCATATGCACTGCTGTGGGCTTCTGCATGCCCATAATCTCAACTAATGTACCATGGTCATCTAAATAGCTGATTGCCTTTTGGCGACAATCTAGCTTTGCTCGATGAGCCGCAAGCCAATCCATACCCATCACCACATCATAGGATCCTAATGTCATGACTCTAAGGTCACATACTGTAGTGAAGGGTCCCAAGGTAATCTCACAGTCGTGGACTAAGGCATCTATTGTCAGTTTGGCTCCTAAAGCCAACTCAACTACCCACCTATCACCCTACCTAGAGGCCATTAGCCTGCAAGGCTCCACTAACGATGGAGATATAAATGAATCAGTAGCACCAGAATCAAAGAGAATAGAAATGGGGTTACCCCCAATCATACCTGACATCTCAATCACTGACGCCTAAAAATCTGCCTGGCGGTTATCAACCGCTGTAAACATACAGTGGGATCTACCCACATCAGCCACAATCTACTCGGAACCTCCTGCACGAGGTTGTCCCCCTGCTGCAAAACCCTGTGGACACTCTCTAGCTAGGTGTCCAGCTCCACCACAAACGTAACAAGGGCCCCTAACCTGTACCTGTGCAGTCTGAGTCCTACCTGACTGCTATTGTCCTGATCTGCCAGTAGACCCCTGTGAGCCCCTATAAGACTGTTATGACCTCGCGGGTCCCGCAGGTGGTCCCTGCTGCCTCTGATCTTTGTGTGGGCCCTGCTGCTACCAACCTCTATTATGTCCCCCTGTGACCTCTGCTATGT
Organism: Cunninghamia lanceolata; assembly: GCA_027924645.1. NCBI lineage: Eukaryota > Viridiplantae > Streptophyta > Pinopsida > Cupressales > Cupressaceae > Cunninghamia > Cunninghamia lanceolata. The sequence continues at coordinate 2,124,487 of BSBN01001281.1, read as the reverse complement.
CCTAGCTCTCTGTTGTTGCTGTGGTTGCTGCTGCTATGGGGGCCTAGGAGGTAATGGTGTTGAACTGAATCCTCCTCTGTTAGGTGGCCATAATGGTCAACAGAAACTCTATTGATGCTGCTGCTGTCCTGATCCTGGAACTAAGGGCAAGAACTCTGCCCTCGTCCCTGAATCTCCTCAGCGATATATGCCTTCTCGGTAGCATCACTCAAAGTCTGGGGGTCTGCCATCCGAATAGGCCCTGCTAAACTGTGGTTAAGTCCTCTGATAAACTTATGCACCAGGAGTTTCTTGTCATGGAGATACTCCACATATCTGGATAACTCTGTAAACCTACTCTCATACTGGGCCACTGTAAGTCCTCTTTGCTGGAGGTCATGGAACTCGTCTATACGACGCTGTCTGTAATGGTCTGATAAGTAGCGTGCATTGAAGTGCTCAATGAAGGTCTCCCATGTGAGGGTGTCTAAAGAAAGGTGATGCTTGCACTCCTCAGTGCGCCACCAGGTAGTTGTTACATCTCGTAACAAGTGTACTACCACATGGGCCTTTGTGTTGCCCTTGTAAGGACGCAACACGAAGCACCTATCTAAACTGATAAGCCAGGCCTCTACCTTAGCTCCCTCTGTGGTCCCGATGAATGTAGGAGGGTTCAACCTCAATATGTCCCTAATGGGATCTCCTCTATCTCTGTGCCCCTAATAGGCTCATCGGCATGATAATCATAAGGCCCATGACCCAAGTGCTCTACACGCACCGTCTCGTCCTGCCTAGCCTGATGTGGGGGGCTCCAGCTACGGGCCCTGTTGGCCGAACCAACCTCCTCTGTCTCTGGCAACTCGATGTAAGGCTCCACACGTGGTGCCTCTCGTGGCTCTACGCGGGGCTCTACTACAGCCGGTGGAAGCCTATCTAAGATAGCCTGTAAGGCCTGTAATATCTGTGGTCCCATATATGGTGGGGCCGGTGGTGCATGTGGTACCTAAGGAACTGGCTGTACCGAAGGAATTGGCTGTATCGGTGGAACTGGCTGACCCGGTCCCACAACTGAAGAATCAGTGTGTACCTCTGTGGGTGGAGTGCAACGGGTCTGCACTCACTAAACTCATCTGGGAGGCATCCTACAAAATGAAGTGTCCACAAATCAGTATGGTTGCAGAAGTGAAAATGTGCCTAAACGAGCCCAGTGTTTTAAACAACTTGGCTCTGATACCAAATGTCACGCCCGCATCTCTCGCGCAGACGCGACGTACAAATGCCCATGTCATGACCACATTTGCCATGTGGTCATGACACGAGCCGCAAAAAAAATTCTCCCTAACCCAAAAAAAACCCCTTGCACGCATTTGCGTGCTTGGTGGCTATACGCAATGGCATAAATATGTCGACGTAACTGTGATGGAGGGGGTCATCAAGGGGGAGTGCGACACGATGTGTGTTGCTTCTAGGGTTAGATCGATTACAAACTATACCCTAAGTTACCTAGGTGAGGCTGGGTTCAACATCGAACCCTAACCATTCCGACAAAAGGTGAATAATCATGGGACATGTTGGCACACGACTAAAGGTGAAATGATGGATGGAATGCAATTAAAATAATCAACCATGCATAAATTAACCCTAAAATTTAGCATAACACGTTTTCGACGTGGGTGGAAGTTATTACACTTTCGCTAATCCTGGTTGCGTAGTTTGCCTGTTGGTTAATCTCTCTAATTACTTAGTAAATCCTGCAGTTCACTTAATGCGTAAACTATCAGTTGTCTTCACGTTACGAAACGTGCGTATTCTCTACGCAGGACCTACAACCTTTGTTTAAGGAAGTTATCTAGATTTACGCTCAGTTCGATTCTCACTTTTTTGTTGTATCAAGTGATCGATAACACATACAGAGATATATAATTATATTATAAAAATAATTATGCCAATCAAATATATTTATCATTTAAATGAAATTGCTTGTTTGTTAGCAACAATATATATATATATATAAACATCTATATATTCTCGAAAAAATATATATAAATACAATATGATTCATTTGTTCTAAATAAAATGAAATTCATTAGTTTGATATTATATATATATAAAACATATGTTTTTAATTTAATATAATTCAATAGCTTTGATATTATATATATATATAACAAATATATATATATATAACAAATATATATATATATTTATATATATATATATATTTATAATATAAAACATTTGTTTTAATATATTAAATAAAGTTCCTTCTTATATATATCCCAAGGTTAATAATGACTTCATTCTTCAAACTTTACCACACTCAAAGAAAAAAAACCCTAATCTTTTTTTTTGTGTTTGCTGTGTTACAGGGGGAAAGAGGACAACGACGGTGGTGATGGGGGATGACAAAGTGTGCAGTGGGGTGGAAGTGTTGGCCGCTGAGAGCGGTGGAGGTGGCAAAGGTCCCACGGATGGCACGCTGCGTGTAGGGAGGTGGAAGTGTTGGCCGCTGAGAGTGGCAGAGGTGGCAGAGGTCCCATGGATGGCACGCTACGTGCAGGGAGGTGGAAGTGTGGTGGTCGGGGGCCTCGGGGCTCCGGCGATGATGGTGGTAGGACTGCGAGGGCTTTGGCGCAAACGGGGGTGTGGGGAGGGGCGGAGTGGGGTGTGGGTGGGGCTCCGCCCCTCCCCACACCCACAACATATATACTTCGGTGGGGGTTTAAACCCCCACCCACCATGTGTAGAATTTTCAACTGTGTTTTTTTTTCACAGCGCTGCAAAAAAAATGCATTTCATGGTTATACTTCATTTTCATTTAATTTTGTTGCAAATAAACTAATATATATATATAGGTATATATATATATAGGTATATAGGTATATATAGGTATATATATATATATATGTATATATATGTATATATATATATCCTCACTTCTCAGATTCACCATTTTATTTGAATCTCAGTTATCTATTTTAGTTTCAAAAAACTAGGAAAATACAGATTGTATAAGCATGAAAATGTATATATATATATATTTATCTTGTAGGTCAAGATAATAAAAATGTTACCTAAAATGCATTTCCCTTCCAATTTAATTTCAAAACAATGCATAATTATAGAATAGAGAAATTACTAAATTCATTTATTCTAAGTTTCTTTTTTTAAAATGTAAGTTCTGTGTTTCAGATTTAACCAAATAAGAAGAATGCATCTATTCCTTTTTCTTTTAATAACAAATCTACAACTCTCTCAAATTTAACAATTTAGAGGTAAACAATAAATATTTAACTTCTATTTTTTTTTTCTGGGTTAAATTAAAGTAAATTTCCAAGTCTCTGAATTTTTAGTTTAGCATAGTAGCATATACTGTAATAAGGGAAGAACAATTATACTTGCATTTATTCATATCAACTAAAAGAGTGTGGATTTCAATACAAATTCCTTCCCCTTTCAAAAGGTAGAATCCCAAATAACTCAAATATAATTAAGAATCAACAATTCCTCTAATCATTGCAATAGACAAATTTTCACAATTTCATCTACATCAACAACTAATTTCATAACAAGGAATGACACTATTTTGACCTCATTAACAGGGATTTTACATTGGATAATCATATACAACCAACTCATGGCAAGGTTAACCAACAACTTTTGCCAAATTAGAATGCAGTGAGGCCACAATGGCCATGGCTTCAACCACCATTAAACACCTAAACACCACTCAAGAGAAGCTCTCCAACCCCTTTTTTTTGTGTCACTCTAATCTTGCAATGAGCACAACACAAGAAAACAGAACCATCCACTCATCTAGCTCTCCTCCCTACCGTAGACCCGCAAGAGGGTCACCCCTGAGCTAGGGAGGTAGGGATTTCACACAGGGTTTCATTCCACAACAAAATCAAACACTAAACACCAACAACACAAAATAGCCCCATAGGATAATCACAAAACTAAAATCATATACATGAGTTGTGGAGGGTAGGGAATGGACCCCTCAACTTAAAAGGGTTCCCAAAAGATGAAAATATCAACTCATGGCCTCAAGCCAAAATTTCTAACACCACTTTTCACAAAATCACAATAATCTCCATGGTACTCTTGCCATTAATAAACTGCTCATCAATAAAGGGCCTCAAGGCATAAACACAATTAAGTGGGAGAGACCTCAAGGAGGCTCCTTTCCCCTACCCATACAAGTTAAGCATTACCTCCATTGGAGGTGCTCTCACCATACACCCAACCCAAGAACACAATGCAAACATCACACAACCAAAATCTAAACACATTAAACATCATTTAAGCAAAGGAGGCCTACCTTCAAGGCCCTGAGAATGGAAGTAGAATTGATGAAGAGCTCCAAGCCTTCCCAAGCCTTCCTCTCTTCCAAAATTTCTCTCAACTCCTCCAAACAAGAAAGGAAATTCAAAATTTACAAGAACTCTCCAAGTTGCAAGGAAAAAGACTAGAAAAAGAGAACCCCCACTCCTCTACAAGAGGAGCTATTATAGGCCATCAACTTGGCCATGAGGGATGAGAAGGTGACATTTGTCACCATATCCTCCCTCCTCCAAAGGCCACTTGTAAGAGTTAGAAGGTAAGAGGATGACAAATGTCCTCCTCTCACTCCACCTCCATCTCCACCTCATCCACTTGTGCTTCCACACAAGTGGGAGGGGGACAAATGGTGAGTTGGATTCCCACTCGCATCTCAAGAAGACAAGGGTCTTGAGTGGTGCTCCCACTCACTTGGGAGTTTGGGAGGACTCTTGGAGACCTCCCAAGTCTTCCTTGGGATGATTCCCAACTTAGGAATGGGAGATGAGTCCTTCCCAAGGCAAGGCCCATCCCCCATCTTTCCTTATTCCAAAAATTCGTCACTTTTGCTAAACCATGGTTTAGAGTGACCTAGGGTGAGTCAAAACTAGGGTTAGATGGTCCAAGTTGACCCTAGACTCAAGGTTAACCACCTAGGGTAACTTTTGGGACACTAGGGTACTAGAAGGGGTTAGAAATCCACATTTAAATGGCCTAAGAAAATAAAATAAAATACCAAGTGGTGTAATTCAAGAAAAATTATACAACACTTATTATTAATCAAAAATAAAAAGGTACTAAAGCCAAAATAAATGAAATTAAATCAAGCACTATAAATCATCATACAAATTCAAACGTGATCCTTATCCCTCTTGGGAATGGATCGATTTTATAGGGGATGACATAGTGTGAATTCTACCTCTGATTTCCCATGGCTAGGGAATGTAAACCTGCACATCTCAATCAAGTGTCAGTCATGTCATGAAAAGTCATAGCCGAAGCAACTGGAATTAAACTCATGTAATCGAATACAACAATATACATCAGTGCATAACTCCAAATTAAACTGCATTATCCAATCACATGTCCATAGACGACATCACATAATTAATTAGAAACTCATCACGAAATATCATCTAATATATCCCATAAATCAAATTATGAAATATCATCCAATATGACCGAATCAAATCACATATGTCAAATCAGTGTCCTATCTTAATCAGGAGATACAAAACAAGTCTGCATAATAAACCATAGTCACTAAAAATTTGATAATGTCATAAACTAAATGCATATCGATCAAAATAAGGGAGGCAAAATAATCGGCCTCACACTTCATCACTACTTGACTCTGTTAAGGCACATATCGGTACTCTATCAATCATAACTTTCATAGCAGAGGAAGAAATGATCTAAGAATTTGAAACTAACACCTTTGTTGTTCTATTAACACAATTCTATAACTGGGTAGCCAAATCAGCAACTTTAGAGGAATGAGGAACATTCTATTACCCTGCTAGGAATACCTTTACAGAATCAACACTATCTTCAAGCTATCAACAAAAATACAATCTTCTGGTGAGCAGAACAACATGAAACTTGGAACATACATAATGTGATACTATGTGAATCTATGTTCCAAACCACTGAAGATAAATATCAATATGATGAAAATTCAGAGCAATCTTCTAGATAGTCTTCAAAGAATAGTCATCCTGAAATAGAGACAATCGCCAACTTCTGGAGGCCAAATCTTCTTTGTATCAATACATGCATCTTGGGAATAGTAGGGTAGATCATACAACATACTTTAATCCATTAGGAACACACCCTCATCATCAACATTATATCTTGTCCTCTTAGTGCTTCTAATTCCCATATTAATAAGACTTCAAATTCAACTCTACATTGATCATGAATGTAGCTTTTATGCTCAACTCTACACTGGTCAGGGCATGACATCTAACCATGAAATTTCTCTTTCTATTCTTAATGTTAACATTACTGATAATCTTCATGATAGCCTCAGCAACCTTTCTCATCCTTATGATAGTGTTGACATCAATGACAACAACCTTAGGTATCATCTGTAACTTCTAGAATTGATAAAGATTATTTTCTAAAAATTCTTCTATTTATTTCTAACCAGACATTCCATAAAACCACAGAAGGAGTGATGGACCAAATAGATGAGAGCACAAAATTACAATACAACATTGGCCAACTTTGAAAAAGACTTAAATATTGTTTGGAAAAGGACCATTCCAACTTAGTTTATTTCAAAATTTCACCCAACAATTATAAGCATAAGGGCAAAGTAACGATAAATGAGAAACATTCTCTTCTTCCTTACCACAAAAAACATAATTAAAGGCATTAGAGATTCTCATCTTAACAAGTTTGTCACTAGTAAGGATATTATTCCTAAATTCCATCCAAGCAAAAGAACCTGCTTTGGGATGACAAAACTTACCCCAACATAAATGGTGAGGCTAATCCTACAAATGAACCTTAAAGGAGGTGAGAGGCAAATAGCCTTTCTTCATTGTATAATTTACAGACTTAGAAGGGATCCATAAAATTTGATCTAGAAAGGGAGAAAAGAAAACTTTTCTATTAGCCAAAATATCTGAAAGAAGAGATTTTTTGAGATTAAGGAATCAAAAGGTCTGAAAAATCTCTCCATCTTGTATTCCAAAAGAGAATGAAGAAGAAACTTCAAAATAATCTCTGACTTTAGGCCCCCAATGTTGATATAAACTTGTTTAGCCATGTCTAAACCATCAAAGTAATTGAGAGCAATATACCCATTCCATGAGTCCTCCCAAAAAAGAGCCCTTTCTCCATTGTGAATCTTCCAAGAAAGATGTGGAATAATGACTTCTCTACATTTGACAATGAAATTCTCAAATTTAGAACCAATAGGAGGATTATAAATAGTGAATATCCTAATCAGATCAAGAGAATCAAGATATTTATCTTGCATCAATTTACACCATTTTTTATCTCATTTGGTGAACATATACGAGGCTAAATTAGCTCCTGAAGCAAGATTTTGAGACTCAAGATTAAGGACACCCGCACCCCCAAATTTCTTAGAACTACAAATTTTGTCCCAAGAGATAAGAGCAACTTTTGAAGAATTAGATTTTTCAAGATTGCCTTTCCAAAGGAAGTTCCTTAAAAAAAGTTTCATCTTAGCTTTTGTACCTTTAGTTAAATTAAAAACTGAAAACATATAAACTAGGATAGCAGAAAGGACAACCTTAATTAGAGTAAGTTTCACAAAGTAAGTCAACATCTATTTTTCCAAAATTTGATTCTGGCCTAAATAGTGTCCAAAAGTTTGAGCCAAAAAGTGCTCTTATTTGCCCCTGCAAAGAGTGCGATTCCTAAATAGAGAGAAGGAAAAGTTTCAACTTTGAATCCAAAAAGATGGAAAATTATAGCTTTCACCTGAGGAGTAGTATTGAAGAAAAAAAATGATTTTTTTAAAATTAATCAATTGTCCAAAAGCCCCACAATAATAGTTCAACACCGCTTTAATCATTTTTGCTTCTTTGATAGAAGGAAGTCTAAATGAAAGAGTGTCATCTACAAATAAGCTTTGAGTAATAGAATAATTAAACCTTGGAATTTTAATTCCCTTCCAATTTTCTTGCTACTTAGCAACTTGAATGGTTCTACTCAGAGCATCAACCATTAAAATGAACTAGAAATGAGGAATAGGATCACCTTGTCAAATACCTTGAGAAGAATGGAAAAACCCAAAAGTTTGACCATTCAAAGAAATAGAAAATGAAGCCCCTGAAATGTAGAAAAAAATCCATTTGTACCATTTGGATGAAAAACCAAATTTTTTGAGAACTAAAATTAGAAATTTTGAATTGAATCTATCATAAGCTTTAAACATGTCAAGCTTTATCAACATTGAAGGAATTTTGTTTTCAACAATGGAATGAATAACCTCATCTGTAAAAATGGAAACTTCTAGGGTTTCTTTTCTTGGGAAAAAACCTGCTTGTTCAAGGGAAATAATGTTTGGCAAAATATTTGCAACTCTAAGCGTTATGGCTTTAGTAATAATCTTGTAAATGTAATTACAAAGGGAGATGGTCTTAAATCTACAAAAGAAGAAGGGATAGGATTTTTGGTAATAAGTACCAAGATAGTAGTGTTAAACTATTTCAAAATGTTTGAGTTTCTTCTAGCCTCTTCAACAACCAACCAAACATCTCTCCCAATGAAGTCCCAACACTTCTGGAAAAAAGGGCAGTAAACCCATCAAAGCTTGGAGCCTTACCAAGATCCATGGAGAAGATTATAAATCTAATTTCCTCTAAAGTAAAGGGTGTGGTAATCTTATTATTTTCATCAGTGATACAATGAGGAATATTATAAAGAACACCACCATTTAAAGGAAAGTTCTGATGATCTGGGGAGAAAAGATTTTTTAAGAAATGAATAGCCTCTTGATGAATTTATGCTTGATATTGACATCTCTACCATCATAAGCCTTAATCAAGAGAACTAAATTATGATATTGTTACACCATTGCAGAAGCATGGAAATTTTTTATGTTTTTGTCTCCTTCCTTCAACCATAATTCCCTAGATCTCTATTGTCAATAAACCTCTTCTTTGGAGAGATAATCTTGTAGTTCCATTTTTAAAAGCTTCTCTTATTCAAAGCATTTTGAATTCATCCCATTAGCAATTATAAATTTATTAAGCTAAAGTAACTCATTTTGGACCTTTTGTTTCTCCTTGAAAATATATTTGAAATGCAAGGTATTCCATTGTCTATTTTTGGATTTCATGAATTTCAATCTTTTGCAAAATTGAAACATCCTTGAGGTTGCAATAAAAGGAGAGATAAACCTATTGCAAGTATGTGCTAACTAGTTTTGTCATTGATGTCAATATATTTGTATTGTGATTGGTACCAACTGTGTCTTTTGATATTGATGTTTGTTGAGTGATTGAGTTGACATGGTAAGGACACTGTCTGAGTATTTGCTCTGCATTTCCTCTGTATTGAAGACCAAAGTATGAGATTTGGATACAATTTAGAGAAGTGTTTTAAGATACTAAATCTAGAATTTGGTTGTCTATATCGTTGTGCAGAAAAAGTTTTGTAGAGTGACAGGGAGAAAGCATTTTGCTCCGCATTTCTCCACAGTTTGGAATTTGGTCTTGTGGTTCTGGACATAAGTTTATAAGGTCATTAGCTATCTTTGTTCCAAAGGATTTTTGATTTGGTATTCTAGAAAGCAAGTTATTGATTAGCAGAGTTTAACAGTGTTTGTTGTGAAGCAGTCTCAGATATGTCCTCAAGTGATATTTGTTGTCCTCAAGTGAGATCTGTTGTGGTTGGATTTGTCAACTCCTAGGTGATTCTATGTTATGCATGGATGTCTCCAAAATGTATTAATGTGTGTGCTTGATCCGCAATCTATAATGAATTTTTTGGAAGCGTGTATTTAAGTATTCTTGAAGTTTGCACTAGTTCTGGTTGAATTGGTTATTTACACTTGTTGCGGAGGTGATTCGTGGATTGTAGAAGCATGTTCAAGCATGTGAATATGTATTTGGGTCTAAGCTAAGCCATGAAGTGTTCTTCTTTGGTATGGTAGAACACCTATTGTCAAATACTTCAAAGTTTTTGGAAGCAAATGTTACATATGAAGAGATGAAGAATAAGGAAAGTTTGATGCTAGATGTGATGAAGGCATATTCCTTGGGTACTCTACTAAGAGCAAGGCTTACTTGTGCTATAACAAAAGATTGAGAAAAATCATTGAAAGTGCAAATGTGAAGGTAGATGAAGATATTTAGCTAGATGGATATGAGTCAAATGGATTTACTGATACAAAAAAGGTTGAAAAAGACAAAGAAAAGGAAGTTCAGACTAAAGTACATGCTGCTCCTGAAGAAGAAGAAGAAGTTCAAGCTGAAGATCCACAAAGAATTCCTAAAACCCCTAGGTATGTGTAAAGAGTCACTCTGAAGATCAAATTATTGGTGACAAAAGGAAAGGTGTGTTGACAAGAAGTGGCTCACTATAGAAGATCAAGTAAATCTATATTTACTCTCAAAGGTGGAACCTAAAACAATAAAAGAAGCATGCAATGATGAATATTGGGTCAAAGCAATGGAAGAGGAACTAATGCAGATCAAGAAGAACAAGACTTGGGAACTTGTGCCTACACTTGCAGACAAGAATGTGATAGGAACAAAGTGGGTATTTCGGAACAAACTGAATGAAGTTGGAAAAGTTGTGAGAAACAAGGCAAGACATGTGTGCAAAGGCTACTCACAAGTGGATGGAATAGACTCTGAAGAGACCTTTGTTCTGGTTGCAAGAATAGAAGCTATCAGAGTATTTTTGGCATTTACAGCACATAAAAACTTCAAGGTATACCAGATGGATGTGAAATCTACTTTCCCAAATGGTGAGTTAGAAGAAGAAGTCTACATAGAGCAACTAGATGGATTCCAGCTATCAGACAAACCAAATATGGTATACAAATTAAAGAAGGCTTTGTATAGATTGAAGCAAGCTCCCAAAGATTGGTATGCAAGATTGGATAAGTACCTATTGCAATAGAGATTCAGTAAAGGGTCCGCAGATAGTAACATGTACACCAAGATAAGTGGAGACCAAATTCTGATTGTTGAGATCTATGTTGATGACATCATATTCAGTGGAAATGAAGGTATGTATAAGAAGTTTGTAGATGAGATGCAAAAAGAGTTTGAAATGTCTATGTATGGTAAAATGAACTTCTTTCTTGGACTACCAATCATTAAAACTAGTTAAGGTATTTTCATTTCTCAATCCAAGTATGTTAAAGAGTTGTTGAAGAAGTTTGGAACGGAGGACTCTAAACCAGTATGTACACCTATGGTTACTGGTTGCAAGTTGAGCAAGAATGATGAATCTCCTAAGGTTGATCAAAGAAAATACAGATCAATGATTGGAGGACTGCTTTATCTAACATCTACTAGACTAGATATCATGCATGTATTCTGTCTTGTGGCCAAATTTCAATCATATCTAAGAGAATCACATGTTATGGCAGTAAAAAGGATATTCAGGTATTTGAAGGGCACTCCTAATCATGACTTGTGGTATCCTAAGAACAATGATTTTTCCTTGAGTGCCTATATAGATATAGATTGGGCTGAATGTGTTGATGATGGAAAAAGCACAAGTGGAGGTGCATTCTTCCTTGGAGATAGGGTAGTGTCCTGGCACAACAAGAAAGAGGAATTAGTTTCCTTGTCTACTATAGAGGCAGAATATATTGTTGCAGCATCATGTTGTACTCAAATGTTGTGGATGAAATAGACCTTGAAGGATAATAAAGTTGAGTATGATGAGCCAATTCCTATTCTTTGTGATAACAAAAGTGCCATAAATATTTCAAATAATCCAATGATGCATTCTAAGACAAAGCACATTTCAATTATCACTTTTTGAGGGAGAAAGTTACAGAGAATGAAGTAAAGCTTGATATGTGCCTACAAAAGATCAAGTTGTTGATATATTCACTAAGGCTCATCCAAAGGATAAATTTGAGTATCTCCAGGGGAATTTAGGGTCTGTTACCCCTCCTTCCTTGAACTAGATGCATAAGATGATGCATCAATCCAATGTGCCTCAAAGTATATTTCTCTTTTTGGACTGATGTTGGAAGCTACCTCTCTCGAGGAGTAGGTAGTAGTTTGAGATGATTGTTACAGTTAGGGGGAGCTAAAGAATTATTTCAAAATGATTAGAGTAGTAGTGTGCAAGTATGTGCAGTGGAAGAGATGTGATGCCCTTTTCCATTGATGTCAAAGGGGGAAAGAGATGATGTGAAAAATGGAAGGGGAGAAAGAGATTAGAAGTGTAAAAAGAAAGGGGGAGTCCTGATGCAAAGTTGTGTCTTGATGGAGGAACATTTTATTCAATCTTTCACATCATATGTTTCCATCAATGAAAAAGGGGGAGATTGTTGCAATTATATGCTAACTGGTGTTGTCATTGATGTCAACAAGTTTGTGTTGTCATTGGTGCCAACTATGTCTTTTGATATTGATGTTTGTTGAGTGATTGAGTTGTCATGTTAAGGATAATGTATGATTTTTTGCTTCACATTTCCTTTGTATTGAAGACTAGAGTATGAGATTTTAATATGATTTAGAGAAGTGTTTGAACATACTAAATCTAGAATTTGGTGGTCTGGATTACTGTACAGCAAAAGTTCTATTCACCAGTTTGAAGAGTATGCTTGACAGCATTTGCAAAGTGACAGGGAGAAAGTATTTTGCTCTGCATTTCTCTGCAATTTGGAATTTGGTCTTGTGATTCTAAACTTAAGTCTATAATGTCCTTAACTATCTTCATTCCAAAGGATTTGTGATTTGGTGCTCTAGAAAGCAAGGTATTGATTAGCAGAGTTTGACAGTGTTTGTTGTAAAGCAGCCTGAGATATGTCTTCAAGTGATATTTGTTGTCCTCAAGTGAGATCTATTGCGGTTGGATTTGTCATCTCCTAGGTGACTCTATGTTGTTCATGGATGTCTCCATAATGTATTTAAAATGTGTGCTTGATCCACAAGCTATAATGAAGTTCTTGGAAGCGTGTATTTAAGTATTCTTGATTTTTGCACTAGTTCTGGCTGACTTGGTTATTTACACTTGTTGCGGAGGTCATTCATGGATTGTAGAAGTGTGTTCAAACATGTGAATATGTATTTGGGTCTAAGATAAGCCATGAAGTGTTCTTCTGTGGTATGGTAGACCTCCTACTATCAAATACTTCAAAGTTTTTGGAAGCAAATGTTACATCTGAAGAGATGAAGAATTAAGAAAGTTTGATGCTAGATGTAATGAAGGCATATTCCTTGGGTACTCTACTAAGAGCAAGGTTTACTAGTGCTATAACAAAAGACAAAAAAATCATTAAAAGTGCAAATGTGAAGGTAGATGAAGATATTTAGCTAGATGGATATGAGTCAGATGCATCTACTGATACAAAAAAGGTTGGAAAAGACAAAGAAAATGAAGTTTAGACTAAAGTACATGCTGCTCTTGAAGAAGAAGAAGTTCAAGCTGAAGATCCAGAAAGAATTCTTAAAACCCCCAGGTATGTGCAAAGAGATCACTCTAAAGATCATATTATTGGTGACAAAAAGAAAGTGTGTTGACAAGAAGCAGCTCACTACAGCAGATCAAGTAAATCTATATTTATTCTCAAAGCTAGAACCTAAAACAATAAAAGAAGCATGCAATAATGAATATTGTGTCAAAGCAATGGAAGAAGAACTAATGCAGATTGAGAAGAACAAGACTTGGGAACTTGTCCCTAGACTTGTAGACAAGAATGTGATAGGAACAAAGTGGGTATTCTAGAACAAACTGAATGAAGTTGGAAAAGTTTTGAGAAACAAGGAAAGACTTGTGTGCAAAGGCCACTCACAAGTGGAAGGAATAGACTATGAAGAGACCTTTGCTCCGGTGGCAAGAATAGAAGCTATTAGACTATTTTTGGCATTTACAACACCTAAAAACTTCAAGGTATACCAGGTAGATGTGAAATCTACTTTCTTGAATGGTGAGTTAGAAGAAGTCTACATAGAGCAACTAGATGGATTCCAGCTATTAGACAAACCAAATATGGTATGCAAATTAAAGAAGGCTTTGTATGGATTGAAGCAAGCTCCCAGAGCTTGGTATGCAAGACTAGATAAGTACCTGTTGCAGTAGAGATTTAGTAAAGGGTCCGTGGATAGTAACCTATACACCAAGATAAGTGGAGACCAAATTCTAATTGTTGATATCTATGTTGATAACATCATATTCAGTGGAAATGAAGGTATAGATGAGATGCAAAAAGAGTTTGAAATATCTATGTATGGTGAAATGAACTTCTTTCTTGGACTGCAAATCATTAAAACTAGTAAAGGTATTTTTATTTCTCAATCCAAGTATGTTAAAGAGTTGTTGAAGAAGTTTGGAATAGAGGACTCTAAACCGGTATGTACACCTATGGTTATTAGTTGCAAGTTGAGCAAGAATGATGAATCTCCTAAGGTTGATCAAAGAAAGTACATATAAATGATTGGAGAACTACTTTATCTAACCTCTACTAGACTAGATATCATGCATGCAATCTGTCTTGTGGCCAGATTTCAATCATATCCCAGAGAATCACATGTTATGGCAATAAAAAGGATTTTCAGGTATTTTAAGGGTACTCCTGATCATGGCTTGTAGTATCCTAAGAACAATGATTTTTCCTTGAGTGCATATACAGATGTAGATTGGGTTGGATGTGTTGATAACAGAAAAAGCACAAGTGGAGGTGCATTCTTCCTTGGAGATAGGGCGGAGTCCTAGCACAACAAGAAATAGGAATCAGTTTCCTTGTCTACTATAGAGGCAGAATATATTGTTGTAGCATCATGTTGTACTCAAATGTTGTGGATGAAATAGAGCTCGAAGGATATTAAAGTTGAGTATGATGAGCCAATTCCTATTCTTTGTGATAACGAAAGTGCCATAAATATTTCAAATAATCTAGTGATGCATTCAAAGACAAAGCACATTTCAATTAAGTGTCACTTTTTGAGGGAGAAAGTTGTAGAGAATGAAGTAAAGCTTGAGTATGTGCCTACAAAAGATTAAATTGTTGATATATTCACTAAGGCTCATCCAAAGGATACATTTGAGTATCTCCGAGAGAATTTAGGGGTTGTTGCCCCTCCTTCCTTGAACTAGATACATAAGAAGATGCATCAGTCTAGTGTGCCTCAAACTATTTTTCTCTTTTTGGACTGATGTTGGAAGCTACCTCTCTAGGGGAGCAGGTAGTAGTTTGAGATGATTGTTGCAATCAGGGGGAGCTAAAGAATTATTCAAAACTGATCAGAGTAGTAGTGTGCAAGTATGTACAGTGGAAGAGATGTGATTCCCTTTGTCATTGATGTCTAAGGGGGAGAGAGATCATGTGAAAAACTCAAGAGGTGAAAAAATCAATTTTCATCTTATCATCATAGGTTGGAAGAGAAGACTAAACAACTTGAACATCTTCTACTGGGACTTCTTTTCTTTCATCATTATAGACAAGAAGAGGAGTGTTGGCAAGCAATAGGGAGGGATACCAGTTCAGAGATCCAGTCCTTAGCCAAGTCTTTGTAGTTAGTTTATACCCCAGTCAAGTAGTTAGAGATTGATAGAAAAATACCAAGAGTAACATATGCAAAGTATCACAAACATATCATAACAGTAAGAAACCAAAGAATGATCAAATACCAACAAATCTCCATATATATACAGCAACCAAACATCATACATCCATTATCTGACAGATCTAAGTCTCTACCTCACTATCCTGCCTACATGCTTTCTCTAATTTCTCATATCTTATCTTACTTATCCTATCCTACATATATACTATATCTATTACATATAGGGATGTGTCCTTTAACATATTAGGTCATATCCCAGCCTTTGCATGATGTATGTGTTAGCTCCCAGTCGATTATGCTCCATGCCCTATATCCTGCTAACATCATCCCCTCTTCAAAACTGTCTTGTCCTCAAGACAAGAAAAATTATCTACTAGGTAAGATGGTCTTGTAAATCTGTTTCAGCTACACCAAATTACTATCCCATTGTTTATTGGCCTTAGACAACATTATTATTTGTCCTTCTATCTTGATATATGTGTCCTCTACTTCTCCTATAGTTGTCGGTATATGTATTATTTGTGTAGTTTGCTTAGCCTCTGCAAAACTTTCAGTCATATCAGCCAGTCTTAGGTTCACAACTTCCCTTGACTATTTTATTTGACTCCTTATTTAGTTTCTCTGGTCCTAGAGCTGTTGATGTTGGTTATGGAGTGTCTCTACCTATGCCCTTAAAACTCCGTCCTTATAAATCAAAGGTTCATACTTGGCTGCCACTTTTGTTATTTGTAATTCCAAAGCATCCATCTGGTCTTTTATTTCTTTAGTGGAATGTGGACATTGTAAATTAAACTGGTATAGAATATTTGCCTTTGTAATGCTCTATTGTATATTCTTTATTTGTGTCTCAAATTGAGTGTGTGCCTTGGTACACTTATTCGTCATCTCCACCAACCTTTTCTTATTGAGTTGCTATGTGATTTTCTTCTCTAGCTGGCTAGAATAATCCTTAATTCCCTGTGTCAATGATTTCAATTGCTCCAACAAGGGTAAAGTTAGTATCCCTTGATGTCTCTAGCATCTCCTTTTCCAATGTGTTCACTATCTCCTGAAGCAATTCGCTTCCCTCTACATGTTTCAAGATTTTTGCTCTTGTTGAGGAGTGGAAGACATATCCTAACTATAGCTTCTGTATGGGAGATATTTTGGCTAGATTCACTTGCCCTTCTATAATTGGCAACTATAGAAATTATGTAGTTACAATGGGTGTTATCTACTTTTGTTTCTCCAAAAACTCCTTAATGGATTCAATTGAATAAGAAGAGGCTTCTAAATTTTCCACTTGATCTGATCCTCTTTGTTCTTGTGTGTTCTCCTTTCTTCCTTCTTATTTATTCTCTGCATTTTGTGTTTGTGGGCTTATTTTTTTTGTTGTGTATTCCTCTCCTCCATCCCTGTGTTCTCCGAAGGAGGTACCCCTTCTGTAGGAGTTTCCAGATGACTTTTCTCTTGAATTGCCTCTATTATGTCTTGTCCCTTTGCAGGTGTTTTAGTGTTGTGCAGAGGTGATGGTACCAATTGTTCTTTTTGTTTGATAGACTAATATAGCTTTGTTATCACTTCTTCAGCTTCTTTTTGTATTTTCTCCTTTTCCTTCTTATTTTCACCCATGAGTGTGTCTACTCTTTGTTTTATTCTTAACTCCATGGATTGTTGTTGTATTGATTCATTCTTCTCCTCTCGTGACAATGTGTCACTGAGCTTATCAATGGTGTTTTGCACATATGCAGAGTGTCATGTAGACATATCATAACAATAAGACACCAACAAATTAGCAGATACCAATAGATCTTCACATATCTATATATATAGAAACAAGCATCATACATCCATTATTTGGCAGGTCTAAGTCTCTACCTCACCATCCTACCTACATGCTTTCTTTGATTTCTATCATATCTTATCCTACTTATCCTATCCTACATATATATTGTATCTACTACATATCTACTCAGGGATGTATCCTTTAGCATATTAGGTCAGCTCCCAATCGGTTCTAGTCCATGCCCTGTATCCTGCTAACAAGGAGACTATAGCAACTGATGATTTTCTTCAATTGGAGCAACACCCTTAGATGGTTCTGAATCCTCACAAACTAAAGGAGGAGACTTAAGAGGAGAAGAGGTTTCACAATTCTGAGGACAGTGACCAAATCTAAAGAAACTGGAGAAAAAAGGTTCTGGATCTTCAAATTTTAGTTTTTATTTCCAAAAACCTTAGAAGTTTTTAGGGTTAGGAAATCTGGTAGTGGTTGAGTAGTATTCATGATGACACAAAAGTGGACAAGCAATTTTAGATCACAAAAATAAGACATATCATGACTTTGAAAAGCACCTAGTTTGTCCTCCAATATCTTAATTATTTTTGTGTCCCTATATTCAAAAGGAAGGTAATGATATTGGACCCAAAACAGAATAAAATTTGTTTGCACTAAAAATGGATCAAAATTAGGTTCCCAGGGTTGTAGAAATAAACCCGACCCATGAAAAACCAGGATCTATATTTTCTAAGATCTTGTATCTCAAAGGTTTATTAGGGAAAAAGCAATGAAAACACCTTTAGATTTCTTTGTTATAATAAGAACTTCAAGATTTTCCCAATTTTCATTCTCCCAAAAAAATAAATCCTCTTTGTTAGGATAAAGAAGCTAGATCTTACCAATGATCGCTTTGTGTTTTAGATCTATTACATGCGGGGAGACAATATCATCTGGGATTTGTACCTCTACTTTTGGCTAATAATCCACATGAACATGATTATGATTTGCAATCAAACCCTCCTTCCTTGTCCAAATTTGCTTATATTCAGAAACCCTACCCATCAAAAATTGGTTTTGCTCATCTCTTCTCCGCATTTTAGGTTTTCTATAAAATAAATGTTTAATATTTATTATTTTTTGAAATTTATTTAAATTTTTTGTCATTTTGAATAATATTTTAATAAAAATAAATTTCATGTTTGATTATCATAATTATATTAGATAATCATTAAATAAATAATAAAATATACTTATAATATTAGTTAATAAATTAAATATTTGTTCGCAAATACAAAAGCATATGTAATTGGAATTATTGTAGCTATTAAAAAAAATAGATAACCCAATGGATTAAGACCATGCAACACAAGCATGCTATCATATATATACATCTATTTTTTAAATTAATTTTTAAATAAATTAAAAAATATTAAGTGCATTATATATACCTTTTCTTTGAAATATTATATTTTGGTACTCAAAATGTCTAGTTTGAATAAACTACTAACATGTAACTTAACCAACTAAACTAAGTTTTAAACATGGTGGAAAAACAAAGATGTATGATGAGTTTCTAAAGGGTATAATTTTATCCAACTATGCAAGAACTTGTATTCAACTACTTAATTTAGCTAATTGGAATGCAATTTGTTAAACCTTGGGGATGTAAACTAATGACTAGTGTCATGGCAATTCTATGTCGAGAGCAACAATAGAAAGTAGTAAAATGTTGTAATAAATGAAAAAGAGACTCAAGAATTGGTCATATTGGATGAAAATTCACACCTTCTGACCTTGTCCAATGCAAGCAAGGGTAGGTTGAATGGGTCAATGATTTTGTTTAACATTTTTAGTCCCTCACCAAAATACATTATCAAATTCTTAATGTTGAGATTCAACATCTCTTCATCAACAATCTCTTTTGGAAATTAAAACTGAAGTTTTAATCAATTTTTATGCTACATTTTCTAATTTGTGCACAAGCTTAAAGGATTATGACACTAAACTCTTAGATGCTAATCTCCTTGCTTATAATCCCTCTCCCCCATCTTCATCTTCTTCCTCCTCCACCCCTTTTTCATATTCCTCCTATGAATGGGAATATGAGATTGATCAATAATGACAAATAATAACCCAAACAACAATGAAATGTGCAAATAACTAGAATAGATAAATGAAAGCATAAAACTTACAACCTTGTTACCCTGTGGCTTCCATTGGTCGCCTATTCTTTCTTGATCTTGAATGATGAAGATGGGCCCTCAGGGAGCTTGCTTCCTTGCTTCGATTCCTCAAGATGACAAGGAGAAATGGCTATGATACTTTGTGTGATTGAAGATGAGCTTCAACACACTGATGATGGAGGGTGATATGAGAAGAAGAATGTGGGCATTGATAAGGGGATTGTGAAATGACTTTGACAGAGTTCTGATGCATGAAGGAGTCTCTCCTTGGAGAGATTTGGATAGAGGTTTGGTACCTGAAGTGGTCTCTCCTAATGGCTTAGAGAGGGGTCCAATTTATAGGATTTTGGAGATGAGGATGGAGGGTGAGGATTCATTCGATGAGATCAAGGGCTAGGAATAAAAGTGAATCTTTTATTCCTAGGGGATGAATTAAATATTCTGATTTGGGGAAGAGTGGAGGATAATGGGGGACAATTGAATTTTAAATTCAGTGAGTGGAGGTGAGTGGGAGACATTTGAATTTTAAATTCAGTGAGTGGAGGTGAGTGGGAGACATCTGAATTTTAAATTCAGTGAGCAGAGGTGAGTGGGAGACATCTAAATTTTAAATTCAGTTTAGTGGATGAGTGGGAGACAAAGTTAATTAAGTGTTTTCTTAATTAACTTAAGTCTAGGTTAATCAGATAAATAGGATTTATCTAATTAACAGGGATTAGGGAAATGGATAAATCATCTAAATGAATCATTTAATTGATAGGATAGGGTTGTAAGGTTAAATGAATCAATTAGGTGAATTAATTGATCACCGGGGATATGTAGATTAGGAGAGTGGATTAGTGTAGAGGTATGGAAATTGGTTTTGTAGAGCAGTCCAATTTTTGGTGTCTACATTTTGCCCCTCTTTGAAGCAATGTGTTTTTATCACGTTGTTTCAAAGAATAAATAGTCTAATAATGATGCATACCCTAGTTTGCCCCTGGTACAAGTTATGATGATAGGATGCCCCCTTGGGAGATTGGACGGGGGGAAGGCAACAGGCGTGAGATGGACAATCTCATGATAAGATATGTTGACAGGAATGAAATGGTTGAATGCAGAAGAAAGGGATGAATGATATGGAATGCAAGATAAAAATGATGACACACACAAGCAAGTGAGCAAGTATGCACAAATGATATAGGAACAACCAAGGTATTGCCCCTATTGAGCGGTAAACCAACGATATAGGTCAATGATGTCTGGTGTCAGGAATGAGACATGTCGTATAAGACTCCAGGTCTAGTTTCGATAATGTGACATCCTGTCTAAGACATATGATAACAATATACGACAGTGTTGTCATGGCGGGGAGTGATATATCCCTAGACCAACATGGCAGGCATGTTGTCATGGTGGGGAATTATGGATCCCTAGAGCAACACGAAGGATAGTTATGACTAATTGATATGGTTTACGACTAGACAAGGATCAAGACCACTGATTGTGATCAGATCATTTGACAAGATTGACTTGACTTGATTGGCATGGATTAAGGATAGACTTGCAATTGGATATAGTATGGAAATGTTAATGAAGTGCAGTTGGATACGGTATGGATATGGATATTTGTCATCTTGATATAACAAGTATTTTGAAGCGCTTTCATCATTGGGCTTTATTATGTTGTAAGAAAATACAAGCATCTAGGTATAATTAGACCGAGATGACCTAAGTGTTACTTACATGGATTTTTCAATAGACAAAGATTGCCCCTTTTCATGTTTAGACCTCAGAGTCCTCGATGATCTTTTGCCGATCATGTCGTTAGACAAAAGTCGTCACATTACTAAAGTTTAATCCACAAGCAGCAGATAAAGAAATAATCATGCCCCCATCATAGCATCTCTAGCTTTTGGCATCCCCGAGGAGCATAGAAAAGCATGATAGCATAAATCTTAATCTAACCAACACAAAACATTCTTGCATTTAGACGTGTCGTTTTGCCATAATTGATATGAGATTTAGCTTGAGTGTTTCAGTATGGTGCTCTGTTTTGCCTTGGATAGGTTGATGTTGTGCATCAAGATTTTTGTTGTTTTGAGAAGCGTGCTTTGCTGCGTGCGCCTGTCTAGAGAAAGGTGCAGACACTGACAGGTAGAGGAACAGACAACAAGACATGGGATGAACGGGAAATGGAGCAGACTCAGACAGATAGGAGGACTAGACATGGGACGAATAGGGAAAGTGGAGCCTCGGGGGCACATTGATAATGGCCTTGCCTACGTGACAACGTAGAGGCAGCGTAGTTCGGGGGTGAACCCTGATGGACCTAAGACCTAGGTGATGATGGATCTGCAGAAGTGGTATGGACTTGGATAGAAAGACCAGATATGGGACTGATGGGACAGTGGAGCCTCGGGGGTGCATTGACAATGGCCTTGCCTACGTGATAGCTCAGAGGCGACATAGTTCGGGAAGAACCCTAATGGACCTAAGATATGGATCGGATGAGATGTGATATGGAACTGATATGGATCAGACAAGACATGATATGAAACTGAGATGGATTAGACAAGACACGATATGGATCAGATATGGAACAAAAAGAGCCATGACATGGAATAGATATGGAACAAACAATACTGATGACAAGGAACCACCATGGATATGTAGATGGATGGAAGATAGTAGATATGGATGGTTATGAGGATGGGCAATAGTGGATAGAAGGAAACAAGGATGTGATCTCCAAGGACTATGTCACAGAAGTGATCTCCAAGGACTATGTCACAGAAGTGTAACATGCCCCATTGTAGGTAGAATACGTAGGATTGTTCATGACAATGCTAATGCAGATAGGAGGATGAGAGGATAATGAATGATCTGCATGGTATGGAGGGATAAGGTATGTCAAGAGACATCTAGAACATTTGTCAACATTGTGCCCCAATCTTTATGAAGACCAAAGAATAGAGGAAAGGAAGTTTGGATGGATGGACGGGATAGGATAGGAAATGGTATGAAAGGAAACTGGTAGGAGAAGAGTGATATGCCGATGAGACAAGGTGCCCCCAAGTGTAGGTGACATAGAAGATCAACTTTACACATGATGCCTGTTTGCCAGGTTTTCATCACGGTACTTATCCAAGGCGCCTGTTTGCCAAGTTTTCAGCATTGGACGAAGGGATTTCTCTTTACTTTTTTCATTTTTTGTTTTTTTTTGTTTTTTTTGTTTTTGAATATTTAGATAGGAGAAGGTGGATATGGAAAGACTCAAGTATAGAGTTCCTTGAAAGGTGATAGTCCTGCTAGATATATACTATCGAATGGACAATGTCAAGTGTTCTCATAGATGTTGGTAGGGGATCGTATGAAAGTGAGATGGTGTAGGTAGATAGTGGATTATGATGTAGAATATTGAGGGAAGGCTTATGCAACAACATGGACCATAGATGTAGGATGAGGAAGATATGTAGGATAATAGTTGAAGGAAGGGGAGATGGAGGTATATGAAAATGTTGTGGAATGGAAGGGAATCATGACCAACGATTGCACATACCATGGTAAACATTGAAGCTGGTGATGGGAAAGTAGTGAAGGAGGCAACGGAGACTTTTGCTTGTGAATGAATGATTTAAGAATTTATGGACCCACATAGACTTAGTATTTTTTTTATTTTTGTTTGCCATGTGGGATGGAAGAATTTTAGACTTATGGATGGAATGGGAGAAAGTGGATGGTTGAGATTCTTGAGAGGTGGATGCCTCATGTAACTTTAGGGCTTTTTGCTTGGGTACCCAAACCATTTTGCTTTTAGATAGTACCTGTGAAGGTATGGGCTTGGGTGTATGCAGCTTTTGTGCAGCTTTTGGAGTAATCATTTGTTGCTTGGGGATCCACACCTGTTTCAGTTTGGCATTGAGGTATATGGGTGTATGCAGCTTTTGATATGGATAATACTTTGATTCTTGGCTTTTATGTCCTAGGTCATGAGGACTCTTAGGATTTTTGACTTTATAGGTAGAGGCATCCACATATTTGTCATTGAATCCTCGTGGGATGGTAGAAGTGAGGTTGGTGAAAGCTCTTTGTTTAGACACCATGTGCATTTGTTGGCCATGATTGGGATATGTAGAGAATTTATAGATGGATGGATAAGGTGTTGGAAGTAGCGGAGGTAGAGTGGATGGTGGGATATTAGGAGTTGGAAGTAGCAGAGGGAGATTGGATGGTGAGATATTAGGAGTTGGAAGTAGCGGAGGGAGATTAGATGGTGGAAGGTGTATGGTCACATGCTTTTGACAATTGTAGGATGATGGAGATGGAATGGCGACATATGTTTTGGGGATATGATAGGGTTTGCGATGGAAAGTGGTAGACTTAGGACGAGTGGAAGAAGTACCAACATCTTGAGTTTGTGCACCTTGGGGTATGTATCCAAGGCCGTATGAAGGTGGAGGAATGTTGACATGGATAGGTTCCAAGATGCCTTGTTCATGAAGGCCTAAGCCTTTACCTTGATAGTTCATCTTCTGGAGTATACAGTGGACAGTGGGATTATGTGTAGGTGGAACACTAGACACAAGTTCTTTATTGGATGGAGAAGGCGAGATAGTGGATAATGGTTGTTGGTGTTCTAAGAAAGAACATTCATGCATGAAGGTAGTAAGACCAAGGATATATGGTGGAGGATTTGTAGCTTGGTCAATAATGGAAGGTGAAGGATCGTTACTGGTTGGATCTTCTACTCTTGCTTGGGAGGCAAGTGTCTCATCAAGGGAAGTGGAAGTTGTTGGATTTTGGGTAGGACTAGATGGGGTGATAGGCTCAGGACCATGGAACACAAAAAGTGGGGTAAGAGGATCATCATGGTCTGCTTGATCATAGATAGGCTCTTCATCATAGATGGGGGCTTGATCATAGATAGGATTTAGTGTGATGGGATTAATGCTCTCTTGTATAGGTTCTTCATCATAGATGGGATCTTGATCATAGATAGGATTTAGTGTGATGGGATTAATGTTCTCTTGTATAGGTTCATCATCAGCGGTAGTATCTTGATCATAGAAAAGATAGGTTGTGGATAGGTGGCATGAAAGTGTTTTGATCTTGAGTTGGACTAGGGCTTAATGTTTCCACATGCTTAGGATTAAACTCTTGACATGCCTCTTGGGTTGCTTGAATGGAAGTGGAAAGCGCTTGGATAGGCTCTTGGTCAACAACATGAGAACATGATGACTCTTGACTTGGATTCATAATAGGAGACTCTTGAATAGGCTTGATGGCTTGTTGGTCACATGATGGGCTTGAAGGGCTAAGAATGTTAATTAAGGGCTCTTGGATAGGCTCTTGGTCAACAATATGAGGGTGTGACGGACCTTGACTCTGGTGCATGGTAGAAGGCTCTTTGAGAAGCTCAAGGGGTTGCAAATGACATGAAAGGGTTGTAGGATTTGACATGGTATTGGAAGAATCTTTGGTAAGGTCAAGGACCAGACTTTGGGGACATGGTTGACTTTCTACTAGTAGTCCTTGGATCACATCCTTCGTAGGTGTATGGGTACATGGATGAGGTGATGGATGAGTGGATTTTGGAATTCTCCATAGCTTTTCATATGTTGCATATCTTTCCCAAAAATCATCCGAGAATGTTTTGTTTGTCAGTTTAGACAGTGGGGAACTTGAGGTCGGTCTTGGTGTAGAACTGGTATGTTTTGGAATAGGTGTCTTAGAATATGGTGAAGGAGGACTAGTAGAAGGGGTGATATATGATTTCCCTCTTGAAGTGGTGGTTGCCTTGTCAATAGTATCATTAAGATGGGAAAAGGAGGTATGGTTTTGGGACGAGGCATAGCTAGTACTGGCCCATTCAGCTTGCAAGCTTGTCAATTCTTGTTTTAAGACTTGGATTTGTTGACAAATTGCTACACAATCTTGGGGTGAGGGACCTAAGTTTATTTGCATTGTCAGAGATTGAAGTTTTTGATCAAGATATTCTAATTTGTTTGCCATTGACACAAGACTGGAAAAGCTTACTAGTTTGGATGTGCAAAAATAAATGCGTCAGAACAGAGTGTAAATGCGCTACAAATCGGATCAAATGCGCTAGTATGATATGTGCTTGGCTTGGCAATATTTAATGATCACACATGTACAATTATGAGTCACTCACACAAGACACATAAGCAACTTTGAATGTTGAATTTGAAGAATATGCTGATTAGTGAACAAGCACACGTGGAAGACACATCAACAATTGGTTCTTAGTTAGGGCAACCGTTCGAGTGTTTACACATGCGGCAGCACTACTCTTCGTTATGGAGTCTCCCAGCCTTAAAGGGTTGCGCCTATGAGGGTTTATGGGGAGGTTGGTCGTTGGTGTAACACAGCAGCACTTGTTGCTTGAGGTTTTCACCCCAAGCACAATTTATTTTAAGTGGCTTGGTAGGGCTTGGCTTTAGCCTATTACCACTCAGGGTCATTCCCACTTGGACAAGCGTGCATCCAAGGGTAGGCCCCCCTAAAGGTTTGACAAATAGAATGACAAGTCTAGCACTTTGATCACCCGGTTAAGGGGAGAGCATAAGCATGTTGTCATTCGCAATCACAGAAAACACTTGTTAATCCAACCTAGTTAAAAGTAGAAAAACTATATGAGTTAAGCTACTTGTGCACTCACATGATTGTTAACTTGGAAGTTTTTAGATCATAGCATTGTTCATTCCCATTTGTTAACTTTGAAAGTGATTAATCATAGCATGTTCATTCCCGTTTGTAGAAGATAGCAGTGATTAAACTAGGAAATAAATCCCCAATGCAAGATAGCAATTAGTTCCAATTACTTTCTTCCTAATTAGGGACTATGTGTAGTTTTTGTCATGAAATGCATTTGATTACTTCTCCATTAGTTAGGCTAGATGAACTAAGCAAAATAACTAGATGAACTAATATAGCCACTACTCCTGCAAAAACTGACGTTAGTTTCAACATGCAAAAATTAGAATCCGTACAATAGAAAAGTAGGACACAGATGCGCAACACTGCCGCCTGAATGCGCAAAAATACGGAGTGTGTGTCTTTTAAATAAATGCGCAAAGACAGAGAACAAATGCACAAGACTCAGAGGCACAGGCACACTAAAAGCATATGTGCAAATCTGTGAGGTATATGCACAACTGTGGGAATCAAATGCGCAAGACTAGCATATGCACAAATCTGTGAGGTATATGCGCAACTCTGGGAATCAAATGCGCAAGACTGGCATATGCACGAATCTGTGAGGTATATGCGCAATTCTAGGAATCAAATGCACAAGACCAGCATATGCATGAATCTATGAGGTATATGCGCAATTCTGGGAATCAAATGCACAAGACTGGCATATGCACGAATCTGTGAGCTATATGCGCAATTCTGGGAATCAAATGCACAAGACTGGCATATGCACAAATCTGTGAGGTATATGCACAACTCTCGGAATCAAATGCGCAAGACTGGCATATGAACGAATTTGTGAGGTATATGTGCAATTCTAGGAATCAAATGCACAAGACTAGCATATGCACAAATCTGTGAGGTATATGCGCAACTCTGGGAATCAAATGCGTAGAATGGTCGTATGCACAACTGCGGAAGGTGAATGCGCAGCTGCGGAGGTTAAATGTGCAAATTGGTCATATGTGCAGCTACAGAAGACAAATGTGCAACTAG
The DNA here is from genome assembly GCA_027924645.1 of Cunninghamia lanceolata. Classification (NCBI taxonomy): domain Eukaryota; kingdom Viridiplantae; phylum Streptophyta; class Pinopsida; order Cupressales; family Cupressaceae; genus Cunninghamia; species Cunninghamia lanceolata. Next base: position 2,097,308 of record BSBN01001281.1, on the reverse strand, counting down.
GGAGTGTGAATGCGCAAAACTATTGCTGAAACCTATTCTTCACCTTTTTCTCCTGCACGGACCTGCAAAAGAAACCTGCACGAACCTACAACTGAAAACACTCATTTTTTTGATTAGTAGAGGGGCAAGGGCCCCATAGTGGGTGCCAAAATGTGAGGGGGAGAATGAGAGTTAGTTTCAAATGAATAAAAACACAACAAAAACCCAAACATCAATAGAATGTGAAGATAAAGAGGAATCAAACCAAACAAGTAGAAATACTTACAAAACCCATTTACCTATCATTTTCCATTGTTGCCTATCTTTCTTTGATCTTGATTGAAGCCTTCAGAAGCTCTTTTTGACTTGCTTGCTTGTTTGAAGATGCCAAAGGAAGAATGGCTATTGATACCTTGTGTGATTGAAGATGAGCTTCAATACACAATAATGGAGGATACTTAGAGAGTGGAATGGTGTGAGAATTTTGAGTATAGATTTGATGCAATAATGAATCCTTCCTAAATGGCTTAGAAGAGGGTTCTATTTATAGATTTCTTGAAAAAGAAATGGAGGGTGAGGATCACCAGATGAGATCAATGGCTAGGAATAAAAGTGAATCTTTAATTCATAATGGGTGAATTAAAAATCTTTTATTTGAAAATAGTGGATTATGACAATTAAATTAAATATTCAATTGGTGAAGGAGAGTGGGGAACATTGAATAAAATATTCAATTTGTGAAGGCTAGTGGGGAACATTGAATAAAATATTCAATTTGTGGAGGATAATTGATTTTAAGATTTATTTTGGAAAATGGAGGATATTAGCTAATTAAATATTAAGAATATTTAATTATATGTGCAACATGGTGAGGTGGAAGAGATGAGGTGGATTGGTGAGGTGGATTTATGGAATTTAGGACTTAGGATAGAGGAATTTATGATTAATTAAATAATGTAGGATTATTTAATTATATGAGACATTAGAAGAATTTAGGGAATTTAATTAAATAAATTGATTTTATTTAATTATGGGATAATGAAACAATCAAATAAATTTTGAATATTTATTTAATTGACAGAAGAAAGTAAGAATTAAGATAAATATTAAAATATTTACTTAATTCAACCCGAGCCAATTTTAGGTGTATACATTTTGCCCCTCTTTGAAGCACTGTGTTTTATCACGTTGTTTCAAAGAATAAATAGTCTGATACTGATACATGCCCCAGTTTGCCCCTGGTACAGGTTATGATGATAGGATGCCCCCTCGGGAGATTGGACGGGGAGAAGGTGGAAGGCATGAGACGGACAATCTCACGATGAGATAGGTTGACAGGAGATGAAATGGTTGGATGCAGAAGAAATGGATGAATGATATGGAATGCAAGATAAAAAGATGACACACACAAGCAAGTCAACAAGTATGCACGAATGATATAGGCACAAACAAGGTATTGCCCCTGTCAAGTGGTAAACCCATGATATAGATTGATGATGTCTAGTTTCAAGAATGAAGTATGTCGTATAAGACTCCGGGTCTGGTTTCGACAATGCGACATCCTATCTAAGACATATGATAACGATATACGACTATTAATTCTTTGAAACAATGTGATAAAAACACATTGCTTCAAAGAGGGGCAAAATGTAGACACCGAATATTGGACTGCTCTGCAAAACTAATTTCCGTACCTCTACACTAATCCACTCTCCCAATCTGCATATCCCCGGTGATCAATTAATTCACCTAATTGATTCATTTAACCTTACAACCCTATCCTATCAATTAAATGAATATTCCTAATATTCATTTAGATGATTTATCCATTTCCCTAATCCTTGTTAATTAGATAAATCCTATTTATCTGATTAACCTAGACTTAAGTTAATTAAGAAAACACTTAATTAACCTTGTCTCCCACTCATCCACTAAACTAGATTTAAAATTCAGATGTCTCCCACTCACCTCCACTCACTGAATTTAAAATTTAGTTTAGTGGATGAGTGGGAGACAAGGTTAATTAAGTGTTTTCTTAATTAACTTAAGTCTAGGTTAATCAGATAAATAGGATTTATCTAATTAACAGGGATTAGGGAAATAGATAAATCATCTAAATGAATATTAGGAATATTCATTTAATTGATAGGATAGCGTTGTAAGGTTAAATGAATCAATTAGGTGAATTAATTGATCACCAAGGATATGCAGATTGGGAGAGTGGATTAGTGTAAAGGTACGGAAATTGGTTTTGCAAAGCAGTCCAATTTTTGGTGTCTACGCCTCCAAATTCTCCAAAACTTCCTTTAAGAAACCCAATCCTCCCACCTTTTCTAAATCTTATCCCAAGCCTACTATTAAACATGTTAATCCCTCTTCTCCCTCCCTAATTTCATCACCTTCAAACCCCCAAAATTTACTATAAATTTTCTTTCCTTCTACTCCCTCTTCTATTATCATTAACCAACTTCTCTCAGCCAACCTTATTACTCTCCCCCCATTCCTACTCTTGATGTAAATATTACCTTACCTTGTGGCTATGACCCCAATCATTTCTATACATATCATCATGTGAAAGGCCATGTAAATGACAATTACATGGGTCTCATTCAAGTTGAGGAACATGATGATCATGGAAATAAGTTACATGTTGCATCTCTCCCAATCAAAATCTACATATTTACACTAACCCATTCCCTCAACATCATTAACTCAATCATGTTGATCTTATTCAAGAGGTTAAGTTGTTCTTGATCCATCTTCCAGTCTTGAGGCTTCTACCAATTATGATACTCTTCCCCCTAAGGATCCGCCTCCTTTTCTTCCAATGACTTTGTTGGTGCTCTTGATGCACAACCATCCTCTTCTCCTCTTCTCCTCTTCCTCGTACCACATTTTCTTCTTATGAGATCCCTAATAATGGCTACCACGGGCCTCTCTATGTGGAAAAGTTAGTGTAACCAATACTTATTGAACCTAACTTCTTATTGAATATTTGAACCATTGTCTCTAATAGAATTATTATGTTACTTTAGGTGTTACACGTAAATGTTTTAATGTCTCTTGTATTGACAAAATAGGTTGCATTTTTCTCTCCATTCAAATTCACTTTATGTCATATTACTCCCACCTCTAACCAATTTGGAGTTCATTGGGATACCCTTGGCTCTCACAAACCCAAGATATCCCCTCAAATATCCAACAATGTGTCAAATTTGTGTATGATAATGAGATGCTAATCATTATTCATCATGACTAGCAGCCCTTCCCTAAGCTTGGTAACTTTACCATTGATTTATTTGTTCATATGTCCCACACAAGTGTCATGAAAATTTGTTCTATCTCTATAAATGCTTCATTGTAAGAGCAACTCCTCCCTTACTCACCCTCTTCCATAACCACACACTAATGACTCCGCTATAGTGTATGCTAACCCAACAAATATTAAATTAAACTCAAAATCAACTAATCAAATTACGAAGACTAATTACTAATAAATCATTTCCTCATCAATATTAAACAAATATTTAATCTAAGAAACAAATTTCAACTACAAAACACATACTAAATGACATTTGTTTTATTTTCTTCTAAATTAAGATAATTTGTTTTTATTCTTTTATATAGTAAATGGGGTCACTAGCTCCACAAATATCTCCTTTTTATTTTCTTTCTAAATTAAGATAATTAAGATTTTTTATATATAGTAAAAAACTACAAATTAAGATAACTACTTAAAATAAGTAGAAAAAATAAAATATTCATGGGGTCACTAGCTCCACAAAAATCTCCTAATAAAATTGAACAGTGGCAGCTACCAAAATAAACTAAACAGCTGCCCTAAGTCATCTTTCCATAATATACTTTTTAAATATATTATTTTTTAAATTATATATTATACTGATTAAACCTTAAATATGGGATACTCAAACTAGATATTCTTATCCTTAACTAACACAATTTTCAAATATATCCATGAAGTTTTTAGTTTTTATCAAAACCTTACAACTTTACAAGAACAATAAAAATAAAATAATAATAAAAATTCAGAATCAATTTCAATCTTCTGGGACACCTTGGGGCTCCTCCCAGCTCTGTCAGGCAAGTATATATATATATATATATATATGGTTTCAGACCAAATATATTATATATATCTTTTAGAATATTTTTTAGAAGTGGGGTTTATATATAGAGTTTTAGATTATATATATATATATATATATATATATATATATATATATATATATATATATATATATATATATATATATATATATATATATATTCTGAAACCGCACATATAAACCTCACTTTAAAAATATATAGTCTGAGACTCTGTATATATCGGTGGGGTTTCAATCTCTTTTTTCAGTGGCATTTAGTGGGTTGTCGTTTGGGTATTGGGAAACATAGATTTGACAGCAGGAAGTGAATGAAAGCAGATGCACTGAACAGATGATAAGTTTAGAGCAGATGCACTGAACAAATGATAAGTTTCCTAATTTATATATCTTCAGACAAAAGCAGGCAGCACTGGTTAATACCAAGGATAGGATCGGACCGTGTGATTGGAATTACAGTGGTAACTGAAAAACTGTCCGGAATAAAAATTATTTCTGACAGAACAAGAAATTTGAAGGGCCATTGATTTTGAAGCAGAAATTCCCTTGATTTGACTGCACGAAGTGAATGAAATGGATGAAAGATAGCTTTGAATAGATTTGGTTGTCAACAATGGATGAAAGGACTGCTAACAATAGATTGAGTTAGTTAAAAGGATGGATGTTTAGAGCTGAAAAGATTAGTGGAGGAATTGAAAAGAGGAATAGAAAAAGATATGAAAACTAAAGATGAATGATGAATAGTAGATGATAGATGTATGAAATGATTATTTTATTTTATTTTTAGGAATGTAAATGATGAAGGGATAGATTTGATGATGAAAGGCTAGGTGGAAGAAATATGACGTGATGTGAAGGGTTGGGATTGTTAAGGTACACACTATGAATCTTGCACAAGATGCCAACTATTTTGAGCAACCTAGTGTTTGTTATAGCATAGGTGTTATGCATCATGATTTAATGGACCATGATGATGATGTGCCTTATGCATAAAGGACTGACCCAAAAAGATAAAGTTGTAAGCAAGTAGATGATGTTTCGCACCATGATATGAAAGACCATGATGTCATTGTCATTATATGTTGCAAGAACTTCTATAGATACAATTAAAAAAGATAAATCCATCAAGCAAGCAACACACAAAACCATAGATGCAAAAATGAAAAACAAGAATTTGCACCTAGTCAAGCTAAGAACTTGATTTTGATGATGATGATGATGATTGGTAGATTGGGAATGATATCTCCTAATGATTGGCTTTGTTGCACCTTCAAGAAATGACATGTGCAAGAGAGGTGGATGAGGGAACGATATATCCCAAAAGGCATGATAATTTGCTTAGAGCTCAGCAAGACTAAGGATAAGGTTGATGGGTTTGTTTCTATTTGGGGTTGATTTAGATTGCATTGATAGGATGATATACTAGATAACGTGATGGATTTGGATTGCTTGTGTTTGGATGGATTCCCTTGGGGATCAAGGTTGGTTTTGGATTTGCTTTTACGAATTGTTGTCTCCATATGATAAATAATGACAAGGGAACACCAAGTCTAGAAACAAAGATGGGAGATAGGTTGATTTAGGATGATGGGTTTGATGGATTAGGAATTTGATGGATGGAGGATATCCAAGGACTATTTTGCAAAGGAATAACATGCCCCACTCTATAAATATCCTTCAATATGTTGGACTAAAGGGCTATAACATACTGCATAAGCTATAACAAGATGATTGGAGGATTTGTTGCAAAAGGATTTGCTATATTAAGAGATTGTCAAAGCATGTTTCAACATTGTGTCTTAGTCCTTATTAAGATCAAAGGAAAGTAGGGAGGATGGATGGAAATGATGGCAAGGATACATGGATATGATGGATTAAGATGATATGATGGGGTAGGATGGGATATATGAGACAATTGACTTACACAGGACACCCATGAATGGGTTTTCATCATGGTACTTATCCAAGGCGCCATTAAATGGTTTTCACTATTGGATGAATGATTTTATCTTTACTATTTTGATTTTTTTGATTTTTTGAATTTTTTCCTTTTTTTTAATTTATGTTTTTTGAGTTTTTGCTTCACTGATTGGATGGCATTGATAGCTTGATATTTAGAGGGTCTTCACATGTCCTTTCCCATCTAATATAGTTGATGTAGATGCTCTTGTCACAACATGTCGGTAGTGACCTACCTGGATTAATTGCTTTGTCAGGATCATAGTGCTCATGTACAATCCATTGATGTTTTTGTGATCCTCATTGATAATGGAGTCATCCTTATCTAAATGTTTACATCTTGATAGGGTACCATCATAGCTCTTATGATAAAGTGTTGCTGCCATAATGCGACAGGTTTGGGATTTTGAGTTTTTGGATTTGAGGCATGATTGTGGATTTGGATAGGGGATTTTAAATGTGGAATTATGTGATTGAGGTTTAGGTGGATAGAGTCATGATTTAGATTGGGTTGGAGGATTCTTGACTCACCATACTTGGGATGGTGGATTATGGAGGTTGGATTATGGATAAGGATGGTGATTAGGACCAACAATCTTATACACCTTATGTGTTGGAAGTGATGATATTACTGAAGGTGGTAGACACTTGTTATATGCAAGGTACATCTTTCGATGTGGCTCCACATTTTGAGTGATTTCTTGATTTGGATATTTTTCTTCACTTGATTTGATTGGTCTACTTTACTTTGGGACCCATATTACTTTTGTGTATCCTCCTTGACTTTTGGATTCATTTTCCTTTGACGTTTGATTTTAATGCTTTGTTTTGTATGGGCGAGTGCATGGAAATGGGACACAAAAAAGGGGCCAAATGGCTAATTTTGTCCATAGCGCATTCGCATTATATTTAAAATCACAAAACACAATCACGTTTTGTGGCTTATAAAACACAGCCATGTTTTTTAAACTGATAAAGCAAAAAAGACCTCATTTTGCCCATTCACCATAGCCATGACTCACAAGGTGGCCCGCTTGTGTTTTCTTGCTCTAAAACTCATTTGTGTTTTAGAAATTTCACCATTGTGCAATCAAATTTGTCATTATGCCATGCTAGAGATGAGGTAAGTCCAAGATTTTAGTGTTTTGTAATGAAATTGTGTTTACATTTCAATAAATTTGACTATTTTTGATGAATTTCTTTTTTTTAAACTATATCAAATCCTATAGACCCTAACCAGGAACCAAATGTGGATGAGGAAATGTCCAAAGAGAACCCTGAAACACCCCAATCTCTTCTAACACTTCTGAAAAACCCTAGACAAAGCCAAGAGGATTTGTTAGGGCATTTAGAAGAAAATAAAATTCAACTTACAGAAATGATTTCAAAAATGAAGGCATCAATATCAAACCCCCACCATACATCACATGCTTCATCATTGGAAGAAATGATGAATAATGTTGACTTGGTGATGAGTCAAATAGATCAATGGAAAAGCTATAAAGAATCATGTCGTCAATTCTATGCAACAAAATTATCCTACAATGAAGTGAAAAAAAGAGATAACAAAAGGAAAAATTGTGCTCGTTTAACTGATCCTAAGACTAATGTACCCCTTCTTGTGACTATGAAGAGATTTCCAGTACATTGGTGCAATCATAATGAAATAAGAAATAATTTTTGGGACAGGTGGTGAATGGCCTTTGGACAACCTCCATGTAATAACCATGAGGTGCCACTATATTTTCTCAGAAAAACTTTACTGTGAGTTTGTTCTTCATGAAATTCCCAATTATTTTGATATGAGGGAGTTTTAGGGTAGAGGTGGAGGCTCTTCCCAAGATAGACTGGGAGCTCATTAGGATGCAAATCGTCAACAAAGATCACTAGCACAAAAAATCAACCATCATGTGACAACTCCATTAGTCGTCAAAGAGACTATGGAGGTGCAGACTCTCCATGCTATTTCTAGCCTCACAGACACACTTATAAACATGGCATGTAAATATCTCAGTCTTGTGCTTTAGCAGATGATTAGGCAACATGACCACCTAGTTCTAGTGCTCCTAGCTCTCACATGTGATTTAATTGTTATGATTTATGCTCTAGAAGAGACTATGATCTAGAGGGTGCAGAGGGTACCACCTCCCATGAATTCACTCATTGTCATTTTAGATGTTTTGGGAACACATAGGGTGATCCAGCAGTATGAGGTGGTCAATAAGATAATGTGGTGATGAATGATGAGCTATTACATGATTTGTTTGTTGATCACACACAAGTATTTTTATATGAATTTATAATATTTTATATATTATACTTAAAAATTTTAAATGTAAATTGATATTTAATTAAATAATTGAATTAAAATTATGCATATATTATACATATCAGGGTGTAATGTCATAGCTTGATGGTATGACAACAACCATCCCACCAACGAGTTGTACAGTTGCATCTATTTCAAAGTTAAGATTCTAATATATCAAAATAAATTAATATTTTATATTCAGAATAATGTTGAATATTTGAAAATGTAATTTTTTTGTTGAATAGGTGGGCATTACATCACCATCTAACATGCCTATTCATAGGGTTAGTTGTGACATTGGATTCACTTAGGTATGCTATAGCTCATTTTAAATTTTTATTTTGCAAAAAAATATTTTATTTTTTATGCGTAGTTGAGTTTCTAAGTTAAATCTATTATTGCATGTTTAGTTGATGACTTCATCTATTCACCTCCTAGTATATGGTAAAATTTGGATGTCAGTTTTTCTACAGCAATTTCATCATCAATGTCTCTAACATAGGTATGAGTATGAACATATACATTTAATTATGATTATTTTGTCTCAATTGACATCATTAGGTATTTGAAAATAATTGATAAATACATTTTTGGTATGCTACAAATTGATGTAAACACTCCTATCTGAGGACAAACCTCTCTTGATGATGTTGAGTGTCACAAGCAAGAACAACTAGACTACCAATATGTTGTAAGTGTGTTTATTATTTTATATCATTTTAAAATAATATTTTTAAGTTATAGAATTTGGCATAGTATCTAATTTTATAATTTGTATATACAAGTTGAGCTACAAAATAGCAAGGGATGTAGGAGATCAGAACAATGCAAGATAACAACTAATTTAGGGGATCGAGGTTCAATTTCTATTTAGGAAAAGAGAGGCCAAATGTTTCATTAATTTAGTGTTTACTACATAGATGAAGACACTTTGTATGCCTTTACATGGCACATTCATAATGTAATTTGTATGGCTATATATATTGATGACATTTTGTAGTTTGAGAGACAATGTTGGCATCATGGCATTATATACATTTTGATAATATTTTGTATGTCGTCATGGCCTTATCAAGACTAATATATAAATATTTTATGTGTATTCATAGCTTAAATGGTTTTAATGGTTTGTAGGTATTATATCTCTCTATCTTTCACTTTGTCTCCATCTCTCTCTCTATCACTATCTCTCTCATATGTACATGGTGTGTAGAAGGGTTGAATGACATATATGGTATGCATAAGGGTTGAATGACATATATGGAATAATATCTTACAAGTGTCATTCATGCATCACGGCTAGTGTGCATCAAACTCCTATGACTATGTGCATAGTCTTCATATTCATACATCATGGTTACTGACATTCAATCTTGTGCACATGATCATGACTTTTATATGAAGGTTATAATGAAAACTATGTCATTTGATTATATGGGTTTTGTTTGAAGGTTTTGATGGCATATATGTCATTTTGTTTTATGGTTTTTTTAAGGTTGTTTCAAACTCTTATAGTGTGCCTAGTGTGTTTTTTGATGCATTATCGTTAAGTGACTGACTCTCATGCATGATGATTTTATGGCTTTTGCATGAAGGGTCTAATTATGATTATGGCATCAAGTTGTCTAGATTTTATTTGAATGTTGCATCATGCACCATGGTTGAGTGACATTGACTCTTATAAATGATGATTGCATGACTTTTGCATGAAGGGTCTAATGACATATATGCCATTGAGTTCTATGGACTTTGTTTGAAGGTTATAATGGCATATATTTCATAGAGATATAATGGTTTTTCTTAAAGAAGTTCTTCATGGTTGAGTGTTTTGTGAGGTCTTTAGTGCAATTGAGTTTGTATCAAGGGTTTGAGCATGATGGAGGTTGGTACAACAACTTGTTAAAGTCATAATAACTTGTAGGCAAAATTGTTATACCCCATTTTTCATGCCTAATACCTTATAAGAACTTTGCACATATCGGTGTATAGTCAATGAGTTGGTGTTAATTGTTTTAAGTGCTTAGGATTGGATTTTTTCTCATTTCACTAGGTGTTGAAGCTCAAGGAAGACTTTTGCATGATATTTCTTCTTGTATATCTATGATTTTCACTTTTAAACATCCATTTCATCCATGCTTGTATGGAATATCTCTAGTCTATCATGGTACAACTCTAATTTTTCATGGTACATCAACAAAAATGAAGTTTTCATGATTATGAATGGGTTTGTGATTGATACCTAGGTCTTTGAAAGCCTTAATCCTATTTGAGAAATCTTTATTTCGTAACAAAATCACTAATTTTCTCATTCATTAGGACATTCAGTACTAAAGTTACCTTGGTCTGAGTGAAGGACTATCATAAAAATAGGACAGTCATGTTAGTGTGAAACAATATTGTCCTTCTCCGAAAGCATTGTCAATGATCTCTATTTGTTGTATTCCACCCTTACTATGGATTGGATCTTCAATGAAATTACATCTTGATTTAGGTCACCATAGTCATGTGTCAAGCATGGTTGTATTGTTAAAAGAATTATCAGTAGTTGAACAAGTCTATCATTTGATATTATAATATCTGAGTTACAACTCCCATTTGTCTTCTATTTATTTTTTCTATGTGTTTTAATGATAATTTTACTTATCTATATTTGGGATACACAAATAGACTATGTTTCATCCGACCCTCTATCCATGAATAAATCATTGTGGTAAATGAATGTATGGAAGTATGTGAAAACATGGATGTAATAAAAAGGCTAATGATAACAAATGTATAGGAATAAGTGAAATAGAGATAAGACAAAGTTAAATGTATAAACAAATATAAATAAAGAATTAAAAAAATCCAAATTTAGACAAAAATGTACATTTATTGATATACAATTATATTAAAACATTCTATCAAAATAAACCCCAAAATAAATGAAAAATGACATAGATATATAAATTTTGCCATTATAATAATTCAACATGTTGCAAATTGTCTTCTTTTGTTTTGTGGCTAGCTATCACATTACTTTTTAATTCTTTTCTTTTCTACAACAAAACAATGGAATATTCTTGATGGCATTACACTTTCCTAAATTGACTCACTCTATCTTGGTGGGCAATTATTATTGCAATAGTGTAGCTAATTCTTTACTTGGACAGTTAAAATCTTGCAAGATAATTCATTACTAGGCCACAATTGTTTCTTGTGGCAGTTTCCTTTTACTGGTGATAGGATCTATGACATCTTTATTAGCTAGGGAACAACTTTTTATTTTGATATTTCTAAGAAGATAGGGTTCCCAGTCTAATAGGAGATGATGTTTGGTTTAGACAAAGAATAGAGTGGTTTTGGGAAAAAGAGGGACCCCCATTAAAAGAGAAAGTTAGAACCCATGATTACATATTATGCTTCTATCGATATATCTTTACTCTTGGGGGCATCACACTTTTTCCTTTCATACCTTGTGTGATCCTATTACCACATTTTTATCATTTACACTTGGGAGCATCATGCCTTCCCCTTTTCTATATCTCACGCCTTCATGGTTACACATTTATATTGGAGGCATTACACTAAGTGCTCCTATTACATTTTAGGGCATCGCGCTTCCCTCTATTCCCCATAGTTTCAATTACATTCCATTATTCTTATTTCTATTACCACTAGGGACTAAATGCCTTATTGACCTTTGTGCACTCATGCTTTTGGATGCCACATTGGGGGTCATATGCATATCCCAATACTTGATATACTTACACTATTCTTATTCACTAACATTATCTTCAGTCCATAATGTGCTTACACAATACATTCTTTACACTTATTGTTATATTCTTACATTACTAGATGATTTGATGCTTATATGATTTAATAATTATATGCTTATACATTTACATGATTATATGTTTACATGTTTAGATTACATTTACTTTTCATGTACTACTTTTCTCACTTTTGACAATTCCTTGTATCCTATGGATACAACCAATTTTGAGGGGCATATCTTGTCACTAATGTTCCTATGATTATATATGCAATAGACTTAGGTGCTTATAGAACCTCATCTCATGGAAAAAGACATACATAGAGGCCGAACAAACATGATCATATCCTTATAGGGTCCATTACTTTATATGGAGCCCATGGTGATATCCTTTGAGTGTTTGAATATTTACTTTGCATTCATGTTTATGAGTACTGTTGGTCATGATGTTAGTCATTCGCAAACATAGAATAAAAGTTACACAACAACCTTTACTCATCTTGAAAGATACAATGAATTCAAAGAATTCATGATCCCAAGTCTCCGTTGATTAGGTCTTAATCTACTGACGTTACTCAGTGGTTGATGTGTGTTGCTGTTTTCCATTCAGGGGCCTTACGTGTTTCTACACTGTTCATCATCATCATCTTCAAATATCCTGCTCTGGATGTTTGCTCTGCATAAGTCTCCAACAATTCTACCTCTGCACTGTAAATTTAGTCAAATAATGTGCCTACAGGCTGATATTTGCATGATTGCTACCATTATTTATGATTCTTTGCATGATATTTTCAATACTACATGCATTTAACCAAATATGCTAATGATCTTCAGTTACCTACGGGATTTCAGCATATTTCACTGTTTCTGCTTGTTATTTATCATGATTTGCAGTTATGGTGATGAATTAATGAAATTGAAAAAGGGAAAAGGGTTAAAGAATGAGATTCCCAAAACTACTGGACTTAGATCACTGATTCACATACAAGCTCCCATACTTGCAATGAAAAGAAGGAAAACTAGAAATCATACTTCACCAGGACATTCCACAAATCCGCATGATCTAGTGCAAAGCTTCAAAGGAAAAGTTGACAACAACATGTAATGAAATGAAAGCGCTTCCAGTTGAACACAGCATTCACCAGTACATATCCAGAAATCAACAGAAAGATTACGTAAAATTTACAATCAGGATGTAATCTGGAACTTCATATTCATTCAGTATGCTCAAGAACAGGTACATTTACAGTGATCTGAAGAAAGAACCTTGACATTTCAACAATTCTATCCCCATTAGTCTCAGTAATCCGATCTCCTAATTGATTCTACAGTAATTAGCTTTTTGCGCCAGATGCGTCTGTGTATTCTAATGTATTTCTCCTTTTAAAAATGACAAGCTCTGTTCCTTATATAGAACAACCGCAAAAAAATGGTTACAACGATCCAAAGATCAGGATCCTCTCATAACAAACAACGGTCCAGATGAAAAGCACATGCTTCGTCAGTTGGCAAATGCACAGCTGGCACAGAATATTCCAGCATCTTTGACTTGATTCGGTCTCCAGCTGGCGAACAACATATTTGACAATATCCTCTTCATGTCTGGTTCACGTTGCCTCTATGTGCAACCTTCTAATGCTCAGCTTCAGCAGCATCATCACTTCAATGTTCCGCTTCAGCAGCATCATGACTTCAATGTTCAGCTTCAGCAGCATCATCATGACTTCAATGTTCAGCTTCAGCAACATCATGACTTCCTGCAAGTAAACAGACAAACATTAAGTTCATCATCGTGTGGATAAACAACAGGAAGTAAACATTTTATTAAACATACCTCCCCATGTGCAGCTACAGGCAATCAGGCTTTACCTGTGGAAAATATGCACTAAATGCATAAACAGCATAAAAACAACCAGGTCAACCCTCGTTGACCAAAATCAGGCAGTCGGGCTTTCAAATTTCTATCGCTTCATGTTTTTGCCCATTTTCTTGTATATCGGGTTCAAATATGATCAGGTATGTCAAAATATACAAGGAAATAACTACCCCTAACAAATTACTTCATACCTGGCTTTGCATGCTCTGTTTGAATGTTTCGGGTCATCATCATCATGTTCGCATCAGTGCGACCACACATGATCAGGTTGACAATATTGGACTTGGCCGACGGCAACAGTTATACCTACGCTAAAAATCATGATGATGCCCAACTCTATGTCTTGTATCTAGCCGCAGGATATTGTGAAATATGATGCTCCTCCCCTCCGAATGCTCTGATGAAAAACACATCAGGATGTTTTGTTTCTGCATATTCGGGAAAGAAAGACATCGTCATCATCATCATGATGAAGACAAACAGGAGGACTTGGAAAATGATCCTGCCGCTGAGGAAAATCATGATGACGTCATCGTCATCATCAGGCTTGGTTAAAATGCAAAGGGATGACGTCACCGTCATGTTCCGTTAAGATCAGGAGATAACTGGAATATCGGGTTCCCCCCAAGGAAGATGATCGCGTGGATGAAAGCAATATGACCCTTTTCGGCCAAGGCTATCCGCTCGAAAGATCAGGATGATGAACATCATCATCATCATATCCGCATTGGGTGATTTAGAATATGATCCTGCTGAAAGTCCTGACGACGTCATCAGGATATCCGCGGCCTTCATTAATCTTCGAACATGACGTCATCGTCATCATCATATTGGTGAAATGGATCACGCCTTGGAAAAATATCCTGCCGAAGGAGAAAGGTGATGGTGACGTCATCGTCATCATCATATTTGCAAAAGGTTACTCTTGTCGGCAGGATGATACTACGAACTGTCGGGAAAGACTAACAAGATCATGATGATCTTGTTCAACAAGGTTTGGGAAAGGAAAATCATCCTCCGTTTCGAAAGATAAGGTGATCATCATGATCACGCAAAAGGAGATCAGGAGGATATTAGGAAATGTCGGGTCCTGAAATATCATGATGATGTTGATCACCAAGACTGTCGTGCGTGCGCAAATTATGCAGATGGCAGACTTCTCTAAGTAAGGTGATATTATAATATCAGCATGATATTATAATATCGGGTGATGTTGGAATATCATGATGCTCGCAATGTTTCCAAGGTTACTCGACGGGTAAAACACACTAGCACTTAAGATTGACGTCCGGATGTTTCGGGACTGCATGATTTTTATCAGGTGATAGAGTAAGATCATGATGATGACCTTTGGCGATACAAAAGACCGCCTGACGGGAAAGGATTATTACGACTTAAACTTGACGTCCGGATGTTTCGACCTCAGGATATTATCGGGGGGCTTTTCAAATATCATGATGATGATGTTCATACAGCAATTATCAGGTTTGACCAAAACTTTGACTGCTTACAACTCCTTCATATGGACGAATTTTCAAGTGATGCAAAAGGCAAACCTGCATGGAATTTCAAGCTCTTTCTAACCATGAAGTCATAGAAACAAAATATGAACTTTGACAAACTAACCTCATGATGATGACCTACCTCATCCTGACCTTCATGATGATGACGCACCTGACTTATTTTTACCAAACCGCCAGAAACAGACAACACAAGCCAAAACGAAAGTTGGGTCCCTGTTTTGCCAAGTCAAAATGGGGCGTGTTGTGTAACCACACAACAACTTGCCACCAAAGAAAACAACAAAATTCAAATAATTCAAGTGATGTGATCACATTTATCTATAGTGTTCTAATTCTGTCTAAGTAAAATCATCATGATCTTTGAATGATAAAATTTCATTATGGTGATAAAGCTAACAAAGGATCAGGTGTGTGCAGATGATTAATTATCCTCAAGTTGAAAACATAAGTAACTGGTGTTAAACTACATAGTTGGAGATCATCCCTCATAGCCAACCTGGATAGAGCCTTGCTGCCAGCAGGCGTCTATAGCCCCGGCAAGGTTATCTATACAATCTCCCTAAGTAGAGCCCCACTGCTAGCAGGGGTCCATAGCCCCGGTAGAGTTACTTAGATGGCCTAATTTTATTGTTTATATATTTTCTATTTATATACTTATATTTGATATCATCATGTCAGCTCATTTGTACAAGGTGTAGTCACTTGCAGCTTTAGGTTGGAGATTGTATTGGTAGCAAGGGAGTCCCTTTAGATTTTTCACTTAACACCTATACTCATATCTTCAACAAACCCAAGGCTGTTAGGTGTTTCATTGTGTTTGATTCACTTTGGACAAGAAAAAGTACCCTGATGAAAAGACATCATAAACCTGATCATGAGTATTTATCAGAATGAATTACAATCTATATCTAAATCTGATCTCATCACTTGAATCCTAACAATTTAGTTATTTTCTTAGGTGATGAAGTGCATCATCCTGACTTACCAGAACAAGGTCCCTACCAACAAACAACAACAACAACAAGTAAACTGCACAAACAACTATACAAATATACAATATGATACACAAGACTATCATGAAGTCACTCAGGCCTGGAAATAATGTTTGAGGAATTGTCCATTGACTGGCAACGGGACATCCTCACCTGTCAGGTTCTTAAGCCTATAAGTGCTGTCTCCTAAAATTTCAGAAATCTGAAAGGGACCTATCCATAGTCTATCGAACTTACCATGATCACCTTTCCTTTCATGGGCTTTATCCCACATCAGGACTAAATCTGATATCCTGAAAGCTTTAATTCTGGCTCTCTTGTCAAACCAGCGTTTGACAACAGCCTGATGTTTTGCAAATTGGTCAATCGCTTGACTTCGTTTTTCTTCCAGATGCATCAACTGAAGCAACCTGACTTCCTGTTTATTATCTATGCCTAGATAGTCTTGGGCAAACTGCAGAGTAGGAATTTTCAAGTTTACAGGGAGGATAGGATCTACCCCATATACTAGCTGGAAGGGTGAGTTTCCTAATGCAATTTTCATTCTAGTTCTGTCTACCCATAAGGCATATTTCAGAAATGAGTTCCATTCCCTGGGATTTTTCTCTATCAATTTTCTTATGATACTCAGTAAATTCTTATTGGTGGATTCTGCTAATCCATTTCCCTGGGGATAGTAATTGGATGAGAACTTAAGTATGATCCCATGATCAAAAGCCCAACTTGACAATTTAGTGGAAATGAAGGCAGAACCATTATCACTTACCAATGCATAAGGAATCCCATACCTGGTGACAATGTTGCTTTCCAGAAATTTAATGACATCATCAGCAGTACAAGTTTTGCTGCTGATAGCCTCAGTCCATCTGGTACAATAATCAGTAATTGTTAGGACATACCTCTGGCCTGAAGAAGACGGAGGATTGATTGGTCCTATGAAATCCATGCCCCATTGTGCAAATGGGCCCTCCTCCATCACTGGCTGCAATGGTTGTGCAGCATATTTTTCTCTGTTGGCAGCAACCTGGCAAACATGACAACATCTAACATGATCAGCTGTGTCTTTAAAAATTGTAGGCCAGTAATATCCTGCTCTGAGGATTGCATGTGTGGTGGCCAACGCTGATCCGTGGGCAGTTCCAAACATGTCATGTAACTCTGTCAAGACTTTATTGGCTTCTGGTTTCTCTAAGTATCTCAGGTATATCCCTTCATAATTCTTTTTAAACAGGGCTCCTCCCTTCATCATATATTTCTGGGATCTTATCTTTAAGGCTCTTCTCTGTGAGGCTTGCATCCTCGAAGGACATCTTCCAGTGATCAGGATGTGCCTGATGTCTGAATACCATTCTTTATTGTCTTTCTCATCGATTACATACTGCTGACTGATGATGTTTGGATCAGTTTCAGATATCATCTGGCTCAGAGCCTGTCCTCTTACTATCTTCATGGGTGTGATCTCCATGTCATATTCTTGTAGTACCGTAATCCATTTGGCCCTTTTTTCACCAGGTTCACTCTGCATTAGCAGCATCTTTACTGCTGCATCTGGTACCACAGCAATCACTTTGCTTCTCAGTATATAATGTCTGAACTTTTTTATTGCTCTGACTAATGCAAGTGCCTGTCTTTCAACATCTACATATCTCAACTCAGCATCTCTGAAAGGACAGCTCATGAAGGCAATTGGTTTCTCTTCTTTATCTTCATTTCTTTGAGTTAACACTGCTGCAGAAGTATGTTCTGAAGCAAATGAGTAGATGTAGAAATCATTTGTATAATCTGGACTAATGAGGACAGGAGCATCTGAAATGGCCTTCTTTATATCTTCAAAGGCAGCTCTGGCTTCTGGTGTCCAGTCAATTTGTGCATCTTTTTTTAACATGGCATTCAGTGGTCTGACAATCTCAGCAAAGCCAGTGATGAACTTCCTCACAAAATTTATCTTACCAAAATAAGATTTAAGCTCCTTTTTGCTTCCTGGAAGTGGTAATTTCATAATAGATTCCACCCTGTCAGGATCAATGATAATCCCATCCTCTGTGATTAGGTGGCCTAGTAACTTTCCTGTTGTGACCCCGAATATGCACTTCTTAGGATTCAAAGATATTCCATATTCTTCACACTTCTTCAGCACACTTCTGAGATCAGCAACATGATTTCCCCTTTCTTTGGAGAATACTGTCAGGTCATCCATGTAGATGACTATACATTTTCCTATTAAGCCTCTGAAGGCTATGTCCATTGCTCGCTGGAATGTAGCTCCAGCATTTATCAGTCCAAACGGCATACGTCTATATGCAAATATCCCCCATTTTGTGGTGAAGGCAGTTTTTAATCTGTCAATTTTATCAACCATCACTTGGTTGTATCCTGAAAAACCGTCCAAGAAGGACATCATCTTGGCTCCATTTACCATCTGCAGAACTTCATCCAAAGAGGGCAAAGGATAGTTATCCTTTTCTGATGCTCTGTTCAGGTTCCTGAAATCCACACACAATCTGATGTCTCCATTCTTCTTCCTGACTGGTACCAGATTTGCCACCCAAGTGGAGTGCCTTACAGGAAATATTATCCGGGCATTTAACAATTTCTTGACCTCTTCAAGGATGATGGGCTCAAGCAGAGCATTGACTGGCCTCTGCTTCTGTCTGAAAGGTTTTGCATCTGGCTTGAGAGGTATAGTATGAGTTATGACAGAAGTGTCATACGTCTTCAACTCGTCATAAGTCCATGCAATTACATGTATATAATCCTTAAGGGCCTGAGTTATTCCTTCTAACTCTTCAGGTGTACAAACCTTACCCAACAAGACATTCCTCTTGTCATCAGCCTGTCCAATATTCACCTGTGAATATTGGCCTCCATCTGCCTTAGGCAGATCCTTATGTTTGAGCATATTATCCAGATCAAAGGCTCTTTCTAATTCAATCATACCTTTGGGAATTGTGTTGCTAGGCAACTCTAATATCTCATCTTCTTCCCAGACATGATCTTCCATACTATTTTCATCTATGATCTGAGCTTCAAATACGTCTCTGTTTGATATGAAGTCCAGGATATGCCGATCATCATCAAACACTTGGAGATTAGTCACATTGTCAGGTACCAAAGGTACTGACACCAATTCTACTGAAAATCTCTTCAGACAGATATAGACAGCGGTTCCAGCGTACTGGCGGCCTGAGCAAGTGCATCTGCCCTTTGGTTCTGTTCTCTTGGCACGTGAACGATGTTGAAGGCATCAAAGTCTTCAATCAGGTCCCACACACGATGCCTGTAATTTGACAGCTTTCTGTAGTTACAAGAGTAAATTCCTCTTACTTGTCTCACAACTAGTTCTGAATCTCCAAAGACATGCAGGATCTTCACCTTCTTCTTATGGGCAAACAACAGTCCATGAATCAGAGCTTCATACTCTGTGACATTATTAGTGCAGGGGAACTATAATCTGTAAGCTGCTAAATAGGATTTTCCTGATGGATCAACAAGGTCAATTCCTACCCCAGAACCCTGCTTAGATTTGGATCCATCAAACCTCAGGATCCAAGGCATATCTTCAGCAGGACATTTGCTTGAGCTTTCCTTTTTCTTTGCAGATCTGGCTGCTGCTCCGCCTGATATCCACCTTAACTTAGGGGTGTCATCTTCAAGCTTCTTCTTTCCTTTATCTGATGAGCCTGATGGCTTTTCTGTTTTCTCTTCCATCCTAGCAGGAGGATGATGTTCAGCACATACAGTTGCATGCTTCTTCAAAATGTGTAAGCACAGTGAGCAAGTGGTTTCCGAGTGAGGCGCCTCATGCAGCCTACACCAACTTTTAATTAAAACCTCCTGGGGAGATCTACACTGTTGTGTCATTTTTTTCATTTCTTCGACCAGAAATTCTTCGAACTTTGTCAGGTCACTGCCTTTATCCTCATCAGACAACTCGTAATCCGGTTCCATGAAGCAATCACTACCAGGAGTGATCTTTTCCTTTCTCGCATCATTCGTCTGATTAGACATCAGGATCTCTTCTGTTTTTCGGATATGGTCCTCATCAGGATCCGTCGACTCTTCTGTTCCTGCAGAAGACAAATAAAAATTAGTATCATCATCATCATCAGATGTAGCACTCACCTCGGAATATGATGATGATGCTTCACTATACGTCTGCTCCAGCATTATCATGTCCAGACATGGTTCGCAAGTCTTTTCCGAGTGTGCTTCGCCATGCAATCTGCACCATCCGTCAATCAAAATATCATTAGCAGGTATATTTAATAATTGACAACGTTTTATCTGAGTAGATAAATGCATCTGAAAATCCCTGAAGTGATCAATTTCATTCTCATTGTCAGGATCATTATTAAGCTCTACAACTGGCATATCCTCATGATAATCATCATCATGATGATGATGGACATCAAGCATCAGGACCTCTTCTATTTGGACAGTTTGCGGCCTAATGTGATAAACTCCAGGTTCTACGTTTACATACATGATCTCATTTGTTCTGTTATATTCCGTGATCATATGTTTCATCCTAGGCTCAGCATCAATCCTGATCTGATTAGGTATACCCTTCCATGGCAACCACATGTGACTGAAGTCTGTGGACATGTATCCGTTAAGCGTTTTAGACCAGTCCCGGCTAAGCAACAGCCCGTATGTATCAGGTATGTCAACTACCTGTATGTCAATGTAATATTGGATCCTAGGATCAGACGCTAGCTGCATGTGAATGTGAGTGAGTTCTCCTACGACACTTACTTCTGTCTTGTCCAGTTGAGTGACCTTCTTTAAGGATTTAGTAGGATGCAGTCCTAATGCGTTGCATATTGACAAAGGCATAACATTAGTTGAGGCTCCTGAATCAACTAAACAGTTGTGCAAATTCTTACTGAACATTCTTATGGTGAGGAGAAACGGAGGTGATTCAGTTTTATCTCTGTACAAGGTCATGTGAGAGGTTTCAGCAGCTTGGACTGTGGCTGACACTTTGGGCTTGACAGTGTTATCTTTAGCAGTACGGTCTCTGCTATTGGATTGACTCGAAAGGTGATTATCCTCTTTAGAAGCAGGATCATCCAGCGACTTCATGAATGCCCTTTTGATGGCAGGAGTTTTCAGTAACTCAGATAGGGACAGGCTGATCTT
This sequence comes from Cunninghamia lanceolata, assembly GCA_027924645.1. Taxonomy (NCBI): domain Eukaryota; kingdom Viridiplantae; phylum Streptophyta; class Pinopsida; order Cupressales; family Cupressaceae; genus Cunninghamia; species Cunninghamia lanceolata. Next base: position 2,075,645 of record BSBN01001281.1, on the reverse strand, counting down.
GATTTTCTTCATTTCATCAGCCAAATAGCTGACTAACCTGTCAGACTCATGAGGTGCATTTGCAACTTTTGTTACTGTGTTTTGAGGAGACAAGTATTGAGCATTCACCTTAGGGAACCCAGGGTTATTGCTAGCCTTAGGATCAGGAGGTGTGTTGAAGTTGTTTGGAGGTAGAGATGATGTCAATGGACCGGAAGGTCTGTTGGCATTACTCCTCAGGTTATAACTATGCTTACCAGGGTATTGCTGCTGGTATGCATGTACTTCCTCATGCTCTCTTGTAGGTTCGTTTTCATCCTCAAAAGGGAAGACATAGTTTGCTTCAAAGGTTAAGGCAGATTCTTCACAGGTCTGATTATAATCCTGATGAGGCTGATTAGTGTATGTTTCCAGCACAAAAGCTGAATCATATCCACAAGGAACTATTTCATTTCCTTCTGCCTGAGGTGGATTTCCAGAAGTATTAGACACTTCAGTCTGAAAGATGCTGGCAGCAATCCTAAATTGTGGACAATCTAATTCTGCATGTGCATTGGTGTTGTGAATCCTGCACCAATTGGTAAGGGCTGCCTCAGCAAGATTGACTCTAGTAATCTGTTTGGCTTCACCAGGAGGCTGATTGTCTAGGGGTGATGGTAATGAACCATTATTCGGCCTGGAGTTCCACACTCTGGGCTGCCTAGGAGGATTATTGTTATTTGCAGCACTACTGTTGAAGTTATTGTTGTATCCTCTGTCAGGGTAATTTGGTCTGTCATTGGAATAACTCCTATTCTGACCTGACTGTGAATAAAACCCTTGATTTCTCAAGTGTGTTACTTCTGTGGTGAGTTTTCTCAACTGAGCAGCAATTTCTTTGATTTCCTCTTTCTGCTCTTGAGCTTTGGCCACTACATTTTCAGTCTGAGGCTGGAAAAAGGAAGATCCATGGTTATTGTGGGATAGATCTGTACCCTGAGGTGTCTGAGCATGTGCAGGATATTGTGGCGATTGGCCATTTCCATTAGGAGCAGGCATGATACTCAATGGAGGTACTTGCAAAGGTGCAGGCATGATTGCTGGGGGCATCACTGCTCCATTTGGATATTGTGCAGGATATTGTGAAGGATAAGCTGCAGGATACTGTGCTGGATATTGTGATTGTATGCCAGGCAAAGTAGGGAATGCTATATTTGGAGTAGGAGCAGGTATCAGCTGCTGATTTACCTTGATAGCTTCTTGAAAAGCTCCTGTCAATGTGGTGATCTCAGGATGTGTTCTCCTGATGAACATGGCGGTTAATGGATCCAGGGCTGAATAATAAATACTTCTAGCAGCATCATCAGCCACCACATATGGGGTAACTAGCTTGGACAACATTTTCTGGAACCTAGCATTGAAATTTGCAATAGGTTCATGCTCAAATCTCTTGATTGTGGCAAACAGGTGGTAATTCATGGATGGATCAATAGGGACCTTGAATCTGTCAAGAAAGGCCTTCTCTAAGACAGCCCACGAACCTACAGAAGATTGACCAAGACTGATGAACCAATTATAAGCCTCTTCCCCTAAGGAAAAAGGGAATAATCTGCACACCACATCTTGATGCTCTATTCTGGCTCTGCAGCAAGCTTCTTTAAACGTCCTGATATGATCATCCGCATCCTGATAAGGATGGTATTTTGGACAAAGTTTGTCTGGATACTTTGGTAACTCATGATACGCATTAAAGGTCAATGGTGATTCCGCTGCAAAGAACGACATTGCAACCTGAGGGGGCTGAACTGGTGGTGCAGTTGGCTGAGGTTGGACTAAAGGTATACCCTGAGGTTGAACAGAAGGTGTCACGGGTATACCGGAAGGTATTTGCAAACCAACAGGAGTTACAGGAGGGGGTCCTGGTGAAGTTCTGGATGCACTAGACTCTGGAGTATGGTGAACGTCTACAGTCTTAGGTCTAAAACCTCTGACAGGTAATTCTTCAAAAATTTCACTATGTCTAGACCTGGTATTTATCCTGTGAGCCAGGATTTCTCAATTTGGAGGCCAATTAGCTGAAACTTTGCAAATATTGGCTGGATTCCACCGGACGAGGTGATATTTGCGGTCAACTTGCAAATCAGACTGAATATTTACGCGATATTTGCGAAGACACTGCAAATATGACAGGATATTGGGATATTTCGACCGGTAGCACCAGATCTCGCGTGTCTAAGGCTCAAATTCTCAAAGCTTGAACAAATTTATGCATCTTTGGCCAATATTTAGTGAATTTAAAGAAATCTACTGTAAAGCTTGCAATATTTATGTGAGATTTGGAAATCTTTACATAGAATGTGCATATACAAACTTGTCGCAGCAAATATTTACGCAATATGATGAAATTCACAAATGATCTGAAGTTACCTTACTCTGAGCGTCATCAAACCTGAAAGTACTGATGATGAAAGCGATCTTCTGGATTTTTCCAAGGCCCTCCTTCTAGCGCCAATTTATGTTGGTCATGATGTTAGTCATTCGCAAACATAGAATAAAAGTTACACAACAACCTTTACTCATCTTGAAAGATACGATGAATTCAAAGAATTCATGATCCCAAGTCTCCGTTGATTAGGTCTTAATCTACTGACGTTACTCAGTGGTTGATGTGTGTTGCTGTTTTCCATTCAGGGGCCTTACGTGTTTCTGCACTGTTCATCATCATCATCTTCAAATATCCTGCTCTGGATGTTTGCTCTGCATAAGTCTCCAACAATTCTACCTCTGCACTGTAAATTTAGTCAAATAATGTGCCTACAGGCTGATATTTGCATGATTGCTACCATTATTTATGATTCTTTGCATGATATTTTCAATACTACATGCATTTAACCAAATATGCTAATGATCTTCAGTTACCTACGGGATTTCAGCATATTTCACTGTTTCTGCTTGTTATTTATCATGATTTGCAGTTATGGTGATGAATTAATGAAATTGAAAAAGAGAAAAGGGTTAAAGAATGAGATTCCCAAAACTACTGGACTTAGATCACTGATTCACATACAAGCTCCCATACTTGCAATGAAAAGAAGGAAAACTAGAAATCATACTTCACCAGGACATTCCACAAATCCGCATGATCTAGTGCAAAGCTTCAAAGGAAAAGTTGACAACAACATGTAATGAAATGAAAGCGCTTCCAGTTGAACACAGCATTCACCAGTACATATCCAGAAATCAACAGAAAGATTACGTAAAATTTACAATCAGGATGTAATCTGGAACTTCATATTCATTCAGTATGCTCAAGAACAGGTACATTTACAGTGATCTGAAGAAAGAACCTTGACATTTCAACAATTCTATCCCCATTAGTCTCAGTAATCCGATCTCCTAATTGATTCTACAGTAATTAGCTTTTTGCGCCAGATGCATCTGTGTATTCTAATGTATTTCTCCTTTTAAAAATGACAAGCTCTGTTCCTTATATAGAACAACCAAAAAAAAACGGTTACAACGATCCAAAGATCAGGATCCTCTCATAACAAACAACGGTCCAGATGAAAAGCACATGCTTCGTCAGTTGGCAAATGCACAGCTGGCACAGAATATTCCAGCATCTTTGACTTGATTCGGTCTCCAGCTGGCGAACAGCATATTTGACAATATCCTCTTCATGTCTGGTTCACGTTGCCTCTATGTGCAACCTTCTAATGCTCAGCTTCAGCAGCATCATCACTTCAATGTTCCGCTTCAGCAGCATCATGACTTCAATGTTCAGCTTCAGCATCATCATCATGACTTCAATGTTCAGCTTCAGCAGCATCATGACTTCCTGCAAGTAAACAGACAAACATTAAGTTCATCATCGTGTGGATAAACAACAGGAAGTAAACATTTTATTAAACATACCTCCCCATGTGCAGCTACAGGCAATCAGGCTTTACCTGTGGAAAATATGCACTAAATGCATAAACAGCATAAAAACAACCAGGTCAACCCTCGTTGACCAAAATCAGGCAGTCGGGCTTTCAAATTTCTATCGCTTCATGTTTTTGCCCATTTTCTTGTATATCGGGTTCAAATATGATCAGGTATGTCAAAATATACAAGGAAATAACTACCCCTAACAAATTACTTCATACCTGGCTTTGCATGCTCTGTTTGAATGTTTCGGGTCATCATCATCATGTTCGCATCAGTGCGACCACACATGATCAGGTTGACAATATTGGACTTGGCCGACGGCAACAGTTATACCTACGCCGAAAATCATGATGATGCCCAACTCTATGTCTTGTATCTAGCCGCAGGATATTGTGAAATATGATGCTCCTCCCCTCCGAATGCTCTGATGAAAAACACATCAGGATGTTTTGTTTCTGCATATTCGGGAAAGAAAGACATCGTCATCATCATCATGATGAAGACAAACAGGAGGACTTGGAAAATGATCCTGCCGCTGAGGAAAATCATGATGACGTCATCGTCATCATCAGGCTTGGTTAAAATGCAAAGGGATGACGTCACCGTCATGTTCCGTTAAGATCAGGAGATAACTGGAATATCGGGTTCCCCCCAAGGAAGATGATCGCGTGGATGAAAGCAATATGACCCTTTTCGGCCAAGGCTATCCGCTCGAAAGATCAGGATGATGAACATCATCATCATCATATCCGCATTGGGTGATTTAGAATATGATCCTGCTGAAAGTCCTGACGACGTCATCAGGATATCCGCGGCCTTCATTAATCTTCGAACATGACGTCATCGTCATCATCATATTGGTGAAATGGATCACGCCTTGGAAAAATATCCTGCCGAAGGAGAAAGGTGATGGTGACGTCATCGTCATCATCATATTTGCAAAAGGTTACTCTTGTCGGCAGGATGATACTACGAACTGTCGGGAAAGACTAACAAGATCATGATGATCTTGTTCAACAAGGTTTGGGAAAGGAAAATCATCCTCCGTTTCGAAAGATAAGGTGATCATCATGATCACGCAAAAGGAGATCAGGAGGATATTAGGAAATGTCGGGTCCTGAAATATCATGATGATGTTGATCACCAAGACTGTCGTGCGCGCGCAAATTATGCAGATGGCAGACTTCTCTAAGTAAGGTGATATTATAATATCAGCATGATATTATAATATCGGGTGATGTTGGAATATCATGATGCTCGCAATGTTTCCAAGGTTACTCAACGGGTAAAACACACTAGCACTTAAGATTGACGTCCGGATGTTTCGGGACTGCATGATTTTTATCAGGTGATAGAGTAAGATCATGATGATGACCTTTGGCGATACAAAAGACCGCTTGACGGGAAAGGATTATTACGACTTAAACTTGACGTCCAGATGTTTCAACCTCAGGATATTATCGGGGGGCTTTTCAAATATCATGATGATGATGTTCATACAGCAATTATCAGGTTTGACCAAAACTTTGACTGCTTACAACTCCTTCATATGGACGAATTTTCAAGTGATGCAAAAGGCAAACCTGCATGGAATTTCAAGCTCTTTCTAACCATGAAGTCATAGAAACAAAATATGAACTTTGACAAACTAACCTCATGATGATGACCTACCTCATCCTGACCTTCATGATGATGACGCACCTGACTTATTTTTACCAAACCGCCAGAAACAGACAACACAAGCCAAAACGAAAGTTGGGTCCCTGTTTTGCCAAGTCAAAATGGGGCGTGTTGTGTAACCACACAACAAGTACTACATAATTTTAGATACATGATCATTTTAGGATTCACATTCAAATCAAAGTGGTGTAAAATTTAATGGTGAAATTTTCATACCCATGCCATTTCTCATTTAGTTTTGGACCTGATTTGAGGTAATGTCTTAATACATGTGCATATCAACAAATGGCATGCTTTTGTGTAAAGTTGGGCTCATGCCCCTATCCCCCTCATTCACTTGCCAATTACATTCATTAACACCTCCATCATGTTAAATTTAATTTCCTACATTCATGACTAATTCATTCCTATTCTACATGGAGTTAGTCTTTCTTGACACCTTGTGAAGCTACTAATAGATGCATGAATTTACAGGTTCCAAAATTTCTTATACAAGTGGCTAACAGGAAGGTGACATTGTCCATGATATTGAAGACTACACCAAAAAATGTTTTTGTATTCAATCATATTTGGTTTTGAGTTCTAATGGAGCTTTATTTTACAAGGTCATGGCAGGGGACTTCTTTCATTTGGTGAGTGAGTTGGTGGATGTCCATATCCTGTTCCAAAGATCCCATGTTGGCACAAGCAGGGGGGATACTAGAAAAGGTCATGGAATTTGGATTTACACCTACCAATAGTATTTTCTCAAAATTTCATAAATCCTTATCAACAAATTCATTTTGTGCATATCTTGGAATCTTCATGACAACAATAAATGCAATCTTGTAACATGTGTTATTTGCATTCAGCATAACCTTTCTAGGAGCCATATTTTTGGTTCTCCACCTTGTAGGGCTGAACTGACTATGCCAACATGTTGAGGTGGGTAGGTGAATGATAGGGGAGGTCTTGTTTCATACCCCAAGTGTCCTAGTCATTCTAGACTATAGGCTTTTGACAAAATCTCTTAAGAGACCTAAGAGCAAAAAACTACAAATCTATGATGTAGTCATTCTCAAAATATGTGGTACCTGGCAATGTTTCATTCAGACCTATAGGTGCATGTGGGGTCCCTCCACAATAACCTCTCTCAATTTGTTTCAACTCTAATGTGAAGATTTCCTTGCAAGGTTATGTTGAATGCAAATGACACATTTACAAGATTACATTTATTGTTGTCGTGAAGAATGTAGGATATCCACAAAATGGATGTGTTGATAAGGCTTTAGAAACTTTCAAGCAAATGCTATTGGTGGGTGTAAATCCAAATTCCATGACCTTTTCCAGCATTCTCCCTGTATGTACCAAAATGGGATCTTTGGAATGGGATATGGACATCCATCAATGGGGCCAAACCAAGGTGACTTAAGAGTCCTAAGACAAAAGAATTTCCAATCTATGATGGATTCATTCTTAGAATTTGTGGCACCTAGAAATGTTTTGTTTGAACCTTTAGGTGCATATGGCATCCCTTCATAATAACCTCTCTCCATTTTTTCAACTCTAATATGTTTCACCACCAACAATAAATGCAATCTTGTGAAATGCTATGGGAGGCCTCCTTTCATACCCCAGGTGTCCCTGTCATTCTGGACTGCAAGAAACAAAGTCTCTTAAGAGACCTAAGAGAAAAAAATTGCCAATCTATGATGGAGACATTCTCAAATCCATGGCTCTTGGAAATGTTTTGTTCAGACCTACAGGTTCATGTGGGGTCCCTCCACAATAATCTCTCTATTTTATTCAACTCTAATCCATCTCACTGTGACAATAGCAAATGCAATCTTGTAAAATGCATCAGTGTCATTCAATGTAATGGTGTCAGGAGCCATATTTTTGGTTCTCCACCTCATGGGACCAAACCAGCTATACCAACATGTCAGGGTGGGTCAGTGAATGCTAGGGGAGGTCTCATTTTGTATCCCAGGTGTCCCCGTTGATCCAGACTGTAGGCTTCCAACAAAGTCTCTTGAGATACCTAAGAGCAAATGACTACTGATCTATGACAGAGTCATTCTCATAATCCATGACACCTAGCAATGCTTCATTTAGACCTACAAGTGCACATGGGGTCCCTCCACAATAAATTCTCTCATTTTTTTTAACTCTAATCTATTTCATCATGACAACAATAAATGCAATCTTGCAAAATGCTTAAGTGCTCTTAAGTGTGAAAAAGAAGAATGAAAGCAACTAGCATGCACACTAGATCAAACCCTCTTCCATAATAACATTCAAGGACAAGACCAAGCCAAATCACTACCAAATGGAGGTGGACTCAGCTACAAATATTGTACTCAGGAGTGCTATGAAAATATCTAATTTAATCAAGTCTTTTTATCAAACCCTAGGTCAATAATACACTAAACCCTAGTTCTATGATAATTTGATTATAACTAAATATGTACAACAAATCTCTAGACACCAATTGTATAGGGAGGATCAGGAAGATGTCAAAACCTGTGTCCTAAAAGCAGAGATGTCAGAGGACTATTTTAGGAGCACCCAAGTCTTGAAAGGTGGAATCTTTAGAACCTATAAATTGGAGAAATGCTATAGAGACTACCCTGATGCTAGATCTGGAACCAATTGAGGCAGAAAGACTAGGGTACCAACATCCAAGTCCTACATAGAGGAATATCCCTAAAATGTTGTCGAATCTTGAAATCTTGATCTTTGCTCAGTCTTCCTATATCATCATATTTCCTGGATCTCGCACTTGTAACCTGCACACAAGAAGAAGAAAAGTGGTTTAGGGGTTATGGTGTTTAGGGACTTGCCTCAGTCAAATCCTGGGATAGCATTTAATCTTCCCAATAGTGTTGATAAATAAAGAGAGCGTGTCCTTGCAGGGCAGAGGCTAAACACAAAAGTAATATGATGTTCATCAAATGATGATGAAAAACAATGATATCACCTATGTGATGAAACCTTTAGGAGGATGAATGCTCTTCAACTCATAAGGAGAGATAGATGATAACTTCAAACTTGCAACAACACACAGAATAACAACACAAATATGCTCTAGAATCACAATGAATGCTTTGAATGCTCTTTTTTCCAATGCTTCAAGTTGGATATCTCTATCTAGGTTTATAGTGAATTCAAAAACAAACTTATATATGCTTTCCCGCTAACATTCATCAAATTAAACCAAAAGAGCCAACAAGGAGAAACCTTTTTAAAGGTCCTAAGTTTACATGCAATTAAATTTGCCTTGACCAATCAGGGAAGACTTGGGTGCTGGTGCCCAAGTCTTGAGGCTCCTTTTTGGTATGAGATAAGGTTAAGCTTGGGCCCCTTGTTCCCAATTTACATTGGTTTTAAGCAATTTTGCATCGGGATGAATATTTAGAATGTATAATGTATTCACAAGGACCTAGGAGCTAAACAAGGAGGTAAAAAGACATGTGTCCACTTTTTACTCCATAACATTTAGCCCCCACTTTAATGTGTGTATGATCTTATGATCAATACATGCATTAAAGTATGATCAAAGAACATCAAACACTAGAGAAAAGACACCCTAAGTTTGAAGAACCATTTCTAGCTCCCAAGCTTAGGCAAACATAAGAAAAAAATTGACAATTACGCAAAACATGACGAAGACAGTAAAAGTCATGTAATAAATAGAGAAGGCATGAAAACAAACATGTAGTACACAAGGTATACATGAAGAGAGGACATGATTAAACAATTATATAACCCTAACTAGGCAATGGGGGGATCTCATCGCTATGCACTGCCATCAAAAGCACACAAAACACATAGTGTGGGGGGAGCTCATCACTACACACCACCACAAAACATGCAAGACACAGAAGGAAGACACATGGAAAACACATGGAATACATGAGCATCATAGAGTATGTCATCGACACACCATACGTCTTAAACACATAAAACATGGGTGATGGGGGATCTCATCGCTACGAGTTGTCATCTAAGACACTCCAAACACACTAGATGGTTGAGCTACACTACCACAACCTCTAAAGACATGCTTAAGGGTGAATAACTCAAGATCCAACCCTGCCTTTGTAGCAGGCTTTTTAAAAGGATGTGCAACTACTCAAGGGAATACACACTCCTGCCTTCTGCAGAAGGATTTTCAAAAACATACAACCCCACCTACATCATGGAGATACCTTATAGTGAAAAGGAAGCATGTGCACAAAGTATACAACCCCACCTACATCATGGAGTTGCCTTACAGTGAAAAGGAAGCATACGCAAGACATTTTATCACACTGTCTAAGATATCAAAGCATTTACTACAATATGCCCCCACCTTAAAGTGGTTGATCCTACTTGCAGGTAGCAATCACATTTAAGGTAAAGTTGAAAACATGTGAGGGAACAAGAGCTTTCGCAAAGTCCATGCCTCCAAAGTGACATGTTCTTACAATCATCTAATTGTTCCCAACAATCACAATAGAAACACATTGGACATATTATATGCTAGCAATTAACAAACATCAGATAGAAAATCTTAGCTAAGATAACAACCAAATCATTTCATGAAAATTATACATAAATCATTTAACATACCATATAAAAAAACCAAGGCTATACTTGTAGGTTCAGATCTAAGTATAGCCATGAGGTTATACTTTAGGTATCTCACAATCGAGTGTATCTACAAGGTGAGATACAAAACATTCCAAAGTTCCTAGAAGAAAATTTAGAGTATTGCAAAGGTTCGTTACAAGGATTTCACAACATGATACATGATCACATCATGACACAATGTGATTCTACTAGTCAAGTGTCAGTATCAAATTAACCCCATCTTCATATATGGATTAGGTCCATTTTTATTCTTATTGTAGGGATGCACGGTCCTTGTCAGTGTTTATTTGTTATCATCATCTGTCGACTAGTAGAGCCACAGAAGAAAGAAATCACAAAAAATGAGAGAGGAGACAAAGTGACTTAGGTTCACAACATGGGAAGGTGCCCCCAAGACAACCTCCACAACATTATGCCCCCAAGGCACCACACACAACAATTTCAATAAGAGAGAGGAGAACAGGAGAATAGAGAAACAAATAGAAGAAGTATCACAATAGATTTGGTCTCCTTATATCCTTGAACCTACAAGAGTATCAATGGTCATCCAAGGAGACCCAAACAACATACAACATGGGGGAAACACAACACAACACATAAGAGGAGGCCACTTGTGAGAGCAACTCAAAGAGGTGCTACATCAAAGGTGGTTGAATAGATGAGAAATACTTACATGTGATAACATGCAACCATGGTAGTGGTTGTCTTTGAGAAAATCATCTTCTTCCCAATCTCAATTTTGATTAGGTGATACATAGGGTACTGTAACATCAGAAAATGTCCCCTTGGGGGCTTTTCCCTTATAAGGTTTAGCTCCCGAGTCTTTTGCATGCATTTAGGACATCTTACTTCATAATTTGGCATCCCGATGGAATGAGCCCTAGGTAACATGACAAATGCGACCTAGGAGGACCCCTTGAACCTTAACCTAACCAAAATAGGGGGGAGGACTTGGGCACCTATGCCATAGTCCTGCCTATTTTGGGGCAATCCTAATTTCAAGGTGTCAGTTTATGACCGTTATTTGGGTCCTATGCCGACACGATAAGTTTGAATTATGAAAATCTTAGTGGGAGTGTTTGTAGTTGCATATAAAAGCATGTTTAGGAATTCATTTGTAAACTAGTTGATTACTAGCAAGCTATTTTATTCTCAAGGTGATTCAAGGATTTCATTGTGTTGCAAGAGCAGATTTGTGTGGTTTATGTGTTTGTGTTTGCAAATTTGACTATCCATTTCCTCATGGAATGAAGAACATCTTCCTCCCATGAGATCTTCACTACAAGGTAGAATTATATTGTGTTTTTATCATCATTTCCTTTGATTTTTGCCTCTGCCTCACAAGGGCATGCACTCTTTATCTGACAACGGTGTTCAGAGACTTAAGTGTCCTCCAAGGCTTGACTGAGGCAAGCCTCTAAACACCACAACCCACTCCCAAAGTTTTCATCGTTGCAGGTTATAGGTTGTGGAGCTAGAAAAAGTGAAGCTACAAGAAGGCATCTTGAAGTGTCAAAATTGCAGAACAAAAGGAAAAATAGCACCATGGACTTGGGCACCTACTCATTATTCCTCCAACTTTTGTGACGAGAAAATCTCCAGAACGGTAGGGAAGAGTTGCAGAATGAGTTTCCAGATCTAGACAAAAAGTAGGACATTGGACTTGGGTACCCACTCTTTTTTCCCTGAATTTTTTGCCTCAGAACCCTGAAAATAGGTAATCTATGATTTGATATTTTACTTCCGTTTGCAAGAGCTTTTTCTATTATTCTTCCGTTTACAGTCGCATTTGTGAAATTAAAGTTTTAATGGTCAATTAAGCATAAGAGAAGGGAATTTGATAATTAAACACCCTAATCCATCTTCCCTACATCTCACAGCTATCTAGGGTATGATAGTGAATTGCCACTTGACCCTAGATCCTTGAATGTATAGGGTGAAAGGAGGATTCAAACATCTAAACACTTAAAAACTAAACAATCCCAATTTTACCCAAAACATTTTGGTGAACCCATTTTTTTGGACTTAAATTGCAACTTTTTGAGTGTGTGTCTTCATATTTGGATTGATTTCATTCCTTCATATAGTCATTCATTTTATTGCATTGAGAAAAATTCAAAAAAATAGAAAATTTTGAAAAATTCAAAAAAATTGCATTGTTTGGCTTACTAAATTGCATCAATTCTTTATAAATTTTCCTAAGTCATAATTTTTGCATCAGATCTGATATAAAATACAAAAAAATACAAAAATTTAGAAATTTGTATTGCATTTTCGTCATTAATTTGCTAGGCTTTTGTAGAAATTTTGACAATTTTCATATAACCTAGTAATTCCAAAATCTAGGGTTAGTAGGCAAAATCTTCTTTCAGATTTTTCTACTAATTTTGGAGGCTCATTTAAATTTTCATTTGGCTGTAGTCTTGCATTTTAGTGTAAATTTGCATTTAGATTCAAAATATTTGCATTTTTGCATAGAAAATTTCAACAAAAAAACTAGCAATTTTCATGCATTTTCATTATATTTGCATTGGCATTTTGCATATTAGGGCTTGAAAATAATTTTCATATCTAAGTACACTTAATTTTCATCATAAATCAGACTTCAAAACATTCACATAGCATTTTGTGTCAACATCTCAAACCTAGGGCTTCAAAAACAACGGTTTTCACTAAATTTGGCATTATCGACTCTATAAACTCACACCATAGGCATGTTGTGAAGAGTGTTTTTACATTAATTAGCTATTATTAGGGTAATAATTTTCTTTCCTTCCTAAAAATCTTCACAACACCCTTTTAACGGGCTCTTGTATTGAAAATTCGGTGAAAAACTACATATTTTGGCTATTTTTGCCCTAGGGTTTGACCTAGTTTGCACTCCAAGCGTGTTGTGATCAATTTTATGGATTGAGGTGAATGATATCATTGATTTTATTTTTTTCACCTCCTGAAATTCATTACAACACCCCTTTTGCTAGGTCTTGGAATTGAAAAACCGTGAAAAATAGCCTATTTTTGCTATATTTTCACTAGGGTTTTACCTTAAGTGGCACTAAAAGCATGTTGTGTTGGGTATTTTGGAACCAAGTGGCTGTTATTGCTGATATTATTCTCTGATCATCATAATTTTCCTCACAACACCCTTTGTTATGCTCTTTTGCATTGAGTTTTGGTGAAAAATGTGCCTATTTTGACATAATTTCACTATATTTTAACTTGCCATTATCTTGGATTTGCATCAAGAGTGTGTTGAGAGTGATTTTATTTCTATTTTGGACTGATATCAAACATATAAATTTATTCCCTTGATCAAATTCCTTATAACACCCTTTGTCTCACCTATTTACTTTGAAAAAGTACAACAAATTAAGCATTTCAGGCTACCTTTTGGCATATCGTTTGGCACTTGCCCTTGATACACCTTTTGGAAAAACTTTAAAATCTGATTTGAGCATAAAAACATGGCCCCTAATCACAAAAACAATACTAGGTTCCCTCCTAGACCTTACATGAAAAGAAAAGCACCTAAACCTGAAATTGTCTTTACACCTCATGATAGACCAATTGGAGACTCCGATGGACCTCTTTACATCACTGTGAAAATAATGGGAAACCCCGTGGATGGAACTCTTATTGATCCCAACTGCATGACTAATGTTGCCACTGAGGAGTTCCTCTTTTCACATCAACTAATGCAAGGTTCTTATGACCCCTCGAACATGATGATTAAGACACATAAGGGAACCTTTATCAAGCCTTTGGGTAAGATATCATTGTTGGTAACACTATCTGGAAAACATGCCAAACAATGGTTTGATGCTATCCCTATTTTTGACCTCTTTCAAATTAAATTGGGACACCCTTGGCTAAAAGAAATGAAAGGTATTCCTTCAACAATACATCATTGTCTAATATTCCCTTTGGATGGACGTATGATAACTGTCCCTTGCAACAAATATAAACCTCTGGTTAAGAAAAAGCATTACAGACTGAATTATTTTTGGGATAAAACTAAAATACGTAGTCCTAATATACAATAAATGACAAAAGATAAACAACCCGCATGTGAAGAGAACTTTAGACTGAAAGGACAAGGTCCCTATGCTAAGGTTCCTCCCCTGAAATCCTAACAAGGATTGGGAGGTCATTGTCAACAACAAAATGTTCCACTGTAACAAATAAGGTTTGATCCTAGTGCTTCATCTTCTAAATTGCACAAGACTATGAAAGAGGATAGCCCTATATTACAAGAGATAAGTGGTAAAAAAAATGAAATAGAAAAGCAAGAGAAAGAAGAAAAAGAAGACAAGCTTATGCTATAAATCTTACCTCTCAACAAGAAAACATTGATCCTAACATTCAACCAAACAATAATGATCCTAACGATGAACAACATGATGAACAAGACATGAATTTGGTTATGGTACCTTATGTGCCACTTTCCTCCAACATTAGGGAGTGGGAAGATGACGATGATGATTTTCTTATAGACAACTTCTAGCCTGGAAGGGGCCCTACAAGTAAGTATCTCTAACCCTTTATCTCTCTCGTTATGTGCTTCCCTTGTGATGTGTTATGTGTTGTTTAGGCCTACTAGGATGACCTTGGATTCTCCCGTAAGGTCTAGGATACTAGGAGACCAGCTCTGATGTGACCTTCTATTTGTATCATCATTCTTCTAATTTGCTTTCTTTCTTATTTTATCATTGTGTGTTGTGTCTTGCGGACATAGTGTTGCAGTTGGTGACACTGGGGGAACCCTCCTATGTGACTATCCCTAAGACAATTGTTTCTCCTCTCTTATTTATTGTTCCCTTCCTCTAGTGTTTCCATCTAGTGGGCGAATGATGACATACATTTATATTTATGCAGACCTAGTGTCCCTTTCAAGAGCAATCAAAAAATGGACTTAGTTCCTAATATGATGATGGTGTTGTATATTTTATCTGATGCTTGGCTAATGGAAGCACTCATGCTTTCCGCATAGTGATTTTGATGATGTTTCTATCGCATTTACAAACCCTAACAATACTGCTGCTCTATGCACGTTTGTTTTTCTTTGAATCTGTCCTTGGTAGTACTTGATTTAGAGAGCTTCATGATATAGCCCCACGGTTATCCTTGAACTCTGAATTCGTAGTATAACCTTGGCTCTTTGCGTGGTTAATCATATGCATTGATGTTGTTGTTTATCATGATTTTTTAGACACTAACATGTTTCTTGCAGGGATGTGTTTGTGGGAACATTTGGTGATCGTAAAGTATATGTCACCTCTGGGGAGCATGGGCTTTGCGAAAGTTGGTGTTCCCTTGTGTGTTTTCTTCCTACCTTAACGTGCTTGATATCGATAACTAATATCAACCATCTTAAGGTGGGGGCATATATAAGGTAAGCTATCTGTTATATATGTTAGCAATGTGTTTGTCCTTAGGTGCAAAAACCTATGTGATGAGTACATCATGCATCCTAAATTTGTTTATAATCAATCAATCAATCATGTAAGCCCTCTGCAGAGGCGGGATATCAAGCATATCCTTTTTCTTAAGCCCTCCGTGGAGGTGGGGATGGTGTATTTCTCAAAGCATATTGCATCATCCTATCATTTTCAAAAGTCCTCTATGGAGGTGGGGAGAGGTTCTATGACTAACTCAACCCTTAAGTGTGTCTTCGGTGATTGTTGTGGCAAAGCCCAATCGTCGGTGTGTGCCTGTAATGTGCCTAAGATGGTGTTGAGCCTAGAAATAGGGAACACACCATCGCTTGTCTGCTGTGTTTTCTCTCTTCAAGTGTGTGTGTTTTGGCATGCTTGTTTTGTGTGGCGTGTTTGTTACCCCATATGCAAAATAAAGACCAGCACCTTAGGGTTATGCTTACTACATTTTGGGAGGTTTTATGTGTCTTGCGTGTGTGTTGCCCCATATATACAAAGACCTGCGTGATGAGTGCATTATGTATTATGGGAGGTTTGTTTACTTTCTAGTACTTGCATCTGCATTTCATGTATATGAGAAAAATAAAAGAAAAGATATCTTTTATGTCTTCCATGCATTAATGTGTCTTCTATGCATTGATTGTCTTCTCCATGTTCTACATGACTGTAACTGTCTACTCTACATTTTAAGTGCCTATTACTGTTTTCTATGTGATTGGCATGTCTTCTCCATGCTTGATGTGTTTTTTGTGTTTGTGACCTTACTTTAATGCATGTATTGGCCGTGTGTTTATACATACATTAAAGTGGGGGCTAAATGTAACATTAGAAAATGTCCCCTTGGGGGCTTTTCCCTCATAAGGTTTAGCTCCTGGGTCTCTTGCATGCATTTAGGACATCTTACTTCATAATTTGGCATCCGAATGGAATGAGCCCTAGGTAACATGACAAATGGGACCTAGGAGGACCCCTTCAATCTTACCCTACCCAAAATAGGGGGGGAGGACTTGGGCGCCTGCGCCCTAGTCCTGGCCTATTTTGGGGTAGTCCCAATTTCAGGGTGTCAGTTTATGACTGTTATTTGGGTCCTATGCCAACACAGTAAGTTTGAATTATGAAAATCTTGGTGGGAGTGTTTGTAGTTGCATATAAAAGCATGTTTAGGCATTCATTTGTAAACTAGATGATTACTAGCAAGCTATTGTGTTCTCAAGGTGATTCAAGGCTTTCATTGTGTTGCAAGAGTAGATTTCTGTGGTTTATGTGTTTGTGTTTGTAGATTTGAGTATCCATTTCCTCATGGAATGAAGAACATCTTCCTCCCATGAGATCTTCACTACAAGGTGACATTATATTGTGTTTTCATCATCATTTCCTTTGGTTTTTGCCTCTGCCTCACAAGGGCATGCACTCTTTATCTAACAATGATGTTCAGAGACTCAAGTGTCCTCCAGGGCTTGACTAAGGTAAGCCTCTAAACACCACAACCCCCTCCCAAAGTTTTCATGGTTGTAGGTTACAGGTTGCGGAGTTGGAAAAATTGAAGTTGGAGGAAGGCATCTTGAAGTGTCAGAATTGCAGAACAGAAGGAAAAATAGCACCCTAGACTTGGGTGCCCACTCATTAGTCCTCCAACTTTCATGACAGGAAAATCTTTGGAGCAATAGGGAAGAGTTGCAGACTAAGTTTCCAGATCCAAACAAAAAGTAGGGCATTGGACTTGGGCACCCACTCTTTTGTCCCTGACTTTTCTGCCTTGGAACCCCGAAAATAGGTACTATGTGATTTGATATTTTACTTCCATCTGCAAGAGTTTTTTCTATTATTCTTCTGTTTACAGTTGTATTTACAAAATTAGGGTTTTAATGGTCAATTAAGCATATGAGAAGGGACTTTGATAATTAAACACCCTAATCCAAGCTTCCCTACATCTCACAGCAATCTAGGGTATGATAGTGAATTGCCACTCGACCTTAGATCCTTGAATGTATAGGGTGAAAGGAGGATTCAAACATCTAAACACTTAAAAACTAAATAATCCCAATTTTACCCTAAATAGGTACTATAGCCAAACTTGAAACTTCTTCCTTTATTTCTTCTTCTTGTAGCTCTCCTTTTGTTTCCATTTTGTTTGGAGGGATATTTTCTTCTTGTAGAGACATTTTTTGAGCTAAGGCTTGATATTTTCTTCTTCTTTCCCTTGCATTTCTATTTCTTCTAGTCTTGTTAGTTATATTTCCCAAGGGAGCTTCTTTGTCTACCACTGAGGGTTCATGATCTTTCACATTTTTTGACATTTCTGAAGAGGAAGCCGATACAAAATTGAGTTTCTATTTTTGTGATGGATATCTTTGCTCTTGAATGTTATCTCTCGATCCCTATAAGGATGGTTGAGGAGAAACCTTGACAAAAATTCCTTTTCCTTTTAGTCGAGGTGAATCCTTCGACCCGGGATCCTTTTCACTCTCTATTTGCTGGATAGGACAAATTGTAGCCTCAGAGGACCAAGAGGGTCTAGGAGTGTTCTTTCCATATGGTGATTTAGCTATTTTATTTGCTTTGTACTTTTGATATGCTAGGAAGAATTGATCTTGTCGAGGTCGATTTGCTTCAAGTGGTTGTGGCCAAAAATAATCTAAATTGAAATTTCCATGAGTGGCTAGCGGTTTCCATCCACTGTGATGAATAACATGCACTCAACCTTTATAAGGGAACTTTAAGCACTTTGAATTGTAGAAGGAACCGCTTTCATGGATTTTAGCCAAGGATGTCCTAACTTCACGCAAAAGAGATCCGAAGTGGGAATGATAAAAAATGATGCTTCCAAGGCTTTTTCAACCACCTTAATTAAAAGTGTTATCTTTCCAATTGCCAAAAGAAAGTAACCATTATGTTCTTTTATCATTATATCCATAGGATCATAAGTATCTTGTGCTAGATCATGCATGTATAAGAATTCTACGGTGATCAATATGAATCGCTCTTGTAGGATTCCCACTTATTCTTGATGTGATGTAAAGAGGGCCATCAATATCTCTAATAGTGACCTCATGTGGTGTGAATGATATGATGGGTTCAGGATCCTTCCTTTTCTTATTAGATCAAGGAGGAACTATACCACCCTTATTTTGATTCGATGCCATGTACATGTGAAACTTTTGTACAACAAGGTGCTAGTTTGAGGAAACTGGGTTTTTGAGCCTTTTTGCAAAGATCAAGAACACACAAGTTGCACTAAAAACCAAGTGATCCCAATGTTAAATTATTGTACACAAAGGAAAATATAGATCTCTTTAAGATTACTTGTTAAATGTGAAAGAGATGATGTATTCTCATGTTGAAATACACACCAGGTAATTGCAAATATAAGAATTTTGAACTTTAGGATGTCAAATGATGCAAGATTATCATGCCAAATCAAATTTGATGAAGATTTAATACAACTATTATGAGCATGCAAGAGAATTGTTGAAACCCTAATGTAAAATTTTATCAAAATGCTATTTGTATAATGCCTAAATATGCACTTTTTGCAAGATCATGCAATATTTTTAATTGTATATTGATGAATATGCAATGAAATTAATCCAAGATCTGATTTGAACTATTAGCAAGATGTAGATGCTCGAAGCTATGGGTTCACCAAAATGTTAAGTGTCAAAAAGAAGATTGAAAGCAACTAGCATGCACAATAGATCAAACCCTCTTCCATAATAACATTCATGGACAAGACAACCAAATCACTACCAAATGGAGGTGGACTTAGCTATAGATCTTGTACTTAGGAGTGCTATGGAAAGATCTAATTTAATCAAGTCTTTTTATCAAACCCTAGGTCAATAACACACTAAACCCTAGTTCTATGATAATTTGATTATAACAAAAGATGTATAATCTAAATCTCCAAAAACTAATTGTATAAGGAGGATCAGGAAGATGTCAGAACCTGTCCCAAAAGTAGAGATGTCAGCGGAATATTTTAGGAGCACCCAAGTCCTAAAAGGTGGAATCTTCAAAAGTTGTAAACTAGAGAAATGCTATAGAGACTACCCTGATGCTAGATCTGGAACCAGCTGAGGCAGAAAGATTAGGGAACCAGTGCCCAAGTCCTGCATAGAGGAATATCTCTAAAATGTTGTCGGATCATGAAACCCTAATTTTTCTTAGTCTTCCTATATCTTCATGTTTAGAGTAAAATTGGATTTTGTTGATCTTTTGTGATTTAGATGTTAAAATCCTCCTTTCACCCTAACATTAAAGGATCTAGGGTTGAGTGGCGAGCACTATCATACCCTAGGTCACTTGTAGATGTAGGGAAACTTGGATTAGGGAATTAATTATCAATTTTCCCTTCTCCTATGTCCAATTGACCAATAAAACCCTAATTATGCAAATACAACAACAAATTAACGAATTATGGAAAAAGATCTTGCAAACGAGAGTAAAATACCAAATTATAGAGTACCTATTTTTAGGGTTTCAAAGTGGAACAGTTAGGGACACTGGAGCGGGCGCCCAAGTCTAAGGTACCTACTTTTTGGGGGAATTTGGACCTCCTTCAGACACTAATCAGCCATGTAACTTCTATTTTCTGTAATCTATTTGCGAAGGACACTAGAGTGAGCGCCCTAGTCTCGGAAGTGCTCCTTTGTCCGTCTTTTCTTTAGATCCTAAATCCCTGATGTCTACCCAACCTTCCTACAACTCCACTTTTTTCAAATGCAACATCTATAACCTGCAATCACAAGACTTGGTTTGGGGGTTGTGGTGTTTAGAGGTTTGCCTCAGTCCAACCCCGAAGGACACTTAAGTCTCCGAACACTGTTGTTAGATAAAGAGGGTGTTCCCTTGTGAGGCAAAGACCAAAAACTAAAGGAATCAACGATAAAAACACAATGATATGTCACCTTGTAGTGAAGCTCTCATGGAGGAAGATGCTCTTCATGCCATGAGGAGATTGATGCTCAAATCTACAAATATCAACACACAAAACATACAAGTCTACTCTTATAACACAATAGAAAGCCTTGAATCACCTTGAGAATGCCTAGAGTTCACAATGATCATCTAGTTTACAAATGAATGCCTACATATGTTTATATATGCATCTACAAGCACTCCCGCCAAGATATTTGAAATTCAGACTTACCGTGTTGGCAAAGGGACCTAATAACGGTCACTAACCAACACCCAGAAATTGGGGCTGCCCCAAAATAGGGTAGGACTAGGGCACGGGTGCCCAAGTCCTCCCCCTATTTTGGGAAAGGTATAGCTCAAGGGGTCCTCCTAGGCCCTATTTGCCAAGGAACCTAGGTCTCATTCCATCGGGGTGTTAAAATATGAAATAAAATGTCCTAAATGCATGCTAAAGACCCGGGAACTAAACCTTATGAGGGAAAAGCCCCCAAGGGGACATTTTATGACGTTACATTCAGCCCCCACTTTAATGTATGTATAAACACAAGGCCAATACATGCATTAAAGTAAGGTCACAACCACAACAAACACACTAAACATGGAGAAGACATGCCAGTCACATGGAAGACAGTAATAGGCATGCAAAACACGAAGAAGACAATTAGAGTGGCGCAAAACACAGAGTAGATAGTTAATGCATGGAAGATAGAAATGATATCTTTTCTTTTCTTTTTTCTCATATATATGAAATGCAGATGCCAGTACTGGAAAGTAAACAAACCTCCTAAAATACAGGAAGCACTACTCAAAGGCACTGGTCTCTGCATATGAGGCAACACACATGCAATACATGCAAAACCTCCCAAAATGCAAAAGACATATGGGGCAACATACATGCCAAACAAAACAAGCACGCCAAAACACACACACTTGAAGACAAGGAGAAAACATGACAGACAAGTAATGGTGTGTACCTATTTCTAGGTCCAACACCATCTCAGGCACATTACAGGCACACACTAACAATTGGGCTTTGCCACAACAATCACTGAAGACATGCTTAAGGGTTGAGCAAGTCATAGAACTGCTCCTTGCCAGCGCAGAGGACTTTTAAAAATGCAACCCCACCCATGTCATGGAGATGCCTTACAGTGAAAAGGAAGCATGGCATACCACCCCACTCGCATCACAGAGATGCATTACAGTGAAAAGGAGGTATGAGCTCAAAAGTATACCACCCCACCCGTGTCACAGAGACGCCTTACGGTGAAAAGGAGGTATACGCAATAAATGGATTGATTGATTGCAAACAAACTTAGGATGCAGGAAGTACTCATCATACTAGCCTACACTTGAGGACAAGCATATTGCTAACATCTATAATAGATAGCTTACCTTATATGCCCCCACCTTAAGGTGGTTGATATCAGTTAATGATATCAAGCACGTTAAGGTAGGAAGAAAATACACAAGGGAACACTAACTTTTGCAAAGCCCATGCCCCTGGAGGTGACATGTACTTTATGATCACCAAATGTTCCCACAAACACATCCCTGCAAGAAACATGTTAGTGTCTACAACATCATGATAAACAATAACATCAATGCATATGATTAACCACACAAAGATCCAAGGTTATACAACGAATTCGAAGTTCAAGGATAACCATAGGGCTATTCACGAAGCTCTCTGAATCGAGTACCACCAAGGCTAGATTCAAAGGCAAACAAAGGTGCATAGAGCAGCAGTATTGTTAAGGTTTGTAAATGTGATAGAAACATCATAAGATTCACTACGCGGAAAGCACGAGTGCTTCCACTAGCCAAGCGTCGGATAAGATATACAACCCCATCATCATATTAGGAACTACATGTTGGCAAGAGACACTATATGGATTCATGGTTGTTGTCATTGATGGCAACAAAGGTCATCCCACATATCCGCAAGTCATGGTGTGTCTCTACCGGAAGTCAGAATGAAGATTGTTGTGGTTCGGTGAACAAGAACAGAGCATGTGGCAAGGTCCGACAGATTGGTCTGGATCTCTCAGAGGAAGTGTCTTGGTGCAGTGCAGATTTGGGGAAGTCAAGAGGACTACCTTGAGTAGTATATTCCAAGGATTTAGCCTCCGGTGATGAACAAAGAAAAAGATATGAATAGTTGAGTACCGGATTCCTGAGAGACAGTGAGAACAGAGGAAGAACTAACTGACAGAGTATCAGACTATTTTCCGGATGTGTTACTATTGATGGTAAAGGTTGTGAAGGCATGAATCATGTTTGGCCGACATGATTAATGATATCTACAAGTATATGCTTGATCCGCATTACTTGATATGCAAGGATTCAGCCGACAGAACAAAGTTTGTGAGAAGATAGATTATTCCGGGTGCCGACTAGAAAGATAATGAAATCACTAGTGCGGATATATATAGAGGATGGATTTAGTTGTGAAAATGGTAATGGTGTGAAGGTGTATGCGAATAAATACAGAGCAGAGCAGAAGCAGTAAGAAAGATCCGGTATGTGAAAAGATAGCAGAATAAAGAACAGAGGAAAGATGAAGTGCAGCAGATCAGTATACTGAGCCTAACCGGAACTGAACTCCAGCATATGAAGATGCTTCCAATCAGTTCAAGTATTGTATTACATTCTTTTGTAGACAGTGTGTCTCCTTGTAGGTAGTGTGCCTCTTTGTGAGCAGTGTGCTCGGGCAGTGAGCCCTAATTGGCAAGTGTCATTTTGTAATTCCTTATTCTTCTAACAGAGAATAATCTTTGGGTTAATCACCCCGTGGTTTTCTCCCTTAACCGGGTTTCCACGTCAAAAATACTGTGTCATGTGTTTCTCATTTCATGGTAATGTTTGTTTGTTTGATTCAATGCTGCTTTGATTAATAAGAAAGTTCAAAAGAAGAAATAATTAGGATAACTAATTCACCCCCCCCCTCTCAGTTATCAACAATTGGTATCAGAGCAAGGTTCCTCCTAATAGAGCCTAGCAGCTTGAGGAAGATCTGGGAGTTCAAATGGATGCATATGGTTTAAGGGAGCAACTCAAGACTGCCCTTGAGGATCTTGAACAGTCAAATTCTGAAGTCAATGAATTAAAGGAAAGACTCAAACAGGCTGATGAATTCATGAGAGAATTAAAGGACAAATTAAGTCTCTCTATGAAAAAGAGAAAGGAGCTGCTCCAACAATTGGCAAGACAAAGTGAAGAAAGCAATATAGATGAAGAATTGACTGAGAAAACCAAGTTATGTGAAAAATTATCAAAAGAAGTCATTATGTTAAGACATGAAATGGAATCAGGAACTATAAAGTTTACTCAAGAGATTGAAGAAAAAAGAAAAGCTGAAGACAATCTAAGAAAATCTCTTAAAGAGAAATCAGAAGAATGCCACCAGATGGACAGGATTATCAGACATCTTGAATCTGATCTTGAAGATGCCAAAGATAATGAAGAAAAACTTGAGGATCAAATTGTCTCTCTCAAAAGAGATCTTCAAACAGCAAATGAATATAAAGAAAAATTCAAGATAAGTTTTGCCCAACTTGAAGTACTTCTTGGAAGTCAAAAGAGGACAGATGACAAGTATGGTTTGGGATATGAGAAAGGAGAAAGCTCCGAATCTGGTCAAAAGAATTTTGGATCAGAAAATCCAAGGAATAGGCCTAGAAGACCTCCGGTAAGACAGCCCAATGCTCAAAGATATCCATCTTTCAATGGATACTGCCACAGCTGCAATCACTTTGGTCACAAAGCTAATCAGTGCAGAAAAAGGATGAATCAAACTAATCCATCCTTCTCCGGACAGTGCTTTAACTGCAAAAGGTATGGACACAAGTCTCATGAATGCAAAAATATGCAAGTAAACAAATCATTCAATGGTAGATGTTTTACATGCAATAGAGTAGGTCATATGGCTAATCAATGCAGATCAAGAGGTTATCAGTCAAATATGCAAAGAAATGTTATTTGCCAAATCTGTAATAGGTCCGGTCATAATGCTAAAGTCTACAGAAGCAAGAATCAGGACAAAAGAGGTCCGGTGTATAATCAAAATCAAGACAAGGGTAAACAAAAGATGAATGCGGATGAAGTTAGGAATCAGATGAACAAGATTTGGGTGAAGAAAAGTTCAGAGAATGTAGAGGTTGGATCCGCACCAGACTCTGGTGCTGATATTTCTTCTGGAAATTAAAAATGAGCTCTGGCTCAAGGGGAGACTCAAAGAAAATCCTGTTCCCCCAGCCAATCAAGTGGTGCTGGATGTGATACAAGATGCGGAGTAAAGGGTTTGAAGATATAAGTCCTGAGATGATCCAGACAAGATTTCAGAGGTCCGCATGAAGATGCAAAGAAGTTGTGATCGATCAAGTAAGACCTATTCCGGGAGATGCTCCGGAATGATAGAGGACTACAAAAGGGTTCGGAGAGATCTGGAAGTACATTATTTTGCTCTGCGGACTGGACAGAATGTTTGGGATGTTCTTGTAATGTGTCATCTCGATTTATTCATGATTGAAAGATCCGCATGATGTTCATAGATCAGAACTGATCCGGGATACTCCAAGCTATCCGGATAAGGCAAACCGAAACAATATAGGTGGAGCATTTATTGCAAACAGATATTAGGGTTTGCAAAATGATATAAGGGATTTCTCAATAATCATTTGATCATTCCACACCCAAGAAGAAGCGAAAAGCGGAGCTCTGCGACGAAATTCATCAAGTTCACTGAAGATCACTTACAGAAGTTACTACATACAGAAATCAATCCAAATAACCGAAGGCGCATAAGGTATTTTTCGTTTTCAATATCTCCCTACAAATCTTTGAAAAATGGCTACTCCGAATATAGTTAAGATCTCTGATAGACCTCGTCCCACATTCAAGAAACATCCTTACAAATCCTTGGAGGTAGATCCACTAGGAGCCTTCTCTAGTGTTCCACATGGTGTATTACATACGGAAGACATTAGGGTTTACATCCATGCGAATTTTGAAGACTTTGGAGAATCAAAACTGATAGATATCTATCACAAACAATTGATAGATGACTCCTTCGAGATCAAACCTCAGTACAAAGCCATCCGGGACAAACACTTTGCACAATGCATTCATTTCCCCTGTTTTGAAGAAGATGAATGGGTCCGGTATGTACTAAGTAGAGTACATGACAACTTCCTATGGTTGAACAAGCCCTTCAAGATTACCAAAGATGCAATTAGGGCTGTAACCGGTCTGCACTCATCCGGTGGATTACCTGTTCTCAAGTCTGTCAAAAATCAGACAGTTAGTGATGCAACTGGATCCAAGTTTGACAAGAGAGCTATGACAGTTGATGACATCACTGAACCGGATGTCAAATTTGCATCTATGATAATTGGTTACAAAATCTATCACTCCAGTAGGGAAAATTCAGTACCGAGAACTGCAATCTACATAGCTTATCAAATGTTAAAGGAGAATGCAGACTATGACTTGTGTGAGCTTCTTGTAAACCAACTTTTTGAAAATCTGTAGAAGATTAAGAAGGACAAGAAAAACTCCTTCAAGTATGGCAATCTGATCCTTTGTCTCTTCTTTTACTACATGAATGAGCTTCCCGGATCCAGTGGATGGATATGGCAGAATGACAGACTGGTTGCCATCCAAATTAGAGACTATTTGCATGGACTTGGAGATGCTAAAGCAAGAAATACAGCTCTATGGGGATATTTCAAGAACTTCCAAAGCATGATGCATGCAAGAGAAAGAATACCCCAATCCCTTGTTGAAAAGTACAAAGACACAGTATGCTTCATGGTAGAAATAGATCAGTGTCTAATGGAGGCAATAGAACCAAGAACTGTGTGGATCATGCCCATGGGGTATGAAGTAGATGAACAGATAGTGGAGCTGCATGTTCAACACATGCTAAGTCAGCCTAAAGATCCAAAGGCAGAAAGGTTCAGAACATTTGAGGAACTGAGTGTGAAAATTCATGTGGAACTCAGAGAACCTGAGATAAAGAGGAAGGTGAGAAAAGAAGTAGAGCATATTGCTCAAGGCCTAGGCATTCCAAAGGAGGCACTTGATGCCAACCGGGAAAAGAGGAGAAAGGCTGAGGAAGAAAAGAAAGAGGCAGAAAAGAAAAGTAAGAAAAGTGCTCCGGTTGAAACTTCCACTCGGACCAGATCATCAAAAAGGTCTGCACCTCCCACAACCAAAAGTTCAAAACCGGAAGTCCAGGCATCCGGTAAAAGATCTAAGACAAAAGCCACAAGGGCTTATCAAAGCCAAAAGGATGAAGAAGAAACTGAGTCAGATGAGGGAGTGAAAGAAATAAAGAAACAGAAAAGGAAAGGATCCGGTAAACCCTCTACTGGTCGAGACAAGGAAGAAATGACAGAAGAATTTTCTGAAAAGCCCACCCTGTCTCTAGACAGTGTAGTCAAATCAGTCACTGTGGATGGGAACCTTCAACCGGTGGCTGAATTCTAGGATGACTACAATGAGGCAGATCAAAAGATCCTGCAAGAAGCTATAATAAGGTACTTGAACATCTACAATAAAGCTTTTATTGAGATTATCTCTGAAATCCCAAAGAGCCTAGAGATGGAATTAGAGATAAGAAAGAACAATGCCATGGCAAAAGACCTTGAGATCAGGGAACAGATAGCTATTCAGCTATATCCTTCAATTGATCACAAAATAATGAACATGGTATTCAAAGACTGCAAGGATGAATTCAGGAGCAAAGCAAGGATGAATCAGCTTATGCTTGGTGAGACCGACAAGGTAGCCAAGGACACTGAAGAGATTCTCCGAAAAACCTTCAAAAGGTTTAATCTTCCTGTTGTAGAGGACTTAGGTGCAGAAACAGCTGTGGACTTGGAATCATCTGCTCCGGAAGAAGTGGCCCTTGAACAGACTAAAATCTCTCCTCCGGTTTCCCCTACAATCTCCGAATCCAAGAAGAAGAGAAACTACAGGAGAAAGAAGCAGCAGTTAAAGAAAAAGAGGTTGATAGCACCAAGGATGCAGAGAAAGAGAAGACCCCAACAGAGAAAACCACAACTGAAAGTGGTAAGAGTAAGGAAGGAGAAAAGATTCCAAAGGACAAAACTGCAGAAGAGAAGAAACATCTGTCTCCGGCAAGAGACACTGCACAAACTGTTCAAGAATTCTTGACAAAAGCCACTATAGAAACTGATGAACCAGACCTACTAAAAGGACCATTAGATTTTGACTCTTTGTCACCGGTACAAACAATGAAAATAGCCTCATTTGCAAATGAGAAAGTCAAAGAGAAACTACTGAAATCTCACATGGAAGACTGTGAGCTTATGGAGGTATTATCTGGAGTGCTGGAAAAGATCATGCCATCTTTTCAGAAGGATCCCACAGCCTCCTCTTCCGGTAATCTCAAAACCTTAGTCAGCAGTGTTAGTACACATTTTGAATCTCTAGAAAAATCAGCTGAAGAAAAGGTCCGAAAGGAGTTTTTGGATAAAAGGTTCTCCGAGGTTCAGGGTTTGATCATTAATGATAGGAGAAACATGAACATTGGGATAAAGAGCTTAGAAAATGCTCTTAAGGATGGCGGTGAAATATACAAATTTTGTATCTCCTGGTCCAAGGTAACAGTGGACATTGAGAAGAAAATAAAAGAGCAAGAGGACACACTACTCAGCTTGTCTCAAAGTTTTGATCCTCTTTCTTCCTCTATAACAAATCAAGAATGTCAGGCTATTGCAGTCTTGAGTGAAATCAAGAAATTGGAGAAGGAAAGGAAAAATAGAATAAGCAGGTTGAGTGAGCTCAGGGGGTTAATTGTCCCTAAGCTAGAGGCCATGCATGAGGCCATAGCAGAAGCTCAAATCACAGCCTAGACAAGTGATCCGAAAGATCTAAAAAGGGCAGATGCATTTGCATTTTTGTTGAGTGGTCACATTTCAATTTTGGATAGAATGAAGCAAAGTTGGGCTACAGAACTGATCCAACTGAAGACATCTTTTGCAGACATTCTTCAGTATATGTGAGTATGTAAATATGCGGCTATGTATAGAAAATTTTTGAAAATTTTGGTGTGCGGACCCTACCCTTTGCCATTGATGTCAAAGGGGGAGTGAGGAGAAGTGAAAAATGAGGAATCCAACTAAGGGGGAGTTCCCGAAATTGTATATAAAGATAGAGCATCAGCCAAGGGGGAGCATAGTGTAAACACTTAGTCATTTTTCACTAAGTGTTGCCATCAATGCCAAAGGGGGAGATTGTTGGCAAGAGACACTATATGGATTCATGGTTGTTGTCATTGATGGCAACAAAGGTCATCCCACATATCCGCAAGTCATGGTGTGTCTCTACCGGAAGTCAGAATGAAGATTGTTGTGGTCCGGTGAACAAGAACAGAGCATGTGGCAAGGTCCGACAGATTGGTCTGGATCTCTCAGAGGAAGTGTCTTGGTGCAGTGCGGATTTGGGGAAGTCAAGAGGACTACCTTGAGTAGTATATTCCAAGGATTTAGCCTCCGGTGATGAACAAAGAAAAAGATATGAATAGTTGAGTACCGGATTCCTGAGAGACAGTGAGAACAGAGGAAGAACTGACTGACAGAGTATCAGACTATTTTCCGGATATGTTACTGTTGATGGTAAAGGTTGTGAAGGCATGAATCATGTTTGGCCGACATGATTAATGATATCTACAAGTATATGCTTGATCCGCATTACTTGATATGCAAGGATTCAGCTGATAGAACAGAGTTTGTGAGAAGATAGATTATTCCGGGTGCCGACTAGAAAGATAATGAAATCACTAGTGCGGATATATATAGAGGATGGATTTAGTTGTGAAAATGGTAATGGTGTGAAGGTGTATGCGAATAAATACAGAGCAGAGTAGAAGTAATAAGAAAGATCCAGCATGTGAAAAGATAGCAGAATAAAGAACAGAGGAAAGATGAAGTGCAGCAGATCAGTATACTGAGCCTAACCAGAACTGAACTCCAGCATATGAAGATGCTTCCAATCAGTTCAAGTATTGTATTACATTCTTTTGTAGACAGTGTGTCTCCTTGTAGGCAGTGTGCCTCTTTGTGAGCAGTGTGCTCGGGCAGTGAGCCCTAATTGGCAAGTGTCATTTTGTAATTCCTTATTCTTCTAACAGAGAATAATCTTTGGGTTAATCACCCCGTGGTTTTCTCCCTTAACCGGGTTTCCACGTCAAAAATACTGTGTCATGTGTTTCTCATTTCATGGTAATGTTTGTTTGTTTGATTCAATGCTGCTTTGATTAATAAGAAAGTTCAAAAGAAGAAATAATTAGGATAACTGATTCACCCCCCCTCTCAGTTATGAACACTACAGTCCATTTTTTGATTGCTCTCGAAAGGGACACTAGGTCCGCATCAGTATAAATGTTTGTCATCATCCACCCACTAGATGGAAACACTAGAGGAAGGGAAATAATAAATAAGAGAAGAGAAACAAGTGTCTTAGGGACAATCATGTAGGAGGGTGCTCCCTATTAGTGTACACATCTCATTTGGCTTCATTTGGCTTTCATTTGGCCTCATTTGGAAGCCTCATTTTATGCACATGGCATAAGACACCTTAGCTGGGTGTGTGGTAGTTATGAAGAGTCCTTCGAACTCTTTCACTTCACTTACCTTGCCACATCTACTTGAGATCTCCTTAAGTTATGGGATTGACTCCCAATAACTCAAGGTTGCTCAAGGCTATATGTACTTGTCATATTGACTTCCAATTTACTCCAAATTTGTGATTAACATTCATCTTATAGATCCTGCAAATTCTAATATGGTATAAGAGTATGCTAAGATGATGTTGGTTCATTTGGAGGTGTGAATCTCATCTATGATGAGGGTTTGTGTGAATGCCTAGGTGCCGGTTCTAAGTTTTTGTGTTGGTTCTAATGCATGGCGTATGCTCTAACGCCCTATATTTGTGAAGCCATACTCTTCTACATTGGCAGCCAAGGTGCTACTACTATTGCTAAAGCCAAAGTGTGTGGTTCAATGGAAGGCCACATATCCGAGGCGGTTGTTCAGGCTTTGGAGGTGGGTATCCAAAACCCACCTGTTGAAATGGTCGAAACCTTTTGAATGCTTCTAACAATTTTGATCGCCTGTGAGGTGCCATACTCTAAGAGAATATTCTCTGTGCTTTTTGTGTGGGATATGGAGAATGCCAGCTTGTGGTCTAACTCTTTGTATCTACATTTATTTGTTGTCATGAGTGACACTCTGTAGTGAGAGATTGATCCCAGCACAAGGCAAAAATGCTTGACTCACCAAAGGTGAGGAAGGTGACCGTCGTGCACAGAAAGGGTGATGCCCTCTTCTAAAGCCCACGTCTGGAGGCCATTTGAAGGAGTGAGGTGGGTCGTCTTTGTTGAGAGATAGAGGTATTTTTTGGGTGTTTGTTCAAAATCAAAGGGCAACACCCTGTATTACAAGGTTGATGATCTATTTGGAAAGGTACATAGCCTGTGCCTACACATATTAAAGGCCGCTAGACTTGAAGGCGCCCCCAATTTGCTCCTGTCAAGGCCGTCAATTTTTTTGGACAAAGAGAGGCAGTCGACGAAGGGGTTCACACCCTTTGTTGGGCCTAACAACCCTTAATCTTCTGCCCATAGATTTCTTCTGCTACTCAAGCCTTGAAATTAGGCACGAAGGCCTCCTTTGCCAGCCACTATCTGGCTCCAAGCCTCAAAATCAGGCCTGTACACCCACGATCTGCCCTTTATGCACCTGTCAGCTAGCATACACCCTTGACAGGTGCCTCAATCAGGCCTGCATCATAGGAGGCCATACCCTATCAAGCCAAAGGCTGCACATCTCTGCTATTCGACCTCCAGTTTGCTCTTAGAATGGCTTGCATAGAGGCATTCAGACTGCAGAGAGGCATTTGTCCTAGAGCAATGATATTTGGAAGCAAGTAGATTCTTTTTTTTGGCTGATTTTGCCCTAATCTGCCCTTCCCAAAGCTTATGCCCTAATTTTATTTTCTAATGCATTTAAAATTATGCTTTAAACAAAATAGGCATGTAAAGCATTTAAAATTATGTTTTACAATTAAGGGAGGTAATTTAAATTTGGGGCAAAATTGATTTGAAAGAATTATTGGTTATGTAAATCTTGTATCTTCATCTCTTAAAGACAAAGGGTGAGGCCTAGGTTGGCAGGAGACCAATTCCCCCTCACAAAATTAAACCATTGTATTCTTCATTCTTTACTGAATCCAACAAGTCATTGGAAGGCTAGTTTCCCTCTCGCCATGGGCATTTTTTTTGCTAATTAGTGCCAATTTATTAAAATAGGTCTATTTTGCAGGAATTTGTTTTTGTGATAACTTTTGTTTGGTAGCTCGAAATTGAGCACCGCTTTTTGCAAAAGTGAATATTTTCACATTTCCCATGCATCTAACCTATTTATATTGTAATAACACACTAAGTTATAAAGTGCCACAAATCTGGGGAGTCACCTAATCCTAAATCTGGGGGGTGTATAGAATGTGCCTTGAACATTTTAGAGTTGTGCCAAAGAGAACTTCCATAGAATCATGTCAAGAGCACTTCATTGATTCATGTCTAGAACACTTCCACACTTTCTTTCCATTTTTTCAGTTATGGGTGTTCTTCATGCACTAATTTATAAAGTGCCGCAAATAATATTGGGATAAAAATATTGAATTATGGGGGGGTTCATAGAGGTGTGTCGAGTGCATTTCCAAGTTGTGCCAAGAGCACTTCCACAGAGATATGTCAAGATCACTTCCACTACTCCATCATTCTTCAACATTTTTCCTGCATTGTATTGAGATGTGTCACGAACACTTCCACTACAACATCATCATCACCGGTTGCTACATCAAAGTTCAGAGTTTCTTTACAGAAGGCTTCCAGAGATTCTTCATAGCAGGATTATCACCTTCAGGTATTTTGTAAAGTGTCTAGTACACTTTCTTAGTTTTTCTCTTTTGGGGGGTAGTTTTTTTCCCATTGGATTTTCTACCTTTCTCCACTTATGAGAGTTTTTTCGTACCTGGGTACCTCATCAGGCCTTGTTGCCAGGACCCATCTTTTACACCCACCTAAGTTTTGCTTAAGGGGGGTATTAGTGTACACATTTCATTTGGCTTCATTTGGCTTTCATTTGGCCTCATTTGGAAGCCTCATTTTATGCACATGGCATAAGACACCTCAGCTGGGTGTGTGGTAGTTATGAAGAGTCCTTCGAACTCTTTCACTCCACTTACCTTGCCACATCTACTTGAGATCTCCTTAAGTTATGGGATTGACTCCCAATAACTCAAGGTTGCTCAAGGCCATATGTACTTGTCATATTGACTTCCAATTTACTCCAAATTTGTGATTAACATTCATCTTATAGATCCTGCAAATTCTAATACTCCCAAGTCACCAACCATGACACTATGTTCGTAAGACACAACACACAACCATGAAATTAGAGAGAGGCAATATAGAAGAATGATGATACAAATAGAAGAAGGTCACAACAGAGGCGGTCTCCTAGTATCCTAAACCTTATGGGAGAATCTGAGGTCATCCCAGGAGGCCTAAATAACATATAACACATCACAGGGGAAGCACATCATGAAAGTGATAAAGGGTTAGAGATACTTACCTGTAGGGTTTTCATACGAAGTCTTATCATCAAGTAAATCATCATCATCCTCCCACTCCCTAATGTTAGAGGAAGGTTGGATATAAGGTATCATAGCCCAATTCTTGTCTTGCTCATCATGTTTATTTGGTTGAATGTTGGGATCAATTTTTTCTTGTTGAGATGCCAGGTAAGCTCATCACCTTCTTTTTCTCCCTTTTGCAGGTTTACATTGGTATATTTTACAGCTTAGTTTTTGTAACATAGGGCTTTGATTTGTTATGTATTTTTGTGTTGTAGAGGAAGAAGCACCAATATCAAAGGTCCTTTGTCTAGGTGGAATGTTTTCTTGTTGAAGCTTACTTTTGTACTTATTCTCTATCCTCTTAGTGATGTCCAAATGACTTGAATATTCAAACAAAGGAGGGACATTAAAGGTCTTCTCTTCCTTAGTGAAATCCAAGGTGTGTGAATAATCTACTAAAGGAAGAAGATTGGTGGGAGGATCCTCAGAGCTAGGATTTTGGTTATTGTTAAATGAATGCTTATTTTCTACCCATGGAATATGTTTTGTTAAAGGGAGCTCTTCATTCACCATTGCTTCATCTAGGCCAGGGAGAGAAGTGGAATTACTAAAGATATCCCTATTCTTCTCATTTGAGTATTCAGTTATAGGGGAAGTAGGATAACTTATGGGATCATCATCAGCCTTTTCCTTGCTACTCATGGAGAAGAACTCAGTTAAGCTCTCTAATATCGTAGAATGTTCACTCATGAGGGTTAAAAATTGGTCAAAATCAAGGTTTTTGATAAATACATGCAAAGATACCATTGAAAAATGACATGAAGGTGCCATTTCAATGCAAGATTAGATTTTAAAAGGTTTTCAAAAGATATGTCAAAGAGAAGTGCTAAAATGTATGCAAAAATAGCCTCAAATGCTTGATTTTTTGTGCTTTTTCTAATGTAAATGAATGGAACAAAGGATGTTGTAAGGATTAAGTCAAGGGCAGCAAGTTATATGTCTGATATCAGTCCAAAACAACAATATAATCACTCTCAACACACTCTTGATGCAAATCCAAGAAAATGCCAAGTCAAAATATAGTGCAAATATGTCAAAATAGGCACTTTTTTTTTTACCAAAATTCAATGCAAAAGAGCATAACAAAGGCTGTTGTGAGGAAAATGTTGGTGGATAGTGAATAATATCAGCAATAACAGCCTCTTGGTGCTAAAATATCCAACACAGCATGCTTTTAGTGCCTCTTAAGGTAAAACCCTAATGAAAATGTAGCAAAAAATAAGTTATTTTTCACGTTTTTTTAATTCCAAGACCTAGCAAGGAGGTGTTGTAAATAATTTTAGGAGATAAATAAAATAATATCAATGATATCAGTCACCTCAATCCATAAAATTGATCACAACACGCTTGGAGTGCAAACTATATCAAACTCTAGGGTCAAAATAGTCAAAATGTGTAGTTTTTCGCCGATTTTTCACTACAAGAGCCCGTTAAAAAGGTGCTGTGAATATTTTTATGAGGGGAAAAAAATTATTACCCTAATAATAGAAAATTAATGCAAAAATATCTTTCACAACACACATATGGTGCAAATTTATGAAGTCAATAAGGCCAAAATTGGTGAAAATCGTTGTTTTCAAAGCCCTAGGTTTGAGATTTTGGAACCTAATGCTATGAGAATGGTTTGAAGTCTGATTTTTTATAAAAATTACATACTCTTAGATCTGAAAATGATTTTCAAGCTTAATCATGCAAAATTCCCATGCAAATTTAATCAAAATGCATCAAAATTGCTAGTTTTTGTTGAAATTTTCAATGCAAAAATGCAAAAAATTTAAATTTAAATGCAAATTCACACAAAAATACAAGACTAAAGCCAAATGAAAATTTGAATAAGCCTCAAAAATCAGTA
Source organism: Cunninghamia lanceolata (assembly GCA_027924645.1). Lineage (NCBI taxonomy): Eukaryota > Viridiplantae > Streptophyta > Pinopsida > Cupressales > Cupressaceae > Cunninghamia > Cunninghamia lanceolata. The sequence goes on along the minus strand of BSBN01001281.1, from coordinate 2,040,530 downwards.
GAAAAATTTGATAAAATATTTTTCCTACAAACCCTAGATTTTGGAATTACTAGGTTATCTAAAAATTGTCAAAATTTACACAAAACCCTAGCAATTAAATGATGAAAATTCAAAGAAAGATTTTGAATTTTTGTATTTTTCTATAGTTTATATCAGATCTGATGCAAAAATAATGAATTAGGAAAATTTAGGAAGAATTGACAGAATTTAGTAAGCCCAACAATGCAATTTTTTTTATTTTTCCAAATTTTTCATTTTTTTTGAAATTTTCTCAATGCAATAAAATAAATGTCTATATGAATGAATGAAATTACACCAAATCTACAGACAAATACTTAGCAAGTTGCAATTCAAGTTCAAAGACATGGGTTCACCAAAATGTTTAGAGTAAAATTGAATTTTGTTGATCTTTTGTGATTTAGATGTTAAAATCCTCCTTTCACCCTAACATTGAAGGATCTAGCGTCGAGTGGTGAGAACTATCATACCCTAGGTCACTTGCAGTTGTAGGGAAACTTGGATTAGGGAATTAATTATCAATTTTGCCTTCTCCTATGTCCAATTGACAATTAAAACCCTAATTATGGAAATACGACAACAAATTAATGAATTACGAAAAAAGCTCTTGCAGACGGGAGTAAAATACCAAATTATAGAGTACTTATTTTCAGGGTTTCGAAGCAGAATAGTTAGGGACACTGGAGCGGGTGCCCAAGTCCAAGGTACCTACTTTTTTGGGGAATCTGGACCTCCTTCAGACACTGATCATCCATGTAACTTCTATTTTCTGTAATCTGTCTGCAGAGGACACTAGAGTGAGTACCCTAGTCCCAGAAGTGCACCTTTGTCCGTCTTTTCTTCAGATCCTGAATCCTTTATGTTTGCCCAACCTTCCTCCAACTCCACTTTTTTTGGATGTGAAACCTGTAACTTACAATCACAAGACTTGGTTTCGGGGTTGTGGTGTTTAGAGGTTTGCCTCAGTCAAACCCCGAAGGACACTTAAGTCTCCCAACACTATTGTTAGATAAAGAGGGTGTGCCCTTGTGAGGAAGAGGCCAAAAACCAAAGGAATCAATGATAAAAACACAATGATATGTCACCTTGTAGTGAAGCTCTCATGGAGGAAGATGCTCTTCATGCCATGAGGAGATTGATGCTCAGATCTGCAAATATCAACACACAAAACATACAAGTCTGCTCTTGCAACACAATAGAAAGCCTTGAATCACCTTGAGAATGCCTAGAGTTCACAATGATCATCTAGTTTACAAATGAATGCCTACATATGTTTATATATGCATCTACAAGCACTCCCGCCAAGATATTTGAAATTCAAACTTACCATGTCAGCAAAGGGACATAATAACGGTCACTAACCGACACCCAGAAATTGGGGCTGCCCCAAAATAGGGTAGGACTAGGGTGCAGGCACCCAAGTCCTCCCCCCTATTTTGGGCAAGGTACAGCTCAAGGGGTCCTCCTAGGCCCTATTTTCCAAGGAACCTAGGTCTCATTCCATCGGGGTGTTAAAATATGAAATAAAATATCCTAAATGCATGCTAAAGACCCGATAGCTAAACCTTATGAGGGAAAAGCCCCCAAGGGGACATTTTCCGATGTTACACTTCATATTTCCTAGATCTCGCACTTATAACCTATACAGAAGAAGAAGAAAAGGGGTTTGGGGGTTATGGTGTTTAGGGACTTGCCTCAGTCAAATCTTGGGATACCATTCAAGCTACCCAACACTATTTATAGATAAAGAAAGCATGCCCTTGCAGGGCAGAGGCTAAACACATAAGCAATATGATGAAGAACAATGATATCACCTATGTGATGAAACCCTTAGGAGGATGAATGCTCTTCAAATCATAAGGAGAGATAGATGATAACTTCAAACCTACAACAACACACACAATAACAACACAAATATGCTCTAGAATCGCAATGAATGCTCTTTTCTCCAATGCTTTAAGTTGGCTTTCTCTATCTATGTTCATAATGAATTAAAAAACACACTTATATATGCTTTTCTACTAATATTCATCAAATTAAACCAAAAGAGTAGACAAGGAGAAACCTTTTTAAAGGACCTAAGCTAACATGCAATTAAATTTGCCCTGACCAATCAAGGAAGACTTGGGTAATGGCACCCAAGTCTTGACGCTCCTTTTTGGTTCGGGATAAGGTTAAGCATGGGCCCCTCATTCCCAATTTATATTAGTTTCAAACAATTTTGCATCGGGATGAATATTTAGAATGTATAATGTCTTCACAAGGACCTAGGAGCTAAATAAGGAGGTAAAAAGACATTTGTCCACTTTTTACTTCATAATAAGTTTCATTCAATGTAATGGTGCCAAGAGACATATTTTTCATTCTCCATGTTAAACTGACTATGCCAACATGTTGGGGTGGGTTGGTGAATGCTAGGGGAGGTCTCATTTCATACCCCAGGTGTTCCAATCATTCCAAACTAATAGCTTTTAGCAAAGTGATGTAGAGCATGCAGCGGATGCTCACAAACAGGGTGAAAAATACCCATAAACCCAACAAAATAGCTATTACTATTTATATCAGCAAGATATCTCTAATGTCTCATTGAAATATGCATTCACTTTATTCATCGCCTAGACTTAATACTGTCGGCGTAGCTTTTTGTCTGTCTCTTGATTCACAAACTTACACCGATGAGTCTTCCTTCGCTAAGACTTCCACTGATTCTCCCCGATGAACGATCCGCTTACTTTCACCATGACTTAAACCATCGGCCTAGCATTATCTCAAGCTCCTGATATGCATCTCATGCCAATGTAGAGATTTCGCCTTTGGTTGCCTATCGGCAACAACTACGATATCGGTCTAGCCGCGGAAGGTCTCCCCGACGCTCCACTTCACGCCGATGCTAAACTCCTTTTCTCCTATCGGCGGGATTTCCACTATCAGCGAACACCTTAAGCCTCCTACCGATCTCCTTTGTCACTCCAATATGCTGAACGCCAACTCCACTGTCGGCTAGACTATGACTATCGGCCTAACTTTAAACTCCTCCACCGATGGCATATCTCATGCCGATCTACTCTTCGTCGGCAGCACTTTGTAATTGTTATCTTGATATTCCTTTCAAATTGCACAAACCCTAATATGTGACTGCAAGATACTCATAAAATATTCACCACATACATTTGACATATACGCATAAAATGCACGATTCCTCCCCTGCAACCATTTTAACCGAACAACACATGGAAAATGTAAAAAAACCTACAGAACGGAAATAAAACTCAATGATCCAGAGGTCATTCCACTAATTTCAAAAAATCCACTAGTGGAATGACCCCGAACGATTTCCCCTGTGATTACACCAGAACACAAACTATTTTTATTCCTTCACCAAATTGATTTACAATCTCTCTGATCTAACACCGTTGTTCTTGTTCTTGTCCTGAGATCGATCAGATCTCACATATTTATCCCCTCACGGGGTAGTACAGAAAATGACTCCCAGCGGCTGGGAGATGTAACCACCTAACCAACTTAATAGCTATCTCACAAACTATCTAAAAATAGCAAGCACAGTCAATCCAGACCTTATTACATTTAATGTCCATTTAGGACTTCATTGAAAACATAAAAATAAACTTTAAAACAGCTAATGCCTCATGGAGGCCACTGTAGATTAGGTGCTCCTACACCACTAATGAACCATGTGGATCAGTTCTAATCTTTATACTGTCAAGTATTGGGGCATGTGTAGAAAGATGGGGGACGAAAAAGTGGCCAAAACCACTTCCTGGTCAAACAAGTCATAATGCGAGCACGTTATAATGTGCTCATATTTTAAAGAAGTTAAAATGGGAATCATTGAACTTCCTTCACTCTAGGAAGAGACTAGGGGTATATACATAAAATAAACATTTAAGTATAAATTGGTATTTACCTTTTACCATTTACCTTTCTTATACTTTAAGTTATATTTTATGTATATACTGGGAGGATGTTTGAGAGTGGTTTCAGATCCATACGAATTAAATTGTAGATTATAGAATTTGGAGGATCCCTTAGATTTTAGACTTATTCAAATTTTCAAGATTTCAAGGTTTCAGACTTAGCCAAATTCAGGGGTTCAACAACATGCATTAGGTTAAAGGCATGGGGACTCTGTGTGTGTGTGTGTGTGTGTGTGGTGTTAGCTAATTTTCCACCATTGTGATTTGTCTAATACTTAAAAAAATGACATTTTAGGGGGAGCACACCAAACACTATGTTATATTTTTCTAACAAAAATAAGATCACTTTGTGTGCTCCCCCTATTTGAACCTCTTAATCTCCACCATTTTTAGAAAAAAATAGTAGTTTTGAAACTAGACTCAGAGCACTACAAAACTTGTTCTTATCACATCTTCTAATTTTGAGCGTGGCTATCTTCAATTTCTCATGCAAGATCAGTTTTTTCTAATTTCAAAAAAAAGTGGCCACTTTTGACTCCCTTTTGGTTCCTCATTTCCATGCACTTACCCATTGCTTCATGGTCAAACCCATAAACTTTCCATAAATTCTTATTGTGTCAACCCTGATATTTGATCAATTGAACATTTGATGCAACAACAAGGTTAGAGTAATGAAGAATCTTCCTATGTGTGTCAAAGTCCTCAAACAACCACACATCGGACTTCTTCATCAAGTACCTTCTAAGCCATGTTCCAATAACAACAACAAATCATGTAGGATACTCAATATTGTCTCCATCAATGATTTTGGTAGTTAATTTCTTTTTTCCCTCTATACAGTGGTACAAATAATAATCTATCCCTTCATTATTCTCATCAACAATAATTGCATAAACATGACCTACATTGAAGTGTATGACTGAATTAATTCCACTAAATGATCTAAAATACAATATAATGAGTTAAAATATTAATTTCAACTAATAAATAAATCTATAATACCTAGTAGCACTATGTCTGATACATTGTCAAAGTCAACTGATACTTCCATTTTATTCAACTATAGTGCTTGTGGAAGTCGATATGTGTCAATTAGAACTAAAGGTCTACAAGACCATTTGTCAACCCACTCTTTTGACTCACACTCTTCCCAAATAAAATCCATACATTAAGAACAAAAGCATGCCATCTATCTTGTATAAATAGTCCATGAACCTATGTTTGAACTTCTAAATGAGTGGAGCTCACTCAATCATGATATTGTATAACAATCTTCATATCTTGTAATATTACATTGTTCTAGCAACTAAAAAAATCTGCAAACTGTAGACTTACCTTCATTACCTGGTCCCATTGTGGAGTTACACCATTGCATGATTATTGTTGCATCTGTCAACTTAGCACCACATTGGTACTTCAACTCTTCTCTTACAAGGGATCTTTTCACACATGCTCCTGCACCATCATGCTCCTCCTTTCCATGTCTAGCCTTAGTGAAATTCTAAATATATTGAACACCACTCATTACATGCATCTTGCTTAACCAATAGAACATCCTCAAATTCTTGAATTGTTATGTGCAGTTATCCAACCATATGATGTGTTGACTAAATGTGATATTTTTGGACCACTTAAATTATTATAGAACATTTGAAAGTAACCTTGCACAAATTCAGTGGAATGAGTATTATCATCACTGATGTAGAAGTGATACTCTCTTAATATATTTTTGTCTTCCTCTATGCTATTAGGGGCATGCATGAATGCTATATGTACAAAAATAGCAACTTGAATAGAGTTGTAGTACTGAGATTGCACTTCATTTTGCAGTTATAATGTATAATTCTCAGCAAAATCTACAATAGAAACAATGGTACTAAGAGGAAATGTATCCTTACATAACTTGCATTGCTCATCCAACCATTGAGATTTGTGTGTAGCATTGCATGCTCATACACTATTTTCTCTTGAAATATTCTTATAAATTTGGCTACAGATATATTTGTACTCACTAACTCACATCTTTTTAACTCTTTGCCATCTTTTACTCCATATGTTACTGACTTGTATTTTCCAAAACTAATTAGTTTTTTTCCAATTTCCTATGTACTCTCTATATGTATACATTTTTTAAAATGTTGCAAACCACCACAAATAACACATGATCCTTTCAAACATGACTTTTTATAAAAAAAAAATGTCCATCCACTATTCACATAAGACACTTGTGGGGCGGGCCCCTAGCTTGATTGGCTAAAAAATTCTATTGTGATAAAGAAGGTCATGAGGTCCAGTCTCCCCCCCATCCCCGTGGTACCGGAGGGCATGTTGTGCTAGCGTCACTGGTCAGGTGAAAAAAGTTTACCAGACGCACTGCAGTTTATAGGGGGCTACCTGATTCCTGTAGTCTAAAAAAAAGACACTTGAAATAAAATCTATTGATGACTTAGGTGGGATTTGTATCATACATTCCTCCAAAACATTAGTAATGTGCAAATTAACACATATATGATGATAAATATTATAATGCATAGAAAATTCAATATACACCTACAACAAGAAGTAGTGTGTGCATGATTTATTTTAATATACCAATGTTTGGCCATCTCAAAATACCTTTGACTACTTCTTATTTGAGGATAACTATCAATAAACTTTTGATAGAATTGTGTGTAAGTCATATCCAAAAAATGTTTAAGATGCAGTTCATGATTTTGAGATCCAATTCTCCTTCTTACAACATCTCTCTGATTAGGTGAAACTCTTGTGCCCTCTTTCCAAAATTGTTCAATTAATGCTCTTAAGGCATGAAAAACAACCTTGTCTTTGGGAGTCTACATGAGAATGCCCATAGTACATTATTATTGGGATCCTCAAACATTTCATGTCTCCCAACAACTTTCAATAGTGTTTTTCTACTTATCTTTAGTGATCTACTTGTTTTGCTAATCAAACAAGATCTTTTGGTTTCATTGCTTACTATAGTTGATGTAAGAGCACATTAAGTCACATTACTATCTTTAGTACATGAGGTTGAACCTATTGATTCGTACGCACTGTTAGCAAGAAATGTGGAGGAGATACCGGTCTGAAGATCCGGTCCTTAGACAAGTCTTTGTAATCAATTTATACCTCAGTCAGGTAGCTAGAGATTGACATAAAAATATAAAGAATAACCAGACAGATTGTCGCATACACCTCAAAATAAGATAACACACATAATTACCCAGTACCAGTAGACTTCCATATGTATATGTATGTATATGTATGTATGTATGTATATATATATATATATGTATATACACACACAGATATATATATACACACACATATATATATACATACATACATAATACACACAAATATATATATATACATATATATATACATACATATATATATACATACATATATATATAGATACATACACATATATATATATATGCATACATATACACACACACACATATGCATATATATATATAAGCAGAAATCAAATGTATACATCCATTGTCCATCCTCTGACACAATTCCATATACTTACTTACATTGTACTACTCCTATCTATATATACTATATCTATTATATAGGGATGTGTCTTATGTCGGCTTCCAGCATCTGCATATTGTATAATCTCCTCCAGTCATCTCTGTTCTTTGTCAAGTAACCTACTAACATCATCCCCCACAAAATTATGTCTTGTCCTCAAGACATGCAAAGTCAGCTGCTAGGTAGGATAGTCTTGTAGATTTGCTTGAGCTGAGTCAGACTGGTATCCCACTACTTTTTGGCCTTAGCCACCATGGCTATCTATCCTTCTACTTTCATGTATGTTTCCTATTATTATATGGAGCCTAATCAGACTCAGAGGTTAAATTTTCCCCACTTTTATCGGTGAGGTTTCCCCCAAATTATTTAATGGGGGTTTGGGGGTAGCGCCCCCAAGACGGGGTCAAGGGGCAGTGCCCCTGGCACGCTCTTTGTCGAGATACAAGGAGGGGTCGAGGAGTAGCGACCCTAAAACCTCAAATGATTTTTATTATTTTATAAAGGTGTCAAGAGTTATTTTTCTATTGGCTGACATAAAAAACCCTATTTTGTAACCAACATAAGGCTTGATAAAAGCGACTAACGGTTAGGGTTTCCATGGGGATATTGTATTGTAGCATTTGCAGTGGTATTGAGTTGTAAGGATTGCTAGTTGTAATCAGTTCGATTGTTGTATAATAATATTGGACTCTCTGTTGGTGGATGTAGCCCGAGTTTGGGTGAACCATGTTAAAAATTGTCTCTCGCTGTTATTATTTCTATGTATTTTTCATTCCTTTGTTTAATCTTTATTTGCATTTAATTGATATCTTCTGCAACATCAGAAAATATCCCCTTGGGGGCTTTTCCCTCATAAGGTTTAGCTCCCGGGTCTTTAGAGTACATTTAGGATATTTTAGTTCATATTTTAGCATCCCAATGGAATGAGACCTAAGCCCCATGGTAAATAGGACGTAGGAGGACCCCTTGAGCTGTACCCTGCCTAAAATAGGGGGAGGACTTGGGTGCCCGTACCCTGGTCCTGCCCTATTTTAGGGCAGCCCCAATTTTCAAGTGTCGGTTTATGATCATTAGGAGGTTCTTTTGTCGACATGGTAAAGTTTGATTTTTAAAATCTTGGCTGGAATGCTTATAGATGTATATATATATATATGTGTAGGCATTCATTTGTAAACTAGAGGATCATTAGAAGATTACTAGCAAGCTATTGTGTTCTCAAGGTGATTCAAGGCTTTCTCTTGTGTTGCAAGAGCAAACTTGTATGTTTTATGTGTTGATATTTGTAGATTTGAGCATCAATTCCTTCATGGCATGAAGAGCATCTTCCTCCATGAAAGCTTCACTACAAAGTGACATATCATTGATTCCTTTGGTTTTTGGCCTCTGCCTCACAAGGGCATGCCCTCTTTATCTGACAATGGTGTTTAGAGACTTAAATGTCCTCCGGGGTTTGACTGAGGCAAACCTCTAAACACCACAACCCCCAAACCAAGTCTTGTGATTGCAAGTTATAGGTGTCGCATCCCAGAAAAGTGGAGTTGCAGGAAGGCTAGAAAGACATCAGGGATTCAGGATCTGAAGAAAGATAGACAAAGGAGCACTTCTGAGACTAGGGCGCTCACTCCAGTGTCCTCCGAAGGCAAATTCTAGAAAATAGAAGTTACAGGGCTGATCAGTATCTGAAGGAGGTCCAGATTCCCTGAGAAAGTAGGTACCTTGGACTTAGGCACCCGCTCCAGTGTCCCCGACTATTCTACCTCAGAACCCCAAAAATAGGTATTTTGTAATTTGGTATTTTACTCCTATCTGCAAGAGCTTTTTTCATAATTCATTAATTTGTTGTCGTATTTGCATAATTAGGGTTTTAATGGTCAATTAAGCATAGGAGAAGGAAAAATTGATAATTAATTCCCTAATCCAAGCTTCCCCTCATTTGTAAGTGACTTAGGGTATGATAGTGCTCGCCACTTGACCCTAGATCCTTCAATCTTAGGGTGAAAGGAGGATTTTAACATCTAAACCACAAAAGATCAACAAATCCAATTTTACCCTAAACATCTGCATGCAATTCCTACCACATTAAAAATTGTCTCTCGCTATTATTATTTCTGTGTATTTTTCATTCCTCTATTTAATCTTTATTTGCATTTAATTGATATCTTCTGCATGCAATTCCTAACATTTCCTATGCTTCCTCTATACTTTCCAGTATCTTTATAGTCTGTGTGGTTTGTTTGGCCTCTGTAAAACTACCGGTTAGGTTATCCAATCTCAAGTTTACTACCTCCCCCATCTTTTTTATTTAGCCCTTGATCTAGTCCCTTTGATCCTGGAGTTGTTGGTGTTGATTATGCAATGTCTCCACCTATGCTCTTATCACTCCATCCTTATCCACCAGAGGGTCATAATGTGCTACCACATTTGTGATCTAAAGCTCTAAAGCATCCATTTGATCTTTTATGGTTTTTATGGACTGTGGCCATTTTAGACAAAATTGGTAGACAACGTTAGCTTCCATAATGCTCTATTGTATGTTCTTGATTTGTATCTCCAGCTGAGTGTGTTCCTTGGTACACTTATTAGTCATTTCCTCCAATCTTTTCTTATTCAGTTGTTATGTTACCTTCTTATATAGCTAGCTAGAGTACTCTTTAAACCCTTGCCTTAATTATTTCAATTGATTCGGGAGGGGTAAGGTAGTATCTCTTGGTGTCTCTGGCATCTCCTTTGCCAATGTGTCCACCATATCCTGTAGGAGTTCACTTCCCTCCACATGTTGCTTCAAAATTTATGCTCTAGTAGAGAAGTGAAACACATCTCCCAGTTGTGGCTTCTATATTGGGGATATGCCAGCAAGGTTTATTTGTCCTTCCACTACTGGAAACTATAGCAATTGTGGGGTCAAAATTGGTGTTATTTGTTTTTATTGCTCCAAAAAATCCTTGATAGGCTCAATAGAAGATGAGGCATTTGGACTATCAGTTTGTTCTACTTCTCTTTATTCCTCCGTGTTCTCTTCTTTTCCTTCTCCCTTGTCCTCCAAATTCTCTATTTGTTGCTCTATACTCCTCTCCTCCATCCTTGTATTCTCCAGAGGAAGTATCCCTTGTGTTGGAGCTTTCGGTAAATTTTCCTCTTATGTGTTTTTTGGCTTGTTTTTATGGTTGTTTGTGAGTTTTTGTGTTTTTAGTTTTCTTATATATATATAGAGTTGATGTGTGTGCTCGGATGTGTGGTCATGTGGTGGTTTACTTCTGAGTATGTTCTTAGATAGATGTGTGTTGTCTTATTTTCTTATTTTCTTTCCTTTTATCCCTATCTTTTCTCCTTTATATGTTTTGAGGATCTTATTTTTCTCCTCTGCATTTTTAATTTTTATGGTTTTCTTTATTTTATAACTCCTTTTTCTTTGTGCAACCTCCAATCCCTCTTCTTTTTAGTCTAAACTGGTTTGCAATTCACCATTTTTTCCTACAGCTCTTCTCATCATGATGATGAATCACAGAGTGTGGTTCAAAATGTTGATAACAAAAATCTCACACAGTTGTATCCAGAAACTCTTTTGCATATTATTATGGACTGTGGAAATCTAATGTGTTAAATTTTCCTCTGTTTTGTTATCTCCTCTTGCCGATATTTTAGTATTATGCAGAGGTGAAGGTGTTGGTTGTTGTTGTTGCTCTTTGATAGTCTCATATATCTTTGTTGTTACTTCTTCTATCTCTTTTTGTATTTTCTCCTCTTCCTTATTGCTCCCACTCATGAGGGTATCTACCATTTGTTTTTTCCTCAGCTCCATGGCTTGTTGTTTTATCAACTTATTTTTCTCTTCTATAAAGAAATATTTATTATTAGAAGTGCCTCCACTTCTATAAATAAATATTTCCTAGATAAACCTATTTTCATTCCTACTACTGGTGCTAATTTCTCTATTGTCCATTTCCATCCTTCTCCCCACTCGGATTGTCGACTTGTTTCCTTGTGCAGGTTCTCAAGAGCTATGGAGGGCGAAGCATCCAATTATAGGATTTTTTTTCCATCCTCAAGCATGGGAATAGACCATCATAGGTAGTGTCATTATTATTGATCTCAATTAGATTTTTCATATAGATTGCATGCTCTCTTAGTTTGCAATTCAAAGCATTTGCAATCAGCATTGGCTTGATGGCTCCCCTGATCGTTTATTGAAGTAGTCTGAGGTGGTCTCAATGTTCCTATCAAATCTAATGGATATTTCTCTTAACACAAAATTTGTCCTCCTAATTGCCATGGGGCTAATCAACAAAGGATTGTTCAATATTTAACACTGGAAAGAGGCCCTGCTAAATTATGACATCCTAGTTGGAGACGCCTGGGTGAGAGGTCTTTTTCCCATGCACTAGCTGCGATCCAAAAAGGCATTCAAGTGATTATATAGAAGGATTCAAAGGGGACTTATATGTGGCTGCATTTGTCAATTGGAAAGGGCTATTAGAGCTCATGCCTTCATAGTGTCAAAAAGGGTGCAGATTAGATGCAATGAGGTGTTCATTGCAATTTGCTTCCTCTATTTCCATGCAGTCAATCTTGCTCCTCACCTTCCATCAAACTCAGCAACCCTAGATGTGGATTCAGATACCGAGGAGAATCTAAAGTCATTTGAAGATGAAGAGACCATGGTGGAGACAAGTGCAGTGGCTGGTCTAGCAAGGTCGGGTGATGTTTAAGCACTGTGTTTTTATGTTTCCTATGTTTTTTCTCTAGTTTTTTGGTTATACGTTTTATGCTATTACATTTAATCTTTGGAGAAACTGTGAGTTCTTATTGACTCTGTAAATTTTTTGGATTTGGAATTTCATATCCCTTTTTGTATTTTACTTTTAAGCATTTAATACTAAGTCTAAGGGTCACCCCTCTTTTCATGGAAAAAAAAAAATTCTCTTCTGGTGACATTGTGTCACTGAATTTATTAATAGCATCTTGCCTTATTTGTTCCTCCAATTGGAGGGCCTTATTTCTCCTTTCCATCAATGCTTCTACTAAGCTCTCCAAAAATCCCTCCATTATTTCATCTAATGGTTTATTCTTGTCCCTCATTTATTGTATCATAGCAGTTACAATCATTTGTTTATTCTCTACAAAGAACTCCTCATATAAAAGAGTAGTTTCTTTCAACATACCTATATTCTCCATTGCATTGATCAGTGCCTCGAGATTATAGGGATCTTCTGTTGGATCCTCTGATTGATGTGTTGTTGGTTCCTCCTTTGGTTTCTTTTGTGTCTTCTTCTTTTTCTTCAACTTTGATTACTTCTCCTCTCCTTCTTCATCTGAATCAATTTCCTTTGGTATTTCCTTAGTTTTCTTTCTTTTTAGCTGTTTTTTTAGCCGGGGGGCCTTCTTCACTGTGTTCCTCTTCATCCCTGATAGTACTTTTGATGCTGCTCTTCCTCTGGATGATACAATAGAGGATAATGGTGCCTATGAGGTTAAACTTTCTGATCTCCTTACAACTGGAGCTTCTTTAGTAGGTAGGGGAGCTAATGTAGCCAGCTTCTGAACTAAAGTAGTTCCCTTTTTTGGAGCTCTCCACTATTTATGCAACTTTTCTCTATTCTTTTCTAGATGTTCCTCTACATCCTTCTTGTATTTCTTATCCATAACCTCTGAGTAGGTGCCATATGTCTTTGCACTTGTGTCCTTTGGTTTGCTTAATAAGTGTTGTGCATAAATATTGACTTCTGTTGTAGTTATCTCATATGGAAACTTAGGTATCCATGTTGTTCTCAGAGCCATTGCCTCCACATATGTAAAATCCTTATCAACCAAAAATGTGATGTCTTTTATGTATTGTTTCACCATCCCATAAGGGATTCTATCCCTTGCCCTCATCTCTTCCTATATGGTTTTGAGAAACCACCAATATGTAGCACTGTATTCATTGGTATCAAAAAATGAATCTATGTGTTTTTTGACCTCTAACCCTACCGATATATTATGTTGCCATTGTTTCCCCTTTTACCCTGGTAGCTCATTCAAAAAGTAAAATTCAAGGCAAGTAATTAGTGTACCATACCATAAGTTGTAGTTGGAGTCTTTGATCTTTTGTAGGTTCTCCAAGAGTTGTTGGCACATCACCTCGCAAAAGTCAAAATCCTTTCCCTCTTTGACTATATGATAGGTCGTATTAATTACAATTATTGTGGCGAAACCTCCTCGATTGGCATAATAGACTTTGTAATAAATTCCCATTGTAGCATACTTTACCCCTGGATCTGTGATGTCTTTCACATGCATGTTTCTCCTATCTATTGTAGCTCTAGTCATCTCCCTCACTTGGTCTTTTCTTATTTCTTTCATTGTCGGTAGGGGCACTACAACACTTAACCCTGTCACTGCCCTAATAGCCTCCTTTGTTATTCTGTAGGGTTTGTCCAGATAGATAAACTCATCATGTGCTCTACTTAGTATAATCCTTATCCATTCACGGGCATCCGAGAAGTCAGGAAAGTCTTTCCATATGTCTAATTTCTTTGCATGTATGTTTGTATATTCTGACAGATAACCTATATCTCCCAATAGAGTGTCCCTCAACTCTTCAAACTTAATGTCATTGATCTCTACTAGAGTACTATGAATATATTTCCTTACATCTATATACACCACACTTGTCGACACATTTGAGAATGCGTCGTCTAGATCTACTTCTAGGGATTTCCATGGATATGTCTTGAATTTTGGCTGAGGCTTGTGTGTAATGTCAATCAACTCAAGAGTCACCATTGTCTCTTCTATGTTTGTCTATGTGCTTCTTTTCACTACTGAATTCTCCGCTTCCTTCTTCTCTCAGAGCTCTGATTTTGTCAAATTATGAATGCAAAGTGATGTTTCTTTGGTGAAATTAGGGTTAAATACCTTTTTGTTTTTCCCTAATTTTTCCTTCTAGCTTTGTTATTCTTTTTCCTCGTTAACTTATTCCTTTTTCCCTTATGACTTAATTTGTGTTCCTCATTAGCAGCTAGGCTCTGATATAGTGTGTTGTTATGGTAGAATCTTTCTGCAACTACTTTCTTTCTTCTGATGATTGATGATCTGGTGATTTGATATCCTAAACAACATCTTTGTAGTGTTTTCCTTGCATTCTTCCTCTCTTTTTTCATTCTCTTGACTTGTGACTATCTTTCTTGTATCATCGATACTTCAGTCATCTAGTCATGTTGATTTTTTTGCTTCCTTTGTTTCATTCATTGGCATTTCTAAGATATAGGTTTCTTGTCCTTCCTATATGTGTCACAAGGAATCTACGGTGGGTTTTGATGAACTATGGAGGATTGCAATATGTTTTCCTTGCAAGTCCTGATCATGCATATGCTTTGGTAGCCAACATTTTCCTTGTTTTTAGTTATGGTTCTTCTCTCATCCAAGATTCTAAAGCCTCCTCACTATTTGTACTATAGTGGTATCCTCTATCTCCACTTCTCCCTCAAAATTAGGCCCTTCTGTTGTCTCTTCTACATCCAACCTTGTAACTGTATAGAGATTATTTGCTTCCTTGTCACTGTATTCATCCTAATTGGTTTCTTCTATATATGCTTCCTCCATTGATGATCCCAAAGGGATGTGAACAATCTTATTCTCATTTTTCAAATGATAGCACCTCTCTTTGGGAGTCTATGACACTGTTTACATCTACAAACCATCTCAACCCTAATAGTGCATTAAAAGCATCTCCTTGATCCTTCATAGCTACCACAATGAAATCTAAGACATGTTTGACTCCCATTAGATTAACTTCCACTTTCTTCCAAGTTCCCATTGTTTGTGGTGGTACTTGCCTAGGTCTAGGGTTTTTAGTCAGGTCTCCAAGTATTCATTTATATTCCCTTAAACTCCTAAAACCCTAAGCTTTTCTATCCCAAAAGCTCATGCACTTTATCTTTTAAATCTACGCTGACCATCTCTAGAGGGTTCCTAGTCGTCTAAGTTATAACTTGAGTCCTTTGTTTTTGTCAGGTGACCTACCCCATGTCCTAGATTTTACCTTTTGTTTCCTGTAGCATCACAAAGTTTAAATCCTAAGTTTTCAGGAGTGGAAAATATTTCCATATGGTTGCATTTCATAGCATCGTAGCGCGTCATCAATGATTTTATCTTCCTGCTACGTGGCCCTGACAGGGTGACATGTGTCAAAGGAATCTAGACTTATAGCCCCTTTATCGATGATCCCAGAGCCAAGGAATATATGTTGCCAAGTGTCGAAGTAAGAAATGATTTACAAGAAAGTCAAGATCTGACGATTGTGCAAGTGCGGGGGAGGATTCTATCAGAGAGGAATATTCGTCACGCAATCACGATACAGTGACACGTGGCCTCATCTTAACTAAAGAAATAAGGGAAAATAAAAAAGTGATGGATGGGGGATTTTGCATACCTACGCAGAGAAGTTTGGTGGTGGGCCATTTTTGGCTGCAATGCCATGAGATGGCACCATGTGTTAGGATCGGTTGAGGAACCAGTACGGTCAGTGGAAGGAGTATATCTGACATGGCTCATTTCTATTGGCGAAGGACTTTTTCAATGGCATTGATGTGGATTCTCAAGGCATTTCAAGCCATCTATTTCAAAAAAGGAATCCCAAATCTATGGCCAAGGTTTAAAGTTTGAAGCAGCTGCCTGTCAGCGCCATTCCCACACACCTCCACTCTACAGTTAATGAATCTGTTGCATGACCATGGACAGGATATCACATCTTCTCATTCAAATAAGGTCCATGTTGCTTTTTTGGTAGGTCTTCACCAAGAATCTAACTACTTCAGCTACTAAATTAATTGAGGATCTGATTATTTCATAGAAAACTAGTAAGGATTTGGTCGTCTCATTTGGGGAGTTTGTCAGAATATAGGTGGTTGGAAGCTTGTTGCTCCTTTAAAAAGGAATTCAAGGCTAGTCTACAAAGGGATTTTCTTTTTTTGACTTTGGATATAAGGTATCCACATTTTGGAATTCATTTTTCATCGTAGACTTGGTTCTTTGTCTAGGTGCAAAGGTATTTTCTATTTTGTAGATGTATAAATTTTTGAATGACAATGTTCTTTCCAGATTGAGTTATATGAAAAACACTGTTTGTGTGTGTTATCTATGATTGTATCCTTGGGTATGAGAATTTTTCTTTTGAGTGAAGTTGCTAAGGGTTTCTGAACTCTTTCATATATATTCACTATGTGATATGTCTGATTTGTTGCATCTATTCAAGGAATGGATTAAACTGCTTTGAGTCGGGTATAGAGGGAAGTGTTTTATATCAAGGGATTATTGAAGCATAGAGTCACAAATAATACTTTTTCTTGAACATATTGTTGTGAGGTAATAATATTTTACCTTGGGTCCTCTGGATATGAAGTTTTGTTGTCATGAGGGAGCATTTGCAGTAATAGGTCTGCCTCTGTTGCCCTGATAAAGCACTAGTTTGAGCATTTGTTTGTCCAAAGGGTCTAGGAAAATCCAACAATTTAATGATAAATCAATCAAACCATTTCATGTTTTATTTTTTTTTAGGATTAGGTTATGCATGTTCTCAGATTTAACCAGTTTGATAGTCCAAGAATATTGCCAGTCTAGGGTTTATCCAACAAATCTTGGTGCATACCTAAGAGCATTCTACCTGAAGTAGTCAAAGATAAATCTTTTGGTTTTAAATAAGGGAATACCCTCCCAGGTGTGGCAAAACCTAAAGTATAGGGGAGACAAGTGCAAACAATCTCCCATTTTTGTTAGCCAAGTCTCACATTAAATTTGATCATAAGAAGTGGCAAATCTTTAGGGTTTATTGTTTGCTAATTTGGGAACCAACAAAACTGGTGAATCTACTGGGGATGACTATCAAATCTTACCATGGGGTTTCTAAAAGCTAGTGCTTACCTTTGTTTTGGGTATGTAGAGTTAGCACATGAACAGATGTTTTATCATTCCCTTTGAAGGGTGGCGGCTCTACTTAATTTTGTTGCAGCATAAGCAAGGGATAGTGTATGGTGCTCTACTGGTCTATGAATCCAGAATAAAGTTGCCTTCTTAATGATTTGTCCTCTTTGGAGGTGGTGACTCTATTGATTGAACCTATTCAAGGCTACAATATATTTCTAGGTACTCCATCTTTTTCATTCAAAATGACTAGATCAGACTAGCAATCCTAGTCATACTCTCAGAAGAGGTTGTTCTCTATTGAAATATACAAAGCCCTGAATTTCAATGGTATTAGTGGTTACCCAAATGTTGTCCCTAGTGAAGTCAGAAAGTGTTTTCCAAAATATAGTGGAAACAATTTTGAGTCTACAAGCAAACATCTGTAAAGTTTCTATGATTTGATAGAAGACTATAAGATTGAGGCTGAAGATGTTGTAATGAAACTCTTTGTTCAGTCATTAAAGGATGATGCTAGGGTTTGGTTTTTAGACTTGCCTGTGTGTTCAATTTCTTTATGGTTGGATCTAGAGATGCATTCCTAGAATAGTTTGGTGAAAGGACTGATATGGCCACATTGATTACACAATTCATGAACATTCAAAAGGAAAATGATGAGTTGGTTCCAGCCTTTAATTTAAGATTTACAAAGTTGCTCAGACACATCCCTAAATATATGAGATCTAATGATGCATTATGTTTGGCAATTTATCTTGCTGCATTTGATGAGGAAATGAGTTATTTGTTGAGAGATAAGGAACCTACCACATTGCATCAAGCCTACAAATTTGCTATGGATATTGAAAATAATCAAAAGTATGGAATGTCAATAGGATAAATGATTGTAGACCTTCAGAATAGTTTTCGAAGTGAATATGTTTGGGCACATCCTGAAATGATAGGGATGAAGGTTGTGATCAGCCAATGAGAGATGAATATGTAGATACAGATTGCAGAGATATGTAAGGAAATGAGAGCATCTCAGAACGTATTTCTAAGAACAGTGGTGTCTTCGACAGATTAAATTCTTTTCAATTGCTTCAAAAACACGCACAACTATGCCACAAAGTGGAAACATACATAGTACATTTCCAACATTGACCCTTAGAGGAAAGTACAAGCAACATTAACTAGTTTCAACAACAGAAATGTTAAACATGAAAGACAGAACAAAAAACACAGATTTACGTGGGGAAAACCCTTACGGGTAAAAAACCCCACACTCCAAAAGCCCAGATCACCATTGTATTATTCAGCAATAGAAAATACAGTTACAATACAAATTTGGCACTAAGCCTTTCATGGAGATTAACATCTTGTTTCGTTTGGAAGAATAACTGACAGCATAACCCTACACAAATTTCTCCTTAGTTTTAATCACAACACTCGGGCTAGTCCTTCATACTATTCGAATGCCATAAATAGCATACAGTACAGGATCTCACCCCACACCTGAACTCTGTTCTTACTCCTCTATTTCAATGCATTTAACATGTCACATTACATAAGAGAACATTCGGTTTGACTACCATAACAGACTGGACAGTTACAAAAGACGACTGTTCAATTGACAATATTCGTGACATGCATTGCCAATGCAACATTAGCTATTCTATCCTTCTACCATGTCAAGGAGCCACGCTACCACTGTCAAACCAATTCTTAGTATCCCAGCTCATAACCATTTCCATGACTATTCATATTCATGAGATCTAATTATCCCACATGCACCAGTCGATAAACATAACAATAGTATATAAGCACAAACACACGGTAAGTCTATTGTTAGTGCTTTTGCCACTGATGACCTCAGCCGGTCAATCATCAATGAACCATCAGAGAGACCAAGACCTTCAGTGTAACTTCATCCTTCTTCACCGAAGAAGTTTCTCCTGCTGATGCCAAATCACCATCGGTTAGACCAAGCTCATCGGAGTACCATCTCAACACTACACCGATGGAAGAGGTCTTGCTGATGCCAACCTTCAACAGATCATCGGAGTGACCAATGCACATCGGAGAAGAAACCTAAGACCAAGCCGATAGTGAAAGTCAGCTTGATAGAGTATACCACTAGTCCTTCATCGGTAAGACCCCGCACATCAGAAGTAGTCTCCCAAGCTGCTCCGACAATAATAAGTCTCACCGATCTGATAGAACCTTGAACCCTTGAAACGATCGGTGGGACTTTAGACCATCGGTAGGAAACATTGAAGCAGTAGTGATAGAGCCTGTCAGGCCGATATCCAACTGTCAGAGTAACACAACACACCGTCTCGCCGATGTAAAGAACAAACCACTGTGAACAATGTGATCGCTGAGACAAAGCATAGCTCTCGCCGATGCCTGTAATCTGAGTCACAAGAACTCAACATTCTCCCACTTGACAAAGGATTTATAGGAACCCATCAATGCTCCAAGTCATAGAACAAAAACTGATACTGCCTCCACTCCACTGTGCTCACAAGCTACACAGAAGCTTTAACAAAACCAACTTCAAAGCTTTCAGAACACAGCCATGAAACCATCCTCCAGAAATAATATAGAACATTAGCTAGAACAACAATCAGAAAACTAAATGCACCCATCCAACTGAACTTAACCCACGTGACTGAAAATAGTACACACAACAAGTGCTAATCCATTCAATCATCCATACCTTGAAGGTATTCACATCAGCAGACTCATGCCACCTACATATACACCCATCAACTACAAATACAAGCTCCATGTGTCAACCAGTCGAAAAGGACCAAACACATTTAAGAACTCCCACTGCATGGGTAATGCAGATCTAAAAAAAGATCATGGAATACAAAGTCCACCAATAGCGTCACATAGAAAGTGTAAACATCATGTAGTACCAAGGAAACATCCATAATGATACGCAACACCTGTAATCAAATAACAACTTCTTACCACCAGTCCAGAACTCTCCCAAGTTCTCCAAACCCAACAAAGGAAAGAGATAACAAAACTTCCATGTCATCACTCAAGAACATAAGTGAAAACACATGACTACAAACTACTGATCACCTTAGCTTCAATCAAACCTCAAAGCAATGTAGTGTGAAACAAACCATCCAGGGAGATAACCAAGACCATAGAGAGTAACTCTGCACATCATAGACCTGTAGACAATCCTTCTACATACACCTCTGAATGCCAACTGTGTCAAGTATGATCTCCTTCACAACACCCCCAAAGAGAACATAATAACAACACCCAAACAAGCATTCAATCTCAAGAGATCAAATTCAACATATATAATCATGCAACTAACATGGATGTAAGCCTCTCAAACCAAAGAAGATCAAACTAATCCATTTCCTGTTTCAAGAAATCAGCCCATAAAACCATCTCCTAACAATTCTCATCAATGAATGATATCTTAAACTCAAATACACAAGGAGATTAATCATGCTATCCATCTCTCACAATGAATCCTCCAGAACCATCTATGAGTAGTTCAAGATCCATGTCAATGAAAGAAAGCATACAACACTTAAGAGAAATAATGGGCAATACCTCTCAAGTAATAAAATAGCAAGCAGACCAAGAGCAGGGATAAGAATGCTCCTCTAAGATATACAAGCCATCATGACTCCTCCAAGAGCAATCTCCTCATAGGTCTCTGTTGAACTCATGTCCAACCAAGGTGTAGACTTCTCAGACTTTCTACTGAAATCTTCACTAAAAGTAACCATCAACAACACTTCTCTTATCTTAAGAGAATTATAGCCTCACCTTATTCTCCATGTACTCATGGGCATGTGCAAATAATCATATCATGCTAAACTCCAAATGCATCACTGCACCAACATGAAGTAATCAAGCAAAAGATCAATACACCCAACACACAGAGAAGTTACCAAACCACTGTCAAAGCTCCAATCATCTAAATCAGGAACTTATCATGACATCATGATCTTACCATCCCCCTTAGGCGATTCCATGCTCTAGGTGAACATAACCATGATCTCAAGAGCAATGTATCATGCCAAAACTCAAATTCTTAAACAAGAGTCTATCATGACATGAAACAAACCAAACTCTAAACCAACATCACCTGTCAAGCACGACCAATACCTCAGCCAAGGATTTTATGAATCCTCCATGACTCCAAGATGTTAGACATCCTCAAATAGTGCCCCTGCAAATGCGAAAGAACCCTTCTGCAGCAACAAGATCTAAGAGCTCCTCCTAGTAACATTTGTAACACTAAAGAAGATCATTCACCACTAAGTGATGAACACATAGTCAATGCTAAAGCTCCCACTGAACTGTAGCAACTAAGCTTTTCAAGCATCAAGACCAAACATCTCCTAATCTAAAAATCCTTCAGGTCCACACATTAACATGTCCATGTGACAATAAAACCAAGTGGCACCAAGATCTCTAAACCAAGGAAATACACTATCACTATCAATAGATTACACTAACCTATGAATCCAAGCTATTCATGACATCATGATACACATACTACAGGTCTCCATAATCAACTATTCAGGTACTCTACAACATCCATCCTCTCATCCTGAAGTAGTCATACCAATGTACAAGTGACCATAGACTAGGCCAGCTAACAAATCTCCATTAACACTGAAACAATCTGGTGAATTAAGACAGTCCACATCTGAGTCATCTCACTGTAGCTTAATAGGTGATCAGCCCACAAAACTACATAACTCGTAGATCCAACCAATGTATCATGCAAACTCACTATCACACTGGAAACTACAAAACTGAGATCTCAAGGAATAGATAACAATGTAGACAACATGACTCAAGCATCAGATTACTTACAAACCTGATTCACCAAACATGTCCACAACCTAAGCACCATAGTATAGAAAACTAACAAGCATTTCCACAGAAATACTGAGTGACGTATCACATACTAGCATTCCTATGCAGAGAAATTATTCCACCTCCTCACACCATGCATGGAGTATGCATGCAAAACTACAACTATATCATCCAGCAACACCCAAAATGCCAGTGTCTAGAAATAGCTTAACTGCAGCTTCACAAAACCACAAGTTCTTCTCTTGACCATGTAAAACCTGCAAAACCATTGTGTTTGAAAAACACCCATGCATATCCATACCCACTTCACATCTGGAAGACCAAGAATATGAAACAAGAAACACCATAACGGTTAAACCAGAAAAATAGATCATCATGAATATGCATAACCATAGATTTTAGGAAAAAAATATGAAACCCCTCAAAACCAAAGAACATGATTCTGAGACATGCAAGTACAAAGCATCCATTAAAGGAAACAACAGTTCAGGAACTTTAGGCCCACTTGTAGGCCAACTCCACAACCACCAACATGCACATGCATTCGAGGGAGACAGGCTATTTTAGAAGCTCTCAGACCATCCAATGATAAACTCCATAGCCTACATACAATCAGGGTAACAAAAATTATGCCTTCCAATACCAGGACAAAACACCTAGCATAAGCACATTTCTCCATAGCTGAAGAAACTACCCAAGCTTCTCCATATCATCAGGGAGCCTCTCACACAGACACCTAATAAAGAGGTTTGCTACATCTCAACCATAGAGTAAAATATTCCACCCCATGCATCAGGATTATATCACTGCCAACTAGGAGCCTCAAATCACATCATTTCAATATGACAAGCTCCAGTTTCTCCATCTTCAGCATCCTTCAAGCGCCTGCTGTAACATGAAGACAAGATTAACTACCAGACTTCACTCAAAACAAGGATCAAACATCAAATGATTCCTTCAGATTTCCTCAAACCTGTCACACTAAGAAATCATCACAGAAGGAATAGCTAGACCTTATACACCAAGAACTCTTACATGCAAACACATGTAGCACACAAATGTACATATGTGAGCAACAAAGCAGATCCTAGAAGAAGGCTCTGATACCACTTGTAAGGAAATGAGAGCATCTCAGAACGTATTTCTAAGAACAGTGGTGTCTTCGATAGATTTAAATTATTTTCAATTGCTTCAAAAACACACACAACTATGCCACAAAATGGAAACAGACAGTACATTTCCAACATTGACCCTTAGAGGAAAGTACAAGCAACATTAACCAATTTCAATAGCAGAAATATTAAACATGAAAGACAGAACAAGAAACATAGATTTACATGGGGAAAACCCTTACGAGTAAAAAACCCCACACTCCAAAAGCCCAGATCGCCATTGTATTATTCAACAACAGAAAATACAGTTACAATACAAATCTGGCACTAAGCCTTTCATGGAGATTAACATCATGTTCCATCTGGAAGAATAACTGATAGCATAACCCTGCACAAAGTTCTCCTCAGTTCTAATCACAACACTTGGGTTAGTCCTTCATATTGTTCTCATGCCACAAATAGCATATAGTAAAGGATATCACTCCACACCCAAACTCTGTTCTTACTCCTCTGTTTCAATGCATTTAACATGTCACATTATAGAAGAGAATATTCGGTTTGACTACCGTAATGGAGTGGATAGTTACAAAAGAACTCAACAAGATATACATGAGGTCACTTCCGCCAACAATGTTATCATTGGAAAACCTTAGGAATGCATGGGTACTAGGTTTAATATCTCCACTTATCATTCAAATGAACATGGTGATGCTCCTGCTATGGAAGATTATTTGTATGAGGCAAATATGGAGTTTTTCACTCTGAATGAGGAGGATACTGATGTGCATAATCACAAAAAGTGTGACCCATGTGTGAGCCTTTCAGATGATGAAATATATATGAATGTTGAATATGAATGTTTCATTGAGGATGATAATCATTTCTACAATGCAAAAGTTGAAAGGTTCACTTTTGACTATTAGTGCATTAGTGAAGAGGAAAACTAGGGTCATTATTCAGACATGAATGGACAAGTTACAGATGTTCATGTTCATACAATGGGGGATAGTATTGAGTATGATGAGAGGGGTGACTATGAAGCTTCTAATGAGGAACTATTTTCTGAGGTTTTCGTGCCCTCTCTTGAAACATTCCAGGTGGAGTTTAATTATGAAATTGTTGAGCACAATAATGATGGATATGTGGATGTTTCTAAAAAGTTAAAAGGTTTATATGAGTATGAAATATTGCTTGTGCCTGAGTATTGCATGTTCAGTGTAGAGGATTTATCATTGTTCGGGAAGGGGCAAAATTCATATATGAATTCACTTGTTTTATATGAGCTTTTTACCTTTCCTGATCTAAAGATGGCATGTGATGAAAATAATTTATAGCTATGGATAACAAAAGTGGATCAATTTTGTTGTAGATTTGTTGAAGAGGTTAAAGATGAAATGGACAGAAGCACAGTTGACAATAAGATTAAATGCTTCTATGATAGCTGCAGACAGCTTGGTGCTTCCAGGTTTCAGCTAAAGTAGTTGGATGAAAATAGGGTATTTGATAAAGGAAGGTACTGGCTTTTCCTTTTTGGTGGCCCGGGGCTAGCAAGTGAAATTTGAAGGCATGAATTATGGCACAGAGTGGAGCATTTGACTCTATGGCCCAATGGATGGCACCTGATTTGTATCCCAGAGATAGCTAGATCCTTGCCATGCCTACAAGAGGCATGCATCCCTGAGCAAGAGCCAATGGTGGTACCTACCTAGGTCTAGGGTTTTTAGTTGGGTTTGCAAGTCTTCATTTCTATTCCCTGAAACCCTGAGATTTTTTGTCCCAAAGGCTCATGCACTTTGTCTTTTAAATCTGCGTTGATTGTCTCTAGAGGGTTCCCGGTCATCTAAGTTATAACTTAAGGCCTTTGTTTTTGTTAGGTGACAGCCCCCATGTCCTATCTTTTACCTTCTATTGCCCATCGCATCACAAAGTTTAAATCTTAAGTCTTCACGAGTGGAACATATTGCCATATGGTTACATTTCATAGCATCACAGCGCATCATCAATGATGTCATCTTCCTGCTATGTGGTCATGATAGGGTGACACATGTCAAAGGAATCTGGACTTACAACCCTTTTATTGATGATCCAGAGCCAAGGAATTATATGCTACCAAGTAAGAAATGATCTGCAAGAAAGTCAAGGTCTGACAGTTGTATAAGCGCGCGAGAGGATCCTGTCAAAGAGGAATATCCATCACGCAGTCGTGATATGGTGACACGTGGCCTCATCTTAACTAAATAACTAAGGGAAAATGAAAAAGTGATGCATGGGGGCTTTTGTGCACCTGCGTAGAGAAGTTTGGTGGTGGGCCATTTCTAGCTGCAATGCCACGAGATGGCGCCACGTGTCAGGATTATTCAAGGAGACAGTGTGGTCAGCAGAAGGAGTATATCTGACGTGGCTCATTTCTATTGGTGGAGGAATTTTTCAATGGCATTGATGTGGATTCTTGAGGCATTCCAAGCCATCTATTTCATAAAGGAAGCCCAAATCTATGTCTAAGGTTTAAGCTTGAAGCAGCTGCCTATCAGCACCATTCCCGCGTACCTCCACTCTACAGTTAATGAATATGTTGCATGACCATGGACAAGATATCACATATTCTCATTTAAATAAGGTCCATGTTGATTTGCCAGTAGGTCTTCACCAAGAATTTGACTGCTTTATCTACTAAATTAACTGAGGATCTGATTGTTTCATAGAAAATCTGTAAGGATCTGGTCATCTCATTTGGGGAGTTTGTCAGAATGTATGTGGTCAAAAGCTTGTTGCTCCTTTAAAAAGGAATTCAGGGCCATTCTACAAAGGGATTTTCTTTTTTTGAATTTGGATATAAGGTATCCACATTTTGGATGGCATTTTTTGTCGCAGACTTGGTTCATCATCTGGGTGTAGAGGTATTTTATGTTTTGTAGATGTATAAATTTTTGAATGACAATGTTCTTTCCAGATTGAGTTATATGAAAAACACTATTTGTGTGTGTTATCTATAATTGTCTCCTTGGGTATGAGCATTTTTCTTTTGAGTGAAGTTGCCAAGGGTTTCTAAACTCTTTCATATACATTCGCTATGTGATATGTCTAATTTGTTGCATCTATTCAAGGAATGCATTAAACTGCTTTGAGTCAAGTATAGAGGGAAGTGTGTTATATCAAGGGATTATTGAAGCATAGAGTCATAGATAATACTTTTTCTTGGACATATTTCTATGAGGCAGTAATATTTTACCTTGGGTCCTCTGGATATGAAGTTTTGTTGTCATGAGGGAGCATTTGTAGTAATAGGTCTAACTCTGTTGCCTTGATAAAGCACTGGTCTGAGGATGTGTTTGTCCAAAGGGTCCAGGAAAATCCAACAATTTAATGATAAATCAATCGAACCATTTCATGTTTTATTTTGTTTTAGGATTAGGTTATGCATGTTCTTAGATTTAACTAGTTTGATAGTCCAAGAATATTGCCAGTCTAGGGTTTGTCCAACAAATCTTGGTGCATACCTGAGAGCATTCTTCCTAAAGTAGTCAAAGATAAATCTTTTGGTTTTAAATAAGGGAATACCCTCCTAGGTGTGGTAGAACCTAAAGTGCAAGGGAGACAAGTGCAAATAATCTCTCGTCTTTGTTGGCCAATTCTCACATTAAATATGATCATAAGAAGTGGAAAATCTTTAGGGTTTATTGTTTGCTAATTTGGGAACCAACAGTTTGAATGTTAGATCCATCTGCCAAAATGATGTTGTAGTTTGTCTCTATCAGCTTAGGTCTTCCTAACTGCTCCCACAACTTCTTTGTTATCATGTTGACATCTGCTGCCAAATCTATCATCACATTCTGGACCTTCATGTGGTTAATATTAACATCTACCATCAATGGTTTTATCTTCCATTCTCTATCTATCCTTCCCATCCTTTAGAGTTGACTCCTTTGGCCTTGTTCCTTATTCCAATACTTAGAGAATTGCTTCAGTTTCTCAATGTGTCTATGTTGTGTCAATTGGACTAACTGCTTGAGAGCATCCACTTCTCCTTCAGTGAATTTTTTTGTATTGCTTCTCCTTTTATTGCTCCTTCCTTATTGTTTGTTTAGCCTCCTTCACAACTTCTTCATGTTGTTTCTTTGTAGGGACAAATTCTTCATCCTCCTCACTATCTTCCTTCTTTATCTTAATGATATAATGCCTTCTGGTATTGGTTCCTTATCTTGTTACTACCACAGATTTATCCTTCCTCTTCCTTCTCTCCTTTCTAGTATGTTTTGGTGTGCTTATCTGGTAGTACTCTTCTTCTTCTGTGGATTCAGTTGAAGATATGTCTGTCTCCTCTCTGTTGGTCTTCCAAAAATTCTTGCTCCTTAGTCTTTTGGTGCTCTTCTTATGATCCTTGCTCCTTTTTTATTGTTCAAGTTTTGTAAATCATCACTCTTAGACTATGGTTGTGCATTCTAGAAGTATTTTTGTGCTCTCTCACAATAACATAGGTCATGCTTTGTGCTATTACAAAATGAACACTGTGTCTTCTTTTCAGCCCAACATCCATTAGCAAAATGTCCTAACTTATTGTAATTGAAATATGTGGCATCCTCCTTCCTTCTTTTATTTCTTCCACAGCCTCTGGCCCCTTTGTAGCCTCCAAACCATTCTATGTCATCATTATTATAGCTATTTCCATATGATGGACTACCAAAATTTGAATTTTGTATTACATTAATAGTCCTCTGATTTCTCCAACTTGGCTACTTGTAGTCCTAATCATATGAATTTCTCATTCATGTATGTCATATTATTGCTTTCCGTAGAAGTTGTATTATTTCCATCATACCATGCTTCATCTTCTTCATCAGCAAAGTTTTTTTTCCTCCATAAGTTCTATGAAGGACAATTTAGTGTTTCATGGTCATCCCATTCTCCACGTAATCTATAGTATACTGAATTGACTTTTGCATTGTTGCTTTGGTATCTTCTTTTATTGTGGCAGATTGTCTTTCACCTTTCATCGTAGGGCATTCATTTCTCAAGTGGCCTTCTTTTGTGTAGTATCAACACCAAATATTAGGTCTTTCCTTATGTGCATTCCCCTCTTGCTTAGCTAATATCTCCTGCTTCAACTTCAAGTGCTCCAATTCCAACTTTAGCTTCTCCAATTCTAGGTTTTCCTTCATCTTATCTTGTCTGTGCCAGGATTGAGACTCTATCCATAAGTCCAATGTCACTGCTTCTACCTATGTTTCAAAATTTGTTCCATCTAGGGTTGACCTTATTTTAGGGCTTATTCCAGAAATAAACTACTCTATCTTCTGCTTTTCAGCCAATGGTTCCTCCAATCTCCTAGTTGTCTCCTTGAATCTCTTATCAAACACCTTTATTGATTCTTTCTCCAATTGCATTAAATCTCTCATCTTACGTACTCCTTCTATCAAAACATCTAAAACTCCAAAGTTCTCCAAGAATAGCTTCTTGATATCATCCCATTCTTTGTCACTGTTTGGGCATGTCTTCCTATACCACTTCAATGCTTCATTCCTCAAGGTGCCTATGAATTCAAATAGCTTGATTTCATCTCTTGTTTCTCCCTTTTGGTTCCAAATAGACTTTAGAACAAAAATGTGCTATGTTGCTTTAGTAGTATCCTTTTTAAATATAGGTAACTTAACTAGGGTATCCATGGTTGCTTTTTTCCAACTCTCTGGTACTTTGCGGTAGATTTCCTCTGGTCTGCTCCTCTAGTTCAGTTGTCTTCTATCAACTTGATTTCCTTCTCTTCCCTTGTCTCTCTATAATTGGATCTCAAAGTACTCTTCTCCTAAAACCTCTACAAAATTGCTCTGGGTCTTTGCTATTCTCTCTACTTCTTTGTTTGCTTAAATATCTTCCTTCTCAACTAGAATTCTCTTGACTTTATATGGCACTCAGGGTGGATCATGGTCCAAGGGTTGTGTCTATTGCAAGTATGTGCCTAATCGATGTTGTCATTGGTGTCAACTGTGCTCTTACTTTGTTGAGGATATTGAGAAAATTAGCCCCTCCGGTGATAACAATGTATTGTAGTAGAAACAGTGCATTACATGCAGAAGAACAATCTAGAAGAATGCTCCACATTTCTTGTAGAATAAATATCTTTACCTGTGGATTTGAATTTATTTAGAAGCTTGTTTGAAGATGTTATGTTTTGAGTTTGAGCCTCTGGTATGAAGAATTGAAAATATCTTTTTCTGTGTGTTTGGTGGTGATAGGGAGAAAGTGTTTTGCTCTGCATTCCTCTGCATTGAAATATTTTGGTCTGCGGTTCTAGAATTAAGTCTGTGATGATGTTAAGTGCCTTCAACTGTAATGGTTCATGATTTGGTGGTCTGCAAGCTATCTTTTACTTATGACAGTGGCTGACAGTGTTGTTCTTATGCTCTGGTTTGAAGAATCTTATTGATAGAGTGGTTAGAGATCGTGTGGTTGTTCCTAGTGATTATAATGTGCTTGTGGATGTCTCCTGATCATGCTCCTACATTCAGATTTGTTCACAAGGCATAATTTAGATCGTGCATGAAGCGTGTTCTTAAATACTTGTGTTAACATCAGTCTTGGCTGACCTGGTTGAATTCATCATCTATGGAGAAGCATCAAAAATTGTGATAATGTATTGTAGCATGGAAGATTGTGTTTAAGTCCCTGCTAAGGCACGGTGTGATCTGTATTCATTTCTTTTCTTTGTAAATTTGTTTAGGTCCAAAACTATATGATGTAACATGTGTTTGCCGACCTTGATGATCATTCCAAGTTTGATGTAGTGTATAAATACTTGTAATTGAGTTGTGAAAATGTATCCAAGTGCGAAGATGTGAAGATAAAGTGAAGTAAGGTAGCAGAGTAGAGCATAGGTGTTTGTGTTTCAATGGAACTGAACCTTGGCGCGAAGTAGATGTTGTTATCTCAATTCAACCCTTTGGCAGTGAGCCATCCATTGGCAATGAGCCTTTCTTTGCAGTGAGTAATTTGGGCAATGAGCCTCTATTTTTTGATATTGATATAGCTTATATATTTATGTGGGCTAACACCCATCATGGTTTTTCCCTTTTAGGGTTTTCCACGTAAAAAATCTAGTGTCTCCTATGTTGTTTATGCTTTTGTGTTGAGCTTCTCATTTAATGTTTTCATGGTTATATTTGAATATAAGTAATTGATAAGTTGATGATCATATTTGGCTAAAAGTTTTAGGACAACTGATTCACCCCCCTCTTAGTTGTGTGGTGCAGTTCAACAATTGGTATCAGAGCCAAGTTCCTATGAAGAAAGCCTAACAGCTTGAGGAAGATCCAAGATGTCTTATAAGAAGGAAGCTCCACATTTTGATGGGACAAATTATGCTCTTTGGAAGGTACAAATGAAAAGCCATCTTCTTTGTCTTGGTTATAAAGTATGGAAAGCTGCATAAAAAAATATACTATGCCTCTAAATGGTTTGATGACTGAAGATGAAATCAAAGAATATGAGGTGGATGTCAAAGGAAAGGATGCTCTGCTAAGTTCCTTAAATGACTCAATGTTGACAAAGTTGTGGACCTTGAAACTGCAAATGAGGTATGGGAGAAGTTGAAAAATCTATATGAAGGAGATGATTTTGTAAAAGAAGCCAAGCTACAAAGTCTGAAAATGAAATATGAGGGTTTGAAAATGAATGAAGATGAAAACATAATAGCCTTTATGCAAAGAGTTGATGAACTTGTCACTGGAATAAAGGGTATGGGAGGAACTCTCAGTGACAAAGAAGTTGTGATGAAGATTCTTAAATCACTACCAAAGTCATATAGTCACAAGGTAGCTGCAATTGAAGAATTCATGACTGTGAAAACCATTGACAGAGATCAATTACTTGGAAATCTTAGATCCTTTGAGATGAGAGAATTTGGTGATGCCCTACCTAAAGTTGAATCAACTTTCAAAGTCAATACTTTAGCAGAGATCTCCAGAGCTGAGAAATACAAGGTGGATGATGAATTTGATGAAATTGAAGCTAACTTTGTTGACAAGATACAAAGAGGGTCCGATAAGTTCAAAGGTAAATTACCTTTCAAATGTTTCTCTTATGGTAAAGTAGGTCATTATGCTTCTAGATGTCTTGAAAGAATTGAAAGAAATAAGAAGAAACATGAGAGTAGGCCTAGAGTTCCAAAGAAATGCTACTATGTCAGAGATTTTGATAATGAAGGGGTGACTGATGATGAATCTGATGATGCTAATACTAGTGCAAATGAATGTCTATTTATTGCTATTAAAGAAGATCCTGTGTCGCCTAATTCTACTAGTTGTGTGAAGGATGAAAACCTAGTAGAAGAAAGTGCTTTGGCTATTTAGGTTGAGAAAGATAAGGATGAATGGATTATTGATAGTGGATGCTCACATCACATGACCGGTGACAAAAGTCAGTTTGTAAGTTTGGAAAAGTATGATGGAGGACTGGTTAGGTTTGGATATAATGCAGCTGGTAAGATTTGTGGAAAGAATCTATTTTATTTGATGGAAAGCATAATACTGACAATGTTCTATATGTGAAGGGTTTGAAGCATAATCTTTTGAGTGTTGGTCAGATGTGTGACAAAGGATATGATCTGAGAATCAAAGATAATGGGTACAAGATCATGGAAAGTTCTAGAACTATGATTGCTACTGGTAACAAGACAAAAGGTAACATCTATCAATTAAGAGGAACTAATGATTATTGTTTATTGGCTCAGAGAGATGAAAGTTGGCTATGGCATAGAAGGATGTGTCATATAAACTTGGATAGTCTAGTAAAAATAAGTTCAAGTCAGTCTATGAGAGATTTACCAAAACTTGTGAAACCCTCCAACTCAATTTGTAAGGAATGTCAGTTGGGAAAGAAGATAAGGACAAGTTTCAATAGCAAAGAATAAATTTCTATTGGTTTGTTGGATCTAGTGCATACAGATCTCTGTGGTCTGACAAGGGTGAGAAGTCTACAAGGTGACAGGTACTTCATGTTGCTTATTGATGATTATACTAGAATGACTTGGGTTACTTTTCTAAGAGATAAATTAGAAGCCCTAGAGAAGTTCAAATCTTTCAATGCAATGGTTGAGAATGAAATAGATTTGAAGATCAAATGTTTGAGGTCTGATAGAGGAGGTGAGTTCACATCAAATGAAATCAACATTTTTAGTGAAGAGAATGGGATAAAGAGATAGTTGTCTGTGCCTAGGACTCCTCAGCAGAATGGAGTTGTGGAACGGAAGAACAGGATAGTTTAGGAGGCTGCTAGGACAATGATAAAGGAAGAAGGTCTACCGAAAGTCTTTTGGAAAGAAGCTATTCACATTGTTGTTTATATTCAAAATAGAGTTTAAGTGAAAGGTAATGGTACTAAAACTCCCTATGAATTGTGGTATGGAAGAAATCCCACAGTAAAATATTTTAAAGTCTTTGGAAGTAAATGTTATAGCAGGAGAGATGAAGATCTAGGAAAGTTTGATGCAAGATGTGATGAAGGAATCTTTCTTGGATACTCTACCAAGAGTAAGGCTTACCAGTGCTACAACAAAAGGCTCAAAAAGATTGTTGAGAATGCAAATGTGAAGGTAGATGAAGGCAAAGAAAGAATATCAGACCTGAGTTGTTATGAACCGGATGAACCTATGACTATAGTAATTGAAGAGAAAGATAAGCAAGTAGACAGTCAGGATAAATAAGAGGCTCCAGAAAGTGTTGTCAAGACTCCCAGGTATGTAAGTATCAATCATTCTAAAGATCAGATTATAGGTGACAATAAAAAAGGTGTGCTAACAACAAGAAGAGTTGTAGAGGAACAAGTTAATTACTATTTGCTTTTAAAGATTGAACCAAAAACTGTGAATGAAGCATGCAATGATGAAAATTGGGTAAAGGTAATGGAGGAAGAACTATTGTAGATAGAGAAGAATGAAACTTGGGAATTAGTTCCTAGACCTACTAACAAAAATGTTATTGGAACTAAATGGGTCTTCAGGAACAAGCTGAAGGAAAATGGAGAAGTTGTAAGGAATAAAGCAAGACTTGTATGTAAAGGATATTCTCAAATTGAAGGGATAGATTTTGAAAAAACCTTTGCCTCAGTAGCTTAGATTGAAGCAATCAAAATGTTTCTGGTGTTTACAGCTCACAAAGATTTTAAGGTATATTAGATGGATGTGAAATCTACCTTCCTGAATGGTGAATTAGAAGAGGAAGTATACATTGAGAAATTGGAGGGATTCCAATTATCAAATCAAGGTGATATGGTATGCAAGTTGAAGAAAGCATTGTATGGACTCAAACAAGCTCCTAGAGCCTGGTATGTAAGGTTAGACAGGTATTTATTGCAATTGGGATTTAGTAAAGGTACTGCAGATAGCAATCTATACTTCAAAATCAATGATGATAAGATCTTGATTGTTGAGGTCTTTGTTGATGACATTATCTTTGGAGTAAATGAAGGTATGTGCATAAGGTTTGCTGATCAGATGAAAAATGAATTTCAAATGTCGATGTTTGGTAAAATGAATTTCTTTTTGGGTCTGCAAATTAATCAATCAGATAAAGGAATCTTCATATCTTAGTCCAAGTATGTGAAAGAGTTGTTAAAGAAGTTTGGGATGGAAGACTCTAAATCGGTATGTACTCCCATGGTGACTGGTTGCAAGTTGAGCAAAGATGATGAATCACCTAAGGCTGATCAGAAAAAATATAGATCCATGATTGGAGGATTACTTTATCAAACTCAAACCAGACTTGATATTATGCATGTAGTTTGTCTTGTTGCAAGGTTTCAAGATGATCCAAGAGAATCACATGTGATGGAAGTTAAGAGAATCCTGAGGTATTTGAAAGGTACTCCGGATTATGGCTTATGGTATCCAAAGGATAATTATTTTGCTCTCAGTGCTTATACAGATGCAGATTGGGCTGGAGATATTGATGATAGAAAGAGTACAAGTGGAGGTGCCTCCTTCTTTGGTAATAGATTAGTTTCATAGATGAGCAAGAAACAAGATTCAATATCTTTGTCAATTGCAAAAGTAGAGTATATTGCAGCAGCATGTTGTTGCACTCAAATATTATGGATGAACCAAACTTTAAAGGATATAAGAGTTATGTATGAAGATCCAATTGCAATCTTTTGTGATAATACAAGTGCCATAAACATTTTAGAGAATCCAGTGATGCACTCAAGAACAAAACACATCAATAAGGTATCACTTTTTGAGAGAGAAGGTGACAGAGAATAAAGTAAAGTTAGAATATGTGTCCACAAAGGATCAGATTGCAGACATTTTCACTAAGCCTCTGCCTAAAAATACCTTTGAGTATCTCAGAGAAAAGTTAGGGGTCATTACCCCTCCAATCTTGAACTAAGATGCATAGGAATTCATTAATCCAGTGGAGCTCAAAGTGTCATTCTTTGATTTGGATTGATGTTATGAAGGCTAGCTCTCAGGGGGAGTAGTTAAAATGTTTATGATAAAGTGAATGGATCAGAGCAGGAGCATGCAAGTATGTGCCCTTTGCCATTGATGTCAAAGGGGGAGAGAAATCATGTGAAAAACTCAGGGGGAGAAAGAATGCAGATGTGTAGAGAGAAAGGGGGAGAATTTTGTCTTGGGAGAATTTTGTCTTGATGTCTTTTCAGTTTTTCACATCATATGTTGCCATCAATGACAAAGGGGGAGATTGTTGCAAGTATGTGCCTAATCAGTGTTGTCATTGATGTCAACATATTTGTGTTGTCATTGGTGTCAACTGTGCTCTTACTTTGTTGAGGATATTGAGAAAATCAGCCCCTCCAGTGATAATAATGCATTGCAGTAGAAATAGTGCATTACATGTAGAAGAATAGTCCAGAAGAATGCTCTGCATTTCCTATAGAATAAATATCTTTACCTACGGATTGGAAGTTATTTGGAATCCTGTCTGAAGATGTTATATTCCAAGTTTGAGCCTCCGGTATGAAGAACTGTGTGTTTGGTGGTGACAGGGAGAAAGTGTTTTGCTCCGCATTCCTCCGCATTGAAGTATTTTGGTCTGCAGTTCTAGAATTAAGTCTATGATGATGTAAGTGCCTTCAACTGCAATGGTTCATAATTTGGAGGTTTGCAAGTTATCTTTTACTTATGACAGTGGTTGACAGTGTTGTTCATATGCTTTGGTTTGAAGAATCTTACTGATAGAGTGGTTAGAGATCATGTGGTTATTCTTGGTGATTATAATGTGCTTGTGGATGTCTCCTGATCATGCTCCTACATTTGGATTGGTCTACAAGGCATAATTCAGATCGTACATGAAGCATGTTCTTGAATACTTGTGTTAACATCAGTCTTGGCCGACTTGATTGAATTCATCATTTACGGAGAAGCATCAAAGATTGTGATAATGTGTTGTAGCGTGGAATATTGTGTTTAAGTCCCTGCTAAGGTGCGGCATGATCCACATTCATTTATTCTCTTTGTAAATTTGTTTAGGTCCAGACCTATATGATGTAACATGTGTTTGCGACCTTGGAGATTGTTCCAACGGTTGATGATTGTAATGCCAACCTTGATGATCATTCCAAGGTTGATGTAGTGTATAAATACTTGTAATTGAGTCATGAAAATGTATCCAAGTGTGAAGATGGGACGATAAAGTGAAGTAAGGTAGCAAAGTAGAGCAGAGGTGTTTGTGCTTCAATGGAACTAAACATTGGCATGAAGTAGATGTTGTTATCTCAATTCAACCCTTTGGTAGTGAGCCATCCATAGGTAGTGAGCCTTTCTTTGCAGTGAGCAATTTGGGCAGTGAGCCTCTATTTTTTGGTATTGATATAGCTTATATATTTATGTGGCTAACACCCACCATGGTTTTTCCCTTTTAGGGTTTTCCACATAAAAAATCTGGTGTCTCCTATGTTTTTTATGTTTTTTTGTTGAGCTTCTCATTTAATGATTTCATGGTTATTTCTAAATATAAGTAATTGATAAGTTGATGATCATATTTGGCTAAAAGTTTTAGGACAACTAATTCACCCCCCCTCTCAGTTGTCTGGTGCAGTTCAACAGTGTCTCTTCAAATTAGGGGATTCTCTTATCTTTGTAAATGACATCATGTCGACATCCAATGATGATTCAAACAACCTTCCAAAACCCTCAAAACTCCTCTCAATGTTTATCACATTTTCTCCTCCTTCTCTTATCTTCTTTATGCTTCCAAAAATTATCTCCTCTATATATTCCTCATCCACCTTCAAAATATCTAGTGTTAACTCATATGTTCTAGTAGTCTGTGGCATAAACCCTAATTTGCCTATTCCTTCTCTTTCCCTTCCTCATTCTTCTCTAGTAGCACCCACAGTGGCATGCTCCTTTGCATTCTCCATAACACCTTTTATGTCTCCACCTTTGGATCTCCTTTCTCTGGCAGTACCCTCCTTGGTGCACTCAGTAGAATCCTTCATGACACGCTTGTCGTCTTCCTTCCTTCCAACAACACCCTCAGTGGTACACTCTTCAAATTTTTCTTTTTCTTCTACACTTTCTATTATCCCTCATTCCTTCATCATTTGTTCCCTTTCCAATCTTCTACACTAATGTTCCTGTCACTCTTGAGTTTGCTTCAATCTCTCTTCTTTGCTTATCTCCATTCAGGTTTTGATTTCTTCTTTGGTCTTCTTTTTCTTCCACTACTCCTCTTTCGCCATGGGTTTGCTGGATTTGGTGTTCCATTAGTCCTTTTATACCTCATGGAATCATTATTTGAAGAGTCACATCATTTGAAAGGTCCTGGTGGACCCTACTCCCTTCCCACTTGCCATCCCCTTAAGTGTCTTCCCCCTCTCACAGAGGTAGAAACTTAAGGAGACTTGATTTTCTGTGTAATTTGAAAACATTTCCTGCCAACCTCTCCTTTTTTCCTTTCAAAACTCTGCACTACTTCTTCATATGTTTTTCCCTTTCAATCTTTAGCTACCCTCTTCTAGGGTCCTAGCAATGGAACCAAATGTTAGCAAGAAATATGGAGGAGATACCGGTCTGGAGATCCGGTCCTCAAACAAGTCTTTGTAGTTAGTTTATACCTTGTTAGGTAGCTAGAAATTGCTAGCAAAACATAAATAATAACCAAACAAATCATCACATACACCTCAAAATAAGATAACACACATAATTACTCAGTACTGGCAGACATCCATTTATATATTAGCAGCAATCAAATGTATACATCAATTTTCCATCCTTCAGTACAATTACATACATGACTTCTATGTCACTTCTTACATCAGGGCATACTCCTATTCTCCTATTATGCTTACTTACATTGTACTACTCCTATCTATATATACTATATCTATTATATAGGGATGTGTCTTTTGTCAGCTTTTGGCCTCTACATATTGTATAATCTCCTCCAGTTGGCTCTATTTACCATCAAGTAACCTACTAACACACACTAATTAGATTTCTTACAATAGTTCTTTCACCATCAATATTGGATGATCTTAAACTAAGGATCTTCATAGCATCCCTAACATTAAAGATTTTCTATCATTTCAATGAACACTTGACACCTTCCTATTTCAATTAAGCTTTCAAAAAAACTTTTCCATACTTTATTGGCGATTCTTCTACAAGTGTGTTTGGGAATTTTATTAGGCATTGGTTTCAAAATATTTTCATTGATTTCAATTAGATACTTTGGTCTTTTATGAATAACTTTAGGATGTGTTTTTATTGGTATGTATTCTTGGTTTGCATTAGGTAAATTTGGTTCATCATTTCTTATTTCAATATATGTTTTGGGACTTGTTTCTACATTCATATCAATTGGTATTGATGATGTACCTTCTCCTCCAACTTTTCTCATTTAACAAAGCCTTTTCATGTGCTCCCTTTATTTTTGTTTCTCCGCTTCAATTTGCTCGAGTGTGCCTGATTTATTCCTTCCTGTGGTAATTGTCAATATATGTTAATTAATATTTCAATTAAAAAAAAGGAATAAAATTATCACAAAAGACTACATATTAATCACAAATACACTCTTAAAATACTTTGCACATGATTATTACTTACACCAATTAACAAATTGTCAAAAATATCTTAAGTCACAAAATTGACAATAAAAGCTGTTAAACAAACAAAAAACATGTAATAATTAGAGACATGTTGATTTCCAATGCATTTCAATCATTTCAACTCATAGAAAAGAAATGAATCTCATATAATGTCAGAGAAAAGTGCACAAAAAACATGTCCAATAGCAAGCATGTATAGTAGAAGTGGGGCATTGATCACAAGTGTCATGTGATTTTTGGCCCATTTTCAATCTTTTTAGCCTTGTCTAAAACATGCTTGTGTTTCATAACATGAGCGTGCTTTGTAAGGCGAGCACATTACAAAGCGCACTCACGGTTTGTAAATTTTTTTCCGCCCATTTTTCCTTGGAATATATTTTGGAAACAAGCCTAAAGGCTTGGATTGATACTTTACCTCCATTTCACATGTTTTTGACCTTGAATAGAGTTTTCCAACTTCCACATCATCAGGTTTACACATTGGATAACAATATTTCATAAAATTACCATCAACATGTCGCACGTCCTCTTATCTTTTTAACCATATATTTTTTTAAAATTTGAAATACATTAACATATTTATTTTGAATTTCTTTTACCAATGTTTCTATATTCCTCAAATACATATGTATTGGTTTTTCTTTATAACTTTTGATCCACTTATCAAAATTTGAAAAAAAATATATAGGGTTGTTATATGCTTTATTCTTTACACATTCAAAAACAATTATATTTGTGATTATTTTTGTGCAAGCTATATGATGTGCATGCTCAGTGATGTAATTTTTAGGATGTGTCCACTTTGAAAATCACAAAAAAAATATTCAATAAAAAGTTACAAAAAATACACAAATTCTAGTACTCACTCTTAACTATATTTTTGTCAACTATTTTTTAAAAATACTAAATGAAACAAAAAAATAGGGGGGTGCACATCAGACACTATGTTATATTTTAGTGAGAAAAATAGAAACACTTCTGTGTGCATGCAACATTTCACCCTCTTAATCTTAACTATTTTTTAAAAACTTTAGTATTTAGAAACTAGATTTAGAGTACTACAATTCTTGTTCTTGTTATATCTTTAAATTTTGAGTGCATGCATCCCAAATTACTCATCCAAGTTTAGGTTTAGCTAGTTGTAGAAAAAAAAGTAGCCACTTTTGACCCCCTTTTTGTATCACATCTCCATGAACTTACCCTATGCTTTACAACTTTGTTGGTCCCAATCAACAAGTTTAGGATGTGGAGGATAAAGTTTGATGGTAGGAATAGTGGAGGTTGAATGATTATTGGTAGCAAACTTGTTATAGGGGCTATGAATGGTCCCTATCTCAATGATTTCATTGGATGAAGTTGTTTCGGTGATCATTGAAGTATCACTAACACCATTAGACTGTTTAGATGATTGATATATGATGTCTTGACCATGATTGATGTAGATTGGGATAGGGTCTATGATTCCTTGTTTATAAAGGTCTGGTCCTTTTCCTTGATAATTCATGCTTAAAATATCTTTCTTGAAGCAAGATACTTATTATTTTCAAAACATAATGTTAGCTCAATGTTGTGTTTTCGAGAACTATTATAACTTTCTATTGTCTCATCTATGAGAAAGCCTAACTTTATGAAGGTAGTTGATCCTAGTTGATAGGATGTTTGTGTTTTCTCATTACGTACACTTGTCATGCCTAGTTGATCATTGTTTGTGCTAGTTGTACCTTGATCATTTGATTGCTCAATGGTATCTTGCTCATTAATATGTTTGATATGATCAATGTCATTTACTTGACTTTCTATGTGTTCAAGGGGACCAAGTGTCTCATAATGTGAAGTGGATGTCATTGGATGATGGATAGGATTAGTTAGATAATGGATATGATTGATTGGATGATGGATAGGATTATTTTGGATTTCTTGATCTTGTACGGTATAAAGTTGGATGAGGGGATTGGCTTGATTCTCTTGATCATAGATAGGAGTGGCTTGGATAGTTTTATCTCGATCATGGATAGGATGATTTGGGATGCTTTGATCTTGATTTAGTTAGGTGTACATTTGATCCTACTTTAGATTTTATTATTGATATAGCTATAATAGTTTAGATGACTAGATAGGTGTCT
Source organism: Cunninghamia lanceolata (assembly GCA_027924645.1). Classification (NCBI taxonomy): domain Eukaryota; kingdom Viridiplantae; phylum Streptophyta; class Pinopsida; order Cupressales; family Cupressaceae; genus Cunninghamia; species Cunninghamia lanceolata. Next base: position 1,999,991 of record BSBN01001281.1, on the reverse strand, counting down.
CTTAGATAACCATGATATGCTTTAGATGGTTGACAACATGGTTGCATGATGGGTTTTGATGTGAGCTTGGGATAAGCTTGATAGGTGTAGAAATGCATGATGGTACTTGATTTTGGATAGGCCTATTGCTAGGCTTTGGATTGCACAATGGTGTTTGATTTTGGAGGGTAGTAGGTGACCTTTGGATAGGCTTGAGAGACATATGCTCATTGACTTTGTGCTTTCTCATTTGATGTTTTTCCTTTACTAGGAGTCCTTGGTGTAACAAACTTTCCAACCAATACTATTTAAACACGCAAAGTACTTGAAATTATCCCAAAAAATGAAACAATTTAAAAAAATTTAGATGGACAAAATATTTATATTTTAGAATTAAAGATACCAACATTACATCATTACATCATCATCATCATGATACATGTCCATAAATAAAATTATAATTAAGATACAAAACTAAAATAGGACTACTATCCTTCCAGACCACCAGTGTACATTAAATATACAAAATTGAACTTTAATTACAATAAGATTGACCATGAGTCATAATCTTCTCATCTGAGTGCAATCAATATGGTTGTCAGGTAAAGGAGGGAGAGTGTCATCCAAGCACTTTACCTCCAACCACAGAATGAGGGTGGTAGATAGTAATGTCTATAGTAGAGCCAATCTAAGAACCAAGTGCAACTATAAGATGTACACACCTATCTTATACAACCTATCATGAACCTTAAATATAGATCCCCTCTAGCTAACATGTAATCTGACTAACATGGACTCTGTGGTTTAGTGAAGTAACAATGTATACAATTATAACATCACTTTAGCCAAAGCATTCATTTACTAGTCATATAAATGTGGGTCATCCATTCATAGCACTACTATCTCTTGCTTGACTCATCCCACATGACTATGAACTAATATTGATAACATAAAGTTCAAAACAACACACAGGATCAAAAGCATTTTATCTCCAAACTCCTAGCATGCTCTACCTCTAAGTCGGTCTTAACATTTATGAATATCCATGCACTGGTGTATCTTTTCCTCGACTTGATCTTACTATTTTCACTATGAATACTACCAAATGACATAGAATAGAACGTCACATGCATTAATTGTTGACTATTTGACTTTGGGCATACCTTTCCCTTGAGTATTATTTTTAGGTAATTCAAAGTGTCAATACTTTTACCAAGTCTCCTCACTAGGAAACTTCATTCATAATTAGACTAATATGTCTAATTAATTTACTACATTTTATATTCCAAAACAAGGTAAATAACTTTTTCATCATCTTGGAAGTGCGACAATTGTCCCATGTTACAAATATTTGAAAATTTCTACCTAGTTTGACATCATCCTACCTACATTTGGAATTTTTCATAATATCACAATATTCTTCCAAAGACCTTGTTTTTGATATTATTGTCTTGCCAAATAAGCATTCTGCTATAACAAATGGATAATCATAAGTTTGAATCAAGTTGTATATAAAATACTGAATTCCAATCTTCCAACATACTCTATCCTAAAATAATCTCACTTGTTTTTAATATATATAATGTGGTTGAGAAAATATAGAATCGCCCTTGTTTTTCCAACTCCCTATAATTCCTTACCTAGATTTGTTAATTCAAATTGATAAGTTTAAGCATAATAATTAACTATTGTATCGTAGTCTTTTGGTATTCTTGCTCTAAAAAAGTACTACTTATACACAGAATAATAATAACTATTACTTCATATCTCTTGATATTCTCTTACCTTGATACAATTTATTAACTTCATTAATGATATCTAAATTTTTCATTCTCCTAGTATACTACTCCCTGAGAAGGTTAAGTAATGCAAAAATGACTTAATTCACAATTGGGAACTAAAACACCATGATAATATCAACAATACCAAGGATTCATAGATACTCACAATTAAATACTCACACGACATCAATAATTTATAGAAAGGGTACATTCCATTAATAGGTTCCTTATAACCCTTGATGATAAATGCCAAATCTATGATTTAACAAAGATCACTAAACCTTCCATATCCTTTCAATAGGGTATTATTACATAACTTACTAAATGGGGTAAAACCATTTACCACCAAGTCGATTAGTCTTTACTAGAGGACAAGATAATTACTATGAAGTTCATAAACAACCCTAGGTTTTAGTATTTAAAGTTTAAAACAACCCATGGTTTAACCAAGTCAATGTTTGGATTACACTCACAACCATAATTATAATCAAAGTTCATCTTTTCTAAGTAATAAATGTATTTTCCTTGGAAGAAAATTTCAAACTCATTAATTGAATTGACACATTTGCACTACAATATTCCTAGCCATTGGTAGAGGTTTACGATCCTTACAGATCAGTGCATTAATGCAACCTAATCTCTTCTTCAAAGGCTTTCTCTAAACTATTCTCTATCATAGAAGAATAACCTTCATTTGAGTTATGCAGCTAAAGTTTCATGGAACCTATAAGATTGAATCGAGGACCAACCATAAGCTTGAGTTGTAGCTCTATATAAAATAAATATTTAATTGATGTAATTTGGTATCTCCTCTAAATTTTATATTCATAAAGAATCATTTCAAGTTTTACCACTTAGTATATCAAAACAATATTGTCAACAAGAAACACTTATCTATGAGAGTTGTGTTTCCTTCACCTAGCTGATGGGTAATCCCATAATAATGAGTCCCACTTTTTGGCCAAGATGGACATTGATATCAACATTTTTAACTAAATCTTCCCTTTCTAAGACCTATAACAACTAAACCGTTAATTTGAAGATGATGCAAACTAGTGATTTGTGGTAATTTATGTGTAGATTCTAAATATATTTTTTTAATTTTTTTTGAAATAAATCGTGAATCTTTCAACATCTCTTTTAATAACTAGTTTTTAATAGTAAACAACATTTTCATAAAGTAATGTTTATGTCATCCAGCATAACTTTTTTTCTAGAAACGATAAAATTCTAATTTTTAAAATATAGATTTTTAACATCAATATCTAGTGCATGGACATTTTTTTCTTAATTTTTTGTTACATATTTTTTAAAATTAATTTTTAAAGTTAGGGTAATTATATTTTGGACATAGGTGTATGTCGTCAAGCATATCTTGTTGTGTATATATCAAAATTCAAATTTATTTTTTTGGTGAAACAAGGACATCAATACCTAGTGCAAAGGTATTTTTTGGAATTTTTTTAATGTCTCACTATTTTTCCTCCTATGTATAATGAAGAACTTGATGTTTGGTGAAAAACCTATGTTCAGTAAAAATTGAAAATTGAATACATAATAAAATAAAAATATATCAAAATCATACTTGTTGGAAAGCTCATTTCGAGGACTACGATCTTGAAAATTATCTTGTTAAGTTAATTACATTTAAAGGTCCAACTTGAGGCTTGAAACTAGATTTTCTGAGGAAATTTTGAAGCGGGCACAAAAAGTGTCTAGCTAAGGACCTTCATTCGAAGGTATCTTCGTTTGAAGATATTACCTTCATTCGTAGGTACCTTCATGCGAAGATACCTTAGGAAAAAATAATTTCCAAAAAAGGAATAAAAGGGACCTTCATTCAAAGGTCCCTTTTTATTCCTTTTTTGGAAAATTTCTAAAAAAGGTATAAAAGGAACCTTAGAACAAAGGTCCCTTTTTATTCTTTTTATGGAAATTTCCAAAAAGGAATAAAAAGGGACCCTTTTATAACTTTTTTGGAAAATTTCCAAAAAAGGTATAAAAGGGACCTTAGAACAAAGGTCCGCAATTTCCAAAAAAGTAATAAAAAGGGACCCTTTTATAACTTTTTTGGAAATTTTCCAAAAAAGGAATAAAAAGGACCTCAGAACAAAGGTCCATTTTTATTCCTTTTATGGAAATTTCTAAAAAAGGAATAAAAAGGAACCTTCGAACAAAGTTCCCTTTTATTCCTTTTTTAGAAATGATCTTCATTTGAAGGTCATACGCATAAAAACCTTCGAACGAAGGTTCACCTTCATTTGAAGGTGATTCTTATCATGCCTTTGAATGAAGGTACCTTCGTTCGAAGAAATACCTTCGAACAAAGGTATCTTGTAATTTTTTCTCCATTCGCGTTCAAAAGTTTAATGTTCCAAGTTTGGGACTCAGTATTGTGGGTTTACCCTAAGAGCTCTTCCTTTGATTATTTTGATTTCAATGTAGACCACCGAGGGCTTCCTTTCAATATAGACCACATGCTCCATGGAGATCCAATGCGTTGTCTTCCTTCTACCCAAATTAATTCCTATAATGCTTCCTAGTCAGATCACTTCAACTCATTTGTCAATATAAGACTTACATGTTCCTCAACTAAATCATGCTAATGTGGAAAAACCAAACACCACGTGTTTATTTTAATCCAACCAAGCTTTTGTTTCAGGATTCCCTAGATGTTCAAATCCAAAGTTTCTAGTTATCCATTCAACTTTCTCATCCACAACCCATCCTTGTTTTACATTATCCCTAGTGACCATTGCAATGATGCTTACATATAATGTGGTGAGAGTTTTCTGGTAAGAATTCAAGCTTTATAAACATCCTTGAACTGTAGGGCCCAACATGACCTCAACTAGCTCCATCAATGCCCATTATGCAGGGCTCACTAGCCCATGCAAGGAGAGGGTTCAAACCCATTGATTCCTGCAACCTAGTGAAGTGACATCTTCTAATTTTCTTTAGCTCACCCAAAAATCTGTATCTTTTGCGATAATATTCTTTTCTTTGCCTTCTACTTCTACCCATAGTCTTTGAATAGAAAATAGGATGCACCAAAAGGGTCTATGAGCTATTTTCCAAAAACAATTCTCCATGAAACGTTGGCCTTCCTATCTAAAATGATTACCCAATACCTCCCCCCATATGGGAAGATTGAATATGTGTTCCAATTAAAATTGATAATTGCAACCAACTCCTTGACATGTCAACCCCAAAACCAAAATATCCTTCTCATGACTCTAAAGAATAATTCTCTTTTTTGGAATGGTGTCCATCATGCCCCAAAACATCCTCCATGCTTGCTAGCATTATGAGTGCATTCAAACTTCACTTCTTCCACTCGCCAACAACATTCGTTAAGAGGGAGTTTTATCCCATTTCCATGCAAAGATCAGCCATTGACTCCCCATCAAAGCTCCATGCGTCCAATATTCTCTCCATTTATTTTCCATTTCCACCACCACAAAAACAAAAGAGAGGATTTAGAAAATAAAATTCCTTCAAGGACAATTTTTTTTAAGACTACAACTAAAACTCATGCCAACTCTTATTAATACCAAGGCACGTTTCCTAGATAAGTTTATACAAGACTATTGATGCCACATTTATTCAAAACCATTGAATACGATAATGATGTTAGTCAACCTCAACTAATGCATGTATAGCATTGACAAAGGCAGAAGCTTTATGCAATTACGACTGTGATGGAAGCAATACACCAATGCAAATATAAACTTGAAGAGTGCAAGTGACTACTATGTTGTGACACCCAACTAAGTGTTAAAATTACAACTTGAGCCACAACCGACAAATGAGACTCTAATCTTGCAAACAACCTCACACAAAAATTATTCCTTTTTATGACAATATTATGCTAATAGCAAAAATTTTAATCAATATTAACTATTAAATTAAATAATAAATTAATGTATTGTGACTAACTTATGATGACACATATCATGCTTCTAAGCATTAATCAAGAATCATTCATACAAAAAAAATTTCAAACCCTGATAGTGTGTGAGGTTCTCATTTATCATGGATCAATTGCCTTACTGTCGCCATCTATCATCCTCTCCCAAATGATACTCTCCCTCAATCTGTCAAAGGGAAAAACTATACTGCATCCACCTCAGACCAATACAATGGTAGTTAGTCCAAAAATTGAAATCAATTGAGATAGTAAGTAAAGATTCTAAATATTCATTTCTAAAATATTGCACATCATTTAAAATATCAAATTGTTGTCCCGAACATGTTATTTCATCATTTTAAATACTCTAAAATATGTGATTAAAAATGGGATGTGATACTTGGATAAAATCCTTCATGGGTTGCTTGGAGGGGGTTAGATTAGGTTTATGATTGGATGGTTGATAGGATTTTGGATAAGATTGTTTTAGATAGGATGGATTTGATTATTTTGATTATGATGAATTGGAAGGTGGAGGATTTATGGCTAAATTAGTTGTTTACTTAGGATTTAGAGTTTGGCCATAAATTGTTTAATAGGATCTTGCTCTAGGATGATGATTCTATTATCATAATTACAATGGAGATTACTAATAGATATGCAATTTGTGCTTGAGGGATATCTAGTGCTAGGATCATTTGTATACTCCTCTTTACTACAAGGTTGTCATCATCATCAGTTGCATACCTATGCTAGTTTGGTTTGTAAAGATAATCTCATCTAAGGGGCTTATGTTGTTTTATTTGGATTTTAACTTTTGACTTGGGAAAAAGGACAATGGTTGGAAAAGGTTTGGGATTTTAAAGGCAATCATAGGTTTCACATAAGTGGAAGACATGCCAAACATAAGAAAAACCTAATTTATTCAAGTGGGTGTGTATATGCTTGTAGACCCACCATTAATGCCTTGTCTAGTCATGGAGTGTAAAGCCCATGATCAGGCATTGACCATTTTTTATCATCCAAGATTGTTCTATGGCATGATGGGAGAGCATAAACAACATACAAACTTGGTTCTAGGGGCATGGGGTGAGTAGCTTCTCGATGCTAAATGCTAACCAATGCACCACAAACATATACTAACAATGGTCTTAACTAGGCTTTACAAGTTGCTAGGGGATGTCATCGTTATACCTAAGGGTATGAGAGGCCAAGGTTCATGAACTAGAGTCCCATCTATAAGCATGTGGTCATGGGAAAAGTCTCTTTCCACTTCATCTTGTCTCCTTACAAAGAAGGGGCAATAAGGTTGTAGTAGACATGATGATAGACTCCTTTGAGGTACATCTTTCGATCTCCCCCCTTTATATACCCCACTAGAATGTGTGGTTTAGGTCTTCCCCCAAGGTGATGAAATCTAAGGGCAAGCCTGCTAAAACTAAAAAAAGGAAGTGAATGTTTCTAATTCCCAAGATCACAATAATGTACAAGGGAAGAACATACACATTCACTCCTTGCTAGCACCAAGATAAAAAAGACACATGATTATTCTAAGAAAGAACGACAAGTTACATGATTAATTTTAATCCCAAATTAAAGATACAATCATTTTAGCCCAAATCAAATGTGAGGGGGTTGAAAATGAGGTCTTTAACTGACGGGGCTGCAAACAATGCATTAGTAGTTTTGAAAGATTGGTCTTCAACATATGATTTCACTGCATTCAAAGAGAATTAACCACAAAACAAACATAATCTAGGCAGAAATACCAAAAAATAAGTTGGTTAAAAAGAAAAAATAGATATCATCAACAAATTTCTTGCAATTTTTTGATAAATCTTTTTTTAAAATTGTGAAATTTTGATATAGTATGAAAAAGTTATGCATATTGCAGTAAATCCATAAAATTGAGATTCACATGATTATACCTAGTCAACATTAGAGGAAAAATATGGAAAAAAAAATAATCCACAGTGAAGTTCTCCGAGCTAGCTTTCTAGCGCCTGGAAAATATAAAAAATTGATATACTAGGCCAAAGTTATGCAACTTTGAAAATATATAGCTAGTTTAAGATCAAAAGAGGGGGGGTCCAAACTAAGCAGCTAGGTTTAATGCTAGTGGTTTATGTTGACACTAGTGGTTAGAGTTTATGCTAGTGATTAGGAGGTGGTTAAGCCTGGTAGTCAAGCAATGGTTAGGGCTACCCATGGCGGTTAGTGTATAGCACTTCAAGCACTAAGTTAAGCGCTTAGTGCTTAACAATTTAAGTGTTGATCCTTTTAATATAAAAAACATGGGATTTTTTTTTTAAAATAAAAAATGTGCAAGGGGTGGGAAAGTTGTGCCAACTATACCATACAATGGGGTACATAGTCTAGGGACCCGTACTGTACAATTAAATAGTTTAATTAAATTTTTATCAAAAAGAAAAGTTAAATATGGCAGATTTCACCACTACTGCATATGAATCCATATGGTATGGTATGCTGGGAAGCGAGACTTAGAAATAAAATCTACATGAGTGGCTACACCTAAAGTATATCATGTTTACTATCAATATTTATGTTTTTAGGCCTTTTAGACTCAACTGTGAGGTATGTTTCACTCTAGGATCATGCACCCAATAAAAATTCCTCACCAAATCACTCCCCAAAACGAGTAAAAACCTACAAGATCAAACTAACAAAATCTTGCAAACACAAAAATTAGATGAGGGACAATGTCCTTAGCAGAGTCGCCAAAATGTATATGCCTAATTTAGAACAAAATTAAAAGAGATTAAAGAAATATTAAACCTTTTATTCTAAATCAAACCCTACCTCTGATTGAGCTAAAGAGAGCTTAAAACAAAACAAAAGTTGATAAATTTTACCAATGTTTACCCTCTTTTTTAAACTAAATTTGCTCTATGGTTCAATGGATGTGGTTTGATGCAAGAGAATCCTAGGTTGTAGAGCAATCATGCATCAACCAAAAACATTTGCATTCTTCTTTGTTTTCTTTTATTTTCTAGTTTAGTTCAGTTTAATTCAGTCAGTAGCAGTTTTAGCATTTTGTACCACATTTTTCTGCATTGTCATTTCAGAGCTTATGGAGCAGGACTTAGCATCTAGACAACATCATCTACATCATATCCAAAATTTAGGTCATTTGGACTTGTCTACTGAAAGTTATCACTATCAGAAGATCACATGTTTTCACAGAACAGAGCATTTAGAGAGTTAGCTGAAGGAAAGGGTTTCCGAAGCACTTCCATGACTTGTGGAGCTAAATGAAACATTACATAGGGTAGTTTGGGACCTAGCCAACCTCCCTTGAGATCTGCATCAAGTTTCCATCATTTGTGGAGGAGTACCAATTGTTTAAGGCTGACCTATTTGTTTCTACACACTAAACTCTTCATTGGAGTTGGTAACCTTCCTTGGCCGACGTGGAGGATTTCTTGAGCTTGGAGATGATACATATAGATCTCTAGGATGTATTAGGAAGTCAATAGTTCATAATTTGGTACAATTCATAAGATTGATAGTTAGGTTCTTTCTGGATAGACGCTTCATTGCCAAATCTTGCATTAAGTTGTAATTGCAAATCAGGCCCGTGAGCCCTAATTTATAGCCCGCATGTTGCTGACATGTAAGCATTTTGAATCTATGATATACTAAGTATTTGAATCATTCATTGCATTCTATATTTGATTATTTTCCATTGTGTTTATTCTTGTTGCACGGCCTGGACAGTTCATTCCGTGAACCCTCCGACCGTGACTACACCAAGTGGTATCAAAGAGAAGTTTGAATCCTTTGGGAGAGAAGTTTATGAAGGCATTCCGTAAGATCTTTTAGTGAAGGAGATCACCAAACTGAGGTAGTCTACTTGTGCTTGTCAACAAATCATCGAGTGTGAGGCAGTTGATACCTTGTATCCTGATCACCAAATTTGAGGCAGTTGCACCTGGATCCTAGGAAGAGATGTCGTCAGGGAGAATACTTGTTGTAGGAACTATGACTAGAAGAATGGATGAAATGATGGAGATGATGAAAAAAATGAAATTTTGATTGGATGTCATTGAAGAAGACCAAAGAAGAGGATTAACACCTAGACCTAGTGTTGAAAGTGATGATGATGAAGAATTTCAATCCGCTAATCAAAATGAAGAAACCCTAGAAGAAGAAGAAGAAGAAGAAGAATCAGATCAAGTGAAGATGTTCAGAGCTATTTCAAGGATTGGAAAAAGACATAGAGTGGAAGTACCGAATTACACTAGAAATTTGAATTTGGAGGAATTGATTGATTGGATAAATGACTTGGAGGAATACTTTGAATATGAAGAAATTGAAGATCCAGAGAAGGTGATATTTGCAAAGACTAAGTTTGAAGGACATGTTGCTATTTGGTAGAAAGAAGTTCAGTTGGATAGAAACAAAAGAGGAAAAGAAAACATCATAAAATGGGATAGAATGGTGACAAAGTTGAAGAATCAGTTTATACCTACTAACTATGAGTTGGAACTATTGAAGAGACTATAGAACCTGAAGCAAAAGGAGAAATCTATGAAGGAGTATACTAAAGAATTTCATAAGATAATCATAAGGATTGGACATAGTGAAGCAAGCAAGGATAAAGTGGCAAGATACATCAATGGATTGAGATTGAACATTCAAGAAGAACTAAGTTTGGTAAGGATGACAACAATAGAGGAAGCATACCAGTTTGCCCTGAAAGTTGAAGGTAAGTTGAACAAAAGACATGAGCATAGATAGAGAGGTAGAGGAGGTAAACTTCAAAGAGGTAGAACTTATTCCATAGAAGAAAGATCATATAAAGAGAAGAACAAACAAGATAGTACATTCAAGAAAGAAGACAAAGATAACAATGCATACCGAAGAGATGACAAAACTTTCTACTATAGAGGGAATCATAGATCATACCAGAGTGAAGGATATAGGAGAGATGCAAGAGGATTTGATAAGAGAACATTCAGAGGAACTTTTTTTAAGTGTGGAGGTGAAGGACATAGAGCATTTGAATGTCATCAAGGAAGTACAAGCAAGAAGACAAAAAATAGTGGAAGAGTAACCTATGTAGAAGAACCTATTGGATCACTTAATTCAGTTGGAAAACCAGAGAAAGGAGAATCATTAGTCATGAGGAGAGAACTATTTCAAGAAAAGACAAATGAGGAACCACTGCACAGGAAAAGATAGTTTCATACCAGATACAAATTAGGAGGTAAATGTTGTAAAGTTATAATTGATAGTGGTAGTACTGATAATTTGGTTTCAGAGGAGATGGTGACTAAGCTAAACCTAAAGAGATTGAAACACCCTAAGCCCTATCAGATAGTATGGATTTAGGATGAACACAAGGTACTGGTGAGTGAACAATGTTTGGTGAAATTTCATGGATCTTATCATGATGAAGTATTGTGTGATATTATGTCGATGGATGTATGTCATATATTGTTGGGTAGACAATGGCAGTATGATAGAAAAGCTATACATGATGGAAGAAAGAATACCTACACTATAGTATCAAATGGAAAGAAAATCACCTTGATACCTTTGGAAGATGAACCTAAGAGTAAAGTATGTGGGAAAGCTAGAATCTATTTGGTAGGTGGAAGGAAATTTTTAGATGGACTGAGACATGAGAATATGTGTTATGCTTTGATTCCTAAGAAGCATGGAACCCTAAGTATAGAAACTAAAGAATCACAGCTAGAGGAGATAACTGAATTGTTGACAAAGTATGAAGACGTCATATCAGATAATGTACCTAAAGGATTGCCACCAATCAGGAGTATCAGTCATCATATGGATCTTATACTTGGAGCTAGTTTTCCCAACAAAGAAACACATTTGATGACACCAGCAAAGAATGCAGAACTGAATAGACAGATACAAGAATTATTGAGGAAAGGATTGATCAGAGAAAGTTTGAGCCCTTGTGTAGTACCTGCAGTGCTAGCACCGAAGAAGGATGGAGAATGGAGAATGTGTACAAACTCTAGAGCAATAAACAAGATCACAGTTAAGTATAGATTTGCATTGCCTATGATGGATGACATTATGGACTGTTTGAGTGGAGAAAAATATTTCACAAAGATAGACTTGAAGAGTGGATACCATCAGATCAGAATTAGAGAAGGAGATGAATGGATGTCACGTCTCATACTTTGCATACTTGATTGAATGGTTAAATTGCAATAATTACATTGATTGGTTAAATTGAATGCTTCGGCTATTTCGTTCGCTTCGGCTATATTGGGACTAACTTATTAATGGTTTCATGAGTTTGACTTTTCTAGTCTTGTCGACGACAAGAGCATGGCTCAGGTAGGGGAGTCCTAGCTTCATGGCAACATCTGAAGGGTTTAATCTGGAAATTCCACACACTCACATAGTTTGCTTCTTTTTGCATTGCATTGCATGTTTGACTCTTTGAACGTCATGTTACATACTGTTCTAATGAGGGTTTGATTGGCTTGATGGCTCATCTTATGTTATTAAATCTGTGTTGTAAATTGAGGTGTAATTAAGTTTTGTTCTTCATTCAATTGTCATTTAGTCATATGGGTATTCTTGCTTCCAACACCTGTTTGACAAGAGAAAAGAAGTTAGTATTGCAGGTGAAATATTTCAAAAGTATACTACAATAATAATTGTATTATCACCTTTGAATTATTAGAATATACATATATTCCGTGATGGTAAACGGTAGAAATAATTAATATAAAATTAACTACTTTAAATTTAAATTTGATTAAAATATGCAAACCAAATAAAGATATTATTATCCTTAGAATGTATTTTAAGTTGGATATAATTATACATTTGAGTTGAAATAAAAAGAAAATATATCTATTCATGCAAAAAAAAAAAAAAAAAACAAATCTAAATCAAATAAATACATATTTATAAACGTGAAAATGGAAATTCTTTTTATTATTAGGAAAGGAACTTTTAGCATGCACATGCATGCGAATCAAGGAGTGAGAGTTGTTTTGTTAAGTAAACTATAAACACACATTTTGCATGCAAAAGTGGGTGGCTATGAAAAGGCATGATGGATCTTAAAAAGTGGATCAGAAGGGTTTCGAAAGGGGAGAGGATAGTTGCATCAGAAACAAAAAGGATTGAATCGTTGAACGGGGGTACAGTTGCAACATTTTTGGTCAAGGGAATGGATTGCTTCAGAAAAGCACGGTGTGCATCATTAAAACTGGTATTCTCCTCAACGGTATCTACTATGCATGTTATAGAATATTAGAAATGAATGTAAGCAAGCTTATAGTTTATACCGAGATTAAATCTGGGTGTAATCCCTCAATTGAGATCGGCCAGCTTAATGTGAATTGCCTAGGTTAGTGCAATGGTTCGGTCGGTTTTACGCTGAAGCCTTTTCTGAATCTAGAGAACCATTCAAGGTTATTCAATCAATTTCCTCTTGAAAAGAGACCGTCCTCTCCATCCAACATAAATAATTAAAACTACGCAGCAGAAGTTAAAGACCACTTTAGCTGTTGAAGTCACCCATCAGAGTGACGTCATTTTGTGTCCTTGAAGCGACCCTGTATGACTAAACCGTCACTAAATTAGTATGACTACCTATTATTTTCTTCCTATGTTCGATTAATCATTAGGAAGCCCTCCCTGCATTATTCAACATCCTCTAATCATTACTTACCTCTGTGGCATGTTATGTAGTTTAAATCCTAGAATAAAATGTTCCTGTACATATTGTGCCATGCAGCATATAGATTATTCCATGCGATGCCGATGGAGGTCATTTTCTTGCAAATGTAGAATACGCTCACCCATTATGTGATATCTAAGTATCAGCTATAGTTTGTGACCCGGGCCTAAGAAGGTCGCTGTGTTTAGGGAAGTTGTTTGACTCCATACACCATAAACTGATCTGTATGTGCAGACGTCCCATCTGGTTGTCCTGGCCGCCCTCAATAATCCTACACCATCATTGTAACTTGTAGAACATTCTTTGCATAACACTAAACCTTCTCCGTATTTTTCTATGACCGATTCAATACAAAAATCTAGTATTTCCTGAGTGTTATTTATTGTGTGATGCATAGACTTTCCTAGGAAATGTTAGCATGCCGACAGTAGTCTTTGCATGCTGTATTAAACTTACGACTGCTGTTTTAATTCTTTGAACACCATTTTCCTTTGGCTATACACCGATTCTGGTAAGATGTGAGACGTTTCTCTACTTATCATGCATGTTGAACCTAAACACCACCGAGCTGCATGAGTGAAACCGTGGTTCGAAGACATACTAGCTTCAGGCAATTTATTTTAATAAAGAGTTTCCTCTCTTACTAGATTCAAACCATCACATGCCGTATATAAGATAATTAAAAGGATAGTGGGTTAGTTGTAAATTTTATTCTTTTCAGTCTAATGGGTTGTGAAATGGCCAAATATCTTGGTCTAGACATCTTAACTCAATTCATTGGTTAGCTTACAAGTATCTTAATTAAACTCAGGGTTTATCCTACTCATTTTATTTATACTTGCAAATAGATTAGTTCTACCTTATTTTTCTTTAAAGTTATCACGAAATAGAAGTAGTACTAGAGGTACATGTAAAATTTCAATACCTCCATGTGAATAGAGATCAAATTAAGACTACCCTAGGTAATAATTATGGTAATATTACAATGTTTCACCTTATTGTCATCGGGAAATGCAAAATGAATTCATGAATGAATCAACCTTACCAATATATTAAACTTTGAGTTTCAATACCTTGATGCCGTGAATATGATAAACTAGGCATAGCATGAGTGAGCTTTTGTTTCTCTAGGTTTATGCTTGGAAAATTTGCCTTCTACAATAAGGGACACATTAGCATCTTAAACCCAGATGTAGAGAATTGAATAACTAACATTGTAACTTCCTACTAGGAAGAGAGTATCTTTCTTTTTGCAACTATGTTAGAAAAGAATAGCTAGTTGTGTTTCTGTTTTGCTATGCATTGAGAAGATTTCCTTCCAGGACGGGTATCGAATGTGGGTTGATAGGGAAGTGAGTTTTCTTTTTCAAAACTTGCATGCCGTTACAACGGATAAATGCTTTGGCCAAAGCGAATAGAATGTTGAAATAGACATGCACCATTGAAATAGATGGACTTTTTCCTAGCTATACATTGTATATTTTTCCCTACCATATCCTATTGATGAGATACTGCATTCATAATTAGTGATGCATGTAGATTGATAGGCACATACCAGATTCCACCCTGCATATGTTTCCAGGTTGCTAGGCTCTTCAAGCAGGGTTGGGCATCCTTCAGTTTGAAGGATACCGGGGAAGCGCAAGCTTCGTGGTTGGGCGGAAAAAGTGCCTGATCCATGTTCTTGTCCTATGATGCAGCAGATGACTGGTTGGTCGATGGCGGTCGAGGACTCCTTGTTGGTTGTACTTCTTGTATTCAAATGATTGTAAGGCTTAATGCCATTATTCGACACTTGTAATATTATTCTACGTTCTCTGTAAATGACTTCAGATGTATCTATACACACATTGTAATTATGGTTGTACTTTTATTTTTGAATCTGAAAAAATTACTTGGACTCTTGAATGCTATCTTATATTATTTCCTTTGGAACAATGGGTAGAAGTTAATTTACCATATTTGATTTTACTTTCAGTAAATCTTTGTTTTACTCTAGTTCTTGAGAAGTGAATTTTTTAAGTACTTTACATTAGTACTTCACATTTGGTATCAGAGCGATGGTTCTACTCTGGAACTTTATGGAACCATTACGCTAAAGGTTGAAAACTCTTGCAGATAGTTCATCATGAACACTAGGAACTCTGGACATAGGGTAGAAACCCTAGGATCTGGCAGTAACCCTAATATTGGTAACAATGAAGAAGGCAATGCTGAAAACAATGAGGGAAATAATAATAATGCTGGACAGAATGGTGAGGGATAGAATAATCAGTTGAACCAAATCTTAGCTCTTCTGACTCAATAGGGAACCAGAATGAATACCATGGAAGAAGAAATTAGAGGCATAAGGGGAAATAGGAATGAGGAAAGGAGAGAAGAAGCTCGAGGTCCTGAGGGTGAAGTGAACGGAAATAACAGGAATAAGATTGCTGAAGAATTAGGAAAGGACCTTAAAAAGGTTACACCTCCTAAGTTTGATGGTAAGACTATTGGTGACGGTGCCGAAGCTTGGATCATTGACATGGAAAAATACTTTGATCTCTGTGATTTATCTGTCGAAACTAAAGCTATTTGGGGATCTTATCAGCTTACTGGGGAAGCAGCTACTTGGTGGGACAATGAGAAAGCTAAAAAGAAACTGCTTCCAGGAGAAGTCACATGGGATCATTTTCTTGAGCTCTTCTGAAAGAGGTGGTTACCACAACTTTACTTCAACAAGAAAATGACGGAATTTCAAAACCTCACTCAAGGAGGTATGACTGTGACTCAGTATTGGGAGAAATTCTCACTTATTGAAATATGTTCCACAATATTAGCTTGATGAAAGGTTCAGGATTCACAAATTCATTTTGGGCTTAAGGCCGTAGATTGGTTCAGATGTTGACATACATAATCCATTAACCATGGATGAAGTGTTTGAAAAGGCTACCAAGTAGGAACAGAAACTACAACAGATCTCAAATTACCGCAAGAATCGGGATATGAAGAATGGGAACAAAAGGTATCAAAATGACAGTGGCAACCAAGGAAATAGCAAATGCCAGATAAGGAATCTCAAGAAGGGCAATAACTACCAGGAAAAGAACAATGGAAACCAAGGTGGAAATAACAATAAGAGAGGTAGCTATGGTAACAATGGTAATAATGGTAACGGTAATCAGAGAGAAAATCTAGCTAGGCACAAGGGACCCAGAGATGGATGTTACACTTGTGGAGGAGAGCACTATGCTAGTGCATGTCCTCGTCGAGTAGAGAATCAGAGAGATGGAAATCGAAAGAGAGCTCCACAACACTAGATTCATGTAGCAGTGGATCATCGTCAAGTGGATTTCCAAGCTACACCCATTCAGATGTCCAGTAAGCTCTTTGGCCTTCCAATTTCTATTTTAATTGATATAGGAGCTACAGAATGTTTTGTTGATCCAAAAGTTGTAGCTAAGTTAACTATTAAACTGGGATACATGGAAAACTCATGGATGGTGCAGTATGGTAACAATGCAAAGAGAAGGGTAGACTCGTGTCTTGTATGTAGTGAAATAGATCTTCCCACTTTCCAAACTCAAGTCAATCTTTATGTTGCACCTCTAGGATCTTATGATGTGATTCTAGGAATCAATTGGTTGTCAGAACATAAGTCACTAGTAGATTGCGAAGATAAAGTAGTGAAATGCCTTGACGACTTTGGAAACCTGGTAGAAATTCATGGATCATGAACACCCCTTAAGCTAAGACATATATCTGCCATGCAATTGAAAAAGGCTAAGAAAAAGGGTTGTTCTATTTATGCAGTGAAGATAAGAGATCTAGATAATCAGGAACCAACTTTTGATCAGTATCCTATCCTTAGGGAATTTAAAGATGTCTTTCCTGATGAGTTAACGGAACTACCGCCTAAAAGATAATTTGATTTCTCTATAGACCTTATGCCAGGAACAGAACCACAGTCTAAAGCACCTTATAGGATGACAACAAAGGAACTATATGAACTTAAAGCACAATTAGAGGAATTGTTAAAATAGGGGTTTATCAGACCTAGTGTGTCACCTTGGGGAGCACCAGTAATCTTCGTTAAGAAGAAAGATGGAACATTGAGATTGTGCATTGATTATAGAATGCTCAACAAGGCAACTATCAAGAACAAATATCTGCTTCCAAGGATTGATGAATTGTTCGACCAGATGAAAGGTGCAAAGGTATTCTCTAAGATAGACCTTAGATCTAGTTATCATCAGTTATGGATTCAGGACGAGGATATTTCTAAAACAACATTCAGAACATGATATGGCCACTATGAATTCACCGTAGTACCATTCAGGTTAACTAATGCTCTGGCAGCATTCATGAACTTGATGAACAGTGTATTCAGGGATTGCCTTGATGATTTTGTTCTGGTCTTTCTTGATGACATTCTGATTTATTCCAAGTCATTGGAGGAGCATGAAAGACACTTGAGAATAGTCTTGTAGCGTTTGAGGGAAAGAAAACTTTTTGGTAAGTTATCTAAGTGTACATTCTATTAGAGTAAAGTGCACTATCTTGGCCATGTAATTTCAGCAGATGGGATAGCAGTAGATCCTGAAAAGATCAAGGCAATAATGGAATGGCCCACACCACAGACTATGACTGAGGTAAGAAGCTTTATGGGGCTGGCAGGATATTATAGGAAATTTGTAGAAGGATTCTCGACAGTTGCAGCACCCATAACCTCATTGCAGAAGAACGGTAAGAAGTTCGAATGGACGGATAAATGTGAACAAGATTTTCAGATGTTGAAAGAAAGACTAACATCAGCACCTATTCTGACCATACCCGATCCTAATGGTCATTTCATAGTGATTACAGATGCATCTGGTGAAGGTGTGGGAGGAGTGTTGATGCAGCAAGGAAAAGTAGTGGCATATGAATCAAGGAAACTGAAGCAACATGAGTTAAATTATGCACCTCATGATCTTGAGTTGTCTACCATTGTTCACGCACTTCAGATGTGGAGGCACTATCTCTTAGGTAAGCCTTTTGAGCTTAAGACAGATCATTTAGGGCTCAAATATATTTTCACTCAACCTAATCTCAATGCTCGACAGAGAAGATGGTTAGAATTCCTTAGTGAATATGATTTTGGAATCGAGTACATAAAAGGTAAAGAGAACAGGGTTGCAGATGCTCTTAACAGAAGATGACATCTGTCAGCCATGGTGACTTCTAGATCTAATCTAAGACAGCAGGTAATCCAGAACTTGCAGGGAGATTAGCACTATGAAAGGGTTAAACAAGCTTTAGAAGTAGACCCTACAGATCATCGATTTGATGGATATGTAGTAGAATCAGACGGGCTTCTGAGATATCAGGGGAGAATGTATATCCCAGATTCACGTGAATTGAGGAAGTTAGTTCTCAAGGAAATTCACAGTGCTCCATACTCTAGACACCCTGGTGTGACCAAGACAATGGAAGGATTGAAGCCATTGTACTTTTGGCCTAAGCTTAAGAAAGATGTGATAGAGTTTGTCGCTCGATGTTTAGAGTGTCAACATGTTAAGGCAGAACATGTCCATTCGGCAGGATTGCTTTATCCACATAGCATACCTGAGTACAAGTGGCAGGTGATTAGCATGGACTTTATTCAGGGATTGCCCATGTCAAAGAATCGGCATGATGTCATCTTAGTGGTGGTTGACAAACTGACGAAAGTGGCTCATTTCATTCCGGGGAATCTCACGGATGGGTCGTTGACTTTAGCAAAGAAATTTGTACAAGAGATCTTTCGACTACATGGAGTGCCAGAGATGATCATTTCAGATCATGACACTCGCATGACCTCTAGGTTCTGGATCACACTCAATGCAGCATTGGGAACTAAGTTGAACTTTAGTACAGCTTATCATCCTGAAACACATGGTCAGACAGAGAGAGTCAACCAGGTCGTAGAGGATCTTCTGAGGATGTACTGTATGGACCAGTAGTACAAATGGGAGGAATATCTACCATTGGTAGAGTTTGCGTACAATAATTCCTACCATGCATCCTTAGGTATGGCACCTTTTGAGGCTCTCTATGGTCGCAGGTGTAGAACTCCTATCAGTTGGGACAGGATTGAAGACTGAATAGTAGTTGGACCTGATATGTTGAAGGAAATGGAAGATCAGATGAGGCTAATCAAATAAAAATTGAAACAAGCCTCAGATAGATAGAAGAGTTATGCAAACAAGAATAGGACTTTTAGGCAATTCTCCGTGGGTGACAAAGTGTTTTTAAAGGTTAAGCCACATAAGAGTTTGATTTCGTTTGGCAAGGCATCCAAACTAGCTCCAAGATTTGTAGGGCCTTTCGACGTCCTTGAAGTGATCAATCCAGTTTCATACAAACTTGCTTTGCCACCAACTCTAACCAAAATCCATAATGTTTTTCATGTGTCATTGCTCAAACCATATCATCCTGATGTTTTGCATATTCTTGATTGGCATGCTCTACAGGTACAGGATCCAGGAGTGGTGCTAGTGGAGCCCATTCGAGTCTTGGAGAAGCGCAACGTTAAGTTGCGTAATCGAAACATAGTGCAGTATAATGTCCAATGGGACCAGTATTCTGTGGACAATGCCACTTGGGAGGATGCTTCTAATATTGATAGATCTTTTCCACATTTGGGAAATTAGATTAGATGTTATTTACATGCATATTTAGATATTATGATACACAGATGATGATACATTATTGTTTTGATTTTATTGTTTACATGATGTAATAAGACATCGAGACGATGTCTCTTCCAACTAGGGAAGGATATCATGTCTCATACATTGCATACTTGATTGAATGGTTAAATTGCAATAATTACATTGATTGGTTAAATTGAACGCTTCGGCTATTTCATTCACTTCGGCTATATTGGGACTAACTTATTAATGGTTTTATGAGTTTGACTTTTGTAGTCTTGTCAACGACAAGAGCATGGCTCAGGTAGGGGAGTCCTAGCTTCGTGGCAACATCTGAAGGGTTTAATCTAGAAATTCCACACACTCACATAGTTTGCTTCTTTTTGCATTGCATTGCATGTTTGACTCTTTGAACGTCGTGTTACATACTGTTCTAATGAGGGTTTGATTGGCTTGATGGCTCGTCTTATGTTATTAAATCTCTATTGTAAATTGAGGCGTAATTAAGTTTTGTTCTTCATTCAATTGTCATTTAGTCATATGGGTATTCTTGCTTGCAACACCTGTTTGACAAGAGAAAAGAAGTTAGTCTTGTAGGTGAAATATTTCAAAAGTATACTACAATAATAAATGTATTATCACCTTTGAATTATTAGAATATACATATATTCCATGATGGTAAACGGTAGAAATAATTAATATAAAATTAACTACTTTAAATTTAAATTTGATTAAAATATGCAAACCAAATAAAGATATTATTATCCTTAGAATGTATTTTAAGTTGGATATAATTATACATTTGAGTTTAAATAAAAAGAAAATATATCTATTCATGCAAAAAAAAAGAAAACAAATCTAAATCAAATAAATACATATTTATAAACGTGAAAATGGAAATTCTTTTTATTATTAGGAAAGGAACTTTTAGCATGCACATGCATGCGAATCAAGGAGTGAGAGTTGTTTTGTTAAGTAAACTATAAACAAACGTTTTGCATGCAAAAGTGGGTGGCTATGAAAAGGCATGATGGATCTTAAAAAGTGGATCGCAAGGGTTTCGAAAGGGGAGAGGATAGTTGCATCAGAAACAAAAAGGATTGAATCATTGAACAGGGGTATAGTTGCAGCATTTTTGGTCAAGGGAACAGATTGCTTCAGAAAAGCATGGTGTGCGTCATTAAAACTGGTATTCTCCTCAACGGTATCTAGTATGCATGTTATAGAATATTAGAAATGAATGTAAGCAAGCTTATAGTTTATACCAAGATTAAATCTGGGTGTAATCCCTCAATTGAGATCAGCCAGCTTAATGTGAATTGCCTGGGTTAGTGCAATGGCTCAGTCAATTTTACGCTGAAGCCTTTTCTGAATCTAGAGAACCATTCAAGGTTATTCAATCAATTTCCTCCTGAAAAGAGACCGCCCCCTCCATCCAACATAAATAATTAAAACTACGCAGCAGAAATTAAAGGCCGCTTTAGCTGTTGAAGTCGCCCATCAGAGTGACATCATTTTGTGTCCTTGAAGCGACCCCGTATGACTAAACCGTCGTTGAGTTAGTATGACTACCTATTATTTTCTTCCTATGTTCGGTTAATCATTAGGAAGCCCTCCCTGCATTATTCAATATCCTCTGATCATTACTTTCCTCCATGGCATGTTATACAGTTTAAATCC
The DNA here is from genome assembly GCA_027924645.1 of Cunninghamia lanceolata. NCBI lineage: Eukaryota > Viridiplantae > Streptophyta > Pinopsida > Cupressales > Cupressaceae > Cunninghamia > Cunninghamia lanceolata. Next base: position 1,978,292 of record BSBN01001281.1, on the reverse strand, counting down.
TAGAACAAAATGTTCCTATACATATTGTGCCATGCAGTGTATAGATTATTCCATGCGATGCCGACAGAGGTCATTTTCTTGCAAATGTGGAATACGTTGACCCATTATGTGATATCTAAGTATCAGCTGTAGTTTGTGACCCGGGCCTAAGAAGGTCACTGTGTTTAGGGAAGTCGTTTGACTCCATACACCATAAACCGATCTATATGTGCAGACGTCCCATCTGGTTGTCTTGGCCGCCCTCAATAATCCTACACCATCGTTGTAACTTGTAGAACATTCTTTACATAACACTAAACCTTCTCCATATTTTTCTATGACCGATTCAATACAAAAATCTGGTATTTCCTGAGTGTTATTTACTGTGTGATGCATAGACTTTCCCAAGAAATGTTAGCACGCTGACAATAGTCTTTGCATGCTGTATTAAACTTACGACTGCTATTTTAATTCTTTGAACACCATTTTCCTTTGGCTATACACCAATTCCGGTAAGATGTGAGACGTTTCTCTACTTATCATGCATGTTGAACTTAAACACCACTGAGCTGCATGAGTGAAACTATGGTTCGAAGACATACTAGCTTCAGGCAATTTATTTTAATAAAGAGTTTCCTCTCTTACTAGCTTCAAACCATCACATGCCGTATATAAGATAATTAAAAGGATAGTGGGTTAGTTGTAAATTTTATTCTTTTCAGTCTAATGGGTTGTGAAATGGCCAAATATCTTGGTCTAGACATCTTAACTCAATTCATTGGTTAGCTTACAAGTATCTTAATTAAACTCAGGGTTTATCCTACTCATTTTATTTATACTTGCAAATAGATCAGTTCTACCTTATTTTTCTTTAAAGTTATCACGAAATAGAAGTAGTACTGGAGGTACATGTAAAATTTCAATACCTCCATGTGAATAGAGATTAAATTAAGACTACCCTAGGTAATAATTATGGTAATATTACGATGTTTCACCTTATTGTCATCGGGAAATGCAAAATGAATTCATGAATGAATCAACCTTACCAATATATTAAACTTTGAGTTTCAATACCTTGATGCCGTGAATATGATAAACTAGGCATAGCATGAGTGAGCTTTTGTTTCTCTAGGTTTATGTTTGGAAAATTTGCCTTCTACAATAAGGGACACATTAACATCTTAAACCCAGACGTAGAGAATTGAATAACTAACATTGTAACTTCATACTAGGAAGAGAGTATCTTTCTTTTTGCAACTATGTTAGAAAAGAATAGCTAGTTGTGTTTTTGTTTTGCTATGCATTGAGAAGATTTCCTTCCGGGACGAGTATCGAATGTGGGTTAATAGGGAAGTGAGTTTTCTTTTTCAAAACTTGCATGCCGTTACAATGGATAAATGCTTTGGCCAAAGTGAATAGAATGTTGAAATAGACATGCACCATTGAAATAAATGGACTTTTTCCTAGCTATACATTGTATATTTTTCCCTACCATATCCTATTGATGAGATGCTGCATTCATAATTAGTGATGCATGTAGATTGATAGGCACATACCAGATTCCACCCTGCATATGTTTCCAGGTTGCTAGGCTCTTCGAGCAGGGTTAGGCATCCTTCAGTTTGAAGGATACTGGGGAAGCACAAGCTTCGTGGTTGGGCGGAAAAAGTGTCTGATCCATGTTCTTGTCCTACGACGCAGCAGATGACTGGTTGGTTGATGGCGGTCGAGGACTCCTTGTTGGTTGTACTTCTTGTATTCAAATGATTGTAAGGCTTAATGCCATTATTCGACACTTGTAATATTATTCTACGTTCTTTGTAAATGACTTCAGATGTATCTATACACGCATTGTAATTATGGTTGTACTTTTATTTTTGAATCTGAAAAACTTACTTGGACTCTTGAATGCTATCTTATATTATTTCCTTTGGAACAATGGGTAGAAGTTAATTTACCGTATTTGATTTTACTTTCAGTAAATCTTTGTTTTACTCTAGTTCTTGAGAAGTGAATTTTTTTAGTACTTTACAATGGAAGACTTCTTTTAAGACAAATGAAGGATTGTATAAATGGTTAGTGATGCCTTTTTTATTGACAAATGCACTAATTACTTTCATGAGATTGATGAATGAAGTTTTGCAAAAATTCTTGGGTAAATTTGTTATTGTATACTTGGATGATATTCTAATTTTTAGTAAGACAAAAGAAGAACATTTGTGGCAACTGAGATAGGTATTGCAAAGACTGAGAGAAGAGAAATTGTTGATTAACATTAAGAAATGTAGTTTCATGATGGAAGAATTGGTATATTTGGGATTTGTGATTTCTGCAGAAGGATTGAAGATGAACCCTGAGAAAGTTAGAGCAATTGTTGAGTGGCCAACACCTAAGAGCATTGGAGAAGCTAGATCATTTCATTAATTAGCTAGTTTCTATCAGAAGTTTATTAGAAATTTTAGTTTAGTATGCACACCAATGACAGAGACAATGAGAGGTGACATAAAGGACTTTAAGTGGACATCAGGGGCTAATAAGAGTTTTGAATTGTTGAAGCAAAAAGTGACAGAGCAACGAGTGTTAACATTACTAGATTTCAACAAAGTATTTCAAGTAGATTGTGATGCAAGTGAAAATGTGATAGGAGCATTGTTAAGTCGAGAAGGTAGACCTGTAGCATATTTCAGTGAGAAGTTGAATGATACAAGGAGAAAATATTCAGTTTGTGATCAAGAATTCTATGCCATAATTTAAGCTTTGAAGAAGTGTAGACATTATTTGTTGCTTAAGGAGTTTGTGTTGTATACAAATCATCAAGTTTTAAAATATTTGAATAGTCAAGGAAAGTTGAATCAAAGGCATATAAGATGGGTAGAGTTCATGCAAAGTTACACATTTGTATTGATGCATAGGAGTGGGAAGTCAAACAAAGTTGTTGATGCATTGAGTAGAAGAAGAAATTTGCTAATAGAGATGAGAATTAACATTGTAACTTCATACTAGGAAGAGAGTATCTTTCTTTTTGCAACTATGTTAGAAAAGAATAGCTAGTTGTGTTTTTGTTTTGCTATGCATGGAGAAGATTTCCTTCCGGGACGGGTATCGAATGTGGGTTAATAGGGAAGTGAGTTTTCTTTTTCAAAACTTGCATGTCATTACAACGGATAAATGCTTTGGCCAAAGTGAATAGAATGTTGAAATAGACATGCACCATTGAAACAAATGGACTTTTTCCTAGCTATACATTGTATATTTTTCCCTACCATATCCTATTGATGAGATGCTGCATTCATAATTAGTGATGCATGTAGATTGATAGGCACATACCAGATTCCACCCTGCATATGTTTCCAGGTTGCTAGGCTCTTCGAGCAGGGTCAGGCATCCTTCAGTTTGAAGGATACTGGGGAAGCACAAGCTTCGTGGTTGGGCGGAAAAAGTGTCTAATCCATGTTCTTGTCCTACGACGCAGCAGATGACTGGTTGGTTGATAGCGGTCGAGGACTCCTTGTTGGTTGTACTTCTTGTATTCAAATGATTGTAAGGCTTAATGCCATTATTCGACACTTGTAATATTATTCTACATTCTTTGTAAATGACTTCAGATGTATCTATACACGCATTGTAATTATGGTTGTACTTTTATTTTTGAATCTGAAAAACTTACTTGGACTCTTGAATGCTATCTTATATTATTTCCTTTGGAACAATGGGTAGAAGTTAATTTACCGTATTTGATTTTACTTTCAGTAAATCTTTGTTTTACTCTAGTTCTTGAGAAGTGAATTTTTTTAGTACTTTACAATGGAAGACTTCTTTTAAGACAAATGAAGGATTGTATAAATGGTTAGTGATGCCTTTTTTATTGACAAATGCACTAATTACTTTCATGAGATTGATGAATGAAGTTTTGCAAAAATTCTTGGGTAAATTTGTTATTGTATACTTGGATGATATTCTAATTTTTAGTAAGACAAAAGAAGAACATTTGTGGCAACTGGGATAGGTATTGCAAAGACTAAGAGAAGAGAAATTGTTGATTAACATTAAGAAATGTAGTTTCATGATGGAAGAATTGGTATATTTGGGATTTATGATTTCTGCAGAAGGATTGAAGATGAACCCTGAGAAAGTTAGAGCAATTGTTGAGTGGCCAACACCTAAGAGCATTGGAGAAGCTAGATCATTTCATTAATTAGCTAGTTTCTATTAGAAGTTCATTAGAAATTTTAGTTTAGTATGCACACCAATGACAGAGACAATGAGAGGTGACATAAAGGACTTTAAGTGGACATCAGGGGCTGATAAGAGTTTTGAATTGTTGAAGCAAAAAGTGACAGAGCAACGAGTGTTAACATTACTAGATTTCAACAAAGTATTTCAAGTAGATTGTGATGCAAGTGAAAATGTGATAGGAGCATTGTTAAGTCGGGAAGGTAGACCTGTAGCATATTTCAGTGAGAAGTTGAATGATACAAGGAGAAAATATTCAGTTTGTGATCAGGAATTCTATGCCATAATTTAAGCTTTGAAGAAGTGTAGACATTATTTGTTGCTTAAGGAGTTTGTGTTGTATACAAATCATCAAGTTTTACAATATTTGAATAGTCAAGGAAAGTTGAATCAAAGGCATATAAGATGGGTAGAGTTCATGCAAAGTTACACATTTGTATTGAAGCATAGGAGTGGGAAGTCAAACAAAGTTGTTGATGCATTGAGTAGAAGAAGAAATTTGCTAATAGAGATGAGAATTGAAGTATTAGGTTTTGAAGAGTTGAAGCATATATATGAAGAAGATATTGATTTTGTAGAACCATGGAAAGCATGTAAGGAACCTATTGTGATAGATAGAAGTAAGTGGTTGGATTATTTCATTCATGAGGATATGTTGTTCAAAGGAAATCGGTTGTGTATACCTAGGAGTTCAATGAGAGATAATTTGATCAAGGAGAAGCATAGTTGTGGATTAGCATGACATTTTGGAATTGACAAGACAATGGCTTTGGTAAGTGAACATTAATTTTGGCCTCAAATATATAAGGATGTAAGGAAGTTTGAGCAGAGTTGTAGAGTATGTCAAGTTGCAAAAGGGAATAGTCAGAATACTAGGTTATACAAATATTTGATAGTACCGGAGACCTTGAGTAGACATAAGCATGTATTTCATATTAGGATTGTTGAGAACACAGAGAAGACATGATTCAATATTTGTAGCAGTGGACAGATTTTCAAGGATGGCACATTTCATACCTTGTAAGAAGATAATTGATGCAGTACATGTGGCTGACCTATTTTTCAAGGAGATTGTGAGATTGCATGGATTACCTAAGAGCATAATTTCAGATAAAGATACAAGATTCATTGGATACTTTTGGAGGACACTTTGGAAGAAGATGAAGATAGACCTAAAGTTTAGTTCAACATTTCATCGACAAATAGATGGCCAAATAGAAGTTGTAAATGGGAGTTTGGGAAACTTGTTGAGATGTTTGTAGGAGATAAGGCAGGCAATTGGGATCCGATTCTATCACAAGGAGAGTTTGCATACAATAATTCAATGAACAGGAGTACCAGAAGGACACCTTTTGAGATTGTGACCGAAATGAAACCTAGAGGAGTAGAAAAATTGAGAGATCAGTATGGAGAATAAGAGAAGTGCAGAGGCAGAAGAATTTGTAGGACATATGGAGACAATACATAATCAAGTTAAGAAGCATTTGGAGGAGATGAATAGTAAGTATAAAGAACAAGCAGATGAGAAAAGAAGACACAAAGAATTTTTCAGTTGGAGATGAGGTAATGGTATATCTAAGAAAAGAGAGATTTCTAGTAGGGACATCTAATAAGTTGAAGATGAAAATGTTTGGACCATATTGGATACTCAGGAAATTTGATTCAGGAAATGCATATGAAGTGAAGCTATTGGAGACATTGGGTATATCACATATATTCAACTTTGCAAACCTATATCAGTATCATGAAGGAAAATCAAGTGATAGCATTGAAGATGATTTGAAGAAGTAGTTACCACAACAACATCTGGAGCAGATAAAGGACATCTTGGACAATAGATTTGGGCATAGTACCAGAAGAAAGCAATACAAATAATATTTGGTAAAGTGGAAAGGTAGATCAGAAGAAGATTCATCTTGGATTTGTCGGGCTGAGGTGGACCATTTTGGTTTTCCTCTAGCCCCAACAAAGTGAGGGACTCACTTTTCAACAACCTCGGATGTCTGATGCAGGATCATCCCAGGTTGTAGAGCAATCTTGCATCAACCAAAAACATTTGCATTCTTCTTTGGTTTCTTTCATTTTCTAGTTTAGTTCAGTTTAGTCAGTAGTAATTTCAACATTTTGTACCATATTTTACCACATTATCATTTCAAATCTTGCAGAACAGGACTTAGCATCTAGACAACATCATCTACATCATATCCAAAATTCAGGTCATTTGGACTTGTCTGCTGAAAGTTATCACTATCACAAGATCACCTGTTTTCATAGATTTTCAGTTGTGGTGTAGTTTCTTTCTGCAAAGGTAAGGTTTTTGTTAATGTAATAGATGGCATGCATACTTTTTCCTTCATCCTTTTGTCCTAAGACTGCTGCAATGGACTCATTTGAAGCATCAATTTGTATGTGAAATGTAGAGTCCAATTGGGTCCTCTTAAAATAGGTATGACAATAATTTTCTCTTTAAGGGTTTTAAATGTTTATTGACAATCCTTTGTCCATAAGAATTATGTCTTTGTTAAGCAAGGTAAATAGAGGAGCAGCTATTCTGATGAAATTTTCTATGAATCTCCTATAGTAGCCTGGATGACCCAGAAAACTTCTAACATCTGTCTGATTTTTGGGTGAAGGTAACTATTTGATCACTTCTATTTTGTTTTGGTCCACTTTATCCCATTTGCTGAAATGTGGTGTCCTAATACAATTCTTTCCTCTACCATCATGAAGCATTTTTCATGGCTCATGGATAGTTGATATTTTTAACAGCATTTTAATACCTTTTCTAAGTTTATGAGAGATTCTTCAAAGTTGTCCCCATACACAGTAAAGTCATCCATATAGAATTCTATGCACTCATTAGCTAGTTCAACAAAAATGGCTAAAACAAGCCTTTGAAATGTAGCTGGAGCATTACATAGTCCAAATAGAAGAACTTTGTAGGTAAAAGTTCCCCAAGAACAAGTGAAAGTGGTTTTATCCTAATCTTTAGGTGCTACTTGTATTTGGTTATATCCACTGAACCCATCTAGGAAAGAAAAATACTTCCTCCCTGCAAGGTTATCCAACACTTGGTCAATGAATGGTAGGGGAAAGTAGTCCTTCTTTGTAGCTTTGTTTAGATCTCTATAGTCAATACACACTCTCCACTTCCCATTATTTTTAGGCACTATGACTAGGGGTGAGACCCATTGATTGTCTGAGATTAGATATATAAACAATTCTTGCAACAATTTTTCTATTTCAGTCTTAACAATGTCTTTTAAAGTAGGATTCAATCTTCTCTGGGGTTGTCTGACAGGTTTGACATCTTCAGTGTATATATGATGAGCATAGATCTCAGGATGGATGCCCTTTATATCTTGGTATTCCCAAGCAAAAGCTACTGAATGGGAAATTAGGAGTTTGATAAGTTCTTCTTCCTATTTTTCTGCTAACTGGGTGTTGATATTTAGTGTTTTCCCAGGTAAAATCATAACCTATTTTGTGATCTGATCCATAGATGTATTCAATCCATATCCTAGAGTCATGGTATTGAGGGGGTAACAATGTGGAAGCAACATGTGGAATGTGGCTAAGTCTCTGTAAAAGTTTTCTCCATAAGGAATGATATTTGCTAGGGTACAATGAGCATAAGTGAAGTTCCCTCCTTGAATCTTGGGCCAACTCCATTATATTATCATTAACAAGAATGTGGGTGATATCTTATGTTGTATCATAGTGGGTTTCTTCTTCTAACTCACCCAAATGTTCTCTGATGGTAACCATAGATATTGAGGCACTATTCCCCATATTATCTGGCTCATCTACCCATACTCTCCCTAAAAAATTTATTGATGGTTTAGCTAGTGGATACAAAGATATTTTCTTCAAGTCTATTCCATTAGAAATGACCATATCCCCAGTTTGACAATCAATAGATGTTGCTGCTGTAGCTAGCCATGGTCTTCCTAATATCAATGGATAAGCATTTATCTGGTTTCTTGGCTCTAATATTAGGAAGTCTATTGGGAATTCCCATGATTCTATCACAACTGGAACATCAGTAATCACCCCTTTTGGAATAGCTACTGACTAGTCAGCAAGTTGAAGGATTGTAGATGTGGATTGGATACTTATTAAGGCTAATTTATCCATTGTATGAACTGTCATTACATTTATTGCTGATCCCAAATCAACCAAAACATTTGAAATTTCTACCCCTAAGATGTAAATAGTCATAATAGGATTTCCAGGGTCTCCATATTTTGGGAGGAGCATTTCTCCCATTAGGAGGTCTAATACTTTTCCTTCCACCTAGATAGTTGAGGGAAAGTTCTTCTTTCTTCCCTTGGTCTTAACACAATGTTGTTTGATGAATTGGTTAAGTTTAGGTAGATCTTTGATTGCTTGTAGGAGCAGAATTTCAATGTTCAGTTGCCTAATTTCTTGTAAAAGTTTTGAGTCCAATGTAGATCAGACTTGTTTTTGTAAGACCTTTTTCTAAGGGATATGTTGTTTAATCTGCTCTGGGTATGGTGCTAGTTTTTCCATCTCTAGAGCTCTTATCAGAAATGTTTCTAGGGATATTCTCCAGAGTCATTCTTTTAGGAGGAACTCTGGAGTTATCCAAGGATGATTCTTTTAGCACTGTTTCGGTAGTAATCTCCTCTGGAAGCTAAGTGGATGGATTTTTAGGTTCCTCATCATTGGTTACTTCAACTATAGTTGGAGGAGATGGTCTTGGAAGTACTTTCCCAGAACGTAATTGGAGATTATTGGAATATATGGCATTGATACCAGCCATGTTTTCTTATTCTATCATGTCAACAACTACTCCCTGCTTATTCCATGGGTTTGGTATAGGTTGAGTTGGTAAGGATGGTTGGCTAACTGATTCATTTTGTGATTGACCTTGTCTTTTGGGGGGTCCAGTTAGCAATACTTGTTGTTGAGGTTGGAAACATCTAGGTTGTCCCTGGTACTATTGATTATACCCTTGTTGAGGACCCCAATGAGGCTGCATGTTTTGTGATCTAAACTATTGTGGCCATTGTTGATTCCCCAAGGGTTGATTTTGCCAATGTTGGTTTTGCCATTGTTGATTTGTCTGATCCTGTTATCCCCAAGGAGGATTATTCTAAGGTCCATGCCAAGTTGGATTCCATTGATTATTTCCCCAATTAGAAGGACCCCTATAAGAAGGTTGGTTTGGCTATTGATTATAAGGGAAATTTCTAGCTTGTTTTTGTCCTACATAATTCAACTCCTCATCTATAATGGCATTCTTTTTACTTAGCCTTTTTAAGGCTGGGAGCTGATCACACTGACTGGTAGGATGTTCCCTGTCATAGATCTGATAGATCTCTGATTTATCTAAAGGGTATTCTCTCAACAGATGTTTGTTTCTACACCTAGGACAATAGATGGAGAGTGGTTCAGTTGTTCTATCCTAATCATTTGTTTTAGTTTTTGCTTGAATCCCATATAATGTGGTATTCAGTTGGACTAGAATATCTATTTTAGAATTTGTAATTTCCTCCATTAACTGTCCTATTTCATTCTTCCCTTTGAAAGATTTGGGCATTCTCACTCCATCTTGGGTTTTGGAGTAGTTCCTATAGAGTTCTTCTATAGCAAGCATATCCATTTTGTTGATATTCCCTTTTCCCATCAAATCTAGTGCCTATTTTGATTCTTTGTCTAATCCTTTTACAAACAAGGTTATGGCCAAAGAATGATTTACAGGGTTGCCATACCTTCTCAAAGAAAAGTTGAACCTATCCACATAATCCTCTAAGGTCTCTTCCTCTCTTTGTTTAATTTTGAACAATTCCTCATTCTTATCACTAAGTCTATAGTAGTCCTGGTATTTTCTCAAGAATTTTGTCTCCATCTGATCTCAGGAATGGATGGAGTTTTGGGGCAAACCCATAAACCATCTCATTGCAGAATCCTTCAGGGTTGAGGGAAATAGTTTGAGTTTTTGATTGTCTGATCCATAATCATAAGTCTGGCATACCACTTTGAATTCAAACAAAAACTGATCTAGATCCTTAGAAGCAAGACCCCTAAAATTTGGCAAGTGTGCAGGTGAAATATTTTAAATAGGGGCATTATCTCTAGTAGCCAAAACAATGGGATATGAGAAAGTTCTTGGAGCCTGATTTTCCTCATCTTCATGGTTATCATGATTATCATCCATGTCTAATACTAGTTCTTCTTCTTGAGGTTCTGGGGAATTAGTTTCTATCAAAGGATCTGCTTGGAATTTTTGTTGTAATTCCTAGATATAGTCAGCGAGTGGAAGATTTGGAGGATTTAAGGGATTATTAATTTTAGGTGCATCTTCCAAGGTAGGTTTTAGATGTCTCTCTTCAACAAGATCTTATGCCACCCCACTACTTTCTCCTATAGTTTGTTGATGGGGTGTCTATTTTATGTATCTTCCTTTTGAATCTCTAGCTCTAACCATATAGATTCAATCTATCCTAAAATTGTTTAACTAAATTTTCCTAAATGACAGAGAAATCCCTAGCAACGGTGCCAAAAATGACAAGGTTCGTTGTACCTCATCATTTAATCATATTTCAAGTGTCAAATCCAGGGCTATGTCCTTGGCTATCTGCAATTAGGAATCCTATAGTTGCCAGTTTTATCTAACTAACTCTAATGATCTTTACTAATTAAAGAAACTAATATTACTAATCTATCTGTTGTGAAATGAATTCCAAGAATATTGAAAACAAAACTGAACAATGAATTGCTTAAAGTAAATCTATATTATTCCTTTCAACTGAAACATGCATTTATCTATGAAAATGATAACTATCTCCTTAAACAAAATTTGAAATAATAAAACAACAATACTAGCCTTCTACCTTATTGGTGAGAGTGGGCCCTTGCTCAAAACCTTAGGGCTGAAGACTAAAGTGAAGAATTAGCACAAGAAGATAAGATCACAATTCAATTTCAGTCCAATTCCAATAGCTTTGTATTCAGAAAATGTTTATGTCAAAATAAGATTACAAAATTAAAAAATTTATCGCTGTGTGTTCTGCTACTACTTCTATAAGTTTATATCTAAATCGGTGATGAGATATCACTTACCCTAACTACTAGTTCATCTATGAGTTAACATCAATCTCTTTATTCTACTAACTATCTAACTATAGAATAAATATCCATGCAATTAAAATAGATTTAGTGGAATAGAAGTCCACACTAAATCTGAGTCTTAGTTTTAAATACACTTGGGTAGTGAGGCCTTGAAATATAGGTATTTAAATCAGTTTATCAATAACTCATGCGAAATCAAAAAGAGATAAAACTTCCAGTAGTTAACTATGGTCTGCCCTTAATTACTTAGGTGATGATTTGAGTAACAAAAGGAGCATCCTGATCACTACTAGAAGTGTTTGATTGACAGTTGTGCTGGAAATCTACATTGTTCTAAAGAGGCACTAGAGATGTATGTTTCTATTTGTAGCTCCAGAGATATGATTATGATCTCATTCAGCTCCAGAGATGCTTGTGACTTCAGTTCATCTCTGGAGATGATTCACCTCCTTATCCCAAAATCTCTCCAATCAAATTGGAAAACATTGGAGACCAGTCGTGGCATTCTGATGTTGGCTCTGAAGAGCATTAGGACTACCTCTGGAGATGTACAAAATTCTCTACCTGAACACCTACACCTATTCATTCAATTAATTCAATGCACATTAGTTCTTCAATCATAAATCATGATTCTAAGTAATTCATCTCTTATTAATCATCATTAGAATAATCTTGTTAACCTATTTTGGTGCAGTCATCAAGACAATGGAATAAGAAGGGAGAAAAAGAGGGGTAAAAAGGTGTATTTCATGGGTGCTACCTGGCACTCATCGGTTACCAGAAGATCAACAATGGTTGTTCATAGAAATGTTCTTGAACCCATAGGAAGTTATGCTAGATAATAAGGGCACAAGATAAACCCAATCCCCAATAGTCCCACAAAATGCAAACATGAGAATCTACCAAGATCTGTTTCCCATGCATAAGGATGCAAAAATGTCAAACCAAAATGAAGTCACCCAAGGTAGCAACATGGGCATCCCACTGCAACTAGGACAAAAAGGAGAAGCTAGGATGACGGGATTGGTCAAAATAATACATAATAAAGAAGAAGAGGAAGATCATGAGAATGAAAATGAGCCAAAGGAAGTATATGAAGGTGTCGTTTCGGTAGTGGAACCAATACCAACTCTGATAAGACCTTATGAACTTATTGAAGACCTAAAGAAGACATATGCTCACATTTCATTCATTGACTTTCTCAGGATTTCCTCTACACATCACTCAACACTATTAAAGGCAATAGGATTGAAATATCTTGACCAGATTACCCCACCACCTAGTGAGAAAATCAATCATGTAGACTATGACATTAGCCCACCAAACTCAAAACTCAAGGATCTAGGGTTTTTCTTTGACTTAAAAAAAATGCCCTCTGAGGCTGAGATTACTAAGAAAGGAGACCATGCGTTGTACTTACAAGTTTGGATCTATGACACTTGCATCAAATGAACCTTAATTGATGATGGAGCAACCGTGAACATAGTTCCATTTTCCCTCATAGAGAGAATGGGTTATGGGCACACAGATATCACTGCTTCTCGAGACACCTTGAGTGGGTACGATAACTTGAAGTTTGCTACGATAGGAAAGATCACCCTTCCCATGACTCTAGGGCCCAAGACTGTCCCAACTACATTTTATGTCATCAACAAGGATACATGATACAATTTTCTCCTTGTCAGGCCATGGATCCATAGGATGAAAGCTATGCCATCAAGGTTATTTCAAGAAGCTCAATTCCTACATCTGGGGAAGGTATATGTTGTGAAAGGGGATCTAGAGCCTTTTAGCATGTTGAAATAAAACACATCAAACAAGCATATAGGCATCCCCATAGACTATGAACTCACTACCAACAAATTGACTGTCCCTGGTCCTACATCTTAATCAATATGCATCAAACGAATAGAAACTCCAGAGAAAACAATAAACACCACAGAGATGAAAGCTTTAGAGGATGAGGTACCATCAAAACAAAAACAAATTGTTCCGAAGGAAAAGATAGTTAAGATCATGGAATGGATAGAGTAGGATGGACCTCTCCAATTCCCTCCAGAAGTACTCATGATCGACATTCAACCTACCTATAAGATCTTCCTTGCATATGGGAGAAACCTGATAGAATTGAAGGTCTAGTATTTGAAACCACTATGCTAGATTTGAGAAATGCAGACCCACACGCTTTCTCAGATCTTGAGGAGGACATAACAGAGAGTTACACTCCTTTGTCACCCTTAAGTGAATCACGTGTCCTTGAGACACTAGAAGACATGGAGTCCTATAAGCCTCTCATGTCATTAGAGGATTCATATAAACCATTGACACCCATGGAGGAGGTACATTCTATTGACAATGAATCAACCAACGCCATAGGAATGCTACCTAGGATGTTCATGGTGTTTCAACCACAAGAGAAGCCAACCACCTTTGCCTCAGTACAATGAAATGAACTTGGTGAGTGGAAAGCACCTTTAGTACAAATTGAAATGGTTGAAAGACTTCCAGACGAAGATGAAAAAAATGAGGGAACATTTCACAAGGAGTGGAAAATGAGGGTGTCAATCAACACTGATGATCCCTTCATTTTTGAGTTATCAGGAAGTTACATTGGGTATTCCATGGATTTAAGACCAGAACCAAATGGGAGGACAAGTATAAGCTTTGTCCCTCTTGATGAGCAAAGGGAGGCATAAACTCCCTTCGAACTGTTTCAATCCTTATAAAGTATTCAAGGCAGACAAGACATGAAAATTTACATGCAAGAGCAATTCGACATGCTGATGGAATTGCTAAGGTGTGATGGAGTCCTGTATTGGACCCCTTTCCATCAACAAGCCTTTCGGGACTTACTCCATCTCACATTGCCAAGGGAAACTACTGAGTTGGAAACAATAGAATCGAATGACAAACTCTACAGAATAGGAGAAGTTGTCCTAAGAAGAGGTAGCATGAAAAATAAGAAAAGAAGATGAAAAAGAGATTTTTTAGAAGATTGGAAAGGGCCTTACATGGTTAAAGAAGATGTTAGAAATGGTGCCTATCTCTTGTGCATAATGGAGGGAGAGGAATTTGGTGAAACAGTCGATGCCTTTCACCTCAAGAAATACTATGTCTAAAAATCATAAAAATCATAAAACATAAAAATACAAAAAAAATATAAAAAATCAAAATGCCAAAAACAATTTGTTTCTTTCATTTCAGTATCATTTTGTTCATCTTGCATTACAGTGAGTGACTTGCTCTTAAATTATTTTCATTTTAGTAAGGAGTCTAAAGTTGCCTAGATATACGTCATCCTTTTAGGACCTAGAGATTCCCCATTTCACAATCGCTCCCCCTTCATTCCTAGTGATTCTAATCAAAGCCTAGCTCTTAGCTTTACACTGATCCTAGTCTTAATGAGCCAAAATGTTAGGTATAAACGAAGTCAGTATTCAAACCTACAATGTTCAAAGGAATCTTGCAAGTAGACCTTCCCAATTCTTCCCTAGTAGAAGAGAAGTCCGACAGGATTACAAAAACTTTAGGTGGTGCTTAGCCCCTTATCTTTCCTAGCCAAAAACGTTAGGAGGATCAAAACTCTGTAGGAAGCAATCTAAAATTCAAGTGAATAAAAAAAATGAGTGATCAAAATATGAGTATTGAATTAAGTGATCAAATTATTGCATTCCAAAGGCATTCATTTCTTAAAAAGTCAAAATCCAAAAAAATGAGAAAATCAAGTGAGGCATTCTAGAAAATACAAAAAAAGTGAAAAAAGGAAAAAAAGATAGACAAAAAAAAGAGAGTGAAAGAGAGAATATTGTTGAATGTTTGTACTCTTGGGTGGAGATCATTCTAATCTTGAAGCCTCAAGGGTAACATTCTAACAGAGAAAATTAAAAAAAAGAAAGGTACAAAGTACACACACACACTAGCTGAGCAAAGCCAAGAGTCTAGAAGTCTTTAGGACCATCTTCTATCTAGGGACCCTAGTTCTTTCCCATTTATCCTTTACCCCGGGTCTATCTTACTTGCCATCTATGATCTAAGTCTAGCGAGCATCAATAAAGTTTATTACTTGTCTAAGTTGAAAGCTTGTCAAATTGTCTTATCTAGATAAGGATCAATGTTTAGCCTTTAGCAAAGCCTAAATTTAGAAGCACTCCATTTCATTCCTGCTCCCCACTTGAGTTCTTAAAATCCTATCTCACAACCTTGAATAGGTCTATAATATCAGGACAACTTGTAATCCCCTGGATTGAAAATTGTATTAAAGAGAAGTCATATTGTTTGTTCCACATTGCATTCATACCCAAAATCAGAAAAAGAGTCTCAAAGCAATAAATTCAATGTCATAACTCATGACATTCAATAGAAGTGAATGTTTCATTTTAAGCAATTCTTGTGTTCTTGCATCTACATATAGTAAACTGCATCTCATATATATGCCAAAAAAATTACAAAAACTTGTCATCATTATCATACTTGCATGGTTAGAGTTGAAGGTCAAAACATAATAAAAAAGTTCTTAAACTTCCATAATGCACAAGAGATGAGTACCCATTCGATAAGAAAAAACCATAAAAAGACAAACTTGCATAGATATATCTGAAGTCTACACATACGAGAGTACAAAAGAGCTAAGGCAAAATGCTCTCAAGGGAAGTAAAAGGCTCCCCATGCAAGGGGGCATGATTTCAAAAGGAAAGCAAAGTAAGATCAAGGATGGTTCCCTCTAACGGAACCCTCAGGACTCTTACTCCTCTATCTATGTGTACTACTACTCACTCCATGAGATCTATGGGAGCGTGTGATTGTGAAGGCCCCGCTACACTAGCATCTCGCCATCTGAATCCAAGATGAGGCATCTCATGAAGCACCTAATTCTCACCCTTAAGGATGAGATTGTCGAGCTTCAAATCCACACTCACCTAACATCCATGATAGGTAGGAGAAAAAATCTCAGTGTGTCACCCAGTAGCAGGGGGCACACCAGGATCAACCAAGAGACTCTCTCAAGACAACCTAGTGAAGGGAGAAGCTAAGCCAACATTAATCTCATGAACAAAATCCCCCCACTCTTTAAGATTACTTGTGAACCAAGAAAAGAAACAAGTGTGTTAGTTCCTCACAAAAAGAAAAGACAGAGAAAGGACAAAAGTGTGAAAACATTAAAATAAATGTAGACTTACATGGGTCGCCAGGCTTCCAGTCAGGGTCAAGCTATTGCATCACCTCATCAGAGTGAGTAGGTCTAGGAACTATAGGTGGACCCTCTGGAACATCATGAACACCATCAAAATCATCATCTTATGCATCCTCAGGTGGACCCTCATCGATCGAATCATCTCCATTAGGAACATAGTCCTCATCAATAGAGTCTATGTCCTCAACCACAATGAGTGCTCAGGAAGGAGTCTCTCTCCCGCCCCTCTGTCCTCCTCTTGAAGATTTAGGAACTCTGCTAATGAAGACTCCATGAGTCAAAGGAGTCCAAGTAACTGTTCTCTGATTAACCTCACCCATCTCCTAGATAGATCTGTGGTAGGTAGACACTAGGGGCAAGTCCTCAAGAAAATCCTCACCAAAATGCTACAAGATGCGCTCAACATGATGAGCCTCGACTAGACTATTACGATCTGAAAGCTCTGTTACCTCGTGGCAGTACTCTCTGATCTCACCATCACGTGACTATGATCCCTCCAAATCAACATAAGGATAAAAAAGCATAACCTCATCTATGAGAGTGGCTATAACCCATAGAGAAGCATCAAAGTGACCCACTTGAATCCATCTATCTTCTCTCGGTAACCGTCTATCAGGAATCAGAACTAGATTCTAATAAGGCCTGATGTGTTCAAAGATCCAAGTCATAACCAAGGAGGATTGGCTAAAAGCAAGAGTCCCTCATCATGAAATATGGTAGAAATCTCTGTATACCATGGCTAAAATGTCCGGCCCCCAAGCGTAGACCTTGCCTTGCTCAAGACCACGTATAATTGGTGCTCAACACCATCTCAAGCAAGTCGAGGGCTTCTCTCCAGACAACCTTGATGCAATCAAACCAATCAGGAATTTCCTCAAGCGAGGAATGTGAAGTCATGACACTGAAGTAAGTTGAACCCCTATCTAATCCTCAAGGTGACTAACCCCCATAAACTCTACCCAAGACACCTTGTCCTCAAAGGACTCTCTAGCAAGTAGGACAAGAGGATGTCCTCTCACAAGAACTCCAAGTATACGGTAGACATCAAATAGAGTGATGGTTCACTCCCCTGAAACCTACGGGAACCTGAAGGTGTTCTTATTCGCATCCCAGTACGTCAAGATATCACAACAGATGCATGCCACAGGATGAATAACTGGCACATGACAGACTCTAGCTAGGCCCACTCTCCTCAAAATAGCATGATCATCATTACTCAGAGAAGAAAACATCTTTGAGAGCCACAACTGCTCTTTGCAAGCATTCCATCGAATGCGCATGTCTTGCAAATGGAAAAGAACTTTAGATTAGACCTCGTCAACTTGTAAAAATCCTAAAAATTGTAAAACTTGTAGAAAATCTCACAAAAAAGTGTATAAACCATCAAAATTGCAATAAATAGTAAAGTATAGTAGTCAAATTAGATCAAAAAAGAGTGAAACAAAACTAAGAAAACATCAAATTTCAAGCAAAATTTATCCAACAGGATCTCCCCCAGGTGACCCTATTGTTAGACAGATCTCCCCTGGGCGGCCTGCTAGACAAAAGGGGCCACCCTATGTGGAAATCCCTCAAGCAAAAAAATGCTCTAAAATCCCTATTTTTTGGCCAATTTCGATAAACGAAAAACTGATCCCACTCTAAACGATGAAACAAAGAGAATGGAATGAGAAGAATCACCAAAAACAAACAATTTTGAGAGATTTTTCACAAAATTCAACCTAAGGTTTAGAGGATGGTTTTTCACTGTTTGCACACCTGATTCCTAGTGGTTGAAGAAGAGGCAGCCATCTTTGTGATCTCCTCAATGATATCTACCCAATGACTATTCACATGATCAATTCTATCACCAATTCACTCCAATCTCACTAATTAGTTTGCTTTTCTTGCCCTTGGCTTAGTTTATTTTATGCATTCTTAGATTAATTTTTTGCTTTTATGCATCTTTCATGACATTTTGCGTGCATTCATTCCTACAGGTCTCACTGACAAAGGCAAATAACTATTCGAACTCTCATGATCTATGATAAGTTTGTCATTTTAGTATTCATTATTTGTTTTGATATAGTCAGGAAAACACTAGTTATTGCAGGTATAATTGTGGGAAAATTGACAATAGGTAAGGCCTAGTTCGGGAACGATACCTACCTTTCATGTAGACTACCGTCCCCGAGGGGGCAAATATGTAAGCACAAAAATCATGCACAGCCTCGATGAGGACCCCTATGATGACATATGATCCTTGTCACGTACATGTAAGCATGAAATAATGTCCTCTAAGCAGAAAACCTCTTGGTGATGTGTCATTTCTTCCATCTTGTGTTATTTCTTCTTTGTTGTTTTCCCTCTCTTTGTCATCAACGCTTTTCGACACTTTGTGACACTTGTCGATTTGCATTTTTCTGAGCTTTTGACCTTGTTCCTAAGCCTTGTATGCATCTTGTAGGTGAGTTTTCACCTTTCCCCTATGTTTTTCATCTTCTCCACCTCCTAAAAGCCTTCTAGAGGTCCCCTGGACCCATCTCCCACTTTTGATTTTTAGTTTCACTCAACCAATCCAAATCTCCCCCTATTATTTCTAGATCTCCTGTCGGGAGATCCTACTTTGCAAGTGGAGATTTGGATTCTTGCACATGATTGACCTATTTCTGGATGTAGATCCCCTCCTTTTCATCTCCTCTACCATCTCCCATCATGCATTTTCTCCCAAACCCTTTTCTTTCTGGATCTCCCACCAGGCGATCGTCAGAAAGCAGGATCTCCCCCAAGGCGACCCATGGGCAACCCTATTGGTGAAAGGGGAGACCCATGGGTGACCCTGTCGCATTTCCAGCCATGGAAAAACTCAAGTTTCTAACTTGAAATAGCTCCATTTTCGCCCATTTTTCTTCCAGTTCGCATGATTTTTTATGCCTAATATGGAGTTGACTATTTCATGCACCCACACATGCATAATTACCTCAATTTGATCTAATATTAACAACTCATTCTCTTCCATGCATTCTTCTAACTCCATTTCTTCTCTAGTGATAAGCTATTATTGCATTATCACTCCCAAATCAATTGAGTTCATTGGGTAATTGATCCAGTTCACTCCCTAATCAATCCTTGTTAACTCTTCAATCAATTGAGTTAACTTCTCATTCAATTCGCTTCTTCAAACCTATAAATATCCCCCTCCCTCAAGCACAAAGGGAGGCAAATTCATTGTGCACACAACTCTTGCTAAGTTTTTGCTCTCCAATCAGCATTCTCATCCTCACACAGGATGAAGGTGCCTTTTATTTGTTCATTGTTCATCAAGCTTTCACATAAAGTTCATCAAGCATCGTTATGCTACTTCAATCATTGCCATTGTGCTCATCAATAGCTCTCATTCATCTCATTTCACAAAGCTTCTAAAGATTCTTTCACTTCTTTGTGTTGTCTTATTGCCAAGAGGTCTTCCCGCTACTTCAAGAGGATATGAGGTTGCCATCAAGGATTTTTTAGGGTAGTGGAGGCTCACAAGTCTTCTTTATTTCAGGTTCCTCTATGCTTTTGTCAATCAGTAGTAATTAGAAAATTGAAATTGCTCTTGGGATTAGTAATTTATTGCTTTTTCCTTGATAGAATAGTCAGATCTAGCATTTTAGAGTGATTTGCATTCATAGTTTAATGTAATTACTTGCAATTTCATTTTCTAGATTAAATTATTTCAAAACATTCAAAAAACATAGAATAATTACATCAGGTAAAATTCATTGTAATTGCATTCATCTTTCCTTTCCTAGATTAAAAAGCATCTTTTATTTCCAAAAATACCAAAAAAAGCACAAAAACAAGTTTTGCATGTCATATAGTTGCATTCATAAAAATATAGAAAAGAACAAAAATATTAGGTATTTAGCTAACTTGCAAACCCTTGACACCATCAGAAGGTCAACCATGGTCAACAATTTGGTCAAACCCTTGATATCATCACAAGGTCAAAAAAAGTCAACACACAACTAAACCTTAGGTCAACTCAAAACCCTAAGTCAAATCAGAAGTCTAGTCAAGGTTAGTCAGCATACGCCTATCTCTTGTCTTGGCTCACGAATGTGCCTAGGATTAAGAGGTGAGTGGGTGAGGGCAATCCTCAGTGAGATTGAAGAAAATAATCTAAGACCACAACAAGATCCATTTGTCTTACAACAATTAGAGGCATTTAGACAACTTAAAATACACCGTGCAATCATCCAATGAATTGAAAGACAAGAATCCATCAATGAAAGTAATAGGTTACCCACACAGAGGTGGAACACTAGAAACCCCAATAGAAAAAGAGTAACTAGTGACTCTTTGGGTCATAGGGGTATCTCTACAACAACACTCATTGAAGGAAACATACACATTACCACACAACAAAGGCCCCAGGACATGCCGACCCCTCTTCGAGAAGTCCAGCTCTCCAATGAGCGAGACCACCCCCGTGTCTCACCTCCTCTCGAATAGCTACTTCCATGAGAGTGAGAGTGACATGGTGGTTAACCCCGTGGCAAGGAGGGAAGGGTCCGTGTGCATGTCAAAATCTAACTTGACAACCCCAGGCAAATGAGGTCACGATTTTGAGCTTATAGAAACAAATTAGAGTTGAAAATTTTGAGAGAGGTTATTGTGGAGGGACCCCATGTGCACCTGTAGCTTCAAACAAAACATTTCTAGGTGCGATGGATTCTAAGAATGACCCTATCACAGATTCATTGTTTTTTGCTCTTAGGTCTCTTAAGACACTTTGTGGTGCATGAGCACCCAATCTACAGTGGCCTCTATGAGGCATTAGCTGTTTTAAAGTTTATTTTTATGTTTTCAATGAAGTCCTAAATGGACATTAAATGTAATAAGGTCTGGATTGACCGTGCTTGCTATTTTTAGATAGTTTGTTAGATAGCTATTAAGTTGGTTAGGCAGTTACATCTCCCAGCCGCTGGGAGTCATTTTCTGCACTACCCCATGAGGGGATAAATATGTGATATCTGATCGATCTCAGGACAAGAACAAGAACAACAATGTTAGATCAGAAAGATTGTAAATCAATTTGGTGAAGGAATAAAAATAGTTTGTGTTCTGGTGTAATCATAGGGGAAATCGTTCGGGGTCATTCCACTGGTGGATTTCTTTGAAATCAGTGGAATGACCTCTGAATCATTGAGTTTTATTTCTGTTCTGTAGGTTTTTTTTGCATTTTCCATGTGTTGTTCAGTTAAAATGGTTGCAGGGGAGGAATCGTGCATTTTATGCGTATATGTCAAATGTATGTGGTGAATATTTTATGAGTATCCCGCAGTCGCATATTAGGGTTTGCGTAATTTGAAAGGAGTATCGAGATAACAATTACAAAGTGTTGCCAACGAAGAGTAGATCGGCATGAGATATGCCATCTGTGGAGGAGTTTAAAGTTAGGCCGATAGTCATAGTTTGGCCAACAGTGGAGTCGGCATTCAGCATATCAGAGTGACAAAGGAGATCGGCAGGAGGCTTAAGGTGTTCGCCGATAGTGGAAGTCCTGCCGATAGGCGAAAATGAGTTTAGCATCGGCGTGAAGTGGAGCGTCAGGGAGACCTTCCGCGGCTAGACCGATATCATAGTTGTTGCCGATAGGCAACGAAAGGTGAAATCTCTACATCGGCGTGAGATGCATATCGGGAGCTTGAGATAATGCTAGGCCAATGGTTTAAGTCACGGCGAAAGTAAGCGGATCGTTCATCGGGGAGAATCGGTGGAAGTCTTAGCGAAAGAAGACTCATTGGTGTAAGTTTGCACATCGGGAGACAGATAGAAAGCTACGCTAACAGTATTAAGTCTGGGTGATGAATAAAGTGAATGCATATTTCGGTGAGACATTAGAGATATCTTGTCGATATAAACAGTAATAACTATTTTGTTGGGTTTATGGGTATTTTTCACCCTGTTTGTGAGCATCCGCTACATGCTCTGCATCAGATTGGTATCAGAGCTGGCAAAAGATTTGGGTGGTGTGTATTTGTTTCTTGTCACTGAGAAGGTAGGTGAAGAACTAAAGGAAAGCTGAAGATTTGTGTTGGTGACTGTTATTTTGTTTGCTAAGTTGTTTGGTTGTAGGTGCTTGGTCCATCTAACTACAAGAAAGAAGTTTCTGAGGTTGTGTGTGAGGGCAGACAAGATGAGGTCTATCATAACCATTCTCCAATGGAGATTAGGCTGGATAAGGGTGCAGAGAGACACCACTAAGGAGAGAGTGGTAGGTGCATCACCAGAATCTACTGTTGGGTGAGATGAATGGTTTGGTGAGTTGGTGTTGTGAAGCAGTGAGAGAGATGGATACCTGACTGAAGAAGCACTTGATATTGTAGCCTAAAGAGTACTCCACTGATGGGAGTAGAAGGAGCCTGAAGAAGCTCTAAATTTGATAGTTGTTTGACTTTGTTGGTTGGTTGGTCACTAGCTATGGATGTGAAGATTGGAAGCCTGAAGTTGAGAAGGTTGAAGACAAAATGAAGTTTTTGCAGCAGACCACATAACTCTTGGGACAAGTTTTTTTCAACTTGGGGAGTATGGTGCAGGAGCACCCAATCTACAGTGGCCTCCATGAGGCATTAGTTGTTTTAAAGTTTTTTTTTTATGTTTTCAATGAAGTCCTAAACAGACATTAAATGTAATAAGGTCTGGATTGACCGTGCTTGCTATTTTTAGATAGTTTGTTAGACAACTGTTAAGTTGGTTAGGCAGTTACATCTCCCAACCACTGGGATTCATTTTCTGTACTACCACGTGAGGGGATAAATATGTGAGATCTGATTGATCTCAGGACAAGAACAAGAACAACAGTGTTAGATCAGAAAGATTGTAAATCAATTTGGTGAAGGAATAAAAATAGTTTGTGTTCTAGTGTAATCACAGGGGAAATCGTTCAGGGTCAGTCCACTAGTGGATATCTTTGAAATCAGTGGAATGACCTCCAGATCATTGAGTTTTATTTCTGTTCTGTAGGTTTTTTTTGCATTTTCCATGTGTTGTTCGGTTAAAATGGTTGTAGGGGAGGAATCGTGCATTTTATGCGTATATGTCAAATGTATGTGGTGAATATTTTATGAGTATCTTGTAGTCGCATATTAGGGTTTGCATAATTTGAAAGGAGTATCAGGATAACAATTACAAAGTGCTACTAATGAAG
Organism: Cunninghamia lanceolata; assembly: GCA_027924645.1. Taxonomy (NCBI): domain Eukaryota; kingdom Viridiplantae; phylum Streptophyta; class Pinopsida; order Cupressales; family Cupressaceae; genus Cunninghamia; species Cunninghamia lanceolata. The sequence goes on along the minus strand of BSBN01001281.1, from coordinate 1,954,617 downwards.
AGTAGATTGGCATGAGATATGCCATTGGTGGAGGAGTTTAAAGTTAGGTCGATAGTCATAGTCTGGCCAATAGTGGAGTTGGCGTTCAGCATATCGAAGTGACAAAGGAGATCGGCAAGAGGCTTAAGGTGTTTGCCGATAGTGGAAGTCATGTCGATAGGCGAAAAGGAGTTTAGCATCGGCGTGAAGTGGAGCATCGGGGAGACCTTCTGCAGCTAGACCGATATCGTAGTTATTGCCGATAGGCAACCAAAGGCGAAATCTCTACGTCAGCGTGAGATGCATATTGGGAGCTTGAGATAATGCTAGGCCGATGGTTTAAGTCACGGTGAAAGTAAGCGGATCATTCATCGAGGAGAATCAGTGGAAGTCTTAGCGAAGGAAGACTCATCAGTGTAAGTTTGCGCATCGGGAGACAGACAGAAAGCTACGTCGACAGTATTAAGTCTGGGCGATGAATAAAGTGAATGCATATTTCGGTGAGACATTAGAGATATCTTGCCGATATAAACAGTAATAGCTATTTTGTTGGGTTTATGGGTATTTTTCACCCTGTTTGTGAGCATCCGCTGCATGCTCTGCATCAATTAGATTGAATTGGTGCAATAACAGGTATGCTTTACAAATCAAGTAACTATAGTGTTAATTAAAGTAATTATGATTATATACATATAGTCTTACATTCTTGTCAATTTTCATATAGGAACTCTATTCATCAATCCATAGTATCTTCTTCCTAGTCAATGGTAGAGGCCTCATTGGTGGTATATGTTTTTTTATTAGTTTAAATTATTTTATTTCCATTGAAATAACTAATGAAATTTGTGGTTTTACTTATTGTTGCAGACAAATTTTCATCCATCAAGTACCAGACATTGCGGTGTGAAGGGAGTACTTGTGATTGGAGGCATCAAGTTCCCATTGTTAACAAATGGAATTTACAAAAAGATCAAAATCACTATTTCTTTGTAAAAGGGTTCGGGCCCTTTCAAAAACCCATTATACCAATATTAAAAACAAATTCCACTTACATTTATCAATTTAAATCCAACAATGGATCATTTCTTTTTCCTTTGGTGAACTTGCATAATTCAAATTTTATGTAGATACACTTGGTTGAATTGGCCTTGAGGAACAAGTTTATGGTTTTCACTTCACCATAATTCAAATTTTATGTACATACCATTTTAAGGTCTTGACCAACTTTGGCCAGAGTGGTTCTATGTTAGATTTTTTTAATCTCCACACTATGATCATATACACAATGGTTATACATTGATGAATGTATTTGTTAATAAATTTCTTGCTAGGGAAAAACAATGGTTTGATTCATATTATGTTTATTATACAACATTCCATGATTTTTCATGTGCTTTCATATATTACTTAATTTTGTCTACAAAACATGTTTTTCTCATGCTTCTCATCTTTCACCTTCTAGCAGTCCCTTTTTTTGGGATCCCATGGATATTTCTATGCATCACGATAATATAACACTTTTGGATGTCCATGGGGACTTTTCTTTGGATCATTTTATGCTTCCCGATGATACATCTTTGAGAAGTTATAATGTCTGATGGTATAGGTGACCATTAATTCATATACATTCCTTTACGATATCATGTTTAGAGTATTTTCATGAGAACAAGTTACTTGCTAGATTTTTTCTAAGTAGCTTGAGTGATTATTCTATTACATGATTTTCTATGTAATATCTTTTGGTGAGTGTCCTAGCCTTTGTTAGTTTTCTAGCCTGATATACACTCTTTGGTCTTGATTGATCAGCTTGAGTTGTTATGGAGTCCTTTATTGATTGTATTAGTCTTTGGTACATTTGAATGATCTCTCAAGTCATGGTTGATGTTCCTGGGTTGGATAGGAGTTCTTTGATGCTTAGCATTATTTATAATGCCTTAATATTTCTAAGGAGTTTTTTATTGCATGAGAAGGGTTGGTTGAGGTGGTCATGGTTTCGGGAGGTCTTGGTTTTGTCTCACATGCTTTAAAATCTTACATTTTCTATTATATGTCCTCTTGAGTCAATTTGATGTGCTTCATTTGAAGTTCACATGATTTGGTCTTGATATACTTTAGCTTGAGGAGTTTTGAGTTGACAATGCACTTTATTGCTTCATCATGTTACTTGGGTGTGGGTATGGCCTTGTCTTGGCTTGCCAATGCCAAATTGTTCATCTTGATAAGTTCTTTATGAGGGATATTTTGTCCATTGAGGTCTTTTATGTAGTTGAGTTGAATAGGAGTTTTGAGTATGATGAAAGGAAATCCTTTCCTAGGTTATCAAATGCCAATGGTTACTATGGATTCATATTTTATGTGAAGTGGTGTCTTGAGATTGTACCAAACTAAAGGTCCAATTAAGTGTAACTTTCCACATCATATGTTGACCTTCTTAGTTGATTTTATGATGCCAATTTCACTAGTGGTATAAGCCTTAGAAGGTTAGGAATTTAGTCAAGGGTATGAAAATTATGAGATTATCATATTAACCTTTGAATAATCTTATCAGTTTAGGACAACCCTAAACTACCTTAATAGTCCCATACCAAGTCATAAAACCACCTCAAAATTCCTTAAAACCTCCTTGATAACCACCCACAAATGTTTGTCATCAAAATTCAGGTCTAGGAAAAGAATATTAAATGTTTGAAATGTCCAATCCTTCACTACACTTTTGACATTCTAGTTGTGATGCAGGAGCATCCGAGTTCACTAGCAATCCTATGTCACCAAAAATATATTTTATTTCTTGAGTTGTTTTTGGTTTTATTTCTTTTCAATTTGGTTTTTGTGTTTCAGGAGCGATTTGGATTTATTTGGTCAATTTCAAGACATCATCTTGTAGAAAACCCAAATGGGTATCTCCAGTTTAATTTTGGTATAGATTGGATAAAATTTGGTTGTTATAGCTAGTCAGAAAAATATTGAGTTCGCAAACTTTTTAGTTCGCCGATGGCTCAGTTTTTTGATGGGCGACTTCGTCGACAGGCCTATATACAAATTCACTTTTCACATATAAAGACTTTGTCGTTGTCTCCTAGTGTTGAAGGAAATCATTATCGGCAAAGTTTTGAGTTTTAAAACCTTATCGGCAAAATCACGAGTTTTCAAACTTGCAAGTTTGCCAATACTTCATTTTGCCAACAAGCCTTGCCAAGATGGAGTCAAAGTTCATTGGTTCATGGAGACGCAAAATTGCCGATAGAAGATAATTAGTTCATGGGTTCTGTAATGGCCGATAGGCCATTGAAGAATGGAGGTCATGTTTTCCCAAATTTTCTGATAATATTGAAATCAAACTATTGACCAAATCCCAAGTTTTGAAAAGTTAAACTTTACCAATAAAAGTGGACTACTTAGTCAGCAAACCTTCGTATTTTCTAACTAGTTTGTGACTTCTGAAAATTGTCGATTTGCCAATAGGGTTTGGGAAAGCTGAATTTTGCTGATAAAAGGAAATTGAAGACTTTGGTGGTTCAAGAAAGTTAAGTTTTTCCAATAAGATGTGATGGAAGACTCAAGTTAGCGACATACTACATTTCTTGATAATCTCCCTCTTAATATATTAAAGAATATTAAGTTGGAGAACTTGAACAAAGATAGATTTGGTTTGTGGGAAAGGCATTTTGCCGATAACTAACAAGAACCAGCATATGTATAAACCGATGAATATATTCAATGGCGACTGTGATATGATTATGAGGAGGTTTAATGGCAGTGGTTTAGTTTGTTAATATAAAACTGCTTGGTGGGTGTTTAGTTGTATAATGACTTGTGGTAGTTGAACTATTTTGAGTCGAGTGCCATAAATACTTTCTCCTACTTCTGAGAAGGGGTTCGATTGTTGGTTCGTTGGTTGAATAAGATTTTGTCTTGGTTTGATCTCTTAGAGGAAAGAGATGTTGGGGAAGTTTCTATAGACAAAGATTGATGTATCTTGATGACTATGTAATGCATTTTGTACTCCTATAATCCTTTTGTTATTGCTAATAATAGACTCATTTTTTGTGGTGGAGTGGTGTTTGATTTATTGTTTGTATTTGTTGCTTAATTCAATAGTATGATAAGAACCCTGAATTTAGTCCTGCACCAATTGGTATCAGAGTGGGTTTCTTGAGGAGATTGTGGACATGTCAAAGAAGAGATTCTAATATTTTTGTTTTGGGTAAAGGAGAGTGAGTGTAGACCTGCAACTGTAGAGAATTTGAAGAAGACGTGGCACAGAGAGCATGTGGTAGAAGAGGGCCACAAGGAGATATGGTGATTATAGAAATGTTGAGAGGAATAACTGCATGGTTAGATGTTATCAAGATGGAGCATCATAGAGGAGTACGTTTTGAAGATGTTAGTGAGGCTGAAGAAGAAGTTGAAGTGACAAAAGATGATGCAAATGAAGGAAACGAACCATAAAGGCAATTTTTGAGGGCAATGTCTAGAATAACTAGTAAGCCTCATTTAGATCCTCCCAGTTATAATGGTTGTTTAAATCCAGAAGAATTAATTGATTGGATATCATAGATGGATAAATATTTTTATTTTGAATCGATTGAAGACCCTAAGAAAGTGAAGTTTTCCTACACAAGATTGAAGGGTCATGCTTCCCTATGGTGGGAACATGTTTAGACGGAATGACAGAGAAAAGGAAATGAGAAAATTCAAACATGGGAAAGAATGGTAACCAAATTGAAGGCCAAGTTTTTTCCTATAAACTATCAAATTAGTTTGTTCAAGAAATTGCAGAATTTGAAGCAGAAGGAGAAGAGTGTGCAAGAGTATACTGAGGAGTTTTATAGATTGAATATTTGGGTTGGTCATGTTGATGATGATGTTGAGAAGGTTTCTAGATATATCAATGGATTGCACTACTCCATTCAAGATTAATTAAGCATGGTACGAATAACTAGTGTTAAAGAAGCCTACCAATATGCCCTGAAGGCTGAAGATAAGCTTGCCAGAAAGTAAAATAATTCTAGAGGCAGGGGTAAATTTTCACATGGAAGAGGCCAGTCTAGTGGTGGAAGAGGATACTAAAATAAGCAAGGAGAGGCCATTTATTCACAAACTAATACCTAGGAAAGTAAAGGAAGAGGAGATTTTTCAAGAGGAAGAGGTGATTACTTCAGAGGGAGAGGATCTTTTGGTAGAGGTAGGGGAAGAGGATTCAATGGTACTTGTTTTCAATGTGGAGAAATTGGACGTAGGGTGTTTGAGTGCCCTTAGATACAGCAGAGTACTGGAAAAGGAAAAGAAGCAAGAGTGAATGTGGCACATGAAGAATGTGAAAGTGTAGCTTCACTGAAGTGTGGAGAAGATCCTAAGGATGGGGAATCCTTGATGTTTTCTTGAACCCAAAGAAGGCAAAATCTAAACCTGTTCAGAGGAGAAACTTGTTTCGAACCAAATGTAAGTTAGGTGGTAAGTGTTGTAAAGTGATAGGAGACAGTGGTAGCATAAACAATATTGTGTCTAAAGAAATGGTTAACAAATTGAAGTTGAAGCAGTTGAAGCATCCCAGTCCTTACAAAGTTTCTTGGTTGCAGAAAGAGCATCAATTGGTGGTAAGTGAACAATGCCTAGTTAACTTTCAAATTGGTAGTTATAGGGATGAAAATTTGTGTGATATAATGCCAATGGGTGCATGTCATATTTTGTTGGGTAGACCATGGAAGTTTGATAGACAAGTTGTTCATGGTGGGAGAACAAATACATATAGGATAAAGAAGGATGGGAAAGAGTATACTTTGAATCCTATGAAGGAGAAGGAAGATGAAGTAGAAAGTAATCCTAGAGTTTGTTTGATTTCTGGAAAAGTATTGTTGAAAGAATTGAAGAAAGGAGGGTCATGTTTTGCTTTTATTCCTAAACCTGAAGTGTTAATGATAGCAAAAAAATAAGAAGAGCCACCCATAGAAATTCAAGAGATGCTAGAAGAATACTCATAGATAATGATGGAGTTATCAAATGGATTGCCACCTGTGAGAAATATTAGTCATTGTATGGATTTGATACCTGGTACAATTTTACCAAACAAGGCACCATATAGGATGATCCCTATGGAGAATGAGGAAATAAATAGGCAAGTTCAAGAATTTTTGGATAAGGGGTTGATCAGGGAAAGTCTCAGTCCATGTGCAATACCAGTAGTGTTGACACCAAAGAAGGATGGAGAATGGTGAATGTGCACAAATTTGAGGGCCATTAACAAAATAACAATCAAATATAGATTTCCATTGCCATGGATGGATGATATGATGGATTTTCTAAGTGGAGGAAAATATTTCATGAAGATTGATTTGAAGAGTAGGTATCATCAGATTAGAATCAGAGAAGGGGATGAGTGGAAGACAACCTTCAAGACAAAAGATGGATTGTATGAGTGGTTAGTGATGCCTTTTGGGTTGACGAATGCTCCTAGCACTTTCATGAGATTGATGAATAAAGTGTTAAAGCCATTTCTTGGTAAGTTTGTTATTGTATATCTTGATGATATTTTGATTTTTAGTAAGACAAAGGAAGAACATTTACTACATGTTAGAGCAGTATTGTAGAGGTTGAGAGAAAAGAAATTGTTAGTCAATTTGAAGAAGTGTATTTTTATGAAGAAGGAGTTAGTTTATTTAGGATTTATAGTTTTTGGTGATGGTTTGAAGATGGATATAAAGAAAGTCAAGGCAATTGTGGATTGGCCTTCACCTCATAGTATGTTTTAAGCCAAAAGTTTTCATGGCTTGGCGAGCTTCTATAGGAAGCTCATTCAAAATTTCAGTGCGATTTGTGCACCTATTACTAAGACAATGAACGGTTATAGGAAGGAGTTTGTGTGGACAACAACAGCTGAGAAGAGTTTCAATATTTTGAAGATTAAAGTAACTCAACAACTAGTTTTGATACTCCCTAATTTTGGGAAGGTTTTTCAAGTAGATTGTGATGCAAGTGGAACAACAATTGGAGGTGTCCTTAGTCAAGAGGGGAAAGCAATTGCATACTTCAGTGAGAAGTTGAATGAAGCAAAGAAGAAATATTCTATGTGTGATCAAGAATTCTATGCAATTGTATAGGCACTTAAGAAGTGGAGACATTATTTGCTACTAAAGGAATTTGTATTGTATACTAATCATCATGCTTTGCATTTCATTAATATCCAAGGTAATTTGAATTAGAGACACATAAAATGGGTTAAATTTTTGTAGATTTATTCTTTTGTTTTGAAACATAAAAGTGGAAAATCTAATAGGGTAGCTAATGCATTAAGTAGGAGATGTCTATTGTTGAATGAAATGCAGGTGAGTGTAGTTGGTTTTGATTCTATGAGAGAATTGTATAAGGATGATGTTGATTTCAAGGAAGCATGGGATGCTTGTATGAATCCAGTAGAGACAAATAGAACACCCTGGTTGGAATATTTTATTCAAGAAGGTTTGTTGTTCAAAGGGCAAAAATTGTGTATACCTCAAGGGTTAATGAGGGATAATTGGCTAAAGAAAAGTATAGTGGTGGTTTAGGTGGACACTTTGGAGTTGATAAAATGTTGGCAGTATTAAACGAAGGTTATTTCTAGCCTAGTATGGCTACAGATGTGAAGAAGTTGGTACAAGGTTGCAGAGTTTGTCAATATGCTAAAGGAGTTAGGCAGAACACTGGTGTATATCAACTATTACCTATACTAGAGAGACCTGGGAACATATAAGCATGGATTTTATTTTAGGCTTGCCTCGCACATAGAGAGGTAATGATTCTTTCTTTGTTGTTGTTGAAAGATTTTCTAAAATGGTTCATTTTATTCCATGTCAAAAGAGTAATGATGCTTCCCACATTACTACATTATTTTTCAAGGAGGTAGTTAGATTACATGGTTTGCCTAAGAGTATAGTTTCAGATCAGGATGTGAAATTTGTTGGTAATTTTTGGTGTACCTTGTGGAAGAAAATGGGTACATAGTTGGGTTTTAGTTCAGTATACCATCCTCAGAGTGTTAAACTAAAGTTGTGAATAGAAGTCTGGGAAATTTATTAAGATGTTTGGTAGGGAATAAGCCTAACCAGTGGGACTTGGTTTTGGCTCATGCATAATATTCCTATAACAATTCAATCAATAGGAGTGTAGGGAAAAGTCCTTTTCACATTATGTATGGTTACAGTCCAAGAGGGGTGGATGAATTGTGGGATAGTGCTGATTTGACTCGTAAGAGTACTATAGCTAAAGATTTTGTAGAATATATCCATGATTTGCATAAACAGGTGAAAGAAGATTTGGAGAAAAGTGCCACCAAATATAAGGAGCATGCTGATATTCATAGGAGAGAACAAGAGTTTCAGGTTGGAGATTTAGTTTTGGTACACTTACGGAAGGAGAGGTTCCCGCAAGGAACATACAATAAATTAAATTGGAAGAAGATTGGACCTTGTAAGGTCTTGCATAATTTTTCATCTAATGCTTATGAAATAGAACTTCCACCAGGTGTTGATATTTCACCCATTTTCAATGTGGTAGATTTGTATCTCTATTATGAAGGAGAGTCACATGCACCAGCAAAATTTAGTTTAGATGTTTAGGATAAATGTGAATGGATAGATCAGTTGCTAAAAAAACAATTTGAACAAGTTGATAAAGTGATTGACTCTCATGTGGCTAAATGAACAAAAGGCAAAGAATACATGGAGCATCTTGTGCAGTGGAAGGGTAAACTAGTTGATGAAGCCTCTTGGATGCAAGATTCTGAATTGGCTAAGTATGGGATTTCTATTCCAGACTTACCAAAATGTTCTTGAGTTGCAGCCTCAAGAAACATTTCTCTTACTCAGTGTTTCTGATGCAGGAGCATCTGGGTTCACTGGCAATCCTGTGTCACCAAAAATATATTTCATTTCCTGAGTTATTTTTGGCTTTATTTCTTTGCAAATTGGTTTTTTTTTGTTTCAGAAGTAATTTGGATTTATTTGGTCAATTTCAAGACATGGTCTTGTAGAAAACTGAAATGGGTATCTCCAGTTTAATTTTGGTGCAGTTTGGATAAAATTTGGCTAAGTTATAGCCAGTCAGAAAAACACTGAATTCACAAACTTTTTAGTTCATCGACGACTTAGTTTACTGATGGGCGACTTCACTGATAGGCCTGTATACAAATTCACTTTTCACATACAAAGACTTCACCATTATCTCCCAGTGTTGAAGGAAATCACTATCAACAAAGTTTCAAGTTTTAGAACCCTATCGGCAAAATTACGGGTTTTCATGTTGCAAGTACGTGATAATTGATGTTGTCATTGATGTCAACAAGCTTGTGTTGTCATTGGTGTCAACTGTGTCTTCTGATGAGGTTGTTGATGTTTGATTAAGTTGTCTTGATAAAAGTGATTTGGTTGCTTTGTAGAGGTGCTGAAGATGTTGAGAATATGCTTCTGTTGTTGGGTTTCCAAGTGCTTTTGAGAAAAGTTGATTAATTAGGAAATAATTTGTTGAAGAAGTCTTTTGGCTTACAGAGTGCTATTCAAGTTTTTGCTCTGCATTTCTTTTGTGTTGGAGATCTAAGTATGCAGTTTGGATATGTTGTTTAGAAGTGTTTCAAGATGCTAAATCCAGAATTTGGTGCTCCAAATCGCTCTGCAGTGGAAGTTGTGTTCACCAGTTTGAGAATAGTGTTTGATAGTGTTTGTAGTGTGTCTGGGAGAAAGTATTTTGCTCTACATTTCTCTACAAAAGTGTTACAGGTGTTGTAGTTTTGGATGTGTGCTTATAAAGGCTATATTTTCCTTCATCTCAAGTGGTTCGTGGTTTGGTGCTCCGCAAGTATATTTCTTAAGTTACAGATGATGACAGAGCATGATATAGCTAGTTAAATACTCTGGTGTGAAGTTTCTTCAGGTGAAAGATGTTGCAAATGAATTTGTTGGTTTTTAGGTGCTTGTGGATGTTTCTAGATTATGTTTGAGCTTGGTGTGTGTTCTGCATGTCATTGTGTGATTTTGAGGAAGCATACATTTAAAAGTTCATGGTGTTAACACAAGGGTGGTTGACTTGGTTGTTTACACTATTTACAGTTGTGCTTTGGTGAAAGTGAAAGCGTGATGAAGCATGTCAGAGTGGATTTAGGTCCATGCTAAGGTGTGATGTGGTCTACATTCTTTCCCTTCCTTCACGGGAATGTTTAGGTCTAGACCTCATTTGAATTTTATGGGTTAAGTCGTGTTGCTGACCTTGGAGAATGTTTTCATGATTGGTGATGGTATAAATAAGTGTCAAGGAGTCATGGATGTGTGTGTGTTCAAGGGATCTAGTGTTTGTGATGCTAATTTGATTAGGATAGTGAGAGATTTCATGTGTTAGGCTAGTAGATGCAGTGAGCAGAAGGTGTCTACTATTTTCAGTGATACTGCGAAGATGTTGTTTGTGTTGTGATGGATATTAAGCTTCATTGGAATTGAACTCCATGCATAGGTTAGATGCAACTATATCAGCTCAAAGCCTGGTAGTGAGCCATTCTTCTCTTCTTTCTTTCTTTCTTGGTGGGCAGCAAGTCTGCTTGGATAGTGAGTCCACCTGCAATGAGCATTCTCTCTTTTGGGCAATGAGCCCTCTGACAGTTAGCCTTTGTAATTTGGTATTTCTACTACATTATATTGTGAGCTAATCCTCACCATGGTTTTTTGTCATACCCACCTTTTCCATGTGGTCATGATGCACTACACACGTGTCATGTCCATATTTGTCATGTGGTCATCACACGAAATATCAAAAAACTTTTCTACCTGACTCTACAAACCCCCTTGTGTGCATCAAGTGTGTTCAGTGACACACACACGTAACATAATTGTGCCAGCAACCTACATTAGGCATGTCGCCTAAAGGTGGGGAAGTCAATCTCAATCAGGATAATGTGATCTCAAATCGCATTCCCTACCAGGTGAAAGCCACTAAGGGGGTCCATGTCATGCCAGGCGACGCTGAGAGGGTTGGTTCTTGTCTCGAGATCCAACCCTAGAGTTTACCTTATGAAGTGGATTGATTTCGATTCTGTATAATGAAAAATTTGGATTTGTAAATGGAAATGATCAAACAATTGAAATGCATAACCTAAACCCAAATAATTCAATACCTCGAAGATGCAAGATGAGCTCGATTGATTGATCGCTTTGTTGTGTTGATTGCTCGATTCTGCAGCATAACATTAAGATGAAGATGATATGAGGATGATAGATGAAGGATGCAAAGGCTCTAATGATATTTTGACAGAATAATGGTACTTGAAGCTCAATGCATTGCTAATGATAATTTGGCAGAATAATGTTACTTGAAGCTTAATGCATTGCTAATGATAATTTGGCAGAATAATGTTACTTGAAGCTTAATGCATTGCTAATGATAATTTGGCAGAATAATGTTACTTGAAGCTTAATGCATTGCTAATGGCTTATGAGGGGTTTGATTTATAGGGAAGGCTTGGCTCAAATGAATGGTTGAGATTAAAAAGCTAATTGATTGATGTGGACGGCTAGGATTGATTAGGTATTCTCACTCTTCAAGGGAGTTGTAGTCATTTGACAAGTGGAGGGAGGATAGGGCTCATGTGTGCTTGTGTACATAAAAAGTACTACATATAAAAGATATTAAATAAAAGGCTGTAGTACCACTTATCTTTTTTAAATGAAAGAGGCACACATGTCGGCTAAATGATAAGATAAATCAATTAAATAAATAAAATTTATTTAATTAATTGGAAAGTCGGCTTATAATGAGAACTTAATTCAAATAAAATATTTGAATTAGTTGGGATATGAGTTGGATATTAATTAAATAAATAAAATTTATTTAATTAATTAGATAGCGGGAACTTAATTCAAATAAAATATTTGAATTAATTGGGATATGATTGGGAAATTAATTAAATAAATAAAATTTATTTAATTAATTGGCTAAGTGGGATTAGGATGGGATTGAATGGGATTTAGGACAAAATGTTACATGATGTCTTAATAATGTTTTTATCAAGGTGTTGCAGGACATGGACAAAGTTGGGACAAATTTGGGTGTCTACAGATTCAAATCAAAATCTAACCTAAGGAACATTATCAACTTAATTAAATAAACATTAAATTAACAATATAGTCAAATTTAACTAAAACATTTAAGAAAGCCTCTAAAGCAACAAAGGGAAAATTGCACCAAGGTATCTAATTAAATTACATTTAAGGGATAAAGCACCTTCACACCATTTGCACACCAAAATAATTCAAATAACATAATTTAAATAACCAATTTCCCTCACACACAAAAATCCAAAATACAATTTCCCACTCACCAAGTGGGCTTGCTTAGGCTCACTAAACCCATTTAACAACTAAGTAACACAAGCCAAGAGCTAGGCACCAAACCCTAGGTTTGAATTATAAATACACTCTAAATTCTCGTGTATCCTCCATTCTAACAGTAGTTTTATTTTATTGGTGCAGGTTCTCCAAGGAATGAAAAGAGGGAAGGTACCTTCACATGTGGAAGGTATCTTCCCTAAGAAGACCTTTACCAAGGTTTACTTGTTTGATAATCCCATCTAATTCCTTATTGGTTTTCTATCCATAGGTTGAAAGTTAACTTTAGTTTCTAACATTTTCTACAGGTTGAGAGATTATTTTTCCTCTAACATTCCTTGTGTTCACTAAGTTTGTATTGTGCATAGGTTTTAAAATGGATACAAGAGATAAAAATATCTACTTTTGTTTAAAAAGAAATTCCACTTAGTTTAAAACTTTCTGAGTTATTAAAATAAAATTAATTTCAAATAGAATATGTCTCTGCTTTGAAATCTCTACCTACAGAACTTCTTTCCTTTTAGAAAGGAAAATTTATCATATAGGGAGGTCAACTTGACCTTTATATATATATGGATATTTTTATTAAACTACTATAGTATATGTACACAGGGGCAAATTTAAGCATACACATCAAGATATTGCAAGATAAACAATAATGAAAAGACATTGGGAAATGAATACGCACGCACACACACACACACACATGCACACACACACACACACACACACATATATATATCTTGAACTAGGGTCGAGCTACACAAGAAGCCAAACTGAATAATATTTAGCAGAACATGTTGAAGGTTAAAATCTTTTAAGGCCGAAGCAAGTTTCGAGACGGCCGCACATACAGGCGCAGGCCTGCTGAAAGGAAAGGAAAAAATAGGGGGCAGGGGACGGGGGCTAGATCTGTGGGGCAGGGGGGGATGGGGTCCCCTCCCCTCCCCTCAAAATATTCACAAGAAACATACGGCGCCATGGCCATTTCTCCCCTACGTAGGGTTATCCCTACGCAGGGCTATCTCTATGAGCCCTAAAATTTTACTACCTGCGCGTTTAGCACTTACAACCTAAATTCAAAAAGCATTTCGACTCTGAACTAAAAACAAATGCATCAATATATAATATTAAAGTGCAAGATATTAATGTTTGCATATATATATATATATATATATTGAAGTATGAGCTCTGCCAAAAATAAAACTTATTATATTCACTATGTATAACAGTGAGCTCATTAATTAAAATAGAGAGTTAGTTTTTCATATATATATAAAACTTAGATACAAAGGCAAGATATATATATATATATATTGAAGTATGAGCTCTGCCAAAAATAAAACTTATTCTATTCACTATGTATAACAGTGAGCTCATTAATTAAAACAATTATATATATATATATATATATATATATATAACTCAGATACAAAGGCAAGAATATGTCAAAATAGTTTTATTAAATACATACTAAATCAAGAATTTAAAACACTAAACTAACTAACTTATATTTCTCTTTATTTAAGGTAAGCATAAAACTATATTTCTTTTCTTAAGCAACAAGAAGTAGGATTTATTTGCACTAACCACTAACATACTTTTTCTTTCTTTGCAAAGACACAGTATTTAAAGAGAGTTAGAATAGGGAGAGAGAGTTACATATGCTTTCCTTCTTGACAAGAAATGGAGATTATATTATTGCCATAACCATTCAAATAATTACAAGAATACAATAGGGTAGTAGACTACAACCCAAAGAGAGCTCAAACTCTCAACTAAGAAAAACTATTAGACATGATATTTCCACAGTCCATGATAATCAGTAATTGTAAGCTTCTGGAAAAACTGTGTTGCTTCTAGAAAAATTGTGATGCAAAAAAAGCAACAAAATTTTTTCTAGAAGCTTACAATTACTAAGAAAAACTATTACAAGACCCAAAATAGGGATAAGGCATCTCAATGCCTTTATTTAACCAAAATACATAAAACCAAATAAACCAATTTTCTTTCCAAGCCTAAACCTCTCCATAGCCACCATGTGAACCTACAAAACATACAAACAGATATCCATGCCCATGGGATGCTCTCCTCCCAACCTAGGCCTACAAGTAGGCCACCCCCAAGCTAGGAGGCCTTTAAATAACCAAGGTTCAAACAACAAAGGAGGAAAAACACACACACCAAACACATTAACACCCATCCAAGGAAAAACACAAAACTAACCCATTTTGCAAATGAGTTTAAGGGTGAGAGAGTGGACTACTCTCAACTCAAAGCTAAGCCAACTCATAAACTCATAAATCTCATAAAGCTCATAATCCCATGGCCTCTTGCCATAAAATTTCCATAATACCATCACAAAGGCACTCTTTCCATAAAACTTATACTTCACAAACTTTCATACAAGGCCCATGGCCATAAAAACTATACCAAAACAATTAGGGGAAACAAGGAGGTTCACACCTCTCTCACCCATAACAAAGGTGAGCTCTCTCACATGGAGAGCTCACCAAAACACCCTTCAAAACCCACATAACAAAACTAAAACATCACATAAGCAAAAACCAACATAAAACATACATAATGTATAAGTATAAACAAGTAAAATAATAGGCTTGAAGCCTTGAGATCTTACCTCTCAAGCTTAAAGGGTAGAGGATGTTGGTGAAGAGCTTTCCCAAGTCCTTCGCAATCTCCTTCAAAATTCCTCCAAGTCCTTCTCTCCAATCCCAACACAACACAAAAATAATGAAAGAAAGAACCCTCATCTCTTCTCAAAGAGAGATAAATAGGTTTCTCTCACAAACCCAAATGGATGAGAAGGTGACACTTGTCACCCTCTCCTCCTTCCACATAACCCTCTTCACAATCCCCAAGAATGAGGAGGTGACACTTGTCATCTCCCCATTCCAAAAAGCTACACACTCTCCCACAAATGCTCTCACACATGTGTGAGAGCATAGGGATATGTGGGAGCACAAGGGAAACTTCTCATGAATGAGGAGGTGACACTTGTCACCTTCTCATTCAACTAAGCTACACTTTTCCCCACAAATGCTCTCACACATGTATGAGAGCATAGGGAAGAGGTCTCACACATGTGAGAAGCTTCAAGAAGCTTCTAAAGAACTTGAGGCAAGGGTAACCTTACCCAAGTGGGTGAGGTTAGGTTAAGTGAGATGGTGACATGCCAGCCACCTCTCACATCTTCCCAAACCCGTCACTTGACTCAAGGGCCAAGTTTGGGTGACCATACATGGTTTAAAACAAGTTTAAACATGTTAAGAATGGTCCTAGACCCTAGGTGTATGACCTAGGGTCAATATTTGACCATTAATAACACTAGGAAACACATAAATTCACTTGAAAAGGGCTCCAAACATTTAGCACTAAAATTTGTGCAAACCCAACATTACAATTTTTACAACACATCAAGAGATAAATTAAAAAAGGGTAAACCTTACAAAATATCATAAATCCATTACAACATAACCAACATTCTCAAACACAAATGGCCTTAGTCCAACTTAGGACTAGGTCAGCTTAACCAGGATATAACATATGGTTATTGTTTGACCTCTAATTTTCCATGGGCATAGAAAGTTATTTGCACATTTCGGCAAACCCATTAATAGAACATGGTACAAATAGTTGAAGAAAAGTGAACTACATATAACACACACATGATCACAGAATCACATATAACATCAATAATACCCACATGCTAACATATATATGTTTCTCAATTCACTAACCATTCACAAGTATAATCAGGATCACATAATGTAAGATATATCATCAATTTCACCATCACTACACATACCAATAACGTCACATGCAATCATAGAATCTAAACATTATACCATCAAATGAAATCTAACATGAGATCTAATCATCCACAAAGCATAAACCATCTATCTAATCAAGCATAAGATATAGTAAAGAAACTCCAAATACGGGATTAGCAGTCCCCAAATGTCTACATGTCTATAATAAAATCCATCTGATAAGTATCATAAGCAAGAGTACAATGGGAGATAAATGTAGGCCTCACACCACAACATCACTACACTGACCCAAGTAGGGCCTCAATACCATAGATCAAACCCTTAGCTAGGGTGGAGCAAAACATCATGGTCTAAGAGGGCAACTAATTCTAGTCGCACAAGGGTGGGCCTCACATTTTCCCCTTTTAGGGTTTTTCACATAAAAATCTAGTGTTCTCTCATGTGTGATGTTGCTATGATTCAGTTTCAATTATTTACTTTTCATGCTTAATCATTATAACATACTTAAAGGTTAATGTGGATCTGAATGTTTGTAAAGGTTTGAAGTTTTGTTACAACTGATTCAGCCCGCTCTCAGTTGTCTTGTACATTCAATATTTCAAACTCACAAGTTTGCCAATACTTCATTTCACTGACAAGCCTTGCTAAGATGGAGTCAAAGTTCATTGGTTCATGGAGACCCAAACTTGTCAATAGAAGATAATTAGTTCACAGGTTTTGTAATGGCCGATAAGCCATTTAAGAATGGAGTTCATGTTTGCCCAAATTTGTTGATAATGTTGAAGTCAAACTGTTGACCAAATCCCAAGTTTTGAAAAGTTAAACTTTGCCATTAGAAGTGGACTTCTTAGTCAACAAACCTTCATATTTTCTAACTAGTTCATGACTTCCAAAAATTGCCGATTTACTGATAGGGTTCGAGAAAGCTAAATTTTGTCAATAAAAGGCAATTGAAGACTTTGGTGGTTTGGGAAATTAAAGTTTATCTGATAACATGTCATGGAGGACTTAAGTTAGTGACAAGATACATTTTCCAATAATCTCCCTCTTAATATATCAGAGAATATTAAGTTGGTGAACTTCAACAAAGACCGATATGGTTCATGGGAAAGGCATTTTGTCAATAACTATCAAGAATTTGCATATGTATAAACTAATTAATATATTCAATGGTGACAATGATATGCTTATGATGAGGTTTAATGGCAATGGTTTAGTTTGTTAATAAAAAGTTGCTTGGTGGTTGTTCAATTTTATAACGACTTGTGGCGGTTGAACTATGTTGAGCCAAGTGCCATAAATACTTTCTTCTACTTCTGAGAAAGGGTTTGATTGTTGGTTTGTTGGTTGAGCAAGATTTTTTCCTGGTTCGATCTCTTGGAGAAAAGAGATGTTGGGGAAGTTTCTGTAGACAAAGATTGATGTATCTTGATGACTGTGTAATGTATTTTGTACTCTTGTAATCCTTTAGTTGCTGCTAATAATAGATTCATTTTTTATGGTGGCATGGTGTTTGAGTTATTGTTTGTATTTTTTGTTTAATTTAGTAGTCTGATAAGACCCCTAAATTTAGTCCTGCACCAAGTTGTAATAGTTCAAATTCATTTTTCTAACTATTGTGATCCTTGTCCTTGCAGTGGTCATTTTGAAGGGTTTAGGGTGGTGAAATGGATGGATAAATTGTCTTAAGGAGTCCATATGGGAACGTACATGGGGGATGGGCTTACATGATTTAGGAAAGCATTGATTATTATGGTATTATCATTTAAAATTGCTTCCGCCCTTATAAAATATTGTCATGAGGCCATTTTCAATGCTTAAAACCATCATTTGGACCCCCACAAATATGTGGATGAGAGATAAAAGGTTTGTATTCACTATTATTTATGTTTTAGGCTCATTTCTAATGACAACTTTAAGTGTATCAAGGAGGTTTAGGGCATTGATATGACTGTCACAGTACTCCTGCCATGGATGACTGAAAGGGAACACCTATCATAGGGTTTAGAAGGAGATTTTAACTTGCGTCAGATGTAGGGATTAGAACCAAAGAGAAATTATATCATGTGGCCAATAAATTATCCTTCTATATCAATTGTAAAAATTCCTCTCTTAGCTAGGGTTTGATTGCCTTTGGTAATCCATCAAACCCTACCATGAAACTTTTCACATGACTATCTAGGGCAATGTTAATGGTAATATTGTTGGTTTCCAAATATTTTAGGTTTTATGTATGAACTATGCTATCACTAGTATAAAGGTGCCATGAGGATTTGATTCACATTTCTTAATCATGCATGAAGCCTATTGTTACTTATTCTTCATACATTTAGTTTTAGATCTAATATGATTTTTCATGTGATTTGCAAGATCATCTCATATCCTTGAATAAATTACAAAGAATTCCATCATTTTAGGGAGAGATAAGATGTATGCAAGGTGGCTATGAAGTTTGGGAGATTATAGGCTTGTGACTATCCCACACAATCATACCTAGTCATGACAGTGATAGGACTTTTTTAATCCATCATATGCCTCTGTGATCTCCATGCATACCAAGTGGATATGAAGTATTAATACATCTGTATGAAGTGTTGATATGTTGGACATGTTGTTTTAATAGAGAGTTTAGGGTTGCAACCCTCAAATGAAGGCATAAAAATTGAAGTTTTGAACCTTTGGAGCAACTATCTCAGAATGTTGATATAGTCCTTGTTTCTCTATCATTATTGAATGGGATCAATAACCTTAGCATGGGTGTCTTAATATTTAGGTCTTAATAGGTGTAAGGGTAGAGATTCCATATCCAAAACTAAGACTATCATTTTCCAATCCACTGTCATAATCTATATAACAAAGACTATCCTAAACTAAGAGTTCATAATATCTATGGAGTAAACTCCTCATTGTGGACCTTTAATGACTATCACAAACCTTAAATACCCTAGATCTAGTACATAAGGTTTTAATATGACAAATGTGGTGCTTAAAATTTGTCGCATGCTTTTCTTGACTATTATGATAGTAGACAAAGTTTTTTGTGTTTTATTTTCATCTCTATATAGATTTGGATATGGTCTTACACCTTGTAGAGGGTTTACCATAGTCAAAAGGATTGTTGAAACATTATAGGGGCAGTCATATAAGGTGTTCTTTAGGATGGAGGGTTTTGGTATAACCATTGTGAGAGCCATGATGTCATAGTGTATTTCAACACTAATAACATCATTGACCATGAACTATTATTTCTAAAATAGGGTTATACGACAACCTTAAGGATGACTATAACTCACTTTCATGAGAGTGTTGAATATCACTATTACTTTTAAGATTATAGTCAAGGGTGATAAGGTGTCGTGTTACTCTGATAAAGGCTTATTGGTATGGTGAAATTTATCACCATGTCATTCTAAGAATTCAACAAGTTTAGGAGGTTGTAGGGACTATCATGAACAAGAAGGGAAGAGTATTGGTGTCAATTCCAAGGGTATAGATAGATGACAGTCCTAGTAAAACTTTTGGGATAATCATAATAGTGGTAAGGTCAGCCTTAATTCCTCATTTTACATCTTTATAAGGGTTGCAAAGATTTCTTAAGGTTTTAATTGGATCCAAAGGGGTCAAGTAAAGCCAATGAAGGTGAGAAATAAAAGGATTTAAGGTATTCTTATGACTGGTAGAAGAAGAAAACTACACACTGCCACCTATAATAGTCATGAAAAAACCTAAATTTCTTACCCTTTTTCACAAAATAATCTCACAATATCCTTTGCCTATGGATTATCATCATTTCTTGAGTGATAAAAATTGAAAATAAGGTTAGGTGAAACTTTGAAAATTAGTCAAATGAGGAGGATTAACTATTGTACATATGCCAAACATTGGAAAAGGAAATATTGTCTTGTTTTGACAATAGGTCATGATTCATTTCTAGATATCTTTTGTGTTGCATGGGTCTTACTATGGGTTTTGTAGGTTCATCATCAAGTCCTAAGAAGTCTTTGAAAGTTTATTGTTATGAATAAAAGCTACATGTAGTTGAGTATCCTAAAATGCAAGAGGATTGTGGATTGGCTGCCTTATGTAATTGTCATGTTCATGTGACTTGTCCCTTCATTCATTGATCACCATAGCCATCTAGAATATTGTATCATGCACTAGAAAAGAGATATTCTTATATTTTTCATCTATTAGGAACGTGGTGAGTTGAGAATCACATTGAAATTGACATTAGAGAGTAAATAGGACTGTCATACATCCTAGGAAAACCATGTTCATACAAGGTTGTCATAGTGTTTAAACGTTCTAGAACCCTCATAAATGCATTGCTAGGTCTTGTTTAATATCTCATGATAGTCTTGAAGCATTATAGGGTTTAAGAGGTGTTAATATTTTATAAAAAAATGATGTTTACAAGGCTAAGGTCTTGTTTTAAACCTCATGTATAGCTGGGACAACCATGACCATCTTATACACAAAGGGATGGTGAAAGTTAAGGATAATCATGATCATGCAATAAAAAATGAGGCTAATCATAATGAATTAAATGATGAAAAATTTTCCAATGTTGGTGATGATGAGTATATTGACTACAAATGAGGCTATCAAACAAAACTGAACATAAAGAAAAAGAGAAAGCAAATGAAATCCATGAAATAATATGTATGTTGATTCTTTCATATCATAAATCACACTTGACATCTTTTATCATACTTATGTTCATATAAAAAATGAAAATAGGTTTCTTTAGGCCTTAAGACTAGTGTACAACCTAGGGCATTTGGTGGATGGTCATGCCCTTTTATCAAATCATAGCCAAAATTAAATTTGAGGTGCCTTTAATGATGCTTCATAATGCTTACTACATTTTGTTGCTACTTTTGCTTGAAAAGATATACAATAGGCCTCACTCTCCCTATTTGAACATAAGAAAATTGTAAAGTTTCTACTTGATTACTATTCTTGAGCCATCTTTCTTGAATAAGTGCATGAATGCTAGTTTTTACTATGAGATTTAGGGAAAGAGGGGAAATGAGGAATTAAGAGAGAGAGAGACATTTGGTATTTTTTGCATATCCTCATTTCACCTTCTATATGGTTTCCATGCTTTGCATATCCTCAGTTACCTTCTATACAACTACCATGCTCTTCTTATTCTCATTTCACCTTCTATATGTTTGCTAGGAGTGAGAGTTTGCATTTCACAACTCCTAGTACCAAAATTTTGAAATTTACCGACAAAGTCTCTTAAGAGACCTAAGAGTAAAAAATTTCCAATCTATGATGAAGTCATTCTCCTAATCCATGGCACCTAAAAATGTTTCATTTGGGCCTATAGGTGCATGCAGGGTCCCTCTACAATAACCTCTCTCAGTTTTTTAACTCTAATCCATTTCAACGTAGCAACTGTAAATGCAATCTTGTAAAATGTGTCAGTGCCATTTAATGTAATGGTGCCAGGAGCCATATTTTTTGTTCTCCACCTCTTGGGGCCAAATCAACTATGCCAACATGTCGGGGTAGGTAGGTGAATGCTAAGGGAGGTCTTTTTTTGTATCCTAGGTGTCCCGGTCGTTCTAGACTGCAGGCTTCTAACAAAGTCTCTTAAGAGACCTAAGAGCAAGAAATTGCCAATCTATGATGAAGTCATTCTCAGAATTTGTGGCAACTGAAATTATTTTATTTGGACCTAAAGGTGCATGTGGGGTCCCTCCACAATAACCTCTCTTAGTTTTTTCAACTCTAATCCATTTCACCATGACAACAACAAATGCAATCTTGTAAAATGCGTCAGTGCCATTCAATGTAATGGTGCCAGGAGCCATATTTTTTATTCTGTATATTGTGGGGCAAGACTGACTACACCAAAACATCAAGGTGGGTGGGTGAATGCTAGGGGATATCTAATTTCATACCTCAAGTGTCCCTATCATTTTGGACTATAGGCTTCTGACAAAGTCTATTAAGAGACCTAAGAGAAAAAAATGCCAATCTATGACAGAGTCATTCTCAGAATTTGTGGTACCTGGTAATGTTTTGTTTAGACCTATAGGTGCACGTGGAGTCCCTCCACAATGACCTATCTTAGGTTTTTCAACTATAATCTATTTCACTGCAACAACAATAAATTCAATCTTGTAAAATACATCATTTGCATTCAACATAACCTTACCAAGAGCCATATTTTTTATTCTCCACCTCATGGGGCATAACCGACAACACCAACATGTCAGGGTGGATAGGTGAATACTAAGGGATGTCTCATTTTGTTCCCTAGGTGTCCCACTCATTTTGGCCTGCAGGCTTCCGACAAAGTGACTTAAGAGACCTAAGAGAAAAAACTACTAATCTATGACAGAGTTGATCTCAAAAATTGTGGCACTTGGAAATGTTTCGTTCAAACCTATACATGCACACAGGGTCCCTCCACAAGTGAATTTTACTAGAAGCCTATAGTCTAGAATGACCGGGACACCTAGGGTACAAAATGAGACCTCCTCTAGCATTCCCCTCCCCACCCTGATGTGTTGGCTTTATATTCCCCTATACTGCAAGGATTAAAATCTAATGAGCCCCAATCATCACCAAAGAGTGCATTCGATGGTATAGAATTTTTTGCAACATTATTCGTGGCTAGAGGCATTGATGAATTAGCTTGTAAATTGTTTAAGCTCATATGATTGTAAGCTGATTTTTGTGTTTCAATATGTAAATAGTTATCTGGTTTAAGATCAACATGAATAGTATGAAGTTTCCCTTTGACTATAAATTTGATTGAATGATGTAGAGTGGATGGGACTGCCCCCAATGCATGAATCCAAAGTCTACCAAGAATCATGTTGTAAGATAAAGAACAAGGCATGACATGAATCAGGGTAGGCACAAGCACATATCCTACTTGTATAGGTAGAGTTATAGTGCCCATGGATTGTCATCCAACATTATAAAAGTCATGAATGCTAATGCCATTTGGTGTGATTTGTGATGTGTCAACCTTGATTTTGTGTAGTAGGTCAATGCTACAAACGTTAAGAGCTGATCCATTGTCAATCATAACTTGTTTTACCAATGCTTTATTTATTGTGACAAAGATTACAAGAGGATCATATTAGTTTTGAACTTCAATTGATGATAATTCATATGGTTGAAATATAATATATGTTTTTGTCGCATGCATACTGTTTAGGGTAAAATTGGATTTGTTAATCTTTTGTGTCTTAGATGTTAAAATCCTTCGTTCACCCTAACATTGAAGGATCTAAGGTTGAGTGGTGAGCACTATCATACCCTAGGTCACTTGCAAATGAGGGGAAACTTGGATTAGGTAATTAATTATCAATTTTTCCTTCTCCTATGTCTAATTGACCATTAAAACCCTAATTAAGCAAATACGGCAACAAGTTAATGAATTACGAAAAAACCTCTTACAGACAGGAGTAAAATGCAGAATTATAGAGTACCTATTTTCGGGGTTCCGAAGTGGAACAGTCGGGGACACTGGAGCGGGTGCCCAAGTCCAAGGTACTTGCTTTTTCAGGGAATCTAGACCTCCTTCGGACACTGATCAGCCCTGTAACTTCTATTTTTTGGAAATACTTTATGGAGGACACTAGAGCGAGTGCCCTAGTCCCAGAAATGCTCTTTGTCTGACTTTCTTTCAGATCCTGAATCCTTGATGTCTTCCCAATCTTCCTATAACTCCATTTTTCTTGGATGTGACACCTGTAACCTGAAATCACAAGACTTGGTTTGGGGGTTGTGGTGTTTAGAGGTTTGCCTCAGTCAAACCCCAGAGGACACTTAAGACTCTGAACACCATTTTCAGCCAAAGAGGGCGTGCCCTTGTGTGGCAAAGGCCAAAAACCAAAGGAATCAATGATAAAAACATAATGATATGTCACCTTATAGTGAAGCTTTCATGGAGGAAGATGCTTTTCATGCCATGAAGGAATTGATGCTCAAATCTGTAGATATCAACACACAAAACACACAAGTCTGCTCTTTTAACACAATAGGAAGCCTTGAATCACCTTGAGAATGCCTAGAGTTCATAATAACAATCTAGTTTACAAATGAATGCCTACACTTGCTTATATATGCATCTACAAGTACTCCCACCGAGATATTTGAAATTCAAACTTACCGTGTCAGCAAAGGGGCCCAATAACGGTCACTAACTGACACCCAGAAATTGAGGTTGCCCTAAAATAGGACAGGACTATGGTGCGGAAGCCCAAGTCCTCCCCCCTATTTTAGGCAGGGTACGGCTCAAGGGGTCCTCCTAGGTCCTATTTGTCATGGGACTTAGGTCTCATTCCATCAGGATGCTAAAATATGAACTAAAATGTCCTAAATGTACTCTAAAGACCTGGGAGCTAAACCTTATGAGGGAAAAGCCCCCAAGGGGACATTTTCTGATGTTATACATACTATCCAATACATCTGCTACATCATTAGGCTTAGCAATAGGTGGGACAATCACCTTTTGCAAAGCTTCTTGGAGCATTACATGGTATGTAGGCGATGTTTGTATCAAATCCCAAAGAGAGATCTTAGCCGGAGTAGCGAGAAGTTGTTCAATAAGATCATACTCTTGACCACTTTTATGAGTAAGATGAGGTGGTTGAGAACATGGAAGAGAGATAGGCACATGTGGTGCTTGGTTACTTTGCTTGTTATTACAGGTGTTGTATGTGTGAGCAATCACATTGTGGTGTAGTTGTTGTAACACATTTTGAACACCTTGAACTGTAATCACCAGCTTTAAGTAGGAAAGTGCATTAGGTGCCCCCCGCACAACCATCTTAGGAATAGTACTACCAAGTCTATTAATAAGTATTGAGTTAACATTTTTTCCCTCTTGATTGCACCCAACATCCAACCCTAAAGTATTTAATGTGAGAGACCTTTTCTCATCCACTAATGCTACATCTTGGCCAGGGAGAGCAATGGGATAAGAGGAAGGTACATCATCATAATCATACTCTATGGCAGAAAAAGGATTTTCACTCTCATCTTTATCATGAGTGTTCCTAGAGATGAATTTGGTTAAATCTTCTAATATCAAAGGATGTTCACTCATGAGGATTAGGAATTTGTCAAAATCAAGATCTTTGATAAATGCATGCAGAGATACCATAGAAAAATGGCATGAAGGTGCCACTAAATTGTTTTCAATGTAAACTCAGATTTTAAAAGCTTTTCAAATTTGATCCAAAAGACAAGTGCAAAAGAATGTATGAAAACGACTTAAAATGCTTGATTTTTTGTACTTTTTTAATGAAAATATATGAAAGGAAGGGTGTTGTAAGGATTTTGATTAGGAGTAGCCAATTATATGTCTGATATTAGTCCAATAAATCAATAAGATCCTTCACAACTCACTCTTGATGCAAATCTAAGATAATGTCGAGTCAAAATATAGTGAAAATATGTCAAAATAAGCACTTTTTCACCAAATCTTAATGCAAAAGAGCATGACAAAGGGAGTAGTGAGAAAAATTATAATGGAAAATAAATTATATCAGTAATAACAGCCACTTAATTACAATATGTCTGTCACAACATGCTTTTAATGCCACTTAAGGTCAAACCCTAGTGAAAATATAGCAAAAATAGTCTATTTTCACGGTTTTTCAACTCCAAGTCCTAGCAAAAGGGGTGTTGTAATGAATTTTAGGAGGTGCAGAAAATAAAATAAATGATTTCAGTCACCTCAATCTATAAAATTTGTCATAACACACTTGGAGTGCAAACTAGCCAAACCCTAAGGCAAAAATAGCAAAAATGTATAGTTTTTCACCGAATTTTCAATACAAGAGCCCGTTAAAAGGGTGTTGTGAAGATTTTTAGGAGGGGAAGAAAATAAATACCCTAATAACAACAAATTAATGCAAAAATATCCTTCACAACATGCCTATGGTGCAAATTTAGAGAGTCGATAAGGCCAAATCTAGTGAAAATCGTTGTTTTTGAAGCCCTAGGTTTAAGATGTTGACACAAAATGCTATATGAATGATTTTAAGTCTGATTTATAATTAAAATAAAATTTTCTCAGATATAAAAATGAATTCCAAGCCCTAATATGCAAAATGCCAATGCAAATCTAATGAAAATGCATGAAAATTGCTAGTTTTTGTTGAAATTTTCTATGCAAAAATGCAAATATTTGAAATCTAGATGCAAATTTACACCAAAATGCAAGACTAAAGCCAAATTATAATTTGAATGAGCCTCTAAAATTAGTAGAAAAATCAGAAAGAAGATTTTGCCTACTAACCCTAGATTTTGGAATTACTAGGTTTAAAAATTGTCAAAATTTCTACAAAACCCTAGCAAATAAATGATGAAAATATAATGCAAATTATTGAATTTTTGCATTTTTTTGTAGTTTATATTAGATCTGATGAAAGAAGCATAAATTAGGGAAATTTAGAAAGAATTGATACAAATTAGAAAGCCTAACATTGCAATTTTTTTGAATTTTTCAAAATTTTCATTTGTTTTGATTTTTTCTCAATGCAATAAAATGAATGACTATATGAATAAATGAAATCAATCCAAATCTAAAGACAAACACTCAGAAAGTTGCAATTTAAGTCCAAAACATAGGTTCACCAAAAATTTTAGGGTAAAATTAGGATTTGTTTATGTTTAGTTTAGTTTAGTGTTTAAATCCTCCTTTCACCTAACACATTCAAGGATCTTCAGATCGAGTGGGAGAAGACTAACAAGTCCTTGGTCACTTACAAATGTAGGGAAGCTTGGATTAGGGTGTTTAATTATCAATTTTCCTTCTCCTGTGCTCAATTAACCATTAAAACCCTAATTTTACAAATTTGACAGTAAACAGATGAATTACAGAAAAAGCTCTTGTAAAGGGAAGTAAAATGACAAATCATAGAATACCTATTTTTGGGGTTCTGAGGCAGAAAAGTCAAAGACACAGAGCGGGCACCCAAGTCCAAGGCCTTGGTTTCTGTCTAGGTCTGAGAACTCAGTCTGCAACTCTTTCCTACTATTTTAGAGATTTTCCTGTCATGGAACTTGGAGGACTAATGAGCGGGCGCCCAAGTCCAGGGGGTAGATTTTCTTCCTGTTCTGCAATTCTGGCACTCCAAGATGTCTTCTTGCAACTTCACTTTGTCTAGCTCCTCAACCTGCAACCTGTAACCATGAAAACTTTGGGAGGGGGTTGTGGTGTTTAGAGGCTTGCCTTAGTCAAGCCCCAAAGGACACTTAAGTCTCTAAACACCTTTGTCAGATAGAGAGTATGTGCCTAGGGAGGCAGAGGCAAAAACCAAATGAATAATTGATCACAAACACAAAGTATATTGTGACCTTCTCATTCAGCTCCAAATATGCTTGTGACTTCAGTCTAGCTCTGGAGATGATTCACCTCCTTCTCCCAAAATCTCTCCAATTAAATTAGAAAACATTGGAGACTAGTTGTGGCATTGTGATGTCAGCTCTAGAGATCATTAGGACTACCTCCGAAGATGCACAAAATTGTCCACCTAAACACCTGCACTTGTTGATTCAAAAAGAGAAGATTTCTGCATATTTCCATCAATTCAATGCACATTAGTCCTTCAATTAGAAATCTTGATTCTAAGTAATTCATCTCTTATTAATCATCATTAGAACAATCTTGTTAACCTATTTTTGTGCAGTCATCAGGACAATGGAATAAGAAGGGAGAAAAAGAGGGGTAAAAAGGTGTATTTCATGGGTGCTACCTGGCACTCATCAACCCCCCGTACTTAAGGATTAGCATGTCCTCTTGCTTCTCACAATCTGGACTTATTCAGGTGGAATATCTTATCAGTCAAGCTGTAGTCTTATGCATAAGTAGTCCAAATGGTGTGGTCTGTATTACCATTTCCCCTGTACTTATCAATCTGCTTCATCCATTCTTGAAACTTGTCATCTTCCATTTGCTCAACCCAAATAGGTAGTGGATCAATGATGAGAGGAGGTCTAAAATGGCCACCTATCCACTCCATCTGGTATTTATCCATCATTTTAGACACTGCCCTGGCCTTCCTCATAAATAGTCTCAAGTTAGCAGGAGTCACCACTTCTCTCATTTTCTACTCCGAAGTTAAGGTATTCCAGCTTTTCCTTACCACTGAAAGTACTTGATTAGCTAAACTGTTCATGAAAAGACCAAAATCAATGGAACATTCCTACAAATGTTTCAAATACAATGGAAAAATCTTGGTCTTACTTTTTGGGTGGTAGACATATGCCCTAAATTAGACCTTAAAAGCATGGGGGTTTGGACATTCTTTCTTGATGAAAAGACTTGTTTCTGCATCCTTCTTGATATAAGCCTCCATTCTCTCATTCCAAATCTAATGATTTCTCATCAGTGACATGAATACCTTAAGTTGACATTCCCCTACAAAATAGTTGATAATGAAGGTCATATCATCTACACAGAAACCATGCAAATATAACTCACACAAAAAAAATTTGTCTTCATCAGAACTTTTCATGTATGCTTCCATGAACCCCTCTCCTGTTTCTGTGTTCTCAGTAAGATCAAATAGAACCAGAAATAGTTTTCTCTGCATAACTTCCACTTGGGGGCCTGCAAGATAGGATTTTAGATGAAATGGAAGCTACCTGAATGACTTTTTCTTCCAGGGTTTCTACTCTTTTGGACATGGCAGTAACTGCCCTCTGTAATTGCAGCATGGGCTTAGAAGCATCATATTCTCTACATCTCCTTTCACAATGGAATAGGGCTTTGGGAATATCTATTGGAATTGGGCCCACATATGGATCTGTTTGCACTCCCTGTTCCATGGTTGCCCATGGGCCAATCAACTCATGAATATACTCTTATTGATCATCTATTTTATTGTTGGCCCATGTTAATTATTTGTCTTAGCTCTGTACTTTCTCAACCAGTGCTGCAATTATTGTGAGACTATTGTCTCTGGCCTTGGTAAGATTAGAAATAATTTGTACTACCTTTGTTTCTTGGTCTCTCAATTCTGCATCTTTCTCCTGAATTATTTGTTGTTTATTCTAGAGCTCTACTTGCAACCCTTCAATCACTTGTTTTTGCTCCATTTCTTTTTCTTTCATGACCTTCTTGAGGTCAGTTATACTTTCTGGCTCTAATTTCTTTTTAATTCCCATCTCTCAGTCCTATTCCACCCTCTGTAGCTAAAATTATGTCTGCTTCTCTCTGTGGTCTGTCTTTCCTCTTTTAACTCCATAGGCTCCGAAGGACTATGTTAACAGACTTGGGATTTTAGAGAATTTTGTAATCTTGAATGAGGGTTGTTATGTTGATTTGTTGAATTGCTTGAATTATGGGAAAAAGGAACTTGAAATTGGTTATCATGCTTATGTAGTCATAATTACAATAGAGTGATGGGACACTCCGTAGACATGTCAACAATATAGCAAAGATGGCTGCATGCATGAATTTAGAAGGGAAAATAATGGTAGGAGGATGTGTCATAATGACGGCACCCAAAAATAGAATTTGACAAGATAGTTACTAACTAATGCTTAATTAAAGAGAAGTACCTGAATCAATCTTAATGATGACGACCCGATGTACATGGCTGCAATGTTGCGGCTTTGATGAGAGTTGATGTGACTTGGCACATGAGTAGCTTCTGCATGGCTTTGAAATGGCGTCAGCATCCTTGTTGTCACCTACCCTACAATCATTCTCACTAAGGTGATGTCAGTGCAGTCATTTGAGATGAGCTATACATGCGAGAGTGATGACCTTTTCTCAATCACTGATGATATGCATGGTGACATCATGTTTGTCCTTGTCATAAAGTGGAGGATGAGTCATGATGACCTCATCAATGATATCTCTGCTTTATTACCTAGAGAGGTGGGTCCCCTCCTGATTTATTCTATTCAAGAATGGCTCTTTATTGGTGGAGCGCCGGAGGTGCTCCTAGTTTGCGAGCACTGGAGGTGTCTTTGAGTAAATTCTGACACCTGATTACCTTCATAGCTTGATTATTCTTATCTGGCATGAAAAAGGGAACCACCATTTACTGGTTTTCAATCCCCTTGTATGAGAAAGACAGCCAATTACTAGTTTTCCATCTTTGTCTCTTTTTTTTCTTTTTTTTAAGAAGGCCGCCATTTGCTGGTTTTCAACCTTCTCTCTCTCTTTTTTTTTTTTTTACTTTCAGTCCAAATCTATGTCCCTTGTAACCAAGCACAAATCTTTGATGAATTCTTCCTTAGTAGATGACCTTTTATAGAGTCTAATTCTATGGCCATTCACTAAGAATGTGTCTGTGCTTCCATCAATGGGTTCCAGTAGCACTGTT
The DNA here is from genome assembly GCA_027924645.1 of Cunninghamia lanceolata. Taxonomy (NCBI): domain Eukaryota; kingdom Viridiplantae; phylum Streptophyta; class Pinopsida; order Cupressales; family Cupressaceae; genus Cunninghamia; species Cunninghamia lanceolata. The sequence goes on along the minus strand of BSBN01001281.1, from coordinate 1,924,185 downwards.
CCATTCTCAAAAACTTCCTTTATCTGGTAAGGACCCATCCAATGAGTTTGTAGCTTTCCCTTAAACTCCTTGAACTTAGAATCATATAGGAGAACCCAATCACCTTGCTGAAATGTCCTCCTTTTGATGTGCTGGTCATGCCATTGCTTCCTTTGCTACTGAACTAGTTCTATTTGTTGAATGGCTTATGTCTAGATTTCATCTAATTCATTGAGCTGAAGAATTCTGTTATGTTGGGCTATAGACAATGGTAGACCAATATCTAATGCAGTTTTAAGTGTCTGGAGCTCAATTCTATAGACAGAATGGGCTTCTTCCCATAAACTAATTCATATGGTGAGAATTTTGTTGTGGACTTCCAAGTGGTATGGTAAGCCCAAACTACTTCAGGTAATCTATTAGCCCAGTCCTTTTTGTTCATGGCCACTATCCTTGTCAGAATATTCTCCAGATCTCTATTAGTCATCTCTACCTACCCATTACCTCAAGGATGATAAGGTGAAGATTTTTTGTGTTTAACCTGATATAAGTCTATGAATGCTCTGATTACATGTGAAGTAAACTGAGGTCCTCTATCTGAAACTATGGAACTTGGGGCTCCAAACCTCAAGAAAATCTTATTATAAAGGAAATCAACAACTTTCTCTTCTCTTGCAAATTGCAACACCTACACTTCAGCCCATTTAGTGACATAGTCTGTACATACATGAATGTACTCTTTGCTTGATGATGGTGGAGAAATTGGTCCCACAAAGTCTAGACCCCATTGCTCAAATGGTTCCAACATTACTTGAGGATGAAGTGACATTTCCTGGGTGAAAGTTGGCTATCCCATCCTTTGGCATTGATCACACTGCTACACATACTTCTTGGTATCCTTATGAATAGAGGGCCAATAGTAACTAGCTCCTAGAATCTTGTGAATGGTTCTGTGTGAAGAATAGTGTCCACCAAATGGTTCATCAGGACATGCCCTTAAGACATCAAAAATTTCATCTCTTTTAAACACCTGTACAAAATGAAATCAGGACCACATTTAAACAGTAAACTATTTAACCATTTGTAAGATAAGCTTTCCTTAAGTAAGCGTTTCTTTTGTTTTGAGGTAAAATGGGATGGAAACAAGTCTGTATCTAAAAGATTAGCTATGTCAGCAAACCAAGGTGTAGTAGAGGAGATAGCAAAAAGATGTTCATCTGGGAATCTGTCCTCCACTGGCAGGTTCTCTCCACCTGTATGCAATCTTGACAAAAAGTCAACAACCAAATTAAATTTCCCTAGATTATCAACTATGGTAATGTCAAATTCCTACAATAGCAATAACCACCTGATTATCCTTGCACCCACTACTGGCTTATCCATTAAGTATTTGATGGTTGCATAATTAGTATGTACAAACATTTTGTACCCAGTGATATAATGCCTAAATTTGTTTATAGCATAGATGACTGCCAAGAATTCAGACGGACAGCTAAAGGAGAGGGTTTCTAGAGCACTTACGTGACTTGAAGAGCTAAATGAAACATTATTCAGTGTAGTTTGGGACCTAGCTAACCTCCCTTGAGATTCGCATCAAGTTTCCATCATTTGTGGAGGAGTATCAGTTGTTTAAGGTTGTCCTATTTGTTTCTACACATTACACTCTTCATTGGAGTTGGTAACCTTCCTTGGCCGACACAGAGGATTTCTTGAGCTTGGAGGTGATACATATAGATCTCTAGTATGTATTAGGAAGTCAATAGTTCATAAGTTAGCATAATTCATAAGATTGATAGTTAGGTTCTTTCCGGATAGGTGCTTCATTGCCAAATCTTGCATGTATGTTGTAACTAGAAATCAGGCCTGTGAGCCCTAATTTGTAGCCCGCATGTTGCCGGCATATAAGCATTTTGAATCTATGATATATTGAGTATTTGAATCATTCATTGCATTCTATATTTGAGTTTTTTCCATTGTTTTTACTCTTGTTGCACGGCCTGGACAATTCATTCTGTGAACCCTCCGACTATGACTACACTATGGTTGCTCACAAGTTTGTGCAAGATTTCAATAGTGTGTACTTGTGCTCTTTGTGGATTATAGATGATTTGATGGAGGATGAGCATGAATTTATAGAGTTTTGATTGTGGATGGATGGATAAAGATAAGATTTGAAGATAAATAAGGATAAAATTAAAACATATATATAAGGATGAGGATTGTATACGCCTAAAAATGACATGATTCATCCTAAATAAATATTCTAAATATTTATTCCATTCTTCTATCAATTAAATAAATATTTCCAATTTATTTAATCGATTCACTGTTCCATAATTAAATAAATTTAATTTATTTAATTAAAATTCTTCTAAATGTCCTACACAATTAAATAATCATAAATTATTTAATTAAACCAAGTTCCAAATTCAAAAATCCACCTCACCTTTACACCTCACCTTTTCCACCTCACCTTGTCCACCTCATCAGGTTGCACATGTAATTAAATATATTTAATATTTAATTATCTTATTTTCCCTCACCCACATGGCCTATTTCTTCTCAAATAAGAGATTAGTTAACTAATCAATCAAAAGTGTTAACTAACCTGTCAATTGAGTCGAATCCTCAACCAATTCAGTCAGTTCCATAATCCACTCTTCTAACTGATCAATCAAGTTTGTTAACTGATCAGTCAATGGAGTTAACTCTCCAATCAATTTTGTCACATCCCCTCTTTCATGATGGAGGTGGGACACTTGTCACATTTCTACTGGTTGCACATTCCTCAACCATCCTCAACCGTTGATCTTCATATCTTCTCTCAACCGTTGATTCCCATTCTTCCAAGTCTATAAATGAAGCTTCATCCCTCCATTCTATTCATCCAGGCTTTTGACATCGTTACTCTGCAGAAATATCACCAGCACGCCTTTGGCACCCTTTGACCATTCACAAGCTTGAGATCACATACTTGCATTGGAGCTCATCTTCATTGTATATCACCGTAGCCATTCACCTTCGACTTCCTACAAACAGCTAAAAAGATTGCACTCTCTGAGGGCTCATCTCATATGCAAAAGGATGATTTGTGATAGGTGAACAACAGAAGCATCGAAACGGGAGAGGTTTGCACTGTGTTTGTTCATTGCTTTGTTTATTGAATCCTTCTTGTTTCTCTATTCTGTTGATGTTTGGGTCTTATTTAATTCATTTGATTGATCACCATTTTACCCTTACATTTTTGGCGCCCACCGTGGGGCCTTTGCCCCTTTATCTTACCATTTTCTGAGCTTTTGTGAAGAGAGGTTCCATACAGGTCACGCAAAGTCACACACAGATTACTTCGGCACATCTATTCATTTAGGCGGCGCTTTTGAAGACTATTATGGCGCTTTTATCCTTTCTGTGCATTTGTGTATTTCTGCGGCGCTTATACGCACTACTACGGCGCTTCTGTTATTGTTGCGCATATGTTCCTTTTTACTGCGCTTTTGAAGACTATTGTTGCGCATACATTAATACTGCGCATTCATTCCTTTTAACTGTGCACATGTGCAATATTACGGCGCGTTCATTATTGTGGCACTTCTATTGATCATTTATGCGCATCTGATCACTGAAGCTGCGCATTTGTAACAGGCTGAGGTTTTAGTACTTTTCTAGGGGAAGTTGCTAATGCTAACCTTTTCGCAGGTGTTTGCTGGAGTGGTTTTTGCAGGATAGGCTCAGGTTTAGTTCCATGTAGTTGCATCTAACTAGTTCACATTTCATTTTCTGGGGGAAAAGTAAAAAATTGATGTTCATTCAAATCTTCACCTAGTTCTAATTAGGGAGGAAGTAACTGGATTATTTCTTGCTTGCATTGCAAACACCTTCCAAATTATTGCTATCTAAGTTTGAAATTGAACTCATCAATGATCTTGAAGTTAAAATGAACCATTGCTATATCGTGAGACCTGAATTTCAAAGTTAACAATCTCGTGCTACGCGGTTTAAAAATTAGACTCACCACTACTTTCTGAAGTTAAAATGAACCATTGCTATATCGTGAGACCAGAATTTCAAAGTTAACAATCTCGTGCTGCGTGGATTTAAAATTGAACTCACCACTGCTTTCTGGGATTTAAAACTGAACCACTGCTATATTGCTGAAATCACTTCAAAGTTCTGTTTGAGTAGATTAACCCATTTAGTTTTTCACTTTTAACTAGGATGGATTAATCAGTGTATTATGTGCTTGCGAATGACAATAGGCTTATGCTCTCCCCTCTTCTAGGTGATCAGAGTGCCAGACTTGTCATTCTATTTGTTTAACCTTTAGGAGGGGCCTGCCCTTGGATGCACGCTTGTCCAAGCGGGAATGACCTTGAGTGGTAACAGGCTAACGCCAAGCCCTACCAAGCCACTTAAAATAAATTGTGCTTGAGGTGAAAACTCCCTGCAACGAGTGTTGTTATGTTACATCGACGGCCAACCTCCCCCAAAACCCTCTCAGGCGTAACCCTTTGAGGCTGGGAGACTCCATAACAGAGAGTAGTGCCACCGCACGTGTAACCACTTGAACGGTTGCCCGCATTAAATACCTCTTGTTTTAGTGGCCCAAATCCCTTATAATCCATTTCTCACTTAGGATTTTGTGCTTGCTTTTGTTCGAAATAGAGTCAAAAAAAAAAACTGCAAAAACAATGAAAAACTACAAAATATTCTTTGTGCTTACTGTGTTTTCTTGCTGTTAATTCATAAATATCAGATTAGGAAGGCCTTTTCCAGCCAAAAAATACCAAAAATAGAGAAAAATCCAAAAAAAAAATTTGCAAAAATATGAAAGCTGCGCATATACTCCTTTCTGCTGTGCATATACTGCGACTTGCTGCACTTCTATTATGACTTGCTGTGCATATGTAATATTGTTGCGCATATACACACTGTTACTGCACATTTGTCCTTAACCAGAGCTGCACTTTTACTGTGACTTACGGCGCATTTGTTCATTTCTACAGCGCATTTGTTTCTGCGCATGTACGATAGTGAGCACTTGGTGCAGGAGCACCTACCTGACAGCTGGTCTGGCTAAGGCAGTTAGTAGTTTAGGTCCTGTTTATGTTTCCAAGAAGGTCTGTTAAGACCATTTGCATGTATTAAGGTCATGCTAATCATGATCAGATCATACTGACCGGGCTTTTGCTATTTTTAGCTAGTTTGTTAAGACAGTTGTCATGATGCGTGTTCGGTGGGATCTCCCAGCCACTTGGAGAGTTCCCAGCCGCTTGGAGTCAGGTCAGTAGTACTCATAGGAAAGTCTTTTTAAGCATGAGATCGGTTGATATTGCATAGACAGACAGATATCATCGATCGAGCTTGAGTGAGACTGAGAGAGAGATTGATCATATTGTATTGCATCTTTGAAATCAATAAAGTGATCCTATTTTGTGTTCTTGCTCTGGTTGCATTCCATTACTTGATTGATTTGCTGGTTTGAGAGACTTCATGGATTCACTGATTCATTCCACCGGTTGATCTGTCTGATCGGTGGAATGGGAATGTACAGTAGGGTAGGTAGTTTGTTTTCTGTTTGCATGCAGGTGTGCAGGATCGCCGTCAAGAGATGTTGAGAAGCCTAGCATCCTCATGTGCTAGGTCAAACTGATAAGACAGAGTTGGAAGATCACCCTGAGGTTGGATCGGGTCATCCCTGGAGGATCGGCGAAGTGAGATTTCGCTAAGTGAAGGAGTTCGTGAAGACGGCATCATCAGGATATCTGGGTGAATACCCTGCAGTCAGGTTAGGCATCGTCATCCGGATAAGCGAAGATGAACATGATGCAGTTGAGCGCATGAAGTGCAAGTGCGTCGGGGTGATCATCATCTGGAGGAGCCGAGGAGGAGTGCATCGGCATCAGGTAGAAGATCGGGTCATGAAATTGTTGGAGTTTTCATGTTGTGAGTGCATCAGGATGTTTTAGGCCGGACATAGACTAAGTGCATGTATCGGCATCAGGATCATCATATCAGAGTGTCAAACATCTGCGTATCGCGAGTAGATGCGGGAGAGGAAGTTCGTGTTTTTGTCTAAGTGTTGAAGAGGTCATCAGGATATTGGGTGACGTCATCGTCATCAGGATATGACGTCATCGTCATCAGGATATTGAGATATCCCCCTGTGCGAGTTTATCCTGCCGTCGTTAAGTGCTAAGGTATCGGCGGAAGTCCGTGGCAGAAAGTGTGAAGCATCATCAGGAGGTTTCGAAGACAACCGGATAAAGTAGATCATGATGCTGTTGCTTGTATCGTCGGATAGCGGAGCATCGAAGGGAAGGTGCTGAAGGTGGTCGTCGTCAGGATATTTGAGAAACCGGATGTTGAATATCCTACTGACGAAGGAAATGTTGCATATCATGATGCCGAAGGAGTTCGGAGCCCGATGAACAGTGCAACCGGAGGATGCGTGCGCCCGCTAAATATCATGATGATGATGTTAAGCGACTGGCGGAGGAGGTGAACAGTAGTCGGCAGGCGGATGTTTGCGATCGTCTGAAATATGATGATGCTGACTGTGTAACGCAAAACATGATGATGCTATTGGTGGCTTTAGGGGATATGATGATGATGGCGAAGATGATGATGATGAGGTTGGTCTGCAGATATTTATGCTATATGCGAATGTTATAGTGTGGATGCCTCTACATCATAGTGGTATCAGAGCTCAGCAAAACATCTGGGCTGTTGTGTGTTGATCCTGTCACCGAAAGGGCAGAGGTAGAGTTGATTGTGTGTTGTGTTGAGAGGTTGACAAAATGCCTCCTAAAGGTAGTGGTACTGCAAGGGAATTGCAGGAACTGAAGGAGAAACATGCTCGAGAGATGAGGAAGATGAAGGAGCTTGCTGAAGCACTTCAAGCCAGGCTGACAGCCCTGGAAAAGAACAAAAAGAGGGAAGTGGAAGACAGTGAGTCTGAAGAAGAAGCAGATACTGTTGAAGAGTATGAAGAGGTAGCTGAAGATCTGGATGCTGAAGACCAGAGACTGGCAAAACTGTTAAAGGCAGTGCAGAGTGAAAAACCTAAGGTAAAGGTTGATGTTACCAAGTATACTGGAAGCTTGAATGAAGATGAGTTGTTAGATTGGATTGCTGCACTTGATAATCACTTTGAATGTGAATATGTTGCTGAGGATCAGAAGGTGAAGATTGCAAAGACCAAGTTAGGAGGTCATGCTTTGGTATGGTGGGATTATGTACAATCTGAGAGAAGGAAACAAGGGAAGTCTAAGATCACTTCTTGGGATAAGATGGTAGCAAGGATCAAGGGTAAATTCTTGCCAAGGGATTATGAAATCCAGATGTTTAAGAAGCTGCAATTTCTAAAGCAGAAAGACAGGGATGTGAAAGCATATACTGAGGAATTTTATCTATTGAGTATGAGATCTGGTCATCATGAGAATGAGGTAGAAAAGGTGGCTAGGTACTTGGCTGGTTTGAGGTTTAACATACAGGATGAGTTAGTTTTAGCTAACCCTAAGAATGTGGAGGATTGTTATCAAATGGCAATCAGGATTGAAGAAAAGATGAATAGAGGACATGATAAGTCCATGAGAGGAAGAGGAAACAATAGGGGAAGAGGAGCAGCCCCTGCACAAAAGCAAATCAATGAGGGTCAAGAAGACACTGGTAAAGGACAGGGACAGTCTGATTTCAGAGGTGGATGGAAAGGTAATAGAGGAAGATTTGGAGGTGGTAGAGGTTCTACTACATTTTCAGGAAAGTGTTACACCTGTGGAGAGTTTGGTCATCCATCTTTCAAATGTCCAGAAAACAAAGGTTCATCATCCAGAAAGGATAGAACAAGTGACAAGAGAGTACAATTGGTACAGGAAGAAAAAGGGGAAGAAAGTGCACAGAGTTCAAACAGAGATCCTGATAATGTTGGCTATCCAGAGAGTGGAGAATCATTGATGCTAAGGAGAATAAGTTTGCAGGCATCAAAGGATATGATGCAAAGAAGAGCTCTTTTCAAGACCACATGTAAGAGTAAAGGTAAGGTATGTAAGGTTGTCATTGATACTGGTTCAACAGACAACATGGTATCTCAGGAAATGGTGGATAAACTGAAGCTGGAAAGGATTCCACATCCACACCCTTACAAGGCATCTTGGGTGAGTGATAAGCAATCACTTTTTGTCTCTGAACAGGCATATGTGGATTTCCAGATTGGACCCTATCATGATAGAATTTTGTGTGATATATTGCCTATGGACTGTTGTCACCTACTGCTAGGTAGACCATGGCAATTTGACAGAAGGGTACTGTATGATGGGTATGCTAATACCTACACCATCAAGAAGGATGGGAAGATTATTAAGTTAATGCCATTGTAGGCAAAAGCTGCAGTACAGAAGGCAGCCCAAATCATTTTGATGGGAAAGAAGGCGTTTGTGCAGATGCCTAGAGGAGCAGGCATAAAGGCAGTTCCTGACACTGCAGGGAAAGGAGTTGTTACAGACAACAAGCTGAAGATAGTTTCAGTGGTGACTGACAGAGGTCAGCAGCAGGTTCAGAAACAGGGGTGCAACCAACCATCAGTTGAAAGGAATGACAAGGATGTTGTCATAGTTGGGACTATTGTTTGTCCTATAAAGATTGAAAGAAAGATACTGTTGAACACCACAGAGGCAGTTCAGAAAGAGGTTCTGGTCAGACAACTTGACAAACACAGGATATGTAAGACAAAGGCCTACATCAACAGGCATGAGGAGTTACTTGCCAGCAAGCAAGTCACAGTTCAGAAGTCTTGGAGCAGCCAAGAGACAGCACCAGATAAAGCTGGAGCAGGTCAGCAGACTGACAAAGCAAAGTGTAAAGGTGGAAGACTTCCACATGCTAAACTCATGGGACATGAGTTCTTTTCTGTTGGGGAGTATGGTGCAGGAGCACCTACCTGACAGCTGGTCTGGCTAAGGCAGTTAGTAGTTTAGGTCCTGTTTATGTTTCCAAGAAGGTCTGTTAAGACCATTTGCATGTATTAAGGTCATGCTGATCATGATCAGATCATACTGACCGGGCTTTTGCTATTTTTAGCTAGTTTGTTAAGACAGTTGTCATGATGCGTGTTCGGTGGGATCTCCCAGCCGCTTGGAGAGTTCCCAGCCGCTTGGAGTCGGGTCAGTAGTACTCATAGGAAAGTCTTTTTAAGCATGAGATCGGTTGATATTGCATAGACAGACAGATATCATCGATCGAGCTTGAGTGAGACTGAGAGAGAGATTGATCATATTGTATTGCATCTTTGAAATCAATAAAGTGATCCTGTTTTGTGTTCTTGCTCTGGTTGCATTCCATTACTTGATTGATTTGCTGGTTTGAGAGACTTCATGGATTCACTGATTCATTCCACTGGTTGATCTGTCTGATCGGTGGAATGGGAATGTACAGTAGGGTAGGTAGTTTGTTTTCTGTTTGCATGCAGGTGTGCAGGATCGCCGTCAAGAGATGTTGAGAAGCCTAGCATCCTCATGTGCTAGGTCAAACTGATAAGACAGAGTTGGAAGATCACCCTGAGGTTGGATCGGGTCATCCCTGGAGGATCGACGAAGTGAGATTTCGCTAAGTGAAGGAGTTCGTGAAGACGGCATCATCAGGATATCTAGGTGAATACCCTGCAGTCGGGTTAGGCATCGTCATCCGGATAAGCGAAGATGAACATGATGCAGTTGAGCGCATGAAGTGCAAGTGCGTCGGGGTGATCATCATCTGGAGGAGCCGAGGAGGAGTGCATCGGCATCAGGTAGAAGATCGGGTCATGAAATTGTTGGAGTTTTCATGTTGCGAGTGCATCAGGATGTTTTAGGCCAGACATAGACTAAGTGCATGTATCGGCATCAGGATCATCATATCGGAGTGTCAAACATCCGCGTATCGCGAGTAGATGCGAGAGAGGAAGTTCGTGTTTTTGTCTAAGTGTTGAAGAGGTCATCAGGATATTGGGTGACGTCATCGTCATCAGGATATGACGTCATCATCATCAGGATATTGAGATATCCCCCTGTGCGAGTTTATCCTGCCGTCGTTAAGTGCTAAGGTATCGGCGGAAGTCCGTGGCAGAAAGTGTGAAGCATCATCAGGAGGTTTCGAAGACAACCGGATAAAGTAGATCATGATGCTGTTGCTTGTATCGTCGGATAGCGGAGCATCGAAGGGAAGGTGCTGAAGGTGGTCGTCGTCAGGATATTTGAGCAACCGGATGTTGAATATCCTGCTGACGAAGGAAATGTTGCATATCATGATGCCGAAGGAGTTCGGAGCCCGATGAACAGTGCAACCGGAGGATGCGTGCGCCCGCTGAATATCATGATGATGATGTTAAGCGACTGGCGGAGGAGGTGAACAGTAGTCGGCAGGCGGATGTTTGCGATCGTCCGAAATATGATGATGCTGACTGTGTAACGCAAAACATGATGATGCTGTTGGTGGCTTTAGGGGATATGATGATGATGGCGAAGATGATGATGATGAGGTTGGTCTGCAGATATTCATGCTATATGCGAATGTTATAGTGTGGATGCCTCTGCATCAGCACTTGCCCTATTTTTGAGAAAAAAATTGCACTTGATCAGAGCACCCATTTCGGCCTAGTTTCATTTTCTAAGGTCAGATTCAACCTTGCAGTCAGTCTTCATCCATTTCACCCAAGTCTCCCTCTTTCGTCAATCATCCCACATACTTTTGTCCAAAATCCCTCTCATCCCAAAATCAGTTTGTCCCCATACCGATTCGACATAGGTCCTTTTTTTCGTGTCATTAGTGAATTCACATGAGCCTAGTAGGTCACCGTAACTTTGCTAGTAGTCTTGTTAAACGACTAAAGCCCTACACAGTAAGACTGGTATCGACTACCCTTACTAGCGGCTAACGTCTTGTGTCAACCGTCTTACTTGAAGTCATTGAGCGAGAGAATCCTTTGTCCAAGTCTTGTCCTAGATATCCCATTCACAACAGTCTTAGTTGACACCTTGCCAGAATTTCTAGTCCTCACCCCCTCCATCTCGTGCCACCTTGCAAGGTTCTTACTCGATCCCAACACAACAAGAAAATAGAAATGGCCGAATCGTCTGATCACCTTCTCCCACCACGTGATGGTGAAGAAGAGATTTCTCATGAAGAATTAGTGGCGTACATGCAAGACAGAAAATTCCAACGCGTCGTAGAGAAGATGATCCTTGAAGACCCCCATAAGTATTTCCATCATCTTGCTAGTCTCAGAATCAAACTCCCCGCAGACTTTGACATTAGCTCCATCATGGAAAATGTAGACAATGAGCATGAGAGGGGCACAAATGACATAGTCCCACATACACATGAGAGGGGCACAAATGACACGGTCCCGCATGCCAATGATAGGGGTAAGAATCCCATAGATCAAAAGGCTCCTATGGAGGACGTGTGACAACAGATCGAAAGTCTAAAGCTAGAAAAATCCAACCTTAAGACCGGTTCAAGTTCTAAACACTACTCTTTGGAAGACATAGCTCCGTATCCTTTTGACAAAAGTTTGGTCATGAAACCCTTCCCTTTTCAATTCAAAGTCCCAAAGTTTGACAAGTACAAAGGAAAGGGGGACCCTAGAGATCATATCCGGGAATTCAATGCCGCATGTTTAGAAGTAGCTCACAACAAGACCTACTTGATGAGACTGTTCCCAAGATCTTTAGGTGGTCAAGCTATGGAGTGGTTCTCGCGCCTCCCACCAGGAATCAGAACTTTTGATGAACTTGTAAATAAATTCATAACGCACTTCTCTTATAACATAGAACATGAGGTATCTATGCTAGATCTATGCAACACCAAACAAAAGAGTGGTGAGTCATTCGCCACCTTCTTACAACGATGGAGACAGCTAGCTAGTAAGTGTTCTTACGATATACCTGAGAAGCAGCTATTAAAAATGTTTGTCCACAACCTAAACACTGATCTTAGCTACCAAATTCAGATACAATGCCCAACATCATTCTCCAAAGTCATTAAAATGGGCTTATTCATCGAAAAGGCTATGATCGCTAAAGGAGCTATCAAGATCTACAAGGACACACCTAATTCCAATTACACAATGGATAAATCAAAGTTTTGGACCAAAAACAAGAATGTGGTCAATGATGGGGTCGTAGATGCCAAGGCGGCAGCTCCCAAGCAACAACCCATATTCACTCTGAAGGGAGATACAAACAATGGGACACTCAACAAACCACCTTCTCGAGAGCCTAGATCTTGGTACAGTTCAAATCCTAGGAGAAAATTCACACCATTGGGTGAGTCTCAAGAGTCTGCACTAAGGAAGTTGTTGGCTAACAACGAAATTTCTCTACCGCCAACAAGTGATTACGAACCCATAATCAAACCTCCCTACTGGAAGGACACAGACTATTGTGAATATCACCGAGGACGGGGGCACACGACTAACAACTGCATTCGCCTCAAAAATGTCATACAAGATGTGCTAGATCAGAACCAGGGAGGGACACAACAGCATACCTCCAATGAATCTCATGTGGCTTACAAGGATCCACTTCTGAATCACAACAGGCCGTATAACAACAATCACAACAATGGCCACAACAACAACGGCCACAACAACAACAATGGCCACAACAACAACAACGGCCACAACAACAACAACGGCCACAGCAACAACGGCAACAACTACAATGGCAATAACAATAATGACAACAATCACAATAGGCCAAATCAGAACAGCGAGTCGAGTAATGCTAACTATGCAAGTGTTCCATTTGACTACACCATAAACTGCATTTCTGAGCATATTCCACAGGTCAATGTCATCTCACCCAACCAACAACCAGGACCTAACTGAACTGGTTGCAGTATAATTACCCGCAATGGTAAAGTCACGCTCAATACCATTCCTCCAAGGTCATCACCATCTCCATCCTCCTCCCATTAGTACAACGTCATTGACCAGTTACAAAAAACTCTGGCTCACATTTCCATATTGGAGCTATTGCGTCTATCTCCTTCTCATAAGGAGATTCTTGAGAAAGCCTTAGTGGAAACCACTGTCCCCACTAATCTAGCCCAAGAAAAGTTTCAGACCATGGTAGGAAATCTGACATCTTCCCCCTCCATATCTTTTACTGAGCAAGATGACATCTCTATCTCCCAACCTCATAACACCCCTTTGCACATTGTCGCCTTCATACACAAGCACCGCATCAAGAGGGTTCTCATTGATGGGGGTGCCGGTTTAAATATTTGCACTTTGAAGCTAGTCCTTGCACTGGGGTTCTCCGAATAAGCAGTCGATCCAAGAAGGAAAATTATCATAAAAGCATATGACGAGGAAGAGAGAACCACAAAGGGAATGGTTGTCCTACCGATTCAAGTGGGCCTGGTAATCAAAGATGTGGTGTGCCAAGTCCTTGATCGAGAGCTTGCTTATAATATCCTGCTAGGGAGACCATGGATCCATGCCATAAAGGCTGTCCCCTCAACCTATCATCAATGCATTAAATTCCCGCACAATGGTAAGCAGGTCACCATTCAAGGCAACCCCGACCCCTACCAACACTGCAATTCTTTCCATGCAAAACCTGAATGTGTCATACCCAACAATAGAGCCTACATTTCCCCTACCCCACAACAGGACCATACCACTGAAGCTTCCTCCTCAATACCCAAACCACTGAAACTTACCATAAAAGAAAATGGTGTGGGGGAGTACTCCATTGAGCACAGCCTCAACCTTGCCACCATGCCTTTGTCTCCTCGCTCCTTTAGCAAACCTAAGCTTCCACCCAAACATTTTCCAAAGCCATCTGCTCCTCCTATAGCTCCCACAAATCCCTTTGTAAAATGGGGGACCTTATCAGATGAAACGGAGGAGCGAGATCTCCTGCAATGGCTTTATGGTGAAGAAGAAAACACACCCCAAGATCCACCTAGACTCCCTACAGAACTCTATGGGCGGGGTGAGACTATCTTGCACAGGATGGGGTATGAAGGACAAGGCCCTATCGGCCTCAGAAAAGAAGGAATCATTGAACCTATACAACCTTCTTCATCCTCTTCAGCTAGAAACACAACTGGCTTAGGATACAAAGGCAAGGGTAAAGCCAAGGAAAATGCTTGCCTTGTGGAGACAATCCAAACGCTCCAAGTGGATAGCTACACAAATTCAGATGATTCAAATGAGTATGAGTGGGATGAGCTAACAGAGTACTCCTACGATGACAAAGAGGTTGACACCATCCAAACTCTTAGCCCCTACCATGAGGGACAAACGCAATGGGACAGACCACTGGAGTCTGATTTGCCCCTCCCTGAGATTATGGCTTTCGAGGAAAGTTTAGATTTCATTGCGATAAACAACTTGGAGGAAAGTACCACTCAGAACACTACCCCCACCAGTGCCCATAACATTTCCATTCACACCATTAATGAATCAGGTCTCTCATCTGACTCCCTTCCCCTCTTACACCCTGAGCTTATTGACTGGCATCTGCAAGGAACCCCCCAATTAGATATGTTCCAGAATGATGATGCCTACATTGACTATATGGAACTTAGGGATCACTTACCAAAAGGAGATCATAAAGCGGGTTTTTCTATCGAACTCAATACCGTGGGTTACTTCGGGGAGGGTGCCAAGCCTTCTAGTCGCAAAAATATCAAGATCAAAAATGGATCTGACGGTGAAAACCGCCTTGCGGTAGTGTTAGATCATAAAACAGTAAAAAGAAAGGACGTATCTGAAGGTGAAAACCCAACTGCGGCACCTGACAATGGAATGCTTGACACCCTCCCTAGTGATATGTACCAAGAAAGGTCACAGATTGTGGTGGAGCCAACAGAACCAGTGAATATTGGAACCGAAGAGCAGCCCAAGATTATCCACTTTGCAAAATCTCTCACACCACCTGAGAAAACCAGGTTTGTACCATTCTTTAAGAAGAAGAGAGGCAGCTTTGCTTGCTCATACGCCGACATGCCAGGTTTAGACCCAAACCTGATTCTACATCATTTGCCATTGGATCCAGGGGTGAAGCCCGTAAAGCAAAAGCTGAGAAAGATGCATCATCATATAGCCCTTTTGGTCAAGGAAGAACTTAAGAAATTGCTGGATGTGGGGTTCATCAGAGCCATAGATTACCCAGAATGGATATCTAATATTGTGCCAGTGTCTAAACCAGATGGCAGGGTTCGACTATGCAACGATTTTCGAGACTTAAACAAAGCATGCCGCAAGGATGACTTTCCATTACCTAACATCGATATCATAGTCGACCTCACTGCAGGACATACAATGCTATCGCTCATGGATGGATTCTCAGGGTATAACCAAATCAAAATAGCACCAGAGGATCAACACAAAACAGATTTCACTTGCCCATGGGGTACCTTTTGCTGGAATGTCATGCCTTTTGGGCTGAAAAATGCAGGTGCTACATATCAGCGGGCCATGACAACTATATTCCATGACATGATGCATGTGACTATGGAGGATTATGTTGACGATATCTTAGCAAAATCTCTCACAAGGGACTCACACCTGGATATCCTAGAGAAATTCTTCCAATGGTTGGACCAATTCCAAGTAAAATTGAACCTGAAGAAATGTGTGTTTGGGGTGACTTCAGGCAAGCTGCTAGGCTTCATCGTGTCGGCTAACGGAATAGAAGTAGACCCTGCCAAGGTCAAGGCTATAATGGACATGCCACTGCCCAAGACTCTAACTCAGTTGAGATCCCTACAGGGCAAGCTGCAGGCCATCCGCAGGTTCATCTCATAGCTGGCAGACAAGTGCCAACCTTTCAGCCACCTCCTACATAAGAATATTCCATTTAAATGGGATGAGCGGTGCGAAGAGGCATTCAACAAGCTAAAGGAGTATCTTATGAACCCTCCTATACTCATGCCTCCGATCCAAGGAAAACCTTTAATTCTCTACATATCTGCTACATCTATTGCTCTTGGGGCTCTCCTAGCGCAGCAAGACTATGAGAACAAGGAAAGAGCTGTATACTACATCAGTCGAACACTAGTGGGCTACGAGTTGCAATACTCACAGATAGAACGATCATGCCTTGCGGTGGTTTTTGCTTCACAAAAACTCTGACATTACATGTTGGCACATCCTGTCAAACTCATTGCCAAGATCGACCCACTGAAATATCTTCTCAACAAAGCAGCTCTCACAGGTCGACTAGCAAAATGGGTTATGCTCCTTAGTGAATATGATATAGAATATGTGGACAGAAAAGCCATCAAAGGACAAATCATCGCTGACCAACTAGCCGAGGCACCATTACAGGACACTTCACCAATGCAGTTTGAGTTCCCCGATGAATCTTTATTCACTCTATCTACATCTCCGTGGAAACTCTACTTTGACGGGTCTTACACCAACCATGGATCGGGGGCAGGCATCTTGTTTATCACCCCCAAGGCGACACAATTCCAAAGTCCTACAGGTTGTTATTTCCATGCACAAACAACATAGCGGAATATGAAGCCTTGGTAATTGGTCTTAAAATGGCAACTGAGTGGAAAATCCAAGCACTATGTGTCTACGGTGATTCTCAGCTTATCATAAATCAGGTCAACGATGAGTATCAGACCAAAGATGAGAATCTCATCCCATACAAACGGATGGTCGACGACCTCAAAGAACATTTTGGGACCATCTCCTTCGAACAAATACCCAGGATCGAAAACAAAGCAGCAGATGCAATGGCTACCATAGCCTCTCTTCTAGAAATTCCTAAATATGAGTCACGGTATGAGTTCCCTATAGAAACCATCCGGCAACCAGCTTATGATCTCCTTGAAACCCATTCCATTTGTCTCCTAGTCGGATCTGATTCACCTTGGTACGGTAAGACTTACACTTACCTCAAGGACAATATTCTCCCGCCGGACCTCTCTTCCAACCAAAAATGAACTTTCATCCGACAAGCCTCCCGTTACACCATCATAGCTAATACCCTTTACTGACATGGTCTGGATGGTACTTTACTCCATTGTCTAGAACAAGAAGAATCCATAACTGCCTTGCGAGACGTACACGAAGGGATCTGCGGAACACACTCCAGCGGTCCTTCCTTAGCCAAGAAACTCATGCGTTTGGGTTATTACTGGCCAAACATGGAAATAGATTCATATCAGTTCGTCAAAAAGTGCAAACAGTGCCAGATACACGGGAACCTGATTCATGCACCTGCTCAGGAGTTGAGACCTCTAATGACACCCTGGCCCTTTTGCCAGTGGGGACTTGACCTCGTGGGAAAGATTCATCCACCTTCTTCCAACGGCCATAAATTCATCATAACCGCCACTGAGTATTTCACAAAGTGGATTGAAGCCGTTCCCCTAACCACCGTCACAGGAAAGCAAATTTCCTCTTTCATTCTGAATTACATTATCTGCCGATATGGCATCCCTTCATCCATCATAACGGATAATGGGAGACCTTTCAAAAATTAGGATGTCTAGGATCTTTGTGAGTGTTTCAAAATCCAACATCGTTTCTCCACTCCATACTACCCCCAAGGTAACGGCCAAGCTGAGGCATCGAATAAAACCATTTTGAAAATCCTAAAGAAGACTATCAATGAAGCTAGTCACGATTGGCATGTCCAACTCAATCTCGCTCTATGGGCCTACAGAACCAGTATACGCACTCCCACAGGTGCTACACCCTACGCCCTTGTCTATGGTTCTGAAGCCATCCTTCCCATTGAGGTAGAACTCCCATCCCTCCGGGTGTCGTTGAAAAGTCTCATATCAAATGAAGAATACAGAGTCTCCAGGCTACAAGAACTAGAGCTGCTAGAGGAAAGGCGCCAGAAAGCTTTTGACCATCTCAAAGCCTATCAACAGATGATGTCAAGAAGCTACAACCACAAGGTTAGACCACGATGCTTCAAGGTTGGGGACCTAGTTCTAAAAGAGAACCCTCACAATCAGCAGGACAGAGAAAAGAAAGGTAAGTTCGAGCCTAACTGGCTTGGGCCCTATGTAATTGTAGCTACTTACGGATTGGGGGCATATCAGTTGGCCATGTCAGAGGGTGAGTTGTTTGATGATCCAATCAACAACATGCACCTTCGCCGGTTCTATACCTAGGAGAACCCCAATGCAAGGGGGCACAATAAAATCAAAAAGTCAAAAAAATCAAAAAAAGTTGAAAAGAGAAAATACAAAAAAATCAGAAGAAAATAGAAAGCATACAAAAAAAAAAAACAATTCATCCTTTGGTGAAAACCTAGCAAACAGGTGCCTTGGATAGGTATCATGGTGAAAACCTGGCAATCAAGCGTCATGCTACTTTCTAGCTTCTCGTGCAAATAAAAGCAAGTGATGAAAACCTGACAAACAGGAGTTACTTGTGATGAACCGCCTTCTCCATCTTTGGGAATCCAATCTCCTTGAGTCCATTCTTTCTTCGCTCCTTTTTCATTCAACCCATATCTGTCCCATAATAAGCACTTGATAGTTACCTATCATGGCTTGATACTCACCTTGTGGCCTTGTCAACCAAGGTTTTGTCCCGTACCATCTCCTCAATGTGAGCCTGGCATAGTGTCTCTTGTCGGTGTCCATAGCCCAAGTCCGTGAACTACGTTGCCTCTGCGCCGTCACGTAGGCAAGGCCATTATTCTAATGTGCCCCCGAGGCTTCCATTTCTTTCATTTTCGCCCACGGTCCCATTCGTCCCATGTCTTGTCATCTTTCTTGTCGTCTTTCTTCTAGTCCATCCATGGTCCATTAGGGTTTACCCCGAACTACGTTGCCTCTGCGTCGTCACGTAGGCAAGGCCATTTAGCAATGAGCCCCCGAGGCACTAGGTCAGTCCCTTAGGGTCCGTCTCCCCAATAAGGATTGTGCAATCTTCTCACCAAGCAAGCAAATACAAGCAAAACCCGCGCCTCAAGCAGAAATCTTGACTATGAGCATCTTAACCTATCCAACACAAAGCAAATACCCAAGGTCTTCTAAATGATTTTATGCAAATTAAGGCAAGAGCTAAACACCTATCAACGCACATAGGCTTTGTAGATCATAAACATGGTTAACAGTTCGAGTCCTGATTTTTGCTATCATACCTTTCTATGCTACTCAAGGATGCCAAAAGCTAGAGATGCTATGATGGGGGCATGATTATTTTTCTTTGTTTGCTATTTAGGGATTAAACTTTAGTAATGTGAAGCCTTGTCTTAGGACGTGATCAGCAATAGATCATCGAGGACATCAAAGGTCTAACATGAATGGGGGTAATCCTTGTTTGTTGAAAAATGCAAGAGGTACTCAGGTCATCTAGATTCAATTTTGACTAGATGCTTGTATTAACTTGCTAAATCACAATCCATGTAAGCGATACTCAGGTCATCTCGGTTCAATTATACCTAGATGCTTGTATTCACTTACAACATTTCAGAAAAATACCAAAAACAAAATGCCCAATGATGAAATAAAGCACTCTAAAAGCAAAGCATCCATCCTATATCCATATACACATCCATGCAATCCTCATTATCCAAACTATGCAGAGTAACAATATCAAGTAAAGTTTCTAAGTCATTTTATCACGACCATTCTTCTATCCATCATGTCATTCTTGTGTCGATAGGGTACATTTGGACTTCACAAAAAACAAAGCATGTAGGAGCATATCATATGTAGAGCTAAGTCATGCACACGTTTAAGTCAATGGAACACATCTCCCAGTGCATTAGCTCATCCATACATCCGCATTTGCATCACATCTTAAAGCACAGAAAACCACAAAACAAACATAGCTAAGTGCATCGCATACACAGTTGCATCATCACATAGAAATCATATTACATATGCATACATTTGCATTAGAACATATAGACATCCCATAACACAGTTGCATCATCACATAGAAATCATATTACATAGGCATACATTTGCATTAGATCATATCGACATCCCATAACAAAGTCACATCATCACATAGAAATCATATTACATTTTGCATTCAGTTGAAAACATTAAATCATATAGACATCATATAACAGCATATCAAAAAGTATCTCATATAGCATCAGATAGACCATCTCACTATACACATACATCACATCATACAATAGAAGTAAATTAGCATCTCATAACACATGCAATAGATACACAAAGCTACATCATCATATATACTATCATATAAACGAGGTCCAAATGTACAATATCACCATCTCTCTCAAAAATTAGAGTGTCATATACAGTATACATCCACATGGATGGTGATACATGTCCCAAAATGTACAAAATCTGGTCTGTGTCTATCCCTGCTATTGTGGGCCACCACTGCCAGCTCCTGACTGCTGGGGACCCATCACGGAAGCCCCTGACTGTGATGGACCTGCTCTATGAGTCGCCCCAGACTGACTCCTGAAGCTCCTTGCCCTCTGGCTGCATGCCACGGCACCATGGTATAATCCTCAGTAGTACTGAGCCTGGGACTATGCTCTGGCTAGATCTGTCTATGCCTGTGCCAACTACGTCTGCAGCTGGCCTACCTGTGCCTGGGCCTGGTGCACCTGCCCAACCAAAAATGAACTCGCTGCATCTGTCCCCATAGCGGCCACAGTAGTGTCCCGCTCTACACAGATAATGCGTACCCGTGCGTCTGCCATGTCTCTCTCGTGAGTCAACCCAACAATCACCGCTGCGTCTGTATCTCACCTCCTCTCTACCCTCCTCAGCTGTGCCTGCAGCTCTCACACCTGTCCCCTCAGGCTGGCCATAGTCCTCTTGTGAGCCTCTCCCTGTAGTGGCCCCTGTGCTGCCTCTGCCTGTCCTAGCCCCTATGGCTGGGGCACCTGCTGCTGTGGTACCTGCTGGGGTGGTGGCATCTGTGCCTGCTGCGGTATCTACTGCTGTGCCCCTACCTGTCCTGGCACTACCTGCTCAGCCTGACCTATCCTCCTCCGCTGCCTCAGCCTCTCTATAGCTCTACCACCCTGTCATCCTCGTCCTCCTCTAACTCCCCTCTGACCTAGGCCAGCCTCTCCCTCCTCCTCTGAGTCTGCCTCGTCAATACGAGGCACCAGCATGCCGAGTCCTGAATATCTTAGGAAAGGATGTGCAGTGATCCAATCCTCATACTCCTGTGTCACCCCCACATCTGCTATCTCTCTCCTCATGTCCCATGCCACATAAGGCGTCTGCTAGAACTCTGCTAGAGCCTCCTCGTACGAAGCCATCGGCCCCCATCGGACCCTCTCTGCATGGGTCCATGCGAACAGTGCCTGTCCCTGTGGCATACCCTGTCTCCGCCCAAACTATCTCAGCACCCTGCCCACCATCTGTCTCTCCAAGATGTGCCGTGTCTGGCCTATCAGCCACCTAGTCTGAAAGCAGTATGGCAGCTCGTCTCCCTTGTCGTCCTAGGGCTCGCAGTCTAGATATGGTCGCCAAACGACCACATCTACCCCATCCAAGGTGTGTCTCCAATACTCTAGCTTCCCCAACCGGTGCTAGGAAATCACTCCTGCATAGCCATAACTGTATGGCTCTCCTAGCTACCTCGCGAAGACACACATCGGCCTAGTCACCGCTATGTGCTCCCACAGCCAGAACTGTAACAGCAACACCCCAGCCGATAGACTCGTGCTGCGGTGGTACACCACCTGATGCATGTCATGGTATAAATGGGCCAGTACGCAAACTCCCCATGCATATCGAGTGCCCTCAGTCAACATCCACTCCATGATCCTGCCCCATCCAATGGGGAACCCATGCGATCTCCTGTCCAGGCATACAACGCTCCCGATCAGTCCAGCCACAATCCCCGGGAAGTAGTCATAATAATCGTGTATATCCTGCCATGGGATGACCTGGCCAACCAGCTCAGGATCGTCGAACACTCGCTGGCACTCGGTGAGTCCCACGTCCCGTTGTGCATCATACTCTACTAACTCGCCTGCCACGGGCAAGTGCAGTATCCGATAGACGTCCTCCAAGGTCACAGTCATCTCTCCAGTCAGAAAGTGAAAGGTCCCGTCCTCACTGTGAAATCTCTCCACAGCAGCCGTCAGCAGTCCTCAGTTAGCCCACACCTCGAGCATGAAGCAAACATAATCCAAACCCATGGCACCAAGCACCACTCTGTCAGTCTCTGTCAACATGTATCTCTGCAATAAGGGCATGGGAAACGTCTCCCTCGACTGCAGTGTGTCTCTAATCTCCTCCTGCAAGCACGCAAAGCAAGGCATCAGTCTCAAGCCGCATATACCATGCTCAACATATCTACTGAACTATATCAACTAAACTTAGCATTTCAAATTGATCAAAATAGCACACTACATCTCTTGACTAGATTCCTGCAATCTCAGAGATAGCTCATCAATTCCCACGTCAAACAGGACGCTAATCAAATCAATTTGGCTAAGTAATTTGCTATCCCAAGCGAATGCACCACTACAGGTGGTAAAAGCACCGTTTCTTAGTAGATGCGCCACTACTATCAGCATATACGCCGCTAAACGCATATGCGCCGCTACAGTGCACATATGCATAGTTTCAACGCATGCGCCGCAGAATGCAACATATGCGCCGCCAAAATACGAAAGCGCCGCTAGATTCCACATATGCGCGGCAGTCACAGATGCGCCGCTACATTACACAGATGCGCTGCCTAATCACAAATGTGCGGCCTAATTACCGAAGCGCAGGAACAATACACATATGCGCCGCTTTAACGGATGCGCCGCCAAAATCGGCATATGCACCGCGAAACGACAAAAGTGCCATTTCGCGAGGCATATGCGTTGTTCTGCATTTCAGCGCATGTGTTCGACCTATTTTCTAAGTGCATTTATGACATCCTAAACTGACCCTAGGAGAATTTTTTCGAAGCACATACTGGGGGTCCTGCCTCTGTTGGTCGCCCGAATCGACGGACTCGCTCGAATCGGTGCTCCTCGCATGGAATGTCTCCTGCTCTGGCTGCCATGCTACTCCAAGTTTGTTCTAGGCTCTTTCAATCCAATCCAGAGCAAACAAGTGTACAAATGACTATTCTTGTGGACCCAGCTCCTATTTATAGCCCCCAAACCCTAATTCTGGCTAGGTGATGACTGTGACTACTTCCCGTGTCTGTTTTTCCTCCCGTTTTCTTCCCACATCCCTGACCCGCGTCCCTTTTCCTCCAACCCATCCTAACCCCTTCGTCTTCATGAGATTGTCCGTCTCCGATGCCTTCTGCCTCCTTCCCATTCAATCTCCCGAGGGGGCATCCTATCGTCATTAAACCTGTACCAAGGGCAAACTGGGGCATGTATCATCATTTAGACTATTGATTTCTTTGAAGAAACGCCGTAAACTGCATTGCATCAAAGAGGGGCAAAATGTACACGCCTAAAAATGACATGATTCATCCTAAAAAAATATTCTAAATATTTATTCCATTCTTCTATCAATTAAATAAATATTTCCAATTTATTTAATCGATTCACTGTTCCATAATTAAATAAATTCAATTTATTTAATTAAAATTCTTCTAAATTTCCTACACAATTAAATAATCATAAATTATTTAATTAAACCAAGTTCTAAATTCAAAAATCCACCTCACCTTTTCCACCTCACCTTGTCCACCTCATCAGGTTGCACATGTAATTAAATATATTTAATATTTAATTATCTTATTTTCCCTCACCCACATGGCCTATTTCTTCTCAAATCAAAGATTAGTTAACTAATCAATCAAAAGTGTTAACTAACCTGTCAATTGAGTCAAATCCTCAATCAATTCAGTCAGTTCCATAATCCACTCTTCTAACTGATCAATCAAGTTTGTTAACTGATCAGTCAATGGAGTTAACTCTCCAATCAATTTTGTCACATCCCCTCTTTCATGATGGAGGTGGGACACTTGTCACATTTCTACTGGTTGCACATTCCTCAACCATCCTCAATCGTTGATCTTCATATCATCTCTCAACCGTTGATTCCCATTCTTCCAAGTCTATAAATGAAGCTTCATCCCTCCATTCTATTCATCCAGGCTTTTGACATCGTTACTCTGTAGAAATATCACCAGCGCGCCTTTGGCACCCTTTGACCATTCACAAGCTTGAGATCACATACTTGCATTGGAGCTCATCTTCATTGCATATCACCATAGCCATTCACCTTCGACTTCCTACAAACAGCTAAAAAGATTGCACTCTCTGAGGGCTCATCTCATCTGCAAAAGGATGATTTGTGATAGGCGAACAACATAAGCATCGAAACGGGAGAGGTTTGCACTGTGTTTGTTCATTTCTTCGTTTATTGAATCCTTCTTGTTTCTCTATTCTGTTGATGTTTGGGTCTTATTTAATTCATTTGATTGATCACCATTTTACCCTTACAAGAATAAATCACGAAAAAGATTTGATAAGATATTAGTGACTAATTAATGGATTCATTTATTTATTTTAAGTAACTAGTTGCATATTAGTTAGTAATAGAAATGAATCGTAGAAGATATATGATAGGATAAAATTGATTTATTTATTCATTTTGGAATAAATAGGTGAACATTAGTCTAAGTAACTAAATAATGTGAATTATTTAATTAATTAGTGATGGTAAATGAAAAGATAAGTTAGCATGATAATGAAGATGTGTTAATGCCATATTAAGATAATATTAAAATGTGATGTTTAAGTACAATGTTAGGAGGTGGTGTAATTTAAGTGTCTACACCATCACATGCACATACCACCATTATTAAAAAGCTAAACAATCCTAACTTCTCATTTTCAATTCCATTTATTTGCCATCTTAGTGACTTAGCTCATTTATATTACTCTAGGGTTTGATTTGTGTGTTAATCAATCTTTATTCCTTAGACTAATATAAATTTAAAGGGGATATCATTGTATTTCAATGTAGACTACCGAGGGCTTCCTTTCAATACAGACCACATCCTCCATGGAGATCCAATGCGTTGTCTTCCTTCTACCAAAATTAATTCCTATAATGCTTCCTA
Source organism: Cunninghamia lanceolata (assembly GCA_027924645.1). Taxonomy (NCBI): domain Eukaryota; kingdom Viridiplantae; phylum Streptophyta; class Pinopsida; order Cupressales; family Cupressaceae; genus Cunninghamia; species Cunninghamia lanceolata. The sequence continues at coordinate 1,899,197 of BSBN01001281.1, read as the reverse complement.
GTCAGATCACTTCAACTCATTTGTCAATATAAGACTTACATGTTCCTCAACTAAATCGTGCTAATGTGGAAAATCCAAAAACCACATGTTTATTTTAATCCAACCAAGCTTTTGTTTTAGGATTCCCTAGATGTTCAAATCCAAAGTTTCTAGTTATCCATTCAACTTTCTCATCCACAACCCATCCTCGAAAGACATTATCCCTAGTGACCATTGCAATGATGCTTACATATAATGTGGTGAGAGTTTTCTGGTAAGAATTCAAGCTTTATAAACATCCTTGAACTGTAGGGCCCAACATGACCTCAACTAGCTCCATCAATGCCCATTATGCAGGGCTCACTAGCCCATGCAAGGAGAGGGTTCAAACCCATTGATTCCTGCAACCTAGTGAAGTGACATCTTCTAATTTTCTTTAGCTCACCCAAAAATCTGTATCTTTTTCCATAATATTCTTTTCTTTGCCTTCTCCTTCTACCCACAGTCTTTGAATAGAAAATAAGATGCACCAAAAGGGTCTATGAGCTATTTTCCAAAAAAAAATTCTCCATGAAACGCTGGCCTTCCTATCTAAAATGATTACCCAATACCTCCCCCCATATGGGAAGATTGAATATGTGTTCCAATTAAAATTGATAATTGCAACCAACTCCTTGACATGTCAACCCCAAAACCAAAATATCCTTCTCATGACTCTAAAGAATAATTCTCTTTTTTGGAATGGTATCCATCATGCCCCAAAACATCCTCCATGCTTGCCAGCATTATGAGTGCATTCAAACTTCACTTCTTACACTCGCCAACAACATTCATTAAGAGGGAGTTTTATCCCATTTTCATGCAAAGATTAGCCATTGACTCCCCATCAAAGCTCCATGCCTCCAATATTCTCTCCATTTATTTTCCATTTCCACCACCACAAAAACAAAAGAGAGGATTTAGAAAATAAAATTCCTTCAAGGATAATTTTTTTTAAGACCACAACTAAAACTCATGCCAACTCTTATTAATACCAAGGCACATTTCCTAGATAAGTTTATACAAGACTATTCATGCCACATTTATTCAAAACCATTGAATACGATAATGATGTTAGTCAACGTCAACTAATGCATGTATAGCATTGACAAAGGTAGAAGCTTTATGCAATTACGACTGTGATGGAAGCAATAAACCAATGCAAATATAAACTCGATGAGTGCAAGTGACTACTATGTTGTGACACCCAACTAAGTGTTAAAATTACGACTTGAGCCACAACTGACAAAAGAGACTCTAATCTTGCAAACAACCTCACACAAAAATTATTCCTTTTTACGACTATATTATGCTACTAGTAAAAATATTAATCACTATTAAATATTAAATTAAATAATAAATTAACTTATTGTGACTAACTTATGACGACACATATCATGCTTCTAAGCATTAATCAAGAATCATTCATACAAAAAAATTCCAAACCATGATAGTGTGTGAGGTTCTCATTTATCATTGTTCAATTGCCTTACTGTCGCCATCTATCATCCTTTTCCAAATGATACTCTCCTTGTTAAAGGGAAAAACTATCCTGCATCCACCTCAGACCAATACAACGGTAGTTAGTCCAAAAATTGAAATCAATTGAGATAGTAAGTAAAGATTCTAAATATTCATTTCTAAAATATTGCACATCATTTAAAATATCAAAATTGCTCTCCCGAACATGTTATTTCATCATTTTAAATACTCTAAAATATGTGATTAAAAATGGGATGTGACACTTGGATAAAATCCTTCATGGGTTGCTTGGAGGGGGTTAGATTAGGTTTATGATTGGATGGTTGATAGGATTTTGGATAAGATTGTTTTAGATAGGATGGGTTTGATTATTTTGATTATGATGAATTGGAAGGTGGAGGATTTATGGCTATTAGTTGTTTACTTAGGATTTAGAGTTTGGCCATAAATTGTTTAATAGGATCTTGTTCTAGGATGATGTTTCCCTTATCATAATTACCATGGAGATTACTAATAGATATGCAATTTGTGCTTGAGGGATATCTAGTGCTAGGATCATTCGTATACTCCTCTTGATCTACAAGGTTGTCATCATCATCAGTTGCATACATGTGCTAGTTTGGTTTGCAAAGATAATCTCATCTAAGGGGATCATGTTGTTTTATTTGGATTTTAACTTTGACTTGGGAAAAAGGATAATGGTTGGAAAAGGTTTTGGATTTTAAAGGCAATCATAGGTTTCACATAAGTGGAAGACATGCCAAACATAAGAAAAACCTAATTTATTCAAGTGGGTGTGCATATGCTTGTAGGCCCACCATTAATGCCTTGTCTAGTCATGGAGTGTAAAGCCCATGATGAGGCATTGACCATTTTTTATCATCCAAGATTGTTCTATGGCATGAGAGGAGAGCATAAACAACATACAAACTTGGTTCTAGGGGCATGGGGTGAGTAGCTTCTCGATGCTAACTGCTAACCAATGCACCACAAACACAAACTAGCAATGGTCTTAACTAGGCTTTACAAGTTGCTAGGGGATGTCCTCATTATACCTAAGGGTATGAGAGGCCAAAGTTCATGAACTAGAGTCCCATCGACAAGCATGTGGTCATGGGAAAAGTCTCTTTCCACTTCATCTTGTCTCCTTACAAAGAAGGCGCAATAAGGTTGTAGTAGACATGATGATAGACTCCTTTGAGGTACATCTTTCGATCTCCCCCCTTTATATACCCCACTAGAATGTGTGGTTTAGGTTTTCCCCCAAGGTGATGAAATCTAAGGGCAAGCCTACTAAAACTAAAAAAGGAAGTGAATGTTTCTAATTCCCAAGATCACAATAATGTACAAGGGAAGAACATACACATTCACTCCTTGCTAGCACCAGGATAAAAAAGACACAATTATTCTAAGAAAGAACGACAAGTTACATGATTAATTTTAATCCCAAATTAAAGATACATTCATTTTAGCCCAAAATCAAATGTGTGAGGGGGTTGAAAATGAGATCTTTTACTAACAGGGCTGCAAACAATGCATTAGTAGTTTTGAAAGATTGGTCTTCAACATATGATTTCACTGCATTCAAAGAGAATTAACCACAAAACAAACATAATCCAGGCAGAAATACCAAAAAATAAGTTGGTGAAAAAGAAAAAATAGATATCATCAACAAATTTCTTGCAATTTTTTGATAAATCTTTTTTAAAAATTGTGAAATTTTGATATAGTATGAAAAAGTTATGCATATTGCAATAAATCCATAAAATTGAGATTCAGATGATTATACTTGGTCAACATTAGAGGAAAAATATGGAAAAAAAAAAATCCACAGTGAAGTTCTCTAAGTCAGCTTTCTAGCACCTTGAAAATACAAAAAATTGATATAGTAGGCCAAAGTTATGCAACTTTGAAAAAATATAGCTAGTTTAAGATCAAAAGAGGGGGGTTCCAAACTAAGCGGCTAGGTTTAATGCTAGTGGTTTATGTTGACACTAGTGGTTAGAGTTTATGCTAGTGATTGGGAGGTGGTTAAGAGGTGGTGAAGCCTGGTGGTCAAGCAATGGTTAGGTCTACCCATGGCAGTTAGTGTATAGCGCTTCAAGCACTAAGTTAAGTGCTTAGTTCTTAACAATTTAAGTGCTAATCCTTTTAATATAAAAAGCATGGGATTTTTTTTTTTAAATAAAAAATATGCAAGGGGTGGGAAAGTTGTGCCAACTATACCATACAATGGGGTACATAGTCTAGGGGCCCGTACTCTACAATTAAATAGTTTAATTAAATTTTTATCAAAAAGAAAAGTTAAATATGGAACCACTACTGCATACGAATCCATATGGTATGATATGCTGGGAAGGGAGACTTACAAATAAAATCTCCATGAGTGGCTACACCTAAAGTATATCATGTTTACTATCAATCTTTATGTTTTTACGCCTTCTAGACTCAACTGTGAGGTATGTTTCACTCTAGGATCATGCACCCAATAAAAATTCCTCACCAAATCACTCCCTAAAAGGAGTAAAAACCTACAAGATCAAACTAACAAAATCTTGCAAACACAAAAATTAGATAAGCGATAATGTCCTTAGTAGAGTCGCCAAAATGTATATGCCTAATTTAGAACAAAATTAAAAGAGATTAAAGCAATATTAAACCTTTTATTCTAAATCAAACCCTACCTTTGATTGAGCTAAAGAGAGCTTAAAACAAAACAAAAGTTGATAAATTTTACCAATGTTTACCCTCTTTTTTAAACTGAATTTGTTCAATGGTTCAATGGATGTGGTTTGATGCAGAAGCATCCCAGGTTGCAAAGCAATCTTGCATGAACCAAAAACATTTGCATTCTTCTTTGTTTTCTTTCATTTTCTAGTTTAGTTCAGTTCAATTCAGTCATTAGCATTTTTAGCATTTTGTACCACATTTTGCCGCATTGTCATTTTAGAGCTTACGGAGCAAGACTTAGCATCTAGACAACATCATCTACATCATATCCAAAATTTAGGTCATTTGGACTTGTCTACTGAAAGTTATTGCTATCAAAAGATCACATGTTTTCACAGAACAGAGCATTCGGAGAGTCAGCTGAAGGAGAGGGTTTCTGAAGCACTTCCATGACTTGTGGAGCTAAATGAAACATTATACAAGGTAGTTTGGGACCTAGCCAACCTCCCTTGAGATCCGCATCAAGTTTCCATCATTTGTGGAGGAGTACCAATTGTTTAAGGCTAACCTATTTGTTTCTACACGTTACACTCTTCATTGGAGTTGGTAACCTTCCTTGGCCGACACAGAGGATTTCTTGAGCTTGATGATGATACATATAGATCTCTAGGATGTATTAGGAAGTTAGTAGTTCATAATTTAGCATAATTCATAAGATTGATAGTTAGGTTCTTTCTAGATAGACGCTTCATTGCCAAATCTTGCATGTACGTTGTAATTGGAAATCAGGCCCGTGAGCTCTAATTTATAGCCCACATGTTGCTGACATATAAGCATTTTGAATCTATGATATAATGAGTATTTGAATAATTCATTACATTCTATATTTGATTTGTTTCCATTGTGTTTACTATTGTTGCACGGCCTAGACAGTTCATTCTGTGAACCCTCCGACCATGACTACACCAAGTGGTATCAGAGCGAAGTTTGAATCCTTTGGGAGAGAAGTTTATGAAGGCATTCCGTAAGATCTTTTGGTGAAGGAGATCACCAAACTAAGGCAGTCTACCTGTGCTTGTAAACATATCACCGAGTGTGAGGCAGTTGATACCTTGTATCCCGATCACTGAATTTGAGGCAGTTGCACCTGGATCCTAGGAAGAGATGTCGTCAAGGAGAATACCTGTTGTAGGCACTATCGCTGGAAGAATGGATGAAATGATGGAGATGATGAAAATAATGAAATTTTGATTGGATGCCATTGAAGAAGACTGAAGAAGAGGATTAACACCTAGACCTAATGTTGAAAGTGATGATGATGAAGAATTTCAATCCGCTGATCAAAATGAAGAAACCCTAGAAGAAGAAGAAGAAGAATCAGATCAAGTGAACATGTTGAGAGCTATTTCAAGGATTGGAAAAATACATAGAGTGGAAGTATCGAATTGCACTAGAAATTTGAATCCGAAGGAATTGATTGATTGGATAAATGACTTGGAGGAATACTTTGAATATGAAGAAATTGAAGATCTAGAGAAGGTGATATTTGCAAAGACTAAGTTGAAAGGACATGTTGCTATTTGGTAGAAAGAAGTTCAGTTAGATATAAACAAAAGAGGAAAAGAAAAGATCATAAAATAGGATAGAATGGTGACAAAGTTGAAGAATCAGTTTATACCTGTTGACTATGAGTTGGAACTATTGAAGAGACTGCAGAACCTGAGACAAAAGGAGAAATTTGTGAAGGAGTATACTGAAGAATTTCATAAGATAATCATAAGGATTGGACATAGTGAAGCAAGAACGGATAAAGTGGAAAGATACATCAATGGACTAAGATTGAACATTCAAGAAGAACTAAGTTTGGTAAGGATGACAACAATAGAGGAAGCATACCAGTTTGCCCTGAAAGTTGAAGATAAGTTGAACAAAAGACATGAGCATAGATAGAGAGGTAGAGGAGGTAAACTTCAAAGAGGTAGAACTTATTCCATAGGAAAAAGATCATATACAGAGTAGAACAAACAAGATAGTACATTCAAGAAAGAAGACAAAGATAACAATGCCTACCAAAGAGATGAAAGAACTTTCTACCATAGTGGGAATCATAGATCATACCAGAGTGAAGGATACAGGAGAGATGAAAGAGGATTTGATAAGAGAACATTCAGAGGAACTTTTTTTAAGTGTGGAGGTGAAGGACATAGAGCATTTGAATGTTATCAAGGAAGTACAAGCAAGAAGACAAAAAATAGTGGAAGAGCAACTTATGTAGAAGAACCTGTTGGATCACCTAATTTAGTTGGAAAACCAGAGAAAGGAGAATCATTAGTCATGAGGAGAGAACTATTTCAAGCAGAGACAAATGAGGAACCACCACATAGGAAAAGTTAGTTTCAGACTAGATACAAATCAAGAGGTAAATGTTGTAAGGTTATAATTGATAGTGGTAGTACTGATAATTTGGTTTCAGAGGAGATGGTGACTAAGCTGAACCTGGAAAGATTGAAACACCCTAAGCCATATCAGATAGTATGGATTTAGGATGAACACAAGGTACTAGTGAGTGAACAATGTTTGGTGAAATTTCATATTGGATCTTATCATGATGAAGTATTGTGTGATATTATGTCGATGGATGTATGTCATATATTGTTGGGTAGACAATGGCAATATGATAGAAAAGCTATACATGATGGAAGAAACAATACCTACACTATAGTATCTAATGGAAAGAAAATCACCTTGATACCTTTGGAAGATGAACCTAAGAGTGAAGTATGTGGGAATGCTAGAATCTGTTTGGTAGATGGAAGGAAATTTCTGGATGGATTGAGACATGAGAATATGTGTTATGCTTTGATTCCTAAGAAGCATGGAACCCTAAGTACAGAAACTGAAGAATCACGGCTAGAGGAGATAACTGAATTGTTGACTTAGTATGAAGATGTCATATCAGATAATGTACCTGAAGGATTGCCACCAATTAGGAGTATCAGTCATCATATGGATCTTATACTTGGAGCTAGTTTGCCTAACAAAGCAGCACACTGGATGACACCAACAAAGTATGCAGAATTGAATAGACAAATACAAGAATTATTGAGGAAAGGATTGATTAGAGAAAGTTTGAGCCCTTGTGTAGTACCTGCAGTGCTAACACCGAAGAAGGATGGAGAATGGAGAATGTGTACAGACTCTAGAGCAATAAACAAGATCACAATTAAGTATATATTTCCATTGCCTATGATGGATGACATTATGGACTGTTTGAGTGGAGAAAAATATTTCACAAAGATAGACTTGAAGAGTGGCTACCATCAGATCAGAATTAGAGAAGGAGATGAATGGAAGACTTCTTTTAAGAAAAATGAAGGATTGTATAAATGGTTAGTGATGCATTTTGTATTGAAAAATGCACCGAGTACTTTCATGAGATTGATGAATGAAGTTTTGAAGAAATTCTTGGGTAAATTTGTTATTGTATACTTGGATGATATTCTAATTTTTAGTAAGACAAAAAAAGAACATTTATGGCAACTGAGACATGTATTGCAAAGACTAAGAGAAGATAAATTGTTGATAAACATTAAGAAATGTAGTTTCATGAAGGAAGAATTGGTATATTTGGGATTTGTGATTTCTACAGAAGGATTGAAGATGAACCCTGAGAAAGTTAGAGCAATTGTTGAGTGCCCAACACCTGAGAGCATTGGAGAAGCCATATCATTTCATGGATTGGCTAGTTTCTATCAGAAGTTCATTAGAGATTTCAGTTCAGTATGTACACCAATGACAGAGACAATGAGAGGTGACATAAAGGACTTTAAGTGGACATCAGGAGCTAATAAGAGTTTTGAATTGTTGAAGCAAAAAGTGACAGAGCAACCAGTGTTAACATTACTGGATTTCAACAAAGTATTTCAAGTAGATTGTGATGCAAGTGAAAATGTGATAGGAGCATTGTTAAGTCAGGAAGGTAGACCTGTAGCATATTTCAGTGAGAAGTTGAATGATGCAAGGGGAAGATATTCAGTTTATGATCAGGAATTCTATGCCATAATTCAAGCTTTGAAGAAGTGGAAACATTATTTGTTGCCTAAGGAGTTTGTGTTGTATACAAATCATCAAGTTTTACAATATTTGAATAGTCAAGGAAAGTTGAATCAAAGGCATATAAGATGGGTAGAGTTCATGCAAAGTTACACATTTGTATTGAAGCATAGGAGTGGAAAGTCAAACAAAGTTGTTGATGCATTGAGTAGAAGAAGAAATTTGCTAATAGAGATGAGAATTGAAGTATTAGGTTTTGAAGAGTTGAAGCATATATATGAAGAAGATCTTGATTTTGTAGAACCATGGAAAGCATGTAAGGAACCTATTGTGATAGATAGAAGTAAGTGGTTGGATTATTTCATTCATGAGGATATGTTGTTCAAAGGAAATCGGTTGTGTATACCTAGGAGTTCAATGAGAGATAATTTGATCAAGGAGAAGCATAGTGGTGGATTAGCATGACATTTTGGAATTGACAAGACAATGGCTTTGGTAAGTGAACATTAATTTTGGCCTCAAATATATAAGGATGTAAGGAAGTTTGAGCAGAGTTGTAGAGTATGTCAAGTTGCAAAAGGGAATAGTCAGAATACTAGGTTATACAAATATTTGATAGTACCGGAGACCTTGAGTAGACATAAGCATGTATTTCATATTAGGATTGTTGAGAACACAGAGAAGACATGATTCAATATTTGTAGCAGTGGACAGATTTTCAAGGATGGCACATTTCATACCTTGTAAGAAGATAATTGATGCAGTACATGTGGCTGACCTATTTTTCAAGGAGATTGTGAGATTGCATGGATTACCTAAGAGCATAATTTCAGATAAAGATACAAGATTCATTGGATACTTTTGGAGGACACTTTGGAAGAAGATGAAGATAGACCTAAAGTTTAGTTCAACATTTCATCGACAAATAGATGGCCAAACAGAAGTTGTAAATAGGAGTTTGGGAAACTTGTTGAGATGTTTGTAGGAGATAAGGCAGGCAATTGGGATCCGATTCTATCACAAGGAGAGTTTGCATACAATAATTCAATGAACAGGAGTACCAGAAGGACACCTTTTGAGATTGTGACCGAAATGAAACCTAGAGGAGTAGAAAAATTGAGAGATCAGTATGGAGAATAAGAGAAGTGCAGAGGCAGAAGAATTTGTAGGACATATGGAGACAATACATAATCAAGTTAAGAAGCATTTGGAGGAGATGAATAGTAAGTATAAAGAACAAGCAGATGAGAAAAGAAGACACAAATAATTTTTCAGTTGGAGATGAGGTAATGGTATATCTAAGAAAAGAGAGATTTCTAGTAGGGACATATAATAAGTTGAAGATGAAAAAGTTTGGACCATATTGGATACTCAGGAAATTTGATTCAGGAAATGCATATGAAGTGAAGCTATTGGAGACATTGGGTATATCACATATATTCAACTTTGCAAACCTATATCAGTATCATGAAGGAAAATCAAGTGATAGCATTGAAGATGATTTGAAGAAGTAGTTACCACAACAACATCTGGAGCAGATAAAGGACATCTTGGACAATAGATTTGGGCATAGTACCAGAGGAAAGCAATACAAATAATATTTGGTAAAGTGGAAAGGTAGATCAGAAGAAGATTCATCTTGGATTTCTCGGGCTGAGGTGGACCATTTTGGTTTTCCTCTAGCCCCAACAAAGTGAGGGACTCACTTTTCAACAACCTCAGGTGTCTGATGCAGGATCATCCCAGGTTGTAGAGCAATCTTGCATCAACCAAAAACATTTGCATTCTTCTTTGGTTTCTTTCATTTTCTAATTCAGTTCAGTTCAGTCAGGAGCATTTTCAACATTTTGTACCGTATTTTTCCACATTATCATTTCAAATCTTACGGAACAGGACTTAGCATCTAGACAACATCATCTACATCATATCCAAAATTCAAGTCATTTGGACTTGTCTGCTGAAATTTATCGCTATCAGAAGATCCCCTGTTTTCACATAACAGAGCATTCAGATAGTCAGCTGAAGGAGAGGGTTTCTAGAGCACTTATGTGACTTGAAGAGCTAAATGAAACATTATTTAGTGTAGTTTGGGACCTAGCCAACCTCCCTTGAGATCCGCATCAAGTTTCCATCATTTGTGGAGGAGTATCAATTGTTTAAGGCTAACCTATTTGTTTCTACATGTTACACTCTTCATTGGAGTTGGTAACCTTCCTTGGCTGACACAGAGGATTTCTTGAGCTTGGAGATGATACATATAGATCTCTAGTATGTATTAGGAAGTCAATAGTTCATAAGTTAGCATAATTCATAAGATTGATAGTTAGATTCTTTCCGGATAGGTGCTTCATTGCCAAATCTTGTATGTATGTTGTAACTGGAAATCATGCCTGTGAGCCCTAATTTGTATCCCGCATGTTGCCGGCATATAAGCATTTTGAATCTATGGTATACTTAGTATTTGAATCATTCATTGCATTCTATATTTGAGTTGTTTCCGTTGTGTTTACTCTTGTTGCACGACCTGGACAATTCATTCTGTGAACCCTCCGACTGTGACTGCATTATGGTTGCTCACAAGTTTGTGCAAGATTTCAATAGTGCATACTTGTGCTCTTTGTGGATTATAGATGATTTGATGGAGAATGAGCATGAATTTATAGAGTTTTGATTGTGGATGGATGGATAAAGATAAGATTTGAAGATAAATAAGGATAAAATTAAAAACATATATATAAGGATGAGGATAAATCATGAAAAAGATTTGATAAGATATTAGTGACTAATTAATGGATTTATTTATTTATTTTAAGTAACTAGTTGCATATTAGTTAGTAATAGAAATAAATCGTAGAAGATATATGATAGGATAAAATTGATTTATTTATTCATTTTGGAATAAATAGGTGAACATTAGTCTAAGTAACTAAATAATGTGAATTATTTAATTAATTAGTGATGGTAAATGAAAAGATAAGTTAGCATGATAATGAAGATGTGTTAATGCCATATTAAGATAATATTAAAATGTGATGTTTAAGTACAATGTTAGGAGGTGGTGTAATTTAAGTGTCTACATCATCACATCCACATACCACCATTATTAAAAAGCTAAACAATCCTAACTTCTCATTTTCAATTCCATTTATTTGCCATCTTAGTGACTTAGCTCATTTATATTACTCTAGGGTTTGATTTGTGTGTTAATCAATCTTTATTCTGTAGACTAATATAAATTTAAAGGGGATACCATTGTATTTCTCCTAACTCAATATAAATACACAAGACCCAAGTATAAGATGACACATATAAGATATGTAATAATTAGATAATCATTCACAAATTTATAACCACTTTATTTTTTAGTTTATTTAAAATATGTTAAAAGTAAATTAATCCAAATTGTTTTTTCCCACCATTTGAGTATTCTAAGGAAAATGATAGTTTAAGCATAAAATAATCTTACTATGGGAGATGGCTTGTAACGTGAGTGTGGTCAATATTTGTGAGAGTGGTGCATTAAAGGAACTTTTTTTAAAAAACATTAAAGCTACTCACGACTTTAAAGCTATTTAGTTGTGAATTTAAACCTACTAGTTGTGATTCTCATTATAGTAATTAAATAAAAGGTATTCTTTACAATAATTCATACAAAATAAAAATAAATCATATGATGAGACACATTTTAAAAAGATAAGTTATAAACTAACGTATTGTCTCTTATATCATATGACAACATTTTATTTTATTAGTCATTAAATAAAAGGTACTCTTTACAATACTTCATATGAAATTAAAATTAATCATATGATGAGACACATTTAAAAAAAAAACTAAGTATTTTCTCTTATATCATATGACAAGATTTTTTATTAGTAATTAAATAAAAGGTACTCCTTACAATTCTTCATATAAAATTAAAATTAATCATATGATGAGACACATTTTTAAAAAAACATAATTTGATGAATAAGTTATAAAGTAATGTTTTGTCTCTTATATCATATAACAACATTTTTTATTAGTAATTAAATAAAAGGTACTCCTTATAATAATTCATATAAAATAATAAAAATAAATCATATAATGAGACAATAAAAAAACATAATTTAATGAATAAGTTATAAACTAACATTGTGTCTCTTATATATCATATGACAATGTTTTTTATTAGCAATTAAATATAAAATAAAAATAAATCATATGATGAGACACATTAGAAAAAAACATAATTTGATGAATAAGTTATAAACTAACAATTTGTCTCTTATATCATATGACACCATTTTTTATTAGATGAACATTAAATCTTAAAATTAACCAAATAATTTATTAAATAAATTGTATATAAAAGAGAATTACTATAATCCTCACTTAAAAAAAAAAAAAAAAAAAAATTGATGAATAAGTTATAAACTAACATTTTATCTCTTATATCATATGACAACATTTTTTATTAGATGAACATTAAATCTTAAAATTAACCAAATAATTTATTAAATAAATTGTATATAAAAAAGAATTACTATAATCCTCACATTAAAAAAAAATTAAAAAAATTGATGAATAGGATATAAACTGAAAATTTTATCTCTTATATCATATGACAACATTTTTTATTAGATGAACAATAAATCTTAAAATTAACCAAATAATTATTAAATAAATTGTATATAAAAGAGAATTACTATAATCTTCACATTAAAAAACAAATAAAAGATTTGATGAATAAGTTATAAGCTAACATTTTATCTCTTATATCATATGACAATATTTTTTATTAGATAAACATTAAATCTTAAAATTAACCAAACAATTTGTTAAATAAATTGTTTATAAAATTGAATTACTATAATCCTCACATTAAAATAAATAAAAAAATTTGATGAATAAGTTATAAACTAGCATTTTATGTGGTATATCATATGACAAGATTTTTAATTAGATGGACATTAAATCTTAAAATTAACCAAATAATTTGTTAAATAAATTGTATATAAAATTGAATCATTATAATCCTCACATAAACACCTAAGAATACATGGGGGTGCTTAAATTATTTTTCTCTTTAAGATAAGCACAAAAATAAAATATTGAGTAGTAACTAGCTACTATCATCTATCTATAATATACCTTTTAGATATATTACTTTTAAATCATATATTATACTTATTAAATCTTAAATATGGAATACTCAAACTACATATTCTTATCCTTAATTAAGAATAAATAAGCATTCCAGACCTTAGAGAACAAACACACAAGTTAAATCCTGGAACACTAAACTACAATCATTATAGACTGTGAAAATATGATAGACTGAAAATCTGATGTCTATCATAAGAACAAATAAATAAATTATAATCCTTAAAACAATTCCAAACCAAAAAAACACAATTTTCAGATACATCCATGAAGGCTTGTTTTTATCAAAACCTTACAAGAATAATAAAATAAAATAATAATAAAAATTCAAATTCAAGTTCAATCTTCCCCGACCCGTTGTCGCCCCTTCCCGCTCTGCGAGGCAGATAAGCAACAAAACAAATATATATTTAGGGTTTCAGCCTGTACATATATATTATATATATCCCTTTTTTATATGAGGGTTTCAGCGCATTCAGTGGGTTGTCGTTTGAATGTTGGGAAACATAGATTTGACGGCTGAAAATGAATGAAAGCAGATACACTGAACAGATGATAAGTTTAGAGCAGATGCACTGAACAAAATGATAAGTTTAGAGCAGACGCACTGAACAAAATGATGAGTTTCCTGGTTTATATATCTTCAGACAAAAGCAGCCCATCACTAGTTAATACCGTGGATAGAATCGGACCGTGTGATGGGAATTTCAGGGGCAACTGAAAATCTGTCCGGAATAAAAATTATTTCTGACAGAGCAACAAATTTGAAAGGTCATTGATTTTGAAGCAGAAATTCTCTTTGATGTGTCGGCTATTCGGCATCTTTCACATCTTCCCATGCCTTTCGAAGCTAGTTATTCGCTTATTTCAGATTTATACAGAAGCTGACGTGGAGGATTCTGATTTTTTTTCCAGGACCATGTGCCCTGTAGGCTACCGTCTCGACAGGGTGACAATTTTTTTCATCCTACAGTCAACAGCCACGTGGTTTTCAAACGACCTAATCTTTTGTGTTTTCTCGCTTGAACCTTCTGGCTGGGCCCACTTCTGGAGTTACTGTAAATAGGGTCTGACAATGGCATTACTTGCGTATACTTCATTCAAAATACGTAGGTAGCGGGAGAAAGTATTGAGTAGCAGGTGGAGTATGTCAAGTGACGGAAATTTGAACTCCGACCAACCTCGGGGGAAAAAAAACGGACACATATTCTAAAGACCATATGTAATAAGTAGATGTTTTTTTATTATGGCATGGCCTCTGTTAACTACCTAATGTTTTTTTTTAACGTTCACCTTGTACAATGTTTGTAATGGGGAAAATTGTGTAGCTATTTTCCCTTTATTTTTGGTTTCTTTTAATTGGAGTGTCCAAAATGTAATAATTAGTTTATAAACTAATAAAGTTTGTAAAGATATGATTTATTCGATCACCATCATTTAAGAAATCAAGTTGTTCTCACAAATCTTCTAATCCATTTGGTGCCAGATTAGTTTATAAACTAATAAAGTTTGTAAAGAAATGATTTATTTGATCACCATCATCTAAGAAATTAAATTGTTCCCACAAAGTTTCTAATCTATTTGGTGTCAGATTAGTTTATAAACTAATAAAGTTTGTAAAGATATGATTTATTCCATCACCATCATCTAAGAAATTAAATTGTTCACACAAAGCTTCTAATCCATTTGGTGCCAAATTAGGTTATAAACTAATAAAGTTTGTAAAGATATGATTTATTTCACCATCATCTAAGAAATCAAATTGTTCCCACAAAGCTTCTAATCCATTTGGTGCTAGATTAGTTTATAAACTAATAAAGTTTGTAAAGATATGATTTATTCAATCACCGTCATCTAAGAAATTAAATTGTTCCCATAAAGCTTCTAATCCATTTGGTCCCAGATTAGTTTATAAACTAATAAAGTTTGTAAAGATATGATTTATTTCACCATCATCTAAGAAATCAAATTGTTCCCACAAAGCTTCTAATCCATTTGGTGCCAGCAAGGATTGATAAAGAGCACCCGAGCACTGATTAAGAGCAACTGGACTAAACTTAGGAGTAGTAATGAAGAGAATGGGTAGGTGGACGCGGGCTCCCAATTATACATGAAATTTGTTTATGTTATTTCATATTTTGATTTCCTTTATCATTGATCTTCATATTTATATTATTGATCTTTAGATCTATCATCCACAACCTTGGATCATATAGTTGAATGTAGACTTGACCTAAGTAACTTCCACAGTCACAACTTTGAACCCCAAACTTTTAGATTCATATTTCATAAAATATATATAATTTTTAGAAAGTGTTAAGATCCACAGTTTCATGGCTTGTTGAGTGCAACTGAATGAATGAAGTGGCAAAAAATCTTGAACAGCCCATGACAATGATATTAATAGCAATGCTAATAATAATAGAAACAAATCTTGTGAGATTTGTCACATAAGCTAACAACTCAATCCCCATGACTCACTCAACAATCTTAGCACAACAATCAAACTCAAATTAACACCACTAAATGATAAATAATAACCAACATTTCACCTTACAACATTTGCACAACAAATCTGCACCCCAAACTTTTAGATTCAAATTTCATAAAATGGGCTAGTGTTCCCCTTCCTTACTAGATGTTATACGCTGACTTAAAGCATGTTATGTTGATTTGTATACTTGGTTGTTGTATTTAAGGACACTCATTCACTCATTTGAAATCGTGTTCAAATGTGAAAAAGAATATCTAGATCTAAGAGCTTAAAAGAGAATGTACATCGCATTTGTCTACTTATGACATCATCCAAAGTCCACTACATGTTTGTCTATTGTCCTCAATCATTTCACTTTAAAATCATAATGTTGACCTGCTAGGCGTCTAACTAAGGAGAACGTGACCCTTGCAATCCAACACATTCTGAAAAGGTGTTTGTGAACAATGTCTATCCTTACAAGTAGGCATCAGAAATTGAGGTGAGTGAATCTAGAGAATCCACATTCTACCATATCAAATCCATAAGCATTAGTTAAAGTCCACACACAAGTTCAGATCTTCACATGTGGAGATTAGGTTTGCACATACAGATATGAACCTGAACAAAATATAATTAGATTTACAAGGTAGCAAACAAAGCACAAAACTTTAGAACCTTGGTAAATACATTTCTAATCCTTGGACAAAGACTTCTATAATAAAATCAAAGCCAAGTACTTGTGCATTTAATTTATTTAATTTTCTATATTTATTTAAGCATTTGATTTTCTATAATTATTAGTGATCAATCCCAACTCAATTTGTTTGCTAATTAATTATATTTATTTAATTAATTGAGAGAATAAATATAGTTGTGATTCTCCCCTTACAAATGTATAGTTTAAAATTAATTAATTATAGTTTAGGATTTGTAATTTTTAATTAACACAATGCATAATTTGAAATCATCTTTTAAGAACAAATATAATTAAAAATTTAAAAGTTTATTTATAAATAAAAGAGTTAGAAATTGTGTAACTAATGTTTAACCACATATTATCTTCCCTCCCTTTTATATTTGCTTTTAGATTTGTACCTCCACTTACAAAATATTATAGTTTGGTAATCACTTAAAATAAACAAGAAAAAAAACAAGGAATCATTTCCAAAAAACTTTAAAAAATTCAACATTATCTATTTAAAAAAAATTAGATTTGTACCTCCACTTACAAAATATTATAGTTTGATAATCACTTAAAATAAACAAGAAAAAAAAGCAAAAAATCATTCCCAAAAACCTTTAAAAAATTCAACATTATCTACTAAAAATAGCTAAGTGATGCACTACTAGCAATTGCACCTTGGTGTGTAATGGGTACACCGAAGAGTTTTGTAAGTTCAATTGGTATGTCTTTAAGTGAATTATGATTGTCTTGTATTCCTATAGCGCAGGTAATTTTTTTTTTTTTTGAGTGTCGTGAATTAATTTGCATAATCTTAATGGAGTTCAAGATCATTATATTTTGCTTAGTATCTACTTCAAATGTGTGAGCTTCCATGTTTTGTGTGTAGTTTCTATTTGCATGCATCTCCTTTGTATATTCTTGTTCATGCACAACAATTGGGTTTCAACCTGCATTCCATTAGTTGGCACCTATGCATATTATTTGAAGCATGTATGTTTGTTTATCACAACCCTTATATTTCACATCTTGACACATACATTGAATAGACATTCTCTTGCAAATATAAGCATGGTCACTAGCTACTTCATGTTTATTTGTCATCTAGCCTACCATCATGCATCCTCTGATGGGGTGGCACTTGATACAAAGATCAATCAAACTTAGTGACTGTCATTGTTTTTGTAATTGGACACATTTTCATAACTTGGAGATCAAATAGATTACAATTAAATTTAGACATGGTGTAATTTTAGATTGAGAATTTGTAATTGTCTAAAAATATTTAATTTGAAGGGAAAAACTTTTGATTTGTTTGAATTTGCAGATGATATTAGAATGATCTCAAGACCTCAAAAATGGCATGCTTTCTATATCATGAGAGCCCATTATGTTCAATCTTGGTTTAGCAAAACTTTTATTAGTCAAAAAGAGGTCCACCATCTAATTGAATTAATCATTTCATCAAGGCCTTAACATGTGGTCTTGATGTTGGCCCAACCATTATTGATTTTCTTTCACTCCATTCATGTGGTTTTTTAATGTGGTCCCCTGTGTATTCAATCCCTCCATATGTGGTGCAGGAGCACCTAACACAAGGTGGCCTCCATGAGACATTTAAATTCATGTTTGTTTAGAAAATCAAGTTTTGTGTTGTAATAAGGTCTATCTGACCAATGCATGTCATTTCTGTTTGTATCTAGACTTAGAACAAACTTTGTAAGTCCCAAGTAATTAAGGTGCATTGTTATTGGTAAGACGGTTGGTCCTCCAACCGCTTGGAGACAGTTAGTTTTCTCCCAGCCGCTTGGAATCGTTCTCCCAGTCGCTTGGAATACGGTTGGTGTTCCTCTAGCAAGTTTATAAAACCAGGGAAATGAACAGAATTAAGCATTTTAAGCATTGTAATCAGATCGAAGAGGAGAGGTTGAATGTAACCGTGCATTTTGTTCTATTTTGTGTCATCAATTTGTTTTCCATTCTCTGTAATTACAAATTGCATAGCTGTAGATTCCTTTTCCTTTCTGTACTTCCATTGTTGCAAAATGTCGATATGAAGCATTCCACTGATAAGATTTCTATCGAAATCAGTGGAATGGCTTCGTTGTACAGATATCTATTTTTGTTTCTTGTTTTGTTTTCCTATTCAGCAGCACAAAGGACCAAATTGGAGTGTGCACAGTAGATCACCTAGCATCTCCATGTGCTAGGGTTTGGATCGAAGGAGTTGGAGCTGTTATCGGTGAGACAGAGGCCATCAACGAAACATTCCTCGCTCAAAACGATGAGGATAGTCTGGCCGAAGGGAGGTTCGAGCTGCTAAACGGAAGTCGTAGCCTAAGATTCAGATCTGGGTGACAAAGCACATTGGCCAGAAGTTGTGTGTGCTTGCCGATGAGTAGGGTCTCACCAAAGATAACACATATCGGCATATCGGGAGAAAAAACAAGGAGTTTGCCGATGATCTAAGTCTTACTGACTGAGCTCCCCATCATATTGGTATCAGAGCCAGTGAAAGCTCTGGGCAGAGGTGTTGTGTATTTGATTTCTGTCACTAAGAAGGTAGATGGCGAGTTGCTCGTGCCACCTAGTTACGAGAAGGAATATGACTCCTATAGTGTGTGGGCAGATGATGATGAGGACTGTCAAGACCATTCACCAATAGAGGTTTGGTTGGAAGAGGGTGCAGAGTGAGGCCACTGCGAGAGAGAGTGGTAGTGCATCTCCAAGATATGTTGTTGGATGAGACGAATGGGTCTATAGTAGCATGTAGGATGTACATTTGATTGAGAATTGTGTTGTAGTCAAATCAAGGATTTGTAGGAGTGTTGGTGTTTGGGTGCTGTCTGTGAATGTTTATGTCAGACAAAGAGAGCGAAGGAGAGGCTAGCAATATGCCTCCAAAGGGGATGACCACCGAAGTGGTCAAGAAATTTCAAGAGATGGAAGAGATGATCAAAACTGGAGTTAGGGAAGCACTCCAAACAGAATTGAAGGCAATGAAGATAGGCAAAAGGATAGAGGAAGATTCAGATTAAGAAGAGGAGAAAGAGGAAGAAGCAGAAGAACAAGAGGCAAAGATACTGGTTGAACAAAAATAATTCCTGGAAGACATCAAGGCAATTGGCAAGGACTCTTCGGAGGCTCAGATAGGTGTCCCCATGTTTAGTGGGAAGATGAATGCTGAGGAAGTCATGGAGTGGATTGAGGCTCTAAACAACTACTTCGAATACAAGAAAGTTCCTGAAAGTAAGAGGGTTAAGTTGCAAAAACTAAACTCAAAGGTGTTGCCCTTACATGGTGGAATTACACCCAAGGAAAAGAATGGGAAAAGTATGGTCTCTTCGTGGAGCAGAATGCTAGAGAAGATCAAGTCCCAGTTCCTTCCATCTAACTACGAGGGGCAGATTTACAGGAAAATGCAAAACCTTAAACAAAAAGATATGGATGTGGCTACTTACACCGAGGAGTTTCACAAATACACTCTTCGTTGTGGGTACATGGAGGATGAAAAGGCCAAGGTAGCAAGGTATCTAAATGGTCTGAGGATCAATATTCAAGATGAGATAAGTTTATTTACCTCTGAAACTATGGAAAAATGCTTTCAAGTAGCATTAAGAGCTGAAGAGAAGCTGAAGAGGAAAGGTGAGCAGCCAAGTAAAGGAAGAGGTGACAGAAATTTTAGAGGCAGTTTTGGAGAAAGAAGTCCTAACCAGAGGCCTAGTGGTGAGTCTAGCCAAGAAGAGCAAGTTGGGGACTCAAGTAGCAGAGGAGGCTACCGAGGAAGAAGGCCAAATGACAGAGATGGGACAAATGGATCAGGCAATGGATCCAAGTTCTCCAATATGAGATGTTATAACTGTAATTAGATAGGAAACCTGGCCTATAAGTGTCTAGAGAAGGCCTCAACTTCTTATGGTAATGAGAGAAGAACCACATTGACTCAAGAGGATGCAGGAAGTGTGACATCTCCTAAAGTGAATTTGACATCAAAAGTGGGAGAAAATATGATGATCAAGAGGACGTTGATCAAAGAACCAGTGAAGACTGAACCATCACAAAGGAGAGCACTTTTCAGGATCAATTACAAAAGCAAAGGTAAAATATGCAAGATAGTCATAGATTTTGGTTCAACAGATAATATGGTGTCTAGGGAAATGGTGGATAAATTGAACATAGAAAGGATTCCTCATCAAACTCCTTATAGAGCATCTTGGGTAAGTGATAGCCAATCACTTTTGGTAGATGAACAAGCATATGTTGATTTTCAGATTGGAGAATATAAGGAGAGAATTTTATGTGACATTTTGCCCATGGAGTGTTGTCACCTACTTTTAGGTAGGCCATGGCAATTTGATAGGCAAGCATTATATGATGGATATGCTAACACATACACCATCAAGAAGGATGGAAAGACTATTGTGATGACACCATTGCAAGAGTTTGTGAAGATGCATGAAGAAGAGACAAGGAAAGTTGAGGATACCTGAAGGAGTGAGGTTACCAAAGATCACAGTTTGAAGGTGATTTCAGTTTTGAATGATGGAGATCAGATGGTAACGACTAAGATGGATCAATAGAAGGTCCAAGAGTAGGTCTGCAAGTAGCAACAAGTTGATTGGAAAGAAAAAGATGCTATCATAGTAGGGACCATTGTTTGTCCTCTAGAGCCCACAAGAGTTGATGGACAATCATATTCTACCATAGCAGCAGTACACAAAGCATGGACCAAGATTTTGAATGAAGATGTTCAGGTAGATATGACAGTAAGCAATCATGGCGTACAACATCCGCGTTTGGTTGCAAGCACTCACTCATGGCAAGGTGTGAGTAGAGCCTACAATGCTAGGCATGAATTTTTGATTCCATGGAAGCAAGTTGTAGTCCAGAGATTGTGGGGAAGGCATGATGCAGCGAAGGATGACGGTGGTGCAAGACACAGACTCAACTCATGGGACATGAGTTCTTTTCTAGGTGGGGTGTATGGTGCAGGAGCACCTAACACAAGGTGGCCTCCATGAGGCATTTAAATTCATGTTTGTTTAGAAAATTAGGTTTTGTGTTGTAATAAGGTCTATCCGACCAATGCATGTCATTTCTGTTTGTATCTAGACTTAGAACAAACTTTGTAAGTCCCAAGTAATTAGGGTGCATCGTTATTGGTAAGACGGTCTCCCAGCCGCTTGGAGACGGTTAGTTTTCTCCTAGCCGCTTGGAATCATTCTCCGAGCCGCTTGGAATATGGTTGGTGTTCCTCTGGTGAGTTTATAAAACCAAGAAAATAAATAGAATTAAGCATTGTAAGCATTGTAATTAGATCAAAGACGAGAGGTTGAATGTAACCATGCATTTTGTTAAGGAGAAATCAAACTATTCTATGTCGTTAATTTGTTTTCCATTCTCTGTAATTACAAATTGCATAGCTGTAGATTCCTTTTCCTTTCTATACTTCTGTTGTTGCAAAATGTCGATATGAAGCATTCCACTAATAAGATTTCTATCGAAATCAGTGGAATGGATTCATTGTACAAATATCTATTTTTGTTTCCTATTTTGTTTTCCTATTCGGCGACACAGAGGACCAAATTGGAGTGTGCATAGTAGATCGCCTAGCATCTCAATGTGCTAGGGTTTGGATCGGAGGAGTTGGAGCTGTTATCAGTGAGACAGAGGCCATCGATGAAACATTCCTCGCTAAGAGCAACGAGGATAGTTTGGCTGAAGGGAGGTTCGAGCTGCTGAATGAAAGTCACAGCCTAAGATTCAGATCAGGGTGACAAAGCACATCGGCCAGAAGTTGTGTGTGCTTGCCAACGAGTAGGGTCTCACCGAAGATAACACATATCGGCATATCGGGAGAACAAACAAGGAGTTCGCCGATGATCTAAGTATTACCAACTGAGGCTCCCCATCAATATGGGTTTTTCATGCTCTTACCATTGTTGTACACTTGCTTCTAGAGAGAGAAAACCATCTATAGACACCTAAATTTCACCATCGCACAATGCATTTCATCACATGGCATTCACATAATTTCACATCAAATCACCTAATTCTCATCATTCTGCACTAATTAATAAATTCACCAAATATCATCATATTCCTCTAATTAATTAAATAATCCAAATTATTTAATTAAATCATCATTCCTCCAATTTAAATAAATAACATCAAAATTATTTATTTAAATATTCAAATTTCCCTCCATTTTAAATAAATTCAAATTATTTATTTAAATAATCTATTTCCTCCAAAATGAATTAAACTTAATATTTAATTCAATTATCACATGTGCTCATGAAATTAAATAATTATTTATTTAATTTCTCAATTCTCCTCACCCACCATAAATTCCTCCAATCAAAATCAGTTAACAGATCAATCAAATGAGCTAACTCATCAATCAATTCAGTCTTCTGATCAATCAAATCAGTCCTCTGATCAATCAAGTAAGTTAACAAATCAATCTAATTTGTTAACAGGCCAATCAACCCAGTCATCTGATCAATCTATTCAGTCAACTCTCCAATCAAGTCTGTTAACTCCCTTGACTCATGAAAGAGCCAGGACACTTGTCCTTCTCTGATTCGTGCACATTCTCTCAACCATCCACAACTGTTGATCTTTCTGGTCTTCCTCAACTGTTGATTTGATATCTCATATGTCTATAAATTGAGCTTCATTCTCCATTCTTCAACATCCCTCATTTTAGTAAACTTATGATGTCCTTATTCATCCTTGGGAGATCACATTTACACTTAACAATATAGAGCAATCCACATCACAAAGAGCAAGGAGTAAATCGACTCAGGATTTCGGTGCTATCTTAGTATGCTCAATCCATTTGGTTTGTTTGTGTGTGTTTGAAGGTAATTTGCTTTGTAATTTGTATTGCTTTCATGTTATTTACATATTCATATTTTAACCAATACATTTGGCATGCCTGGTGGGACCCATGTCCCTAAAAATTAATTTTTCTGTGGAGTTTTTAGTACAGATTTTTACACAGGAATGAAAATATGCCCTTGGCTGTCAACGCACGCCTATGTCAAGTGTCGGTGTGCCTGCACAACAAGTCGGCACACCTATGCATAAAGTCGACGCGCCCTTGCTCGATATCTATGCGCCTATGTTTCTGATCATTTGATAATTATTTTTACAGATTTGGAGCTATTTTTAGTGGATCTCACTTATTTTTTGTTTCGTGGGTTTGCCTAACAATTATTTGTCTCTGTTCATGTTGTTAGATTCATTCTTCAACAAGATTTGACATCATTTTCATAGCTTTTAATCATCCTGTGTAAAAGTGTGCCTTTGCTCCACAAAAGCGTGCCTGTGTTAGGATAATCAGGGAAGAACTTTCAAACCCTCAGATCAATCATTCCTAACCACTGGATCACCCAAACCCTCAACAAATCACCATGTCTGTCCAGATCTTTCTCTATTTTTTTGGCAGGTTCAATTGACTATTTTGGAAGCGTGCCTGTCCACTATAGAGACGCGCATGTGCTCTGTATCTACACGCCTGTGTCTAAAAGCACTCCTATGGCTGTCAAATCCAAATTTCTAAAAGTGTGCATGTGTTGCTAGTCGGTGCGCCTGTGCTCTCTGTCGACGCACCTATGCTCTCTATCGGTGTGCCTATGCAGGAAGGTGAAAAACAATCATTTTCTTTATGTTTTCTATTATTTGTTGTTTGTTCTTCTCATTTATCAGTTTTGTATCTTCTATTCTTATTGTTTTTGTCCACTATTTTTAGTTTTGCCTTAACTTCTTTCGTGTTGAAACTAATGTTGCGTAGCTTATACCTCGGCCAAAGAAGCAAATAAAATTAAGACTACTAATGTGATTTGGTGCAGGACGTATGCCAAAGACAAAATCTTTTATCACTAAGTCTTAGGACACACATTTCATTTTTGCTTAAGGGAATTTACATGTGTTTTTCATGCTTGAAATTGCTTAAATCTTAGGACACACATTTCATTTTTGCTTAAAGGCATTTACATGTGTTTTCCGTGCTTAGAATTTCTTAAATGTGTATGCTCTTCCTTTGCATAGCAACGTGAACTTGGGAATCAAAAACATTTAAGTCATTCATTTTTATTACTTTCCATGTGTGATATCCTCCTTTAGAAGGGCATGCTTTTGGATTGTGTTTCATCCAAGAGGGACGACCCTAAGCGGATCTTGCCTTCAGACCACTATATAAATTGGTTGAGATGAAAGCCAAGACCTAACCTGCGTGAGCCTTTGCTATACAGTGCCAACTCGAAAGGAGGCATACCAACACTTTGTGAAATCAATTTTGCATTTGTGTGAGGTATATGAGACTCCTAGTAAAGTTGGTTAAAGCCTTTAGTGGCTTGCCAGATACTTGCAAGGCGTTGGTCCCCCGAAGAAGTGACTAGCAACCTTGTAGTTAGTAACCACCTGATCCACCTCTGAACATTGCGGTAATTTTCAGTGCAAGGGTATGAGACCCCCAAGATTACTCACCATAAGGCTCCCTTGAGATGATACAGAAATCCTCGGCTTAGTATAAGCTACTTGTAGCTTTCCAGGGAAAGGGTGATTGTGTTATCCTTCCAGTCCTAGAGGTCCCTATCTATCCTCTCTCGCAAAGACGAAAAAATGTACACACCCATATTAGGTGTGATGACATTTAAATCGACGAAGATTCCACGTGTGGATAGAATTTATCGCAGTGAAGTCGTGTCCTTAGGTATAAACTATGCTTGACATTTTTTCGATTATGTTATACCTGTGAAAAATTGGGCTTTTTATAAGCCTTGAACATACACTCTTTCATTGCAAACAATCATTGTGTTTATTGCCTATTCTGTTTTTCTTGTCAAAAAGCAAATCAAAGAATCCTAAATCCAAAAATATCCAAAAAACATAGCCTTAATCTTTCCTTTTAGCATTTTCCTTTTCACAAAATCCCAAAAATCCCAAAACATAGTGTTAGACTTTCCCTTTTTGCATCTTCCTTGTCAAAACCCCAAAAATCCAAAAACATAGTGAACTAGACTTTATCTCTTAGCTTTCAAAAAATCCAAAAATTTAGAATCCATCGTCCATGTCTACATACCTTCATAGATCATCCACTTTCATCTTTCTTTCATCTTGCTTTAGGATTTTCCAAAGTTCATCCTTTTAAGACATACAACAATCATTTTCCAAGGTTATCACAAGCATCCCAACATCTTTTCATCCATTTGGTTATCAATCCCAAAATCTAGATCATACAATCCCCTAATTTGTCTTCTAGACCAATTAGTATCAAACCAACTAGTGAACAAACCTACCTTCAAAAGGGGAGCTCCATTTAAGTTAGTCAAATTCACTATAGCCTTATCTTGTCTCACTTCAAAATCATTAGTCTATTTTAGGGTAGATAATCATAATCACGCTAGCCAAAATCTGTTGATCTAGGTCTTATAACTTTTAACCAAGCAATTCATCCATCAACATCATCTTGTCTCAAAATCTTTGATCCTCGAACAAGTCTAAGCACATTAATCCTACATCATTTGCTTCATCATCCCTCCCCATTTTCATCCCATATGCCTGTAACCTGATCTCAACACAAAAAGGCTATGGAAAATACACAAAATCCGCCTCAAGGCAATCTTGAGGTACTAACTCCCGAAGTCCTTATTAATGCCTCCAAGTTCACCACAGGCATGGACTCCACTATCTTTGTCCCAAAAGGGTATACAGCAAGGACTTCCTCATCTCAAAGTCAAGCCCAACACATTCAAGAAGAATCTATAGACCTTGATGAACACATGCAAGATCCTAAGTTCTTGGATGCTCTAGATAAACTCTTGGACTCCAACTGAAATTACTTCTTCCATCTACTTGCCAAAAGAGGAGACAAGTTGCCTTGCGACTTTGATACATCCCAAATCCAGGAGCCAGACCCCTTTGCTACCATGGGTGGAGGACATCCTCCTTCAATCTCAACCACATCTATCTTACCACCTACTATACTAACTCCACCCACTAATGACGCCTTCATCAACCAATTCCATAATCCTCTCTATCAAAATTCCACATCACTTGGTCCAGTTCTAACACCTACATACCCATTGGGCCTCCAACACCCATCTTATATCTCCAATACTTCTATTGCAAACCCTCCACAAACTTCTAATCCATTTTCTTCTATTCCAAATACCTCTAGTATTAAACCTTCACAAACATCTAATGCTTCTTCTTCTAATCCAAAAATGTCTAAGACTAACCCCTCACAAACCTCAAACCCATCTTCTTCTAATACTCCACAAGCCTCCCAAATCCAAGCTTCCACTTCAAATGCATATACCAATCCATCCCAAAATCTTTCATATCAAACTAATACAAACCCCTATAACATATCACAAAACCACCAACCTCCAAACATGGTTCATCATACCTCAGTCTGGCTCCACCCAACCAATATCAACAACCCCCAAACCAATATCAACAACCACCCAACCAATATCAACAACCACCAATTCAATATCAACAACCACCAACCAACTACCAACAACCCCCTTCATCATCCTTTGCACACCAACAACCACCATTTTGCAACATTCAACAAACTTTTACACCACCACCACCACCATTTGCAATTGAACTTACACTCCACAACTTGCAAAAATAGGTTTCTGATCTTTCACTGAGAAACACCAAAAAGACTTTCTCATTTGAGGAAGTTTGTTCGTATCCTTTCAATCACTCTATTCCCATTCTCCCTTTTCCTAAAAACTTTGAATTACCTTAATTCGTCAAGTACAAAGGAAAAGGCAATCCTCAAGAGCATTTAAGGGAATTTTACATGGCTTGTTTAGATGTCACTCACGATGATACATATCTCTTGTGCCTCTTTCTGCGAAGTCTTAGAGGGCAAGCCATGGAATGGTTTTCACACTTACCTCCAAGTATAAAATCCTTTAGTGAATTATCCGAGAAGTTTGTCACCCATTTCTCTTTTTAACATCAAACATGAAGTCACCATGACAGACTTGTGCAATACTAAACAAAGAAATGGTGAAACCTTCATCTCCTTCCTGTAAAGGTGGAGAAATATGGCTAGCAAATGCCCTTGGCCTCTACCTGAGAAACAGTTAGTACACATATTTGTCCAAAATTTGAATCAAGAACTTGGATTTCATCTACAAATACAATGTGCTAACTCTTTTGAGGAAATAATTTCAAAAGGAACCAACATAGAAAAAGCCCTTATCACTAAGGGACTTGTGAAAATCTTCAAAGAAACAAAAGACAACACTCCTGCATCAAATTACAAGCCCCACTTTTGGGCTAAAAATAAAAATATTGTTAGAGATGGTGTTGTGGATGCCAAGCATGTCCAAACAGTCCAAACACCTCTTATCCTCTCAAAACCACAAACGAATAATCCTCCCCCTCAAAGGGACCAACCCAAACAAGACTTTGCACCTAAACATAGATTCACTTCCTTGGGAGAATCCATTGAATCTATACTTAAGAAGCTTGTCCAAAGTGGTTTAATCACGTTGCTTGGAACCAGACAATACGATGAACCTACTTTTAAACCCACGTGGTACAAAGAAAATGAATATTGTGAATTCGACCAGGTAAAAGGACATAAAACTCCAGGGTGCATGAAGTTGAAAAACCTCATACAAAACCTCATTGATTGCGGAGATGTCATCAATGGCACTCCTCCACCCACAACAAATAAAGACCTTGGTGTTTATATGGACCCATTCCCTCCTCATGGAAAAGGAAACAACTCCAATTATATAGGTAAAGGTGTAAATAACTTGTCAAGAGTATATGATTCTGTTGTTGGTCATTTTAGCAAAAGATTTGTATCCACTCTTACAATCAAGGGTAAAACCCCTGATTATGCAAGCACTACCCATCGAGGTTGTGTTACCCTTCATGGGTCAACATCAAATAGTCAACCCAATTCTGAGTATAATCTACTAGATCATTTGGGCAAAACACCATCACTCATATCTATTCTTGACCTTCTCTGCACTTCACCTGAACATACGGACATCCTAGAAAAAGCCCTCAATGAGTCATCCATCCCCAACAATGTTGACACTGTACAATTTAAAGCCATGATAGGACATATCACTTCTCCCCATCACTTGGTCTTTACAGAGCAAGATATCCCTTTCCAAAATTCATGTCATAATGAAGCCTCACACATTGAAGTGTACATCCACCAGCATAAAGTCAAGCGAGTTCTTATAGATGGTGGTGTTTGTCTCAATATCTCTTCTTAAATCTATTAAAATAGTTAGGATATTCTGTCGAGGCTATTGACTCTTCCAACATAATGACAATCAAGGCTTATGATGACGCTGAAAGGTAATCTGAAGGGGTCATTCATTTACCTATCAAAGTGGGGTCTACCTTAGTGGAAACTCGATGTCAGGTACTGAATCTTGACCTCTCATACAACATTATCCTTGGTCACCCATGGATTCACACCATGCAGGTCATCCCCTCCACCTATCACCAATGTTTGAAATTCCCCTATAATGGTACAGAAATTACCATTCCCAGAGATATGAACCCTTTCGAATTATGCCACACAATGCAAGGCAAATACCTAAATTCCAACCAAGTACCTAAAAATGAGGTAGCTCATCCTTCATCCACATATGTCCATCCAGCCACATTATCTACCAAATCTCCTAATAAAGACATTCCCAAGGTCAAGGTTCAGTACAAGGACGTAGGGTTTGGAGAATATGACTTGCAGAACCCTTGTTGTGTAGAGAATTTGCCCTTATCACCGAAGTCTTATGACAAACCTCCTATGGTGAAAGCAAGTAAAAAGAAGGCCATCAAACCTATACCCCCAACAGTATTCATACATGAGCGTAATCTCGAAGATGAACACATTGAAGACATATCCTCTTGGCTTTTCCAATATGAGAAGGAACTAGTTATACTACCTGTGGACAAGTACAACAATGGTCATCGCATTGTAAAAAATATGGGATATAAGGGACAAGGTGGACTTGGACTCCATGAGAAAAGAACTATAGACCCCATATCTATCACTAGAACACTTAACAAATATGGTTTGGGATTCGGTAAGGAGGTACCTTGTTCCTCTGATATACAGTTTATACTTGACGAAGTGGCAAAGGATTTTCCCGCAATTGAAACTTCTATGGAGGATACCATTGATGATTCTCACCTTCACCTCACTGATTTATTTCAGGAATCATCTATCTTCATGCTCTCATCCATTTCCCTAACCTCTAAGACCAAAACACAAACCATTTCCCTTGTATATCCAAACCTAATCGATTGGGACCAACAAGGGCCTCCTGTCCTAGATACTTTTCAAAATGATGAAGCTCTAGCAGAATTTCTGGGACTTAGAGATGATATACCCCAAGGTGACCATAAGGCAAGTTTTATCATGGATCTCTCTCCTATCGCGTATTTCAAGGAGAATGTCAAATCTTTCAGTTGCAAAAATATGAATAAAATAAATTGATCCTTAGGTGAAAACCACACTGTGGCACCTTTTGATCTCAAAACAGTAAAAAGAAAGGATGCATTCGATGGTGAAAACCTCTCTGAGGCACCTGAGGATGAAATATTTGACCTTCCCCCACCATCCAAATATCAAGAGAAGTCTTCTTTATTGGTGGAAAAATCTCAGGAAATGAATCTTGGTACGGTCTAAAATCCCAAGATTTCATTCTTAGCAACTTCTTTGTCTCAATAGGAAAATAAAGACTTCACAAAGTTATTTTAGAAAAGGACAGTCAACTTTGCTTGGACTTATCCTGACATGCTAGGATTGGATCCTGCATTAGTAGTCCATCATCTATCACTTTCACCAGGAGCTAAACCAGT
This sequence comes from Cunninghamia lanceolata, assembly GCA_027924645.1. Taxonomy (NCBI): domain Eukaryota; kingdom Viridiplantae; phylum Streptophyta; class Pinopsida; order Cupressales; family Cupressaceae; genus Cunninghamia; species Cunninghamia lanceolata. The sequence continues at coordinate 1,868,802 of BSBN01001281.1, read as the reverse complement.
CAAGCAAAAATTTTGCAAGATGCACCCATAGATTGCTTTATTGGTCAAAGTGGAACTTGAAAAGTTACTCGATGCCAAGTTCATACGTCCAGTGAATTATACAAAATGGGTCTCAAATCTTGTACCTATTTCCAAGCCAAATGGGGGCATTTGCATTTGTGAAGACTTCAGAGACTTGAATAAAGCTTGTCCCAAAGATGATTTTCCACTCCCCAGCATTGACATCATCATGGATTTAATGGCGGGCCATGAAATGCTTTCTCTCATGGATGGATTTTCTGGCTACAACCAAATCATGATCACACATGAGGACCAAGATAAAATGGCTTCCACATGTCCTTGGGGAAACTATTGTTGGCAAGTCATGCCTTTTGGCCTAAAAAATGCTGGTGCTACTTACCAATGAGCGATGATGGTAATCTTCCATGATTTGTTTCATACTATTATGGAAGATTATGTTGATGGCCTCCTAGGTAAATCTACAAGAACAGATCACTTGAACATGTTAGAGTAGATATTTGATCAACTAGAGCAATATCAACTAAGGCTAAATCAAAAGAAGTGTGTCTTTGGTGTAACATCTGGAAAACTACTGGGATACATTGTATCTCAATGAGGCATTGAGGTCAACCCTGCAAAGGTCAAAGCTATTGTTGAAATGTCTCCACCTTGTAACCTTAAATAGTTAAGAAGTCTTCAGGAAAAGGTACAGTCCATTTGGCGGTTCATCTCACAACTGGTGGATAAATGTCAACCATTCTCGCACTTACTCTACAAGGACGTCACCTTCAAATGGGATAGTAAGTGCCAAGATGCCTTCAAACAACTCAAAGCTTATCTTTCTGCACCACTAGTATTGATGCCTCCATTAGCTAGAAAACCTCTTCTTCTTTACATCTCTGCTACATCAGCAGCCTTGGGGCCACTCCTTGTATAAAATGATGATTCAGGTAAGGAACAGGCAATTTACTACATTAGTCACACCTTAGTGGGATATGAGCTCAACTATACCCCTATGGAAAGAGATTTTTTAGTAGTAGTGTTTGCTTCCCAAAAGTTGTGGCACTATGTGTTGAACCAACATACAAAGCTTATATCTAAGGTCAATCCTTTGATATACTTGCTTTCCAAAGTAACTCTTACAGGATGCCTTGCAAAATGGGTAATGATTTTAATTAAGTTTGACATCAAATATGTGGATCACAAGGCTATCAAAGAGCAAGTAATTGTAGACCAACTAGATGAGGCTCCTATAACAGATACGCACCCCATACTATTTGAGTTTCTAGATGAAGGGATCTTCAACCTCTCTACATTAGTTAAGTGGAAACTATACTTTGATGGGTCATACACTGAGCATGGTTCCGAAGCAGGGATTCTCTTCATCACTCCACAAGGTGATTGTATCCCTAAATCATATCAGCTTGCTTTCCCATGTAACAACAACATAGCCAAGTATGAAGCATTAGTAACAGGTCTTCGAATGGCTATCCAGTGGAACATCAAACAACTTCAGGTTTATGGAGATTCTCAACTTGTCATTCGTCAAGTCACAGACGAATATCAAACTAAGGATGACAAGATGATGCCCTACAAGATGGTGGACAACTATAAACAACATTTTTGTAGTCTTTCCTTTGATCAGATCCCAAGAGTTAACAACAAGGTTGTTGATGCAATGGCAACTATTAGGTCTCTTCTAGACATGTCGACCAACATACAAAACTGTGAGTTCTTGGTAGAATAGCTGCTAATACCTTCTGTTGATATTCCGTAAACTAAAATCATTTGCAAGCTTGTTGGTCCTAACTCGGCATGGTATCAGGATATATACAATTACCTTCGTAACAACACCCTCCCATTCGATCTGACATCAACACAAAAGAAAACTTTCATTCACCGAGCCTCCTATTTCACCATCCTAGGGGATACATTATACTGATAGAGTCTTGATGGTATCCTCCTCAGGTGTTTAAACTCAAAAGAAGTCAAAACCACTTTAAGAGATATACACGAGGGTATCTGTGGAGCACATTCCATCAGTCCCAACCTAGCAAAGAAGTTACTTAGAACCAGATATTTTTACCCACAATGGAACAAGATGCCAACCAGTTCACCAAAAAATGTCTTAAGTGTCAACAGCATGGAGATTTGATTCATGCACCTACTCACCAACTACAACTAGTGACCACTCTGTGGCCATTTTCACAATGGGGACTCGACCTTGTAGGCAAGATACATCCCTCCTCTTCCAACGGCCACAAGTTTATGATTACTACCACTGAGTATTTTACGAAGTGGGTGGAAGCTATTCCCATGACCTACATAACCAACAAGCAAATTGCTAATTTTTTCCTGAACTATATCATTTGCCGGTATGGTATCCCCATGGCTAGAGTAACCGATAATAGTAAACCATTCAAAAACCAAGATGTATGTGCCTTATGCATGCAATATCATATCCAACATCAGTTTTCTACACTGTACTATCCCCAACGCAATGGCCAGGATGAGGCTTCGAACAAAACAATCCTTAAAATACTCAAAAAGATAGTCAATGAAGCAGGTCGTGATTGGCATCTCCAGCTTAATCCCACCCTCTAGGCCTATAGAACAAGCATCCAAACCCCAACTGGAGCCACACCCTATGCTTTAGTATATGGAATTGAAGCTATTTTTCCTATAGAGGTTGAGATACCCTCTCTTCGTGTCTCCATACAGTGTCTGATTGACGGAGAGGAATATAGAATATCCAGAATACATGAATTGGAGCTCCTTGATGAAAGATGCCTTGCAGCATTAAACCATCTTCAGGTTTATCAGAATCACCTACGTCATAGTTACAACAAAAGAAACAAAGAATGTCATTTCCTTGTGGGTGATCTAGTCCTAAAATAAAATCAAAGAAACTTGCAAGACATAGAAAAGAAAGGTAAATCTGAACCTAACTAGTTGGGGCCTTTCGTCATCATAGCAACATATGGATTAGGGGCTTATACCCTAGCAACACCTAAAGGAATTCCTCTTGATGAACCCATCAATAGTGTTCATCTCAAGAAATTCTATGCCTAATCCTTGGGAATATCCTATCAAAAATATCAAAATAATCAAAATAACAAAAAATCAAAAAAATAACAAAAAAATTGAATAAATAGAAAAATAAAAAAAAATGTTCATCCTCTGGTGAAAACCTGGTAAACAAACGCATTGGATAAGTACCATAGTATGAAAACCTGGAAAACAGGTGCTATGTGTAGGAGTCAGCACTACCATCTATTCGGTCTTCTCATCCATCTATCTCCTTGTCATAATAAATACACCATGCCATCCATAATAAAACTCATTAACCCTTGCATTCCCAATTGTCCATCTATCATGGTTTGGAAATCGATTAGTGTCCAGCATTCTATCCTTGTCTCATCCATAGTCAATCCATCTAGTTTTACTTATCCTAAGTCAGGTCACCTAGTCTCATCCATCCTTGATCCATCACCTTTCTCCATAATAAAACCCTTTATCAGAATGGGGGCAAATTTCCTTAACCTAAGGCTAGGAATGGATCCTCATTTACATTAGGGGCGGTTATCACAAATTCACTCATCGCTCATCCATCACCACACTCATCACATCTCATCAATCGACACATTCATCACACCTTCTAGAACTACATATCATCATCATCATTGTAATGTGCCTTGATCCCGTGGATACAGCGTATGTAGGTAGTCTGGAATATGAAGGAAGTATCCAATACTCAGGCACATATAATACACCACATCATCCATCTCAACCCATAATAAATTCATCTTTGTCACTTCATCCATTTACCACAATCCGTCCTATCCATTTACCAATTAAACATGACTAACTCAAGCAAGACCGAACTATGCATCCTTGTGGAAGCTAAAAGTGCTTATCAAATCTAAAATAGAAAAGACTACTCCTAAAATATAATACGTCACCGCATATCATTTGCCTATATCTAGGTATATCCATACATCTTGGATCCAAAGCCTTTAACGGATACATCCTTCCTAGGATAAGGCCTCAAATCTTTCTGGAATACTCTCTTTGGCAAGAAAGCAGGTTGGTTGTCTATCGGTTTTATCAGTTGGTCATTTTTGCTTTTTAATTTATCTTGTGTCCCTTTTAAAATGCACATTCAAAAACTACCTTGATCTTTTTATAGCTTGGTATGTCGCAATAATGTATAAATTGGAGCATAGTCATTGCTTTTGTATGTTGTGTTTGAGGGATAAATTTATTCTTCTATTAGGTCTAATATCTATCTTGTGTGTGATGGGATTAGCATCTTGCATATCAATATCTTTTACATCTAAGGCTCTGCAAAGACCTTCTTTGTATTAAGACTATTCTATGCTAAGACTATTTTCCATTCACTTATCCACCAAGGTTCTATTATAGGTCTAGGAGTAATAAAATCAAACCATTTGTTTGCAGAGTCAACTGTCTTATGCATGGGATACATAGCCACCCTGGTTCTCATACCTTGGTGCATAATATATGTATGCTATATCAAATAAAGGATTGCTCTATTTTTTCATGTCAAGCATAACTTTTCCTAAATAATTCCATCATTCATTCATCTATTACACAATGTCCTTTTCCGTTCCAATTTATCATTGTTAATCATTTTGGTTCATCATTTTCCTTTCTTACAATTTGATTATCATATCATTGTTCATCATTTTGGTTCATCATTTTCCTTTCTTACAAATTTGATTATCATATCTTTGTTAGTCATTTTTGGTTCATCATTTTCTTCTTCTCATTTTGATTATCATATCATAGTTAATAATTGTTTTATCATCATTTGATTATCTTTTAGTTAATCATTTGTTTTATCATCATTTGATTATCTTTTTGTTAATCATTTGTTTCGTATGATCATTTGATTATTATATGTATATTAATCATTTATGTCAACAATTACCATCATTTGTCATTTCCTCTAACTTACTCATTTTATCATTCATGTTACATTATCACATTAACTCATCAATACATCATATACATCATCGAATAACCATCTATGTCACATCATATACATCCTCAAATAATCATCAACATAAATATCCATATTACATATGCACACATCCATCATACATCATATACATCATTAATTCAACATCAATGTTACATCCATATTAAGTATGCATACATCTATCATATCATCAAAAACATAAAAATAGCATAAACGTCTAAACACAACTGAATCATCATATATATATATAATCAAAAATAATGAAGTGTCTATAATATACAAATGTCCATGATACAAAATACCTATACACATATAATATACATCATCAACCTGAGGGCATCAAAATACAAAAACAAATGTACATGGATATATACATCTCATCCAAAAAAGTCATCAGGTGTCTACATCATGTCGAGCTAGCTCCCTCTGAAGGAGCTAGCTACTGTCCGGTGCCTGGGGGAGGCGGCTGACGAGGTCCCTGTGATCCCGATGGCTGCCCCTGATCTCATGGTCCTGTGCCCACTCTAGGTGGCCCCATCACTGATGGTAATGAGTGGGCTGATCTAGAACCCCCTGTCTTGCTCTACATGTTGAAACTGGGAGCCCTCTATGATGCTGGGACTGTGTTGGTTTATAGATTCGTCATCCAACTCTATAGTCTCTCACCCAAACAATGACAAATGTAACCACAGTTGAGCCAGTTACAATAGTATTTTATAACTAACTCTCTGCTTATTTTACAAGGTGGCGGCTACCTTCGAATGATACTCAATGAATTAAACTATGTGTTGCTTTTAACTAGAAAGCAAGAGAAAGGAAATGCTTTTAACCAGAAAGCTTTGAAAGGTGATTTCATACATCTACAATGAAAAATCTAAAGAAGCCCAAAGACTTCGAATGATAATCGACAATGAAAGAATTCAAATTCCCATCACCATGACATATTCATTCAAAGATAAACATTCACAATAATGAAGCAAATGAACATTTAATTCTCCAATATAAATAAAGATAACCAATGGCAATCCATTCAACATAGGAAGAATGATAATTCAAGCACCACAGCACAAAGACTATTTGCTTGAACACCCAACAATATATCTCTTTCTATATTGAAGGAAACTAAAATTAGAACATATATCAGAGATATCTAACTTAATGAGAAAATCAAAGATTTGCCCAAAAAAAGATCCATACTATGTCCCGCACAACATATTTATAATGTCCACATAATAACTGTCTTTTAGAAAAGAGAACAGTTTCTTGAAGACAACCATTTTTAAAATAAGCAAGTCTTAGAGAAGTCTTTTGAGCCAAATATTAAGAAATGCATAAAAGAAATAAAAGCTAATTCGCCACACCTTCACCTTCCTTCAGGTCTTCAACGCTTTCCCCACCTTGATCTTCTGCCATCTTCTCTCGCACCTTAATTCTTAGCTTGTACTCCCGATACTTGGTCATAACGGCAGTGATGCTCTTGTTTCCTGGAGTTGTAGTAATCTGCAACCTGGTTCTGAATCTTTCCAACATTTTACCTATTTTAGCCATATCCTCTTGAATATCACCACCTCTATTTTTGAAACCACTAAGGTAGACTTGCATAAGGCCCATTTTACCAAGTGACTCTCTAGTGATATAGTCAGTATCTGAGAGTTCTTTGTAAAGCATGTCCTTAGCTTCTTTAGTGATTTCCTTGGGATCTCACAAGTTTTCTCCAAACTCATCTAAAATGTTCACATCCAGTGCTCTACAATCATTCTAAATACCAATCATTATATCAAGATAATCATGCAAGGCTTTGTTAATATGTTTGATGAGATTATCATACATGCTTAATTTCCATTCCAATGAATCGGCCCAGGATGCATCAATCTCATGAGGATCACTGGCCAAATTTTCTTTTAGAAGAGTTAGAGAATCCATGACAACTAATTAAAAAATTTCTTTTGAGAGTACATAAGTACTACCCTGTTCCTTTCTTACCTACTACAGTTCACTGACTAAATCTTTCCTTTTATTATGCACCTGAGTATAACACTGTGTTGCTTTGGTTAAGAAAAACAAAATTTCACAGGATAGTTTCTCTACCCACTCAGTAACAACTTTGGCAAAATTTAGATTCTTTTTAATTTGTTGCACTGTATTCACATCCACTCCTACCATTTTTGAACTAGGTGCATCCTGAGATGTGGAAGTCACAATGGATTGAATAAACCTGCTTAAAGACAAAACTTGAGATTGAAGTTTTACATTTTCTTTCCTTTCTTCCTTGGCTCTTTTAATCAAAGCACCTACTGAGAAGTTGGCATGATAAGCCTCTCCCTCTAGAGTAGAAGGACCTAAGTCTATGTGGCTTATCTTGTAATCCGCTTCAGTTATCTCATCTTGATTTAGGTCCTTGAGCAAATCAGCAATTTCTAACATCTAATGTCCTATAGCAGCATCATTCACCATTCTAGACATCCTTTTGGACTTTTAGGCTTGGAAGTAGCATGCAGCAACTTGGCAACTATATCCACCTCAACTTCTATGGTGGGTACAACCTTTCTCTTTTTATCCACAACTTTCTTTAACCATCCCTGTGAAGATGACACCATATCAGTATTCACATTGCTTGGAGTAGCTTTGACTTGACTATTAATAGGAATGTAGATGGATACTTCTTCAGTGATAGGAGAGGAAGGAATTTCCATGAACGATGGGAATGAACTGTCATCAACAATTTGTTCAAAATAGAATTAGAGACTACATGTGTAGATTTAGCTGGGGTATTTTTCTTTTTCAGGTTAAGCAAGGGTAAACCATCTGATTCATAGGCTGATTTTAACTTTAGAATCTCCTCTGGCCTTTCTACATCACCTCCAGATTGTGAATTAGAGTTAGACTGCGACGTCTCTTGCCTCCCAGAAGAAATACAAACACTAGAACTTTGTGCAGACCTCTGCTTATTAGTTCTGGAACTTCCTTGTTCATGAGGAGAACAACACATCCATGCCACCTCCTAGCTAACCAATCCTTAATTCTTTTTATTACAGTAGCAGAACAAACTCTCAAATCCACAACCTCTTTCTCTGACCAATTAATGCGAGGAAGGGGCTTAGTGACCAGGTTTTGATATTCTTCATCAATTATTTCAGAATTTTCTTCCACTTCATCTAGGATATATATAGAAAGACCAAAAACCTGAATCTGACTCAAGGTGAGTCTCATACAATTCCTCCTCTAGACCTCCCGGTTGTCTATACAATCATCCCAGAAATATTCCAAACTTGGACGATGTTCATAAGAACTAGAGCCATGGAAATTTTGTTTCACATAATTCTTACTATCAAAACTAGGTCTCATTGACAAAGAATGCAAATTAAACTTAGCCAAAACATGTTTTGCTCCTCTAGCCACATCATTTGTTTTGCACGAGTAGGAAGACAACTTTAGCGGGAAATCATACCCTTTCTTTCTCATGTTTCAATATTTAACATTTACCACAGACATTTGTTTACAAACCTCCAGAAAAATGACAAAATCACTGGGATACCTGGGTAATTTTGTTGGGGCATTTTCATAACCCCCCACCCTCAGATAAGTGAACCTATCGAATTGAATGTAGAAGCTTCCAAATTCCATGATTAAGGAGGCTGCTTCAAGTGAAATTCTCAACTCAAAATTATCATCCAATTTTCTTAATAAAAACATCAGAAAGGCATCATTTACACGCTGGTAGTCTTTCATTCCCACATCCTTTTTTAGTTGAGGAAAATAGCTATACACAGGTGTGTTTGGAATTAAAGACCCATGTGGCCTCAACCTAGCCCAAACAACCTCTTGACTGGCTAAAATGTATACCAGGTATGAGCACATGTGAAAGGTTAAAGTCTCCTAGAACTTAACTAGTTGCTCATTCAAATGAAAACTAATGATTTTAGCCCAATTTATAAACTTATCTTCATTGCATATCAACAAAATGAAATGACACATCCAATCTTCAAAAGAATCTGTGTTCTCACTTCCCACTACACGATGCAGTAAAGTAATAATGTCTAAAATTTCATTTTTGAAATGGGCTCTCTTTAGCTTTTCGAGCAACTGAGACTTATCTCTCTTCTCAGATTTTAACTAGTTTCGCGCGATGGAATTCTTGCACCAGTCCTTGTTTTCTCGGAAGAACTCCACTCCAATGGCCACAGACATCTCTTCAAACTTCTACCTCTTTGGGATTCTTAATGCAGGAGTGACAGTTTCTAGATCAATCTTTCCTACTACTATCCCATCTTTAGCTCTAATTTTGAAGGCTTCAGGAACGTATCTACTTGCACAAGCCACAACAAAATCTACACTTTGCATAGAGATAGGAAAGCCCCTGCATGCACTAAACCACTCTGTAATATCTTCTCTGCAATGAGTGATTTATCCTCCTGTTGTAGGTGAGACCAGAACTCCTCCAGATCAATATGACCAAGCCTGGTATCGCTTATACCAGACCAGCTGTTTTCAATCCCAGAATTATGAGGAGCTCCCTTATATTTGAATTTCATCACCGTTGCTGGATGCAGAGAAAAAAAAAGACTAAGTACTGGAAAAGCAATGGCACAGTACAAGAGTAATGGTAGCTGCATCACTTAGAGAAAAATATGCAATTAAGAGTAAATAAGTACACCAGAGGAATGCCACGATGTGTTTTAAATGCGGAGATGAGGTGGCATTAAATTCGTGTCTTGAGAAAATAATTCTGAGATTTACCCATTCTCCAAAAATCTTGAAAAGACATTCACTTCGCATAGAGTACCCATCATTAAATGATCATTATGAGCCTTGAAAATCGGCCCACCACCTTCTCTGTTGCGGAGTTGCTAACTTTTGAAACCTTAGAACCTCAAGTTAGGGGTTTCAAAGTTTCAAAAACCTCTGACTTGGTGACTATAAAGACAACCACTAGAAGAAAAGACTTAACAACGCAGTGTATAGTCAGGAAGTCAGCGGGTTCAGTAACTTCAGAACCGCGCGACAATGGTTACAAAATTTGAAAGATTAGCGACTAGGTTAGGAAAACTTCAGCACACATGACTCTTAAGAGTTTTAAGAGGCAACAAAGGGTAACACAAAACCTTTGGACTTAGACAAATAATGGATGACATATGAGAATAGGAAATGAAAAATACAACACACAGTAACAGATATAAGGGGTAACAACTGGCTCTGAATGGGGACAAGGACCAAAGGGACGTAGAGAGTCTAGAACACCATGGCATGAAGCCTTATTCATTGGGCAAACAGAGGAAAAACAACACAAAAGAACAGGAAATAGAAAGAAACTATAATACAAGGGGAAAGACCCAAGACTGTTACCAGTTAAACATTTTTAAATCTTGCCCACTATAGGCAAGAGGTAAAGGAGTACCATTTGGATAAGCTAACAGAAAAGAATTGTCACCGATAACCTATTTGATCAGAAAAGGTCCTTTCCACAGGGAATCAAACTTTTTGTGGGCACCTTTCGGTTCTCGCCTCCTATCCCAAAGAAGTACAAAATCTCCAACAATGAAGCTTCTTTGTTTTGCTCTTTTATCAAAGACCTTTTTAACCATCTATTGATGTTTGGCTATTCTATCAACAACAACTTCCCTCTCTTCTTCCAACTTGTTCAAATACATGATCCTCTTTTCCAGTGCCGCTTGAAATTCTTCATTTTCTATAGCCTTTTGTAAATCCAATGTTGAGAGCTCTAAAGAGATAGGGATAGTACTATCTACCCCATGTACCAATTGAAAAGGTGACATACCTATGGCCCTTTTATAAGTAATTATGTTTGCCCATAGGGCATCATACAACTTTTTATGCCAGCCCTTTTGGTTTTCATTTAACATCTTTTTGACAATAGAAACTAATTTTTTGTTGTTGGACTCGACTTGTCGATTGCCCTAAGGATAATAATCAGATGAATGCCTGAAACTAATACCATACTCATAGTAGAATAGAGTGATTTTAGATGATGAAAAAGAGCTAGCATTATCAGCAACTATCTTCCTTGGAATACCAAATCTAACTATGATGTCTTCTTTTAAGAAACTGCACACAACTTCTGAGGTAGTCTGTTTCACTGGAATAGCTTCTACCCACTTAGTAAAATAGTCTGTGGCAGTGAGAATGTGTGTGTGTAAGGCACTTGAATTGGGATTAATAGGACCAATAAAATCCAATCCCCACTATTGTAAAGGTTCATCAATCACCACGGGCTTCAAGGGTAAAGCTGCTAGGTGAGGTCTGCCAGTAAACTTTAAACATTTTTCACATTTAGAAACCCACTCATGAGCATCTCTAAACATGCCAGGCCAATAAAAGCATTGGCACAAGATCTTAAAGGTTGTTACAAAGGCTGAGAAATGTCCACCACAAGCTTCATCATGAAAAGCCTTTAACAGTCTTCTTTGTTGTTCTTTGTCAATACACCTGAGGAAAGTTCCATCTACCCCTTTTTTGTATAGGTTTCCTTCCCAAAGAACGTACTTACTTTCCTTGAGCTTTAAATTTCTCTTCTCTTTGGTTGACAGGTGTGAAGGACAATCACCATAGGTCAAGAAATATGAAACATCTGAGAACCACTCATCAGTTGTACTGGTAAAGAGGACTAGATGTAGTTGTTCTTCTTGAACAGCTTTATTTTCTGCGATCAATTTACACAAGCCCCTTCCCCTGACTAGATTGGTAGGCCTAATATCTACATCATATTCCTGTACCTTTGCTATCCAAGACCCCCGTTTGTTACATCCAACTTCTTGCTAAGTAAGGATACTTTTGACAGCAATTTCAGGCACAAAAATAATTGTATGGGAATGTAGAATGTGGAACCTCAAACTTTTTAAAGCATTTACAATAGCATAAGCATGTTTTTCAAGTGAAGAATATTTGAGTTCGTAATTTTTGAGAGGGGTACTCATGAAAGAGACATGAGCTTCTATGTCTTGTTCATTCTTTTGCATCAGAATAGCTGATAAAGTATGTTCGGACGCATAACAATACACAATAAAACCTTTATTGAAATTAGGACATACTAGGGTAGGTGCATTGGCAATAGTGACTTTTATATCTTCAAAGGCTTTTTCCTTTGTTACTCCATTTGAAGACAGGATGATTTTTCATCATACCAGCTATGGGTTTTGTTAATTTAGCAAACTCTGGTACAAACTGCCTCAGGAATTCACCTGGCCAAAGAAAGATCTAGTACCATCCTTATTTGCAGGCAACCCAAGTTGCATAATAGCTTTTACCCTCTCAGGGTCAACATTGATCCCATCTTTTAAGACAATGTGTCCCAAAAGCTTCCCCTCTGTGACAGCAAAAATAGATTTCTTGGGATTCAAAGACATCCCCTATTCTCTACAATATCGTAACACAATCTCTAGGTCATGAATATGATTAGCTCTTTTCCTTGAGAACACTATCAGATCATCTAAATATACCACAATGATTTTGTTCTTCATATCACCGAATGAAATATACATGGCCCTCTAGAAAGTTGCACCTGCATTTATGAGGTCAAATGACATTCTGTTATAAGAAAATACACCAATGGGAGTGGTGAATGTCATCTTATGTTGGTCTTCTGGGGCTACTTTGATCTGATTATAGCCTAAAAAACCATCTACCATCGACATCATCTCAAAACTAGCAATAGTCTGTAGGATGTGATCCATGACAGGCAATGGGTAGTTATCCTTAAATGAAGCCTGATTCAAGTTCTTGAAGTCAACACAAATCCTTATTTCTTCATTTTTTTTCTAACGGGAACTATATTCACTACCCATGTAGAACGATGAATGGGGTAGATGATCTTGGCCTTTAACATCTTATCTATCTCATTGAAAATTGCTTCTACTACCTTTGGGTTGTATGTTCGATGTTTCTACCTATAAGGTGTAGCACTAGGTTTCAAAGGGATTTTATGTTGCAATTCTCTATTTCTAAATTTCTTCAAATCAGCGTAGCACCATGTAAAAACATCTTTGTAGCGCATTAATAAAGAGATCAGCTTTTCCTTTTCTTGAGAGGAGCGGCATTTTCCTATATATACAATCTTAGGATCTTCATTTGTGCCAATATTGACACGATCATAATCAATAGATGATTCAACATTGACTTTATTCTTTCAATTCAAATACTGATCATGTCTGTTGAATAAATCTTCCAGGGGTACTGATATGACCTTCTAAAACATCATTGCTTACATCATCACTACCTTCAAAAAAGATATTAGCAAAAGCTTCATCTTTTTCTAGGAATGCAATAATTTGTCTATCAGTGTTGAATACTTGCCATTGATTGACATTGTCAGGAACGCTAGGGCGGTATACTACTTCAATTCTATAAGGCTTATCCTTAAAGTTTGGATGAGGTAATAACAGAGATGTAGATACTGCTAATGAATCTGCCCTAGCATTAAGGTCCCTAGGCATTGCTTCAATAGAAAAGGCATCAAAATCTTCAATGCAGTCCCACACCCTATTTCTGTAATTCATTTACCAAATAGTTTTGGAACTTCCTTGTTCATGAGGAGAACCAGCACTTCCACGCCACCTCCTAGCTAACCAATCCTCAGTTCTTTTTATTACAACAGCAAAATAAACTCTCAAATCCATAACCTCTTTCTCTAACCAATCAATGTGAGGAAGGGGCTTAGTGACCAGGTTTTGATATTCTTCATCAATTATTTTAGAATTTTCTTCCACTCCATCTGGCATATATAGAAAGATCAAAAACCTGAATGTGACTTAAGGTGAGTCTCATGCAATTCTTCCTCTAGACCTCCAAGTCATCTATACAATCCTCCCAGAAATCTTCCAAACTTGGACGATGTTAATAAGAACCAGAGCCATGGAAATTTTGTTTCACATAATTCTTACTGTCAAAACTAGGTCTCATTGACAAAGAATGCAAATTAAAACTCAGCCAAAACATGTTTTGCTCCTCTAGCCACATCATTTGTTTTGCACGAGTAGGAAGACAACTTTAGCGGGAAATCATACCCTTTCTTTCTCATGTTTCGATATTTAACATTTACCACAGACATTTGTTTACAAACCTCCCGAAAAATGACAAAATCACTGGGGTACCTAGGTAATTTTGTTGGGGCATTTTCATAACCCCCCACCCTCAGATAGATGAACCTATTGAATTGAATGTAGAAGCTTCCAAATTCCATGATTAAGGAGGTTGCTTCAAGTGAAATTCTCAACTCAAAATTATCATCCAATTTTCTTACTAAAAACATCTGAAAGGCATCATTTACATGCCGTAGTCTTTCATTCCCACATCCTTTTTTAGTTGAGGAAAATAGCTATACATAGGTGTGTTTGGAATTAAAGACCCATGTGGCCTCAACCCACCCCAAACAACCTCTTGACTGGCTAAAATGTATACTAGGTACGAGCACATGTGAAAGGTTGAAGTCTCTTAGAACTTATCTTCACTGCATATCAACAAAATGAAATGACACATACAATCTTCAAAAGAATTTGTGTTCTCACTTCCCACTACACAATGCAGTAAAGTAATAATGTCTCAAATTTCATTTTTGAAATGGGCTCTCTTTATCTTTTCAGGCAACTAAGACTTACCTCTCTTCTCAGATTTTAACCAGTTTCGTGCGATGGAATTCTTACACCAATCCTCATTTGGTTGGAAGAACTCCACTCCAATGACCATAGACATCTCTTCAAACTTATGCCTCTCTGGGATTCTTAATGCACAACTATTTATGGATCAATCTTTCCTACGACTGTCCCATCTTTAGCGATAATTTTGAAGGCTTCACGAACGTATTTGCTTGTGCAAGGCACAACCAAATCTACACTCTGCATAGAGATAGGAAAGTCCCCTGCATGTGCTAAACCACTCTGCAATATCTTCTCTACAATGGGTGATTTATCCTCCTACTGTAGGCGAGACCAGAACTCATCCAGATCAATATGACCAAGCCTAGTATCGCTTATACTGGACCACCTATTTTCAATCCCAAAATTATGAGGAGCTCCCTGATATTTGAATTTCATCACCGTTACTGGATGCAAAGTGAAAAAAGACTAAGTATTGGAAAATCAATGGTACAGTACAAGAGTAATGGTAGCTGCATCACTTAGAGAAAAATCCGTAGTTAAGAGTAAATAAGTATGCCGGAGGAATGCCACGATGTGTTTTAAATGCAGAGATGAGGTGGCATTAAATTCATGTCTTGAGAAAATAATTCTGAGATTTTCTCGTTCTCCAAAAATCTCGAAAAGACATTCACTTCGTGTACAGTACCCATCATTAAATGATCATTATGAGCCTTGAAAACTGGTCCACCACCTTCTATGTCACGAAGTCGCTAACTTTTGAAACCTTAGAACCTCAAGTTAGGAGTTTCAAATTTTTGGAAACCTCTGACTTGGTGACTATAAAGACAACCACCAGAAGAATAGACTTAACAACGTAGTGTATGGTCAGGAAGTCAATGGGTTCAGTAACTTTGGAACTGCGTGACAATGGTTACGAACTTTGAAAGATTAGCAACTAGGTTAGGAAAACTTCAGCACACATGACTCTTAAGAGTTTTCAAAGGCAACAAAGGGTAACACAAAACCTTTGGACTTAGACAAATAATGGATGACATATGAGAATAGGTAATGAAAAATACAACATGTAGTAATAGATATAAGGGGTAATAGACTGCACTCTCATAGAGCCCTCGGTAGTACTCTACACGATGTCCAGCTTGAGCCAGTCTATCCTGGACTGCCATTATGTCAGTCCACATCTGTGCCATACTCCCACCTGATATGACCCTCTAGACTACATCTAACTATTGCTGCACTTGGACGGTCGCAGCCCTCGCTATATCCCTCTCCCTTGTAATCTGTTGTAGTTGTACCTATAGTTCATGTACCTATGTCTACAGAGTTTGTATCTATGGGAGAGTGCTATCTCTCTCTGCTATAATAGTCTGTACCTATCCTTGTAGCCACTCTACCTCCAACTACAGACTACCTTGGGAGGCTCGCAATGTGTCCATGTCCTCTCCATCTCCTCCTCCTACCTGCACCTACCCCCTGTCTCCATCTCCTCCTCCTCCATCTCCCCCTGTTGCTGGTACCGCTGCTACTACATGTGGGCCCTATCCTCCTCCTCCATCCCCTCCTCTCCCTATGTCTAGAGGGATAGCTATGTGTCCTATTGCAACCCTTTATCTAACCCATCATTGTCCAATGGGAGGATCTACAACATGTCCCACCTATGTCCCTGGCGGTGTCAATCTCACAGGCCTGTGCATAGCCCACCAAGCATCAATATCAAGGCTGGTCCCTACATCCTCTATGGCTGCAGTTGGTGGTGCCCATGGCACTGGTTGTAGTCCTCTAATATCTACCTCTACCACCTGTCTATCCACAGGTGCTCCCCAAGCACCTGCATCTCTAACTACTCTCAGAAAGATCGCCTCATGCACAGGTGTCGTCTGTAGCTCTCCAAACTACCTCATAACCCTATCAGACATTTATCTCTTAATAATGGTCATCACCCTCCCCATGAGATACCAAGTCTGCCTCACATAGGGCAACTCCCAATGGTCATCCCACCACGCCTTGCATGCCCTCCATCACCTCCAAATCACCTCATCCATCTCATCAATCACACGCCTCCAGTATGACATGTCTCATGTCCTCCTGTAATGAAGGACACCCACATATAACCAAAAATAAGGCCACTCTGCTACCCTCACCCCATCAAACATCAGCCGCAAAACTAGTATGTGCTCCCAGGCCCATATATGTAGCAGTGCTACGCCGCAACCCATGTACTAACTCCAACTATATACGCAACTATACAAATCCCTATACAAGTGTGCTAACATGCATGACCCCCAAGCAAAAACCTCTCCATCCATCATCTGCTCTAGGACATCTCCCCAACTGATAACAAAATGGCAGGATCGTCTCCCTGTTACAAGCACGTAACTAATCAAACCTGTGATAAATAGTGATAGTGGGGCATCATCAATGACCTAGGTCAAATCTAACCGTGTACCCTCTATAGGGAGGTCATCATCTGAAAATATTCTCTTTAAGGCCTGAGTGCATGTGTGCAGATCATATCATACTAGGGATCCATGAATTAGAATCCGTAGTATCATCCAATCATCCTCTAAAGTGACTTTCATCTCCCCCGTCGAGAGAAGGAAGGCACTCCTCTCACTATGCCACCACTCTATCAATGAAGTCATCATAGTAGTATGGGCTTGAATCTCTTGGAATTGAGCTATGTGTAGCATATCAACTGCGTCCAAGAACTCCCTGTCTATGTCTGAGAACCCCAACTCCAGCCTCATCGTGTGTGGCCTCTGCATGCACGATCGAATTGGTGGCAGGCACTCCTGTCCATCATAAACAAGTCAATATGTTAGCCATAAACTAGTAACAAACACAATTTTTCCCTAATTCCTCTAATTCTTCCCTAAATCAGCTACTTGGGTCCCTCGGACCATTCACTTTTCTTCTTTTCTCAAAAATTCCTACGTCTAGTCAGCCACGTGGTCTTCTGACATAGGTGTGCCCTTTCTGTCCTCTCGTGCGCATTCTTGTACTAGAGCACCTTTTTCCTGCATAGGCACGCAGTTTTCCTCCATAGGCACGCTTTTGTACAAAAGCATGCCAATTCCCTACCTAGATGTGTCAATCTTTGGCATAGGCACATTTTTGTTTTTCCCTAACCCTAGTTTGCGTAGGCGCGTTGTTGCACTGTGCGGGCACGTCATCCGCTCATGCAAGCGTGCTTCTCGAACATAGGCATGTCATTTTTACACACAGGTGCACCATTATCTAGCATAGGCGCGCATTCATAACTGCGCACCCACATTTTTTCATCCTTTTTCCTATCATTAATGCCCTATTAATTACCCCCTAACAAACCCAGGCCCTGGTTAGGTCACTTACTGGTAGTCATGCACCATCTGGCCTCTGGTACTATTGCACGTGCTCACCTCGGTGCCTGTGACGGGGGATCACGATCTTGTTAGCCATCTATATCTCTCTCTCTTCTTCTCTCTGCTAGGATTTTCTATTCTTAAGTGTCAAAGTGACTAAGAATGGGCCCCCCTACCACTATTTATAGGCCCCCCACCCCTATTTTTCCCCATTGCGCATACCCCACCCTCCCCTATCCCCTATTTGTCAACTTTTTCTCCATTTTTTCTACTATTTGTTTGACTTTTCTACTATCTTAACCTCATTCACACTTGTCAAGAATTTTTTCTAAAATTATTTATTATTTTTTCTAAAAAATTTCTCGAGGGGGCACCCAGCATACCTTCCATCTTCCATCATTCTTATCCCTTACGGCCATAGACCGGGGCATCATTTTTTTAGTTTCTTTGACCCAACGTCACCTAATGGGATGCCACATCAAAGAGGAGAAAAATGTAGACACCTGAATTTCACCATCACACAATTCCTGTCATCGCACGACATTCGCATAATTTCACATCAAATCACCTAATTCTCACCATTCCACACTAATTAATAAATTCACCAAATATCATCATAGTCTTCTAATTAATTAAATAATCCAAATTATTTAATTAAATCATCATTCCTCCAATTTAAATAAATAAAACCAAAATTATTTATTTAAATATTCAAAATTTTATCCACTTTAAATAAATTAAAATTATTTATTTAAATAATCTATTTCCTCCTAAATGAATTAAATTTAATATTTAATTCAATTATCACATGTGCTCATGAAATTAAATAATTATTTATTTAATTTCTCAATTATCCTCACCCACCATAAATTCCTCCAATCAAAATTAGTTAATAGATCAATCAAATGAGCTGACTCATCAATCAATTCAGTCTTCTGATCAATCAAATCAGTCCTCTGATCAATCAAGTCAGTTAACAAATTAATCTAATTTGTTAACAGGCCAATCAACCCAGTCATCTGATCAATCTATTCAGTCAACTCTTTAATCAAGTCTGTTAACTCCCTTGACTCATGAAAGAGCCAAGACACTTGTTCTTCTCTGATTCGCGCACATTCTCTCAACCATCCACAACCGTTGATCTTTCTAGTCTTCCTCAATCGTTGATCTAATATCTCATATGTTTATAAATTGAGCTTCATTCTCCATTCTTCAACATCTCTCATTTTAGTAAACTTATGCTATCCTTATTCATCCTCGGGAGATCACATTTACGCTTGACAATATAGAGCAATCCACATCACAAAGAGCAAGGAGCAAATTGACTTGAGATTTGGGTGCTATCTCTGTACGCTAAATCCATTTAGTTTATTTGTTTGTTTTTGAAGGTAATTTGCTTTGTAATTTGTATTGCTTTCATGTTATTTACATATTTAGATTTAACTAATACACATTCTAACACCAAAATGGTTTGCAAATAAGCATCAATATAATAAATATAATTAAATAATAATATAGATAAATATATGTAAAGTAAATATAATTCAATAATAATTATAGACAAATATATAATATATATTAGATTTAATGTAAATATACTTTTTTACAAATTCAACTCTTTCACAAATTAAAAACAATTAAAAAATTCTGATTAGATATGTAGGTAAGCAAGATCTTGCTCTTCTTGGAAAACATTTTGTTGACATGCATACCCATGCTCAATCTCCTGAAAAATGGGCTACTCTTTTACATAAGACAATAGTGGGTGCTTCATTCAGAACAAATCTTCTTCATAGTATTGGTACCTTGTTGGCTTTTTCAAATGGTGTATCCTCTCATGTCCTTCATCCTCTTATGAGCCCTCTCCTTCCACAATCTGTCTCTATTTTCTTCATCTCTTTTATCTCTCTCATGTCTATCCCTCTCTCTCCCTCTTTCTCTCTCATTCTCATTTCATATCTCTCTCTTAAGTTGTTAGATTTCTTATAGGTTAATTTAAATAGTACTATATATAGTAATTATATATTATTTAATATTTAAATTTAATAATGTATAAAAATAAATGGAACTAAGAATATATTTGTTTTATAAAAATAAATATATAATAAAACAATAAATATAAATAAACATGAAACATAGAATATATTCAATATAAATATAGCATTAATATTATAATATGACATTAGAACTAAAAATAATAATTTATATTATATAAAATATGGTATATAATATTAAATATAGTTATATTTTCAATCATATATATGAAGTAAATATAATTCAATAATAAATAGAGATACATATAAAATATATAATAGATTTACATTTTTTACACATTCAACTCTTTGTCAAATTAAAAATAATGAAGAAAATTTCAATTAGATGTCAATCTTGAAAGCCTGCCTCTCCTCGCGTGACAAACATAAGTGTCCTGAGTCTTGGACCATTTTGAGGTATGGGCATCTTGGCCCCTATTCAAATGTTCAACCTATCCTAATAAAATTTTGACTATGTTCTCTGATAAAAATGCATAAATACAGCTAATAAAAAGTGAAATTAGATAAAATGGTACATAAAAATAAATAAAAATAGATTTATTTTACATTTTTTAATTTTTAAACATTATACTTAAAACTCCACTAAAATTATTATCATAAACATCAATATTAAACTTTAAATTAACTAATTGTAAACTTAAACATTATCCAAAATTATATAACATATTTACTAAAGATAAACAAATCGCCTGTCATTTAAATTTCATCAACCAAATACCTAAACTAATACATAAACATATACATCCACATTAATTCTAATCGACTTGTCCAAAGATGAAATGATAAAATTATTTTTAAAAAACTAAAATTAGATGTCAAGGAAAAGTGATATCACATTGTTAATGTAAAAGAGAATAGGTGGTTGCATAAACTAACAGTAGGGAAAGAAAACCCTGTTCTAATAAATTGTGATACGACTTTGTAGCCTAATAAGTCATGACAATCAGAAAAATCCTCTACGTCGTTGGGAAAAAAACTAGAATGAAAACATGACTGGAAAAATTGATGATGGAATGAAAGACAGACAGTGGCTCAATCCATTTCAATTATCTTGCATTATTGATAGATTTATAGTTGGAGAAGTAATTTGTTTATTCAAGATATACATGATCTACATAAATTATAATTTATTGCAATCTTCCTTCTCTATCTCTCTCTTACCATATCTCTTTCTTTCTCTCTCCTTTATCTCTCTATATATCTATCTCTCTTTATCTTCATCTTTGTCTTTCCATCTCTCTTTATCTCTTTGTCTCTCTCTCTATCTATTTCATCAAGCTTCTTGGTTGGTAGAACTATGTATGAATTCCTTTGTTATATTCTTGAAGTGAAGGCATGGGAAGGGCATTGGATGCAAAGTGATAAAGCAGGGAAGCTCGTGGAGCAGGAAGATTGCTAAGGACATGTTGAGCTTGGAGCAAGGATTGTAGGGACATGTGAGCTTTGGGTGACCTTGTCAAACTTTTGAGACAATATTGTGTATTGGAGGCCTAAGTTTGAAATAGGACTATGTCGAAGATGAAGTTCATTTGGGAGGTCTAGTTATCAAGTTTGACAAGGAGGAGGAAATTCTTTAAAGGAAAGAACATAGAGCTACAAATGTACATTCTATAGTGAGTTGGGAGAACTTGGGGTGAGCATGACAAAGGCATAAGATGGAGTTGATCTTATGGGAAAAAAGTTTGTCATAAGATTGAGTTGTGACTAAGGTAATGTGTTTTGAGTGGGACAAGTTGTGGTGATACCCGTGGTGAAGGTGAAGGTTGTGGATCCCTCTACCAACAAAGAGGATCCCACAACAAAGTATATTCAAGTATTATTGTGGACAGTCACGAGTTCTAGTTCATAGGATTTATTAAATACCACAAAGAACATTAAATGCTAGATAATGACATGGGAAATAGGGATACAAGACAATCATCATCACTTAAAGACATGACAATTGAACTTCCACAACTCTTCGGTGTACTCATCCTAGAGATTCGAAAAAAAAATGTAAAATTAGGCAAATAAAAGGTTTAAGTAATGCATCTAGCCTCATCATGAATTAGGTTCAAGCATGATGGGGTATTCTCTCCATGTTACAAGTGCCATATGATGGTGAGTGAATATTACATCTAAATCCATAATGTCACCACTAGGGCAAGAAAGTATCCAAAAAAACACTAGCTAGAGAGTTAAAAAGATGAATAGAATATACAAGATTTATTAAACTAACATAAAGTTTTACCTTTTAAATACAATCTAAACAACTAAGCTAATCAAGATATAATCATCATCAATAAGTTTACAATTAACAAGAATGTTTTGACAAAAACTGAAGCATATGTTGAACCATCATAATCATCATTCAGAAGATCTATATCATCAAATGTTATGTAAAAGCAATGAAGTATAATCAATATGATCATCTAACAAGTCATCATCATCAATCCATGAGTAATCACATGTAACAAAAAGAATAGCAAGAAAATTATCAAATACAAAGGTTATTCTCATCATCATCTACAAAGTTAGATAATGCATCAAGATCACATAAATCTAGTCTATTAAATGACATTGTAAAGGTGAGACATCTTAAGGCATGCTAATGTCATGAATGGGTAGGACACATGATGGATCCTTTCTAGAAGAATGATCATCAATGTCATGAGGCAAAGGATCATCATGGAAAGAGTGAACAAATAAACTAAGGACCACTAATAGCATAGGATTTGCATTCATTAACTGTATGGAGGAGAAAGGTAATGCATGATAAAACAAAACCTCCATAGAGATGACATCCATGTCCAAGGAATAGATTTGCATGAGTCAATCAAGGACATAGATGTCACGTGAAATGAAAAAAAAGAACATGCTAAAATATGAAATAAATGCAAGCAAATTGGCGAAATAAGTAACCCTAAAAGGTGCGATGACCCAATGTAAATTTAGGATGGGAGGTTGAGAAAACTAGGTTTCACAATTCAACACTGAACTCTAAACATGAAATGAAAGGACAATGAAGACTAAGATCTATGACAAATTTGAAAAAAATGGAGCAACGTCAAATTTGGAAAAATTAGAGCTATATCAAAATTAAAAATATGGTGAAAATGTAAACCCTAGGTCAAGTCAAGGGTGGATAGGGTGGACACAAGAATAAGCAATAAATTCAATCACCAAACCCCCAAAAAAGATAGATCAACGAAACTATAAAGGCTAATGACAAATTAGATCTAGAAAATTAATTAAAAAACATAATTAAATTGCATATCCAAAAACCTAATTAGGGTTGTAAGGTTGGGTAAGTTTGTCAGGCTCACTAAAATGAAAAGAGAAAATACACTCCCATTTTTTGTGAGTTGCTAGAATGGAGTGGAGTAGATCAAATCATATAATATCAGTAAGTACAATCATGCATAGATAGTAATTAATGAATAGAGATTACATATCTTTGTAATTGAAGATTGTGTGTTGATTGATGAAGACAATGAGATCTATGTGCATCAATATATGTGGATGTCCTAGATAGTCGTGTATGTGGATCAAAATCATAATATTCCTTTTTGTTCTATGTCAACTTGCCTTCACAATTTTGGATCTCATTTACACATACAAACTCACTCCATATATGCAAACTCAACCTTTGATGATCTTTAGATTCTGCCATATGAATTCTCAAAAAAGTAGACTCTTAGGGAACAACTCTCTCTCTCTCTCTCTCTCTCTCTCTCTCTCTCTCTCTCCTTATATATTTTACATTATATAAAATATATTGTATAACAATAAATTTAATTATATTACATATTATATAAAATAAATATTTAATTTAAATATACGATTTTATAATTGTTAGTATATTTGTGTTTTTTCAACTCAAATATTCAATAAAGGTGTCTTGAGCGTATTTAGAGGTCCTAAACCATCCAATTTATCATCTAGGTTGCTTAATGGTTATGAAGGTGATTGCAAATATCTCTAGAACCTTGGGTTGTCATGTTTTATGTCATTGATATGTGTATCAAAGGTTAATAATGTCCTTCCACGTCCCAAAAAAGGGCAGGTTTTACATTGCATGCATGTTTAAGAGTAATATTTGGTCAAAGATCATTAAAAGAAGATTCTACCACATCCTAGATGATATCTTATACGTTACTATAATGGATAAAATGGGATAATAAAATGAATTACAAAAATATAATAACATCAATGAAATGTGCAAATAACAAAAGCTTTAAAATAAGAACGATACTTACAACCTTTGTTACCTCACGATTTCCATTGTTCACCTATTCTCTTTTGATCTTTTGGTAATGAATGTAGCCCTCAAGAAGCTTGCTTCCTTGCTTTGATTCCTCAAGAAGACAAGGAGAAATGGCTCAGATACTTGTTGTGTTGAAGGTGAGCTTCAACACAATATGGAATGGATAATGAATGGTGTGAGAGTGGGGTGCCAATGGCGCGCTATGGATTCTGCAACATAAGTTTACTTGAAAGCTTCATCATGTAGAAATAGAATAAGAGGGTTGTATTTATAGACTCATGAGAGAGAGGATCAATGGTGTAGAAGAAATAAGAAGATCAATGGTAGAGGATGTTTGAGGGAACGTGCACGAATAGAAGAAGGACATGTGTCATTCAAAAAGATGCTTTGTTGAGTTAACTACTTTCTTGATGAGGATGAGCTTTTATTTCTTAAATTAGAATATATTTTTCTAATTTAAGAGTTTTGTTGATAAAAACAAAGTTGCTTTAAATCAATTAACTCAGCTTTTGCTTTTGCATGACAAGGAAGTTTTATTTTTGGAAGATTTGGAAGATAAGAAAGCGAATTAAATAGATAAATTTATTTAATTACTTGCACATGATTTGGAAGAATAAATAAAATATTTTAATTATATTTTGTTTTTGGAGATTAAGATTTAATTTAAATAAATTTGCATTTTATTTAAATTTGGAAGAATGAATGATTTAATCAAATAATTAAAATTATTTAATTGTTTAGAAGAATAAAGTTGATATTGATGGAATTAATTAAATAAATGTAATTTATTCAATTAATGGGAGAAAATGAATCAAATAAATAAATTGATTTATTTATTTATTGATAGAGGAATATTAAGATGAAATAAATATTTAAAATATTTATTTAGGTAGAGTCATGTCATTTTTAGGTGTATACATTTTGCCCCTCTTTGATGCAATGTGTTTTATCACGTTGTTTCAAAGAATAAGAATTTTTGACAATGATACATGCCCCAGTTTGCCCCTGGTACAAGTTTAATGACAAGATGCCCCCTCAGAAGATTGGACGAGAACAAGGCAAAAAGCGTGAGATGGACAATCTCACGAAGAAGAAGGTGGAAAGCAGGGTAGGATGGAGAAAGACAGGACATGGTTTGGAGGAACGGATATGGGAAGTAGTCACAGTTGTCACACAATCAGCTTTGGTTCACTTGCCATATATAGGAGCTGGGTCCATAACTCTTATTTATTTGCACACTTGTCCTTAGTTGATTGGTCTTTGAGAGCTTAGGAGAGTAGAGGAGCTAGAGCAGTCGACAGAGATATGGATATTCCGCGCGAGGATCACCGTTTTGAGTGAGTTTGACGGTTCGATCAACAACCCGAGGTAGGACCACCAATATGTAGTTCATCAAATCTCGCTAAAAGTTATTTATTAGGCCAATAAATGCTTAGGAAAAACAACTAGGATAGATGCGCCGAATGGCAGTTCAGCGCATATGCTCCCTAAAATGGCGCATATGTCATGAAACCATGCATCTGATTGATCTTACAACACATTTGATAGATGTACGCATACAGGATAGGAGTTGGTGCATCCACTGTGGAACTGCACATGTGACACAAAATGCGGTGCATGTGCCAGAACGACACATATACGTCAAGGATTGGCGCATTCATGGTGAAGCGGCGCATCTGATATGAATCAGCGCATTTGTCACCTAGTTCAGCGCATTTGCACTAGGATAGTCAATTAACTTAACAAAATTAACCTAATTGGCACCTTGATCGATGCATCAATTGATAAGCGATCTCTGAGATTGCCAAGACTCTAGTCAAGAGATGATATGTTGTTTTGATTAATTTGATATGTTAAGTCAATGATAGGATAGTTTGATTCCTTTGAGTAGGTTTTCTTGGATATGGATTTCTTTGACGCTATGCTTTGCTTGGTTGTAGGAGGATAACCATGATACCCTGATGTCACGAGAGCAGTTTCCTTTGTTGTTGTTGCAGCGGTATATGTTGACAGAGATGGACCGCAAGGCTCTTGGTGCTATGGGTCTACATTACATTTGTTTCATGCTTGAGGTTCGCATGAACCGTGGTTTATTGACTGCAGTGGTGGAGTGATTCCACAACGAGGATGGGACATTCCATCTACCGACCGGGAAGATGACAATCACTTTAGAGGACGTGTATAGGATTCTGCACCTCCCTATTCAGGGAGAGTTGGTAGAGTATGATCCGCAGCGTGATGCTAGATTGGCTGAGTGCAGACGCATTTTTGATGACCCATAGCTGGTTGAGCAGGTGATTTTGTGGCAGGCCATTCATGACTGCTATGACTACTTCCCGGGGATAGAGGCAGGATTGATCAGTGGCCTAGTATGCCCCGATAGGAGGTCACACGGGTTCCCGATTGGCTGGGGGAAGGTGTTGGAGAGCATGATTACCGATGGGACTCGATACTCATGGGGTGTGTGCATGCTAGCACACTTGTACAGGGATATGGACCAAGTTGTGTATCACAGAGGGGCTAGCTTGTCAGCAGGTGTGTCTCTTTTACAGTTTTGGTTGTGGGAGCACATAGCGATCACGCGACCAATATGTGTTTTTCATAGGCAGAGAGGGGAGCCCTACAGCTACGGATATGCAGGCGTGATTTCCCAGCACAAGCTGGGAAAGCTTGAGTATTGGAGACACGCGCTAGATAATGTGGATCTAGTTATCTGGCACCCATACCTAGACTGCAAGGTATGGGAGGATGAGGACGATGAGTTGCCGTATTGTTTCCAGAATCAATGGCTTATTGGCAAGATGCGGTACATATTAGAGTGTCAGATTGTTAGCAGAGTACAAAGGTAGTTTGGTAGAATGTAGGGCAGGTGCAGGTACCAGTATAGCAGGTGGCACAGCAGCAGGTGCAGGGATAGGGATAGGGAGGGCAGGCTCCGCAGCCTGACTTACAACAGTAGGCCATTGTTACATTACAGGGTCAGGTTAGGCAGTTGAGGGCCCACCTGAGAGCAGCAGAGTCTCTGAGAGAGATAAACGTAGCACGGATATCAGAGATCTCCAAAGAGCGGGACTCAACCTTGGTGAGGGTGTGAGCGATCAGAGTGGAGAGAGATGCAGCAGTGGCAACCCTAAGTACAGATAGTACTTCAAGATTTTTGGTTGCACAAGTGCAGTAGGCATAGACACAGCTGGCCCAAGTATAGGGTGAGCTTGCCAGATCGTAGGCTTAGACTCAGTACTACAGAGGATTATATCACGGGGCAATGTCGACGGACCAGCGTGTGCCTAGTTACAGGAGTCAGTTCGTGGCATCTCTGAGAGCAGGTGGATCCCGATCTGTAGGATCAGTGAGAGGCCCCTAGTAGTTAGGGGATGATAGAGGAGAGGGCAGTGTAGGGAGTAGTGCTCCGCATTAGTAGGGTTAGCTAGATTTGACACTTGTACCGATTTTTAGCTTGATGTACACATTTTTTATGGCTTAGATAGCTTGCTATGTATTATTTTGCCCCAAGACATGTATCAGTATCTTTTCATACTTTGTATACATTTTATGACATGGCTCTGAGAGATGGATAGAGATTTTGATATATTGTACATTTGGACATGTTTTATGTTTATATGATGATGCAGTTATTGATGTTCTACATGCACGTGTTCTATGTTTATATGTTATGGATGCAATCTATCTTATGATGCTTTGTGTATGTGATGCATACGAGATGGATTGGGATGATTTGATATGTAAATGCAAATGTGAAATGTTATTGATATGATATGCAGCTCTATATGTATTTTCTATGTTTTTGATTTTTAATATGATATACGGATGCAAACGTATGTGGATGACCTAATGCACTTAAAATGATTTAATCATGTGAATGACTATCTCATGTGATATGATATGTTACCTATGCTATGTTTTTGATATGTCCAAATGTACTTGATCGACACAGAGGTGATATAGACAGGCAAAAGAATAGGAATGAAAGAAATACAGACTTTCATTTGATACTCTACAGGATTTTCTTATTGTGTGGTTGATATGGATTGTTAGATATGGGATGGATGTGGATACTTTGTCATCATTAGAGCACAAGTACTTTGCTTTCATCATTGGGCACTTTTTGTTTCTTTTCTCTTTTTGAAATGTTGTAAGAAAATACAAGAATCTAGGTATAATTAAACCGAGATGACCTGAGTGTTCCTTACATGGATTTTGATATAGCAAGTTGATACAAGCATCTAGTCAAACTTGAATCTAGATGACCTGAGTACTTCTTACATTTCAACAGATAAGGATTGCCCTTTTTCATGTTCAGACCTCTGAAATCCTCGATGATCTTTTGCTGATCATTTTGTTAGACAAAAGTTATCACATTACTAAAGGTTGATCCACAAACAGCAGACAAAGAAAAAGATTATGCCCCCATCATAGCATCTCTAGCTTTTGGCATCCTTGAGTAGCATAGAAAGACATAATGACAAAAATCCAAGACCTTATAAGTTAACCTGTTCACAAAACATTCTTGCATTAGATGTGTCTTTTTACCATAATTAATATAGAATTAGTCTGAATGTTTCAGTATACGTTTTACTTTGCTTTCGACAGGTTGATGTCTTGTGCCAAGATTTTTGTTTTTGTGAAGCTTGCTTTGCTGTGTGTGCTTGTCTAGTTGAAGGATATCACAATCCTTATTGGTATCCTCTTTTAGAAAAGTGGCATTCAAGAATCCGAATCTGTAACCAGGTTGAGGAGTTACCCCCAGTTTAGACAAAGGATCAACTTATTATGGGTGATATGACAAACATACATGGAGAGACAGACCCTAAGGGACTGACCTAGTGCCTCGGGGGCTTATTGCTAAATGGCCTTGCCTACATGACGATGCAGAGGCAACGTAGTTCAGGGTGAACCTGATGGACCTAAGACCTAGGCGATGGCATAGATGTAGAAATGGAATGGACAGCAGGACAGACAACACTCGATGGAATGGATAGGAAAGAAGTGGAGTGGAGCGGAGCCTCGAGGGCACATTGAGAATGGCCTTGCCTACGTGATAACTCAGAGGTGACGTAGTTCAACAACGGTTCAAAGGACTAGTTCAGGATGAATGATATGATGGACACAAGAGAGATAAGGTCACAACAGATGGAGGAAGCAGTTTGTCGCAGATAGCACCTGTTTACCAAGTTTTCACCACTTGCTTTTATTTGCACAAATAGCTAAAAAGTACGCATGACGCCTATTTGCAAGGTTTCATCATGGTATCTATCCAAGGTGCCTGTTTGCCAGGTTTTCGCCAGAGGATGATTTTTTTGTTATTTTTCCATTTTTTTGATTTTTTTGTTTGTTTTTTATCACTTTTTCAATTTTTTTGAATTTTTAAGGACTCCTTTGCATTGGGGTTTTTAGGTATAGAACTTGCAAAGATGCATGTTGTTGATAGGATCATCAAACAGTTCACCTTTAGATGTAGCCAATTGATATGCTCTTGAACCATAGGTTGTAATGATGACATGGGGACCCAGCCAGTTGGGTTTGAACTTACCTTTCTTTTCTCGATCTTGTTGATTTCTAGGATTTTCTCTGAGGACTAGATCACCAACTTGGAATACTCGAGGCTTTACCCTATGGTTGTAGCTTCTAGACATCCATTATTGATAAGCTTTTAGGTGGTTAAAGGGCTATTGCCTTCTCTCTTTGAGCAACTCTAACTCTTGAAGTCTGCACACTCTATACTCTTCATCAGATATGAGGCCTTTTAACAAAACTCACAAGGATGGGATCTCGACTTCAATGGGCAAGATGGCTTCAGATCCGTAGACCAGGGAGTATGGTGTTGCACTTGTGGGTGTGTGGATGCTTGTACGATAGGCCCACAGAGCAGGATTTAATTGGATATGGCAATCACAACCGGCATCATTGACAGTCTTTTTTAGGATTTTCAAAATGGTTTTATTTGATGCCTCCACCTGGCCATTGCCTTGGGGGTAATAGGGGGTAGAAAAGCAGTGCTGGCTATGGAATTTGTCACATAGTTCCCTGACATCCTAATTTTTAAATGGTCATCCATTATCTGTGATAATGGATGAAGGGATACCATAGCAACAAATGAGATAGTTCAAGATAAAGGAGGCAATTTGCTTGCCTGTGATATTGGCTAAGGGCACAGGTTCAATCCACTTCGTAAAGTACTTGGTGGCGGTGATTATGAATTTATGGCCACAGGATGAAGGAGGGTGTATCTTGCCCACTAAGTCAAGTCCCCATTAACATAAGGGCCAAGGAGTTGTTAATGGTTGTAGCTCTTGTGTTGGTACATGTATCAGGTTCCCGTGGATTTGGTACTTCTTGCACTTCTTTACAAAATGGTAGGAATCTTGTTCCATGGTTGGCTAGTAGTATCCCATGAGTATGAGTTTCTTGGCTAAAGTAGGGCCACTAGAGTGGGTCTCACATATATTGTCATGCACTTTGCTCAGGGTAGTTTGATATTCCTCACTATTGAGACACCTAAGGAGAGTACCATCGAGACCTCTGCGATATTGGGTATTGGTGACAATGGCATACTGGGATGCCTGACAGATGAAGGTTCATTTTTGGTTACTAGAGAGATCAGGTGGGAGGGTATTCTCTTTAAGATAGGCAAATATTTTTCCATAGAGGGGGCAATTAGCTCCAACAATGTGGCAAATGATATGGGATTCAGGGGTGTCATATGCAGGACGGGACGCTGGCTCTACCAAGAACTCATAACGTGATTGATTATTTGGAATATCGAAG
Organism: Cunninghamia lanceolata; assembly: GCA_027924645.1. Taxonomy (NCBI): domain Eukaryota; kingdom Viridiplantae; phylum Streptophyta; class Pinopsida; order Cupressales; family Cupressaceae; genus Cunninghamia; species Cunninghamia lanceolata. Next base: position 1,837,765 of record BSBN01001281.1, on the reverse strand, counting down.
AGAGATGCAATTGTTGCCATGGCATCTGCAGCTTTGTTCTCAATCCTTGGTATCTGCTCCAAAGAGATCTTGACAAAGTATTCTTTGAAGTCATCTACCATTCATTTATAAGGGATTAATTTCTCATCTTTTGTCTGGTAGTCATCATTTACTTGGTTTATGATCAGTTGTGAGTCACCATACACCTGAAGTTCTTTGATATTCCATTCCACTACTAACTTGATGCCAATGACAAGGGCCTCATACTCTGCCACATTGTTAGTGCAGGGAAATAGTAATCTGTATGATTTAGGAATGGTGTCACCACTAGGGGTGATCAACAAGATACCTACTCCTAATCCATGCTGAGTATATGAGCCATCAAAGTACATTTTTCAGGTTGTTGTGGTTATGTGAAGGATAGATTCATCTGGAAATTTAAAGCTCAAAGGTCTGTCATCTATTAGAGGTGCATCTGCCAATTGATCTACAAGTACTTGGCCTTTTATTGCTTTCCTATCTACATATTCGATGTTGAATTCATTGAGAAGCATGACCCATTTGGACAATCTACCTGTAAGGGCTGCTTTGTTGAGTAAATACTTGAGTGGATCAATCTTTGCTACTAGTTTGACCAAATGTGACAACATGTAATGTCTCCACTTTTGTGAGGCGAAGACCACAGCGAGACATGCTCTTTCAATTGGTGTGTATTGCAGTTCATATCCAACAAGTGTTCGACTGATATAGTAGATCACTTGTTCTTTTCCTTCATAGTTTTGCTGTGCGAGGAGAGCTCCCAAAGCTATTGGTGTGGCTGAGATATACAGTAGCAAAGGTTTACCCTGAATCAGTGGCATCAATACATGTGGTTTCATGAGATACTCTTTTAACTGCTGAAATGCCTGTTCACATGAATCGTTCCATTTGAAAGGGACATTCTTATGTAGAAGGTGGGAAAATGGGTGGCACTTATCTGCCAATTGAGAAATGAATCTTCAGATAGACTGTAGTTTTCCTTGTATAGATCTTAGTTGAGTGAGATTTTTAGGAGGCGGCATTTCCATGATGGCCTTTACTTTAGTTGGGTCGACTTCGATTTTGTTGGCAGACACTATGTACCCAAGTACCTTGCCTGATGTAACTCCAAACACGCACTTCTTCGGATTGAGGCATACATTAAACTGTTCCGGTCTTTTGAATATTTTGTCTAGTACTGCCAGGTGTCCTTCTCTTGTGATTTATTTTTCTAGGATGTCATCAACATAATCTTCCATTATAGTGTGCATCATGTCGTGGAAGATTGTGGTCATAGCTCTCTGATATGTTGCGCCAGCATTTTTCAAACCAAATGGCATGACACACCAACAATAGGTGCCCCAAGGACATGTGAATGTAGTCTTGTGTTGGTCTTCAAGTGCAATTTTTATCTGGTTGTATCTAGAAAAATCATCCATTAGTGATGGCATGGTGTGTCCTGCCGTGAGATCTACAATAATGTCAATGTTTGGCAGGGGGAAATCATCTTTTGGACAAGCTTTGTTCAAGTCCCTGAAGTCATTACATATTCGAACTCTGCCATCTAGTTTGGCAACTGGTACTATGTTTGAAATCCACTCAGGATAGTCTATTGGTCTGATGAATCCGACATCTAACAATTTCTTCAGCTCTTCTTTCACCATGAGGGCCACATGTGGGTGCATTTTTTTGATTTTTTGCTTTACTGACTGAGCTCCTGGAGCTAAGGATAAGTGATGCATTATGAGATTTGGACCTAACCCTGGCATGTCTGCATATGTCCAAACAAAGTTGATTTGTTTTCTCTTGAAGAATTTAGTGAATGCTAGCTTTTCTTGTGTTGTAAAAGACTGTGCCATGTGGATCATTCTGGGATTATCACCTGTGCTAACATTGATCAGCTCTGTTGGTTCTATCAACATTGAAGATCTCTCCTGATGTGTAAGATTGGGTAGAGGGTCAAGCCTTCCATCCTTCAGTACCTCAGAGAGGTTTTCACCATTGGATACGTCTATATTTTTACTTTTTTCATGATCTAACACTGTTGTAGAGCAGTTTTCACCATTAGATCTTTCTTTCATTTTAATATTTTTGAGACTGAAAGGCTTGGCATTCTCTCAAAAATAGGCCTTGTCATTGAGTTCTATGGCATAGCCAGCTCTGTGGTCCCCTGCGGGTATGTGATCTCTAATCTCAAGATAGTCTATGATGGCTTCATCATTTTGAAAAGTATCGAGTTTAGGTGTAGTGTCTTGCAAGTCCCAGTCTATGAGTTCGGGGTGCAATAATGGTAAGGGGTCATTGGGTTGGTCTGGTTCGATGGTATTGATAGTTAAGATAGAGGTGTTGTGGAGGTCATTATAAGTGTGGACAAAGTCTACGATGGTACTCTCCATTAACTGATTTGTCAAGGGGGGTATCATTCATTCCTCATGACTTTCACTATAGGTATTATGTGGGTCCGACTTTAGCGGTCTAGCCCTTGGACCTTGTCCCTCAGTTGCATGGGTTGGGTCATACTCATGGACAACATCGATATCTTTCTTGTCACAAGATAGCTCAGAGAGTCTATCCTATTCATATTCATTGGAATCAGTCTCACTCCCCATTTGCAGTTGCTGAATTTGATCAACCAGATTACTAGTAGATGTTTCTGGTTGTTTGCCTTTATTCTTATTTTCTCTTTTGGTTCTTGTTGTGCCAGTGTAACCTAGCCTTGTAGTGTCTCGGGCTATCAAGGTATGAGGTTGGATGGGTTCAATGATACCATCTTTCCTTGAACCAAGGGGGTCATGTCCTTCATAACCCATTCTTTGTAGCATTTGGAATCCTTGACCATATTGTTCAGTTTGTATAGTGGTGTGATGGTCTTGTTGTGTTGATGAATTGCCTTCATCCTTATATAACCATTTAAGGATATCCTTTTCATCGCTCTCATCTTCGAGGCTTCCCCATTTGATAAACATACCTTTGGTAGTTTTGACTGCTTTAGATTTGCTCAGGGTAGGTTTTCCATATGATCTGGGAGATAGGGGGAGTTGTGCCAAACAGAGGGATTGGGAGATTGTGTACTCACCTAGGCCCTTATCTTTGATTCTGAGGTCAGGTTGGGATGCCTTTGAAGTGGAAGCAAGTGAAGCTGGGTCAACATGAGATGAAGATGAAGTAGAAGCGCAATTATGAGGAATCACAACTTCAGGTTTAGGATGAATGGAGTTACAATACTGAAATGGATTGGGGTCACCTTGGATGGTGATCTCTTGACCTTCATAGGGGAATTTGATACATTGGTGGTATGTTAACAGCACTACTTTCAGAGCATGTATCCATGATCTCCCAAGAAGAATGTTATATGCTAGCTCCATATCAAGGACTTGGCATGCCACATCTTTTACTATAGGTCCCACTCCGATTGGTAAAGTAACAATTCCCTTGGAAGTTCTCTCCTCCTCGTCATAGGATTTAATAGTGATTTTCTTTTTTGGATCTATAGCTTTCTCCACAAACCCCAATGCAAGGATTAGCTTCAAGGTGCAAATATTCAAACTGGCTCCTCCATCGATTAGGACTCTCTTTATCTTGTGTTTGTGGATGAAGGCTTCGATATGAAGTGATGCATTATGAGGTTGGGTAATTGACATATCATCCTTTTCAATGAATGATAGGGAGTGAGGTGAGGTAATGTGACCTATCATGGTTTGAAACTATTCTTCAACGAGGTTCATTGGAATGGAGGCTTCAGAAAGAGCTTTGTCAAGTATGCCCCTATGGGACGGGGACAGACATAGAAGTTCCAGGATGGAGATATGTGCTGGTGTCTTATGGAGTTGATCCAGGATACTGTACTGATTAGCCGAAGAGGTGGGGGCTCCTCTAAGAGTGACTCTATTACTGCGGGTGGTAGCATTACAATCTGAATCTTTGTTTATAGTGATCACATTGATACATGAATCACTTTTTGAGATGTGGTTAACAACATAGTCAAAGGACACGTTTGTGTAATTGGTGTTGTTAGTTCTACTGTTGTTTTGGTTGGAAGACCCTCCTTGCTCATAGTTGGGGAGAGGATCCTTGAATGTCTAGTGATCATTATTAGAGGTATGTCCATCAAGTGACACTTTGTTTTGCTCGATCAAATCTTGGATGGTGTGCTTGAGCGCAATGCAGTCATTGGTTTTGTGCCCCTGTTTCAATGGTACTCACAGAAATTGTTGTCGTTCCACCAAGGAGGTTTAACTTTTGGTTCATATTCTTGCACTGTTGGAAGTGTTATGATCTTACTTGTGATTAACTTCCGTAGGGGGTGGTTTAATGATTCTCCCAAAGGTGTAAATTTCCTCCTAGGTTGGAAACTTGTAAACCATGATTCAATGTTTCTTGGTTTGTTTTGCGGCGGGTTATTTTGAGGATTCGATAAGTTGAAGATTGGTTGTTTTGGTGCCGCATCCTTGGCATCTACCACCCCATCGTTCACAATGTTTTTGTTCTTTGTCTAAAATCTTGGTTTATCTATGCTGTTATTGGTACTAGGAGTGTCCTTATAAAGCTTTATTTGACCTTTTGCGATTAAAGCCTTTTCGATGATTAGACCCATCTCAATGACCTTACTAAAGGAAGTAGGACATTGGATTTGTATCTGATAGCTTAGGTCAGTTTGTAAGTTATGGACAAACATTTCCAGCATTTGTTTTTTAGGCATTTGATGCAGGCACTTACTTGCCAACTGTCTCCATCTTTGTAGGAAGGCGGCGAAAGATTCTCCACCTTTTTGCTTGGTGTTATAAAGGTCTAAGATTGAGGTGTCATGGTCAATATTGTAGGAGAAATGCGTGACAAATTTGTCCACAAGTTTGTTAAAGGTTCTGATGCTGCACGGTAGTCTAGAAAACCACTCCATGGCTTGTCCTCCTAAGCTTCTTGGAAATAGTCGCATAAGATAAGTATCATTGTGGGCAACTTCAACACATGTAGCATTAAATTCCCTAATGTGGTCCCTTGGATCACCCTTTCCTCGATATTTATCAATTTTGGCACCTCAAATTTAGAGGGGAAAGGTATCATGATCAAGGTTCTATCAAAAGGATACGGTGAAATATCCTCTAGGGAATAATGCTTAGTTAATGTTCCTGTTTGCATGTCTGTGAATTGTTGTTGTAAAGCTTGGATCTGTTGGGTCATTAAGCTTAAGGCATCCGTAGAATCAATGATTGCTTTGCTTTTGTCTGTGGGTATTTCCTCTTGTGTGCTTCTCTCAGGGTTTCTTTCTTCCTCAGGTTCTTTTAGAGCTTCTACGTCAAAATCTTTAGGGAGCTTGACTCCTTGTTGTGCTAAGTGGAGAAAGAATTTAGTAGGGTCTTGGGCAAGTACCTTATCCATTATGCGTTGAAACCTTTGGTCTTGCTAAGTTTGGAGAACCTCTTCCATAGAAATTTCCTCATCACTGTCGTGAGAGGTCAGAATAGTTTTCTTAGCCATTTCAATCTATTTTTGTTTTTGGGACCTCGTTAAGACCATGCAAGGTGACTTGAGATGGGATGGAGCGAGTTTGAAAGACTTGAGCAAGAAGTGATGAAATGCCAAGGTTTGAACAAGGTTTTCCTTAGATCAATTGGTGTCAAACAAGTTGGGTGAACAAAATGATAGTCAAAGTAAGGATGATAGAAATCCGGTTACTTGATATAGACTAGTTTTTGCACAAGCCACTAGTGGAGTTCTGAGAGAAAAGGATGATTGATCCTTGATAGTGGAGACTCACTAGGTTTGTTTGAGGGTGATGCAATCAAGGATAGCTTGGTTCTAACCTTGTTGGATTTTTTGGTTATCTTGCTTGATTTTGGAAAAGCTTGGATGACACGAGCGAAAAAAGCAGCTATGGTGCAGAAGATGGTTGACTTGCACAATTTTAATCAGATCTTGGGAAAACTAAGATAGGTTTGAAATGGTTTCTTGAAAAGTTGAAATTCTTTCTCCTAGGAAGTACGGAACAGCTCTCTGGAATGGATGCACAGCAGTAAATGCGCCGGAACAAAAGGCAAAAGCACCGCAAGTGGAAGCACATGGGCAGATCTGGCAGATTTTATATGCACTACAATAGTGATTAAATGTGCAGCAAGTCTAAATGGATGCACCATAGGTCGCAACAGATGCGCCATTCTAGTTTTTAGTGTTGTTTTTGCAGAGTTTTTTGCACGTTTTTCAAAAAAAATCTATTTTTGGTTGAAAATTTGGTCTTTTTTGCTTTTGATTTTCAATTATGGCAGATAAAGACATAGCAAGCGCATAGAAGTTTTCATGATTTTTATCTTTTGTTATTTTTTTTTGTATTTTTGTGGACTTTTTGACACAAGAGTAATTACAACCTAGGTTGGAAAGGACAATATTTGTTGAGTCCCCTAGCTGTGCATATTCAAAGCGTGTAGCTCTAGGATTTGTTAGTACCGGCTCCCCTCCACGGCACTCACTTCTCACGCATACTAGATCTGGGTTTCCTTAGTTTCATACCCCCACCAAACCTTAGGATTGTCCCTGCTTCCTCTACTAAGAATCACATGAATCGGGGCTGCTTCAAAGGTCCCACCTTTTGTGCCAACAAATAGGGGATTTTGGTATACTAAATGATGGCTAAGTAGTCAAGGCAACCATTCAAGTGGTTACACGTGTGGCAGTGCTACTCTCCATTATGGAGTCTCCCAGCCTCTAAGGGTTACGCCTTGGAGGGTTTTGGGGGAGGTTGGCTGTTGGTGTAACACAGCAACACTCATTGCAGGAAGCTTTCACCTCAAGCACAATTTATTTAAAGTGTAGGGCTTGGCTTTAGCCTATTACCACTTAGAGTCGTTCCCACTTGGACAGGCGGGCATCCAAGGGAAGGCCCCTCTAAAGGTTATACACAAAGAATAACAAGTCTGGCGTTCTGGTCACCTAGTAAAGGGGAGAACATAAGCCTATTGTCATTCAGCAGACATAGTAAACAGTGGTTCTTTCACCCCTATTTAAAAAGAAAAAGACTATATGTGTTAAACTACTTGGGCACTCACACATTTGTTATCTTTGAAGTGGTTAAAGATAGCAATGGTTCTTTCCTTTTGTAAGATAGCAATGTTCTAAACTAAGAAAGATAGCAATGATGTTTGTTTACTATCCTGCTAGTTAAGAACTATGTGAGATTTGCATGTATACATTGTTTTACTTTTCCCCCTAGTTAATCTATGATGTGTGCGCTAAGGAAAATAAAACTATCCAGCTCTCAACCCTGCACAAAAATCAAAGAAATCAATCCTGCAAAACAAATGCCAGTGTCAGAAAACCTGCAAGAAATCCCTAGAATCACTGTGAAGAATATATGCACAGCTTTATAGTCTGTATGCACAGAAACAGAGACTATAAGCACTGGATTACAAATACGCTAAGACAGGTTTCAAAAGTGTAGGAATAAAAGACAAATGTGTCATTTCTACGGATGCGTCGTTAAAAAGGATGTAAGGGTCGTGTCTGAGGGTGTATGCGTTCGAATACTGCAGGCACCGAAATAGGTTGTAGATGCGCTGGCTTAGAGGATGTATGCACTAGAAGTTTGCATGCACTGGAACAGTGCTCAGATGCGCCGACTGAACCTATTTGAAGCCTGTACGGAATCTGTCACTCAGAAACTCAATTTTTTTGTTAGATTTGGGGCAAAGGCCCCACGGTGGGTGCCAGAAATGTAATGGGTAAAATGGGATAATAAAATGAATTACAAAAACCCAATAACATCAATGAAATGTGCAAATAACAAAAGCTTTAAAATAAGAACGATACTTACAACCTTTGTTACCTCGTGATTTCCATTGTTTGCCTATTCTCTTTTGATCTTTTGGTGATGAATGTAGCCCTTGGGAAGCTTGCTTCCTTCCTTTGATTCCTCAAGATGACAAGGAGAAATGGCTCAAATACTTCTTGTGTTGAAGGTGAGCTTCAACACAATATGGAATGGATAATGAATGGTGTGAGAGTGGGGGTGCCAATGGCGTGCTATGGATTATGCAGCATAAGTTTACTTGAAAGCTTCGTCATGTAGAAATGGAAGAAGAGGGTTGTATTTATAGACTCACGAGAGAGAGGATCAACGGTGTAGAAGAAATAAGAAGATCAATGGTAGAGGATGTTTGAGGGAATGTGTGCAAATAGAAGAAGGACATGTGTCATTCAAAAAGATGCTTTGTTGAGTTAACTGCTTTCTTGATGAGGATGATCTTTTATTTCTTAAATTAGAATATATTTTTCTAATTTAAGAGTTTTGTTGATAAAAACAAAGTTGCTTTAAATCAGTTAACTCAGCTTTTGCTTTTGCATGACAAGGAAGATTTATTTTTGGAAGATTTGGAAGATAAGAAAGCAAATTAAATAAATAAGTTTATTTAATTACTTACACATGATTTGGAAGAATAAATAAAATATTTTAATTATATTTTATTTTTGGATATTAAGATTTAATTTAATAAATTTGTATTTTAATTAAATTTGGAAGAATGAATGATTTAATTAAATAATTAAAATTATTTAATTCTTTAGAAGAATAAAGTTGATATTGATGGAGTTAATTAAATAAATGTAATTTATTCAATTAATGGGAGAAAATGAATCAAATAAACAAATTTATTTATTTATTTATTGATAGAGGAATATTAAGATGAAATAAATATTTAAAATATTTATTTAGGTAGAGTCATGTCATTTTTAGGTGTATACAGTTGCATGTCTCCTTTTTCATCTTGGAAATTCCAAAAAACCCATACCAAGTAAGAAGGGAAGAGTTTTTGAAGTTTAAGTTTTGTTCTTGTGTCTAAACTTCAAGGCTCATGGTCGAGTTAGGGCAAGTATTGACGTGGCTTAGGTTAGGATTATGTTTTGAGAAGTTTTGGTGTTAGGTTTTCATACTTTTGGATATCTTTCACAACATACATGGAGACATCCTAGTTTTTTTTTGTTGCATGGCACGTCCAAATCTTGAAGAGGGACTTTAACAACTCACAAACATCTATTACATACGCTCAGACTTCTCCAAGATGGCAAAAGGTACATGGGTTTACTCATGTTTTGCAAAGAAGAGGCCTATATCATGAGGTTTTGGTCTTGATCTAGAGAGAATGCTCTCCATACTCTAGAAACAGTTGTAAATCCTAATATTAGTGTCAGAAACATTCAAGGGTTTTGGTTTGTTTCGTGTTAAAAACTATGTGACTGTATAGAGTTTGAAGGGTTGAACATAGTGAACAAGACAAAGGTTTGAAGATGTTGTCTATATGCAGTCTAGGGTAATAGCAAAGGAAGTCACTGTCAAATAGTGAGTACACCATCATGAAAACAGTCATCAATAGTTAAAAGAACATAGGAAATAGTCCTATCTGGGGAGAACCATCACCAAGCGAAAGAGTATAGGAATTCTTTGAGTTTGGTATGCCAACTAATAGTATTCCCTAAGATTGAGACAATGTGAAGGCAAGTCCACAATGGACAGAGCATTCATGTATTTCAAAACCCTACCTTAAAGCCTCATACATAGTTTGAGAATAGTCAAGGAGCAGTGAGGATAGAGTGTTTGGAGACAACAGTGAATCTTCATGACAATGAATAGTGAATGATTGAAGGGATAGTCATATGGGTCTCACAAGAAGTTTCAATGAGTCCAAAGGCATGAAAAGCTTTCAAGGGTCTACAAAATTCAGAGATTTTGGCATTCCATGTTTCAAACTTATCCAATCATCAAGGATTGTTATCTATTGATTTTTAGATAGCCTTATATTGACTGCCCACTGTCCTAAACCCTATACTCTACATTTTCCTTGTGACTATATGAATATTTGAAATTTTAGAGGGGATGCTAAGGAATAAAGTTAAGAATGAGGAATGACTGTCATAAGGACAAAACAACAATCACAGTGACACATAAGGGTTTCATGTTTACAAGAAGGTTTAGACAATGACAGAGACATGACTATCTAAGAGAGTTTTGTGGGGTTGCTTGCAAAGCCTAGAGGGTTAGTAAAGAGATGCTAAAGAGATAATGAAGACCTAAGATCTATGTGATAAGATCATGAGGAAATAGTGCTAAAGAAGGCAGTAACAAACCCAATAATAGTCATATAGCAAGTTGGAAGGAAAGTGCAGTTCAGTAGCAGTCGTGACAATGAAATAGCCTTGATGTAAGATGATGAACATCACTGCCAATAACAATGACATCAAGAAATAGTACAACCTTTTGAAAAAGTCGTGATTACAGTCAAAATGACTGTGAGGAGCAGATACAACTTTTAGATAGTCAACAAAGAAGCATGAAAGATAATTAAGTGAACAGAGGTCTACTAAGAGGGAATGAGTGTCTCTTTACAAGGCCAGCAAGCTCTAATCAAAGCTTCCAAGACAGTCTTGAAACCTACATAGAAGGAGAAGTAGTGACCATTGTGTTCAATGTAAAGGGATGACAGTCATGATATCATCAAAAGGAAGCAGCCAACTGAATAGGAAAAATCATGATGTAAGTATGTAGTACGATGATCTACAAGGAAAAATATTGAGTTTCCATTAAGATGATAGTGGAAGCCTCGGTTTGGTAGAGATAAAATGAAGGGACAAAAGAGATAGCCTAAAGGACAGTCCATAGTAGACAAACAAACTATCATTCAGGGGTTTGTCACAAGAAATGAGGTTTGATAACAGTCATAGGGATAAAATAATGAGACACAGCTTCTAGAGGATGCCTTTGTAAAAGAAAATGCCATGAACAAGTAAAATGATGAACATCATGAACCAGCAGAATAGTTCAGAATATGGAACAATCAGGAAAATGAAAGAATGCATGGAACTCCAAGGTAATAGAATGTAGATGAAGCAGAATATAGTGAAGGTCTTGTAGTGGAGTCTAGAGTTTTCAAGTTCACAAAGGATAGTTATGAAGGATTGCAAGGTTTCAAGGAACAATATAGATCAGGAGAGCAGTTTTCTTCATAGAGGAAGAAGACAGTTAAAGAGTATGAAAGCATTTGCATGGAAACCTACAGTCAGGCATGACAAAATAGAAGGAACATCAGTTTAACAGTCACAGTCAAGAGAAACTTAAGGGACAGTCCTTAACAGTAGGTTGTTAGGAGCAGTCACCAAGTTTGAAAGGAAGCCATCCTACACCAAAGACATGTGACAAATCAAGTTGTGCATTCATTCTAAAGGTCCAACACAAGATGCAAGAGCCTGTCATCTATTTGAACATTGAAAAGAATATCTAAGGAGAAGACAATGGAAGTTTAAAGAGCAACCTATCAAATAAGAACAACAATTTTCATAGCAAGGAAGACAATAACAAGATAGAAAGCATGACAAAGGAAGCAATCTAGAATGACTGTCAACAAGAAGAAAACATTGACATTCCTAACCGAGGCATTGACAGAGTATTGGAAAACTATAACAGGGGTCATGAAATCACCAAAATACAGCTAATCATGCTAGAAAGGTTATAGACCTATGAAAACAAGAAAAAGACACTAAGGTGTATTTCAACCAAAGTGGTAGAACTGAAGAATGGAAGTTTTCTCACAACTAAGGGCAACAAAACCCAGTCTAGGGCATCTACAAGGTAGTTTTAACCCTCAAAAAGACCCAGGAGGGGTCATAAGTCAAGTGACAGGTGTTTTGAAGCATTTATGAGGCAGTTTGGAGCAGTTTAAAGACTCCAAAAATATCATAACTCCTTCGATACACCCAAGATTTCTAATGCAGTTTTCACAACATAAACACATGTCCTATTTCATTGGCAAAGTAGAAAGTGAAGAAATAATGAGGAGGTTGAGGCAGTTTGAGGTTTTTTATGAGCAGTTGGGTGACAATGAAAATAGTTGGAGTGATTTGTGGGCAGTTTGAGAGCATTTAGGTGCAGTTCCAACACTTTCCAAGAATGTAGGAGCCTCTAGAACAACCGGAGCACATTCCTAGGAGCTTGAAGAAGACCAAATCAACTTTTGAAGACCAAATCAGATGAAGACTCTTCTTGGGCGTCCAAAGTAGGTTGACCAATTTTTGAGCATTCATATTAAGTCAAAAATAGGTCATATATTCTCTCCAATGTTTGTGATGAGATATAGGACCCTTAGACTTAGTTTTAGACTAGTTCTCTCTTGTTTTTTGCCTTAGAACAACAAGAAATAGTACTGTAACTAAAAAAACCAGACCTTTGTAATCAGATTCTGCTATAGAACAGCATTTTGTAGCACATTTTGAAGCAATATTAAGTCATTTTCAGACTTATACATAGTTGTAAGAACCTTTTTATCAATAAGATCAAGTTATTTGCCTTCTCAAATCTCTATTATTGAATGTTATTTAGTGATTGATGTATGTTTTAGTGATTTATACACAAAAATCCTTGAATGTATGTCTCATTCCAACACTTATATGCAGAGAATAGATGTCTTGTGTAGGTTACAAGTTGTATTGTTGTGTTAAAACAGTCTTAGCTGTGAGAAAACTATGTTTTCCTCCTAAAACTAGAAAATAGACAATCTCCTTGTGAAATATTGATATATGAGCATTGAACAAACCTGAGTTGTGTATAAAAATAAATGGTTATTAGATAAACTGTGTGTCAATTAGCAAATACAAGTCTTAGTTTTCAGTTTGGTGCATCACCTACCATGGTTTTAGGTTCAGTTCATAACATTCTTACCTCTTTTCTTAGAAAACAGCAATAGTACATTAGTTTAGATGATAAATCCAAGGGAACCAGCCCTCTCTGGAGACTCATCCTAACCTATAGGCAACCCACAGGCCTTAGGATGTTTCCATGCTTATCAGTTGAGTAAGAGAGTCAAAAAATTTACCCTCTAAGGTGCACTCAAGAGTGATAACAATTTTTGGCATGCCCAGTGGGACTATTTGATCTTAAAACGGTCATAATATAACCTCATCACGGCTAGTATTGATATGTGACCAGTTGATTTCAAGCTTTCTAAAGTTTTCCTAACATATCTAGCAATTCTATTAGCTGGTTTTGAAGAAATCAGTGCATGAACAACTTATTAAAAGAATATAGACAAGAGGAAGTTTAGCTCCTTTTGACTATTTACAACTGTCACCACCTAAGAGAAGGGGAAGAGCAACAAAGAAAAATCCAAACCCATCAGTAAGGACTCATTCCACCCCTCCTAGTTACAGACCTGTAAGTTTTATTCCTAGAAGATAGGTGCAAATCAATTCTATGGCAAGATAGTTTGCCTTTGTGCCATTCAATGGGGGCAACCCAGTGAATCTTGCATAGGATGATGACATACCAGTGGCATCCCTTAGAGGTTTACCCTCTTTCATAGGGGAAGACCAAACTTCATCTGTTGATCACATCAGCGATGTTTCTACATTGTGTTCATTTCACAATATTACAACTGAAAATGTAGCAATCAGATTCCTAGCTGCCTCATTGAAAGGAAAAGCATTGCAATGGTTCAGAGGTTTAGATATTAACTCAATCACCACATGGGATCAACTAGGTGATGCTTTGCATAAATAGTTTGAAGACAAATCAGACCATCACTCTTTGGTGGAACAACTGACAACCATTAAGAGAGCCCCTTATGAGCATATGACGGACTTCAACTTCTATTTCCAAAAGACATGGGACAGGATTCTGCGAATGGTAAAACCTTCTACTAGTTATGCTTTTTTGTACTATTTGAAGGATTTAAATAGTGATATATCAGTCATGATACAATCTATGGGTGGGGCAACTCCCCCAAATGCATATGAAATCACAATAAGAGCAGAAAACAACCTTATTCAAGTTGGAAAAATAGCATCAACACCTCCAATGCCCATATTTCCTAAAGTACAGCCACCCATGCCCTTGCAAATACCTCCCTTAGTTGTTGTCCCTGTTGTATCAACAACTAATTACTCAGTTCCCACTCAAGAAAAAGTTGTTCCAGCCCAATACCAAGAGCTGCAGGAGATAAAAAACCAACTAAAAAATTTTGGGAATGAGTTGGTAAATATAAAAAAGCAACAAGGCCAAAATTATAGGCCTTACCAAGCACCCTGTCAGGCCCAACAATAGTCTAATCAGCCAAATAAGCTTCCATACCAAGCAAATCAGCAAGGTGAAAGGCAAAATTTTAATCCTATACCTTATCAACCTTTCAATCAAAACATTGCCAGCACCTCCAAGGAGTTAGTTCCAGTCCAAAATAACATGGCTCAGGAGCATGAGTGGTGTTTCCCATGCAACCAACCCCACAATTAGGCCACGTGTTCAAATTGTCTCATACACCAAGCCTTAATGGTACAAAATGCACCTAATTTGTAGCCCTCTACTTCACAAGAAGTGTCTAAATAGCAGCATATGTAGCAGCAAATTGACCCCCAAGATGAGACAACACTCATGAATTGGCAAGGGGATGAATTTTGTGGTGTAAATCAGCACTATGTTCCCATTGCAGCGAACACCAGGGGTAAGAAAAGGGTTGTTGAAGTGGGTCAAATAGCTGATGGAGTGGCACAAAAGGATCCTCAAGTGAGTCAAATAGTTGTTGGTCCATCTATGGTGGGTGGCACACATGTCCAAAGAAATCAAGCTATAGCAACTCATGAACAACCTTCAAATCAGTCAAAACCAGTAGCTACAAAAGGTGATTCAGCCATCCTAAAAGGACCAAGTAAGGTAACATCAATGCATTTTAACATTATTGATCATATGAGGAAATATAATGTTAATGTTTCATTGTGGGATTCATTAGCATTACCAGGACAAAGAGATCTCTTCCAAGCTACCCTGTCAAACTTGCAAGTGTCTAATGAGCCTCCAAATGAGCAGCCTAATGTAGTGTTGGCCAATACACCTGCAAAAGTTAATGACCAGCAAGCTAAAGATGTGAAACCACCCCCTTTTTATGTGTCATTAATCATAGACAATCATCTTGTTCATAACTGTATGATAGATTTGGGTGCTAGTAGTTCAGTCATGCCTAAACAAATTGTTGATAAGCTAGGACTTGAATATTAGCCCATATCCAAAGGTGTAGTAAAGCTAGATGGGATAGGCATTAAAACGGTTGGGGTTATCAAAGGTCTAGGTCTCACATTACATGCATGCCCAAATTTTTCTATTACCCAAGATGTATTTGTGATTGACCTTCCCCCTCATTTTGCTCTTTGTCTCTCAAGAGATTCCACTGCCAAGATAGGTGGCTATTTGTCTTTTGATTGGTCCCATATGATTTTTAGGACAAGGTATGGTACTAAGGTAGCCATAAGGTCAGAATCTACTGCTAAAGACCACATAGAACCTTATGTGCCTAGTGCCATCAATGCAAATTGTATTATCTTTGACCATGAGGAATGTCCAGCTATCCAAGAACCACATACACACTGAACTCATACTAGATATACTCTTGGATGATTGGGCAACTGAGAATGATGTTTTTTCTTCACATGAATAGCTAGATGAAAGAGGATTTGGTGTGTATATGATGCATGAACAAGGTATGACAATGCCAAATCTTGTGAAGGATCAAAAACAACAACTAGAACAACAAGAAAATGAGGTATGGTAGTTGCATTTTGATGGTTCAAGAAGTAAAAATGGTGCCGGTGGTGGTGCCATGCTCACATCTCCCCAAGGTGAGAAGTATTATTCTTCTTTCAGCTTTTGTTTCAGCTTTTGTTTCAGCTGTTCAAATAACACAACGGAGTATGAGGCCCTCGTTCATGGGTTAGAATGGGCTAGGAAAAGAAAAAATAGTTGTTTACAAGTGTTTGGGGATAGTGAATTGATTGTGAACCAAGTTAGAGGTCTTAATGTAACCAAAAATGACCTTTTGAAGTCATACAAGCATAGGGTTTGGGATTTAATTAAAGATTTTTAGGCTTTTAGCTTGTTGTTTGTGCCTAGAAATGAGAATAAACATGCTAATAGACTTGTTGCTATAGGTGCTCAGTATGATGTGCCAAGTGAGATTTAAAAAGTTAAAACACAATAGTATATTAAAGTAGTTGTTAGGCCTTCTATTCTTGACAATAATGGGCATTGGCAAGTGTTTGATAGCGATGAGAAAATTCTAAATTTCTTGGTTGAAGAGGATAAGTTTTCAGCCGATAACCAAGAAAAACTACAGCAGCAATATCAAGACCAAGTCATTCAGTTAAGGTCCAATAAGCTGCCCAAGGGGTTGGTTACATTGGAGTCTATGTTCAACAATGATGACCAAGCAAGGAAAGAGAAAACCAGCATCATAGTGGTTGAAGATCACTATGAGATTTTCAAGGAGAAGCTGCTGAAAACTGGTAAGTTATGTACCCAAGGGGAGAAGCAAGCTTTCATTGCACTGTGTCAAGAGTATAGTGATGTATTTGCATGGGAATATCAAGACTTGAAAGGGTTTGACCTAGCTTTAGCCCAGCACACTATTGAACTTGAGCCTAATGCTAAACCTGTTAGACAAAAGCAAAGACCCTTGAACCCAAAGCTAGAAGTCCTAATGAAGAAAGAGCTTAACAAGTTGTTAGAGGGCAGCATTATTTTTCCAATAAAACATACTTCATGGGTGTCTAATCTTGTTCCTATTAGGAAAAAGAATGGTGAAATAAGACTTTGTGTTGACTTTAGAGACCTCAATAGAGCCTCTTTGAAGGATCACTATCCGCTGCCCTCAATGGAACAAGTCTTGCAAATGGTTTCAGGTTCGGAAAGGTTCTCTTTTCTTGACAGTTTTTCAGGTTATAATCAGGTTTTAGTGAAGGAAGAGGACCAATATAAGACAACAATCACCACAAAATGGGGTAGAATGGCTTATAAGAAGATGTCTTTTGGTTTTTCCAATGCTGGGGCAACTTTCCAAAGGGCCATGGACATGGCATTCCAAGGTTTGATGCACAAGATAGTGTTGGTTTATTTAGATGACATTATAGTTTTCTCTAAAAATGCTAATGAACACTTTGATCATTTGAGGCAAGTGTTTGACAGGTGTAGGGAATATGGTGTGTCATTAAATCCAAGAAAGTGCATATTTGTTGTCCATGAAGACAAGTTACTTGGGCATGTAGTGTCCAAACATGGTGTAAAGATTGATCCTGAAAGAGTAAGTGTCATCTTGGTCTTGCCATTACCCAATCACAAGAAAGGTTTTTAGAGTTTTCTTGGGAGAATAAACTCTGTGAGGAAATTCATCTCTGATATTACTATTTTGTTTAAGCCACTAACGTCCATGCTTAAAAAGAATGTGTCTTTCAACTGGTCTAAGGAAGGAAAAGCCAGTTTTGAAAGCATTAAGGAAGCTTTAGCAGCAGCACCTACCCTCATAAATCCTATTTTTTCCAAATATTTTACTTTGTATGCCTATGGAAATATTGACACTATATCAGCTATGTTAGTGCAGAAAAATCATGAAGGTTTGGAGCAGCCAATACCTTTTTTCAATCAAGGCTTGGAAGAGTATGAGCAAAGGTATACTTTTGTTGAAAAGCATGTCCTTGCTATCATTAGGAGCCTAAAAATGTTTAGAGATCTTATTTCAAACAATAAGGTTTTCTTGATGGTTGCTCACCCAAGCATTAAAGAGTTTTTGTTGAATAAGGACTTGAGTGAAAAAAGGGCAGGTTGGATCACTAAAGTCATGGGATATGACATTGAAATCAAGGTAACTAAGCTGGTAAGAGGGAAAGGTATGTGTGAGCAGCTAGCTGGAGATTCTCAGAACAATAAAGAAGAGGATAAGGAGGTTGTCCTAGTCCTCCAAAATGACTTCCAAATAGCTACACCTATTAATCCTTCAAGCTGGGTACAAGACATGACATTTTTTCTTCAAATAGGTGAGTGTCCACAAGGTTTGGACAAGGCTAAAAGAAGGTATTTTAGGCTGCAATCTATACCTTATGTGCTTTTGAATGGCATACTTTTCAAGAAGGATTTCAATGGTGTGTTGTTAAGATGTATTGATGCTAACCAAGTTGATCAAGTTTTGCAAGAATTTCATGATGGTTCAACTGGTGGACATTTTGCACCTAGAACAACAGCATTGAAGATAATGAAGGCAAACTATTTTTGGCCTAGTTTGTTTAAGGATACACATACATGGGTAAGGAAATCTAACAAATGTGCTTTCTTCACAGGTAAAGAGAGGTTGACAACCCTTCCTTTGCAGCCTATTCAGGTGGAACAACCTTTCATGAAGTGGGGTATTGAGATTGTTGGAGCCATTAATCCTCCTTCTAGTACAGGGCATAAGAGGGTACTCACAGCCACTGACTATTTTACTAGATGGACTAAAGCTATAGCAATGAAAGAGGCTAATGAAAGTGTTGTCCTAAACTTCTATGAGGATTTAGTGACAAGGTTTGGTATTCTTGATTCTATCATCTCTGATAATGCTTTAGCTTTTGTTGGAACTAAGATAAGTGAGTGGGCTGTGAAGAATGGCATATTTTTTAGTACATCCTCTAACTATTATCCTTAGGGCAATGGACTAGCTGAGTCCACAAACAAAAACTTAATCAGAATCATCAAAAGAACTATTGAGGATAATCAGAGATCATGGCATACAAAACTAAAATCAGCTTTATGGACTGATAGAATAACCCCTAAAAGGTCAATTGGAAACTCACCTTACTTGTTGGTATATGGTAAGGAAGCAAGGTTGCCTATTTCAGTTGAGCTCCCAACTCTTGACTTGATCAATCAACTTGAAATATTGGAAGAAGAACCAATGGTAGAAAGGTTAGCACAACTGGTAAAATTGGAAGAGATAAGAGATAATGCCATGAAGACAATCGAGTTGCATCAAGCACAGGTTAAGAGGTCTTTTGACAAAAAAGAAGCCCCTAGAATCTTCAAAGAAGGTGATATTGTCCTGAAGTGGGATAAGCTAAAGAGCAAGCCTGGGAAGCACTCCAAATTTGACTCTTTTTGGAGTGGTCTTTTCATCATTTCTGAGTACAAACAACATAATGTCTTTCAGCTAGCCAACATGGAAGGTGAAGTTCTACCTATCCCAGTCAATGGGATACACCTTAAACTTTATTTTTGAGGTATGAGGTATTGTTGTACGTATTAGTTTAGTACTTTTTGGGTCAATAAGTGTTGTTGCACATAGGTTTTAAGAGTCTTTCAATTCCTCCAAGTGTTGATGCACATTTTGCGGTCTTGTTTTAGGTGGTTTTCAGGTGTGTTTCAGTTTGAGTCTTGTTGTTTTGAAGGTGTTACAGCAATTCTAAATCTATTCTAAGTTGTTTTAGGTATTTATTTGACTCTATAGCCCAATGCATGGTGTATGACAGTTGGTCTCTCATACTTAGCAGGAAAGCATTTAGTAGAAGTCACCAAAAATGTTAGTATATTTGTGTTTTCTCAACTCAAATATTCAATAAAGGTGTCTTGAGCATATTTAGAGGTCCTAAACTATCCAATTTACCATCTAGGTTGCTTAATGGTCATGAAGGTGATTGCAAATATCTCTAGAACCTTGGGTTTTCATGTTTTATGTCATTGATATGTGTATCAAAGGTTAATAATGTCCTTCCATGTCCCAAAAAAGGGTAAGTTTTATGTTGCATGCACGTTTAAGAGTAATATTTGGTCAAAGATCATTAAAAGAAGAGTCTACCATGTCCTCGATGATATCTTATACGTTGCATGTCTCTTTCCATCTTGGAAATTCCAAAAAACCCGTACCAAGTAAGAAGGGAAGATTTTTTGAAGTTTAAGTTTTGTTCTTGTGTCTGAACTTCAAGGCTCATGGTTGAGTTCGGGCAAGTCTTGACATGGGTTAGGTTAGGTTTATGTTTTGAGAAGTTTTGGTATTAAGTTTTCATCCTTTTGGATAGCTTTCATAACAAACATGGAGGCAGTCTGGTTTGTTTTTGTTTCATGGCACGTCCAAAGCTTGAAGAGGGACTTTAACAACTCACAAACATCTATTACGTATGCTCAGACTTCTCCAAGATAGCAAAATGTACATGGGTTTACTCATGTTTTGCAAAGAAGAGGCTTATATCATGAGGTTTTGGTCTTGATCTAGAGAGAATGCTCTCCATACTCTAGAAATAGTTGTAAATCCTAATATTAGTGTTAGAAACATTCAAGGGTTTTGGTTTGTTTCGTGTTAGAAACTCTATGACTATCTAGAATTTGAAGGGTTGTTAGTGAACAAGACAGAGGTTTGAAGCTCTTGTCTATATCCAGTATAGTGTAATAGCAAAGGAAGTCACTATCAAATAGTGAGTACACCATCATGAAATAGTCATCAACAGTTAAAAGGACATAGGAAACAATCCTATCTGGAGAGAACCATCACCAAGAGGAAGAGTATAGGAAGTCTTTGAGTTTGGTATGCCAACTAATAGTATTCCTTGAGATTGAGACAACTTGAAGGGTAGTCCAAAATGGATAGAGCATTCATGCAGTTCAAAACCCTACCTTAAAGCTTCATACACAATTTGAGAATAGTCAAGGAGCAGTGAGGATAGAGTGTTTGGAGACAGCAGTGAAGCTTCATGACAGTGAACAGTGAATGTTTGAAGGGACAGTCATATGGGTCTCACCGGAAGTTTCAATGAATCCTAAGGCATGAAAAAGATTTCAAGGGTCTATAGACTTCAGAGATTTTGGCATTCCATGTTTCAAACTTATCCAGTCATCAAGGACTATTATCTATTGGTTTTTAGACAACCTTATATTGACTACCCACTGTCCTAAACCCTATACTCTACATTTTCCTTGTGACTATATGAATATTTGAAATTTTAGAGGAGATGCTAAGGAATAAAGTTAAGAATGAAGAATGATTGTGATAAGGACAAAACAATAGTCATAGTGACACACAGGGGTTTCATGTTTACAAGGAGGTTTAGACAGTGACAAAGACATGACTATCTAAGAGAGTTTTGTAGGGTTGTTTGCAAAGCCTAGAGGGTTAGTAAAGAGATGCTAAAGAGATAATGAAGACCTAAGATCTATGTGACAAGACCATGAGGAAATAGTGCTAAAGAAGGCAGTAACAAACCCAACAGCCATAATATAGCAAGTTGGAAGGAAAGTGCAGTTCAGTAGTAGTGGTGACAATGAAACAGCCTTCATGAAGAAGATGAACATCACTGCCAATAACAATGACATCAAGAAATAGTACAACCTTTTGAAAAAGTCATGATTACAGTCAAAATGACTGTGAGGAGCAGATACAACTTTTAGATAGTCAACAAAGAAGCATGAAAGACAATTAAGTGAACAAAGGTCTACTAAGAGGGAATGAGTGTCTCTTTACAAGGCCAGCAAGCTCTGATCAAATCTTCCAAGACAATCTTGAAACCTGCACATAAGGAGAAGTAGTGACCACTATGTTCAATGTAAAGGGATGACAGTCACAATATCATCAAAAGGAAGTAGCCAACTGAATAGGAAAAATCATGATGTAAGTATGTATAGTATGTAGATCTACAAGGAAAAATGTTCAGTTTCCATTAAGATGACAATGGAAGCCTCAGTTTGGCAGAGATAAAATGAAGGGACAAAAGAGATAGCCTAAAGGATAGTCCATAGTAGACAAACAAACTATCATTCAGGGGTTTGTCACAAGAAATGAGGTTTGATAACAGTCATAGGGATAAAAGGATGAGACACAGCTTCTGGAGGATGCCTCTGTAAAAGAAAATGCCATGAACAAGTAAAATGATGAACATCATGAACCAACAGAACAGTTTAGCATATGGAACAATCAGCAAAATGAAAGAATGCATAGAACTCCAAGGTAATAGAATGTAGATGAAGCAGAATACAATGAAGGTCTTGTAGTGGAGTCTAGAGTTTTCAAGTTCACAAAGGATAGTTATGAAGGATTGCAAGGTTTCAAGGAACAATGTAGATCAGGAGAGTAGTTTTCTTCATAGAGAAAGAAGACAGTTAAAGAGTATGAAAGAATTTGCATGGAAACCTATAGTCAGGCATGACAAAATAGAAGGAACATCAGTTTAACAGTCACAGTCAAGAGAAACTTAAGGGATGATCCTTAACAGTAGGTTATTAGGAGCAGTCACCAAGTTTGAAAGGAAGCCATCTTGCACCAAAGACATGTGACAAATCAAGTTGTGCATTCATTTTTAAGGTCCAACACAAGATGCAAGACCCTGTCATCTATTTGAACATTGAAAAGAATATCTAAGGAGAAGACAATAGAAGTTTAAAGAGCAGCCTGTCAAACAAGAACAATAGCTTTCATAGTAAGAAAGACAATAACAAGATAGAAAGCATGACAAAGGAAACAATCTAAAATGATTGTCATCAAGAAGAAAACATTGACATTCCTAACTGAGGCATTGACAGAGTATTGTAAAACTATAACAGAGGTCATGAAATCACCAGAATACACCCAATCATGCTAGAAAGGTTACAGACCTATGAAAACAAGGAAAAGACACTAAGGTGTATTTCAACCAAAGGGGCAGAACTGAAGAATAGAAGTTTTCTCACAGTTGAGGCCTATAAAACCCAATCCAAGACATCTATAAGGTAGTTTTAACCCTCAAAAAGACCCAGCAGCGGTCATAAGTCAAGTGATAGGTGTTTTGAAGCATTTATGAGGCAGTTTGGAGTAGTTGAAGACTCCAAAAATATCATAACTCCTTCCATACACCCAGGATTTCTAATGTAGCTTTCACAGCATAAACACATGTCCTATTTCATTGGCAAAGTAGAAAATGAAGAAGTAATGAGGAGGTTGAGGCAGTTTGAGGTTTTTTATGAGCAATTGGGTGACAAGGACAATAGTTGGAGTGATTTGTGGGCAGTTTGAGAGCATTTAGGTGTAGTTCCAACACTTTCCAAGAATGTAGGAGCCTCTAGAACAATTGGAGCACATTCCTAGGAGCTTGAAGAAGACCAAATCAACTTTTGAAGAACAAATCAGATGAGGACTCTTCTTGGGCGCCCAAAGCAGGTTGACCAATTTTTGAGCATTCATATTAAGTCAAAAACAGGTCCTATATTCTCTCCAATGTTTGTGATGAGATATAGGACCCTTAGACTTAGTTTTAGACTAGTTCTCTCTTGTTTTTTGCCTTAGAACATAAATAAATAGTACTGTAACTCAAAAAACTAGACCTTTGTAATCAGATTTTGTTGTAGAATAGCATTTTGTAGCACATTTTGAAGCAATATTAAGTCATTTTCAGACTTGTACACAATTGTAAGAACCTTTATATCAATAAGATCAAGTAATTTGCCTTCTCAAATCTTTGTTATTAAATGTTATTTAGTGATTGATGTATGTTTTAGTGATTTATACACAAAAATCCTTGAATGTATGTCTCATTCCAGCACTTATATGCATAGAAAAGATGTCTTGTGTATGTTACAAGTTGTATTGTTGTGTTAAAATAGTCTTAGCTATGAGAAAACTATATCTTCCTCCTAAAACTACAAAATACACAATCTCCTTGTGAAATATTCATATATGAGCATTGAACAAACCTGAGTTGTGCATAAAAATAAATGGTTATTAGACAAACTATGTGTCAAACAATAAATACAATTCTTAGTTTTCAGTTTGGTGAATCACCTACCATAGTTTTAGGTTCAGTTCATAACATTCTTACATCTTTTCTTAGCAAATAGCAGTAGTACATTAGTTTAGGTGATAAATCCAAGGGAACCAGCCCTCTCTGGAGATTCATCCTAACCTATAGGCAACCCACAGGCCTTACGATGTTTCCATGTTTATCAACTGCGTAAGAGAGTCAAAAAATTTACCCTCTAGGGTGCACTTAGGAGTGATAATAGTTTTTGGCATGCCCGATGGGACTGTTTGATCTTAAAATAGTCATAATATAACCTCATCATGACTGGTATTGATATGTGACCAGCTAATTTCTAGCTTTTTGAATTTTTTCCTAACATATCTGGCGACTCTATTGGCTGGTTTTGAAGAAATCAGTGCATGAACAGCTTATTAAAAGAATACAGACAAGAGGAAGTTCAACTCCTTTTGACTATTTCCAACTATCACCACCTAAGAGAAGGGGAAGAACAACAAATAAAAATCCAAACCCATCAGTAAGGACTCATTCCATCCCTCCTAGTTACAGACCTGTAAGTTTTGTTCCTAGAAGACAGGTGCAAATCAATTCTATGGCAAGACAGTTTGCCTTTGTGTCATTCAATGGGGGCAACCCATTGAATCTTACACAACATGATGACATACCAGTGGTAGCCCTTAGAGGTTTACCCTCTTTCACAGGGGAAGACCAAACTTCACCTGTTGATCACATCAGGGATGTTGCTAAATTGTGTTTAGTTCACAATATTACAGCTGAAAATGTAGCAATCAAACTCGTGGTTGCCTCATTGAAAGGAAAAGCATTGCAATGGTTTAGGGGTTTGGCTATTAACTCAATCACCACATGGGATTAGCTAGGTGATGCTTTGCATAAACAGTTTGAAGACAAATCAAACCATCTCTCTTTGGTGGAATGATTGGCAACCATTAAGAGAGCCCCTCATGAGCATATGATGGACTTCAACTTCTGTTTCCAGAAGACATGGGATAGGATTCTACGAATGGTAAAACCTTCTGCTAGTTATGTTTTTTTGTACTATTTGAAGGCTTTAAATAGTGATATATCATCCATGATATAGTCTATGGGTGAGGTAACTCTCCCAAATGCATATGAAATCGCAATAAGAGCAGAAAACAACCTTATTCAAGTTGGAAAAATAGCATCAAGGCCTCCAATGCCCATATTTCCTGAAGTGCAGCCACCCATGCCCTTGCAAATACCTCCCTTAGTTGTTGTCCCTATATTATCAGCAACTAATTACTCAATTCCCACTCAAGAAAAAGTTGCTCCAACCCAATCCCAAGAGTTGTGGGAGATACAAAACCAACTAAAACATTTTGGGAATGAGTTGGTAAATATGAAAAAGCAGAAGGCCAAAATTATAGGCCTTACCAAGCACCCTATCAGGCCCAACAACAATCCAATCAGCCAAATAGGCTTCCACACCAAGCAAATCGGCAAGGTCAAAGGCAAAATTTCAATCCTAGACCTTATCAACCTTTCTATCAAAACATTGTCAACACCTCTAGGGAGTTAGTTCCAGTCCAAAACAACATGGCTCAGGAGTATGAGTGGTGTTTCCCTTCCAGCCAACCCCACAATTAGGCCACATGTTCAAATGGTCTCATAAACCAAGACTTAATGGTGTAAAATGCACCTAATTTGTAGCCCTCTACTTCACAAGAAGTGTATGAATAGTAGCATATGCATCAGCAAATTGACCCCCAAGATGAGACAACACCCTAGAATTGGCAAGGGGATGAATTTTGTGGTGTAAATAAGCCCCATGTTCCCATTGCATCAAACACCAGGGGTAAGAAAAGGGTTGTTGAAGTGGGGCAAATAGCTGATGGAGTGGTACAAAAGGATCCTCAAGTGAGTCAAATAGTTTCTGGTCCATCTATGGTGGGTGGCACACCTATCCTTGAAAGAAATCAAGTTGTAGCAGCTCATGAATAGCCTTCAAATTAGTCAAAACTAGCAGCTACAAAAGGTGATTCAGCCATCCAAAAAGGACCAAGTAAGGTAACATCAATGCCTTTTAACATTATTGATCATATGAGGAAAGCTAATGTTAATGTTTCATTGTGGGATTCATTAGCATTACCAGGACAAAGAGATCTCTTCCAAGCTACCCTGTCAAACTTGCAAGTGTCTAATGAGCCTCCAAATGAGAAGCCTAGGGTAGTGTTGGCTAATACAACTCCAAAAGTTAATGACCAGCAAGCTAAAGAAGTGAAACCACCCCCTTTTATGTGTCATTAGTCATAGGCAATCATCTTGTTCATAATTGTATGATAGATTCGGGTGCTATTAGTTTAGTCATGCCTAAACAAATTGTTGATAAGCTAGGACTTGAATATCTGCCCATATCCAAAGGTGTAGTAAAGCTAGATGGGACAACCATTAACACGGTTGGGGTTATCAAAGGTCTAGGTCTCACATTACATGCATACCCAATTTTTTCTATTACCCAAGATGTATTTGTGATTGACCTTCCCCCTCATTTTGTTCTTTGTCTCTCAAGAGATTTCACTGCCAAGATAGGTGGCTATTTGTCTTCCGATTGGTCCCATATGCTTTTTAGGACAAGGTATGGTACTCAGGTAACCATAAGGTCAGAATCTATTGCTAAAGACCACATAGAACCTTATGTGCCTAGTACCATAAATGCAAATTGTACTATCTTTGACCATGAGCAAGCTATGACAATGCCAAATCTTGTGAAGGATCAAAAACAGCAGCTGGAATAGCAAGAAAATGAGGTATGGCAGCTACATTTTGATGGTTCAAGAAGTAGAAATGGTGTCGGTGGTGGTGCCATGCTCACATCTCCCCAAGGTGAGAAGTATTATTCTTCTTTCAAGTTTTGTTTCAGTTGTTCAAATATCACAACAGAGTATGAGGCCCTCATTCATGGGTTAGAATGGGCTAGGAAAAGAAAAATTAGTTGTTTACAAGTGTTTGGGGATAGTGAATTGATTGTGAACCAAGTTAGAGGTCTTAATGTAACCAACAATGACCTTTTGAAGTCATACAAGCACAGGGTTTGGGATTTAATTGAAAATTTCCAGGCTTTTAACTTGTTGTCTGTGCCTAGAAATGAGAATAAACATGCTGATAGACTTATGGTATGCTACATTTCCACTTATTGAATTATGAATCCCTTTCTTCTATTTTATAATATTTGGATACTATGGATTACACACAAAAGAAATCATAAATTCATGTTTCAAATCCAAGTTTTCCAAATCTTAAAACATGACAAACCTAAAATTATAGAAGCAAAATGTGTACATCGTGCAAAGGACAAGCGTGAAAACTATTTATGTGACTTCTTTGTAGGAGAGGAGAAGTGAAAACAATGACAGATTATGGAAAAACGGTGATGGAGAAATCAATTTGGACATTCAATACACAAAAACAAAAAATGGTGATAGAGAAATCAATTTGGACATTCTATACACACAAACAAAAATGGCAAATGAAAAGAAAACTGCCAATGAAAAATGAAAAACAATGAAAATAGACCTGACAAGATCGAACGGCTACCAATGCTGCAATCGTCTTGCACGCCTCTGTAGAAATGGAAGCCATTGATTTGCAAAGTCAGTCCACTCTGCTCACAAAGGGAACGCCTTCGGTGTAATTATAAAGTGAAGTATTCCAATGTAATGTGCCACCCTATTTGTATATTTTTAATATCTTGAGTTTGTTATTTTTGTTAATATATGGTCTTTCAGAACTAGACAGAAGATTGCAGAAGGGGTTTCTATTTTCTTGAAATATGTTTTTTCCAGAATACATAAAAAATAAGGTATGCAACCAATACCTATAAAAACTAAAGCATATACAAGTAAAATATTGAAGACCCAAATGATATTTAGCCAAAATATGAATTACAATGACATGCCCATGTTGAGATTTTCAACTTCATACATTACCGAATGTGGACCAACTATGCATAGGCTACGAAACACCTTTGGAATGCTCAACAATGAAAGTTTATATTCATACAATAGCATAGAATGAATCTGTTGTTCCAGGAACCACAAAGGAAGGTGATAGAATGCATATCAGAGCTAAATCACTCACTAAGTGACCCATGGACCCCCAGGCACAGTACAAACCTATTGCAGCTCTGTTCCAGCACTATTCCCACTTAAAACTTCCTTCTTTTTCACTGTTTAAACCTAAATAAAGTTGCAGACATGGGGTGACCTGATTGATATGAGAAATAGCATCAAAACCCTTACAAAACTTTCACAAAAAGCTCTCAAAGATGTACGACCCATTGTAGGATATGTACGGCCAACCAAGGAATTGCTACAGTTGTTTAAAACTCCTCCAAAATGCAATAAATCTGCCACTAAACCTTAGTCTCTCAACTGCATATGATTTCTCCATCAAAAGTATTCATTCCAAGCTCAAAACTCCATCAAACTGAATCATTCAAAGACTAAATGAAGCTCCTGAAGTGAAGCCTCCAGTGCCCTTCCCTGATGTGGTCTTTCACACATGAAGAAAGGAGACTTGAAGAGGTTTTCATCTCAGCAAGTCTGGTTCAAAACCCTTAAAGCTCCAAAGCTTCAAGAATGCATGACAATCGCCAAAATCAAGAGAGTGAAATAATAATCTAAAAACATAATGCAAATGAGCTTCACTTTGCCTTTTTATAATATTCCATTTGCATTTGGCTTCATCTTATTTAATTTACTTTAATTTCATTTCCTTTTTCCCTCCTTTTAGTGCACAACTTAAAGTATACTTTATTATTCACTTATATCTCTCTTTTATTTAACACTTAATATAAAGTATACTTTTAAAACATTTAAATCCCCCTTTTAAATAAAGTCCACTTAATTTGTTAATGATATGCACTTAATAATTAATTATTATCAAAGTATAACTTTAATAATAATTATAATATTATAAATCCATAATTAACCATCGTAAATCAATTCCGACTTCACTAGGGGGTAGCCCATTGCATTCACTGCTAACTAGGGTGCCTTACTATAAATAGTAAGGTTGGCCTCAATCAACACACCTACTTACTATAAATAATAAGTATCTAAAAATGGAGCCCAAAACACATTGAATATCATAACCCTTGAACAAGATAAGGAACTAGAGATGAAAACTCTGCCAACTGCTAACTGAGAGGCTAGCTAACTCCAACATTGGGTCTCTAAACACCATTATTAGCCTACGAGGACCCAATGATAGGCTAAACCTTCGAACTCTGATGCTCATGAAAATGGGGACATTACAATCCGCCCTCCCTGAAATTGCTTGTCCCCAAGCAATCTCCACTGCAAAGAAACTCCACTCCACCGGAGGCCCAAAAGAAGAACTATGAAATGTCCCACCTATCTCAAACCAACTTATGTTGTGTAAGTCACCAGTAAGCTCTGTCTGGATTCCTAATGCACCAGAAGGATCCCAAACTCTGCGATCAATGCTTAGCTAAATGTTGGGATCCCAAATTACTCTGTAAAATGCCCAACTACTTGTCCACAGCACCCACTGGATAGAGACTGACCCATTCTTAGAACTATTGTTAACAACTACTATGATGTAGAGCAATCTACCAAACAGAAAAATCCTTGGATCCCATAACCAGAATGGAAGTCTTCCATACATATCATCCGCTAACCTCCACTATGCAACTCTGATATAATATTCACCATGCTAAGAATGGTGAAGCAACTCTCCAGTATCCAACCGAACTGACGTGCCAAACTGGTCACCACCTGGATTCCAATGCAACCGAAACTCATATCCATCAATCATGAAGAGGTAAATATATCTCGAAGTGTCCAAACCACAACATCCCCTTTCATCCTCTACAAAACTCCTATGGATGTGTTGACTATCCAACATAGGTGCTAGAAGATATGAAACTGCTCCTCCCAAGTCAAGGGAATAATAAAACTCTCCTCCACCACCACTGTAAGGACTACACATGCCATCATGCCTACTACCACTGTAACCTCTCTGAAGACATGTTTCTAATGGAGATTTTTGAGACAAAGAAGTTGCAAACTCTTCCTGGTGCACCTCAGCATGAAGGTAATCTGAACTCTGACCCTCCAAGTAAGCCTCTGAAAACAACTGAGTTAGACACTTGCAATCTTTAGCTCCGTCTTCTAAAGATGGCAACTCTTCATCCCACAAAGGATGATAGGAATCCTAAGCCAATCCACTCTTACGCATCATCAGGTCATCCGTGTGTGGACATAAGGAGAAATGATGAGCACTCCTCAATCAAGATAAAATGCACCTGCCTGCGTCAATGGTTGACCATCATAGTCATGGGGAACACACTCCTCATCACTCTCATCACTGGAATCAGAAGGTGGCTCATGTCTCTAATCCTGAATAGCTAATTGGGTAGATACTCTAGAAACCCTCTCTACGTACCCAATAGCATACTCCCTATCATGAAACAATTGGAGATATTCTAATTTTATCTCCTCCAAAGCACTCCTAATGAACCACAAATCATGAATGTGAGTACCAGCTGAGACCCCATACCATCTCTCCTCAAACTCTATTGTCCAAAGAAAGTACTCAACAAACTTATGAGTGCAATCAAAGCAAGATAAGGTTGAATCAACCTTCTCTCCTGTAACTTTTAGTTTATCTCTCCATCTCTGTGGCTCAATAAAATGTTGATCAAGATCAGTTGGATAGGATATAATCTTTGATTTGCTTCTAGGAGAGGGAAACAAATCAACATGAGAACCGATCTCCCCACAGGATGATGCCTTGCATATCTCCTATGAAAATGATGGAGTAGTGTGGTGATCTGTCACACAATTCTTTGGAGAATCCACCAACTCATCACATGAGCTATCAATAACCTGCTCTGCATCACCTATCATGGAACTATCCTCAGAGACCCCTGATGCAACATTTGGTTCTCTACTACTCTCAACCAAAGCACCCATCCCATCTACATCACCTACACCTGCAACTATAATGGATGTAACCACATCCACAAAGTGCTCCTTACCACTATCCGTGGGTGTATGCTCATCACCAGTAACTATCATAGATATTAGGATTGTCACTATTGGAGACGAAGACTGCACTAAGCTAAACTCCATGGTAAGCTCATCTATTTGTAACTTTGACTCTTGAAGGGTTGTTTGAGTGCTCTTCAAAGAGTCTGTGATGACCTCAAGCTCATAGGTCAGATCATCAACCTCCTCTTCCTTTCCCTTTAGAGCATCACAATAGATACCATCGAGCATGAAAAGATGTTCTCTATCTAATAATAGTTGTAGGTAATAATTCTTCATTACCCCAACTACATCTCTAAGTGCCTGAAACTCAGCAAGGGAAAGTCCATTATCAAGGTGCTCATATATACTTGGAGTCCAACAACAGTGTGCCACCAACTGCTGAACAACATCAAAGTGTTCTAAGGCTAAAGCAATCATGCCTTCGTTCACCTTCAATTGCCTTGCCAAATGATGAGACCCCTATGACAAATTGTCTCCACACAAATTTTCTGATTTGTAAACTACACTAAGGTAAGAGGTTGAATCATCATCACTCACTGTTTGATAAGCATCCTCATGTGTGTTATCAACTTCGCACACATCCTCATCACATGTACTGTTGTTAAGAACCTCTAGGGATGGATCAAATGACATGCTAGAGGCTGTTGATTTGCCAATATCAATGCACACCTCCCCTATCAAAATAGATGCACGTACATCCGTCCAACAATCCTCAGAACCATCTCCATTAGGCAACTTTTCATTTTTGTTCCCACCTTCCAAAGTCTTATATACAAAATCAAACTTGTTGTGGATTGAATCCATAACACCTATTGCATCAATATTACCCAAAACTTGAGTGTCTACATTAGGTGACTCCACAAAACCATCATTCTCCTGTGTAATGGTGGTAACCTCATGCTGATGCAAATAGATGAGATTGTTGTCACACAAATCAGAACTGTTATGACACAAATCAAAACTATTATGGCTTGGACTCTCCTTGCTTCCCTCATGTTTGACACTCATATCTTGTGTGCCAACATTAGAAGTCTCTTCTACAACATTTTCCTCATGTGCCATAACATTTAAATCATGACTACGCTTAAAAGAATGACTGATATCATAAAGATCAGAATTGTTATCAAGGTTGATAACAACATCTTGAGTGCTAAAAGTGACTTCAAGAGCTTCTACCAAACTGTCATCAAGTTGTGAGTCCTTTTTATTCGTGCATTGGTGGTTAGGCTCCCGACATTCTTTGCAAGAGAAGCATAGACCTTGTCTTCTCATTTGGTTCTTGCTCATTCTTGTAACCTATAAACCACAAGCAATATATTCTTCTCCTATCAAGAGATGTTTAATTTTCTTAATTTTCTGATCAACTAATTTCTTTGACAACTCATGAGCTGCAAGTGAAATGTATTGTTCTTTTCTCCAAATACTCAGCAAGTTAGATAATAACAACTTGGAGATATCATCATCTTCATCTAAAATCAGAGACAAGATAGATTGCATTGTTGCTTTAACATTATCCGCATGATATTTTTTGATTTTGTTAAAGAAACAATGGAACATTTTGAGAATTAAATCATCACACTTGAGATCAATCAAAAAGACATATGACCTAACATGAGCCATAATTTCTAACATCTTAGCAATATTTGTGAAAGATAGGCTTCTAGTATCACCCAACCCATGAAAGCTTTCGATAATCAGCTATAAAATCTCCTTTATTAAGTCATCATTATAGGGTGCTTCAGGAGCTGAGATTCTCATGATTTCACTGATGCATGTGATAACCGGCAATCTTACAAAATCAAGATATTAAAAATATACAGAAGATTGCAGAAGGGGTTTTTGTTTTCTTGGAATGTGTTTTTTCCATAATACATAGAAAATAAGGCATGCAACCAATACCTAGAAAAACTAAAGCATATACAAGTAAAATATTGAAGACCTAGATGATATTTAGCCAAAATATGAATTACAGTGACATACCCATGTTGAGATTTTCAACTTCGTACATCACCGAATGTAGACCAACTATGCATAGGCTACGAAACACCTTTGGAATGCTCAACAATGAAATTTTTTCGTTCATACAATAGCATAAAATGAATCTGCTATTCCAGGCGCCACAAAAGAAGGTGATAGAATGCATATAAGAGAGCTAAATCTCTCACCAAGTGACCCACGGACCCCCAGGCACAGTACGAACCTGTTGCAGCTCTATTCCAGCACTATTCCCACTGAAAACTTCCTTCTTTTTCACTGTTCAAACCTGAATAAAGCTGCAAATATGGGGCAACCTGATTGATATGAGAAATAGCATCAAAACTTTCACAAAAGCTCTCAATGATGTACGGCCTGTTGTAGGATATGTACGGCCAACCAAGGAATTGCTACAGCTATTTAAAACTCCTCCAAAATGCAATAAATCTACCACTAAACCTTAGTCTCTCAACTGCATATGATTTCTCCGTCAAAATTATTCATTCCAAGCTCAAAACTCCACCAAACTGAATCATTCAAAGCCCAAATGAAGCTCCTGAAGTGAAGCCTCCAATGCCCTTCCTTGATGTGGTCTTTCACACACGAAGAAAGGAGACTTGAAGAGGTTTTCGTCTTAGCAAGTCTAGTTCAAAACCCTTAAAACTCCAAAGCTTCAAGAATGCATGACAATCTCCAAAATCAAGAGACTGAAATAATAATCCAAAAACATAATTCAAATGAGCTTCACTTTGCCTTTTTATAATATTCCATTTGCATTTGGCTTCATCTTATTTAATTTACTTTAATTTCATTTCCTTTTTCCCTCCTTTTGGTGCACAACTTAAAGTATGCTTTATTATTCACTTATATCTCCCTTTTATTTAACACTTAATATAAAGTATACTTTTAAAACATTTAAATCCCCCTTTTAAATAAAGTCCACTTAATTTATTAATGATATGCACTTAATAATTAATTATTATTAATGTATAACTTTAATAATAATTATAATATTATAACTCCATCATTAACCATCGTAAATCAATTCTGACTTCACCAGGGGGTAGCCCACTGCATTCACTGCTAATTAGGATGCCTTACTATAAATAGTAAGGTTGGCCTCAATCAACACACAGACTTACTATAAATAGTAAGTATATAAAAATGGAGCCCAAAACACCCTGAATATCATAACCCTTGAACAAGATAAGGAACTGGAGATGAAAATTCTGCCAACTACCAACTGAGGGGCTAGCTAACTCCAACACTGGGTCTCTAAACACCATTATTAGCCTACGAGGACCTAATGATAGGCTAAACCTCCGAACTCTAATGCTCACGAAAATGGGGACATTACAGACCACCCATAAAGTGATAATAAAAAATGATTGTGTTACTAGCTATTTTAAACTCAAAGGAAAAGCTTCTACCTTTTTTGTCCACACCTAAAATAAATAAATTCCACAGTCTTTTACCTTTTGTAGATCAAAGAAAGACCTTATTATGTTGAAATTTTTAATAAGTATGTTATATGACCTCCAAATAATAAGATTATTTTAAAATTTAATTATCATTTTCATTTGGAGTTCATTGGAGAAAAAATGTACATTTTATTTTACTATAATATGTTTTAAATATACTAAAAAATATGGTCATAAATTTGTGATGGGCATTATCTAATTGTTATATATCTTATGTGTTATATTATTATTAACTCTTGTGTAATATTAAGTACAATTTGTACTACAATTTAAGACTTCTACAACAATTTTAGTCACTTATTATGAAAAAATTAGTACTAACATCAAGATGCCATATCACAACTAGTGGTCTCACCTAGTGATAATTGTATTTGAAATTGTTAAATATATTAAATAACATTTTATATGCATGTCTACATGAAGCTATAGACTTAGTGCAAAGTCATTAACTTGGTATGATAATAGTGAAATTGATACAAAGATGGCATTAACAACTTAGATATAATTTATGATGCAGAAGGATCTTAGACATGAAGCAATCTTGTATCACCAAAAATATTTATGTTTTCTTAGGGTGGCACACCAACTTAACTTGTGTGTGTGTTTTAGTTTTACATGAATACCTAACATACATGCATGTGTTGCTTTATTTTTCAAGGTCATTTTGGTGGATCGATGCAAGATGGTGCATGCTTTGTTGACCTTACACAAGATCTCTTGACCTTCATGTAAACCCTTCTATTATGTATCCCATCCTATACAACACTCATTCCCCATGTGCAATGTCTCTCACCCATGCCTTACCTATGCACAACTTTGTAGCTATACTAACAAAATTTTTATGCCCACTATAACTTTTGTATGTGCACCTTGGAAAAGTTAACAAATGTTAGAATATCATAAAGCCATGTCTCTATGATCCAAAATTGACTCTCACATGATTGTTCTCATTGTATGGATGAGGTGATAGCTCACTCCTAAAAACATGGTAGGTGTTGGTCCAATTAGGGCTCATTGTTAAAAGTTTCTTCTTCATGAGGAAGTAGTAGGTGAATAATTGGGGGAAGAGGCTCTCTCAAAGGAGACCTAACAACTCATGGAAGGTTGACAAGTTTGATGGGTTAAGTGTTTAGTGTATTGAATTGTTGAGTGTTTAATAGGCACATTTTGTGGCAAATGGGGTATGCAAATAGTGTTAAGATGTTGTTGGGTGGCATTTAATTATCTCTCTAAATTAGTGTTTGCATATTGAAGGAGATCAAGTAAATTAGCCTATTAAATACCTTCCAAGAAAGCATTCTCACATTGAATGGTTTTGAAAAAGGCTACTTGCTTTTGAACAATGGCGATAGGAGTAGAAAAACTTTCCCTCAACTCTCTCAAGATTTATTTTACTAGATTTAGCCTCAGCCTAGGATACATGGGCATGAAAAGCTAAGTGTGACCTACAAAATTGAAATAGAAAGTTCAAATTCTTCCTTTCTTGTTTAGTTTGATCTAATTTTGCTTGTTTTGATTTGTTTGATTTGATTTTTGATAGTT
Source organism: Cunninghamia lanceolata (assembly GCA_027924645.1). Classification (NCBI taxonomy): domain Eukaryota; kingdom Viridiplantae; phylum Streptophyta; class Pinopsida; order Cupressales; family Cupressaceae; genus Cunninghamia; species Cunninghamia lanceolata. The sequence continues at coordinate 1,802,184 of BSBN01001281.1, read as the reverse complement.
TCCTTTTGTTGATTTGTAAAGTGTTATCATTTCTATAGTTTGATTTAAGGCAAAGTGTTGATCACTTGCTTTGTTTAGATTATATATAATTATAATTGTTTTTGTGATTTAGTTGGTTTTGTCCAGTTTTTCAAAAGTGATAGGATGTATCTAAATGAATTATGTTTTTAATATTTGTAATGAAGTAAACTAATGGATCAAATCAACCAAATATAATTAAATATATTATAATACTACATAGTTTTTTCCATGTAAGCATTTAATCTTTTCTCATGGATTATGGAAATATCATGACTCTAATAATTAGATAGTCAATTAAGTAAGTTAAGAGATTATTCTTTAATTTTAATTAATAAATTGAGTAATCAAACTCGATCAATTGATGCAAATTTTAATTAATCTAAATAAAAGAAAGCTTCTTTTTGTGTTTTTCCCTTTTATAAAATAAATGCAATTAACAATGATCCTAAATTTGAAATAAAATGTGGTTTATCAAATTAAACCTAATTGTAGACACCCAAAATTGACCTAATTATCATTAGTATCAAATATTGCATTATCTATCATCTACATTTGTCTAACACACTTGAGCAATTTCTCTATTCATCAAAATCACCTATTTCTTCTATTAATTAAATAAATTTATATTTATTTAATTAATTCATTATCTATTTTCTCTAATCTATAATTAAATAATCTTTACATATTTAATTATCTCTATTCTATCTATTTTAATTAAATAAATCTTATTTATTTAATTAAAAATCCCTTCATAATCCCACTTTCCAATTAATTAAACAAATTTTATTTATTTAATTAATTTCTCGTATCACTTATCTTCATCTTTCTTCATGAGCCAACATGTGTGCATCTCTTTTATTTAAAAACTTGTGTGGTACTACATCTTTTATTTGATATTTTTCACATGTAGTACTTTTTATGTACACAATCACACATAAGCCTTATCTTCCCTCCACTTGTCATCTACACATTTATCTATGATTATCAATTCATCTCAACCGTTCACATAGCCACCAAATCTCTACCATTGATTGATTTTGGTTGAGGTCTATATAAACACCCTCTCATTCCATACTACATCTATCCATCATTTTTCATATAGTGTCTACATTATCATTCTAAGCATATTGAGCATTTTAGCATCCATCTAGCATATTATCATTATCATCCATCCATCATGGCAGCTTTAATCTTCATAATTGTTCATTGTTGAGAAACAATCCACATCACAAATAAGGAATCATACAATCTAGGTGATCTTGTTCTTGAATTGCATACTTTTGATTTCACTTGGATTTGATTCTTTGATGGTGGTAGGATTAGGTTTTCATTTGTATGCTTGATCTTATTAACCTGATTTTTACCTATCACATTTTTGGCATGCCCGGTGGGACTCACGTCCTTAATTAACTTTGTTGTTTGAAGTTGTTTTTTGTGAAGTTTAGATTTTTGGAGTGCTCACAGCAATTCACGGTCGCTTTTAAGCGAAAACCAGTCGCCTTCAGAATTTTTGGATCACTTTTAAGCTAAAATCCCCCGCTTTCAGCATTTTCTAGATCACTTTTAAATCAACAGTCATCACTTTTGGTCCAATTCACATCACTTTTAATCAGAAACTGGTCACTTCTGGCTGTCTGGGTCGCTTCCTGCAATTTGGGGTTTTCTGTTAACATCTAGCTTTTTGCAAGGGGTTTTGCTAAATTTTCATTGATAAATCAAGGGTTTAATCTCTGTTTTATAGGATCCTGGTCATCATTTCATCATTTTCCAATCAATTTGATTAGGGTTTTCATTCTAATTAAGATAACACCTTTGGTTTTGCAAGATCTCATCAATTTATCATTCTAGGGTTTCCAATTGATCAATCTGTGGTTGCAAGGTGTTTGTCTGATCATATTTTACCCCTTGGATTTGTCATTTTAGGGTTTGCAAGCTTTATTAGCCATTTTTTTCATAACTCTAACCCTAGTTTTGTAAAAACAGGGAATTTTTACGCATCTGGCAGAAACAGGTCACTTTTGAGCATTAACAGTTCGCATCTGGGTTTTCTGCATCGCTTCTGAGTAGTAACAGTTCACTTTTGGTAGAATACAGATCACTTTTGAGCAACAGTTGATCACCTTTGGTAACTATGTGTTGCTTTCAGTTATGTCATTCACAGTTGGGTTTTCTTGGTTACTAATTATCTATTTGTGCAACATCTTATCGATTGTCCAAGAAAAGGAGGTTGTGAAACTACTAACATATCTGTTGCAGCTTCGATCGGTCCAAGATATTTCATTTTTATAACTAATCTAGGAACATTTGGGCTTGGTGCTTAAAAAGAATCATTGTTTGCTCTGTGCTTGTTTTATCTTTCTTGATTGCTTGTTGTGCATGTGTGTAACCCAAATTTAATAGCAAAAGTATCCTATCCCCTTGCCTATCAAATGGATCTTGGGTGCATGAGAACTTGCTATTATCTTTAGAGGGCCTGCCTTCCTAGTGTGAGAAGGGGTACGACCCAAGTGGTAATGGGCTAAATCCAAGCTCTTCCAAGCCGCTATATAAGAAAAGTGTTTGTGTCGAAAGCCACAAACAACGGGTGTCGATGTGTTACACCGACGAATGTTTCCCCCAAAACCCCTTAGAGCATAACCTCTTTGGGCTGGGAAGCCTCCATTAACGGAGTGAATCACCGCACATGTAGCCACCCGAACGGATGCCCTTATTAGCAACCTTGTGTAGCAGCCAAAATCCCTCTATTTGTTGATGCAAAAGGTGGGACCTTTGAAGCCTCCTCAATTCTCGTGGTTCTTAGTAGAGATAGCAGGGACAATCCTAAGATTTGCGAGCCTTGGGAAACCTGGAACTTGGTATGCGTGAGAAGTGAGTGCCATGGAGGGGAGCTAGTGCTACCAAGATCCTAAAGCTATCTTCTTTGAATAGGAACAGAAAGGGGACTCAACAAATATAGTCCTTTCCTAGCCTAGGTTGTACAAGTTTGTGATTGTTGTGAGTGTGAGTGACTGAAATCATTGTTTTCTTGTCAAAAACATCATCAAAACACACCCTCTATCAGACACAAATCACCTCTAAACAATAACTACTTGCTTTCAGAAATCCAGATCACCTTTAAATAACAGCTGCTCACTTTTTGCAAAAACTAGATCACTTTTAAACAACAGCTACTTGCTTCTGGTAAACATTACGTAGCTTTTACACAGTAGTAGCTCGCTTTTGAACTGTAACTGATCACCTCTGGTAAAACTGCTCACCTCTGGTTCATATTGCACTCTGTCATCTAAAACAAAACAAAACCGCTTTTGAGCTATTAGTAGTTGCTTTTGGCATTTTTTGAGTCACTTCTGAGCTATTACCTGTCGCTTCTGGGCAAACATTAGCAATCCATATTAACCCAGCCCAATCGGTTGCACTTTCAAACTTCTTAGCTCTGTCATCAACTTTCAGACAATCCTCTGGTCATCTACAGTCACCTAAAAATTATCTCCTATCTTGAGCATACCAATCCATTGGACTTTTTAAGCTTTTCATCTTCTTGAGACCCCCAACTAGCAACCAATCGTCAAAACAATCAACCCAGTAATAGAAACATTATCCCTTTGGCTTTACTTAGCCCTAGCAACATCAGCAAATAGTATCATCAACCATCTTTTCCCTTGAGTTTGAGAGCTATCCTCTAGGGAAGTTTATCCAATCAAGCAACCAACAACCAACAACCAACAACCAACAAACCAAATAGCAAACCAACAACCCTGTAGTGCCCCTCCGTTCTCACCTTGGATGTATAGGTGAACTGGTCAAGGCGCATGAAGGTGAAGGTAAAATAACAAGAATATTCAAGGTAAGGTAAACAATTGATGTTGTACAATATAGATAGATGCTTCATCCATGTGAGGGTTCATATGATAGTTAATGTGTTTTATTGATAATCTCTATTGCAGCACTGATAATGCAGGTTTTGATATTGTTTTGCATTCCAATGATTAAGATGTCGATCTTACTACAATTGTTATATATTAGAGTGGATCTCATGTGACTGATTCTGTTAGATTTATTTGTTATGATGGTACTTCTGACACTTATGATTTCATGCACCTGTATGTTAAGTGTAGGGTTCTGTTCAGATAAAGAGATAGATTTGATTTGGTTATGATTATGTGTTGAGCTAATCTAGATTGATATGACGTGGAAGGGACAATGTCGCATCACTCACTTGTGAGCGCCCTGAGATGTTGCGATTCCTTTTTTCACCTAGTGCTAGCTTATATGCATCTATACATGCTTGACCGTGACATTTGTTGTAGGATGCAGGTACCAGGCATCGACTCCACCTGAATTAACAGGTCCGAGCGTGCCTTGAACCCAATGGATATGTTGTTTCGGAGATAATTTAAGTTCCCACATCCCAAGTCATTATCCTCGATCAGGATGCATGACATGTCTAGTTCAACCTGTCAGTTCTGTTAGTATGTCAGTCTTGCAATTTATTTATATTTGATGGAGCTTGTTGGCATGTGTTTTGGCCTAGCTTGTGAACATGTTTGATTTGGCTTTTGACGGTTGTCCTGCTTAGTGGGTTATGTTGTATGCCCAGATTTCGTTAGATAGTCATACTATTATTTGATCCACTATAAGATTTATCAGGGTTACATCATATTATCATTATTATTATTAATAATATTTAATAAGATTAAAATGGTAATTGATAATTACCTAGTTCAAGATAATTACTTAAAGTTGTTAGAATATGAATTATTTTATTACTATTATTAAATTGATTTAATTGAGGGTATTTTTAAATTTAAATTAGTCATGACTGTAAAGGTTAAGATTATTTTCATCATATAGTATTTCCTTTCTAATTACTTTATCTATTATTTAGATATTGGCCTTATCCCATTTTCCAAGGAATCCAACCTTGTCAATCCAATTATGTAGGAATACAGGAATATTTGAAAAAGATGAAATGCTGAGATATTCAACATATCTTATGCTTAATTGGTTTGCATATTGATAAAATCAATATATGAAAATAAAATATATAAATTCTTATGTGTTATGATCCTAAGATTAAAAAAAAATTTTTAAGGCATTCGAGGAGTTGACACCTCTTGCAAGGTCTCTGCCGAATAGGCCACGTGCCTCATCACTGCTACCACAAAGGCATGCATGGACAACCTTGGAAAAATAAATGGGGGGTGAACCTTTCTAGGGTATAGGAAGGAGATGGAGATAGACCCCCGGTAGCTGATCCTGGAGTGGCAGATATACCAGAGAAGGGCATTGCGAGGATTTTCAGGCATTCGAGTCCTCTTGATATCTGCAAGCTTGCACGGTTGAATAAGGCTTTTAAGGGTGCGGCTTCTTCTAATTTAGTATGGGCTGAGAAGTTGCCGGTGTGTTATCAGGAAATGCTTTCAAAATTTGCCCTGTCCAAGGGTCAATTTCAACTGAAAAAGGAGATTTATGCCCGTCTCTGCAAACCCATTTCTCTGGACAATGGAACCAAGTTTGGCTGGACAAGGCTACAGGAGGGTTTTTGGGTAGGTGAGAGAAGGGAGGGGGTAGGGGATTTGTTTTCAAAAGGGATGAATAGAGGTATGCCCTATGCACTTGGTATGTTCTTGTACAATTCTTTTATATCTGGCATAATGAGATCAATATCTTTCTAATAGTCCTTAATCTTATGATTATTTTTATCTTCTATGTTAAATATGTATATATATATATATATATATATTTGCTGGGAGATTGGGACGTGTTGGTTCTGCATATGCATGCAGTGAGATGATAGTGTTATCTTTGGCAATTTATTCAGCTTCATAATGGCATTCTTTATCTTTTGCAACTTCACCGTCTAATATTAAATCCCCTCTGTCTTTTAAGCCTTGATTTCTTTCTCCAACTTGCCCTGTCAGAGGTATTTCTTCATCAGCTTTCATGTTCCCTTGTTTTTCTAAGCTTTTGTTCCTACTTCATATAGTTCTTCCTATTCCTGTTCAATGATATACCACTCAGAAACTTCATTTTATAAGGTTTGTTTTCATAATAGCTCAGTGTGAATTCATTCTGTTTCAAGGGCAATAAATACTATGGAATCTCCCTTGAAAATTTTAGAAACTCCTCTGCCTACCTGGTTAATTGCAATATCCCCATCAAAATAAATAATGTAGAGTGTAAATACAATGCAGCTTGCTGCTACCCTCTTGCAAATGCCACATAGTGGCAAGTTGGTGATAGCATTTCTAACTTTTCAAGGTTTCATCGCAATGATTTTAGCAGTTGGATTTTGACTAGCCCTTCTGCTCACACTGTAAATGTAGAGTATGGACTAAAAATGGAGTGGATTGTGCTCAATAGTTGCTCAAGCGTTAGCTGCTCCCCTAATGCACAATGTGTTTAAGCAAACACCATCAAGGATGGTGTTCAATGCTAGTATGAATCTAGCTATGGAGGGGATGGATTTGCAGATGGAGTTGGATGTTTCAAAGGTAAGCCTAACTTAACTTCCATCATTTACTTGACAGTTCACATTTTATGTCTCTAAAAATGTGGTTAAAAAGAGCTTTGGCTTATACTCCCTATTTGTCATTCATGCTTCATTTAAGCATGCTACTCAAACAGCTCCATGGGATTCGATAGCAAGACATTTTATTTTGAATTTGTGAAATCCTGGCACCGAATCTAGTTTGGGCACTGAATTTGCATATTTTGCTTCTGGGTGTGTAAAATTTTGAGTTTTTCACCTCAACTTTGCAAATAAATTTTGCATCAATTAATCGTAATTGGGACAGTGGATTTGTGCCTGTCAGCTTTGATTTGTGTTTTGTCATACTGTATAATACAAGAAAATTACAGAGCTGCATATTTGACATGCAGCCATTGTGAATGATATTTGATGCAATCTTCAATTCTTCATTGGTCTCCAACTTTGAATACCCTACTTTAGAAATACCACCTTTATTGATAAAAATCTGCTTCTTATAGGCTCGCCAATAGTCACATTATCTTACAAAACTCGTAGGGTCTTATCACTAGTCATTTGCACAAGGGTATTGTGTAATTTTTCCAAGAAGATCAACTTCTACAGGAGTCATTGACAACTCCAAAATCTTCTAAGAAACTCTATGTTTAGGGGTGATTTCTTGGGCAGCTGGGGTTAACAAAGTGACTTTTAGCGTGTGCTTCAATGAAGATTCTCATCAAAAGGTTGGGTTTCTCGGTGAGAAATAATCCTTATGGGCCCCTTTTTATAATGGTGGCATTGGGCTCTCTTCATTATTTGAGCAAGCTGCTTGCCATACAATATGAGAAAGTAGTTCTTGGTATAGCTTTCTCCCATCCTTCATCCAATCAATACCATAGTATTCTCATTCTCATAATGATGATGTATAAAATTAAGAAAGAAATGAGACAACATTTTGGGCCTATTAGAAAAGAGTCCAAAAGGATGCCTTCAGAAACAACATGCATTGATCTCTCAAAAAAGCAAGAGTCAACAAAGAAAAGGGCTAGGTCAATAAAATGCACCTGATTTAATCTCTTAATGACCCTAACCTCTACAATTTCAACATAGGAACCAGGGTAAATGAGAGTTTTGATGTCTGTGGTGGTTGTCTACAAAGAGTCCTAACTTTTTTCTGAAATAGCAATGAGATTTATGACCTCACCATCTCATGTGCAGAAGCTTTGTCTTCAAGGGAATCAACCATATTGAAATCTTTATAGACAAACCAATTGAAGCCAAGGAATTCATCAATAAGCCATCTTTAGAGAGAAACTCCCTCCTCATCATTGAAAGCATAAATGTTGGCTATGCCTAGAGATCTACGCTCTGTTTTCAAAATTGGACATCGATTTTCACTGACTTCACTTTTCTATTTATATTATGGCATCTAGTATTGAAAAAAAAATAGTAATTATTATTTTTCAATTCATCTGATTGTTGTATGATTGATCAACTTCGATGTCAACTTGGTAGGATCCTGTAGTTATTTATGGTGTGTTTAACGAGACAAAGGTATAAAAGAAATTAGTTCAATGGGGTGAAGTGTTAACATTGATTGATAGGAAATTATGTTGTGTTTGTGAGTTACATTGATAGGAATTATGTATCTCAAAACTGTATTGTTTTTCTACATGTTTTAGAAACCAATTTAATTGTTGTTTAACTCCATTATATGATCTTCAAACTCTTGTAGGTATGGATATAAATTATTTTGTAGGCATTGGTATATTATTATCAAATCAAAATGTAACAGATGAATAGATAAATGTCCCAACAAATTAAAAATTTTATAAAAGTGTTAATAGTTATTGCAAATGTTAATTGTAAAGCTTTGGGATAGAATGGTAAGTTAAATTATTAGGGTAAAGAGTTATAAAAGTATACTTATATCTTGTATTTGATTGTCGTCAAAAGACAACTTTAAATGAAGTTTTAAAGATAATTTATTAGATTATTTAGATTGAATTAACGAAATTGACTTAAATGATCAAACGATTTATTGATCTTGTATATATAAAAAAAAAAGGATATAGGATTAAGAAATAAATCGATATAGGTAGTATCGATATATTTGTTAATGTGAATAGATTAAAGACGATATGGTGATATATTTAATGTTGACATTTTTAATTTAGTTGGAATTGATTTAATTATGATTTGTTATAATGGTTTTGCTAAGTTAAAATTTGATAAGAAGGATTAAGATTAGGGTAAAACATTGTATTTGGTTATGCTTTAAATAATTGGTATATTGTAAATGAATCTTGTGTAAGTTGTATCATTGGTCGTAATGGGCTTGAGTGTAGGTCGTAAAGGTTTGTGTTCCAGAGGCATAGGATAATAAGATTTGATATATTGTGTTGATGTTGTAAGAACATGATGTCTCCTGTATGATAACTTTAGTTATCATAAATAAGGTAGGATGTAGGGTTTGGATCTTGAGGTTCTTAGTGAGCATCGCATCTTAGTTTAAAAGTGATATGCTTATCATGTTATTGAATTAAGAATAGAATCATTTGTGATGTCTTTTAGATAGTTTAGCTCTAAGTGTTGCTCGTCAAGTGTCTTGTCGAGTAGTGGTTATTGTTAACTTTTCCTAGTAGTGAATTAAATGTTGAGGATAAGTGCTAACTCTTTGTTATAAGTGTTTTGGACCTTGATGAGTTTTTGCTTGCATTCATAATGCAGTTCACATTCATGGATCCCATTTGATATAATAAATTATGTTGTTATTTATATCTTCTTGTTACAAGGAATAGTAGAATAATTGAAGTGAATGTTGTATTGATTCATGGGCATGTTATGAGTACGGTACTGTTTTGAAGACCCATGGTTAGTATGTCATATTATATATTGCACTTAGGGTATGTTAATTGGATTGGTCTATTTGAAGGAGTTGTGCTTTTAAGAGTAAATGTTAATGTGGGATTGTTGTGTTATAGTGGTGTCTAGTGAAAGTTTATTCCAGAGGCCAGTAGGGGTAGTTGTGGGTTTGAATCTTGTATTATTGCATTCTGGTTAAAGGATGAGCATGTTTTGGTTTTATGTGATGTTGACTTCTCTCTGCTTATGGTTTATATGATTTTAATGACTGTGCAAGAGGGATAATGGCTTGCTCAGTATATCTAGTCCTGTTGTTATGTCTTGAATCCATGTGGTAGAGTCCTTCATAATTGTGGTGGTTCATTACTGTTGTTGGCATGTAATAAAATTTTTGGATTGGTTTATTTTATGAGATTTTTGGAGCAAGAGGACCCATGCCTTGCTCTGGAATACACCTTGTTATGGTGAAGATGTTGGAGCAAGAGGACCCATGCCTTGCTCTGGTGATTTATTATGTTGTGATTGGTTGCAAGATGGTTGATGCCTTGCATTGTTATGTATATTTGTTGTTATGATAATAGTTGTTATGTGTGATGGATAAGGTTTCTAGGTGCAGGTAGGGGAGTGGCTTTCAATGCGGGGCCGGCGTCCAAAGTGGCTGCCAAGGTAACCCATTGGAAGTTGTTAATTCAATGATAACTTAATAATAAATTTAGAGGGTTGGGTAGCTTTCACACTAATCAAGATAATTGGATGCCTCACTCATGCCTGTAGTGCTCGTTTAGGCTAAGGATGAGATGAGAAGGTTGTGGTTGGCAAAATCAACTTCCTTGTCCTCATGAAGGAATGTTGATTCCGCATGTGTCACCCTATGGGGCCGGCGTCTAGCGAGAGACTGTCAGGGTAACCATAGATGGGGGTCAGCGCCTAGCGAGAGACTGTCAGGGTAACCCATGGATGGGGGCCGACGTCTAGCTAGAGACTGTCAGGGTAACCCATGTTAGGACCATGCAATGACACTCTCCCTACTGCAGCCTAGCATTCCCTAGTTGTACTCTCCCCATTTGTTAAGTGTGCCTCTGGAAGTGATGTTGAGTTGTTTGTGATATTGACTTGTGCAGTTGGAAGTCATGCGTTGTCTTTGTTCTTATAGTCCTTTGTCTACCTGACTGTCTATTGTAGTGGGACCTTATGTTATCTCCTAGCTCGGGGGGTGGACCTCAGGGTTCCACATGGTCGGGTGGAAGAGCTTTATCCATTGGTTTTCCCTTGCCGTTGTTCGTGAACAAGGAGGTTATGTCCTGTGTATCAGACATCAGATCTTGTACTTAGTTATGAAGACAGTTATTATGCTCATGTACTAGTCTTGTGTATCAGTTGATTCATAATGTATGTATTCAGAAGGTGATAATGTAACAATGTAATGTTGTACTCATATGTGAGGAGAAATTGTAACTGTGAACTAGATCCTTATGATTACTTATCTGATGTTGTGATATGGAGATGTATATGTTTATTGATTTAATGCAATAGGTTCGGAATGATTTGCTGATGTTAGTTACTAATGTATGTTAAATTGTGTTGATTAATTTGTCAAGTAATGCACCCATGGAACCTTAGAAGACAAGTGATTAGTTTAATGATGTGTATTGATTTGTTAAACATTACTTTGTTATCTTATACAAAAAAAAAATTCTGCATTGCATAGCATAGATGTGTTTTTCTCTAAGGTGTTCATTGCGGGGCGTTACAAACCCATTAGCAAACCAAGCAACTAGCAAACTAGCAAAACAAACCATCAACAAACAATCAGCCAACCATCACCTTTTGGGTCTCAATTTTGACAAACTAGTCCAATCTTCAACATCAACCATCATGCCTCAAACTAGGAGCCAATATAGAGCTAAAATGGAAGGAAAATTGTGAGATGAGATGGAAGCCAAAATGCAACAATCTCGATCAACTCCCCTCAAAGATGCAACTCAATTCACAATCGGTATGCCTTCTTACATGTTTGTACCTGAAGGATACACCACTAGACCATCATCTTCACAACAAGTGTAATCTTAACCATTTACAGAGACCTATGAAGAGCAATCCCAAGATGACTTATCTAAATTTTGAGACACACACATATGGGACCAAGTTGAGAAGCTTATTTTATCTGATATGGATCACCATTTCTTGCAATTAGCCCATATGGGAGCCAAATTACCAAGTGACTTTGACATATCCGCTATTCGAAAACACAATCCAAACACTCCCGCTGTGGTTGCAAAGGGACCATCCACTATAGCCACACCATTTCATGACATTACCATGCAATCCCATTCACCTTCCAATCCATCTCCTTCATTGCCTATTGCTACACCATCAAACCCACCATGCTCAGAGTACACTCTAGAACCTTTGATAACTCCAACCGAGGTACTTCCTTCCCCTTCACAAATTTGAACTTTCCACCTTTCCATGTTTCACAACATACCCCTTCTCCTACCATGACCGTATCTAAGCCCCAAGTATCACAAACTCCTCAAGTATCACAAGTTGTCCATGTTTCACAAGTGCACACTCTGCAAGTTTCACAAGTTATCCCAATACCATAAACTCCACAAGTTTCACAAGCTATCCAAACACCACAAGCCATACAAGTCTTGCAGCCATTACAAAACCCTACTCCTATTGCATCACATGTGGAAACCACACCCCACACTAATATTCCCATCACCTCTAATATGGTCTCCATGATTTCCACGAACACAGCCAACACACCATATAATCCCAATGTTAGTCTCATTGACATGAGTGACCCACCTATTGTATCACAAGCCAATCCTAGCACTGATGTCTCTTATGTTGATCAACTTACATCACTCCCTCCACCTCCATATAATCCTTCACAAAATGTCAATCCAACTTATCCAACCCAAGGATTGCCCTTTGTCACCCAACACATGACATATACCAATCCATCTCAAGGTACTCATGTTGTCCAAAACATAAACCCAAATGTCCATCCTTCCTCATCCACCAATCCTTCCATTTCTTACTATAATCCAAACCCAACTTTAAATCCACAACCATTGACCAACATCAATCCATCCTCTACTTCCCATGTGATGCAAAATCTTGGAGTTAATCCATCGCAATATACCCAACCACCACTTGTGTCTCAAGGACAGCAATCCTCAAACACATATGTGTCACATACCAATCCTTTGACATATAATGTGAGCACATAACCTCAACAAACAGTCATACCCTCATACATTCCACAACAGCAACCACAATATACACCATATTACATTCCACCTCCAAACCATCAACCCCCTTTGCAACAATAGCTATTATCTCAAGCGGATGTCAAACAAATGGTTAACAAGGTAGTAGGAAAAAACAAGAAGACATTTTCCTTGGGAGACATATGCCCTTATCCATTTGACAAGTCACTTCACATGCCACCTTTTCTGCCACATTTTGAAATCCCACAATTTGACAAATACAAAGGGAAAGGTAATCTGGATGACCATCTTAGAGCATTCTATGTTGCATGTCTCAATGTCACTCATGATGACACATATCTATTGAGACTATTACCCCAAAGCTTACAGGGACAAGCTCTTGAATGGTTCTCTCACTTACCTCCGAGAATCAAGACTTTTGAGGAATTAGCAAACAAATTTCTATCCCACTTCGCTTTCAACATTGAACATGAGGTGGATATGAAAGATCTTGTCAACAACAAATAACGCAATGGTGAAGCTTTCTCCTCATTTACCCAACGATGGCGTAACATGGCTAGCAAGTTATCATGGCAAATACCTGAGAAACAGCAACTTGACATCTTTGTCCAAAATCTTCATCCCAAGCTTTCCTTTCAACTACAATTGCAAAGTGCTAGCACCTTTGATGAACTTATCTCCAAAGGAACCACCATTGAGCAAGATTTAATTACTAAAGGCACCATCAAGATTTTCAAAGACAACAAAGACAATCCTCAATATGCAAATGACAAATCCTGCTTTTGGAACAAAAACAAAAATGTTGTTAATGACAGCATTGTGGATGCAAAGAACATACAAATAGTGAAATCTCCCATTAACATCCAAGCCTCCTCTACAGCTAATCAAGCTTTTCAATAGAATTGACCAAGAGCAAATCCAACACTTCGATGACAATTTACTCTTTTAGGGGAACCCATGGAGGTAATCTTTCATAAACTTCTCCAGGCATGAGATATCATATTACCTGAAGCTCCACCCAACGGTGAACCTATCTTCAAATCTCCTTGGTACAAAGAGAATGAATATTGTGAATACCATAGAGTCAAAGGACATAAAACCAATGGTTGCATGTGCTTAAAACATGTCATTCAAGATTGTGTCGATCAAGGTCTAATTAAAATCACACCGCCTACATCACAACCAGCACATCAACCAACATTGAACTATGATCTAGATGCCTTCAAGAATCCACTTCCACTTCATGACAAGACAAGTAACCCTCATACTGGGAATGCTATCCATTACAACTATGACTCATCCATGATTGGTCGCATTGACCAAGCTCGTATTTCTACAATTACTATCCAAGGCAAAGCACCTGATGGCACTGTAACTACTAGAAGAGGCCATGTTACCATTCAAAGAGCACCTGTTAATCCTCCTTGACCACCTTCTAGTTATAATATCCTTGATCACCTTGGCAAAACTCCCACACACATCTCCATCCTAGAGTTGCTTCGCATATCCCCCGCCCATAAAGCTATCCTTCAAAAAGCATTGCAAGAGTATTCAATACCTAATGATATCGATACCACACAATTTAAATCTATGGTAGCCAGCATTGTAGCCCCTTGCGATCTCACCTTCTCTGACAGAGATCTTCAATCATCCATCAACCCATCACATAATGAAGCCCTCCACATAGAAGTATTTGTAAACCAACACCGTATCAAACGAATCCTAGTGGACGGTGGAGCTGGTCTCAATATATGCTCTCTAAAACTAATAAAACAATTGGGATATTCTAAGAAGAACATTAACACTTCCAAGATTATTACTATCAAAGCATATGATGATGCTTAGAGAGATACCAAAGGAGTCATCCATTTGCCTATCCAAGTTGGTCCTGTCACTACTGACACCCGTTGCCAAGTTCTTGATATTGAGCTTCCTTATAACATTATCCTTGGTCGTCCATGGCTCCATGCTCTTAAAGCTATTCCTTCCACATATCATTAATGTCTCAAGTTTTCACATAATGGTGTTGAAGTTACTATCCATGTCGATCCCAATCCATTTGAGTTTTGTCACGCCTTTCAAGCCAAATATCAAAATCCTAATCGTATCCCCCTTAACACTGAAGCATATCCATCTTCATCCTATGTTGATCCATCCGCTTTACTTGAGCCATCATCTAGCAAAGCCACTTCAAATCTCTATATCAAGTACACTGAACAAGGTCCTGGTGAATACACACTAAAAGCATCTTCATCCACATCTGTTTCCAATATAGTAGCTGGACCTTTTTTGGTAGGAGAGACTTCTCACTCCGATACCATTGACGACTCCTCCCTTCATATCACCTACCTTTTCTAGGAAAACTCCATCTTCATGATTTCTGCCACCTCATCTTCTCCATCTAATGATGAACTCGAGTCTAGTTCTCAAAATACCCCTAGTCCCATTGTCGATCGCATGCTTCCACAAGCTAAAGATGTTGGTAATTCCTCCATCCATCCTAAGTCCACTATTTGCCATCAAAAACTATATCATGAACCCCAAAATCATGTAACTGTACATCTTCCACCATCTACTTTACCTCTATTACTTCCAACTCCTAAACTTCCATCATCCACCCTACCTCTGCTATCTTACAAATCGTAAAAGCATGTGACCATACACCTTCCACCATCTGATCTACCTCCACTTCTTCCAACTCCTAACATTCTTCCATCCAATTTACCTTCATCTTTTCCATCGCCATTATACTATGAACCCCAAAAACATGTAACCATACATCTTCTGCCATCTAATTTACCTTCATTACTCCCAACACCTAATTATCCCCCTATCACTAAGTACCCTTACAATCCCAATCATGACCAACAAACGCACATGTTGTCTAAACATAAAGCTTCTATTCATTCCACCAACTCCACCTCCATCAAACCCATGGGATTCAAAAATAAAAATCTGGATGCCTCCACCTCTAAAGCTAAAACTCCTCTCAAAAATTCTAAAGATCCTCATGCCTTAGGGCATCAAAGCAAAGACTCATAGCCAAATACATCAAAAGAGTCATATAAGCCCACAACTCCACAAGAAGAGTCCAAGACCAAAATGGTTTGGGTTCCTAATCAAACAAGCAAGCAAGCCGAATGAGGCATCCTCATCCTCCTTTCAAGAATCCCAACCATCCACTTCCATCCCAAATTTCCATTCCACCCAAAAATCCCACAAGCAAAGCAAAAATAATAAAAATACTAAGTCTATGTGGGTTCCTAAATCATTCCATCATCCATCTCATAAACAAATATCCCCATCACTTCCTACACCACCTTTCCATCCAAAGCTTAAATGTTTATCACAGTATGTGCAACCGTTGGTCATGGTTCCAATTCCATTCCGCAACATTTCCATATACCTCCATCCCTCCAACCTTCATCCATTATCCTACATAACTCCCCCATTACTTTTCTATGGTCCATGCTTTTGCATAAGCCTTCTATCCATCCTTGCATGAACCTTCATAATTCCATATCCTAATCCACTATCCACCTAATCCATCTCCCTTTCATGCAATCCCTTACCAACATTTATGCGCATACTTGACATGGTCTATGTGACGACATTCATCTCTAATAGGACTACCAACATTCATCGAACTAGACACTTGAGTCCTTCCTATCCATTACCTTGGTGAAAACCTAGCAAATAGGTGCCATGTGTAATTGTCCTTCCAACAAAAAAAAATAGTACAAGATAAATAATTCATCCTCTGGTGAAAACCTGGTAAACAGGTGCCTTGGATAAGTACCATAGTGAAAACCTGGAAAACAAGCGCTATGTGTAGAGACCAGCCTCCATCATTTACTTCATTTGTTTGATAGTGGCTTTCCATAAACATCATCTACTATCCTGTCTTCATAATCCACTATTGTTCCTATCTAAACATCACAAGCCATTATCCCTTATCCATCCATAATAAAAGCCTTTTCACCCTTACCTCTGCCATGCTATTTCTCATAGTTTAGACTTAGTTGGGGTTAAGATATCATTTGGCACCTTAGCATACTATTCGCATGAACACATCCATCACAGCATCTTCCTAATAAACTTCATCCCACACTAGGGGCACTTGTTGAACCTTATTTGGAAGTGGATACCCACATCTCTAGCTCATATCATTTCAGCAACTAAGACACAACAAACATCTAAAACACAACCAAGCACATCAAACATCCAAAACAAATAAAAAACACAGTAAAAATCCCAAAAAAATCAAAATATCACAAAAAATCCAAGAAATAAAGTTGATCCTTTGACATCAACCATCAACACAATAAACAAAAACTACATCACACCTCTATCGTTCAAACCCTTGATCCGGTGGATACAGGGTATGTAGGCAATCTGAGATGTGAAGGAAGCACTCTAATTTAGGCATAGATGATAGTCCCTCTCTCATCATCCATCTTTCATCTTTCTTCTAATCCTCCTCCAATCTTTCATCTCACTTTCTTCTATCTTTCATCACTTACATCATCTATAAGCCCAGAACTACATATTCATCATGTCTCATCACCATTGTAATGTGCTTTGATCCCATGGACACAGGGTATGTAGGAATTCTGGAATACGAAGGAAGTATCCAGTACACAAGCACAGACGATCCACCCCATCTTCATCTTCCATCTTCTTCTCTTTGACCAGCTTAAGCAAGAAGCAGACTATGCACATTAGCAAAAGCTCAAGAACTTTAACAAATCAGGGATAAGCTGAAAGCTATTTGTCTGCATGCCTTAAGCCAACATTTGCTATAGCAATTTATCAACATCTTTAGCCTTTAACAAGATGCATCTTTCCTCTCAACAATGCGCTAGCTTAAATCCATCCAAGAGCACTTAAATTTGGAAAGAGAACATGATGACAGTATCTTTTGATTTATCTTTTGTCCCTTTCCTATGCCTAATCAAGACTGCCTTGATCTATCATATCTTGGTATGTTGCGATGAAGTACGGAATGGGGCATGGTCATATTGCTTTCGTATGTTGTGACTGTGGGATGATCTTATTTTCTTCCTATGCGTATTGGTATCTTGTACGTGTTGGGATTAGCATCTTGCATATCAATATCTTTTGCATCTGAAAAGATAAACAGTCTCTTATGCATTGAGACTATTCTATGCTAAGACTATTTCCATACATATAACCAGCAAGGTGTCATTATGTGTAGTGGAGATAAGCTCAAACCTTTGCTTGTAGCATCAAAAGTCCATCTTGGAACACTAGTTGCTATTCATATCTTGTGTATGTTGGTTCAACATCTTAACTTCATACATTTAGACAAGATTGTAGTATGCTAGTATTGCATTAGATACCTCGACACCGTGGTCTCTTATACCCTAGTGCATAACATCCATATGCTATATCAAACATAAGGATTGCATTTCTTTATTTTTGAGAAATTACTTTAAAAGTTGTCATATCATCTATATGTTTCATCATATTCCTATATAGTCCTCAACTAAGATCAATCTTTCCCTCCATCTTCATTTCTTGTTTCCCTTTCTTCATTTTCCTCATCCTCATCCTGCAAAACAAGTGTGTTAGGCATACATAGGTCCATATCATTATCCTTATTATCATCTAAATATTTGCATTATCATAACCTCATTATCATAGGTTACCATTATGTGCATTTCTATCATCATAATACCATTAGCGTAAGACATTTACATTATTACCATTTGCATATCCCTATCATTTACATAAACATCCATATAAACCATGAAAATACAAAAATACATAACATCATAACATAAGTGCATCCATCATCATTACAACATCACATAGATACTCAAAATCACCATTATATATATATATATATATATATATATATATATATCATCAAGCAAGTCAATATACAAGTGTCTACATATACAAAATGGGCTATCCATGAGCCATCAAAACTGTATGTACAATTGGCTCATAGGCCCCATCATGATACAAAAGATACATAAACAAGGTGGCTCTAATGACTACTGGCAGCTCCCTCACCCTGTCCACCACCACTAGGTCCTGTAGCTAGTCTACCATCTCTAGGAGGCCCCATCACTGAAGCTATAGACCGTGATCCTCCTGTCCTCCATGAACTCGAAGCCCCTGATCTGCTCCTGAAGCTAGGTTGCCTCTGCTCTGCTAGTAATGCCCCATAATAAAAGCCTCTATAATACTTGGCCTCACCCTGTGCTCTCCTCAGCTCTCCCTGTTTCTGTGTCAACTGAGTAGCCAGATACATGGGGGCTCCACTTGTCCCCAATGCAACTACTACTCTATCCCTCTCAACTTTCATAGCCTGCACCTGCTGCACAGCTGCATCCCTCTCAACTCTCACAACCTAGACCTATTATACTATTGAATCCCTCTCAGTCCTTAGGGCATCTCTCTCCGTAGTAATAGCCTGAACCCGATGTAAAGTAGTATCTCTCTCTAGCCTCATAGCCTTCTCACTCTGTCTAGCTGCATCTCTCTCTCCTGTCACCCTTGCAAGAGTCCCATCATCTTGTCCATCACCTCCCTGCACTCTAGCCTGTAGCTATGCCTGGTAAGCCTGAGCCTGTGCTCTAGCATTTCTCAATCCCAAGACCACCTGGTGTCTATCTATCTCCACCCTCCTCAGTCTCAGCTGAGCCCACTGCCTCCATCTCCTATCCTCTCTAATCCTCTGCCTAAGTTGTTGAATCCCAACATCATCATCTCCTAGCACCTGTACGTGTGGCTGTACAAGAACCTGTAGCTAAGAAAGAACCTATGGCTGAGCTTGTCCCTTTCCCTACACCCCTGGAGCTACTGGTACTACTGCCTGTACTGGTGGAGCTCGCCGTTGCCTCCTCCTAACTGGCCTCTCCATCCCAATCTCCCCTATCTCCCTAGGCCTCGTCAACTAAGTCAGCCTAGCTGCGGCCAGTATGCATCATAATCTGGTAAAGTCCCAGGATCTGCAGGACCCTATCCCCACTACCATACAACTGGCTATAATCCCTCTCTCTCCACCAAAGTCGTATCCACCACTATCTCCGGCCGCCCCCAATAAAACACCTCCTGTCGAGTCCTCCCAAAAATGGCATCACCTACTGGTACTACCTATGGTACCCCAAACTGCCTCAACACCCTCTCGGGCAAATAGTACTCTATGATATATATCCCGTGACCAAAAATGTACCTAGCCTACCTAGCATAGACAAGCTTCGCATCCTCCTCCTCCCATCTCTCACATCCCAGCTATGGCCTCCATATAAACATATCAGCCTCATCCAATGTCTGTCTCAAGTACACTATACCTCTACACTGTCGATAGGTAAGAGCTCCCCTATACATCCTCGCATATGGCTCTCCCACTACCCTAGCCACCCATCCATCTAGCCTCGTCACTGGAATGTGCTCATATGCCCATACATGCAACACTGTAACTCCCATAGACATACTAGCTCCAAACATATATGCGCAATCATGTAGCTAATGATACAACTACCCCAGTACACACTCCGCCCATGCATATCTAGTCCCATATGAGAACATTCCCTCCATAATTGTCCCCCATCCGACTGGAAACCCTCTCACCCATCTGTCTCCAACTAGCCATCTGATAATTGCTACAACCACTTGCTGTAACCTATCGCAGAGCTCCTCCATCCTAGCCATTAGAATGTCTAAGCCCTCTGCCCCAATATCTAGAGTCCTGAATAGTCATCTGAATGCAGCTGGACCCAAGTCAGGATCATAATCTACCATATCTCCATCAATCGAGATGCGCAGAATCTGGAACACATCCTCCAGTGTAATCATCGCTTCTCCCATTGGCAACAAGAATGAATTGTGCTCACTCCTCCACCGCTCAACCATCGCTGTCATCAGTCCTTGATGTGCCTGCACTGGCTCTAATCTCGACACATGCTCTAAACCAATTATATCTAAAAATAGCCACTTCTTTGCATCCAACAATCTAACCAATCACAAATCCCTAGGGTGTGGCTCTCCCGACAATAACGGTGGTAGTACATCCTGCATCATTCCACTCACCGTATCAGTTTCTTGTGCTAAAAATTGACTTTTGACTCCTAAAACTGACTATCTTTACTAAAAGCAACCCAATTTTCTATATGTGCTAGCCTTTTGATTATAAGCGAGCCATTTTACTATAAGCGAACACTTTTTGCCCATCAGTGACTTATTCACTGTAAGCACGCTACTGTCAGTTAAAAGTAAACTGAATAACTATAAGTGATCACTTTTTGCCTATAAGTGACCTGAATTTACACTATGTGCATTTTACCTATCTGTTTGCCCTAGCCGACCAGAAGCGACCTACTTTTGCCCTAAGCGGTCAATCCGTGCCTATAAGCGACCTACTTTACCATAAGCGATCACTTTTCCTCTAAAAGTGACCTGAACTACCTATCCTAAAACTACTCGCTTCTGGTGACATGTGTGCATTTATTATGCTTTTAACCTTAAAAAATCATGCATTTAGCAAAAGTGTCGGTACATACCGGTGTGCCTACTCCTATTGGTCGCCCATGTGTCCTCACTCGCTCGACACGATGATCACTGTGTGGAATCACCATCCTAATAGCTCCCTGACACCCTAAGCACTATCACACTCTAGAGCTCTAGATTTTCTCCAAGAAACAAGCACAAATGAGCCTATTTGTCCTTGAAGGACCTATTTATACCCCCTTTCTAACCCCTAATTCTTTTATACCAAAGCCTATTTTCTTCTGCACCATCCCAATTCATCCCACCCAACCCTGTTTTCTTCGTGTCAACCTTGTTTCTAGCGTTTCATCTTATCACGAGCCAACCCAGCCCTTCCTAGTTAGCTTGGCTTACCTCTCAAGGGGGCATCACCCGCTAGTTACACTGGGGCATAACCTTATTTATTGAGTGAATCATCGTATATTCTTTGACACAACATTCTAACGAACATTGTATCAAAGAGGGGCAAAATGTAGACACCCAAAATTGACCTAATTATCATTAGTATCAAATATCGCATTATCTATCATCTGCATTTGTCTAACACACTTGAGCAATTTCTCTATTCATCAAAATCACCTATTTCTTCTATTAATTAAATAAATTTATATTTATTTAATTAATTCATTATCTATTTTCTCTAATCTTTAATTATTTAATTATCTCTATTCTATCTATTTTAATTAAATAAATCTTATTTATTTAATTAAAAATCCCTTCATAATCCCACTTTCCAATTAATTAAATAAATTTTATTTATTTAATTAATTTCTCTTATCACTTATCTTCATCTTTCTTCATGAGCTGACATGTGTGCATCTCTTTTATTTAAAAACTTGTGTGTTACTACATCTTTTATTTAATATTTTTCACAAGTAGTACTTTTTATGTACACAATCACACATGAGCCTTATCTTCCCTCCACTTGTCATCTACACATTTATCTATGATTATCAATTCATCTCAACCATTCACATAGCCACCAAATCTCTACCGTTGATTGATTTTGGTTGAGGTCTATATAAACACCCTCTCATTCCATACTACATCTATCCATCATTTTTCATATAGCATCTACATTATCATCCTGAGCATATTGAGCATTTTAGCATCCATCTAGCATGTTATCATTATCATCCATCCATCATGGCAGATTTAATCTTCATAATTGTTCATTGTTGAGAAGCAATCCACATCACAAACAAGGAATCATACAATCTAGGTGATCTTGTTCTTGAATTGCATGCTTTTGATTTCACTTGGATTCGATTCTTTGATGGTGGTAGGATTAGGTTTTCATTTGTATGCTTGATCTTATTAACCTGATTTTTACCTATCACACTAATGATCAACGACTAATTCCCCTTTCTCTTTTCAAAATGATAATGTAATGATTGTAATGAAACCTTCCCTATTTGCAAATAGAAGGTAAATAGATAAAATTTAAACCCTTTCCCTTTCCTTTCCACAAATATCTTTCAACACTCTTTTAGTATTTAAATAAATAAGAGATAAAGGGGAAAAGGCAATTCAAATATAAGTTCTTTCTTCATAAAATCAACAATGCAAGAAAGCTAAACTTCTCCCTTTTCCTAAATTTCTTTGTGGATTTGATTTGTGTTTCAAATCTTAACAATTCTTAAGCATAAATCTAAAACAATAATCATTTTTTATGTAGAAAAACTAAAGATTTTAATTTAACGTTTCCAATGAGCTTTAAAGGACAATAAAGATATTTCCCTAATTTGAACAACAAACTTGAAATTAATCTAAAATATTAAGCTAAACCTACTATGATATTTACACATCTTTCATGGGCAATAAGAAATCTATTTAACAAAAAAAATGTACTATCAATCAAAGCAAACCTAAACTAAAACATTCACACCTAGGATTAGAGCTATGCAAGGCATGGAGCAAAATTGAATAACTGGCAATAGTCCTCAAGATAGAGGTCAGAAAAGGTTGAATATATAGTAAAGCATGCCAAAGGTTTGATCTAAAGGTAGAGATAAAAAATTCTAAGGATAATTGCCCTAAGATTGACACCAATCTAGAGTTAATACTATCAAAAATAAGAAAAAAACTTGACACACATGTAATAAATCATGTGTCTAGCTTTAAAATAGGCATTCACCCCTTTTAGCAAAAAGTCTTTCACCTAGGTGGACTCATAGTTCGCTAGGGAAAACTAATAATCTAAGAGATGAACCTATAATTTTGGGCAAAAGTAAAGGTTTTTTATCAAAAAGAGGTTGCAAATGCTTTGTGAGTGAGTTAGTCTTACTAAAGGTGATAGCTAGGAGACTCTAAAAGGATGATGTCACATTTTAATCATGGGGAAAACTAAAATTGGCATTCACCCCTTTTAGTAGAAAGTCTTTCACTTGAGCAAACTCTTAGTTTGCTAGGGAAAACTAATAATCTAAGGGGTGAACCTACAATTTTGGGCAAAAATAAAGGTTCTTGATCAAAAAGAGGTTGTAGATGCTTTGCGAGTGAGTTAGGCTTACCAAGGTGATAGCTTGGAGACTCTAAAAGGATGATGCAACATTTTAACCATGGAGTAATACATTGAAGGCTAAGTTTATTAATTTTCAAGCCATGCAGGGTCATGAGCTCAATTATTGGATCATCATTGGAGTTGCCATGTATGCTTATTCATATTTAGGAACTTACATATTGCCCCATAGAGAAAGGAATCTTATAGTACCCAATGATTAGCATTTCCCAAAATGTGACATAAGGACCTTGGAAATTACTTGTAATTACCCTGGCTCAATGTCCCACATCTAGACCTACAAAGATAGTTTTGAACGATCACGTGTAGTATAGAGTCATTTCGGAAAAAAATAAATTATTAAAATAGACATGATTATTTACCATCCACATAGGGTTTAGAAATACCATCTCAATGCACAGTCATCCCTACATCCATCTTGGATCTATAAAATTAACACTTTTAAACAACTCCTAGTGTATTTCTCATAAATAATTACCTAATGTTTTTACATAATCTAATGGAAGAAAGAATACTTTTTGTGTGGGGTTTGAAATATACATGTGTCACCTCATGTAGATCACTTGCATGTAAAATCATGTTTTATAAAATGTTTATCTTAGCATATATATGAAAAATTAGGGTTTGCAAGGGTCATTTGCACTCAAGTATATAAAACATTTTGAGAGATGTTTGAACTCTAGATGAATAATGATGGTTTTAAGCATGAAAGCAATCAAAGGAAATCTCTTGAGTGAGATGTTGATCATGGATTTGGAAGACACACTTGCTTAGGAGGACTAATGCAATCATGATAGGAGGTTCAATTGAAGGTCTATCTAAGTATGCAGCGAACTCAACAACACACACACACACAAACAACAAAGATCTCACAAAAACAACAACAAAATTCTCATTTATATAAGCTTGCATGATTATCACCATGTTTACAATCACATAGCTTGTTGCAATGGGCCCTCTTACATGCCAAGCCATATTCATTTGATTACAATAGGATTCACAAATGGATAGTCACCATAATGGCCCCTTACATGCACAACACAACTAAACTATAGAAACGCCACTTCCAAAACCTAACACATGGGCTACTCAATGATAATTCAAGTATAAGTACACTACAATATAACTTTAGAATTTTACCACTCCTCTAGTGTAATGACACCTGCTATCTTCCTATATGCTTCCTCAGATTGTACCCCACATCATACTCCTTGTTCCTTCACTCAACCTCTGAGACCTCACCATTTGCTACTGAGAACTCACTCTCTATGCTCCTACCTCCTTCTATCTTCTTCCCCCCTTTCAAACTCTCACAACCAAGTATATATAGCATCCCCAAGTCTTCCAAAAAGTCTACATCATCCACAAGATGGTGCGAACCACAAAACCACATGAAATGTGTCACTATCTAAAAATAATAAACTTACATGTTTAAATGGTAAAACAGTGGAGAACCTCCACATAGTGCACCACATACATCCACAATGGTTATTTAAAACCACACAAATATTCCTATGTTATTTTAAACTCCAAATATCCCTCCACAAATAAAAACAATCCCAATTGTGCACCACTTTCAACCCATAGACACTCACAAATCAATTTATTATCTTTTAATTATCCAAATCTCCTAAAACCTTAACATTATATCCCTCGACCATAAATAGAACTGTTATGTAGAAAAAGGGGGTTTAAGGGTTTGATGGGTAGTTTATCTAGATCCTCCTTTCACTACACACATTCAAGGACATTTAACCGAGTTGAACCACAACTTCTACAAAAGGATTCAGCTACAGGTTGGTTGTCACTTGTAATGATAGAGAAACTTGGAATTGATTGATTAATGTATTAATTTTAGTCTGATTTAGCTTAAAACGCTAATTATGCAAAATTGTAAACATATAGATGAAACCTGATAAATGCTCGCACATAGATAAACTAAACACAGATTAGATACATACCATATTTTGGGTTCCAGAACATAGAAAAGTCAGGGGCTAAAGAGCGGGTGCCCAAGCCCAAGGTACTGCTTTTTCTGAGGGCTTCGGGATCTTTTCCGTCACTGACTTCAAAGATTCTCCGTGACACAAAACTAAGGGGCTAAAGAGCGGGCACCCAAGCCTTTCCTGAGCTATTTCCCACCTTTTTCTTTAGGTCCTGATTCCCACAGTCCTCTACAACTCCACTCTTCGAGATCTGACACCTGTCACCTGCAATTTCACAAGAGAGGGGTTGGGGGTTGTGGTGTTTAGGAGCTTGCCTTGATCAAACCCCAGAATAGCATTCAAGTCTTCCAACACCGTTGTTAGATAGAGAGTGCATGTCCTTGCAAGACAGAGGTAAAAAGTACTGATAAATGATTGATTGAAGCACAAATAGATATACCTAAGAGGTGTAGCTCTCAAGTAGATGAAGATCTTTCACAACATGAGAAGATGAAGCCAAATCTGTAATAAGAAACACAATAACACAAGTTTGCTCTGCAACACAATGAATGCCTTGAATGCTCTAAAATCATAAGTTTGCTAAAATCTCATAATCATCTTCTAGTTTGCAAATGAAGTCCTAAACATGCTTATATATGCATTCTTGCTTTAATTTCGTAATTCAAACTCAAGATATCGGCAATGGACACCTTTTATGGTCTCCAACCAACATTTAAATTTGGGACCCGCTAAAATAGGGTAGGGCAAGGGCATGGACGCCCTTGTCCTAGGACCTATTTTGGGATAGGGTTAAGCTCTACAATGTTGCCTATGTCCCATTTGTTATGGGTTTTAGGGCATTTTGTCTCAAGATTCATTTCTAACATGCATGATGAAAAACAAGGGACTCAAGAGCTAAACTTAGGAGGTAAAAGTCATAGGGGGACATTTTAGACATAACATTTAGCCTCCACTTTAATGTATGTATGATCTTACGACCCATACATGCATTAAAATACAGTCAAAACACAACAAACACGCCAGGCACTTGAAGCTAATGTATACACAAAGATTGAGGAACTATTTCTAGCCCCCAATCTCAGGTAAGCATTAGAGAAAACACATCGCAGACACGCAAAACACAATGAAGACAGTAACAGGCACACAAAACATGGAGAAGATAGTATCGAAGACATGATGAATACAGTTGATATAATTTTTCATTTTCATATATATAAATGCATGGAAATAAAAAATTGCAACACACAACCCCAAGAATGTAGGGGAGACTCATCGCCACACCCTTTACATTGTGCGAGGGGGAAAAACACTCCATACAAAACCCAAGCATAGGGGAGACTCATCGCCATACCCTTACACTACACTAGGGGGAAAACACACGAAAGACACATGAAAGACATGAGCGTTGTATAGCATGCCAAAGACATACTATACATCTTAAACATGACAAACAAGGCAATGGAAGGAGCTTATTTCTAAGTTCCCACCATCTTAAATATGCTACAGGAACACCTGATGGTTGGGCTTATTGCACAACAACTGCCAAAGACATGCTTAAGGGAGGATAGTCTCATATCCAACCCTACCTCTGCAAAGGACTTTTGAAATAAAAGGATGTACACTAGCTCAAGAGATACACCATCCCTGCCTCCGTAAAGGGCTTTTGAATAAAAAGATATGCACTAGATCAAGAGATACATTATCCCACCTCCACAAAGGGCTTCTTTGATTGCAATATAGAATAAAGATGTGTACTCACACCGGAGATACAACATCCCACCTCCGTAGAGGGCTTACAAACATGCTTCATTAGTACTAAAATCATCAAACAACTTACCTTATATATGCCCCCACCTTAAGGTGGTTCATATTGTGTACCGATATCAAGCACGTTAAGGTAGAGAGAAAACACACAAGGGAACAAGAGCTTTCGCAAAGCCCATTCCCCCAAAGATGACATGTACTCACGATCACTGAATGTTCCCACAAACACATCTTAATCTAAGCAAAACATGAAAGCTATGCATGAAAACAAAGAAGCCAAGGCTACACATATGGGTTCGAGTCTGAGTATATCCATTGGGCTTATACTGCAGGCATCTCAAAACCGAGTGTAACAACAAGGCGAGACACCAAAACAATCAAAGTGCATAGAGCAAATGTATTGTTATGATTTGTTAGAAAGATAAGACAACATCAAATATCACATGGAGTGATTCTACTATCCAAGTGTCAGATATATATAAATCAACCCTATCTTCATGTATGGACTAGGTCCATTTTTGCTTGCTTGTTGAAGGGACACGTGGTCCATATCAGTTAGTTGTTTATTTTTCGTCATCCGCCGACTAGATAGAATCACTAGAAGAAGGTAAAAAATAAATGAGAGAGGAGAACAAGTGCCTTAGGAACAATCACATAGGAGGATGCCCCCAAGTCATCAACTACAACGCTATGCCCCTAAGGCATGACACACAACAATAAAATAGAGGAGAGGTAAGATAGAAGAATGATGATACAAATAGAAGAATGGTCACAACAGAGGTGGTCCCCTGGTATCCTTGACCTTACAAGAGTATCAAGGGTCATCCTGTTGGTTTTTTCTTCTAAATCAGCATTAGGGTTTGCCAGTTCTAATGCACAGGCAGATTCAGCCAACTGAATACAGAAGGTTGCGTGAGCTCCTCCCCTTCACTTCTGGTTCTGCCACACCAAGGGGGGTGTCCCTATTTGATAAAAGTATGACCTTGACTAGCTCAATGACAGAAAGATATAACTTGACAGCAACAAGCAGAATACTCTCACATAAGGACCAAGATTTGTATAACAAATCACAAGGTTGGCAACATTCTTGGACATATATGTCTGGTTGGGTATGAGAGTAAGCAGGGATCCTAATCCTACTCCTACAACTAACAGGTGGAAGGATGAAATGGTTTGATTTGATTTTTGGATGCAAAGCTGGACATGGTATATAACCTCAACACAGAGCTAGATTGGTGCCTATCCAGGGCTTGGAGTCGGTAGACATACACCTGTGAATGATCAGCATGAACAACTAAAACTAGATTTCAGGGGGATATACATGATATCTGCCTTACAGATATCTCCCAATACAGAGTGTTAAGCTGTCTATACTTATGGCATCCCTATTGTAGTATACCCTTCCCAATATTCAATCTGAAAATAGTTTAATCTACCCCTTGAGCAAAAGTTAAAAGATTAAACATTCAACACAGGAATTCTATGTTCTAGAATCTCAGACATTCCTTGAATGCCTAGACTCAGAAGAAAGATACATGCAAAATTGGAGACAGAATCAGCATAACACATGCAAACATAGCATTATTCGTATAAAATTGACCATGAAATCAGTGGATTCATGCACAAACGTACAACAGGAGATACATAAACTCGCAAGTTTTGCTGCACAGAGCAACCAAAACTAGTTGTATCTTATTACAGAGCCAAAATGTCTAGTTTTCAACAACAACAAAAATGGTAACACCGTCTACCTATATTGGCCAGAAAGTGTACCTGCAGCAATTAATTACATGACAAAATATCAAAATTTGTTGGATATAGATCCTTCAAAGGAATGGCACTCAGAATTTATTGCAGCAACAGACAAGAGAAGCCTCGAGCCCTGCGCCGCCATCTGGGAGTCTTCACTCAAAAATCGGACATGATCATGTGTACCATTGCCCATACCTCTGCACCATCGCCATTAAAGGCCTCAACCACCCGCGGCCTACCTGGAAACCATCGCTACGTTCAAACAGAAGTTCCCGCCAAAATGCACTTTACTGAAGTTTCAAATGTGTAGGAAGAATAGTCCCACATTGGTGCCGTGGAGACTCCTTCAATACCTTAAAAACATGGTCGTGAGCATAATAGGTGTCGAGTGCCTTTTGCCGCGCTCGACGCATAAGCCTTCTCCAAAAGCCCATCGCCAAAACCCAAGCCATCGACACACCCCAGAATTCTCCTTTCGATCTCAACGGTCTCACCGACTGCTACCTTCGCTTCCCCATCGGCCAGAGATGCATCATCGGGCCAACCATCCAAACCTTCGCCGATCTCATCAGTTACACTGATGAACATCCATCGGCCAAACACAAATGAAGCCTACCGACGATGAATATCACACCGATGGCATTTCCATCGGCCAAACCAAACACATCGAAGGGAACAAAAAATAGCTCACCGATAATGCCGATCACTCCGATAAACCAAAAACATAAAGCTCCAAACCTTTGAACCATGAACCGGTTCAAACGGATGGTTCAACCGAGAAGTTCAATGCCGAACGGAGCACTTCAAAAAGAACATTTGCCGAACACAAACACAAAGCCTTGAACCGTTGAACCATGAACCAAAAGGGTTCAACGCAGTGGTTCAAAATGATGGTTCAATCATAATCTGAGCACTCAAAAAGAAGTTTCGCCGATAGAGAAAGTCACAGCAATGAACAAGGAAACTTAGGGCCCAAAAAGAAAAAACCCTCCAACATCTGCGCTCAGATCCAGACCAAAATTAGTGCCAACACTGGCTCTGTCTGGGGACGTGCAGGTGCAAAACTGCAGCGAGGACCTTAGAATCTCTGGTTTCGCAGATTGGGCCATATCTATTGGGCAACAGAGTCGATCATTGCACCAACCTGCACAAAAACTATATTTTTAGTCATCACTTGGGTGGCCCCGGGTAGCCAAAAAGGAAGAACCAAAATTTTTTCCTGCCAAATGCTTGATTCCAAACTGAAAGATCCCAATCCCAACTGAAAAAATTGGCATAGTTTGTCCATAAGGTCATTTGCTCAATTAGATATTCCACCACCTTTGACAGCTTGCCACTTGCAGTACTGCCTCTGTCACTCTGCATTTCAAAATCAAACATGCAACCATACATGCTAAAAAATCCTTCAGCATTAAGCAACATATGCATGTTATACTCTTCAGATGGTACATCATACTGCTCTTGGCAGTCTTCATCATTTATCTGGCTGTTGCACACCATCAGGCACTCATCCAACTGATCCAAAAACTCAAAATACTCAGAAAAAATGAGACCCCCAATATCTACTGATATTGAAAACAAATCCTGATCCACACACCCAATGTTGCACATATCTAAACCAGGTGACGATGAACATCCATCATTCACAGTTTGCAAATCCATAGTATCTTCACAAGAACTGAAGATATCTGATTCATATGCCCCCCACTCACAAACTGATGTAACACCAAGGTCAACAGTCTCCTTATATTCATCATCATCCTCAAAAAGAGGATTAATCCTACACCACTGAAAGTCAAGATTCACAGCATCAAAGGCATCTGTAGACTCATCATAAAGGGGATTAACACTCACCGCAAAGGCCTCTGCTTCTTCTTCATGATACTCCAATTCTTCTTTAGCACTATCAGATCCAGAGTCATAAGAAGAACAAACCTGATCCATGAATTGATCATGGATATCATTTCTATCAACTGATTACCCCATATACAAGATTTCTGTTGTTTCAATGCATTCTGAAGTTGAGCTATCTGCATCATTCTCCATCCCTCTAATACTTCCTGATGAAACTGATACTGACTGTTGATCCACATGATCACAACCTTGCACAACTGGATCATTTAAACATGATGGCTCTTTGATAAGGGCTGGTATGTAAATATTACTTGAAAAACCATTGTTTTCAACTTCATTTGTTGGGCAAAACAAGACATCCTCCTTTATAACAGAAACATCATCAACTTGAAATGATGCAAAAACTGGGACAACAAGGGTGTGAATACTTTGACATTCATTGTCAACTCCTAAATTAAATCTTTCATTAACATCGGGGGCTGCAGGACAACAAAAATTTTTAGAAAAATAACCCTTTTGTATTCCATACCTCCAATTGTTTTCAATATCTATTGCAAACTGATGTGCCTGATGCAATGTGGTGGGCTCCTTGTCTCTTAATCTGTAACTCATTTTCTTATCAAAAGCTCCCAAATAGACAACTAAGCACAGTGCATCATTAGGTCTCATGCATTCTGGAATTCTATTCAATGCGCTCATAAATCTGAGGTTAAAGGCTGGGATCAACTCACCTTCTTCAATATGGATGTACATAAAATTACTAATAACTGCATATTCAGAGATTCTTTCACCATATTGTACTAGAAATGTAGATTTAAAACCATGCCAAGAGCTGACAGACTGAGCTGGAAGGTAGGAAAACCAGTCCCTTGCATCTTCATCTAGAGATTGAACAAATAATCTCATAACCACATCCTCATGGTCAATCTCAAAGTCATCTATCACATTCATAAACTGCTGCAAGTGTCTCTCAGCTGATTCATCCTTTATACCATTAAATTTAGGCAAAAAAATTCTGATTTTAGGTGGAAGAGCATTTGGATAGCCACAAATGCCACTGAAATTTATGGGCTTATATCTGTCTATGTTGAAACTTCTTTTATTACATTGTTGGGACTGACTACTATACATTTTGCACTTGACAGTTCACAAGGGTGCATAGGCTGATAATACATCCTTTATGTTTTTGCAACCCTCCTCTCTACTCAGATTTTCTACAAACAATGACTTTAGGCACTCAAAATTTAGACTGTTTTTTCAAACTTTCCTAAAGTCCTTTAAATGAGTCTTTTTAGCAACCTTGCATGCCCTTTGAAATACAGAATAAGTTCTAATAAAAGCATGCAAGCTCTGCTTTCACCAATGTTTCCCTTTTAACCAGTGCTATCTCACCAAATAGGGAGTCTGTCAAACAATATGAAATACCTGGATATGTTGCAGGAGATGCAAATTCTTCTCTGACTGATTTTGTTCTTTTATCAGGTTCTTTGATGCAGAGTCGCCACCTCCTTGAAGAGGAATGAGCTTCAAACAAGCTGAAGCTACAAATTGATTTCTTTCTTTCTGGGTCATCCACCAGCAGAGTCACATATACAACCTTTTTCTCTGCTGAAACAAACACATCCAAGCCTAATTCTTCAATCTCGTAGACTCAAACTTTTATGGATATGACATTGATCTCCCCAGCGGAGTCGCCATTTTGTTGGTTTTTTCTTCTAAATCAGCATTAGGGTTTGCCAATTCTAATGCACAGGTAGATTCAGCCAACTGAATATAGGAGGTTGCGTGAGCTCCTCCCCTTCACTTCTAGTTCTGCCGCACCAAGGGGGGTGTCCCTATTTGATAAAAGTATGACCTTGACTAGCTCAATGATAGAAAGATATAACTTGACAGCAACAGGCAGAATACTCTCACGTAAGGACCAAGATTTGTATAACAAATCACAAGGTTGGCAACATTCTTGGACATATATGTCTGGTTGGGTATGAGAGTACGCAGGGATCCTAATCCTACTCCTACAACTAACAGGTGGAAGGATGAAATGGTTTGATTTGATTTTTGGATGCAAAGCTGGACATGGTATATAACCTCAACACAGAGTTAGATTGGTGCCTATCCAGGGCTTGGAGTCGGTAGACATACACCTGTGAATGATCAGCATGAACAACTAAAACTGGATTTCAGGGGGATATACATGATATCTGCCTTACAGATATCTCCCAATACAGAGTGTTAAGCTGTCTATACTTATGGCATCCCTATTGTAGTATACCCTTCCCAATATTCAATATGAAAATAGTTTAATCTACCCCTTGAGCAGAAGTTAAAAGATTAAACATTCAACACAGGAATTCTATGTTCTAGAATCTCAGACATTCCTTGAATGCCTAGACTCAGAAGAAAGATACATGCAAAACTGGAGACAGAATCAGCATAACACATGCAAACATAGCATTATTCATATAAAATTGACCATGAAATCAGTGGATTCATGCACAAATGTACAATAGGAGATACATAAACTCGCAAGTTTTGCTGCACAGAGCAACCAAAACCAGTTGTATCTTATTACAGAGCCAAAATGTCCAGTTTTCAACAACAACAAAAATGGTAACACCGTCTACCTATATTGGCCAGAAAGTGTACCTGCAGCAATTAATTACATGACAAAATATCAAAATTTGCTGGATATAGATCCTTCAAAGGAATGGCGCTCAAAATCTATTGCAGCAACAGACAAGAGAAGCCTCGAGCCCTGCACCGCCATCTGGGAGTCTTCACTCAAAAATCGGGCGACATGATCATGTGTACCATTGCCCATACCTCTGCACCGTCACCATTAAAGGCCTCAACCACCCGCAGCCTACCTGGAAACCGTTGCTGCGTTCAAACAGAAGTTCCTGCCAAAATGCACTTTACTGAAGTTTCAAATGTGCAGGAAGAATAGTCCCACATTGGTGCCACGGAGACTCCTTCAATACCTTAAAAACATGGTCGCGAGCATAATAGGTGTCAAGCGCCTTTTGCCGCGCTTGACGCATAAGCCTTCTCCAAAAGCCCATCACCAAAACCCAAGCCATCGGCACACCCCAGAACTCTCCTTCCGATCTCAACGGTCTCACCGACTGCTACCTTTGCTTCCCCATCGGCCAGAGATGCATCATCGGGCCAACCATCCAAACCTTCGCCGATCTCATCAGTTACACTGATGAACATCCATCGGCCAAACACAAATAAAGCCTGCCGACGATGAATATCACACCGATGGCATTTCCATTGGCCAAACCAAACACATCGAAGGGAACAAAAAATAGCTCGCCGATAATGCCGATCACTCCGATGAACCAAAAACATAAAGCTCTGAACCTTTGAACCATGAACCGGTTCAAACGGATGGTTCAACCGAGAAGTTCAACGCCGAACGGAGCACTTCAAAAAGAACATTTGCTGAACACAAACACAAAGCCTTGAACCATTGAACCATGAACCAAAAGGGTTCAACGCAGTGGTTCAAAATGATGGTTCAATCATAATCTGAGCACTCAAAAAGAAGTTTCGCCGATAGAGAAAGTCACAGCGATGAACAAGGAAACTTAGGGCCCAAAAAGAAAAAACCCTCCAACATCTGCACTCAGATCCAGACCAAAATTAGTGCCAACACATCCAAGGAGGCCTAAACAACACATAACACATCACAGGGGAACACAACACAAGAGGGTAGATCACATAAACAAGCAAATAATGCTATGACATAGGTGACCACCAGGGTTAGAAATACTTACCTGTTGCACAACTGAACTAGCGATTGTCGACAAGCAAATCATCGTCTTCCCAATCTTGAATGTTAGAGGAAAGAGGTACATAAGGTACAATAGCCCAACTTTTGTCATTATCCTTAATCTCTTTATCTTTAAGTTTTTTTTTGTTTGGTTCAATGTTAGGTGGAATGTTTTCTTGTTGAGGTGCATTTCTTTGGGCAAAAGCTTGTCTTCTCTTCCTCCTTTCTCTTGCTTGTCTATTCCTTTTTTTTTATTGCTTCTATCTCCATAAGGAGTCTCATGTTTTTCCATAGGTTTTTCGTATCTCAGAGGAGGAAGCTTGTTCAAATCTAATTTTCTTTGATGAAGTGCTTTGTTTTCCATGAGTACCTCCTGATCCTTGTAAGGATAACGGAGGAGGAACCTCATCATAGATTCCTTTACCTTTTGATCTAGGAAGTTCTTCTAATGTGGGTTGTTCTTATCTTTCTTGAATAGGAGGCCCAACCACTCTAGATAGTAGTTTTTCTTTGTATCGTTTGTATGCTAAGAAAATTTGGTCTCTTTGTGGCTCAGGTTCTCTATCAAGTTACGACCAAAAGTACTCAAGAATAAAGTTCTTTTGAGTAACCATGGGTTGCCATGTGTTACGATGAATAATGCATACTCTTCCATGTAAAGGGAATTTTATGTATTTGTGAATTGTTGAGGGGATAGCCTTCATAGCCTTGAGCCATGGATGTCCTAATTTTATGCAGAAGAGGTCAGATGAAGGGATGACATCAAATAATTGTTCCACAGCTTTGTCATATACCATAACCAATAAGGATATCTTCCCATAGGTAGGAATAAAAGCTCCAGTATGTGTCTTAATCATTATATCCGTAGGTTCATAAGATTCTTGTATCAACTCATGTGAGAAAAGGAACTCTTTCATTGCCACATTAGCCATGCAATTAGGATCTATAAGTGTTCCATGCACAGGAATGTTCATTACATTCACTGTAATATAGAGAGGTCCTTCAATATCTCCCATTGTCTATCATGAGGTGTGAATGTTATTTCAGGTTTAGGAGTCTTTCTTTTTAAATAAGGCCTAGGAGGAACCCTAGCATTATTGTTACGATGAGAAGCCATGTAATGTGAGATTATTTTACCCTTTAAACACTTATTTGAGGGAAGTGGGTCATAAAAGACACACTGTGTTCATAGAAAACTAAATGAGTAGAATGAAATAATGCAACACACCAAGGCTATATTAGTTGTTTGTAATTTTGTTTAAAGAAAGTGTACACAACCCTTAATGTTGAAATACACAATGTGTAATTAAAAACATGCAAGTTTTCAAGAAAAAGTGCAAAAAATGCCAAATTTTTAAATGAGCAATGTATGCATGTGTTCAAATGAATGCAAGATTAGTTTTCAAAATATTTTCAACACCTATGCATGGAAGTAGATGCAAAACTATGTTTATTTATGACCTAAAATGCTTAATTTTTTCACTTTTTTCAATGTAAATGTTCTAAAATGCAAATGTAAGATGCAAATACATACAATGAAACAACACTACAGTCCAAAATCAGATTTGAAAGAGTGTTTAGAAGAGTATTAAAATCTGAAACAAGATTTTAAGCACAAACCCTAGCTTTTGCAAGACTAGGTTATATGAAAAATGCACAATTTCAAGCAAATTCTAACAAATGAAGTATGAAAATGCAAGGTGAATGAATATGTAATGATGCACTACTGTAATTTATATCAGATCTGATGCAAATATCAAATATTTAGATGATTTAAATGAAATGTAATGCAAATAGTGTAAACTATGTCAAAATGCAAGCCTAGGATGCTTGATTTTTTCAAAAAAATTCAATTTTTTTTGTAGATTTCAAATGCAATATGATGACAATGAAATGAATGATTGAAAATCTGAAGTACAACACTCAGCAAGGTGTAAAATTCAATAAAAACATAGGTTCACCACAATGTTATGTAGAAAAAGGGGGTTCAAGGGTTTGATGGGTAGTTTAGCTAGATCCTCCTTTCACTACACACATTCAAGGACATTTAACCAAGTTGAATCACAACTTCTACAAGAGGATTCAGCTACATGTTGGTTGTCACTTGTAATGATACAGAAATTTGGAATTGATTGATTAATGTATTAATTTTAGTTCGATTTAGCTTAAAACCCTAATTATGCAAAATCGTAAACAAATGGACGAAACCTGATAATTGCTCACACAGAGATAGACTAAACATAGATTAGATACATACCAGATTTTAGGTTCTAGAATACAGAAAAGTTGGGGGCTAAAGAGCGGGTGCCCAAGCCCAAGGTACTACTTTTTATGAGGGCTTCGGGATCTTTTCCGTCACTGACTACACCACTTCAGAGATTCTCCATGACACGAAACTAAGGGGCTAAAGAGTGAGTGCCCAAGCCCTTCCTGAGCTATTTCCTGCCTTTTTCTTCAAGTCCAGATTCCTTATGCTCTGCCATAGTCCTCTGCACCTCCACTCTTCGAGATCCGACACCTATCACCTGCAATCACAAGAGAAGGGTTGGGGGTTGTGGTGTTTAGGAGCTTGCCTTGGTCAAGCCCCAAAATGGTATTCAAGCCTTCCAACACCATTGTTAGATAGAGAGTGTGTGTCGTTGTAGGACAGAGGCAAAAACAAATTGATAAATGATTGATTTAAGCACAAATAGATATCACCTCAGAGGTGTAGCTCTCAAGTAGATGAAGATCTTTCACAACATGAGAAGATGAAGCCAAATCTGCAATAACAAACACAATAACACGAGTTTGCTCTACAACACAATGAATGCCTTGAATGCTCTAAAATCATAAGTTTGCCAAAATCTCATAATCATCTTCTAGTTTGCAAATGAAGTCCTAAACATGCTTATATATGCATTCCCGCTTTAATTTCGTAATTCAAACTAAAGATGTCGGCAACAGACACCTTTTAATGGTCTCCAACCAACATTTAAATTTAGGACCCTACCAAAATAGGGCAGGGCAAGGGCACCCTTGTCCTAGGACCTATTGTGGGATAGGGTTAAGCTCTGTAATATCCCCTATGTCCCATTTGTCATGGGTTTCAGGGCATTTTGTCTCAGGATTCATTTCTAACATGCATGATGAAAAACAAAGGACCCAGGAGCTAAACTTAGGAGGTAAAATCCTAGGGGGACATTTTATGACACAACAAGAACTAATCCCAAAATTGTAAGAGAAAATCTCCCAATGCAGTGAAATGTACTAACATTATCTATCACAAACTGATAACCACAAACTAATTGACCAATAAACAACTAAACTAAACTACAAAATCTATTTTTCTAGACACGATACAAAATTTCCATGATGCCCAAGGATGCTTTTGCATTAGACACCTAGGGTTAAATAGTGAGCCCTCATTTTCTAGGACAACCTGCCCCTACTTGGAGATTCCAACCTACCATCACTTCAACTCATTCTTTCCACCTCCTCAAGTATGCCTTAAGTGATGCACCATGAGAACTACTTTCACCCACATTACTAGACACTCTGTTTCACCAATCATTCTCCACACTATTTTTATTTATCCCATATTTGATCATAGCTCACTTGCTCTTTCTATCAATTGGTCCCTCACATTTGTCAGCCTCCTTCTTGGCTAGCACATACCCTTCTATTATTTTTCCCACTGCCATGTGTTCCTCAATACAACTCCTCATCCTATTATTCATCTGTCCTATCCTTTGGATGAATTTCTTTTGGTGACATCCATTCTCACATTCCTTCCTTTGTGATACTTCTTTTGCATTTACGGTGTTGTAAGGTACTCCAGCAATATCATGAATCTTTGGAATCAACACATATAATCCCTCCCTAATGCACACTCTAGTGTTGTTATAAAATTATCCCTCAGTTTCCCTCAACAACATCAACTTATGTTTCTAGCCATCCTCATAAATCATGTATGTGCTAGCTCTCCCATCATACATAGATTCCCTGTTAAATTTCCATAGTCTCCCTAACAACAAATGGCACACATCCATTGGTGCAATATCACACAACACCTCATCATAATATACTCCTATGTTGAACCTCACCCAAAATTGTTCCTCCACCAAAATTTTATCCCCTTGTTGCAACCAACCAATTAGGTATGGGCACGAATGTTATATCCTCCTCAGCCCCAACTTATCAACCATCTCCATATATACCAAATTGTCTATGCTACTGCTATCCACTAACACATCACAACACTTACCACCTACCTTGTATTTGGTCCTAAATAAACTCTTCCTTTATGTCGACTCATCTCACCCATCACACCTCATGGCTCTCTATAGAACAAGTGAATCCCTACGTTCTAGGTCCCTCTTTGAGGTAGGTGAGCTCTCATCTCCAAATATAGCTCATGCACTACCCTCGGTCGTCTTTCCTTGGCACTCAAATGCCCTATGTCCCTCTTCTCCACATCTAAAATAGGTTCCTCTAAATAATTTATTCCTTTTCCTCTCATATCCCCCTCTACTCTACTGAGAAAATCCTCCACACTCCTGCTGGTCCTCTCTGTGGTATGTATCTTATACTCTTTCATCTTTGTGGTAACCTCTACCAACATCTCTACCTCTACGATGGTTACTATTGTCATCTCCCTACCATTACAATAGTAAATATAATCTTCTTTCTCTCTACAATGGGAATTTTGGCCTTCCCTTTCATTGTAGTATTGGATACCTCTCCCTTAACTCCTCATGGTTGCTCCTCTATCACTACACCTCTCTCTTCGATCACTGCACCTTACTCTTCGATCACTTCACTTCTCCTCTTTCTCTCTTTGTTGGCTATCTTTCCTCTTTCTTTCAGTTTAACTTCTTCTCTATGGTGAGTTCCAACTAGTAGGTCTCCTCTACTATCTAGATATTCCACATATCCAACTCCCCTTGGATGGATTCTCTTGGTCTATTGACATACTTCACCACTTTCTCAGCTCCTTCTTCATGAGATCCTGACCTAATTGTCAATCGACAGTATTACTCAATGTATTCATTAACAATCATATTTATCTACTATAAATTATGTAATTCCTTCAATAGATCCAACTAGTAATTTGTTAGAATGAACTTGGTCTTCAACCTTTCCACCATCTAATCCCACTTTGCAATGCTTGGCTTACCTCTTCTATTCCTCTCTAACTAAACTACCTTCCACCATATTACTACATGACATTTTAGCTTGACCTTCATAAATTTCACCTTATCTAGGTTTGTAATATCCTCATGCTCAAAATGCTCCTCTAGATTAGTGATCTAGTCTATCAACTCCTCAAGATCTAAATTCCCAAAATAGTTTAGAATGTCCGCTCTGGTCCTCTTGCCAATGATGATTATGGCCTTCAACATCCTCACTTCCTTGTCCTCTTCACATCCACTTGATTCTGTAGTATCTACCTCCTACTCTTCATCACACTCCTTGGCCTTAGGGTTGGGATTTCTTCCATGGTCTTGCTCTAACGCATCCATCTAATTCTACATAGCCTTCAACATCTCATACATATCCTTCATTCTTCCTATAACATTGATAATACTTTGCCCTCTTTGGTGGCATCTTGACTTGATGAAAACTATCCTTAGGTCAACATTCTACCCACAATCACCCCTTGTAAACTTCCTCATAGTTGACGCTCTATCTACAAAACCTCTATGGATTGTCACAACTCAAACTTTAATCAACTCATTCTTGAAAAATTGCATCGACCAGGTGCACTCACATCCACATCTACACTCCAACACTCTTCACATGATCCAACCTTTTCTCTAATACCACTTGATGAAGTCATAGAAGGAGGTCCAATGAAGGACTATCCAACTGTGCAGACAACTCAACAACACACACAAAAACAATCACAAACAACAAAGATCTCATAGAAATGACAATGTTCTCATTTATATAAGACTATATGATTATCACCGTGTTTACAACCACATAACTTGTTCTAATGGGCCCTTGTACATGCCAAACCACAACTATTTTATTACAATAAGATTCATAAATGAATAGTCACCACAATGGCCCCTTACATGCTCAGAAAAACTAAACTATGGAAACACCACTTCCAGAACTTGTTACATGGGATATGTAATGATAATTCAAGTACAAGTAAACTACAATATAATTTCAAAATTTTACCATTACTCCACTATAATGACACTCGATATCTTCCTATATGCTTTCTTAGATTGTACCCCACATCATACTCCCTATTCATTTTCTCAACCTCTCAGACCTCACCCCTTGTTATTGAAAACTCACTCTCTATGCTCCTACCTCCTATCTTCTTCACCCTCTTTCAAAATCTCACAACCAAGTATGTATAGCATCCTCAAGTTTTCCAAATGATCTGCATTGACCAAAAGATGGTGCAAACTCCAAAACCACATGAAATGTCTCGCCAACCAAAAATAACAAACTTACAAATTCAAATAGTAAAATGGTGGAGAACCTCCATGTGATTACCACATGCATCCCCAACAGTTATTTAAAACTGCACAAATATTCCTCTATTGTTGCAAATTCCAAATAACTCTCCAAAAATAAAAATAATCCCAATTGTGCACCACTATCAACCCATAGACACTCAAAAATCAATTTGTACAGTCTTTTACTCATCTAAATATCCTAATACATTAACACTAGATCCCTCAACCACAAATAGAACTAATCCCAAAATCGCAAGAGAAGATCTCCCAATACAGTGAAATGCACTAACATTCTCTATCATAAACTGATAACCACAAACTAACATACCAACAAACAACTAAACTAACATTTTTTCAGACATGATACAAGATTGTCACAGTGCCTAGGGATACTCCTACATCAAGGACCTGTAACTACACATTTTTCAAGAAACCACTCAATTCCCTATTTTTTAATTTCCTCAAACCTAGAAGTTTTAGTTGATGAAATTCAAGATGGGTGCAATTAAATGATCATTGTTGGGTAGGGATAAGGTAGGGCCTTTTAATTTTGTCTTTTTTCATGTGTTTTCAAGGTTTTAGACTAGATGTTTGATTATTGTATCTTTCACTTTGTAGACATGATTTTGATTGCCCCATGGGATGTCTTATTTACACTTAGGCACATTAATGTATCACTCTTTTATGTATCCTATGAGAGAGATTCCTTTTGGCTTGACTCATATGCTTGTCATTGGTGGATTTGATGTATGCTACTTTCTATTTGTGCACATGGATGATTCAAATTTAGCTCTTTATTGTGTATATATTTTAAATATGTATGCACATGTGAATGTACAAGGATGTATGGATAACATTTTCACATGCTTAACACTTTCCTAGCTATGGGCCTTTATAATTTATTTATTTGATGACACACACACATGTATATATATATATATAAAGAGAGAGAGAGAGAGAGAGAGAGAGAGATTAGACTCCTTTTTGTTTGACTCATATGCTTGTCATTGGTGGATTTTATGTATGCTACTTTTTGTTTGTGCACACAAATGATTCAAATTTTGCTCTTTATTGTGTGTATGTTTTTTAAAGATGTATGCCTATGTGAATGCACATGGATGTATAGATAACATATTTCACATGCTTAATACTTTTCTAGCTATGGGATTTTACATTGTGATAATTTATTTATTTGGTTATATATAATAGTGGTAACATGCTCTTTTCTAAATTTTTCTCTAAAGGAGTTGTAGGGTGACTATGACACTATCCTATACACTAAGCTTTTGGGATGCATGATTATAGGGAAGAAAATTTAGAATGGGAAATGTGGAGAAGAAGATCTAAAATAAGTTCACAATAGGTGGGAGATTTATCCTTGTTGAAATCCTACAAAATAAAAATAGGTTGCATCAAGTAGTTTCATCTCTACAGGATTTCCCTATGACCAAACCTACAAAAAAGGATTGTGTCCTCAATGAAGGATGACCTTTTAAAAGTAAGTAGGACTCTTGATTGTTTCATCTAACTTGTGATTGTGTGTTCTTTGCTTTCATACTCATTTTTCTTTTTTCTTTATTTTCCCTTTATTTTTGTGCATGTATGTTTAGGATTTTAGGAGTATATGATCCCCTTGACCTAACCCCAAACTACCAAGAAGAATCAAAGGATCATCATTGAGGATTAGGCAAGGTGATTAAAGGGATAGACATAAAAAAATGGGTAGTGAACAATTTATAATACTTCCCCCTTTGTTGAGGATGATTAGGAAGACTTGTCTATCAACTTTTAAGTAATACTATAGGCTTGGTTATATGATGGGAATGAAATTAGAAGGTAACACTATCTTAGACCAAGATAACCTGATGCTCATAGTTAATGTACTCAAATCTCATTAGGACACATGGGTGATTGTAAGATAAAAATTGCATACACCACAATTCCCTTTCTTGTATTTTATGATTATTTTCTAGTGTGTGTTTTGTTCTTTTTACCCTTTGTTTAACCCTATTTGGTGTCTTCCTATGCCTAGTCCTAATTCCCCTTTGTTATCCTAACCCATTGCCTATGTTTTTTATTTTAATTTAGTGTTTTTTCCCCTTAAATATCCTTCTCCTAGGTGTTTTCCCCCTTTCATGTCCCCCTTATCCCTTCCTTGTAACCATATTTTGACCTTTTGCCAAAATTAATCAATTAGACCCTATCGCCTATGTCTAGTGTAAAGTAATTTTTTTGGCTTCCAAAAAATGTATCCTAAAGTTGATCTTGAGTTGTGGCCACCACCTTAGATGGACCTCTTTACCCTTGATTTTTCATAGAAAATTGAACCTCCTTGAGCTTAGGGACCAATCCTTGGTGGTAGGTGATTACTAGTTGGTTTGGTTGTTTTCTATAATCAATCTTAATTTTTGATAAGGATGTGCATTAATTAAGGTAGCTCAAGGTGACCTATTTTTCCTTGTCAAGTTCCCTCCAAAAATTTGATAAAATGAGCTTCCTTTGCCTCAATTTTACATAGTAGATACTATACTTTCAATTAGGAGCCTTGGATGAGCAATATTTATTGAAATAATAAGCCTATGTTAGAGTTTACTATATTTATATAGTGAATTGGCCTTTGTACCAGTGTCTACATTAGTTTTTTGAGCTTCACATCAAAATCTATAAGAGGTCTCTTCATTTTAGTATAGCTTTTTCATGTTTTTTTACACTAGCTTAGAGTGATTTCTATTTGGTTTTAATAACAAATCCCCTCCATTTTCCCTATAATCTACATACACCCTTCATAAACCTCTCCTTATTAGTCTCCATCCATTTCCTACTTTTCCCTTTCCATTTTTTTGTCCTTTTAACTCCTCATCCTCTTTTTGCATCCTTTTGAGTCGTAGGGAGCCTCCCCTGAGGCCTTGTTGTCATTTTCTTTTTAGATTTCATTAACCATTTGTCAAAACCATATCATTCCATTGTCACAT
Source organism: Cunninghamia lanceolata (assembly GCA_027924645.1). Classification (NCBI taxonomy): domain Eukaryota; kingdom Viridiplantae; phylum Streptophyta; class Pinopsida; order Cupressales; family Cupressaceae; genus Cunninghamia; species Cunninghamia lanceolata. The sequence continues at coordinate 1,758,019 of BSBN01001281.1, read as the reverse complement.
CAATAACTCTCATCTATACTTCATATTTGTATTCTTTTAGTGTAAAATTTATTTCCTTTTGAACCCCCCACCTCTCTTATTTTTTTGTGAGCCATAGAGAGTCTTTCCTTAGGTTTTGCCTCCATTTTCCTTTAAAATTCCTAACCCATTGATCAAACCTTTGTCATACCCCTATTACATAAATCATATACAATTTTAATTCAAATTTGTTATCTTGGGTTTTCCCTTTTGTTGTATTTTTCTACTCCTCACTCATCTCTTTCATTTAGAAACCCTTAAGTACCTAGTTTCATTTTTTCCTCCCAATTTCTTTGCAAACCTAAACTATTTGTTTCCTAAACTTATGTGTCCCAATACTTGACTCGACCCTCTTTAGAGTTCCTTTTATCTTTTTTATCCCATTTTCTCATCTTGTGCTCCTAAATTTTCTCTTGGCATTACCTTTATTATGTCTTTATCATTGTTATCACTTACCATGTGTCATAAAATCTTGTGTTTGCACTTATGATTAGTGTGATTTATGTGTAAGTTTTATACCAGCATTTGTACTAGTATTTTATACCTTATAGATCTTTCTTGAATTCCCACAAGGGGACTAAATGATGTAGACTCCCCTTTAACCATTATGTTTTGTAGGGTCTCCTTCATAGCTTTCTAGCTTGTAGGTGAAATATAGGAAGATCAGTGTAGAACCCTAAAAGGGGTTAGAATAGAAAACTACTAGAAATGCTAAGAGGAAGCTATGTGTCTAATTTGGTGACTTTGTAATAAATTAGACCCATCCATATAGTTGGCTGACCAAAATGACTAGGTTAACCACCAAGCCACTAGGAAACTCAACGGCCTTGTCTTGGGCATATTTTCTAACAAATTTTGGTTTGCAAGTCTTTGATAGTCTGTACTTCTAGTTTCCAATGTGCGCTTCTTATTTTATTAGGTGTATCTTCCTCTATGTATGTGTGTATGTATTTTTGTCCAATTTGTAGTGTATTTTGATTCATCATCCACCTATTTTATTATTTTACTCCACTTTCTAGTTTACATCCTAATAAGTGGACATACAAACATTTTCTTAGAAGGTTGTTTCCTAGCCTCCTTAAAGTTTTTAGATCATTTTGACACATAGGGATGCATTTTTAACCAAGACTACATTGTTCACTTAGTTTCAACCATTAACATAGAGGTCCCAAACTCAAATTTTGATAAATTTTGGTTTGCCAACTCCTTCAGATGTCTTTATTCTAGATTTGATGATAACACTAAGCTATAGGTGCACATGTTCTAAGTCATTTTTCCTTTCTCTTACCCGACCTAGTTTGTGGGTTCATGTTTCTAGTTTGTTAAATATTTTATCTAGTTTGTTGTTGTGTATGAAGAAATATGGAATCAAATAAGGAAACAATGCATCAAAGAACCTATTCCATACTTAAACAACACCTCATCTAATGATCAAAGAACTAAGAAATATAATGAAAATGACTAAATAATCCTATGATATTTGATAATGATTTTGATATGTTGGTTTCTCATTTTGGAAGCATAACATTAGATAAAATGAAGGATATGATAATGAGAGATCTAGGATGATTTTGATAGCATGTTGCATGAAGATATGTTGTAAAATGGCTTGGTTGAGGCTTGATTTATAGAGGTTGGATATGATGAATGAAGGGCTAGGATTAAAATATTAGATCAATGGCTAGAATTGGTTGGGAGCACGTTAGGGCAAGGATAAGGATTTCTAGGGCAACAAATGAAGCTTCTAGGGTTTATCCTTATGTGAATGGCTAGGATTGAGAGATGTAGTATGAGATTGATGGTTGAGATGAACACTTAGTTTAACTTTTGGGACACTCATTTATTGATTGTGGCAAGACTCATTTATTTATTGTGGCAAGTGGATGAGGATAAAGACAAGCTAGTCATGTGACTCTCAATAATTAAATTAAATAATAAAATTATTTAATTAATTATTGGAGAGGGGATGATGGGAGGATAATTAATTAAATAAATAAGATTTATTCAGTTAATTTTGGCTAAAAGGGATAAAAGGGATAAATGGATTAAATAAATAAATATAATTTATTTATTTAATTTAGGTGATGGAGGAAATGGATTAATTAAATAAATATAATTTATTCAATTAATTTGGGAAAAGGATATGGTAAAGGAAACTCTTAGGACAAAAGTGTCGCCAAGTGTCGCAAGGTGGTGTTGACAAGATGATGAAAGTGACATGGTCAATTTTAGGTATCTACATTTTGCCCCTCTTTGAGATGATGTTGCGACTAAGAGAAGTAACATCATTTTAAAGAAGATAAGGTATGGATGAAGGGAAAAGAATGCCCTAGTCACTTGAAGGAGTGACAAGGAGGAACGATGTAAGGATGGGATGCCCTCTCGAGAGGATAGGCGGGTTGGAAGAACATGGTATGCTCTCGAAATGGATGAAACTAATTGGGAAAGAAGAGGGAGGATTGATAAGGGATAGCAAGGAAGCATGCATAAATGATTCAAAAATGTTCAAACTAGGTATTGCCCTTGTAAAGTTGTAAACCAATGATTGATGGATTAATGATTAAGATAGTGTTTTCATTGCAGGGAACGATAAATCCCTAGATTAACACAAGGATGTGGGAACAATATATCTTGATGATGATGATTGATGATGATTGATTGATTGGATTGACAGCAAGGTTGGAACAAGACTAAGGTATGCTTTTGGATGATCTAGCTAGATTGCATGACTAGATTAGTATGAATTAATGGATGACACACATTTGGATTTATTGCTTGGATTTTTTGTGGGATATTTGATTTTTTTAGATTTTGGGTATGGCATCACTATATACATGAAGGATCCCCATTTAGTGGTAAATAGAGTTTTAAACTGATCTTCTTCTTTTATCTTTACTTGGTGATACCTAGATAATCCATCATTAAATGAGTACACTTCTCTATCGACAATAGCTTTTAGTACTTCTATAAAATGGGTTCGAAATGGAGCATGGATGCATGCTTTATTTAGCTCTCAAAAGTCTACACATATTCTTATCTCTTTGGTCTTTTTATTCTATACCACCATGGGACTAATCTATTTTGCATTTTCAACCAATTTTATAATTCCTCTAGCCAACATTCTATCTATTTCATTTTTCACTTTTACTTTTACATTTGTGTTTAACCAATAATGTCTCTTCTTTTGCAATTTGGCATCATCTTTTAGTCGGATCCTCATTACTCCAACTTCTTCTTTTATACACTTTAATTCTATAAAATTTCTATGAAATATATCTTCATACTCCTTAAGTATCTATGTTATCTTTATTACTTCCTCTTCACCCCAATAGTCTACAATCCTAGCTACTTTTGGTTCTCCTTCCTTGGCTACATTTTCCTCTTATTATTAGAGGTTGGTAGAAATATTAGCTTTTATCTTCATTCTTATCCACTAACTCTCTTTCATCTTCTAAATGCACATTTAAATTCTTAGGATCATCTTCTTGTTGTTTTTTCCCTCTTATTCTATTCTTCAATTGGCCTTGAAATGGATGCATAATTTCTAAGAAATAGCCCTTCTTGTTTTTCTCTTGTTCTTGCATTTTTCAATCAATTCTTTAGATTTCCTAACTACTAAATCATGCTCTCATTTATCTTGATATTTTAATTCTCTATCACTTTCATCAGATCCCTCTAGGATCTATTTCTTTTTGCTCATATCACTCCCTTGAGTGATTACCATAGCTCTATTTTTCTTTTTCTTAAATTTTTCAATGGCCTTTTTCCTTAGTTTTTATTTTTTTTCTTTGTATTATTTTTCCAATTTCTCCCCTCCTCTTAATGAGGATTATCCTATCTCATATTTGTTTTCTAAATCTAATTTTTTACATCATCTCACATTTTATCCCTCTTCTTTTGGTATTTTCATGAGCACTTTGGCACCTCATGATACATTTAGGCCTAATGATTCCTCACTTTTTGTTCCAAACTTGCCAACATATTTCTATAGAACTATGTATATTTAGGGAAACTAAATCATTAGGTGAGCTATCACCACAAAATCTACAAACCTATTTTTCCTCTTTTTTGCTCCTAGACCCATTAGTGTAGTGTCCCAATTTCCACAATAGTAGCATGTTGGCCTTTGGCTTCTTCCTCTTCCTCGGCCATCTCTACTATTGTTGGGGTAGCTTCCCCTATAACTTGTTGAAAGGTCTACATATTGGGTTTGAGGTACCGCATGGTGAGTATTGTTAATATACCTAATTTTCTTTCCATTTTGGTGCCTAATATCCATGATCTGTTATGTAGAAAGCCCATTCTAGTAATCCTTGTATTCTTGTCATTCCTCTATCATCTCTAATTCTCCTCTATTAGAAAGGGTCATATTCATCATCATCTTCTAATAACATAATTATCAGTTTGATGTTTATCCCATTATTTGCATATTCCAAAATATATGTACCAATTATCTTCTTGGGTGCCTTCTCAAATTTTGTTCTTAGTACATGGAAACCTTCTTGGTTCCTTCTATCATTGGGAATTCATTTCTTAAAATTCCCTCTCTACAACAATGGTTACACTAGATATTGTTCCTTCTAACTAGGGGAGAAGTCTCACTCATCTCTCCTTTTGCTAGAAATTCCTATTTTACTCTTAACTTTTCCAATTCTAATTTTAGTTTTTCAATTTCATCTTTTCCTAAGGAATCATTTTCTCATATCCAAGATTGGGAATCTACCCTAGTAGCCAATTCTACCACTTCTTTATATGTGGAGAATAATTTTACATCCACTTTCGCCCTAATGTAGCGCATCAACTCTAATATAATCAACTCAATTCATCATTTTTTGTTAAATGTTATTCCAATATTCTAACCACACCTTTGAAATGATGGTCATACTGATTCATTTTTATCTTCCATCATCTCCCTCATTTTTCTTACACTTTTTGTTGGTAAATCTAGAATGTGAAAAATTGTTAAAAATAGGGCACTCAGATCTTCCCATGCTTTATCATGTTTTGAGAATTCCTTTATATACCATTTAAGTCCCTCATCCCTAGGGTTTCTACAAATTCATATAATCTAGTCTAGTCATCACTAATGCTAGGTCTACTCTAATCAGATTCCAAAATAAACAGATGTTCACTAACATCTTTAATGTCTTTTTCAAACACATGACGTTTAGTCCTATTTGAAGTCATTTTTAATGAGGTGAAGGTATTTTTGATTTATCTTTTTATGATTTAAGGCTTATCCTTCCTCCTAATTTACTTTATATTCTTGTTTCTCCTTTCCTCTTTTCTTTAGGCTTTCTTTGCCTAGTTTCACTCTTTTCCTATTTGACTAATCTTCTTTCTCTACCTTTATCTCTAGGCACCTAAATATTAAAGATTTCACTTCCCAATATATCATCAAAATATCTTATACATTCACTTCTCACTCTTTCTTCTTCTATCCTAAGCAAGGATTCACTATTTATATCTTCTTTAGAAACTTTTCTTATCTTATTGAACATGGGAGGTCACCCTTGGTCCCAAGGATTCATATCCTCATAGTGTCTCTTTGGCTTGAGGGTTGTGTCTTTTAATAAATATTTGTTTGTTAATGGATTATCTTTATTAGCACTTGAGTTATCTTCTTCCTCATTACTAGGATGGTTCTCTCCAAAAAATTCTAAAGTTTCCATGGTAAACTCAAAATTTTTACTGATATTCTTTATCATCTCTTTATCCTTTTCATTATCTTTACTAGTTATTAGTTTCTTAATCTCTTCCCTTCTTTGTATCCCATCATACATACTTGCTTTAGTATTCCAATGGTTAGTGTAGAGGTTAAGTGTGCTCCTTCTAGAGCTTGGGGTTACGATATCCTCAAAATTGTCATTTATTGTGACTCTACGTTGGAACTAGTTAGAATCTTGATTGGCAAATAACCCTTGGGTTCTCCATTTTATAATTTGAGCACCATTGCTTCTAAGCCTATCCTCTTCCACAACATCTATAATGTCTTTAATCCAAGGTTGTAAGTTATTGATACTTGTGGATGCCTCATATTCTTTGAACTACTTCATTATTTCAGTCAAACTTTATTTTGTAGTTTGAACTAGGGTTATTGACCACTATAGTGTTTCAATATTAGTGAGCACCATGTCCATTGACCATCTTCTTCTTAGCCATGATCATCTTTTGACTCTCTTCCAAACCCATCTTAATCCCAAGGTGATACAAAGAGAAGGAAACTAGAATAGTTATAGTAAATAGACATACAAGCAAAATAAAGATTATACACATTTGCACATATCATAAGAGTTTGATGTTCACATATTCGTATCATATTACTTTCATATGCAATGTACATTCACACCACAAGAATAGATATATACATCATATATGTTTGGGTAATATATCTCTTATATTACATTACATTCATTCATCTATATTTCCTTCTCCCTCTCTCTTCATCCACCTCTTCTCCTTGTGGTATAGTTGGATGCAAAATATAGCTTATAAATATGTAGAGGCATGTCCCTCTATATATTTTTGTGTCTTATCAACCCTAAAGACATACCAAACTTTACTAGATGCTACCACAACATATTTCTAGAGTCCTACGATAATTATGGCTTATCTTCTTTTGCTTCTAGTTACATGCAGGTACCAGCAACAAACATCTCCTTTTTAATAGAGGTTGCATGTTGGGCCACTAGGGTTGATGTAATGAGTTCTAGACTATTGTAAGTGGACAATAGATCCTTTGTTTAGAGGTATTGATCCTTCATTTTCCATAATTGAAAATAGGGTTGTAGATCATGATCATTTAGGATAGTCTACATATTTATATAAGTCTTATTAAAACATTGTAAATCATATACAATTATGGATTAGTGACATGAGTATACCTCTCTTCCTAGAGTTTTCTTCCCATTTGAGAGTTTCTCTCGTGTTGCATGTATTTTGTGTGTGATGCAAGTTTACTTTCTAGATTGAGATGTTTTATGTTTAATTCTTTAATGCATATGTCATGGGAAACCATTATAGGTGCTTAAATAAATGTAGAGGCAGATTGAAGATGTCTTACTTTAAATCCATATGTGATGTATCAAAGTGTAGCATGGCTACCCTGAGCTTATAGATCACTTGTAGACTACACATCTTCTACAGACCATATTTCCTCCTAGGCAGACATTTATGGCAGATGACTTCCATCAATCCTCAACTTAACTAGAAATTAAGTTTTTTGATGGTGGTGTTAATTATTAGAGATGTTTTGTCATTTGTAATGGTTCAATCTCTTATATATTTGGCATGTGATAGAGTTCTGAGCTTGCATTCATTAGATTGTATTATAAAGAGTCTCTACACATATTTATCAAGGGTTTGGGTAGCATATGAGTGATAGGTTTCACATATTGGTAGCCCATTGTATTTCATACATTTCTACAATTAAATTCATTAATTTTTTGTTTGATCTAAGTTATTCTTTCTTGTCTTAGCTTTTGTTGTGTGCTCTACCAGTCTATTCACTAGTTGTTCATTTGACCTACATTTGATTGTTGCACCAATGTACAAAAACATAAATGAGCTTTATGTAGAGTTGGTGATAATTGTGTTTGAAATTATTTTTCTTTTGACATTTCCTATACATGTGCCTAAAGCAAAAGATCTAGTGCAAAGTATTAACATGCTATGATAATAATATAATTTACTTGAAAATGACATGAATATCTTGGAAAGATCTAGCTTTATTATAATATTAAATAAATCTAATCTGGCCAAAAAATTGTCAGTTTATAAGTATTGTTTTTTAAATTTACAAATAATTTTTTACTTATAAGAAAAATAAATATGTGCATTAAACAAGTGTTAGCTTTCATTTTTGTTTTAGGTTCTTTAGGAAATTTTCATTTTTGTTGTCCTTACTCTTTTCTTGTTTTTCAAGAATATTGCCAATTTAGAGGTATTATTTTTTAAATGCACAAATTTTCTTTTACTTATAACAAAACTAAATAAGTGCATTAAACAAGTGTTAGCTTTCATACTTTTTGTTTTAGGCTCTTTAGGAATTTCTCATTTTGGTGTCCTTACACTCTTTTCTTGTTTTTCAAGAATATTTTTTCTTATCATCTTCTTAATGTGTACTATAACATATATCTTACATCCTCGAGCAATCATTTTTTTTTTAAAAGCAACCTTCAATGTTACTATTTTCCCAAGTTGATATAGAACATCTAGGTTAAAAAAATTGAACCATGAATAATATCATCAAACCAAATTCACATTACAAATGCCTATTAAAAATGTAGCATAAGAACCTATGATAATACAATTGCTCTAGTTAACAAAACAATTCACCCTGTGAATGAAAAAATGGTGAAAAGGTAAATAGAAAGATAATGCAACAAACCTAATACCTTTACCTTCAAACCAAGTCCTCCACACACGATAGAATGGAGTAGATGCACCCTAATCTATTAGCTATGTTCTAGATGATGAATGATAGATGATGATATGTTGATTGCTCACTTCTGCAATAGAATGATAGTATGAAGACAATGGATGTGGAGATCTAGAGTCATTTCGGCAGCATGATGTTACTTGAAGATGGATCCCCCCAAATGGCTTGGGTGAGGCTTGATTTATAGGAGATGAGGGATAAGGATTGATGGCTAGGATTGAAAGGTGAATTGTGTGATGTGGACAGCTAAGATTAAAAGGTGATTCCTTCATTTAATAAAAAGGAAGTTCAATATGACAAGTGTGAGGATAAGAATAGAGGTGACCTAATTTAAATAATAAATTTATTTAAATTAGTTGGTAGTGTGACAAAGCATTAAATGGATGTTGTAGTATGGTTGTAGTATGACACATAATTCAAATAAAAAATTACTTAAATTATGGGAGAGGGACATGTGTTGGAATTAAAATAAGGTGAGGGCTAATTTAAATAAATATTTTATTTATTTAAATTGGAGGAAAGGTGAGAATCAATTAAATAAATATGATTTATTTAATTAATTGGCTAACTTAATTTAAATAAATATTTTATTTATTTAAATTAGAGGAAAGGTGGGAAATTAATTAAATAAATATAATTTAATTAATTAATTGGCTAATGGGATTAGGATGGGAATTAGTTAAATAAATATGATTTATTTAACTAATTAGGTGATGAAAGGGATTATGTAAGGGTCCTAGGATAAAATGTCATAAGATGTCTCAAGTAATGTATTGACAAGGTGATGTTGTAAGACATGGACAATTTTAGGCATCTACATTTTGCCCCTCTTTGAGATGATGTTGCGACTAAGAGAAGTAATATCATTTCAAAGAAGATAAGGTACATGGATGAAGAAAAAGGATACCCCAACCACTTGAAAGAGTGACAAGGAGGAATGGATGAAGAAATGGGATGATGATAAAAGTAAGGATATGATGATGCCCTCTCGAGAGGATAGGTGGGTTGGAAAAGCACGGGTATGCTCTTGAAATGAAATGAAATGATAAAGGATTAATAAGAAATTGGAGGATGCAAGATAGGGGATGGATGAATGAGATGAATGATACATTATGCTACCATGAAGTGAGCAATCATATAGTTTGATATAGCACTAGAAATTATGCACCAAGGTATAAGGACGAGGGTGACAATGTGTCTTGTGCACCCAGCGTAATACAACCTTGTCTAAACGTATGAGGAAGAAAACTTAGAGCATTAAAGTGTTGCCCTCAGTTGTTGTCCTTGAAGCCAAAGACAGAATCTCTCTTAGTTGGATATGGTACCTTGACATTTTGTTTGAACAATTGGCATTTGGTTGAATGGTGTTGGTCTTATGATGGTATCATCATTGATGACATATGCTGTGACATGTTGGCATTATGACATCATAATGCTAGGCATATATTGACATTGTTGGCTCAGTTAGAAATACAGTGATTATGTTGTTGGCCCATGCTTAGTTCAGTTGATTCTCTTTCACATTGCAGTTTAGTTTATTGTTCTTCAGTTGTTGTTATGGGTATTCATGACATACACTCATGATGTTTGATATACAGTGGATATGCTTGGTGGTCATATTCATACTTGATATTCATACTTGTCATGTTTTGGTATCATGATCAGTTGATATTCATACTTGTCAGTTGACATATGTTCTAGTGTCATTCTCAGTGGCATTTCCTATGTTGTGGCATTCCTCCCTATGTTCTTATTCTCTCTTGATCTTATGATATGATAATAGTTGCCTCATGCATTATAAGTATGGATGTCTATGATATGGACATCTATGACAGTTTGATTTTGTTCAGTTTAATGGTTTCATTATTGACATCACATCAATATGCAAGTTATTATTATTGTGTAAAAGTTTGATTTTGTTTGGTTTAAGGCACTAGACAACAGTGGGCTATATGACAGACTTGACACAAAGTAGTGTTGATTAGACACTCAGTGAAGATAGCATTGACAATAGAGTTTGACTTCATTTCACAATGCCATTATGATGTGATGTTATTTTGTAAAGTTTTGATGTGATTTTAAAATTAAAGGGCACATTGTTTGTCATAAGGTATTATGTGATTTTTTTTTTTAAAAGAAGAAACAAAATAAACTTTGTTACAAATGTCACTTTGGGCTTAAGGAATGACCTATTGAACAGGTCTCGAGCTCTTTAAAGCAGGTAAAAGATGTTTGTGTCTTTGTAATCATCACCGAGCCCTTTTTAGGGTATACCAAATGCACTGGTTGCATAAAATATTCACAGGCAAAAAGAAACAAAAAGGAAGATTTGATTTTTGCAAAGTCTGAAACTTCGAATATGAAGCTCTTAACCTAGGGTTTCATTTCATATATGTGGTAATCATGAAATGAGTTGGGAACAGCGGCATGCATCTTTGAAGGATTTTCTGAAGAATCTTCTAAACTACTTCTAGCACAGTTGTCGGTCTACAGGTGACTTCATTCCTTTATGATTTGTTTCTTGTATTAGTTTATCTTTTTCTAGAATGGCATATTAATGCAAACTTGGTTAAAGGGTTTATGTCGGTTTAAAAGACCAATGGTTACTTTTTTACCTAGGGTTTGAAGCTGGGTAATGGCAGTTATAAACGGCAACCTTCAGGCAGTTTTGATAAGGGATTTCTTGTCATATGAAGATCTCACACAATTACTCAATTCTTTTTTGTTATGGGGTTTCATTTATTTGAAATAGCAATGATGATTAAGGGTTTTAAAAACAAAAACAATGCTTTCTCATTTAGTTTTTAAAATGTTATTAGCAGAGGTTGTTAACTATGGTTTGGAAAGTGATTTCAAGGTCTTGTTATGGATTTGTAATACTTTAATATGAATAGTTATAACTGTCTTCAAATGCACATTTGGGTGGCAATTTTTTGTATATCATTATGAAGCAGCTATAAAAAGACTTAACTCTGGTTAAGCACTTTATCTTACAATACAGTTTGAATATCCTTCAAAAGTGTTGAACATATGAGGTCTATTCGACCATAACTACTTTGACAATTGGAAGACATCTGAAACAGTTTTTGTGCATGGTTATCTCTTCAAACTGTTTCATGAGAAGAGGAAGACATTGTGAAATGTATAAAAAGGGCTTTGAATAGGAATTGTAAAGTGTTGTGTATACACCTGTTGTAATGTTGAGGATAAATGACCTAGTGCATTATCTTTGATGATAGATCAGAGTTATTGGGTTTTTAGATAAACAGAGTAACCCTCTATATTAAACTGTATTATTCTTTGTTTGGTTTGAAATACGCCAGTGAGGTAGAAATGAGGTCAAATCAGTGAGACAAGGACCTTTGCCGATGAGGCAAAATAGCTAGTGAGGCACATAAATAGTCAGTGAGGCACATAAACAGATAGTGAGGCAATGATTGTAGCCAGTGAGGCAAGATTATTAAATAAGCCAGTGAGGCACTTTTACTGAGTGGTTTTCTACCCCAGAGGGTTTCCACTCTTGAAAATTTTTGTCTTATGGTGTCATCAGTTATCTGTTTCATTTGCCATCTATCTTATGATGTTATTTGTTATTTGGTTCATATACTCATGGTACTTGTTTACTTGTCTCTTTAATGCTCTATTACACACATTAATAAGCATATGAGTCAGCATTCACATCTGTTGTTTGAAACTACAATGAAAGTGTGAAAAATTGTCTTGTTCTTTGTAACACTGATTCACCCCCCCCTTCTCAGTGTTACCAAGTACTCCAACATAAAGTCCTAATGGACAAAAGTTATGGTATGACCTTAGACGCAAAGGATAGTGCAAAAAGCTATTCCAACATACACAAGATATGAATATTAGTTGGAAAGATACAGATTTGATACAAATGCAAGATAAAATGATAACACACACAAGCATGCATGCACAAATGATACAAAAATAAACAAGGTATTGCCCCTTTCAAGCTATAAACCAATGATTAATTGATTGGTTTATTGATTGATGATGACAGTGTTGTTAGCCATGTGAATCAACACCAAGATTTGATTGATGATTGATTGATTGATTGATTTGGTTTACGACAAGATTAGATCAAGACCAAGGATGTGATTGGATAATTTGTCTAGATTGATTGACTTGATTGGTATGGATTAAGGATGATTTGCATTTAGATTTTTGGATTGATTTGATTGATTTGATAGTAATGATTTGATTGATTGATTTGATGGAATCGATTTGATGGATTGATTTGATGGAATTGATTTGATGGATTGATTTTATTGATAAGGATTGACTGGCATTTGGATTTATTACTTGGATTTTTGTTGGATATTTAATTTTTTTTGTATTTTTGAATTTTTTTTATTTTTTTGTATTTTTTGTATTTTTTGTTTGAAATATTTGATTTTTTTGTTTTTTTTTTTGCTTTTTTCTGAATTGTTTTTAGGATGGCATTGGATGACAATTTGGATAGCCTTTGTGCTAGACACCAATGACAAGGGAAAAACCAAGTCTAGATGCAAGGATAATGGTGGGATTAGATAGATAAAAGGATGGATGATAGTAAATGGGATGGAAGGCTCAACATAGATGGATGGGTAAAATGATAGGTGACAGTGGATGGATAAAAAAGATAGGCAATAGCAGATGGAATGGAAAGCTCATGATAAATGGATGGATAAAAGGATAGACAATAGTAAATGTGATGTAAGGATCATGATAGATAGATGGGTAAAAGGATATGCTATAGTGGATGGAATGGAAGACTCATGATAGATGGATGAATAAAAGGATAAGCTATAGTGGAATGGATGTATGCATCATAAGGGAGCTAGGATGTGATCTCCAAAGACTATGTCGCATAGGAATAACATGCCCCATTCTTGGTAGTAATGCTTAGGATTTGACATGACAAATCCTATGACAATAGGATGATGATAGGATAGTTTGGAAAGGATGAGGTATGTCAAGAAATATCTAAAACATTTGTCAACATTTTTCCCCCATGTCTTTATCAAGATCAAAAGGAGGAAGGGTGGATGAATGGATTCAATATAATAGGTATGTGGGATATAATAGCTAAGTGTGGTAGGTAGGATATGGTAAGGTAGGATATGATAGGATAGAAAATGATAGGTTGGAAAGATAGGTGGGATGAGACAACGTGCCCTCAAGTGTAAGTCAGATAATCAACCTACACATAACACTTGTTTTCCAGGTTTTCATCATGGTACTTATCCAAGGCGCCACCAAGGGTGGTTTTCACCATTGGATGAAGGGATTTCTCTTCACTATTTTGAATTTTTCTTTTTTCTTTTTTTCTCTTTTTTTCTTTTTTTGGATATTTGGATGGGATAGGTAGATATGGATAGGAAGGATGCAAGCATCTAGTTCCATCAAAGGTGATAGTCCCATTAGAGATGGATGTCATCACATGGACCATGTCAAGTCTCATTATGCTCATAAATGTTGGTAAAGGATTGCATGAGAGGGAGATGGATAAGGTGGATCATGAAAGGTTTATGCAAGGATGGATGGGGCATAGTGGATTATGATGTTGATTATGTATGGATAGTGGATTATGAGGTTTATGGTAGGGTAGGATAGTGGATTATGATATGGATTATGTAAGGAATGATAGTGGATTATGATGTGGATTATGTAGGGTTTATGCAAAAGGATAGATGAAAGGCTTATGCAAAAGCATGGACCATAGGGAAGTGATGGGGAAGATGTGTAGGATAATGGATGAAGGATGGGGAGATGGAGATATGTGGAATTGTTGTGGAATGGAAAGGAACCAAAACCAATGGTTGCACACACCGTGATAAACATTGAAGCTTTTGATTTGGAGGAGGTGTAGGAATCAATGGCGATGTTTGCTTAGGGGATGGTCGATTTAGTGATTTAGGTAGCCACATAGACTTAGGATTTTTATGATTTTTGTTTTGCTTGTGGGATGAAGGAATGTGTGATTTTTGAATGGAATGGGATTTTTGGAATTTTTTGATAGAAGAGGATTGTTGGGATTTTTGAGATGTGGATACTTCATTTGACTTGCTTTCTTTTTTCTTAGGTACCCAAACCATTTTAGTTTTGGACTTTTCTTTTGGAGGTATGGGCTTGTATAGCCTTTTGGATGGATTTGGCTTTAAATCTTTGCAATGATGTCCTAAGGCATGAGAATCTTTATGATTTTTTGCTTTATGGATAGAGGCATCCAAATTTTTATATTTGAACCCCATGGACATGGTGGAAGTTTCATGTTTAGACGATGTGTGCATTTGTTGATCATGATTGGGATTTTTAGAGGAATTATGGATGGAGGGATTAAAAGTGAATTTATGGATAAATGGATGAGGAGATTGGATGATAGGGATATTAGGTGTTGGAAGAAGTGGAGGTAGAGTGGATGGAGGGATATTAGGAGTTGGAAGTAGTAGAGGTAAAGTGGATGGTGGAAGATGTATGGTCACGTGCTTTTGGGATTTGTAGGACAATGAAGGTGGAATGGCAACATATGTCTTGGGGGTATGATAAGATGCATGGGATTTGGGATGGAAGGAGGTGGATTTAGGAAGCATGGAGGTGGTTCCAACATCTTTAGATTATTTTCCTTGGGGTGTATATCCAAGGCCATATGATTGTGGGGGGACCTTGACATGGATAGGCTCCAAAATACCTTGTTCATGAAGGCCTAAGCCTTTACCTTGATAATTCATTTTTTGGAGTATGCAGAGGACAATGGGACTAGGGGTGTTTTGGACACTAGACTTGAGCTCATTATTGGATGGAGAAGGGGAGGTGATGGATATTGGTTATTTCTTTCTTAAGGAAGAACATTCATGGATGAAGGTGGTAAGACCAATAAGATATGATGGTTTTGCAACATGGTCGATGGTAGATGACAAAGGATCATTAGGATCTTGATTATCATTGTGCTCACTAAGATCCAAGATATTTGTTTGATCATCTATGGTTACTTGGGAGGCAAGTGTCTCATCAAGGGAAATGAATGTTTGTACATCATGGGTAGGTCTAGATGGAATATGGATAGAAATAGTTTGAATATCTTGCTCATGGATAGTTGTGGGATTATGGATAGGTGGGGTGATAAGATTTTGACCATGGAATGCATAAAGTTGGCTAAGAGGATCATCATGGCTTTCTTGATCATAGATGGGAGATTTATCATAAATAGGAGTGCTTTGATCTTGATTTGGATGAGGGGTTAATGTTTCCTCATGCTTTAGATTAGACTCTTGACATAACTCTTGATCTTGGATGGAAGTGGAAGTGGGTGACTCTTGGAGAGGCTTGATAGGCTCTTGACAATCACCAACATGAGGATACAATGGATTTTGACTTGGACTCATGAGGGGAGACTCTTCAATAGGCTCAATAGGTTGTGGACTACATGATGGGGTTGAAGGATTTGACATGGTATTTGAAGGCTCTTTGGTATGGTCAAGGATAGGTGTTTGATGACATAGTTGATTCCTTGCTAATAGCCAATGGATCACATCCTTCATAAGAGTATGGGTGGATGGAAAATATAATGGATGGACAACAATGGTGGATGGTGTTGTAGGCTTAGGATTAAGATTAGGTGGATGGATAATAGGGGTATTGGATATATTAGGGTTAGGAGTGGATAGATCCCATGGTGGGGGGATAAAAGGGGTGGAAGGTGTTGTAGGCTTAGGATTTTGATTTTTATTGGATGGAGGGTTAAAGGGATTGGATGAATTGGTATTGGGATTTCTTGTGCTAGAAGGGAATGACATCAGAGGGGTGGATTTGGATAAATCCATAGGTTTACTTTTGTATGATTTGAATTTAGGGTGTGGAGTTGATGGAGGATTAGATGGTGGGGAGGATAATGATGGGCTTGATGGATTATAAGGTGAAGGAACCAATGGACTAGGAGTGGGATTACATGGTAATGTTGGTATATGACTAGTAGGCTTTAGGATTAGCATTTGATTAGATGATGATGGAGGGTACAGTTGGTCATGATGTTAGTCACAAGCAAGCATAGAATAAAAGTTACACAACAACCTTTACTCATCTTGAAAGATACGATGAATTCAGAGAATTCATGATCCCAAGTCTCCGTTGATTAGGTCTTAATCTTCTGACGTTACTCAGAGGTTGATGTGTGTTGCTGTTTCCATTTTGGGGCCTTACGTAAAGTTCATCATCATGACACTGTTTCTGCAAAGATTCTTCACAGAGAGGTCATTTGTACAGTTGTTTGATCAATTGATGCAGAAATATTCAAACCTTTGCATGATATTTTCAATTGTACATGCTTTAGCTTCAAATATGCTAAATATTTTCAATTATCTATGAGATGTCCACATATTTTCATTATTTGCTTAAGATTATCAGTTATTTGCAATTATGATGGTGAAATGTTCTGAAATTTAAAAGAAATTGAAAGAAATGCTTCAAATTAATGTTGAACCTTCAGCTATTGGATCACATGTACATCAGATACAGTCATGAAGAGAAGAAAACCAAACCATATGTTCACTAGGACATTCCACAGCTAGATACAGTTGATGCTAACTTCAAAGGAATTGTATGAAGACAACATATGCAAGTAGACATGCACTCCAAGGGACGCAGCAAATCACAGCATATATCTAGAATTCACACACTAATTACTCAAGATTTACTATGAATCATAATCAACACAGTCTTCTCATTCATTAAGTATGCAATGATATAAATGTATACAAAAAAGCTTTGAAATGAGCCCTGAATATTTCAGCAGACGGATTTCAATTAAGTTTCCAATGTTTAAAATGAGGTATTCCTGCACCTTTTATAGAATAAGGTGAGGAATCCATTACAAAAAGATTTCAGATCTTGATTTATCTATGAATATCTACGGTCAGTATTAACTTTGACTTTGTCAACCACATCAAAAATGGCACAAGTTGCCAGCTGGAAACTATCTGAAATACTTATTTTTACTAAGTATAAGATGCTGATATTTACGTTATGATGCATCTTCATCTCCACTAGGAGCCTCATGATCATCGTTTGCCGTATCTTCATCATCGTGATGATCATAGCCTTGCATATGAGCCTGCATGATCGTCCTGACATTCTCATATAATTGTACTATTCTATCAATTACCCCGCCATCCTGAGTTTTTGCCTTGATGATGGCATGCTTATGGGCCTGGTATTTACCTCTGATGTTTTCTAACTTGTTTTTCCTTTTGTTCAGTGTCTCAGTGTAGTTTTCCACCTTGACCTTAATTCTCATCATTTTATCTATGACTTCCTCTGTCAAGTGAACAAGTGGATCATCAGCTACTGATTGGAAGTTGGCGTGTAGAGCTTTGATTGCAAACTCTTCATCCTAATTTTCTATCTTTCCTTCTACCTTTCCTTCTAACGCTTCCAAAATTTCTGCTTCAAAAGCCAGCATATCATGCATTTTCATGCTGATATCTCTCAATTTATTATTGCATCCTTTAAGTACACCACATTCAAATTGGATATCCTTGTACCATATGTCTATCAATAATGTAGTGTTATTATCCAGTACTTGTTTATTTATGAGCAGTTGAGGATTTATCCTCCTTATTTCTCCCAGGACATCCAATATATTCTCCAATTGGAAAGACCTTTTACCTGTCTCCATTTGCAATTTGTCTACCTTTTTCCTGGAGATACTGAGGGAGTTCCATCTCTTTAGAGAGGCCTTTATTACTTCTTCTGCTACATCCAATGTGGATAGCATCCATTTCCTTAATACAGATAACTCATGTTTCATGAGATCTAATTTATTTACTTCTTCCTGGGAAATGGCAGTCAATGGGACTGCATGTTCAGTTGAAGTATCTTCAGTATTAGTCAACTTCTTTATATAGGCATGCAACTAAGCAATGTGCTCTTTGTGTTGCTTATCTTTCTCCTTTTCTCTTTTCAGTTTCTGAATCAAAGAATCTATAATGTCTTTGCCCTCTTGACCCTCCTGGTCTTCATTAGCAAATCCCAAATCTACTGTGCTGATCTGAAATTCATCTAAGGTAATTTTACCTTTCTCCTTCTCCATAGTAGGGATTGCTACCTGTGTTGTTCTTCTACCAGTTGTAGGATCTCTCTTAATGGCCAAAGTCATTATGGCCTTCCTCTTTGGTTTCATTATATTCTCAGAAAACAAGGTAGATACATCAAATTCTTGTATCTCAAAATCTACCTATGCGTTAACTTCCTTTCCTAACCATGGAGGTACCTGATCATGTTTTTCCACATCATCATGATGTTCACCTTGATCTCCTGTATCTGTAAGCATATGTGATGGAGAAGGTGATTTCCTCATTTGTTCTTCATGATGCTCTGTCTGAGGGTGATCTTGTGGTATATCCTCCTACTGAGGAATTTCTTCTTCCGGAGGAGCATCATCCTAAGGTGGAGGATCTTGTGTTACGTCCACATGATGATCATGATGATCATGATCCTTTTATGTCATTACCTCATCCTCCTTTGCCTTTTCTGCTTGTTGATGCACGTTCACAACAATGGATGTTGCAGAATCCTCCTTAAGTGCTGGCATTTGTTCTGAAATCATCATTTGCTCCACACCTGTACTACTTACTTCCTGAACTTCAGGAGCAGGATCTTCTTTTACATCCTTCTCATCAGCCCTCTTTTCTTGAACCTCGACTATAGCAGGTTCAACTAATGTATCCTGTTGGTGTTGTTGGCTCATCTCTGGAGTATGGCCTTCTGTTTCCGCCATCTTCACTTCTTTTATATGTTATTTATCAAGTGTACTTGCTGGATGTTCAGGACTTACATCTTGTATATATGCTAAATCCACTACTATAGGACTTGTCACCTGTGCAACTAATGTGTCCAGCCCTATTTCTTGGGCTATTTTCTCTGGACTCTTTTCTTTTTCAGCTTCCACCTGCTTTATCTCCTCCAATATTGTTCATCCTGATGGAGTCCCATGAGGAGTCATGTGCGTACCTGCAGCAAGAGTCTCCATCTTCTGTGAATCTACATCCTTCACTACCTCATCATTAGATAAGTCTACTATCTCATGCATTGAGACATGACCTCCTTGAAACACTTGTGAGGTTTCTTTCATCTGTTCTTCCGCTTGCTCAGATTTGAATTTTACTATGGTAGGAAGTGGAACATTGTATTGAAATTCCTTATGGAATACTTCACTACCAGCCCCTTTCAACATTATAGGGGATTGCTTTATTTCACCCCTCATGGAGGTTCTTGGTCTCTTAGGTGGGGTAGCCACCATCACCTGTGGGGTTCTTCTTTTTCTCTTGAATAACAGAGGGGCTTCCTCTTCTTCAGTATCTTCCTCCATGAGGATATCTTCTTCTATTGGTTTCTGTGAGGATTGACCCTCTTCTTGAGTCCCAGCAATCACTACCTCTGTTGCATGCTCTTTCTTGGACTTTTGTTTACCTGCCCATGGAGGTGATGCTGATCCTGATCTTGATGCTGTTGTTTCCTCAGCTGGAAACACTGCC
The DNA here is from genome assembly GCA_027924645.1 of Cunninghamia lanceolata. NCBI lineage: Eukaryota > Viridiplantae > Streptophyta > Pinopsida > Cupressales > Cupressaceae > Cunninghamia > Cunninghamia lanceolata. The sequence goes on along the minus strand of BSBN01001281.1, from coordinate 1,738,030 downwards.
CTTTCAATGATCACCCCTTTGGGTTCATTATCAATTTTCTTCTTCCTAGGGGGTCTTTTGCTTTGTTGTTGTTGTGGAGGCAACCTTTCCCCTTTAGATTTCCTTTTTTCATTTAGAAAGTCGTCATATTCCTCATCAGGAATAGCCTGATCTTTCTTCTTCTTATCTTCAGTAATAGCAACACCTTTCTTTTTCAGTGCCCCAATTTGTTCATCAACCCAAGCTTGGGTTAGCTGTAATGTCCTGGCAATGAAAGGGTCCAAAGAAATGTCTTCTTGTATGGTCAGGTTAGGTGCAGATATGGTGTCATTATATATTTTCTTTTCCTCATACTCATCTGCCATTATCCTGCCATCATCTTTCTTCAACTGTGAAGGAATGGGGATACAGTCAAAGGTCTTGATTTGATTCAGTGTTAACCTTTGGTATCTTCTTCTTCTAGCCTCTGCCTCATCTTCACAATTAGCCCAGAAGTCCTCCAGGTGTGCCTGATGAATAGGTTTCCCTATTATTCTCTGTATCCTCCCATAAGGATCATATGGCCTTACCAGTGGGAATGGCTGCAACTGCATTTTATTCAAGCTAACCATGACATTCTTGATCTTCTCTGAGTCTGGGCATATATACCAGCCAATGGTTACTGGAAACAAGATGGGTGGTATTTTCTGAGCATCCTTGAATGTCTTCAGCATTGTGGAGCTCTATCTTATAAATTCCATTAATACCACTGCATCAGTAGGGTATCTTGGTAGCATGAGGGGTTTCCTTCAAAGCCCTCAATCCTCATGTATGAAAATGTTGCAAATTGAATGTACCAGGCTCCATGCCTGTAGATTATTTCTTGAGTTTCCATGCTCAATCTTTTTGTTCTGTCCTCCTCCATGGTCCTTACCAGATGCATAGAGAATGCATCATTGACCAGTTTGTAGTCCTGGAGGTAGTTAGCTCTCTGTAGCTGGGGATGATGATCCCATATATGCATAGCATTGAGAGTGCCTGTAAGCTTTCCATCTGTAACTAATGCATCAAATGTGCCTTTGTAAGTACAGGAGTAGAGAATATATGATGTCATATAAAAAGAATAATTTGAACCTCCCAGGTTCAGCAGTTGCTCATGTAGAGCATCACTTATCAGTTGGCCCCATAGTGGCTTGATATCTGCATATATGCACATCATCAAAACACTGTACATCCAATCTTTAAAACTACCAGTATTAAGCTGGCCTGTCACCCTGCTGAGCAATGCAATCATGTATTGATACTCTTCATCAAAATCATATTTGAACAGGTGCATAGGAAGTTTAGCAGCTGCAGCATATGTGCTATTCTTGGCCCTCCATTGATACATGTTCTTCCTTGCTTTCTTCTTATTGTTTTCATATTCAATCTCAGATTTCCTCAAATCAACACTGTTAACCTTCCTGCCCAATGGCAGTCCAAATGTCTTGGAGAGACCCTTGATGGACAGGTCTGCATATACTCTCCCATGCTTTACCACTTGTCTGGTTTTTGGATTATAATTTCGTGCACACTCAATGACCAACTCTGGAGACTCCATGGAGTACGGAAAACTAGCCGCATTCCACATTCCAGACACAAACACTGCATCTAACAAGGTGCTTCTATTCTTTTCATCATTCATCTTGGCAGACCAGGCCTCCAAATCAGTATTTCCTTGATGTGTATCTATTATTGCACCATATTTGAACAGGATTCCCCTAAGAGATGCGAACATGGGCTTGCAAAACTCAGCCTCACACTTAGCTAACCTCTTTTCAGCCATGGATAGCTGCAATTAACACAATTTGTCTTACAATGGATACTCACAAGCATGCATATAACAATTATCTATATTAACATCATGCATATTATACTTATTTAGCATTTACGTATCCTGGGATGCATACAACCAAAACCTACAACATCATACCTGAATATGCAAAAGCGACAGGATGAGGGTTTCAATTACTTACTTGGTTATGCAAATCCCCTTGATTATACTAGTGGTTTCTTGAAAATGCCTTTAATTCTGGTGATGATTTTGCACTTCCTCCTGTCTGTAAGCTCGGTTCATACGAGTATCGTCGGTATGAGGGTTTGGAAGCTTGTGCTCTATGAAAATAATTTTATCGCAAGGTAAATGTGAAAATGACAATTGAATTACTTTTTAACTTTGCAATTAGGGTGAAATCAAGGCAAATCCTGAAGTATTATATTTTGATCGTTGATTTCTCATGAAAACTTAGGATTTCGCCAGGTGTTTCATCAGGTTTTGTGGTCGGCGGGAAATACCTACCACCTCTGCGCACATTTAATGTCAATGGCGGCAATGGGAGCGGGGTGATATCCATATGACAGGATATATTTGAAAATATGATGATATTTGGATATCGGGTGATATTCTCAAATATCACCCCGAGTGTAATGTGATGATCCTCCTTGAGAGGAAAAAACCATCCTGACAATATCGAGTGATGTTTCGCACCCTTAAGTCGTGTTTAATACATTAGGAGGATATTTCAATATATCGGGTGATGTTACAAAATGATGATGACAGGATAAAATATAACATCTCTCTCAGAATATCAAGATGACATCATCCAAAAATTTGCTCATTGTATCGCTAAGGCATCATGACGTCATCGTCATGTTATAGGAGCAGGATCATGTTTAGGAAATATCCCCCTGAGAGGTAAAATGATGATGACATCATCGTCATGTTTGCTTCTTTGTTTATCGGACTCATATGATGTCATCAGGATAATGGCTTAGGGTGATATTTCGTGGTAGGAGGATATTGAGAAATATCGGGCTACATTGAGAAATATGATCCTCGCGAAATATAAGGCAGTTGACGAGTAAGGGTTACTATCACCTAAAATTGACGTCTGGATATTTGGACCGCATGATTTATCGGGTGATAAAGTAGATCAGGATGATCTTCAGTAATATGACCGATGTTAAGAAATATGATCCTCCCCCTAGAAATATCAAGTTTGACTCAAACTTTGACCATTCATAACTTTCACATCCTGATGAATATCAGGGTGATGTAAAAGGCAAACCTGCATGAAATTTGATGCTCTATCTAAATACGAGGTTACTGGAATGAAACATGAACTTTGACAAACTAACCTCATGATGATGACTTACCCAGTCTTTCCATGCATGATGACCTGCATGACTTACTTTTACCAAACCGCCAGAAAGCACAGGACAAGCCAAGCAAAAAGATGGGTCCCTGTTTTGTCAAGTCAAAATGGGGCGTGTTGTGTAACCACACAATAGGTACCCATAGGATACATAAGCTAGAGTGGTGTTCCCCTTGTCAAAGGTAGTATGAGGACTTAAATACACTTGATCTTGTTGCAAGGGGTGACTTGGATAATCTTGTGAATGATCACAACCATTTTGACAAGTGATGGATTAGAACTAGGATAATGATGTGGAGTGATTAGGCTATGATTAGGATAATGTGATTGATGAAATTGATTGGAAGTGGAATTGATTAGATTGTGATGAAGGCTTAAAATGATTAGGGATGAGTTGAATAAGAAGGGTGATTAGGATGATCGTGATTGGATGATGTGGAATGATGCCCCCTCGAGAGGATAGACGGGGGTGAATGACACGGGTAGACTCTCAAAATAGATGGAGGTGGATAATGATTATGGTGACGTGGATATGACAAGTAGGATGATTAGGGATAATGAGATGGATTTCAATGAGAATGACTTGGATTAGAATGAATGTGATGACAAGGATACCTAGAATGATGTGGAATGTGCTTATGTTGATAGCTTGACTTTAGCAAATTTCAAACAAAAGATTTCACATGTACATGCATGAATCACACACAAGACACAATAGCAAGTTTGACTTTCAAGATTGATTGTTATGACTATGAAGGCACTTGAAGACACATCAAAAATCCTAATATTAGTTAAGTGGGTGTGGCTAATAGGTCTTAGTCTAGGGTGCACAAGTTTGACTAAGGATGTCCCCAATATACTCAAGGTACGGGAGGCCCAATTCCGTGAAATGAAAGTGAAATAATGCCACACAGCCGGGAGAAAGGGGTAACCCACCCTTCTCCTTCACTTCCCCAAGGTAGAAAGTTCTCAGGGGCTTAGCCTGAATGACAAGATTTCAACTTCTAAGAGGGTGTCTTTCAATTCACTCCCCACTTTTTAGACTCTATCGGAATGCTAGAGTTGAGGTCATCCCTTGGACTGGTGTGTCTCCAAGCAAGCCTCCTAAGAAGGGTAACAAAAGCAAATCAATTGGGTGCTTTTGATCTCCAAGATCACCTTACAGTACAAGGAGAGAGCATACACACACACTAGATTCACACTCGCAATGTCAATTTCCCCTTAGAAATTGAAATGTGTGTTGTGAAAGTGAATGGATGAGAGGATGTTTTTGATTCCTAAGATCACACTAAGTGCAAGGGAAGAGCATACACACCATTAATCACACTCAAGTCCACCAAACAAAGCAAGCACAAGTTCTTTTTAAACCCAAAGTCAAATGTGATAATGAAGACACAAGTTTATTTTAAGCCCGATTCCAAAGTGTGATTGCAAACAATAGTTCGTTTTAGGCCCCAAATCGAAGTGTAGTATTGCAAACAAGCTTTTGATGAAATCAAAAGATAAAAGATGGAGTGAGTGCACCTAGAATATTTGTCTTCAGATCTGATACTAAAGCTGATGTTTTATAGCACCTTATGTTCACCTAGACTCCACAAAAATAGGAAAAAAAAAAAACTTGCAAACCAATGTGTTAGGTGAAAATGAAGCAATTTGGAAAATTATAATTTAGATGAGTAGTGACAACAAAATAAATGATATGAACAAAATCTACATGAAATCCTATGTTGTTTCAAAAAATAATTTGTCAAAATTGGATAAAATTTGCTCAAGTTATGATCGTTTGAAGTTCATAAAGAAGGTTGACTTTGACTGAAAAATACCTGCTAAATCTAATACATTTACCTAAAAATTCCTTTGCCACAGCGAAGCTAGGTGAACCAACTCTCCAATGCCGCTAGTTTCATGAAAATCCGATCTCGTATGAGGAAGTTATGATGAAAAGAAAAAAAGTGCCCTTCTAGGGCTTGAAGAGGAAGGTGACAGGCTTAGCAGTTAAGTCATGACCGCTAGCAGTTTGAAGCTAAGTGGTCACATGTAACGGTTTATATGCAGCGGTTATAGTGGCGGTCAAGGTTTAGATGGTGGAGCTAACCGAGCCCCTAGTCACCCATGTGACCAGGGTGGCAGGCAATGCAAAAAAAAAAAGAAATAAGGCTCGACCTAGTCACGAATGTGACCACAAACCATAGGGGGCTACAGAGGTGGCAGGCGATAGTTGATGGGACAGTCGACGATGAAGCCAATGAACCAAGCGACAAAGCTAGAGGTGTCGATGGAGAATGGGAGAGTTTGATAGGGAGGGGACAGGAGGTGATGAGAGGCTATGCAAGGTGCTAGGGTGGTGATAGGGATGAAGGGGGAGCAGAAGATGGGAAGTGATAGTAGAGGAAGGGCTGCGAAGAGACGACAATAGTAGGCGAAGGTTAGGGTTTAGGCAGCGACAGTGGCGATGGGAATGGTGGAGGCTGTGACAGGAGGTGTCTGCAGGGTTGAAAGGAGGTGACCGAGGGTAGAAAGGAGGTGGCAACATAGTGAAAAGGGGTGGTGACCAGTATATAGAGGGGTGACGGGGATGTAACAGGTGATCGGGGAGAAGTTCGCAGGTGGCAGGAATGAATGTGAGCGGTGACAGGGATTTAAACACACGAAACCTAAGATGTATGCCTGCATATTCAAACAAAACAAAAAACCCTACAAATATAAAACAAACAACCACTCAAATAGTGATAGATGCCCAGGTTAATGCAGATCATACGGCATATCCATACTGTACGGATCTGTAGCCTTAAAAAAATTCAAAAATTTTCAAAAAAATTGCAATGAGCAAAATATATCAAATTTTATGTCAATCTTCACCTGTGAGGCCTCTCGAACTCAACGGTGAGGTTAGTTTCTGCATAGGAGCCAACCTGCAAAAGTTAATTTCCCAAACTTGACAAAAACAATGTTAGATTTGCAAATTTAAACACACAAAACCTGCAAAAGGTGAGGGTTAGAGCTGTGGGTGTGCCAAAATGTGAATGAAAAAGTGGTGAAAAGGTAAATAGAAAGATAATGCAGCAAACCCAATACCTTTACCTTCAAACCAAGTCCTCCACACATGATAGAACATAGCAGATGCACCCTAATCCACTAGCTATGTTCTAGATGATGAATGATAGATGATGATATGTTGATTGCTCACTTCTACATCATAACGATAGTATGAAGACAATGGATATGGAGATATAGACTCATTTCGACAGCATGATGTTACTTGAAGATGGATCCCCCTAAATGGCTTGGGTGAGGCTTGATTCAGGAGATGAGGTATAAGGATTGATGGCTAGGATTGAAAGGTGAATTGTGTGATGTGGACAGCTAAGATTAAAAGGTGATTCCTTCATTTATAAAAAGGAAGTGATATGACAAGTGTGAGGATAAGAATAGAGGTGACCTAATTTAAATAATAAATTTATTTAAATTAGTTGGTAGTGTGACAAAGCATTAAATGGATGTTGTAGTATGGTTGTAGTATGACACATAATTCAAATAAAAAATTATTTAAATTATGGGAGAGGGACATGTGTTGGAATGAAAATAAGGTGAGGGCTAATTTAAATAAATATTTTATTTATTTAAATTGGAGGAAAGGTGAGAATTAATTAAATAAATATGATTTATTTAATTAATTGGCTAACTTAATTTAAATAAATATAATTTATTTAAATTAGAGGAAAGGTGGGAAATTAAATAAATAAATATAATTTATTTAATTAATTGGCTAATGGGATTAGGATGGGAATTAGTGATGAAAGGGATTGTGTAAGGGTGGGTTGTGTGGTTGCACAAGACGCCCCATTTTGACTTGACAAAATAGGGACCCAACTTTTGTTTGGCTTTTGCTTGTGTTTTCTGCTTGCTGGCAGTCTGGTAAAAGTAAGACAATGCAGATGATCCTGCATAAAGGCGACCGAGTAGGTCATCATGATGAGGTCAGTTTTTTCAAAGTTAATATTTCATGACCATAACCTCATGGGTGGATAGAGTACAAAATTCCATGCAGGTTTGCCTTTTGGATCACCCCGATATTCCTCAGAGAATGAGAGTTATGGTGAGTCAAAGTCCTGGTCAAACTTGATATTCCGGGTGGAGGATCATATTTCTTAACATTAGTCATATTATAAAAGATCACCCCGATCTAAATTTATCACCTAATAAAATCATTTATCCGAAGGTCCAGATGTCAACTTTATGTGACAACGATATTTACCCGTCAAACAACGTCATATATTTTGCGAGGGTCATATTTTGAATATCACCCGATATTCAGAATATCACCCTACCTTTTGAATATCAGCCTGTCGCAAATTATCACCCTAAACCAATATCCTGATGACATCATCCAAACCCGGTAAGCGAAGAAATAAACATGACGATGACGTCACCACCCTTCTTTACATCGTGGAGGTATATTTCCAAACATGACCCTTCCTACATAACATGACGATGATGTCATAAAGTCGCAACACTGAACTAAGTCATTGTCCCGATGACGTCATCCTGATATTTCGACATGAGGTCATTTTGTTCTAACGGGAGATCATATTTGGACATCACCCAATATCCAAATACCACCCGATATTTGAATATCATCCTATCTTGCAAAGATCACCCTGCGCCATGCTGCCATAATATTAAATGCACTCGGATGTGCTAGGTAGTTCCCGCCAATTACGAACTCGATACATACACTTGGCGGGATTCGGCAGTTTCGTACAAGGAAATCATCTGTAGCATTTAATTTGCCCTAATTTTCCTTAGTGAAGAGGTTAAAAGTGATTTACGGACTCATTCCACACTTACCTTGCGATAACAATGAATTTTTACAGAGCTCTGTGTTTTCAAACCCCCATAAGGCTACCTGCAGACGCATATAGCTTGCACCAAAATGGGATGCGTGAGCATTGCGGGCGTTTGAATTCCTTCCATAGTTATTAGCATAATTAAGAGGATAAACACATCAGGTAAGTAACTGAAACCATCTCGTTGTCATTTCTGCATATCCATGTATCATGGTGTCTTCTGGTTTGAAGTTCTAGATTATGCATATCAGGATAAACGAGATAGGGAAAAGTATAATATGCATGATGAATAATAAAGATATAATGTATATGTATGATGAAAAGGTATCAATTGTAAGACCAAATTTTGTTAATTGCAGGCATCCATGGTAGATAAGCGGTTGGCTAAGTCAGAGGCAGAATTCCTAAAGCCCATGTTTGCTCAACCTGAGGGTGTTCGGTTTAAGTATGGTGCCATCACAGATACGCACCAAGGAAACACAGATCTGGCTGCATGGTCTATTAAAATGGGTGATGAAAAGAATCACAGTACCTTGTTGGATGCAGTCTTTGTATCAGGGATGTGGAGTGCAGCTGGTTTCCCTTACTCTATGGAGACTCCTAAGTTGGTCATTGAAAGTGCAAGGAACTATAACCCACAGACAAGGAAGGTAGAAAAGCATGGCAGAGTGTATGCTGATCTATCTATCAAGGGTTTTGCTGCTACATTCAGTTTACCATTAGGCAAGAAGGTGGCCAATATAGATTTGAAGAAATTGGAAGTAGAGTATGAGAATAACAAGAAGTCTACTAGGAAGAAAATGTACCAATGGAGGGCGAAGAATAGTCCATATCCTACAGCAGCTAAGCTTCCAGTGCACTTATATAAATATGACTTTGATGAGGAGTACCAATACATGATAGCCCTGCTTAGCAGAGTGACAGGCCAGCCTGATGCTAGAAGTTTTAAAGACTGGATGTATGCAGTCATCCTGATGTGCCTTTACATAGACAACAAGCCAATGTGGGCTAAGATGATAAGTGATGCTCTAGATGAGAAGCTGATGAATCTGGGAGGTCCAGATTGTTCCTTTTATATGACCTCATACCTAGTCTATTCATGTGCCTACAGGGGTACTTTTGATGCATTAACTACAGTTGGGAGAATTGGTGGCACAACAAATGATGAACACATATGGGATCACCATCCCCAGCTACAGAGAGTAAATTACCTCCAAGATTACAAACTAATGAATGATGCATTCTCTATGCATCTGGTAAGAACCATGGAGGAGGACCGAACTAAAAGACTGAGCATGGAAGCTCAGGAAGTCATATACAGGCATGGAGCCTAGTTTATTCAATTTGCAACTTTCTCTTACATAAGAGTTGAAGGTTTTGAGGAGGAGCCTCTCATGCTCCCAAGATACCCTACAGATGCAGTTGTCTTAATGGAATTTCTAAGACAAATCTCCACAATACTGAATGCTTACAAAGTTAATAACAAGCTTCCACCAGTATTGTTTCCTGTCACCATAGGCTGGTATATGTGCCCAGACTCTAAGAATATCAAGAAGGCCATAACTGGTCTAAATATGATGAATTTCCAACCATTTCCATTGAAGAGATCATATGATCCATATGGGAGGATGCAGAATATCATGGGGAAGCCCATCCATAGAAGACATCTTGAGGACTTCTAGGCAGATTGTGAAGATGAAGCTGAAGCTAGAAGAAGAAGATATCAAAAGCTTACACTCGGCCAGATCAAGACCTTTGATTGCATTCCTGTCCTAGCACAATTGAAGAAAGATGATGGAAAGGTGATAGCTGATGAATATGAGGAGAAAAAGGTATATAATGATACCATCTCAGCGCCGGATCTCACAATACAGGAGGACATCTCCTTGGATCTATTTACAAGCAGGACATTACAGCTGACCCAATCTTGGATCAATAAACAGATAAATACATTGAAGAAAAGAGGTGTTGTCATCATGGTGGACAATAAGAAGAAAAGACAAGAGGTGTCTAAAGATGAATATGATGATTTATGCAATGAGAAGAGGAAATCTAAAGGAGAGAGAGCACCACCTCCTGAGAAAAGTAAGAGGCCTCCAAGAGGTAAGAAAGTGTATGTTGAACCAAAAGGGGTGATAATTGAGAGAATCATAATAACAGCTGAAGATGCATCAGCATCAGAACTAGTGTCAGCCTCATTAGCACCACCTCCTAAAGATAGGCAAAAGGCTAAAAAGATTCAAAGGCCAGCTGTTGAAACTATGGAAACATATGAGGAGGGTCAGGCTTCACATAAGCAAATAGAAGAGGATATCCCTCTTGATGAGGAGCTGGAGGAAGAAGAAGAAAATGTTGAAGCCCTCACCAAAAAAAGAAAAGCACCTCAGGTGATAGCAACTACACCTAAGAAACCAAGGACTTCAATGAGAGGTGAAATAAGACAAACCCCTATAATGTTGAGGGGAGCAGGTAGTGGAGTGTTTAGTAAGGAATTACAGCATGTTGTATCACTCCCTACCATTGTTCAGTTTAAGACTGAACAAGTTGAGGAACAAATCAAGGAAACCACTCGCACAAGTCAAGGAGGTCATTTCTCATTAGATGAGACTGTCGACCTATCAGATGATAAGGTGGTGGATAATGTTGCTTTGCAACGAATGGAGACCCTTGCTGCTGGCACCCAGATAACTCCACAGGGCACCCCATCAGTCCAAACAGTGTTAGAAGAGATGAAACAAGTAGAGCAGGAAAAAGAGAAGAGCCTAGAAAAGGTAACCCAAGAGATGGGACTTGATACATTGATGGATCAGGTAACTAATCCTATAGTGATTGATCTTACAGATAGGATGGATATAAGTTCTAAAAACCAAGCAAGTGCTCCAGATAAAGAAGAAAAGGTTGAAGAAGTAAAGATGGCAGAAATAGAAGGCCACACTTTGGATGTGGGTGATCAAAAAACAAAAGGAAATACCTATTGAACCCAAGATAGTTGAAGTCCAAGACAAGGGAGGAGAAGAAAAGGATACATTAGTCGATCTTGCCCTAAAAGTACAAGAGGTAATTACTACATCTGCGGAACAGATTGCAGCTTTAGATCAAGTTAGTATACCTAAGGTAGACACAATAGTATCCATGGAAGCTAATATGCCTCCTGATGAGGAAATCACCAAAGTGGATGAGATACCTAGGGAGGAAGCAAAAGGTCAAGATCATGATCAACATGCAGATGATCAGTAGGATCACCCTCCAGAAAAGGAAATTCCTCAACAAGAGGATATACCTAAAGATCACCCCCATGAAGAGCATCATGAGGAAGAGATAAGAAAATCACCCTCCCCATCGAACATAATGGTGGATACTGAAGATCAGGGTGATCATCATGATGATTATGGAGACCAACAGTCAAAGGATCAAATTTCTCAGTGGTTGGAGAAAGAAATTGGTGCAGAATCAGGTATGGAGACATAGGAATTTGATATATCTACGTTATTTTCTAAAACCTTAATAAAGCCTAAGAGGAAGGCTAGAATAACCTCTGCAATAAGTAGAGATCCTGTTACGGGTAGAAGGACCACCCAGGTGGCCATTCCTACAATAGACAAAGAAAAAGGCAAGATCACTCTGGATGAATTCCAGATTAGTACAGTGGATTTGGGATTTGCCAATGAAGATCAGGAAGGCCAAGAAGGCAAGGATATAATTGATTCATTGACCCAGAAGGTGAAAAGAGAAAGAGAAAAATAAACACAAGGAGCACATTGCTTAGCTGCGCACTTAAATGAAAGGGTTAATTAACCCTGAGGATACATCAAGTGATCATGCAGTCCCATTGACTGCTATTTCTCAAGATGAGGTGAATAAATTGGATCTCATGAAACATGAGTCATCCATAATGAGAAAGTGGATGTTGTCCACATTTGATGAAGCAGAAGAAGTGGTAAAGACCTCTTTGAAGAAGTGGAATTCTTTGGGCACCTCTCGAAAAAAGGTAGATAAATTACAGATGGAAATCAGGAGGAGGTCATTTCAAATGGAGAAAGTCCTTAGCACTTTGGGTGAAATAAAGAGGATTGATCCTCTGATTTTAATAAAGAATCAGGTACTAAATAATAATACAGCCCTGTTGATTGATATATGGTATAAGGACATCAGGTTTAAGTGTGATGTGCTTAAAAGATGCAATAGTAAACTAAGAGATATCAGCATGAAGCTGCATGATATGATGTCGTTTGAGGCCGAAATTTTGGAAACATTGGAAGGAAAGGTAGAGGGCAAGATAGAAAATCAAGATGAAGAGTTTTCCATTAAAGCTCTACATAGCAATTTTCAGTAGGTAGCTAATGATCCTCTAAACCACCTGACAGAAGAAACTATGGATAAGATCATGAGGATCAGGGTTAGGATGGAGAATTATAACGAGACATCTAGCGGCCGGAGATGTAAGTTAGAGAATCTCTGAAGCAAATATCAAATGCACAGGCACGCCATCATTAAAGTAAGAGTTCAAGATGGCGGGGAGATAGAGAAGATAGTGCAGTCATATGAAAATATTCAGACATCCATGCAGGTCCATGTACAAGGAGAAGCTTATCAGGATGATGAAGATTTTGAAAGCGACGATCCTGATGCTCCTGATGACGGAGATGAAGAACCTGATGAAGATGCATCATAAAAGGAATATATGCATCAGGTACTTAAGAAATATGAGTTACCTAGATGGTTGCCAGCTGGCAACCTGTGCCGTGTGGAAAGGATTGACTTAGTCAATGAAATGTAAACCATAGACCCTAATAGATAAATTTTGATCGTAGATCAATTGTAACTGCTCCCTCACCTTGTTCTATAAAAGGTGTAGGGATGCCTCATTTTAAACATTCGAAACTTAATTGAAATCTATTTGCTGGAATATTCAGGGCTCATTTCAAAGTTGTTGTATACATATATGTTCTTGCATACCTAATGAAGAAGAAGACTGTTTTGATTACAATCCATAATAAATCTTGAGTAATCAGTGTATGAATTCTTGATACATATTGTGATTTGTTGCGTCCCTTGGAGTGCATATCTACTTACATGTGTTGTTTTCATACCTTTGCTTTGAAGTTAGCATCGACTATATCTAGCTGTGGAATGTCCTAGTGAACATATGGTTTGATTTCTTCTCTTCATGACTATATCTGATGTATATGTGGTTCAATAGCTGAAGGTTCAACATTAATTTGAAGTATTTCTTTCAATTTCTTTCAATTTCAGAGCATTTCATCATCACAATTGCAAATAATTGATAATTTTAAGCAGATAATACAAATATGCAAACATCCCATGGATAACTGAACATATTCAGCATATTTGAGTTTAAACCATGTCAGAATAACAAATATCATGCAAAGAATCTAAAGATAGAAGCATTATTTGAAACATATCTTGTGAAGAATAACTTTTTGTGCAGCATCGTTCCAAGAAACATTATCTTACTGATGAGATCTACGTAAGGCCCCAAAATGGAAACAACAACACACATCAACCTTTGAGTAACATCAGAAGATTAAGACCTAATCACCGTAGACTTGGGATCATGAATTCTTTGAATTCATTGTATCTTTCAAGATGAATAAAGGTTAATGTGTACTTTTATTCTATGTTTGTTTATGACTAACATCATGATCAACATAAATTGGCGCTAGAAGGAGGGCCTAGGAGCTAAATGATCATCATCAATTCTTCAGGTGATGATAAAGATTGTAAGGTAACACTCAGACACTGCTAAATTTCCAAGCTAGATGCAAATCTTTGTTGTTCTGAGCTTGTACATGCTAATCCTGTGTAAAGTTTTGAGATTAACTATAAATATTGCAAGCTTTATAGTAGATCATCATGAACTTGCTAAAATATACCTTGTCTCACGTAAATTTGCCCAAATCTTTGAGGTAGTCAACCTAAAACTTGATATCCTACCACTTGTGACACAGAACTTCAAATATCACCTCATATTTGCAGTATCTTTGCAAATATTCCACAAATATCAAGTCAGTATACTTTTTTGACTGTAAATACAGCCTTTGCTGGTAAATTCCAGCTGATCTTTATAGTTATCCAATCGATCTGCTTAAATTTGAGACATCCTGGCTCACAGGATAAATATCAGGTCTAGATCCAATGGAATATTTGAAGAATTACCTGTCAGGGGGTTTAGACCTAGAACTGTAGATATCCATCACACTCCAGGGTCTAGTGCATTAGGAGCATCACCAGAGCCTCTTCCTATAACTCCTATTGGTTTACAAATACCTTCAGGGTTATCTGTGACACCTCCTGTCTAGCCTCAACCTCAGGTCCAACCTCAGCCAACCATAGCACAAACTCAGCCTCCTCCGGTTGCAATGTCATTCTTTGCAGCAGAAACACCTTTGACCTTCACTGCATATCATCCTTTGCCAAAGAATCTAGATAAGATTTGTCCAAAATATCATCCTTATCAGGATGTTGATGATCATATCAGAACTTTCAAAGAATCCTGTTGTAGGGCCAAAATTGAGCATCAGGATGTTGTATGCAGATTATTCCCTTTCTCTTTAGGGGAAGAAGCTTATAATTGGTATATTAGCCTTGGTCAGGGTTCTGTCAGATTGTGGGCTGTCTTAGAAAAGGCATTTCTAGATAGGTTCAAAGTACCTATTGATCCTTCAATGAACTATCACCTATTTGCCACAATCAAGCGGTTTGAGGGAGAATCTATCACCAATTTCAATGCTAGGTTTCAGAAGATGTTATCAAAGTTAGTTGCCCCATATGTTGTAGCAGATGCTGTTGCTAGGAGTATCTATTATTCAGCTCTGGATCCTTTGACTTCCATGTTCATCAGGAGAGCACATCTTGAAATCACAACTTTGACAAAAGCGTTCCAAGAAGCCATCAAAGTAAATCAGCAATTAGTCCCTGCTCCTACACCAACCATAGCCTTTCCTACACTTCCTAGTTATCCAGGATATCCTCCCCAGCCACAATACAATGGAGCTATGGTACCTCCGAAAGTCATGCCAACACCATTACAGATATCTCCATTGAGTATTGTGCCTCCTCCTCCTAACGGAAATGGCCAGATGATGTAGTATCCTGGACAAGTTCAAACACCTTAGGTTGTAGACCAGAATAATTAGAACAATAACACTGGATCCTCTTTCTTCAAACCTCAAACTAAAAATGTAGTAGCTAAGGTTCAAGAAGAAAAGGAAGAGATCAAAGAAATATCAACTTAGCTAAGGAAGCTTGCAACTGAGATCACTCATTTGAGAAGCCACAACTTCTACTCTCAGCCTAATCAGAATAGAGGCTATAAAAATGATAGACCAAGTTATCCTGATAGGGGATATAACAACAATAACTACAATAACAATGGTAACAACAATCCTCCTAGACAGCCTAGAGTATGGAATTCCAGGCCAAACAATGGTTCCTTACCATCACCCTTAGATAATCAGCCACCTGGTGAAACCAAATAGACTACAAGAGTTAATCTTGATGAGGCAGCCCTCACCAATTAGTGTAGAATACATAATACAAATGCTCATGCAGAGCTAGATTGTCCCCAATTTCAAATTGCTGCAAGTATTTTCCAAACTGAGGTATCCAATACTACAGGAAATTCACATCATGTGGAAGGGAATGAGCTTGTTCCCTATGGATATGATTCAGCATTGGTATTAGAGAGCTA
Organism: Cunninghamia lanceolata; assembly: GCA_027924645.1. Taxonomy (NCBI): domain Eukaryota; kingdom Viridiplantae; phylum Streptophyta; class Pinopsida; order Cupressales; family Cupressaceae; genus Cunninghamia; species Cunninghamia lanceolata. Next base: position 1,722,320 of record BSBN01001281.1, on the reverse strand, counting down.
TACTGATCAACATTATACCCAAACATGTGAAGAATCAGCTATGACTTTTGATTCAAATTATGTTTTCCCCTTTGAGTATGACAATGAGCAATCAAATGAGCCTGAGGAGATACATGCTTACCAACATCAGTACTAGGGTAAGCACAATTATAACTTGAGAAATAATGCCAACAAACCTACTGGTCCATTGACTTCTTCCTTGCCCCCAAATAATTTTAACACACCTCTTGATCCCAAAGCGAGTAACAATCCAGGATTTCCAAAAGTAAATGCTCAGTATTTGTCACCACAGAACACAGTATCAAAAGCTTTGAACATGCCTCAGGAGTCTGACAAGTTAGTCACCTACCCGGCAGATGAAATGAAGAAGATCAAAATCAGCCTATCTTTGTCAGAGTTATTGAAAACTCCAACCATTAAAAAGGCATTTATGAAATCACTAGATGATCCTACTCCTAAAGAGGATATCCATCCACCAGGTCAGTCTGGAGATAGAGATCATACCGTCAGAGACAATAATCTGAAGACCAAAGTTCTAGCTACTATCCAAGCTGCAGAGACTTCTCACATGACTTTGTACAGAGATAAAAGTGAGTCACCTCCATTCCTCCTAACCATACGAATGTTCAGTAAAAACCTGCACAATTGCCTAGTGAACTCAAGAGCATCCACGAATGTCATGCCTTTGGCCATATGTAATGCTCTAGGGCTACATCCTGCTAAATCCTTGAAGAAAGTAACCCAACTAGATAAGATAGAGGTGAATGTAATAGGAGAGTTAACTCACATTCACATGCAACTGGCATCAGACCCTAGGATCCAGTATTATATTGACATCCAGGTAGTAGACATACCTGATGCATATGGAATGTTACTTAGCAGGGACTGGTCTAAAACCCTCAATGGATATATGTCTACTGACTTCAGTCACATGTGGCTACCTTGGAAAGGCATACCAAACCAGATAAGGGTAGAAGTTGAACCGAGAATGAAACACATGATCACCAAGTACAATAAAACAAACGAGATCATGTACGTGAATGTTGAACCTAGAGTATACTCCATCAGACCTCAGACTGTCAAAATAGAGGAGCTCTTGATGTATGATTTTCAGGATGATCATGATCTTAATGATCATCCTCATGATGATAATGTTGTAGTCTTCAGATCTGGTCATGGAGATGAAACAGAAGTGGATCATTTCAAAAGTTTTGAAATATACTTGTCTAAATAGGTAGAACGTTGTCAATTATTAGATATACCTGTTCATAACATTTTAATTGATGGTTGGTGCAGATTACATGAAGAGGCACATTCAGAGAAAACTTGTGAACCATGCATCAACATGATGGAGCTAGAACAAATGTGTAGTGCAGCATCATCATCATCTGAGGTGAGTTATGCATCTAGTGATGATGATGATACTGATTCTTGTTTGTTTGTTGCAGGAATAGGAGAAAATGTGAGCCAGAATGAGGATTTTATCCAGAAGACAGAAGAAATTCTGGTCTGCAATAAGAAGAATAATAACAAAAATAATAAGATCATCCCTGGAAGTGATTGTCTGATGGAGTCAGACTATGAACTGTCTGATGAAGACAGAGGTAGTAATTTGACTAGATTTGAGAAGTTTTTATCAAAAGAAATTAACAAGATGCAAGAACAACAGAGATTGGCACAAGATGCACTGACTGAAGGATGGTGTAGACTGCATGAGGCACCTCACTCAAAGACTGCTTGTTCATTATGCTTACATATTTTAGAGAAGCATACAGTGCCTAGTTCAGAAGTTCATCCTTTTGGTGATGGAAAGAAAATAGATGAATCATCTTCCCAAAAGAAAGGAAGGATGAAAACTGAGAAGGTTGAAATTCCTAAGTTAAAATAGATATCAGGTGGTGCAGCTGCCAGAGCTGCAAAGAAGAAAGAAAGCTTAGTTAAACTTCCTGCTGAAGAAAAGCCCTGGATCCTTAGATTTGATGGATCCAAGTCTAAACAAGGAGCTGGAGTAGGGATCGATCTCACTGATCCATCAGGAAAGTCCTACTTAGCTGCTTATAGATTACAATTTCCCTACACTAACAATGTGACAGAGTATGAAGCTCTGATTCATGGGATGCTGTTTGCTCTCAAGAAGAAGGTAAAAATTCTGCATGTTTTTGGAGACTCAGAATTAGTTGTCAAATAGGTAAGAGGAATTTACTCTTGCAACTATAGGAAATTGTCAAATTATAGACACAGAGTGTGGGATTTGATTGAAGACTTTGATGCATTTAATATCACTCACGTACCTAGAGAACAGAACCATAGGGCAAATGCCTTAGCACAGGCTACCAGTACATTAGAGCCCTTGTCCATATCAGGCCTAAAAAGATTTTCAGTAGAGCTGATATCAGTACCTTCAGTGCCTGATAATGTTACTAATCTCCAAGTTTTTTATGATGATTAGCATATCCTTGATTTCATATCCAACAAGGATATATTTGATGCCCAGATCATAGATGAGAACAATGTAGAAGAGCATGTCTGGGAAGAAGAAGAAATATTAGAGTTACCCAGTAATAAGATTCCCAAAGGAATGATAGAGTTAGAAAGAGCCTTTGACATGGATAACATGTTGAAGCAGAAAGATCTTCCAAAGGCTAATGGAGGATAGTATTCACAAGTGAATATTGGACAAAATGAAGATAAGAGAAATGTCTTGATTGTTAAGGTTTGCACACTAGAAGAGTTAGAAGGAATAACTCAGGCCCTCAAAGATTACATACATGTTATTGCATGGACTTATGATGAGCTGAAAACATATGACATATCATTCATAACTCACACTATACCTCTCAAGCTAGATGCTAAACCTTTCAGACAAAAGCAAAGGCCAGTCATTGCTTTGCTTGAACTAATAATTTTTTAAGAAGTCAAGAAACTGCTGAATGCCAGGATCATATTTCCTGTGAGGCATTCCACCTGGGTTGCTAACTTGGTCCCAGTAAGAAAGAAGAATGGAGACATCAGGCTGTGTGTAGACTTCAGGAACCTGAACAAAGTATCAGAGAAAGATAATTATCCTTTACCCTCCTTAGATGAAGTTCTGCAGATTGTCAATGGAGTAAAAATGATGTCCTTTCTAGATGGTTTTTCTGGCTACAATCAGGTAATGGTTGACAAAATTGACAGACTAAAGAATGCCTTCACCACAAAGTGGGGAATCTTTGCTTATAGACGCATGCCATTTGGGCTGATAAATGTTGGAGCAACATTCCAGCGAGCAATGGACATAGCCTTCAAAGGCTTAATAGGAAAGTGTATAGTCATATACATGGATGACTTAACAGTATTTTCTAAAAGTAGAGGAAACCATGTAGCAGATCTCAGAAATGTGTTGAAAAAATGTGAAGAATATGGAATATCTTTGAACCCCAAGAAATGCATATTTGGGGTAACCACAGAAAAGCTGCTGGGCCATCTGATCATTGAAAATGGGATTCTCATTGATCCTGACAGGGTGGAATCCATTATGAAATTGCAGCTTTCAGGAAGCAAAAAAGAGCTCAAGTCTTACTTTGGTAAGATAAATTTTGTCAGAAAATTCATCACTAGCTTTGCAGAGATAGTCAGACCTTTAAATGCTATGCTGAAGAAGGATGCAAAGATTGAGTGGACAGCAGAAGCTAGAGCAGCTTTTGAAGACATAAAGAAAGCTATTTCTGATGCTCCTATCCTTATCAGTCCAGACTACACCAGAGACTTCTATATTTATTCATTTGCTTCAAAACATACCTCTGCAGCAGTGCTAACTTAGAGAAATGAAGAAAAGGAAGAGAAACCTATAGCATTTATGAGCTGTCCTTTCAAAGATGCTGAATTAAGATATGTGGATGTTGAAAGGCAGGCACTTGCTTTGGTCAGAGCAGTAAAGAAATTTAGGCATTATATCTTGAGAAGCAAGGTGATTGTTGTGGTACCAGATGCAACAGTGAAGATGCTATTAATGCAAAGTGAGCCTGGTGAAAAAAGGGCTAAGTGGATAACAGTCCTACAAGAATATGACATGGAAATCACACCCATGAAATTGGTAAGAGGACAGGCTTTAAGCCAAATGATATCAAAGACTAATCCAAATATCACAAGTCAGCAGTATGTTATTAATGAAAAGGACAATAAAGAATGGTATTCAGATATCAGATACATCCTAATTACTGGAAGATGTCCTCCCAGACTGCAAGCTTCACAAAGAAGAGCCCTGAAGATAAAGTCCTAGAAGTACATGATGAAAGCAGGAGTACTTTTCAAGAAAAATTATGAAGGAATATACTTGAGGTGCCTAGAGAGGCCAGAAGCAGATAAAGTATTATCAGAATTACATGACAAGTTTGGAACAGCACATGGATCATCCTTGGCCACCACACATGCAATCCTCAGAGCAGGATATTATTAGCCCACAATTTTCAAAGATACTGCTGAACATATTAAATGCTGTCATGTATGTCAGGTAGCTGCCAACAGAGAGAGATATGCTGCACAACCTTTGCAACCAGTGATGGAGGCACGCCCATTTGCACAATGGGGCATGGATTTCATAGGACCTATTAATCCTCCATCATCTTCAGGCCATAGGTATGTGTTAACAATTACTGATTATTGTACCAGGTGGACTGAAGCCACTAGCAGCAAGACTTGCAATGCAGAAGATGTCATCAGATTTCTGGAAAGTAACATAATCACCAGGTATGGGGTTCCCTATGCTCTGGTAAGTGACAATGGCTCTGCTTTTGCTTCAACCAAGTTGTCAAGTTGGGCCTTTGATTATGGGATCATACTGAAGTTCTCATCTAATTATTATCCCCAAGGGAATGGATTGGTAGAATCCACTAACAAAAATTTGTTGAATATCATAAAGAAATTAGTAGACAAAAACCCTAAGGAATGGAATACACTTTTGAAATATGCCTTATGGGTAGACAGAACCAGAAACAAGGCTGCATTAGGAAACTCGCCTTATCACTTAGTATATGGGGTGGATCCCATCCTCCCTGTTCACTTGAAGATTCCTACCTTGCAATTTGCTCAAGAATACCTAGGCATAGACAATAATCAAGAAGTCAGGTTGCTTCAGCTAATGCACCTGGAAGAGAAAAGAAGTCAGGCAATTGATCAATTTGCCAAACATCAGGCTGTTGTCAAATGTTGGTTTGACAAGAGAGCCAAAATTAAAGCCTTCAGGATATCAGATTTAGTCCTGATGTGGGATAAAGCCCATGAGAAGAAAGGAGACCATGGTAAGTTTGATAAATTATGGATAGGTCCTTCCCAAATTTCTGAGATATTAGGAGACAGTACTTTCAGGCTTAAGAACTTGATAGGTGAGGATGTTCCATTGCTAGTTAATGGACAGTTCCTCAAACATTATTTCCAAGCCTAAGTAACTTCATGACAGTCATGTGTATCATAATGTATATTTGTATAGTTGTTTGTACAGTGTTTTGTTTTATTTTTGCTTTGCTTGCTGGTTGAGTTTTTGTTTTGGTTAGTCAGGATGATGCAACTCATCACCCCAGAAAATAACAAAATTGTTAAGATTCAAGTGATGGGAACACATTTATATATAGGTTAGGACTTATTTTGAGAATGTCCTCATGATCAGGTCTGTGATATCCTATCATCAGGGTACCTTTTCTTAACCAAAGTGATTTCTTCACAATGATTCACCTAACAGCCTTGGGTTTGTTGAAAAAACAAGTATAGGTGTTAAGTGAAAAATCTAAAGGGAATCCCTTGCTACCAATGCAATCCCCAACCTAAAACAGCAAGTGACCATACCTGGCACACTGAGCTTACATGATGATATCATATGAATATAGATAAAAATTTTAAAAAGAAATATAATGAAATTAGGCCATCTAAATAACTCTGTCGGGGCTATGGACACCTGCTGGCAGTGGGGCTCTACTTAGGGGGATTGTATAGATAACCTTGTCGAGGCTATGGATGTCTGCTGGCAGTAAGGCACTATCCAGGTTGGCTATGAGGGATAATCTCTAACTATGTAGCTTAACATCAGTTACTCATGTTTTCAACTTACTTTCAAGATGAGGATAATTAATCATTTGCACACTACTAATCCTTTGTTAGCATTGTTACCATAACGGCATTTTATCATTCAAAAAGATTGTGATGCTCATGCTTAGAAAGAGTTAGAATGCTATGTTAGAATGTGTTCATATCACTTGAATCATTGGAATTTTAGTGTTTTCTTTGGTGGCAAGTTGTTGTGTGGTTGCACAACACACCCCGTTTTGACTTGACAAAACAGGGACCCAACTTTTGTTTGGCTTTTGCTTGTGTTTTCTGCTTGCTGGCGGTCTGGTAAAAGTAAGACAATGCAGATGATCCTGCATAAAGGGGACTGGGTAGGTCATCATGATGAGGTCAGTTTTTTCAAAGTTAATATTTCATGACCATAACCTCATGGGTGGATAGAGTACAAAATTCCATGCAGGTTTGCCTTTTGGATCACCCCGATATTCCTCAGAGAACGAGAGTTAGGGTGATTCAAAGTCCTGGTCAAACCTGATATTCCAGGGGGAGGATCATATTTCTTAACATCAATCATATTATAAAAGATCACCCCGATCTAAATTTATCACCCGATAAAATCATTTATCCGGAGGTCCAGACATCAACTTTCTGTGACAACTATATTTACCTATCGAACAACATCATATATTTTGTGAGGATCATATTTTGAACATCACTCGATATTCAGAATATCACCCTACCTTTTGAATATCAGCCTGTCGCAAAATATCACACCGAACCAATATCTTGATGACGTCATCCAAACCCGATAAGAGAAGAAATAAACATGACAATGACATCACCACCCTTTTTTTACCTCACGGAGGTATATTTCCAAACATGACCCTTCCTACATAACATGACGATGATGTCATAAAGCCGCAATGCTGAACTAAGTCATTGTCCCGATGACGTCATCCTGATATTTCGACAGGAGGTCATTTTATTCTAACGGGAGATCATATTTGGACATCACCTAATATCCAAATATCACCCGATATTTGAATATCATCCTATCTTGCAAAGATCACCCCGTGCCATGCTGCCATACTATTAAATGCACTCGGATGTGGTAGGTAGTTCCTGCCGATTACGAACCTGATACATACACTTGGCGGGATCCGGCAGTTTCGTACAAGGAAATCAGCTGTAGCATTTAATTTGCCCTAATTTGCCTTAGTGAAGAGGTTAAAAGTGATTTACGGCCTCATTTCACACTTACCTTACGATAACAACAAATTTTTACAGAGCTCTGTGTTTTCAAACCCCCATAAGGCTACCTGTAGACGCATATAGCTTGCACCAGAACAGGATACGTGAGCATTACGGGCGTTTGAATTCCTTCCACAGTTATCAACATAATTAAGAGGATAAACACATTAGGTAAGTAACTAAAACCCTCTGGTTGTCATTTCTACATATCCATGTATCATGGTGTCTTCTGGTTTGAAGTTCTAGATTATGCATATCAGGATAAACGAGATAGGGAAAAGTATAATATGCATGATGAATAATAAAGATATAATGTATATGTATGATTAAAAGGTATCAATTGTAAGACCAAATTTTGTTAATTGTAGGCATCCATGGCAGATAAGCGGTTGGCTAAGTCAGAGGCAGAATTCCTAAAGCCCGTGTTTGCTCAACCTGAGGGTGTTCGGTTTAAGTACGATGCCATCACAGATACGCACCAAGGAAACACAGATCTGGCTGCATGGTCTATTAAAATGGGTGATGAAAAGAATCACAGTACCTTGTTGGATGCAGTCTTTGTATCATGGATGTGGAGTGCAGCTAGTTTCCCTTACTCTATGGAGACTCCTAAGTTGGTCATTGAATGTGCAAGGAACTATAACCCACAGACAAGGAAGGTAGAAAAGCATGGCAGAGTGTATGCTGATCTATCTATCAAGGGTCTTGCTACTACATTCAGTTTACCATTAGGCAAGAAGGTGGCCAATATAGATTTGAAGAAATCAGAAGTAGAGTATGAGAATAACAAGAAGTCTGCTAGGAAGAAAATGTACCAATGGAGGGCGAAGAATAGTCCATATCCTGGAGCAGCTAAGCTTCTAGTGCACTTATATAAATATGACTTTGATGAGGAGTACCAATACATGATAGCCCTGCTCAGCAGAGTGACAGGCCAGCCTGATGCTGAAAGTTTTAAAGACTAGATGTATGCAGTCATCCTGATGTGCCTTTACATAGACAACAAGCCAATGTGGGCTAAGATGATAAGTGATGCTCTAGATGAGTAGCTGATAAATCTGGGAGGTCCAGATTGTTCCTTTTACATGACCTCATACCTAGTCTATTCATGTGCCTACAGGGATACTTTTGATGCATTAACTACAGTTGGGAGAATTGGTGGCACAACAAATGATGCACACATATGGGATCACCATCCCCAGCTACAGAGAGTAAATTACCTCCAAGATTACAAACTAATGAATGATGCATTCTCTATGCATCTGGTAAGAACCATGGAGGAAGACCGAACTAAAAGACTGAGCATGGAAGCTTAGGAAGTCATATACAGGCATGGAGCCTAGTTTATTCAATTTGTAACTTTCTCTTACATAAGAGTTGAAGGTTTTGAGGAGGAGCCTCTCATGCTCCCAAGATACCCTACAGATGCAGTTGTCTTAATGGAATTTCTAAGACAAATCTCCACGATACTGAATTCTTACAAAGTTAATAACAAGCTTCCACCAGTATTGTTTCCTGTGACCATGGGCTGGTATATGTGCCTAGACTCTGAGAATATCAAGAAGGCCATAACTGGTCTAAATATGATGAATTTCTAGCCATTTCATTGAGGAGATCATATGATCCATATGGGAGGATGCAGAAGATCATGGGGAAGCCCATCCATAGAAGACATCTTGAGGACTTCTGGGCAGATTGTGAAGATGAAGCTGAAGCCATAAGAAGAAGATATCAAAGGCTTACACTCAGCCAGATCAGATCAAGACCTTTGATTGCATTCATGTCCCAGCACAATTGAAGAAAGATGATGGAAAGGTGATAGCTGATGAATATGAGGAGAAAAAGGTATATAATGATACCATCTCAGTGTCGGATCTCACAATATAGGAGGACATCTCCTTGGATCTGTTTACAAGTAGGACATTGCAGCTGACCCAAGCCTGGATCAATGACCAGATAAATACATTGAAGAAAAGAGGTGTTGTCATCACGGTGGACAACAAGAAGAAAAGACAAGAGGTGTCTGAAGATGAATATGATGATTTCTACAATGAGAAGAGGAAATCTAAAGGAGAGAGAGCACCACCTCCTGAGAAAAGTAAGAGGCCTCTAAGAGGTAAGAAAGTGTATGTTGAACCAAAAGGGGTGATAATTGAGAGAATCATAATAACAGCTGAAGATGCATCAGCATCAGAACTAGCGTTAGCCTCATCAGCACCACCTCCTAAAGATAGGCAAAAGGCGAAAAAGATTCAGAGGCCAGCTGTTGAAACTATGGAAACATATGAGGAGGGTCAAGCTTCACATAAGTAGATAGAAGAGGATATCCCTCTTGATGAGGAGCTAGAGGAAGAAGAAGAAGAAAATGTTGAAGCCCTCACCAGAAAAAGAAAAGCACCTCAGGTGATAGCAACTACACCTTAAGAAACCAAGGACTTCAATGAGAGGTAAAATAAGACAAACCCCTATAATGTTGAGGGGAGCAGGTAGTGGAGTGTTTAGTAAGGTTACAGCATGATGTATCACTCCCTACCATTGTTCAGTTTAAGATTAAACAAGCTGAGGAACAAATGAAGGAAACCACTTGCACAAGTCAAGGAGGTCATTTCTCATTAGACGAGACTTTCAACCTATCAGATGATGAGGTGGTGGCTAATGTTGCTTCGCAACGAATGGAGACCCTTGCTGCTGGCACTCGGATAACTCCACAGGGGACCCCATCAGTCCAAATAGTGTTAGAAGAGATGAAACAAGTAGAGCAAGAAAAAGAGAAGAGCCCAGAAAAGGTAACCCAAGAGATGGGGCTTGATACATTGATGGATCAGGTAACCAGTCCTGCAATGATTGATCTTATAGATAGGAAGGATATAAGTCCCGAAAACCAAGCAGGTGCTCTAGATAAAGAAGAAAAGGTTGAAGAAGTAAAGATGGTAGAAATAGAAGGCCACACTTTAGATGTGGGTGATCAACAACAAAAGGAAATACCTATTGAACGCAAGGCAGTTGAAGTCCAAGACAAGGGAGGAGAAGGAAAGGATACATTAGTCGATCCTGCCCTAAAAGTAGAAGAGGTAATTACTACAGTTGTAGAACAGATTGCAGCTTCAGATCAGGTTAGTATACCTAAGGTAGACACAATAGTATCCACGGAAGCTAATATGCCTCCTGATGAGGAAATCACCTAAGTGGATGAGATACCTAGGGAGGAAGCAAAAGGTCAAGATCATGATCAACATGCAGATGATCAACAGGATCACCCTCGAGAAAAGGAAATTCCTCAACAGGAGGATATACCTAAAGATCACCCCCATGAAGAGCATCATGAGGAAGAGATAAGAAAATCACCCTCCCCATCGAACATGATGGTGGATACCAAAGATCAAGGTGATCATCATGATGATTATGGAGACCAAAGGATCAAATTCCTCAGTGGCTGGAGAAAGAAATTGGTGCAAAATCAGGTATGGAGACACAGGAATTTGATATATCTACATTATTTTTTGAAACCTTAATAAAGCCTAAGAGGAAGGCTAGAATAACCTCTGCAATAAGAAGAGATCCTGTTATGGGTAGAAGGACCGCCCAGGTGACCATTCCTACAGCAGACAAAGAAAAAGGCAAGATCGCTCTGGATGAATTCCAGATTAGTACAGTGGATTTGGGATTTGCCAATGAAGATCAGGAAGGCCAAGAAGGCAAGGATATAATTGATTCATTGACCCAGAAGGTGAAAAGAGAGAAAGAGAAAAATAAATAGCACAAGGAGCACATTGCTCAGCTGCACACTTACATGAAAGGGTTAATTAACCCTGAGGATACATCGAGTGATCATGTAGCCCCATTGACTGCTATTTCTCAAGATGAGGTGAATAAATTGGATCTCATGAAACATGAGTCATCCATAATGAGAAAGTCGATGTTGTCCACATTTGATGAAGCAGAAGAAGTGGTAAAGGCCTCTTTGAAGAGGTGGAATTCTTTGGGCACCTCCCGGAAAAAGGTAGATAAATTGCAGATGGAAATTGGGAGGAGGTCATTTCAAATGGAGAAAGTCCTTAGCACTTTGGGTGAAATAAAGAGGATTGATCCTCTGATTTTAATAAAGAATCAGGTATTGAATAATAATACAGCCCTGTTGATTGATATATGGTATAAGGACATCAGGTTTGAGTGTGATGTGCTTAAAAGGTGAATAGTAAACTAAGAGATATCAGCATGAAGCTGCATTATATGATGTCGTTTGAGGCCAAAATTTTGGAAACATTGGAAGGAAAGGTAGAGGGCAAGATAGGAAATCAAGATGAAGAGTTTGCCATTAAATCTCTACATAGCAATTTTTAGTAGGTAGCTGATGATCCTCTAAACCACCTGACAGAAGAAACTATGGACAAGATCATGAGGATCAGGGTTAGGATGGAGAATTATAACGAGACATCTAGCGGCTGGAGAAGCAAGTTAGAGAATCTCCGAAGCAAATATCAAATGCACAGGCACACCATCATTAAAGCAAGAGTTCAAGATGGCGGGGAGATAGAGAAGATAGTGCAGTCATATGAAAATATCCAGACATCCATGCAGGTCCATGTACAAGGAGAAGCTTATCAGGATGATGAAGATTTTGAAAGTGATGATCCTAATGCTCCTGATGACGGAGATGAAGAACCTGATGAAGATGCATCATAAAAGGAATATATGCATCAGGTACTTAAGAAATATGAGTTACCTAGATGGTTGCCAGCTGGCAACCTGTGCCATGTGGAAAGGATTGACTTAGTCAATGAAATGTAAACCGTAGACCCTAATAGATAAATTTTGATCGTAGATCAATTGCAACCTCTCCCTCACCTTGTTCTATAAAAGGTGCAGGGATGCCTCATTTTAAACATTCAAAACTTAATTGAAATCTATTTGCTGGAATATTCAGGGCTCATTTCAAAGTTGTTGTATACATATATGTTCTTGTATACCTAATGAAGAAGAAGACTGTTTTGATTACAATCCATAATAAATCTTGAGTAATCAGTGTATGAATGCTTGATGCATGCTGTGATTTGTTGTGTCCCTTGGAGTGCATATCTACTTACATGTGTTGTTTTCATACCTTTCCTTTGAAGTTAGCATTGACTGTATCTAGCTGTGGAATGTCCTGGTGAACATATGGTTTGATTTCTTCTCTTCATGACTGTATCTGATGTATATGTGGTTCAATAGCTGAAGGTTCAACATTAATTTGAAGTATTTCTTTCAATTTCTTTCAATTTCAGAGCATTTCATCATCACAATTGCAAATAATTGATAATCTTATGCAGATAATACAAATATGCAAACATCTCGTGGATAACTGAACATATTCAGCATAGTTGAGTTTAAAGCATGTCAGAATAACAAATATCATGCAAAGAATCTAAAGATAGAAGCATTATTTGAAACATATCTTGTGAAGAATAACTTTCTGTGCAGCATCATTACAAGAAACATTATTTTACTAATGAGATCTACGTAAGGCCCCAAAATGGAAACAGCAACACACATCAACCTCTGAGTAACATCAGAAGATTAAGACCTAATCACCGGAGACTTGGGATCATGAATTCTCTAAATTCATTGTATTTTTCAAGATGAATAAAGGTTAATGTGTACTTTTATTCTATGTTTGTTTATGACTAACATCATGATCAACAGGGTGCTAGGACAAAATGTCATAAGATGTCTCAAGTAATGTATCGACAAGGTGATGTTGTAAGACATGGACAATTTTAGGTGTCTACACACCCAATAACATACCCTTTGTCACACACCCTACCTTCTTGAAAAAACACAAAAGAAACAAACAATGTTTAAAATATTAGATAAGGATTCAAAATTATATTACTTTATATTTCCCATACTTTGTAAACATAAAAAATAAGTACATATATTTGAGAAATTTTATAGAGAAATATGTCATAGTATATCTAGATGATATATTAGTTTTCAATACTATATGAGAATATCTAATCCATTTTTAAAAAATATTTCAAATATCAAGAAGGAAAAATAGATTTTATATAATATGAAGAAGTCACAAGTTTGTAAAAAAATTCACTTATCTATTTAGACCATGTAGTCTATGGAGGAGAATTGAGAAATGTCACCAAGAATAGAATTTTTGTTAGGGGAAGTTTAGTAAATCTTTCTCAACTATTGCAACACTTCTACATGCCATAACAATAACTAGTAAGAGTTTTCATTTGAATAAGGAATGTGATAGTGATTTTAAATCTTCAGAGTATAAATCAAACATGCCCCAGTCTTTTCTCTTCCATATTTGTATAAACCAATTGAGATAGAAACATATGCAAGTGAATATGCTATCGGGGAAGTCTCATTGCAAGTAGTTAAGCAAAGATGTTATCACTCCAATCAATTTTATTCTATAGTAATAGGGCATCCTATATGACATTGAAATGTAGACACTAATTAGGAAATGGAAACATTATTTATAAAACAAAGAACTATGGTGCATATTGACCATAAGTCTCTCATATTTGCAGGCACAAAATAAATAAATTGCAAAAGACAAAGAATTGTAAGTGTAATGTTTTTCTTTAACAATTTCATTTGGTGATTGTTATGCAATTTTTGCAAACCCCTAAAAGATTTTAGGCTCACATTGTGAATGAAATGTAAAGGGGTGGAGAGCGTAGCTCACAACTTGTATAAGGAATTTGAATGACCTTTGAGGTGGTAGCAAAAGGGATTGGTGTAGCCAATATAAAGTCATGCGGGTGATGCTTGATAGTCACATGGTTTTTGAAGGCCAAGGAGTTGCAGAAGGCTATGACCTATGATGAAAGATAAAAAGGGGTTGTGCAGCCCGTTGCAACTAATAGAAGTATTTATTTGAACCAAAAAGCAGGGATAACTTTAAGGGATCCCCCCTAAAAAACCTATAAAATCCTGGCGAATCCTAGCCCGAGGCCAAAAAAATGTTGGCGAATCTATGCCTATTTTTGAAAAAAAAATTCATTGGCGAATTTTTTCAAATTTGTCGACATTGGTTTTTTTGCTGACAAATTGTATATAGATTTGAAAAAAATAATATTTTTCCTTGGCGAATTATAGTTGTATTCCAAAAAATAAAATAAATTAGGTGGCGAATTATAGTTGTATTCCAAAAAATAAAATAAATTAGGTGGCAAATTATAGTTGTATTCCAAAAAATAAAATAAATTAGGTGGTGAATTATAGTTGTATTCCAAAAAATAAAATAAATTAGGTGGCGAATTATATAGATATTCAAAAATGTAAAATAAATTATTTGGCGAATGTGTTGGCAATTTTTTAAAAAATCATAATGTGGCTGGTGAAAATATTAAATGCTAAATTATAATGACTAATTTACTTGGTGAATTTATAGCTTAAAAAAATATTTACATTTAGATCGATGGATAGTCAGTATCAGAGATCAACGACATCAGTTCTATTTCAGGTTGTAGTTCTGACACACCCATCTTTCTTCATAAAGTCTCTGGAATAGAGACAAGTGTCAATGAAGGAACAATTCAAATTAACAAAAATTAATAGATAATAATTTAATAAAAAAAAACTCAAAAGGATACATAAGAAGAATACAGATTCATCCACCATAACACAAAGTTTATGACTTCAAAAATCAACTCAAGCTTCCATTCATATATTGAAAATAACTGAAATATAGAGTAACACAAAATTGACCTATCAACAACACAAACTTTGCCAAAAGATCCTAAATGCATCGAAATGCTTAGTATATATAGCCTTGTCATAAAATAATTGTCCTTGAAATAATAACAGCTTCTTGGGGACAACCAATTTAAAACATAAAATAATAATAAGTCTTTTGCCACAAGAGTATCCAAAGCATGTTTAAAGAAATAACATAAAAATAAGAAATCCCATCATGTGGCAGTAGTTTGGTCTTCATCCCGAGTCACTTCACTTTCCTTGTCATGTTCACCAGCAACAGTCGAGTCTACAGGTCTGTGCTCTTAGTTTCGCCTTGTAACTCCTGTACCTATTAATGATTGGATTTAAAATCTTGACACTTGGTCTACAGGTAATGTTTTCCTAAAGTTTCCACTTATTTATCATTTTGTCCGCATATGTTAGTCTCTCATAGACATCATCAATTTCACGCCTGAAAGGTCTGAGATACATTGCTATATGTCCAAGCTTCCCCAGTGATTCACCATTAACTGCGTCAGCACCAACAAGCTCTTCAGTAAGCATCTTAAAAATTTTCTTTACTTCCTTGACATCAAGCAAGTTCTCTCCGCTTTCATCTGAAATCTCTACATCTAAGATGGTGCAATTTTTTTTAAGATCAACCATATCAGTGTAACATTGAGTCAGAATTCTTCTTATTTCTCCACTAAAATTGCCTAGCACAGACCTCTTCCACTCTAGTGCATCTAGCCAAGACACATAATCATTCTCATTTGGATCACTAAAATTTTTCTCAGCTACAAGAATATTTGTATCAATTTCCATCATATCTTTTATCTCTGTAGACACTGTGAGCAGATTACTGTCTTCCCTCTTTACATTTCGTAACTCTGCAACTAACCCTTTCCTTTTATCAGAAGTGAGGGTATATAGTTTCATGACCTCCTTGATGTACAACAAACCATAAATGGTGAGTTGCTCTACCCATTGCTCAGTGGCCTTACCTAGAGTTTGATATCTCACGATTTGTTGCAACATGCTAGGATCCATTCCATCAACAGAAACACTCGGAGTTGCATCAAAGGATTGAGAAGTACTATTCAAAATAGATTGAATGAAAGATGTCATAGAATTCACCTGGGCTTGCAACTTTGTGTTCTCTTGTTGTTTAGCTTTAACTCTCTTTGCTAGCATGCCTATAGAGAATTTTGCATGATATATATCACCTTCCATAGTAGGAGGACCCATGTCAATCTTGGTCATATTGAAATCTGCTTATGTGACTTCATTTTCATTTTTATCCTCAATAGGGTCTGCAATCTCCAAAATTCTATGCCCTAAGGAAGAATCTGTTACCATCTGAGACATCCTCTTAGCCTTCTTAGGCTTAGGTGTAGGATGCAACAATTTAGCTACAGTGTCAACATTTATATATGTCATTGGGGCATGTCTCCTCTTTTTCTCAACAACTTTCTTTAGCCAAGAAGGGGAAGACAAAATTGTACCTCTCACTTGCACCTAGGACAACTTTGTCTGGCTGATTAGGAATATCTTGCATAGGACTTTCATTTGATACAAGGGAAGCTAGAATCTCAAACAAGGAATGAAAAGTACTATCATCAGCAATATGTTGAAAATTGGAAGAATAATTACCGGGTGAAGGAGACACAGGAGAAGTCATGTGATCTGCCTGCAATTGTTGTAAAGCATCCAACTTCTTCTTTACTCATGGTTTCACGAATGTAGGTTGACCATCTTGTTCACATACACCTTTTAGTTTCCTATTACCTTCAGGCTGCTCTCCATCCCTGCCACTACAAGATTGTGAACCAACTCTGTGATGAGTTGTCTCCACATGAGTTGAAGTTTTTTGAATTCCAGAGGCCTAGGAGGTTCCTTGCTCTCTTGTTCCTGATTCTTTATGCATAGAAGAAGAACCAGCGTGCTCTCAAAATTTCCCCTTAAGCCACCTCTCGGTCTTCTCCAAAACAAAGGATGACCAGACCTTAATATCAGGATAATAGTTCTTTGCACATGCAACAACCAGGTCTGGACATGGCACAACAAGTGGGAAACCCCCAACATGAGCTAACCCACTTGTTAGGATTTTCTTAGCTATAGGTGACTTGGGGTTTTGCTCTAATCGAGCCCAGAAATCCTCCAAGTCCAAATCTATATGTCTTAGCTTGGTATCCTTCACCTTAGCTAAACCATTCTCAACAAAAAGAATCTTCATCTTTACTTGTTTGAGAAACTAGTAAACCAAAGCTTCTATAATTGCTAAGGGTGCCAAATAAATCTCTAGAAGATTTGGGGTAAACAAACAATTCAGACTCATGAAAAATAATTGTTCTTCCCACCCAGTTGACTTAAAGAATTCAAATTTATCACTATAAGAAATGGGCAAGAAAGAGCACCAATTAGCTAACCTGGTTGCGAAAGCCCATGTTCAACACCTATAGAAGACACAGTCCAGAGCTCCTCCAAAGTACATCAGTGAAAATGTAGAATAAGGTATCTACGAGGGTTGCAAATCTAATAAAATGTTTCAATAAATTGCATTAATTTTGACAGCATGTACTGTTGTACAATTCATAAATGAGTTGCGTAAATTACCTTCTGAAAAATGTGTGATTGTGCTTCTTACAACATTCCTTATTTATTACAAAAGGACATGTCACTTCCACTATGCATGTCAATAAATGGCAAATATTCTAATAGTTTTTTATCGTCAAATGATCGCAGATCGACGACACAAGTTCCATTTCGGGCCAAAGTACTGACACACCCAAATTTCTTCATAAAGTCTCTGGAATAGAGACAAGTGGACTATGTTGTATACCATGTGGCTCATCATGATTGCATCGTGATGTTTCATGTACATCGCAAAATTAAGAGGTAGGCCCTTCTTCATATTTGAGGGCTTGCGCTCTACCGCCACCTTGACCTTTATACAATAATCAATATAAATAAATATAAATATATATATCTCAACTGTTGATCTAATAATATATAATGGCTCCTTGTTGATTCCAGAGGATTTTGTTGGCAATGTGTAGAGTTGGAGATCTACCTTCCGAAATTGAACTACAACTATTCATCATTTGTTCATCAAATGGTGAAACAATTTACAAGTGGAACAATTTGTTGTGATGGCTAACATTTTGGTGGTCACATTAGTCACCCAAGGCAATCAAGTGGATGTAAAATTCAAGCTTTGTAAAGGGAGCCAAGGTACTTTTCAATGTGATATGTCAAGTCCATATGAGTAAGATGACAAGTTCATACGAGTATTTCTTGAATTGGATGCCCAAACACTCTTAGAGCATGATATGAAGTGACATTTTGACATCTGGAGATTTATTTGCAGGGTTAGTAAGATAGACTGACGGATAGGTAATGATTTTTTGAATTCCCAATTTCCCAGTAGTCATGGCTATAAAGGGATGGAGAAAGTTGCTTTCGACAATCAATTTCAACTTTTGGTTGTTCCTTGTTAGCTAATTTTGGGAATTATTCAATTAGAATGCAGTCTTTTTTGGCAGAGGAAGGGGTTAGAATGGTTACACAGTTTGGTTGTTATCCTTACCTTGAAGGACCTAGTTCTTGTAAGATAAAAAAAAATGAGTCATGGGAACTCCATGTATGACATGGGAGGATATGGAAAGATAACAACCAGCTACATGGGAAATAAAGAGGAAGGAGAATGGTGCCTTCTGGCGTCAATCTTCTTTCAGTGCATCTAGAAAGTGCCTTGGCTCCGTAGACAAATGCATCTGGCAGCATTATATGATAGATGGTCTTGCATCTATCTGATGGGTTGTGGTTAGTGTTCTCTCCCAATCCATTGGTGCATCTTTTTGGCAGCCTAGTGATGGATTGTGGACAGTGGTCTCTCCCAATCCATTAGTTCATGTGTCTGCCAGCCAGCTTAGTATGATGCTTCTTTTGGCTTCCTTCCAGACAGTTTAGACTGCAGAAGGCTTCTTCTTTCACCATGTTAGCTTTTCTTCTTAAATTTGGAAGAAAACCCCAGTTTATTCCCAATTTCATTCACATACTCTTCCTGCTTCAGCGGCCAGGGCTCAAGCAAAGGTTTCTTCTTCATTGTGTTGTAAGGAAAATACGAGGGAAATACATAGTGTTCAGTTCTCTATCAACTAGAAATATTTATCTAGCGAGGGGCCGAGGGCTTCTTCTTTCGCCATGTAACCTTTATTATAAAGGGATGTCATCTTTGTGTTGTCATCTTTCTGTAACACTTGTTTAAGTTTTTTGACTTAATAAAATGAGAAATGATTCTAATTCTAATTTGTTAATTTCATTAATTACACACATTGTTAATCTCTTTTCTAAAGGATTCAAGGAATGATTTTGATTAAACTTATTTTTTACATATATTTTGAATTATAATACTTCCAAAATCAACCAATCAATCTAACCATAAAATAATAAAACTTAAAAGTTCAAGAATTATGTTATTATCTAAAAATAATAGATAATAAGACAAAAGAATTAAAATTTTGACAACAATTGTAATCTATATCGATAACCCATATTAATATATTATATTAAACAAAAGAGTTTCATTTTATAGTCTACAGAGGATTTTTTAGTATTTACATAGTCCTAATCCAAGCCCAAGGTGCCCTAACATGAACCTTGGATAAAGGTGTACGCAGAAAAGGGAAAATTCAAAATAGATTGCTAACTAATAAAATGTTTCTATAAATGAGCTGTGTAAATTACCTTCCAAAAAATGTGTAATTGCACTTCTCATGACATTCCTTATTTATTATGAAAGGACAGATGTCACTTCCGCCGTGCATGTCAATGAGGCATAAGTTATATTTTGGGCCAAAGTACTAACACACCCAAATTTCTATAGTTGAGGGCTTGCACTCTGCCACCACCTTGACCTTTATACAATAATCAATATAAATATATTTTATATTTTATATATATCTCAACCGTTGATCTAATAATATCTAATGGCTCCTAGTTGATTCCAGAGGATTTTGTTGGCAATGTGTACCGTTGGAGATCTACCTTCAGGAATTGAACTACAACCATTCATCATTTGTTCAATGGTTCATCAAACGGTGGAACAATTTACAAGTGGAACAATTTGTTCTATCATTAATTAGAGTCATACTATTGATTTGATTGAAAGAACTTAATCGGCTAGATTAACCAATGCCAATTGTGTTCATTAATGGCAAGTGACATACTGCATAGATTAGCCATTGTGAATTTTCAAGGTACGACAGAGTCAATTAAATGGAGTTGCTTGTTATTTATTACCCATTTGTCATGGCAGTACATGTCATGTATATATGATAGTATTTATTGTTTCAACCTTATATTGCATTACTGAGTTTTAGATAGTAGAAGAATCAATAAACTATAAAAGTTCAAAGTAATGGCTTTCATTACAACAGTTGTGCGAAGAAAGTAAGTTACCAAGTACTTATTTTGTGATCATTCATGATTTTGAATTTAATTGTGGGATAGAGTTCTCAGTTCACAGATGTAGAATAGTAATAAGTATGATGGAAAAATTTATTTGTGTATGGCTATGCAAGATGTTATTGCTTTGCATTTCTCGGAATGAAGAAATACGAGCATTTGTCAAGTGGAATAAATCGTGTCAAGAATCGACACTTTTAACATTTGCAAATGATGCATTCTATTTTGGGTAGTGGGTTCAATCTCCCACACATGCATGCATGTATGAGAAACTAGAAATTTGAATTGACGCATGGAATTGGTATTGTAACTCAATTGCCAATGATCTCGAGAAAATCAATTTAATTCTCCTTTACTGGCCTTATTGTTACCCATACTGAAAGGAAGCTAGGTGTGTGGAAATCGCTTCCTAAACTAATCTAATGAGGGGAGAGGTATGCAAATTCTTTACAACCTTTACAATTGCAGCAATATGAAACATATATCAGAGATATTACAGCAGCAAACACAAAACAAGAATGTAGACAGAGAGAAGTAGACACAAGATGTGCGTGGGGAAAACCTTTTTAGGTAAAAAACCCAACACTCTAAAACCTGCACAATGTATTATCTGAAACAATTACAGTTTACAATACACTTGCAATGCAAGTTCTTCCAAGAGTCTTCAAATTTCAATTCTGGAGTTATTTCGGTAGCATAACAGTACCTGTAAAAACACTATGTAACTACAACTCCAACCTATGCAATATATAGAGATTACAAAGCAAATATTTAGAGCATCTTGGGATAGGCATCCACCTTGGCCACATGGCCATTATCTCGCATCAAAGGACACTTGTCCTTGTTGCAAATACATCCCTTACATCTATCATACATGGCAGATTTGACTTTCCCAACATAGGAGTGCACCATGCTAAAAATAGACTATGACAGATGCTCTTATGCATCTTACAGTTGTCATAGATTTTCCCAACATAACAACCTTAAATGTTGTAAGAGAATCTGTCATACAATGCTAAATATAGCATATTCCTCTTACAACATGTTATAGCCCAACTTGGGCACCCAAAGATGCCTTTCCCTCATGCAAAGATCCTCACCGACACTTGTCATCACTTGTCATAGGAATCTCCAAACTTGGCCCTTACGCATCATAGATTATGTCATATGGAATATTGTCTTCCACACACCACAAGATGCCGACACATGGCATATTAGTGCCACCTCAAATGGGACGCCCAAATCCATGTAGGTTTGACTTGACCATCCAAGTCACACTCCAAGTATGATGACATGTCACCATGCCACCTCAACTAAGTGATCAAACTGAATGTGTAAGTAATTACAACATTAGGCAAAAAATTAATATACAAATAAATAAATAATGCTAGGAATTTGCAAAGGTTGAGACACCTTAATTCCCAACATTCTCCCACTTGTTGAACACCTTGCAAGAGCTAAAAGAAATGACAAGATTTAACTGCTAGGGGCCAAGAGGCCCATAGACTCCGAACACCATCCTGAACTTCTCTGTGCCCATTGGTTTCATTAATGCATCTGCAACATTCTTCAAAGTGTCTACTTTCTCCAATATCACCTTCCCATCCTCCACCATGTCTCACACAAAATGAAACTAAACATCAATATGCTTTGTTTTGGCATGGAAAGTCATATTCTTTGCTAAGCAAATCACATTCTGACTGTCACAACAAATAGTAATCTATCCTGCATCAACACCAATATTTGAACACAACCTCTTAAGTCAAATGGCTTCCTTACAAGAATGAGTTGCTATCATATACTTAGCTTCTATCATGGACAAAGCAACCACAGGTTGTTGCTTACTCATCCAACTAATTGCACCACTGAACATAGTAAACACATAAGCACTGGTGGATCTCCTGCTGTTAATGTCACTTGCCCAATTAGAATCCACAAATCCATGAATACATACATAATGCAGAGGTCCTGTAGGATGACCATGATAACATAGGGAATACTCGAAAGTACCCCACAAATATTTGAACACTCGCTTTACTGCATCCCAATGTACCCACCCAAGATCAGCCATAAACTAACTAAGGACTCCCACTGCTTGGGCAATGTCTGGTCTTGTACAGACCATAGCAGACATCAAGTTGCCAATAGCACTAGCATAAGGTACTCTTATCATATCCTTCATCTTAGAAGGAGACTTTGGACAATCATTAACAGACAACTTTGTTCCCAATGAAACAGGAACAGTCAATGGTCTACAATCTTCCATGCTGAATCTATCCAACACGGTCTTCACATACTTACTCTGGATTAACCAAAGTTTTATGTTTGCTCTGTCTCTTCTAATCTCCATTCCCAGAATGTACTTGGCTGCCCCTAAGTTTTTCATCTCAAACTGTGCTGACAACTAAGACTTCAAATCAGAAATCATATTCTTACCATTCCCAATCAGCAACATATCATCAACATATAGTGAAATAATGAGAATATGATCATTGTCAAACTCATAATACACACAATGATCTAATTTTGATCTCAGATATCCAATCAACAACACAAAGGCATCAAATTTCAAGTACCACATCCTAGGAGATTGCTTCAAACCATAAAAAGACTTCTTTAACTTGCAAACAAAATTTTCTTTACCTTTTTCTATGTAATGCTCTGGCTGTGACATATAAATCTCTTCCTCCAAGTCACCATGAAGGAAAGTTGTCTTCACATCCATTTGTTCCACTTCTAAATCATAAGCAGTTGCAAGAGATAATAGGAACCGAATATATGTCAACTTTGTAATGGGAGAGAAAATTTCACCATAATCAATTCCCTCCACTTGTGAGTACCCCTTCGCAACCAATTTGGCTTTATACTTTTCAACACTGCCATCTGCACCAAATTTCTTCTTGAAAACCCATTTGTATCCAACAGGTTTCTGACCATCAAGCAAAGGCACCAAGTCCCAAGTTTTATTCTTTTCCAAAGAATCCATCTCATCTTCCATGGCCTCCTTCCAGGAACCTGCATCTTTCATGCCCATAGCCTCTGTCACAGTTCTAGGCTCATCAGCATTAGTAAGCAAAGCAAAAGCACAACTAGAATTAAGCAATGTATAACCAAACCTCTCAGGTTGCTTCCTGATTCATGTGGACCTCCTCAAAGGTTGAGGTGGAGGTTCTACTTCATCTTCTAAACTTTCAGAGCTGCCAAAGCTCTCCTCATCATCAAGTCCAACAGGGTCATTTGGTTCAGTCTTCTTAGGGGTAGAAGGAAATTGAACCACATCCTCTTTCTTTTCTTTCTCTTCTAGTTGTAGAACAATGGAAGAAGGTGTTAGCTCTCTGAAAATAACACTTCTTCTATACAACATTTTTTCAGCCACAGGATCCCAAAGCTTGTATTCTTTCACACTGACACCATAGCCAATGAAAATACCCTTAACAGCCTTGTTCTCCAATTTAGTCTGTTTCTCCCTAGGCACATGTGCATATGCCTCACAACCAAAAACATGAAGATGTCTAACTGAAGGCTTCTTACCAGACCAAACCTCCATAGGTGTCTTACCAACAAGAACTAATGTAGGAAACCTGTTTACCAGGTAGCAAGTAGTGACTACAACTTCAGCCCAAAACTTTTGTTCGAGGCTTGCTCCACTAAGCATACTCCTAGCCTTCTCCATCAATGTCCTGTTCATCCTCTCTGCAACTCTATTTTGTTGCGGGGTGTATGGAGTTGTCTTATGTCTTTCAATCCCTTGCTCTTTACAGAACTTATCAAACTCTGCCAAACAAAACTCACCACCGTTGCCAGTTCTCAAACACTTAATCTTTTTACTAGTATGATTTTTAGCAAAAGCTTTAAACTCTTTGAACTAACTAAAGACTTCAAATTTACTTTTGAGAAAATAAATCCATGGCTTTCTACTATAGTCATCTATGAAAGATACAAAATAGACAGATTTAGAGATCGAAGGAACATTAATTGGACCAAACACATCAAAATGAATAAGATCCAATACACCAGAAGACTTATGAGAACTCAAGTAAAATTGAACGTGGTTTTACTTTCCATATATACAATGTTCGCAAAAGTTGAACTCAAGATTACAATCATTAAACCCCTCAACGAGGTTTTTATTTTTCAAGGTTCTAAGACCCTTCTCACCAATGTGGCCAAGTCTCTTATGTCATAACATTGTCTTCTCAGTAGGAAGCTTAACTTCCAAAGCATGAGCACCCTTAGGTACCCAAAATGCACTACCATCAAAATTTGATACAATAGATCTTTTAGTTGCTGGTTCCAATGGTGGGGATGAAGTGACTGCAGCTCTTTTCTTCAAGTCAGAAGAACTATTGCATTATGAAATGCATGCCTCTAGCTAAAACAGAGTACCTCTCCGAGTACCCTTCACAAACACCATAGCTCCTCTAGTCTTCTTGCATCCTTCTTTCGAGAAGACAACATGCACACCTACATCATTCAATTTACTTACAAAAAGTTGGTTCCATGCCAAGCCTAGGATGTGCATAACCCTAGAGATCCCCTTCACTCATCCATCAGGGAATTAGATTGTGACTCTTCCATAACCAACTATCTTCAGATGAGAATCATCACCTAGGTACACTCTTCCATGATCAAACTCTTCATAGTAATTTGTAAACCAGTCTCAATGCGAGGTCATGTGGAAAGAGGCACCAAAATCAATCATCCACACATCATCAGATGCATGGGTGGCCAAGGCTGCAATGAAGGCATCTCCATCATCTTGTGACTTGTCAAAATCTGAATCTGGGACATTCTTCTTTTTCTTCTTTTTCTCCTCTTTGCATTCCTTTAAGAAATGCCCAGTTTTTCCATAGTTCCAAGACAGTACCTTGGACTTTCCAGGAGATTTGTATCTCCCATGGGATTTGGATCTACCCTTCTCAACTTTCTTGTCTTTCTTTTTCCCTTTATCCTTGGGTCTTCCACTAACCACAAGAGCTTCTTTGGCCTACTCGGATGACTTTCTCCGCATCTCTTCAGATAACAACAAAGACACCACATCTTCCATTTTGAAAGTGGATGTGGTACTCCTGATGGCCATAACAAGATGATCCCATGAATCTAGTAAAGAACAAAGCAGG
This sequence comes from Cunninghamia lanceolata, assembly GCA_027924645.1. NCBI lineage: Eukaryota > Viridiplantae > Streptophyta > Pinopsida > Cupressales > Cupressaceae > Cunninghamia > Cunninghamia lanceolata. The sequence continues at coordinate 1,696,758 of BSBN01001281.1, read as the reverse complement.
GTCATACACCGATCCTCCTCCTCCATCTTCACACCAACGGATGCCAATTGTGCAACCAACATATTGAAGGCATGAACATGTGATCAGCAACAGATCCTCCATCTTCCATCCTCAAAGAATATAGCTTCTTCCATAGGAACAACTTGTTTACCAGGGATTTAGCTTGATAAACATCACCGAGTTTCTTCCACAGATCCTTCGCAGTTTTCTCTTCATGAACATTTAACAGGACAAAATCAGCCAGACAGAGTCTCACAAGACCCTTGGCTTTACGATCTTTGAGATTCCAATCATCTTGGGACATTGTCGTTGGTTTTACACTAGAAATTGCTTCCCGTAGGTCTCTATCAACGAGCATGTCTTCAATTTTGAGTTTCCACAACTCGAAATTGTTGCCATTAAACTTTTCAACCTCTATTCTTCTGGATGTGCATGCCATCTCCTTCCTGCAACAAGATTTTAGAATACTCTGCATAGACTCCCACTCAATCTAAGATCAGTACAAAAAACCCTTACCCAGCAACTAGGACCAAAACTAGCCAGGCTCTGATACCAACTGAAAGGAAGCTAGGTGTGCAGAAATGGCTTCCTAAACTAATCTAAAGAGAGGAGAGGTATGCAAATTATTTACAACCTTTACAATTGCAACAATATGAAACATATATCAGAGATATTACAGCAGCAAACACAAAACAAGAATGTAGACAGAGAGAAGTAGACACAAGATGTATGTGGGGAAAACCTTTTTAGGTAAAAAACCTCACACTCTAAAACCTACACAATGTATTATCTGAAATAGTTACAGTTTACAATACACTTGCAATGCAAGTTCTTCCAAGAGTCTTCAAATGTTGATTCTGGAGGTATTCCGGCAGCATAACAATACCTGTAAAAACATTATGCAACTACAACTCCAAACTATGCAATATATAGAGATTACAAGGCAAATATTGAGAGCATCTTGGGATAGGCGTCCACCTTGGCCACATGGCCATTATCCCGCATCAAAGGACACTTGTCCTTGTTGCAAATACATCCCTTACATCTGTCATACATGGCAGGTTTGACTTTCCCAACATAGGAGCACACCATGCTAAAAATAGACTATGACAGATGCTCTTACGCATCTTACTGTTGTCATAGATTTTCCCAACATAACAACCTTAAATGTTGTAAGAGAATCCATCATACAATGCTAAATATAGCATATTCCTCTTACAACATGTCATAGCCCAAATTAGGCACCCAAAGATGCCTTTCCCTCATGCAAAGATCCTCACCGACACTTGTCATAGGAATCTCCAAACTTGGCTCTTACGCATCATAGATTCTGTCATGGAATATTGTCTTCCACACACCACAAGATGCTGACACATGGCATATTAGTGCAACCTCAAATGGGACACCCAAATCCATGTAGGTTTGACTTGACCATCCAAGTCACATTCCAAGTACGATGACATGTCACCGTGCCACCTCAACTAAGTGACCAAACTAAATGTGTAAGTAATTACAACATTAGGCAATAAATTAATATACAAATAAATAAATAATGCTAGGAATTTGCAAAGGTTGAGACACCTTAATTCCCAACACATACCTAGTGGTTTCTTGTACATATAAAGTAAGGTTCCATAGAAAATCATTTACTGCCATTGTGAATGAGCACATAATTGAATTTGTAATGAATCCATTGCCTGTTAATAGGATAATTATGGACTATAATGAAATATTCATTAAGCATCATTGAAAAAAGGAACCAAAAAGATTTTGGAGGATCAAAGCAAGGTTTCAAGGTCGAAGGATAGGAGTTTTGTTTGGAACTTTGAGGTTGGTTAATGGTCAGATGTTCATGTACGATGTAATTCCCCAATCTTTTTTGAAGGGTGATGTTAAATTTTAATAAAAAATATAGAAGTAATTACGGTTTGAAATTAACATGAGTTCAATGGAAAATTGTAATGTATACAGATCATAGATGGTTCAAATTTTCAATATTAAATAACATTCATCACATGGAAAAAAGAAATGACTTCAATGGCAATGTATAATGATGTATAAAAAGGGCAAAGATAAATGGATGTGTTATGTCAATTCATTTTTTTATGGTTTTTATGTTATCACAATTCACTCTGTAAAATCCCCAAGTAAAAACACTGCAGTTGGTGTTGTCTGAGGCATTTAGGGTTTATCCTTCTAATTGATCATTGACCTATGTAGCTAGTTTCCCCAAATTACGTTGTTCTTTTATCCCCTTGGTGGTCATCAAGTTACTGGCTGCTTTGCTCTAAGTTACCGGCCTCAAGCCCCTTTATTTTATTATAAATCTGATTTCATAGTGGGCATCGCAGCCTCCATTTAAGCCTATATTTCTAAAGCTGTGATGGTGTGTGAAGACACCACGTATTCCCTGTGGGTCCTTGTTTTTAATCGCCCCGATCTATTTTAATATTATTTTGATATATTTTTAATATTTATCGGGGCCTCGGGCATATCCCCTCCAAGCCTCTGACATGTGGTGGTCTCTGTTGTCTTATCGCAAGGATTTGCCTCATTGCAGCCTTGCTTTAAGCTGAAAACTTAAAGCTACGACGGTGCAATAAGGTGCCATGTTTATATATTATTATTGAATGCCAATGGTTGAATAATTATAATATATTATATCAATATAATTATGCCAAGAGGCGAAGCCTAGAGGTGTTATACAGCCGCAACACGATTGAAATTTTTATTCTGCCGATTTAAATTGACGTTTAGTGGGTTGTCAAATGGATTAACCTTAGATGTAGTAATGTTAAATGGATTAATTTTAATAAATACTGCATAAATTAAGGGCAGTTGAAAGACAGTTCAAATAACTCCAATACCTCTGTAATTAAGGGTATGTTGCTTTTACTCTTGGTCATCTTTTCGAAACCCTAATATTGACATTACATCAAACCCTAAAAGCCACATATATACATTTTGAAGCATTTAACTAAGTTTTACCTACGGGCGGCAGTAAATGCAGTGTCCATTACTTCTGCCCGAGTCACCCGACGGCTTCAAAGTAGCGGCCCATACATATTACAACTATCTATTAGGTAGACATTCATTTTATTTTATTTCTTTGACCCCTGAAAGGTGTTGCAGATTCATTCCAGGAAACGTCTTCTCTAAATCCAGAACAGGTGCAGATTTATTTTATCTACTCTGGCCTTAATTTATTTTGTTTAGGCAATCGATTCATGTTTTCTGTTCTCCACAAGTACTATTCGTGGACTTTAGGGCAGGTGTGCTTATGCATAGAGTAAACCTAAACTTAATATAAGATATTTATATTTTATATTCAAAAATAGTACTATGTGGTGTGAATTTGACAGTATGTGGCTTTTAGGGTTTGATGTAATGTCGGTATTAGGGTTTCGAAAAGAGTCCTTGTTGGTGGAATTTTTTTAGGGAATATTATATTTTGCAGGGGTTGATGGTGTTTATGTGTATCTAATAAGATTAGAGAATGTATGAAGGGTATTCTGGACATGTGGGATTCAGAGCACGATTTGCAAGGGTTTCAAGGGCATGTCCTACTGTTCAATTGGTAAGAATTTGTGAGAAGGAATTTTTTTATGGGTTTGCTTGGATTTGTTTAAATTGTTAGGGAGGGTTTTGAGGGTTGTTTATATTATGCAGGGATAATGGCATTAATGTCTGCATAAGATTGGAGAACTTATGAAGGGCTTTCGGGGCCTATGGGATTCGGTGCGCGATTTGGAAGGGGTTTCAAGGGTTTATTCTGTTGTTCAATTGGTAAGAATTTGTATGGTTTTAGTTTTTCATGGGTTTGCTTGAATTTGTTCATTTGCTTTGTTTGGATTTGTTTATTTTCTCTAGTAAGAGTTTGTTTTGTTAAGGATATGTTCTCTTTGGATTAGCCTAATTTTTTAGGATGTTGAATTCATTTGGTTTTTGGGAGTAGATTTGGAGGCGTGTGAGGTTTTCCTTATTGTTGTGGCATCCCCGTACAGAGTCATACATCTCCAGATGAGGGCATGACCCTCACTAGACCCAAGCACTTTAGTTTGAACGCATTTTCTGGTTGCAACATGGATGTCTAAGGTGTATTTAGATTGTATTCTTTCTCTAAGTATTTGTTTCTTTAGGGTTTGGAAATTTTTCTTAAAAGAACAAGAAGAATTTGAAGAGCTTAGTGTTTGTGATTGCAGACCAATTGGAGGAAAATGTGTATGAATGAAAAAATGAAACACTTGAAGCGTTGCCTAGAAGGAAGTATCCGTGTGAGGGAAATAAAGCATGAACATGTTAAAAGAACTGGATCTGTGGCTCTATTCATAGGAATAAATAATGCTTGGGAATATATGATGGAAATAGAGGTGCCATTATTTGGGACACTTTTTCTTAAAATAAACAATAGATCATTTTTAGTATTTTATATATATTGCAATGTTTCTTAGGAATGACAATAAATTATGTTAGTTTTCTTAAATATTTTTTTCCTGTAATATGCCATGGCAAGCCTCCTCTTTGGTGAAGGTGGCTTTTGAGATCTACAGGCGTTGTAGGTTTTAATTTTGGCATCTTATCAATATAGTTTAGGATGTCCTCAAGATAGGAAGCACCATCAAGAAAGTCAACCATGTGCACATTTTAATCAACGGTAGCTATAATGCAATAAGAGTTATTCATGTGGTTGAAGTATGTACAACTCTTATCTTCTTCAAGCATCCTTGTGAATCCATTCTAGCCTATCAACTAACACATTCAAATAGCATGCAAACACATAACATCTTCGTGAGAAGGTATGGGCTCCCACTTGGGCCCAATCTAAGAGCAGTATGGGTCTTTCCAGCCAAAAAAATTGGTAGTTTTGATGATTACAGCCTTTTTATTACTCTTACAATCTTAAGGTCTTCTGTAACTAAATTCAGATTCATTTTCCCACGTAGGTTCAGTTCTGTTGTAATTGACATATCCTTAGTACGATCACAACCAAAGGTAACTGACCCATAATTAATGGTAGCATAATCAATATGTAATTGATGAATTACTAATTTATTCTTGCAAAACTGACATGTTGTTGGCTACATAGCTGCTTCTAGAATAACTGATATGTAACTTATGCATTAATTTATTCCTACATAATTGACAGGAGCATAACTACAGCTACACAATTGACATTCCTGTATAACAAATTTATTTTTTCTTAGTTGATTATTTTAGTGCACTATATGGTGATATAATGATATTGTTGTTTCAAACAAGAGTGTTTTGTTTAGGCATTAGAGCATATAGAACATGAGAAACGATTTATGGAGATAGAAACACAGTCCAGGACCCCTTATTACGCAATAAAAAATATAAAATCAGAATTAGTAGTAAACCATAAAAGTGAAAAATGAATGCCGACAAAAGTGCATAATCACTCAGGAGTTAGATGCACTCAGACAATGTCGGTTGGAACTTCAAACAACAATCTAGAAAGGTAGACAAAATATTATAAACTTTGTTTATGATGAAATATAAGAAATATTATTTTGTGTGTGAGAACCAATGAGCAATTATATGTATGCTCTTTTAGATATCATAATGCAACCCAATTATGGTCTTTTTTAGATACTAAAATGCAGTCCAATGAAATCACTATTGTTAACATTTACTAAATTGCATGAAAATGAAATATTAAACCTAACTAGGCAAAGCAAAACAGAAACTAACAAGCAAAGCTACCACAAGTTACACGCACCTCTTCAATAGAGGTGATATAACAAATATGAGATGTGAGTTGCATATTTAATGTAACTAGCTATTAAACTTTTTTAGAAATAACAAGCATTTTTGCAAACAAAAAATTGAGCATAGAACTTGAACATATCTTAGGAGGCCAATATGATTTCATTTTTTATTGAACTTTTTTCCAATTTGAATGACAAATTAAGATTTACATTTTTATACTCCAAATTTAGACTGAATATTACAAATACATTAAATGAAAATTTTACAGAGTTTGTTCTTGTACTTACTATGTCACTAATTACAAATATTTGGAATCACAATCTTAAGATATGCCATTTTATACTCCAAATTTAGACCTCAATATTACAAACACATGAAATGCACTTCTTAAATATTTCATTCTGGTACTTACAATTTCTCTCATTGCAAATTTTCATTATGACTCTATGAGCTTTTCCTTTGATTGTGTGTAATGGAAGCGGTCCAAAATTCAAATAGAAAATCTTTTTCTACAAATCCAATTCATACATACTCTTAAATCTTGGTAAAATACATTTTTCCAAGGATCTGTGTTCTATGGGACATGAATTTATTATTCAAAAGATAGAAAAATGACATTCAGCATATAGAACAAAATTTGTAGATAGAATATGAAATTTTCATCTTTGCTACATATGATTAAAAATAATGTTTTCTACATTTTCTCGCCTTAGTACTAAGTAAGTTTTTATTGTCAAGGAATTTAAATGTATTTTATGTAACTACATTTTTTTAATAAAAGGTTAAAATAAAAGTTAGGGTAAGGGTTAGAATTGCTTAGGGTTAAGATTAGAATTATACTTAGGGTCAAGGTTAGAATTATGATTACAATTAGGGCTACCTTTAGAATTAAGATTAGAATTAGGATTACTATTAGAGGGTTAGGATCAACATTTCAAATAGAATAAGGGTAAGGATGATAATTATACTTAGTGTTAGGGTTAGAATTAGACTTACAATTACGATTAGAATTAATGTAGGGTAATAATTAGGGTTAGGGTTATAATTATGGTTAGGATTAAAATTAGTGTTACGATTGCAAGTAGCGTTAGAGTTAGAATTAGATTTAGAGTGAAGGTTATATTTAGGGTTAAGGTAATGATTAGAATTGGGATTATTGTTAGACTTAAAATTTAGGGTTATAGTCAGAGTACAATCAAGGTTATGATTAGAATTAGGGTTAGCGTAAGAGTTAGGATTAGGATTCCTATTACAATTAGGATTAAAATTAAGGTGGGTTACTATTAGAATTAGGTTAAGAATTAAAGTTATAGTTAGGGTTAGGGTTCAAACAAGAGTTAGTGTTAGAGTTCAATTAGGGTTAAGGTTACTATTAAGCTTAGGGTTAGGGTTTGAATTATAATCAAGCTTAGGGTTAGGATTAGGGTTAAAATTAGAACTATTTTTAGGGTTAGAATAAGGGTTTGGGTTAGGGTTGAAATTAGGATTAGGGTTAGGTTTAGAATTAGAGTTAGGATTATAACTATCAATGTGGTTAAGGTTAGGGGTACAATTACGATTAATGTTAGAATTAGGTTATGGTTATAATTAGGGTTAGGTTTTGAATTGAGATAAGGGTTAGAGTTAGAATTAGGGTTACTAAATGAAGGTAAATATCTGAGTTACAATTAGGGTTAGGGTTAGGGCTAGAGTTAGAGTTACATTTGCCTTAAAAATTCTAATTAATGTTTGACATGATGGCCTCCTGATTATAAATAGAAATATGGAAAGCACACCAGACAAACAAATGTTAATACAAAATGGGGTTCAAATTCCTCTTAAAAATGGAAGGAATTGGAAGTTCCTCAGTAAAACAAACAATTGGAGTCCCATAGAAAACTAACACCATTAAACAATATATAGAACTCAACATTCAAATATTCTACAACAATAAAAAAATCCATTTCATGTAACAAGTTAAACATTTACAAATCTATATTCGGGTAATATTTCAAAATTACATTATATCTTGCCACACTCAATAGAACATTTGCCAATCATTATTCTTCGAAGAAGAGATAATGCCACAAAATACATATGTATTATTTATCCACAAATGTTTATAGACTATTTAAACATTCTATCCAATGCTAATTTCAATTTCAAAATATTTCTTATAAATGTTCTTAATAATGCATATGATACCATTTTTTAAAATTTCATTATCACACAATAATGTCAATAATTTATAAATTAAATGTGTTATCAACACTAATTATATTTTTTCTTCTTAATTTATAAACATTGGGTTTCTATATTTATAGATGTTGTATTTATAACTCTAATAATGCATATGATACCATTTTTAAAAATTTAATTATCACACAATAATGTCAATAATTTGTAAATTAAATGTGTTATGAAAATTAAAAATAATTTTTCTTCTTTTTTCTCAAACAATCATGTCATTAATTTTAGCATTAAATAATTATTATGTTATTAAATAATTACAGTATACAATATAGAATAATTACAATTATAACTTAAAATAATTTAATTAAATGACACATTAGATCCATCTCGGCATACTTTAGATATATATATATATATATATATATTTAAATATAGCTATACTAGTATAATATATAATAATAATAATAATTAATCATATTATATGATTAACATCATATATTATATTAATATCAATACTAATACTAATACTAATACAATATATATTATTATTACTATCACTAATACAATATATAATAAAATATATGATGTTAATCATATTATATAATACAATATATACTATAATAATAGTTATATATTATTAATAATTATTATATATTTATTGAAGCAGCAATACTTTTCCCAGGTATTAAATTGCTCTCCCGCAAGAGCTTCTGACAACCTTACTAGCATGAGGAATAATGAATTATAATTATTAATGACAACACAAACTGAAGATTGACGCTACAAAAATATAGACAACGAATAAATGCATCTTTCACCTGAGGCGTGTGTTTAGTAACGAACTTCATTTAAATCCCGGAGGTCTCCAGCAAAATGACACTCATCTAACTTGCTCAAAATATAGGATGGAGACTCCCATAAGGCTCCATTGCAATAAGCGCTAGGTCACCTTTTTGGGTCGTACCACAAATTGTAGACTAATGATCATTTGTAAGCAGCAAAATGGACTCTTCCTTGAGGCAGTGAAGATGGTCATGGGTAAAGACTTCTTGGTCTTAGAGGATAGATACAGGGTAAATACAGATATTTCCTCATGCTTTCTGGCTTCTTTGTTTGACCTGGGAGAGGCAAAGGTGGATGCATTGGTGATTCTACGGGAGGTATTCACTCAGGATATTCTTCTGGATGATGTAGATGTGGCAGTTTTTGCAGAATTAGGGGTCAGGATCCCGTGGCCATGAGACTTGGAGAAGCTGTAGGAGGAAGAGGGCATAGCTAGGCAGTCGTTCCTACTAAACATGAATGAGCATCAACTGGGAAGGCACAGACTTTGGGCGTCTCATGGGAGAGACTTTCTTCAGTGGGCAATTGGAATGGACAGAGAGAAGACTCCGGTATGGATTGATCACTTCATAGCCACTGTGAGTGCGAGGGAATTCTACTAGCCGTAGGAGTGGTCAGGCTCCTAGGGCCACTTTTTTGGTAATTGCCTCGCTGGGGTGGTAGGGTGGTAGGGTGGCAAGTTTTTGAGCCGGTGTTGTGTGTTTTTAGAGCCTAGGCTGGTAGATTAGAGGGCTAATTTTGGGAGCTTTCTTGGCACTATATAGTGCTTTTGTTTTTTGGCACAATGAGTGCTCTTGTATTAATCTGCGAAAAGCCCTCTAGGCTAGAACCAAATGTAAATCTTTTTGTATTAATATAATTTACCGCACATGGTGCGGTTTACCGATCAAAATATGTGTTTCTATCCTATTATTATAATTATTTTTGGGTGATTAATTACTTTCTACATTATTATTGATGTGTTTATTTTATTCTATTAGTTATTATTCAATTAACATATGAAGTTGTAGAATTGTGTTTCTATCATATTTTTGTTATTACTTTTGGATGAGTAATTACTCCCTACATTGTTGTTGATGTGTGAGTTTTACTTTGTTAACTATTGAATTTAATCTTCAAGGATAATATATTTTAATCTTGGTGTATTACTTCTTTTGTTTTCAACATTCATTTTAGTTGTTGCTACCTCTTTTCTCTAGACAAGGTTAGATTAAGCCATTTAACAAGGAATTGACCTTTAGAATCTATTATTATCATATATTTATTATATAATTATTACAATTATTATCGTATATTACATTATTATTAGATAATAAAATAATATATGATAAAGCTAATAAGGTTTAGAATAAGTTATCCCCTCCGAGCCTCTGACATGTGGCATTCCAATGTCCCACCAAAGGTACTTTCCTGACATGTGGCATTTTATCATAATTTGGTACATAAATAAAACATTAAATGTAACGCTAACGAGATTTATAAAGTATAAACATAACCATAACCCTAATTAGATTAAAATTTAAAACCTTATTCTAAACCTAGTTTAAGTGACTCTAAAAGTTATAAGTTATCAAAAATAATTAAAACTGCTAGTAAGATTCATTAAGAGAGAAGTAATAATTTATAAATCCTTGATTGTATTAATTCTCAAATTCTCAATCGTCAGTTACAAAAAACACAAATGCAGATAACTTGATAATATGCTCTGATGCATAAATAGTTTGCATTTTGTCATTTAATTCAATTGGGGAGAATACATCATACAAAAGTACTCATACTGCACAGACCAAAATCACTTATAATTTATTGCTCCTAAACATAGACTAGACATAAAATTATAGATGGTGATCACATCACATACTTTTGCACCCATACATTATATTCCTCCTTTGTTGGCCAGTTGTACTTCAAAATTTTATCAACTCTTTGCATATAAGTTGTGTACCTGGCGTCTAACGATATTTTAGTTTTTTTTATGAAACTACTCAAGCTGAATTCTAAATTTAGTAGCCTGTCCATTTGAGCATTACATTGCACATGATCAATCTTGCTCCAGTGATGATTGATTTGATGGAGACAGGAACTATGCTACCAAATTGCGCTTTCCAATCTGACAGTGACTTTTCAGTGCCATTTTTAGTACAAACTAGCGGTAGGGAATACTTTTCAAGAGACTTAAAGCTATTAAATCTGTCCTTCAACATTATATCAAGTCGGTCATGAAAAGAAGAGACTTCATTCAAAAGGCCTATGACTTCATGTGTGCCCATCACTCCATCTGGCACATCAGAACATACGCTAGCACTATTATAAATATGATTCATCACATGCATATGGGGAATCCAAGTACCTAGAATATCCCTTAAGGCTGACTCATTGATAGTGTGGCTTTCAATTGCCTTTTCCAAATTACTTAGATAAACCCATGCATCATTTAGTTTAATCAACACTTTACTCATCTGATGATCCAAGAAGTTTTAATCAAAGCTACCTGTTCACTTTTGTGCTCTTTTTGGAGTCTATCAATTAGACTGTTGCTCCTCAAATTCTCTTGTAATTTAGTAACACTAATAGAATCTCCTTCATATCCTAATGAACTCTTTGGACTAGACACAGGAGGTACTGATAAGACTTCAATTCTAATGGAAGGAATAAGTGATTTGAGCTTGTTGTACTCATGTAATAGCTTCACATAATCCTCCCTCTGTCTGTCGAGTTCTACTTGTAGCTTCTTTGTTGTAGCTTCACTAAATTTTGTTGTAGCTACTACCAATGATGCAGCTTGAGAGGCAGTGGTGTCAGTTAATCTTCTCACAATTAACTAGCCTGTGAGCTCATTTATATCCCTTGCCACTTATGGTTTATTATCACATGGAGCCATAGCCCAAATAGCCAAAGTCTCATGATTAGCATTAAAACCTGCTCTAAACAATTTTTCTGCTTGCTCATGTCTCAATTCTTCATCATCAAATTCATCTTGCCTTCTAATAGTATCCATAGCAATAGCAGATGAGAGATCCCATCCTAGCAAGAGCGATAAACCACTTTCCTTTACTAACCTTCTTCCTTCCTCAGGGGTAATGCTACTAACATCCATGTTAACTTCCTTCAAAACCCTCTGAGCAATTGCCACCTTATCCTCATTTTCAGCTTTACCCTATTCCTCATTCAACTTCTTCAGTTACATCTCAGACTTCCTCTGAATAAGTAAAGCTCTGAATTCCTTTGATTTAATGAATTCATCATCAGACAAAATTTCCTTGCAAGCCAATGCCCTGACATCTTTGACAACTCCACTACTTTCTTGCAAGCTTAATAAAGTTCTTAATGGGGGAGGCATTGGAAAATGTATTTCATTCCTAAGAGGTGACCTTAACACCTGTTGCACCTCATCAAAGTCAATTTGGTTTTCCTTAACCTCCTCTGTCAAGGAGTAATCAACTAAAGGTTGATTTTCAATAGTTGGTTCAGGGGGAGGGGGTGAACTCCATGCCTCTCCTGCAACCTCCTCAACCAAAGATTGAACAGGTTCTTCAATATTTTCCTCAGGCAGCTGCTGCTTCTTAGGGGACACTGGCTTCCTTTTGGCTACAAACTTGAGTTCCTCAACATGTTCCAACATCACTTGCATCCTAAGAATAGGATCAACAATTTCATTGAAGGCACCATATATGCAGGGTTCTTCGACTTCCTCTGCCTTTCTCCAAGGAGAATGAGACCACAATTTTCTCTTCTCAATTTAATCTCTGCCTTTGAAACGTAATTTATAAGCAAATCCTCGTGCTCATCAAAACAATGTTGGAACCCTGGTCTACGTTTCCCTCTCCTTACACTGTCAATAAAGTGCTCAAGGTCATAATTCCTATGGTCTGTTGTGGGCAGTTTGTATTGTTGCAATTTTGCCAAGCATGCCTCCAAACCTTCTTTAGCACTAATAAAGAAACCAGGGAAATTGATTGTTGAAGTAAGTAAAGTCCCCTTTTTACTATTTCTCAAGTGAAACTTATTAGATTCATTCAGCTTCCACATAATCTTCAAAAATGCAACCCTGTTTGGCACATTCTTAGGCAATAAGTGGGGTCTAACATTTTCCCCATAAACCCTGATTGTAGCTACATTATTTTAAAGGAACCAATCACCCCAATTGTGATCAATCCAACCATCTAGTTTTATCTCCAAAGGCCTTAGCAAGTCCATTATCTCCTTGGAGAGTCTAGGCCTCTCCAATCCTAATAGTCCCAGCACCGTTTGTGCAAAATGCTCCTTAAACACCAAGTAATTTGCATTGTTGCAAAACAAGTCCCATAAGTGTACTCTGCCCTGAATTGGCATAGGCTCTTCATCCTTGGTCTGATGTTGGATTTGCAATTCACTACCCCAGAATCTTCTCCCAATGCCACAGTGCAACAAAATATGGCATAACAAGGAATACCTAGAAAAGGTGGGGGCATTATCTCCCTGTTTGAATCCTACCAATTCCTTATGGATTTGTTCAACTAGATATGTAGCATAATCAAATCTTCTATACAAGTATTTATCTTGTATATCAACAATCATGACCAATAAATGATTTTGTATCAGAGGATTATAATCGATCCCAAAAACTCAAGATAGAGGGCATAGTAAGTCTTCACAAAGTAGTCTTCAAACATGTCAATGCTGAAAGGTTCTGTTTCATGTCAGATATTTTCAAATGCTTGCCCATGCTTTTTGGCCTATGAAGAGGTAACTTGTAGGTTTTGTAAGCCTCCTATTTCTGTTGTATTCCTTCTTTAGCTCCTCAACAATAATTCTTTCATGGGCCAGGGGGTTTAGACCAAACACTTCAATTATCAATTCTCTGTTTACATGGAAAAGTTGTTTACCCTCATAATTTGATAGCACCTGAGTGTTTGAATTGTACCTCTAGCTAATTTCTCAAACGAGGTCCACATTTACAAATACATTGGAGACAACTAATTTCCCTAAATCCAAATCCCAAATGTGTGAAATAGGTTTTTCCAGGGCATGACGGTTGTATCCAAACTCAAATAGCTCCCACCCTCCTATTGGTAGGATTGCATCCTTAATGTAACTATGAAAATCATTAAACCTATCTGTCAATTCCCCAGTACCCTGGGCATGTTTATATTTTTTAGAAGATCTCGGGCGCTGGTTTATAAGGTCTTGGGATAAATCCCTCTTCATTTTACCCCCAACAGCCGGACCTCTGACTCATGATTATAGGCAAAAGGAGTAGGAAAAGCTACAAGGAAAAAAGGGGGTGAGGGCTTGACAAGTCTAACAACTTGGGAGGGGAGTCAATTTGGTTTTCCTCAATGTTCAAATGTAATTATGCAGGTCAAAGATATCCCTATTGATCAAGATTCAACATACCAGTTTATGCAGTCACCCCGCACCCAAACTTTGAAGTTCCAATCACCAGCTATAGTGCTACTCAGTCAAAACCTTCTTCAACTCGCAGAAGTCTTCAGTCTTCAGTATGCTCGAAATTGCATTTGCAATGTGCATAATGGACTTCAAAATGGAGGATGAAATCCATTTATTTCCTGTCGTCGCCTCATTTATTTCTCAATTAAACACAGCATGCCACGAAGTGTGAACGGTCACATCCTTTTAATATATTATCAACTGTTCGATCAAAACCAGACCTTGATCTTTTCAATATCACATGTTAGTGCCATATTGCAACCTCGAATGAAGGACAAACACTTTAAAGTTGTGCGGTGCGCTAGACCATTATATCTTTATTAGTCAAGCACCTTAAAACAACACCATCGATATTATATATTATATAATATTTTATAATAATATATCTAATACAATTATACAATAATAATATATATAATTATATATCTAATAATTATCCAATATATCGTTGCGAGTTAGATGGTCGTAGTTGAATTTCAGAACGAAATGTATGGAGCGCTAGACTTGCAAACTCATACCTCCGGAATCAATCTAGAGCCATTAGATTTACAAAGATCAATGGATGAATAATTATTATATATATAATATAATATAATTATTATATAATATAATATATAATTCTAATTATTATATAATATATTATAATAATGTATCTAACCTTAAACCTATATTATAATATTTATATAATTATTAATTATAATTATCTAACCTATATTATATCATTAAAGTGGGCCCGACTTCATATAAAGGGAGCTTCAGACTTTAGCACCATGTATCACTGTTCGATGAATGTTTCGATGCCAGATGGACAGCTGTAGTTGAATTCTGGAATGAAAGTCTGGAGCGCTAGACTTGTGAACTCAAACCTTCGGAATCAATCAAGAGTCGTTAGATTTACAAAGATCAACGGTTGAGATTATACAATAGTTTTCAATTCCACAGCTCGACGTACGTGTTGTATAAGTATTAAATTATTAATTCAGGCTGCAGACTTGCATGCCATCCTTAAATTTCGTTTGAAGTGGGAGTACTCAGTAGTAATACAACTACAACTATAAACTTGTACTAAAAGTGAAGAATAGAATAGAATATAATAGCATTTAAAAAAAATAACTTCCTTGAGAATAAAATAAAATTTATAACTTTAATAAAAGAATGTAACATGTTTCACTCGCTTTACTTCACAGTTGGCACTTAGTATTTAGTAATTTTAATTGATATTATTTGGAAGCAAGAGGGTCAAGGACTCAAGGAGATTGCAGTGCACCAGAAATTTTGATATTGATTGTGCGATGCAATGGAGTCACTCAGTGCCAGTCTTTGTATTCATATTTTCTGGGTAAGTGAAATACATAAATACTTCATTCCTATTACTATTCTCATTGAAACTTTAGTTTTTTCAATCTCGGGGACCAAGATTTAGGGTTGAGTGTTTACAAGCATGTCTACCAGCACTACCAGACCAAAAATTGGGAATACCAAAGAAAGCGATAAAATAGACTATGCCAGACTACTTAAAACCCTAGGTTTTACAAATGAATACCATGATATTTATGACCCTGTAATCTTTGGAAGATTTACCTCAACACTTAGATTTTCATTGGAGAATAAGGTACGTCAAGTGCAACCTGACCCAAAAATACCAATACCAAATAGTGGGATGATTGCACCATGGGTGGTTGGATTGGGACGCCTGATGTTCCTTGACGTTTTCCCTTGCCCTGAATTTATCATGGTTTATGCCCAGAATTATGATGAAAATAGAAAATCAATAGTTATAAAAGATAGCTAGGAAGTAATGCTTCCCATTAATGGAGAATATTTTGGAAAATTGTTGGGTTTTACTGCTAAAGAATGCTAAAAAGTCCACATAAACCTAGAAAAACTTGCTAGTACTTATGAAGCAGTTAGTGAAAATGATTAAAAACAATTGTCAAATCTCTAACATTAGATGGTGCCCTACTCAATCAGAATCATAAGCCTCCTTATAAAATTGATATTTTTAAAACATGGATTCAGGATACTATTTCCATGCTAGTGTTTTGCCTTGGATTGGATAATAATAGTCAAGTGTATGCAAGCCTCCTTAAAATGGTATACAATATCCATCGATGCAATCCACCTGCTAAATACAGATTTCTTGAGCACATCGTAAGATCCATGCATGATCAGTTTTTAATGATTAAATGAAGTCAAAGTGAAGCTCCCACTCCCAATTCCAACAGAAAGACATTTAGGTTCACAACCCACTCGTGCTATTTTTTCTAGTGCAGTTTGCTGGGATGTTTCAGGACAACAAGCTTCAAATTTAGCAAGATAAAAATGGACTACTTGATTGGACCCATAAGATAAAGATGTATCATAATCAAAAGAACTACAATCATTTTGTGGACTACTTTTTGGCTCCATTGTATCAAGCCATTACAAATTCTCCAATGCCTAGATTGCCCGAGTCTTGTAGAAATTACATTCAATTGGGAAAAGAAATACAATTGGCTAACTGGTACTTCATGGAGGAATATACCATCCTAAGATTTTATGGATCGGGAGTAGAGCCCCACAAACTTCCAATACATGTGATAGAGAGGGTTTTTGCATTGGAATACATATGGAAGATGGAGAGTACAGATCAACTACACTTTGTTAGTCAGCAAAAGAAGAGCATATTTCCTTCCTTACCTTTTTCATGTGGAGGGTTCACATTCGAGAGAAAAGCATTCACTGTGGCACATGAAATTTTACAACTTTTTAAATTTGATGTTGACTCTCACTGGTAGTATGACTCATGTGATGTGATTAAAACAAGGCTTGTGGCCAATAAGAACACTCCAACTAGAATTCAACATGAAAGTAAACCCCTGCTAGAAATGTTGAGAAACAAGAATTCTTGGGATGAGGTCAAAAAAGTCATGGAAGAAATTGCTGCTCAAAGAGGTATTTCTTTTGAAATATTATCATTAGAAATAATGGGATTGCATCCAATTCCACAAACACAGAGAGATGTAGAGGTGACACTGGCAAACAAGAGATGCAACAATTTCTATAGAAAAGCTACTAAAAAATCTAAGTATACAAAATTCCATAGACTCTAAGAGATACTTGTACACAGGAACAATGGTCACATTCAAAAATTAGTGCCTTTTGGTCTATGAGGAAGGATCTTGGTGATCCAAAAGCTATAGTAGAATTCAAAGAAATCTCAGAAGATGAGTTCAACAAATTGTGGGATATAGAGCATCCCATTGTCACTGAAGCAACTAATGCTGAAAGTGATGATGAGGATAAAGACCAACCCATAGATCTTAGTACCTATGCATTCAAACCTCGTATGAGTGAGACCACAAGAGAAACATATACTACAGGGGCATCAATAGCCCAAAAATTGGGTTATGAAGGTGGTGGTTTGGGGCCCATAGGACAAGGCATTTGGATGGTACCAAAGGTATACCCTAGAAAACCTAATGATCTTTGACTCGGCATTGGAGGTGATGAACAAGCCAAAGGGCATACACATACAGATCAAGAGATTAGATTTATTCCAGCTTTAAATCCTCAAAGTGAGATTCAATCACTAAAAATACCACAAGGGTCTTCTGATCTGTATGTTTCTCATTCTTTTCCTGCGGGAGATGGTGGACATTCTAGTGCTACTAGTGGCAAATCTGGCGATGGTACAGGTAATAGTAGTGGTGGTCAGTAAGAGTTGCAACAATAAACTTAGAAGAGGCCAACAATAACATTAGATGATACTATAGACAAACTTAGAGAACAAGGCCTTGTGAAGACTAAGAAGCAAAAGACTATGATAGGTTTTGATTCCACGTCCACATCAAAGCAATTGTTTCCAGAAGGCACCCCCCTCCTATCGTTAGTGTGACCAGGACAGGAATGGCTAATCCTTAGCTCAATTAATTAGAGATGTCACCAACACTACAACTACTCCTTTGCTATTCAAAGTTATGTCAAGTATCACAAATTCTGATTACAAAGTTGAGTTTGAAAACAAAGCAAAAATATCTAAAAGACATAAGAAGCAAGTGTTAGAGATAGAGACTATTGCGACTTCAGAGCCTGCAACAACCAGGGTATTGATACATTTGACCTGGAAATCAAAAAAATAGATTACATGATTATTGTGCCCAAAGTTCAAGATAAACTAGAGGACTAGATGTAATGCTCTGACTATGAGGTGAGCACCATCCAAGTAGATTTTTCTGGAATGAAAAATTCAGACAAAATTAATGTATCAAAAAGGAACAACGAAGTGGTGTACACATCATTGCTAAAGCAAGAGAGAAAAAAGTATGCTTGTTTTTAATTTCCTAGTAACCTTGTTGAATATATTGTCTAAAAATCAGAGTTGTAATATAGACAGGTCACATGTTCCAGTAATTGAGTTACAACAGAAGGAAAATATATTTAGTGATGTTAATTCCATTCAAATTGCTCATTTTCATTTGACTTTGTGATTTACGTAACATGTTACAGACTCAAATAGAAAAGTTACAGGGAGACATAGCAAATGAAAAATCCAAGAGGAAAGCAACAGAGAACAAGACCAAAGAATTAGAGAAAAGGATAAAAAACTCTAACTCTACATCTACAAGTGAAGTGAATAAACTGAAGAAAATGTTAAGTGAAAGTAAAAAATATTATAATATTGAAAAAGCCAATTCAGAAAAATTAGAACAATCCTTGAATGAAGCCAATGACAAACTACAGGCAGCAGAAAAAGCAGGACATATGTGGGAAGAAAATGTAGAGAAAGAGAGAAAAAACTCTGAAAATTTGCAGATAAAACTAAAGAATGTAGAAAATGAAATAAAATCCTCCCAAAAGAAAGTATATGAATTTTATAGAAACACAATGGTTTATATAAAACATAAAAATTGGGAGAAAATAATGAAGAGGATTGAGAATTTATCTAAAATGTTTGAATTCATTGATGATCTACTATTATGTAGTAATACACTCAAACAATACATTGCTGAAAATGGAGGCATGACAACTTCAAAACAGTCAGATGCAAACAAAATTTTGCAATCAATCTACAAAGCTAGTGGCAAAGAATTGGAATCAAAAGGAATTTAGAACCGTATTGATGCCACAATAAAGGCCTCATCTATCATTGAAAAATGTGCGAAGCTAGAACAAGCACATGATCTTTTGGAACACACTGCAGTATTGACAAAGATGATGCAAACAAAGGAAGAATACTTCAGAAAGTTTGATTTGCCGGTGGATTTTGACCCATCATGCCGATACATTGGAAAGACTGCTTTTAAAAAGAATATGGAGGATAAAATGAAGTTGGATAAGGACCAGTTTCCTCAAAATATTGATGAGGCAAACTTTTTGGATTCTATCGCACCACTGATAACCTTGAATGGAACTTTTAGTGAAACATTCAAGTCAAGAAACATATGAATTATAAAATGATAACACACTTACAACTCACTCACAATGGGTTAAGAAAAATTACACTTCCATCAAATCAAGAGTGGAGCACTCTATAAAAGTTGATAAAATGATTTAGTAATATGTGTTTCCAACAGAGCGTTATGTAGAGTTGGTTTTGAGCAAGTTATTGTAAATTGAAATTTAATACTTCAATATATTCCTTTGCACCTTCATTTGAAAATCAATATAACATTGAAATCCATTTATGTGTTCATTGTTCAAATTATCTGTATAATTTAATTGCCTACTTCAGGAAAACTCTGGTTTCTACATACACATTAAAAATTTTCTAATGTTGTATATTAATGTGTTACTGTGTTGATTACTATGCAATGCAATAAAGGAAAACAAATGAGACACTACTATGGTTATAGAGAAGAAATTTTACTTTGCATTTAGTTGAATGCTTGTAAAACTTATCAGTATCACACAATAATAATATGAAAATATTAATTTTTATATCAAAAATGAAGAATGTACATGATCATTGATAGACAGATAAAATGTCATCAACAACATTTTGGAGTTTGGAACATGAAATACAGTATAAATACCTAGTAACTGCTAAATCCCTTCAAATTATCAAATCATCTCGTCATCCTGATTCTCCTCCCTCTAACCATGATATCCAGTGTCATCCCGATCGTGTTCTTCATTTTCTTCTATCTCCATATCTCCACTTAAGAGCGTCTCATCAACACCACTACCACTACATGTGGTTCTAGTATTCATTGTGTCACTGTCATGTGTGTTATTACTGTTTGAAGTGTTGCACAACCCTCTTCTTTCCCATAAGGACCTCCAAATTGCAAGTGCCCTATCAAAAGGAAAACTCTGGATATCGTGTCTAGTTGTATACATTCTCAAGAAATTTTCCAGATTCTTGCCAAGTTTATTTCTTATCTTTGATTTCAAGAACCCTAATGCATTGAAAACTCTCTCATCCTCCACCAACCCCAATATCATGGTTTGACATAAATCAACAAGTTTGAAAAATTCTAATAATGCATCACGCAATATTTTGCTTTGACTTAAGGTTACCCAAAGTTTTGTTATCGATCCCTCTTGGTGGGGAGTCTCCATGAGTTTAAATTGTTCTATCATTGAAGTTGCAAATTGACCTGATTGCTCTCTAAGATTAGTTTGATTTAAAATTCCTTCTATTTTTTGTCCATCGAATTCTATACTTCTGCAAAAATGATCTGTTAAGGTCTATATCTTGTTGTGATAATCACTTGGCTCACAGTTGACCCAATATTGAGGATACACTATAGACATGGTTTCAAGTAGTTCATCACGAGGGGATCGATCTCTAATCTTTGAGGAAAGAGATTTCACAATATTCTTTAAAGTTGTACTTACAGAATTAACAATCTTGTCAAAAGCTTCCCTTGAAACAGGTTCTTCTCTGATAGTGTGTCTGACCTTGTTAAAACAATGCATTGGTATCTCAAATCCCTTTACAGAGACACATAACTCCCTGCTATCATTAAACTGTAAAAAATTAGCAGGATTGGTCACATTTGTTAACAAGTGACAGCTACTAAATTTTGGCTTATGAAGGACTTGCCTGATAGATATAGATTATCGAGGGTCATGTATATCATTCGACGCAGTTTAGTATATTCATAAATATACATAGTTCTTTCTTGGGCTTCTTTCACAAGCACGTTCATTTCCTCCAGCATGGGAAGATTACTAGCTAAAACAAGGAGTGTCTCTATGTCACTTAACCTATGTAAGAGGTCAGGAGCCCTGTCAACTATGAAGCGATGGTCATACATTACACCAATCAAGGATTGATATTCTATTAAAACTCTTTTCGCTGGTTCATGCAAGGAGATCCATCTGGTATCAACATCCTTAAGAAGTTTATTTCCTACAGTTATTCCCTCAGCAAAATGTTGAAATTCTAAAAACCGTTTGGGACTTCGAAAGAAGTATGAGTAGAGCTCGTGGACAAGATCTTCAACTTTTGATACTGCAAGAAACTTGCTCACCATTTTAAATGCTAAATTCATTCTGTGGGCCATGCAGTGAATGCCAATCATGTATGGTGAAATAGAAGTTTGTAGCTTTACACACAGACCATTCCTATGACCTTGCATTACTGAAGCTCCATCTGCCCCTACACACACCAACTTTCTGGCAATTGTGCAGTCATCCATACCTCCAACTTCAATCAAATATTTCTTAACTATCTAAAATAGATTTTGTGATGTTGCACTCTCCTTCATTTTATAAATAGAGAGTAGATGAGGTTGGCGGACATGATTTGCCATAGTATACACATGCATACATACCCAAGAAGTATTATCTATTGCTGTAACTTCATCTAGAGATAATGCAATAAAAGTTGACTCTTTTATTTTTTCCTATAAATCATATTTTTCCACATCAGCAAGACAACTTACCCATTCCCAGCCATTGTTTATTGACTAATGTGTGTTAAGAAAATTAGGAACGCCCATAAAAGATAATAAACTATTATATTCTGGGTAATCTGTCATAAGACACCCTTTGGTCAAAATATGAAAAACAACACCCAACTGAACATTTTTTGCCATTTGTGCTTCTCCCATTATCTTTCCAAATTGAGCTTCCATTGAACCTCCACTTGCATGAATCTTCGCCTTTCTTTGCATATGCACATCATATTCAAGGGCATTCTTTACATGAAGACATTCTTCCTTCATTTTCCATCTTATCACTGATTTTTCCTGTCCATCTATGATTTGTTTTTCATAAACTTTGCCAATATATTTTTCTATGGTGTCAAGTTTTAGCTGCAACCTCTTGTCCCTACGATATTTCCAACTGCAAATCTTACACTTGCATTCTGTGGGAGGTTCATCTTTGTTTGCATTCTCCACTAGTTCAATGAATGGAAATTTTGACACCTAATCAATCTAAAAACTCCTTGACATTTCCCACTCACGCCCCTTTTTTGATTTGGCTTTTCTTTTCCCCTTGCGTGCACTTGCAGGATCTCCATCTTCATTTATTTCTATAACTTCATTAACTTCATTATCATTTGTTAAGTTTGATTTATTCATATTATCATTCATGCTACCTTGGGTATTCCCTGGAACATCATCTGTGGCATTGTCATCATTCCTGCTACCTTAGGTATTCCCTAGAACATCATCTGTGGCATTCTCATCATTCCCAGTACATTGGGTATTCCTTGGAACATCATTTGTTGTATTGTCATCATTCCTGCTACCTTGGGTATTCCTTAGAATATCATCCATGACATTGTGATCCAAGTCAATAGATGGTATAGGTTCTAATGTTGTAGCTCCATCAGAAGGATCGCCAACATTGCCAAAGTACGACTTTATGTTTCTCTGTTTGAATGACCTTAACCTCCCTTCACCACCCTCAGACAAAGTTTCTTCTTGCTTGACATCTCTCACAAATTAAAATCTACAGAAAATATGTCATTTTGTTCAAGAAGGAATCATAGATGATAGAATATAGATCCCTAATTCCCAGGTCCTAGACTAATATATCTCCCTAGTCCTAGACTCCTAACTCATACTCAATCAATATCATCTGTAACAATGAAACCAAACAAAGACATAAATAATCAAAATGAATCTTATATTATTAAATAGTAAAGAAATGATCACTTACATTTTAGTGACTCGCTAATGCCTGTAGTTGTAACTTCTCTATGATTCGAAATGAATCGAGGATTCGAGAGCTCAAAGCTGAACAAAATGTGTAAAGGACAAATTAGAGTTTCAAATGCATTTATATCAATGCATATTTGGTGAATACCGCGGGATTTTCAAATGGTAGTATAATAGTTTGGCGAATCCTGCATACTATTAATAGGACACTTATAATGTTAGGCAAAATGGACCTCCATCAAACACATATGTTGTAATTTTCTAGGCGAATATGGCCCTCTGATAAGCATGGAGTTATAATGGTATTGGTGAAATTATTCCTCATACATGTGAACCATTTAATGATATTGGCAAAATTGGTCCTCATGCATGTCAACCGTTTAATGATATTGGCGAAATGGGTCCTCATGCATGTCAACCATTTAATGATATTGGCAAATATGTGGATGAATTAAAACATGCCTCCAAAACTCTAGGCGAATCACCGTTAGAACCATGTAGTATACCATGGTGAAAATACTAACTATAAATGACTCAAAAATTAATAGGGTGGTGAATTGAAATGCATTTGACTGAAAATCTGAAAAAACTGGGCAAATTGGCCCCCCGCCAGTGGGAATGTATTCGCCAACTCCCAATTCGCGAATATAAACTATTCGCCATTTGGCGAATATTCGCCACTAGAAAAATCCTTGCCAAAAAGCCAAATGATATCATGAAAGATGGTACAAATTATGAAGAGAACTCCCACATAAGAAGAATCCCAATGTGATTGTGTAGGCAATATGAGAAACATGCCTTGGCATCTTTGTTTATATGGATTCAGAGACTAGGCGCAAACAATATAAAACTGGCCCAGCATTAGAAGATCATGGTGCTTCATAGGAGAGGGTGAACTAATATATTTTAATGCCTACATGACATGAACAAGTAGGCATGGCAACAATATATATGGTGTAGGCCAGAGAAGGATTCTATAGAAACAGAGCAGCAGGACTTAAAAACCATAAAAGAGGGTTGCGCAAAGAAAGACTAGCAAGAACATTTGTTTGAATCGCCAAACAAAGAAATGGGTTAATCTAGTGTATATACTATTTTATAGCTACCTAATGATTGAGACCATGGAGATCTAGTGCAGTAGTGTAACAAAATTAGCACAGAGAAATGAAGAAAGGCTTTCAACTGGGGTTGACAAATATACCAGCATAATAAAGAGGGGTTTGTGCAACATATTGGAGCATAGCCGAGGTAGGCTAGTATATGGCACAACTTGGGCGGATCGTGTACACTCTACTTAAGTGTCATCTGTTTTAATGGTCAAACAGTCAATATCAATTTTACATCTCATTCATAACAAAAAGTGGTTAATATTTGTCCTATTTTTATTGACCAAAATTAACCTTTAACTGTTGAAGTGGATGATAAAATTAACCTTTGACTGTTGAAGTGGGTGATATTTAAGAATAGCCGCACAAGCCTTATGAAGATAAACAATATTTGTACATGCCATATTTGGTATAGCACCTAGCAAGAATGAAACAGTGGCACCTAATGTAATTACTTGATGGTGTAGCAGTTTAGACTTTAGATGGGTGCAAATGTATGTTAATGAAGCCACCTGTGAACAGAAACATGGCGCAACTCAACATGAGGTCAATGTCAGCAAGAGAATTAAACACCAACATAGGAGTGGAGGGCACAACCATGGAGGAGTCGATCATAGTGCATAAATCAAGAAGCCTGTGTGCATATTTAGGTGTTGGCATGGAGTATTGACCTTTTGTAGCAATTCAAAGGATATGGTGTGAAGGTTGATGCTAGTCATGCACTTAGATTGATGGTATAAGCCCATAAGGAAGTATGGTAAGAACATTTTGAAGGCATAAAACTCGCTAAATCTTATTCAGACAATACATTGTAAAATCGATCATAGTGGAAATAAAATTGATCAAAAGTTGGTTATATTTACATGTACATGAATAACATGATCGGTAAAGGAATTTGCATTGAAACAAACATGTCACGGGATTGAATCTTTTTGAATAGCCGGCACTTGTTTTGATATAAAAAAAATTCTAAAATTCTTCTAAAGTTGGTATTTTTGTTGTTTCTTTTGCTTTTAAATATTATTGATTTGTATCATTCTCCTCTGTGTAATTTAGCTAGTAGTTGAGAATGCATGTATTTTCATGTATTTAGGTTAACATTGATCCAATGCCTCCTAGGGTTGCAGTCATAGCATCATAATAGAAAACATTTAAGCAACACACTTAGACTTTGAAGAATGCCATACCTTCATATGATGGTCACAAGAGTCTCTACACGACCAAGCTTCTAGAAAATCTTATTGAGCTTGAGGTTGTCTTATCGAACGACCAAGGGGGAGATTTAAGAAGATTATGTCATGGTCCCATGCAGTTGTATAAGTGGATATTTTGCTTAAATTTGAGTAGCATGGATGGTATCATGCAAATTTTAAATTATGTATAAAGGATAATTTAGAATCTTTCCCTATTACAATGGAGCGACTACATTTTAGGGATTGAAAATATGTTGTGAAAAAATGGGGGCTTGAAATTATGCAATAAGTGCATTAAAAAAATATGACACATGGCTACATATATTTCCTTCCCTTTTCTTCATTTTCCTCCAAATTTTATCTCCTAAATTTTCTTTATTAATAAATAGTTTTTATTAATAATTTATTTTTTAAAATTTATATAGTAAAAAACTTACAATTTAACATATCTACTTAAAATAAATAGAAAAATAAAATATTCATGAGACCACTAGCTCCATAAATGACTCCTTAAAAAATTGAACAATGACTACTAGATAAATAAACTAAGTGGCTACATGGGACCTTACCCTTAGATAGTTTATTTTCTATCTTTTCTATTCTCACATGCGCATGCCTTGATTTCAAAACAATTACAAAAATAATTTACAGTTTTACAATGCTTTGTATTTTAAATTTTAGCTTACATAATGAGTGGGTTTTTTGAGGGGATTTGTCATAAAAGCAAGATATCTCTAGTAATAGGGCATATTAAGAAGACTTTCACTCTCTTTTAAAATATTATCTCTATGGGAGGAAAACCTAACCTAAGATCTACACATTTAGAAGTTTCAATTTTTTTAGAAATGTTTTGCCTCTTTATAAATTTTGCAATTTGTGTGGTGTAAGGTGAAAATGATGTGTAATGATGGTGACTTGGGAAATTCTTCTAGCCTTATTGTGTTTTTTTGAGTTAAATTGAAGGAATCTAAAACAATATAAGCTACATTTTTCATGTCATTGTTACAAATACTTTTTCTTGGGTGTTTGTTTTTTAATAGATCTATGTTCTATTTGCTCTCAATGCTAAGGACTATAGCATAATTAGAGGATTTTCCTTGGGGTTGAGAAGTTTGTTTTGTGCAATGATGAGGGTGGATTCCATCCAAAACACATACAACAACAATTTTATAGATTCAAATAGACAAGAACAAGATCTCAAGAAAGATTAGTTAAATAATCTGCAAATTGATTCAGAATTTCTTCATTAAACTTGCCTGCAAAAGGCTACAAATTTGAAATACAATATCCGGGGGTCATATGCCCTCTTATTACAGCAATATGGGTTGTCTACAATAGAAATATCTAACTTACAAAGCCTTCTAACATCTATCTGACCTCTCGATTCGCATGAACAGGACTTGTCAATCACTTCCTCCAACCACTGCCTCCAGAACTATCCCAAGATAGGCTTTAAATACACGTCGGAACTAGTTAGTGTAATTTTCCCCAATGTCAGCTTGCTTTGAAATGTGTAACTTCCATTTGGGTGCCAAAATGAACCCAGCTACCTATTTTCCCGGTCAAGAATTTTTTTTGAATTTTAAAATTGGAAAACTGGATAGCGCAACTTCTGGGAGCCATAACTTTTGATCTGACCGTTAGATTTTCAATTATTATATGTCATTGGATTTTCATAAGATCAGTAACTTTAGCCCTTTCTGGGGCTGATAAGGCCCTCAATTTTGAGTTTGAAACTTCCTTAGATGAAATCTTTAATATCTTGAAATCCAGACATGATCTTGAGCTGAAATTTACCAAGAATGCTTATTTGACTATTCTGAAGCTTTGGGGAAAATTTTGGGCTTAACCGCTTCTCTGATATAGGGTTACTAAAAATAGTAAGTTCTGGTATTCTTGGCCTTTTTGGAAGCTTTGAAGGTTCTGAATCATTATTCAAGAAAATGGATATCCAAAAACCCCAATTTTGAAAGAAATAGAAAAAAAAATCATTTTTTTGGGTGATGCAAGATTGCCCTTACACCACTGGATGCTCCTACATCAGGCAAGATGCATGGTTGGTGGGGAGCACATTTAATTTTATTTTTCTTATGCCATAGTGGTCATGATTAGGCTAGAGAGCAAATTTGGGGCTTTGCACGGTGAGCATTTGAAGGTTTACTATCATTTTATACTATTGTTCTTTTCATGTCATTGTTGCAAATACTTTTTCTGGATGTCTATTTTTAATGGCTACATTCTCTTTGCTCTTGATGCTGAGGACTATGGAAAAATTAGAGGATTTTCCCCAGGTTGAGCACTTTGTAT
The DNA here is from genome assembly GCA_027924645.1 of Cunninghamia lanceolata. Taxonomy (NCBI): domain Eukaryota; kingdom Viridiplantae; phylum Streptophyta; class Pinopsida; order Cupressales; family Cupressaceae; genus Cunninghamia; species Cunninghamia lanceolata. The sequence goes on along the minus strand of BSBN01001281.1, from coordinate 1,668,879 downwards.
TGTGTAGGGTGTGTCGATGCTCGAAAACACAAATTTTGTTTTGCTTGTGATGCAATAGTCATAACTAGGCTAGAGAGCAAATTTAGGGCTTTACACAATGAGAGTTTCAAGGTTTACTATCATTTTATATAGTTGTTCTTTTCATGTCATTTTTACTAATATTTTTTCTAGGCGTGTGTTTGTTTTTGAACAACTATCTATTCTAATTAATTTCGGTGTTAAGGACTATAGGTAAAATAGAGGATTTTACCGAGAGTTGAGCATTAGGATTCAGTGGGTACTAAGGAGTAGCATGGTCAAAATAGTTTTGTGTGGGTGTGTGTTTATTTTTGAATGACCTATAATTATTTTATGATGTTTGTATGTATGTGTGTTGTGTGTAATTGGCCTGGGGCCAGCAAGCTAAATTTTGTGTAGCAAAAAATGTTTTATAATGTTTAATTTGCTTTGAATTGATATATGCTAATTGAGTTTAAAGCTTTAGTTTGAGGGTTTCTCCAACTCTTATTCATTTTAATGAGAGGTTTAAGCCAAGTTTATTCTAGAAGCAAAGAAACTTAGTGTGGTTTTTGTTATACCTGGGTGTTTATATTGAACCTAATCAATTACGTTTGCTTAAAAGTTTGTAAGGCCTCTTCAACAAACCCACATTGAACATATGTTGTATTTTTATTAACTACTAGTACCTATTCAATAATGAATAAATCACTATGTGTGCTTGCCTTTAGCTTTCTAGATTTTGGGTTTCTATTTCCATTTCAAAATCTAACAATATCTAGGGTAAATAAATGTAATATAGATAATAAATGCGACAAAATGCATCAAAATGATGAGGTCTTTTATAGAAGACCTTTGTGTTCACAACAGAGTTTGTGTTTTGAAGCGGTTAGGGCAAGAAGGCGACCATCCTTTCAAGAATCAAGAGGATTAGGGTTTCAAAGATGATTCTGAAATAACGAGCAGTATCATTTCCAGTCTTGATATGGTTCTTTTGGTTTTCATCATAATGGTCCTTTTGGTTTCTATAACAATAGAAGGTTTAATGCACAGAAGCTATTTCTTACAACTAATCAAGCTACAGTTTCAGGAAAGGTGGAATCTGGAAGTGGCATTCATCAGGTGTGGAGGGAAAAACTAGTTCCTCTTAAAGATAATACTCTTGAAGAAGCTTCAAAAATTGATGCTAGGGCTTCCATGGAAATTGTTAATATCCAAATTCCTGATGATATGGTGAATCCCTATATCCAAGATCTTGCTACAAGGGCAATCATCGGTAAGGTGTGGAATTCCAAATTTAATTTTGATATCTTTCTTAATTGGGTTAGGGTTTCTTGGAAAGGGGTTTCAGATGTTTTTTTCTTGCAAAAAGATTTATGTGTTTTTACGGTAATTTTTGAGAATGGTTTTTTTTGTGATGAAACCCTAAAACAAAAATTGTGGTTTTACCAAGGCAAAGAGATTTGTATTCGAAAATGGGAGCCTAATTTTGATCTAATTAAAGCTAACATGAATTTTGTCCCATTTTGGATTACTTTGCCGAATTTACCTCTTGAATACAGAGATCTCAACATTATTGAATTCTGTGCTAAGAAAATGGGTTTCTTTATTAAGCATGATATGTCTAATTTCCAAAAACTAGATTCGCCAGTAAGGTTTTCCTTAATTCTTAATACTTCGTTTCCTTTTCCTAAATTTATGGAATTCCATTCTAAATTTGGGTCCTGGAAGCAAGTAGTTGTTTTTGAAAACCCTATGACTATGGAAAAGCTAGAGCTTTTTGAATCAAAATGGGTTTGTGAGGATTCGGAAAAAGATAAATTTTCAAGGGAAGATCTTGATTCTGTTAATTTAAGGGAAGCATCTTTAAATCATTTAGTCGATTCCCCTGCTTTGGATGAGGGGCAACATTCTGTTAACAATCTTTCAGAGGAGTGTTCTTTTGAGTTTGATATTGGTAAATATGAAGAATTAGATACCCCTAATTTTTCTCACAAAGATATAGTAAAGAAGAATTTACTCTCAACTTTTAATACTTGGAGGAAGATAATTACATTCCAAATGGTAATCAACAGGATGTTTCAAGTTTGTTCAACTTTTCTTTTTCTGAGGAGGAAGCAAAAGTTTTTGTTGATAAGACCCTTCAAAAAGTTCTTCTGATCTCATTGATGAACTTGTGGATGAGGTAATTGCAGTAGACTCTCATATAGTTGAAGGTATTTCTAATGTTAATAACATTTCTGATTCAAGTTTGGTAAGTGACAATCAATTAAATCTGGGGAAGTCAAACTGGAAGGTTTTGCTAGGTGATGGGATTGGCAGTGAGGTTTTTGATTTTGCTACAAAAATGTCTATTTCCCAATCCTTAAGTCAGGATTCTCCTACAAAATCTAGGTCTATTTCTTCTTCCAAGAGAGGTCGTAAACCAAAATCTTTCAAAACTCAGGAAGAAATTAAAGCTGGGTTGCAGGCTACCCTTGAAACCTATTTGAGATTGGGGAGAGTGAGAAACTCTCCTCGAGAACAATGAAGATCCTATCTTGGAATGTTAGGGGCATTAATGCCCCTAACAAGAGATGCTTGGTAAAGCATCAGATTTATTCTTCAGGTATGGACATTGCTTTGCTTCAGGAGTCAAAGTTATCCCAAACTCAAGCTAATATTATTTTTCCAAATTGGTTCAAATAGAAGTTTCATCATTTTCCTTCTCAGGGGACTTCAGGAGGTTTGGTTATTCTCTGGGATAGTAAAAGTTGTGATGCAGAACTAATTTGTTCTACTCAAAAAAATTTATTGGTTAAGATAATTTCCCCTTCGCTAAATTTTTGGTTATTCAATATTTATGGACCAATTTCGAATAGTGAAAAAAAAGGTGTTGGGATAATTTAAATACACTTTTGGAAAAGTTATTTGGAGAAAAAGTTATCTTAGGGGGAGATTTTAATGCTATCACTTGTTTGTCAGAGAAATCAGGAGGGATTTGCCCTCCTCAGAGGGTAATTGAAGATTTTAATGATTTTATTTCAGATAATGCATTGGTTGATAGCCCTTTATTGAACGGGAGTTTCACTTGGTCTAATAGAAGAAAGGATTTTTTAAATATTGCAGAAAGGTTGGATAGATTTCTGTTCTCTTCTGAATGGTGTTTTAACTCTAAAATTTCTGGTACTTCTGTTCTTCCTTTCTCTGCATCAGATCACTTTCCCATTTCTCTTCATCTGGATTTGGATATGATTAGAAATAAATTTAGATCTTCTTTTAAGTTTCAAGCTATGTGGTTTAGAGATAATAACTTCTTACTCCTGCTGGAATCTTAGTAGAAGAGTGCCCCTTTTGTGAAAGGTTCTCGCATGTTTTGGCTTAATGAGAAGTTGAAATTTATAAGGGGAAAAATTAAGGAATGGAATAAGTTTTCGTTTGGTAACATTTTTTCTCAAAAAGAAGCATTACAATCTCAACTAGAACAGATGAATGCAGTCATTATAAGAGAGGGCATGGATACCACTTCCTTTGAATGTGTAAAAGCTCTTCAATCTAATTTAGAGGAAGTTTTAGCTCGAGAATAAATCTTTTGGAGACAAAAATCAAGGGAGACTTGGTTGTGAGAAGGAGATCGAAACACAAAATTCTTTCATGTATCGGCTATGGTAAGAAGACATAAGAATTCTATTTATGCAATTAAAGATTCTATGGGAAACATTTTGTAAGATGATGTTCTTATTCAAAAAGGAGTTAATTTTTTTCAGAAGTTCCTTTCTAAAGAAAATATTACGGTCCCCATTTCGACTGTGTGAGAAGACTTAAATCATATCCCTACTTTGATTTCACAAGAAGATAATTTGGAATTGATGAAACACTTTTCTTTAGAAGAAATTAAGGCAGTGGTTTTTTCCTTAGACCCAGACAAATCTCCTGGTTCGGATGGCTTTACCCCACTTTTCTTTCAAAAATGTTGGGATTTTGTAGGTAAGGATGTATGGTTGGCAATAGAAGAAGCCCGCAGAAATTGAACTGTTTTAAAAGAGATTAATTCTACCTTCATTGCTTTGATTCCTAAAGTTGATACTCCCTCCTCCTTTGCTGATTTCAAACCCATTTCTCTTTGAAATACTTTATATAAAATCATTTCTAAAGCAATTACTTTAAGACTTGCTATTTTTATTCCAAAAATTATTTCCGATGAACAAGGAGGTTTTATTCTAGGCAAGGAAACATCTGAAGGTGCTCTGGTGGCTCATGAGGTTTTGCATTCAATTCATGAACATAAACTTCCTGCTATGTTGGTTAAACTGGATATGTTAAAAGCATATGATAGAGTATCTTGGGACTTTTTGTTCCAAGTTCTCCTTAAGTTTGGATTCTCTCCTAAATGGTGTAAGTGGATTTCATCATTATTTATGGTGTAAGCTTTTATGTTCTGATTAATGGCTCTCAATCTAAATTCTTCAAGTCATCTCAAGGGATAAGGCAAGGTGACCCTTTGTTCCCTTTTCTTTTTATAATAATGGTTGAAGGTTTGAGTCGATTGATTATGAGGCAAAATTCCTTGGGTAATTGGAAGGGGATTAAAATTCCTAGAGTTCCCTTTGCTATTACTCATGCTTTGTTTGTAGATGATACTTTGTTGTTTGGGCAGCCTGTGATGTTAGAAGCTAAATTTATGAAGGATGTAATTTCTAAGTACTGTTTAGTTTCGGGACAAAAAGTGAATCAGGACAAATCTTTTTTTTTTCTTTTTTTCTTCTCCTTTAGTGCAAGAAAGGGTTGCAAAATTTTTTGGTTTTCAAGTGGATGTCCTTCCTCAAGATATTTGGGAATTCCTCTTTTCTCGGGGTCTATTAAAAATATGTTTTGGGATAATCTTATTACAAGTATCAAATCTAAAATTTCTTCTTGGAAAGGTAAATGGTTAACTTTGGCTGGCAAAATTCTTATGATTAAAACAGTCTTATCAGCAGTGCCTGTATATATGCTTTCAGTGCTTATGGTTCCCAAGTCTATCCTTTCTTGCCTTGTGAGTATTTTGAGAAATGTTTTGTGGAATGGCTCTAATATGAACAGGAAAAAGATCCCTTTAATCTCTTGGGACAAAATTTGCATTCCGAAGCAGAAAGGAGGAACTGGGATCCATAACATTGAAGCACATAATAAGGCTCTTGGAGCCAAATTGGTTTGGAATTTATATGAAAAGCCAGAATCAAAATGGGGAAAAATTATGTTTGCTAAATATTTAGATTCTTTTTCTCCTGAAAGGATCTTTACTATTCTTAATCCAAAGGTGGGTTCTCATATTTGGAATTTCTTGATAAAATGTAGAGAGGTGATTTCCCCTTTTCTATCTTGGGTTATTCATGATAGAAATTCTGCTCTCTTTTGGGATGATTCTTGGAATAGTCATCAACCTTTGTCTAAAATAGAAGGCCTTCAAGAAATTAAGCTATTTATGTGCCAAGCTTGGGGAACAAAAGTTAAAGATTATATTGAAATTGATTATAAAATTTTTGGATATTAATAAAATTATGTGGAGAAATTTTGATGATTTTCTGATTCCCCAAGAGCAGAAGGTCCTGCTTAAAGATATCTTGAAGGAAAGAAGAATTTTTATGTCAAGAGGAAAGGATAAACTTATTTGGGTCCCCTTAAAGTCTGGGCGTTATACGGTTAAACAAGGATATCTAAGTATCATTAGTAAGGATTCGAATTCACCTATTAATTGGCCTTATAAGCTTTGTTGGAGTGGTCCTTGCCTGCCTAAAGAAGAAGCTTTTGCCTGGTTAGCTCTGAATTATAGAATCCTTACTAGTGATAGGTTAGTCAGGCTTGGGGTTGCTAACCCTTTCTTATGTCCTTTTTTTTTCTGAAGTTGAGGAAACAGTGGATCATTTGCTGTTGAGTTGTAATCTTTCTTCAAAAGTTTGGTATTGGCTCCTTTCAAAATTGTTTGGCATGGCCCCCTTCCTTTCTCTCTCCTTCAAGTGTTTCAAAGCTGGCCCATCTTATTCTCAAATTCTACCTTTGCTGCACTATGGTTGGTCTCACCAAGTATTGTTATTTGGTCTTTGTGGCTAGAAAGAAATAGTAGATTTTTTTAAAAAATTAGCAATCCTTTTGATGTAATTATTGGAAAAATTGAGAAATCCATTTCAGAGGTAGTTTCAGCCTTGCTATTTTCCAAAAAGGTAGGTTCTTTAGTTTTTACGTCTTGGGATGATTTGATGTTAAAAAGTTGGAAGTTATTAAAATTGCCTACTCAAACTATTTTAGTGCTGATATCAAGATTGATAGATCCTCTATCAAATGGATTCCACCGCCTGTATCTTTTATAAAACTAAACTTTGACGGTGCGAGCAAAGGTAATCCTGGTAATTCTAGTGCTGGTTGTGTTTTGAGAGATAATAATGGTTTAGTTCTAAGAGATTTGTTAGTTAAGCATGGTTTGTGTACAAACAATGAGGTAGAAGCATTGGCATTAATAGCTGGCTTAAACTTAGCTTTAAAATGTGGCATTACAAATCTTATAGTGGAAGAGGATTCATTGAATATTATTAGAGCTTTTTCAATTAAATATTCTCCTAACTGGAAAATTGATTATATTTTAAATTTTGGAAGGAATCTACTTGACCTCTTCCAATCTTTTAAAATAATCCATACATACAGGGAAGGCAATTTATTAGCAGATTTCTTGGCTAACTTTGCTTTTGGCTTTATTAACTCTTCTAAGGAATGGGACTCTAATTCTTTTTTGTTGATCCCCGGAGTAAGTAACATCTTGGCTAAGGAAAGTATTAAATAATTTGGTTGGTATTTGTTGCAATTTTTTAGTGGAATTTTTGCTTGTTATAACCTTGATCCATCTCTATAGTGCGGCATCTTCCATTCTGACAGCTGACATTATTTTGTTGTTTCAGCGTGAATTTTGTGTTGTTTCACCGAATATAAAATTCGTGTATATATCACTAATGTATGTTGAGAACATTTCGTGTGTATATTGCAAATGTATGTGAGTATCATTTCGTGTGTATCCTACAATTGTATGTCGAGGTTGTATGTTGCGAATTTACATTGAAAAGATACATTGAGTTAGATACAAAGGTTGATCGGCTGTATCAATGACATCGGGGAAAGATACATTAGATTACTGGTTGTAGCAAGTCAAGTCTTGCATATACAAGGTTAGATCATCGGTGTATCAGTGAAGGAAGTCTTTGGATGGCCGATAGTGAAAGTCTCGCCGATAGGCGAAAAAGAGAATCTCCTTCGGTAAGAGATGTGAGATCGGGTGACAAGATTAAAGTTAGGCTGACAGAAGTATGTCACAACGAAGAAGGGGTCGTGGACACTTCGGCATGAAGTTTGTCCGCGGGTGGCAGCTCTCGCACAATGGAAGTTTTTAAGTTATATGAGGATGCTGTTGAAAGAGCTATTACCCAGGTTTGTGGATTGCTTATTTTACTCTCTCTTAAATCTATTTATCTGTCTCAAGCCATGTCACATTTTCTTTCTAATGCTATGGATTTTTTGCAAAACTTTGATATGGTAAGGAATTTGGGTCTTATGTTTGTTCAAGATGCACATTTTCCTGTAGATGCTTTTAATGATGTTTTAGAGGATTATGATTTGCATTCGGGTACTGCTCTTGTGGGAGGTTTGTTTGAGTGCAGGGATCTCTTTCGCCGCCCTGCATTATGTTCCTCCTCCTCCACCTCCTCCTCCTTAGCCGGTAGAAGAAGAGGCTCATGATCTGCAGGGTCTTGATGTTGAAGAATTGTAGGAGGGCAATTAAAATTTTTGTGTTTTGTAGTTAGTTTTAATTTTGTTACTTGTTGACTTTATCAGTTGGTTAGTCTGTAATAGTGTTGTTTTGACAAAGATTTAATCTTGTAAGGTTTTAAGCCACAGACTTTTTTTGGGTTGACTCATCCTTCTGAGTCAATTTTGTATTGTATATGTTTTAAAGGGCTATAACTGGAGGTTTTCTTTGCCGATTCTTTCCTGTCGGTATGCCTTATTGAATCTGGCATTTTGTAAGTTTCATTATATAATTAATATAATTTTAGTGGCTTTGCCACTTTTTCAAAAAAAAAAAAATAATAATGAATAAATCAAATCATATGTAAAAAAATATTATACAAATTTCTCAAAAAGCTTTACAGATCTTTATAACTCTATATTGATCATGATACAAATAGAGATAAAAGATAGGGATGGTAGTTATATGATGAAATAACACAACCCAAGCACATAAATCTAATATGAACACAATAATAAATATAAATAAAACTTGCAAGAAAATGAGATCTTTGGACATCAACAATTTTGGAAGCAAGTGATTAATTTGATGGATTATATAGAACCAATTGATTTTACCTACAAGGGTATCCAAAAGAGTAGATTTTCCCAACCAAGAGGGCCCCATGAGAGCCATTAAGGTGCAAGGCTATGTGTATCTCATCAAACCCTAAAGCATACTTTGAGTTTCACCACTACCAACAGATATTGTTAGATTCAAATATTGCCATGTTAGTCTAGCTAAACATCAATGCCTTTTGTATCAGTCTTCTTCTTCCACAATGTCTCACTAAGTAGACTCAACCCCCTTCAATCACCTGATTCCTATTGTTTCCTTGCTCAATTTCCAATACAACTTGGTTGTCAGCAACAAAATTAGTCATTTTACACCTTTTTTTATCAATAGATAACCAACCTCTCAATAAGATAATAAGCTTCAAACCTAAAATCTTGTAGCTACCATAAAACTACTCTTACTCCATGCAATTATGAATGATTGTATAGCTAAAATAGAGATTCATGTTATGATTAAAAAAAGAATTTGCTAACCACTTGGAGAGAGCTCATGTGATTGAGAAGGTGGCATGAAACTTTCATGGTATGTACCACGATCTGAATGGTAGTGTGTTCATATTGTTAGCCTCTTGATTAATTGCAATATAAAGTAGGAAAGAAGAGTGAAGAGTGGCATAAATAATGCAACCATGCAAGATGAACCTGCTTATAAATTTAGGGAATACGTATGTTGGGTATTTCATTTGGTATGGTTGATGCCTCATCTAATTCTCTCTACTCCCCTCTCTTTAACTTATTAAAGAGGGAGGATACTAGTGAACATTATTAATGTTCCTTTAACAACCACCACCTCTTTTTCACATACAACAACATATTCTTTTGCAATTATGATTCTTCCTCAACCAACTAAATATGCACATTAAGTAATAGACTCTAACTCCACAATGCACCCACATCACTATGCCTTTGATTGTAATTGTTGTTATTAAACTATTAAATTTATTATTTTTATTATTATCAATATGTAAAATTTCTAATTATTATTAAATTGTTAAATTTATGGGTGCTAATAGTAGATGTGATTTTTCCACAATCTTTGAAGATGTTTAAAAGTGTTTTTGGATTTTATTGGATATGTTTTTCTTCATCATGTTTTGGATAACAAAAAACATACAATTAAATCCAAAAACACTCTTAGACAATTTTATGACGATTCCAATCCATTTAAAAAAAATGAATGCAACATATTAAATATTCAAACTTAACAACTTTCACACATTATACCAAGCTCAACAATATTATTGAATACATTTGATACTAGAGTACTATGTAATTTCTTTAAGAGCCAACTTTTGATTTTTGTGAAATTTAAGTTGTAAAAAATTCCCAAAGCTTCACAACTTAATTTTATGGACTAAAATCTATAGGTATTTATTATTATTATCTTCGTTAAGAAAAACGTGTCTAAATAATTAACATTAAATTGCAATGGTACATGAGACGCTGCCAAAGGTTGCAGAGCCTAGTTTTGTAGTTGCCAATTGCATTTGTTTGAAAGTTTCTAAATCCTATTCATCAAATCTATTATGGTCTTGTGTGTGTTTGTTTTTTAATGTCTCTCTATTCTATTTTCTTTCTATATTGAGGATTGTAGGGAAATTAGAGGATTTTATCATGGTTGAGCATTAGGGTTCGATGGGTGTTAAGGAGTAGCATGGTCAAGACTATTTTTCTAATGTTTAATTTGCTTTATATTAATTATATGCTAATTAAGTTTAAATCTTTAGTTTGAGGGTTTCTCCAACTCTTATTCATTTTAATGGGAGGTTTAAGCCAAGGTAAATTTTAAGTACTATCCCCTGAAAAATTCTATAGAAATCTCGGTGAATCCCCTATGTAGTGATATAATCGTCTTGGCAATTTTTTCCAAAAATTGAATTAAAGTCATAGAGAGGGTGGCTATTTTATGTTAAAATGTAATTTTAAAAATAAATTATGAGTGACTTGAAAGCCAAAATTTATTCTTGTTTTTAATCAAATTAGCTAATGAGGACCTAAATTTTCCATAAAATATTAATTGAATTGGTGAAATAAGGCTAAATTTTTACTAATTTTTTAATTGAGGTGGTGAATATAGGCCAAATTTCTCATAATTTTTTTAATTGAGGTAGCAAATTAAACCTAAATTTTCCATAAATTTTTTAATTGAGGTAGCGAATTAAGCTTGAATTGCCCACAAATTTTTAATTGAGGTGGTAAATTAAAACCTAATCTAATATAAATTTTAATTGTGGTGGCAAATTAAAATCTAATCTAATATAAATTTTTAATTATAGTTTTTGTTCTTTTTGGTTTCTAATTATTTAATGATTTGCAAGTTGTGTGCCAAATTAATGCAAATGAAAATATTTGTGCATATCTTGCATCACATTCATGTGATACTTTTTGTGAAAAGGCAATGTGGCACATCATCAATATTTCTATTTAATTTATAGAAACTTTAAATAAAATTTGCACCATCTATGCGATCATCATCAATAACATTTGTGTTTAATTCCACACACCAGAACTATCTATCTGAATGGTTTTTGAGATATGTACAAATATTATCTAGACATCTAAAATTAAATGTTTAAAGCCTGAAGGTCATCCTTTCACTCAAAGTATCACACAGATGTCATTTAAAATTGGCTTGTGCAAAAATATTATATGTGCATGTGTAATCCGATTACTATATCTTTATTCACTTTTTTCAATTTAAAGAAAATATTCATTTAATTTATCTTTCATAAATGAAGAGGTATCTAATCACACACTTGACCAACCATTATAATCCTGCTCTATTCTCTTCATTTTGTGGAAATCTTATTGAGCTCTTCAAATCTTGGCCTACGAGATCATGGAGCCTCTCTTCTTCTTACATTATGATCATAGACTGACTTTTCGTGGATCAATCCTAAAAACCAGGTTAAACATTATCTTTAATTTGCTCATGAATGAGGTAAAGGTGGCCATTAAGGAAGTCATTGGCATTAACTACCTCGAACTTGATATCAAGAGTCATTTCAATTCTGAGGTAACATCTTATTTCCTATATAATTTCCTATGGGTTACACATTCCATGACATCAATGGTACTAGTGGCAGAAATGTTTGTCCAATCACAATTCAAATTTGGATTGGTTGCAATGGCAACAATGGACTAGCACTTCTCGTAGGAGACTTTACCAGTTGTTGGAGATGAGTTTAGAGGCATCGCTTCTATGGGAGAACTCTGGGAGATGGAGTAGAGAATGGTGAGGCTCACACAAAATCATCAAACACTATGGGAAGTCATCCTCACTAATAATTTGGGAATTTCGGCTACAAACATTATGGCTATTTTAGATGAAATGTGAACTCCTTCCATTAGTTTTCATCCCTTTGCAGACAAAGTTTGATTCAAGTGCACCCATTGGGCGGCACTATTTCTTCCAGGTTTAGCTCAAAATACCAACCACAAAAGAGCCTAGAGGAAGGTTATTAACATATTTTTAGTAAAGAGTGCATAATTTTGTAAATAGTACAGTAAATACTATAGTTTTTTTAAACAGTTTTGTAGTTTTAAGATCTTTCCTTAAAAAAATAGGGAACTTCAAGTTACAGTCTTCAACTGGTAATCATTTTGAAGCTTGAATAGAATGCAAGTTATTTGAATATATCTAGACAAAATATTTAGAATTTATCTTCAGTTGATTTTATCATATTACAAATGCAGAGGAGATTAATTTATATTCTAGAAACATTAAATAATCTTCACTTGATTTTATGAAGAGAGATAATAAAATGCATGGAGAATTGTTTTATATTAATCTCATTTTAAATCCTTACGTAAGGCAAACAGTAAATTTTTTAATTGTCTATATTAAAATTAAACTCCTACAAGGCCCACCAACCGACATGTCACCTTCTCTAGCTAATGGTGTTGCCTCCAGCTCTAACGATCTTCATTTTCTCCTTGGACATCCACGAGTCGTCGATGCAATTGGCCCAACTATGCTAACTTAGCATTCAATTTACTTTAAATAGATGTATGGTAGAAGGGAAATTTATTATATTTTAAGGTGGTTAAAACTTAAATTTCAATTTGCCTATTAGTTTCCATTCCTAAATATTCTTAAACCTTTCAATGGTTGTTTCGAAAACATTTTAAACAAAAAAATCAATACAATTTAAACCAAAACAACATTTTTCTGAGCATTCTGCCATCTTTATTTCCCACACTCTTGCATTAAACAATATGCGTGTTTAAACTGTATTGCTATTTGGTTTAAAATGTATGTTGTTTTGGTGTAAACTGTATTGTTGTTTAGCTTAAAGTGTTTAAACTGTATTGTTTTTATTTTCCCACACTTTAATCTAAACAACAATACAGTTTAAACAAATTAAGCTAAAACACAATAAACGAAAACAACAATATGGTTTAAACAATTTAAGCTAAAATACTTAAAACCAAAACAACAACACAGTTTAAACTAAAACAATATATATTTAAAACCAAAACATACATTTATGGGATGTTGGAATATTGAACTTACAGTAATGTTGATAGTATTGTGCAATTCGAAGCCTTCGGGACTCTTCTGTTTGGGATGTTGGAAAACTGAACTAGAAAATCTGGAGTTTATGTAGGAAAACTAGGAAGGAAATGTTTATGATTTGTGCACTCTCATTTGATTGGTTCAAATAGTTTTTAGTGCACTTCATTTGAATGATTTGATGGATGCCTATAAATTTGAATTTGATATTAAATACGATAGGTGATTGATTTGGTCGAATGTGTTATGTAAGTAAAAGAGGGGGTTGAATGCAAGCAGTAAGTACACTAGATCAAACCCTCTTTCACTATAACATTCAAGGACAAAATTGAGCTAAGTCACTTCAAGATGCAAGAGGACTTAGCTACTGATTTTGTTCTCTTGTTTGCTAAGGAAATATACGATTCAACCAAGCCTTTTATCAAACCCTAGGCTAATCAATGCACTAAACCCTAGAATTGAGATAATCAACTTATAACAGACAAACAACAATGAAAAGCCAGGATCTGAAAGTACTAGAATGATCAGTGAGATGTCGTAACCTGTTCTATAGAAGCTGAAATGTCGGATGACTCTGGGGCTAGCACTCGAGTCCAGAAAGTCCCGATCTCTAAAAGCTCAAAACTGAAAAAATGTCATAAATGATGCTTTGATGCTATATCCAGGGTCTGTTTTAGTTGTTGGACACTGGGGCTAGCGCCCAAGTCTGCTACAGATGAATTTTCTTACTTTGTTTTCAGATCTTGAATCTTTATCCCTTAAACAACCTCCCTGTACCTTCACTTCTGCAATTCTTGTACTTGTAACCTGCACACAAGAAGAAAAGGGGTTTAGGGGTTGTGGTGTTTAGGGATTTGCCTCAGTCAAATCCTAGGTTAGCATTCAAGCTTTTCCCAACATCGTTGTTAGAGAGAGAGCGTGTCCTTGCAAGGCATAAGCTAAAGATAATCCAAATGATGATAAAAGGAATGAAGTCCTATGCCGACATCCCTTAAATTTTACCTCGATAAATCAAGGTGGAATTAGGCACGGGCACCCAAGTCCCAAGGTGCCTTTTTGGTCGGGACCTAAGCATTAAACGGGCCGCTAGTTCCCATTTGACATGGGTTTTGGGGGATTTCTCATCGGGATGAATATTTTGCTTTGTAGAGTGTAAACACGGGGACCTAGGAGCTAAACTAAGAGGTAAAAAGGCACGTGCCCACTTTTTACTCCATAACATAATGCTTATTTGGTCTGAAGTGTTTGAATTCCTTTAATATTTTTTTGACAGCTTGATTGGTGAGCCTTAAACCTTCGATTGTGTGAAATTAAATGGAAGAGTTGATTGATTTGGTTGAATGCTTGTTTGGGCTAGATTAATAAATTTCTGTCCTCTTGTTTTGACGACTTGTTTGGTGAGCCTTACACCTTCGATTGTGTTCATTTTTGCAGGTATTAAGTTAAAGGGACTAGTAGTTGGTCATATATCAGTCCATGGAGTGCACTTCGGGAGGAGTAATGGAGTGGCTTGCCATGTTGGACGTGACACTTGGGCATTACTTGTTTTTACTTGGGACTCCAACTTTTGAAAATATGAAGCTTTTCTGGGACAGTGGTGGATATTAGATGGGACAATTTTTAATGATAAATGTTTAAAAATGTTTATTTTAAACCAAAAAAGAAGTCAGATTTGGTTGATCGATGGTCTTGCTCTTGGAAGGAAGTACTATTAAATTTTTAATATAAACTCTATTATTATCATTTTGGCTTATGTTGGATCCACTTGTCTACATATACAAATCATGTGAGTTGCATTTATGTTTTGCAAATCTTTGTAAATCATTTGTCTATGCCACCTAATATGAATAAACAAATATGATGTGTACATTAATTAGTCCCTATTTGTACTTTTTTTAGGATTTTTTAAAATATTAATTAGATCAATAAAAACCAACTTGTGGCCCCACTTTGGTCAACTCCCCTATAATGCTCACCCACTTATAAAAGGGCAACGTCTATCCAACCCTCTGTATGCACATTTGAAATAAATATAAAATGGTCAGATGTTCAAATGTACACCCAGAGGGTTGGATAAACAATTCGCTTATAAGAGCCCGACCCACTATGGGACCCTCTTCCCTATAATGCTCCCATATAAAAGCCTATCGGCTAATAAAAATATTTTAACAAGATGATAGAAATTCCAGAGACGTTAACTTCTTTTGTAGGTAGGTGCGGAATGGACCTTCCTGCTATCGCAATTGTTATCTCTTTACAGTCATCGCGCCCCGTCACTTCTTCCTTTTCAACAATGGATTGGATAAGTTTCAATAATGAGGAATTCCCAGAAACTTTTAATTCTGTCACTTTATATAATAAAAACTGACAAACTTTTGTGGTGATGCGCCATTCGTTGTAACTCAGCCATGGAGATCTTCTCTCGCATTTACGCGACAATTGTTCTGCTTTTCAGTGTTTCGTCTGCACCTGCCGCCACTCGTCAAACCCTCCAATACTTTATCTCTGAGCCGGCCCAAATCCGTCAAATTTCTGCCACAAAATCCTCAGATTTGTACTCCGTCATTGATTACGGGGCCACGGGAGATGGAAAAACATTCGACACGGCGTCTATTCAAGCTGCTATAGACGCTTGTTCGGCGAGCGGCGGGGGCCGGGTTCGATTCCCGCCAGGGTCATATTTGACGGCCACACTTTTTGTGAAGACAGGAGTGACTTTAGTCGTCGAAAAAGGGGCTACAGTGCTCGGAAGCCCTAACCAGAAAGATTACCCTGTGCAGAGCAGCCGGTGGTATGTTATTTTAGCTGAGAATGCGTCAAATGTGGGAATCACTGGCGGGGGCACAATTGACGGCCAGTCGTCAAAATTCGTGACGCGGTTTGACGAACGAAAGAATGTTATGGTTAGCTGGAATGTGACGGGAGATTGCCTTGGGGATGAATGCCGGCCCAGGCTTCTAGGGTTTTTGGGCTGTCAAAATGTTCGTGTTTCGAATGTCCGTTTGACCGATCCTGCTTATTGGTGGTATGTCTTTTGCTGTCAATTTTTTTTTTTGTAACTGAATTGTGGACTAAAATCTCAGTTTAAGGCGGCCGGGTGTTGCATTTGGCTCGCAAGGGTTTGAATAATCTTTTAAACAATACAATTGCCATCAAACGATTTCATCATTTCTATCTGGCCGTAGTCTTAGCAGAGGTAAGATAATCCATTTCATCCATTTCAACAGTCAAAAGTTAATTTTGGCCAATAAAAATAGGAGATAATCCATTTCTGACAGTCAAAACTTAATTTTGGGCAAGGACAAATATTTACCATTTTTGTTGTGAATGAGTTGTAAAATCGCTGTTGATTGTTTGACCATTGAAGTTTATGATATTTAAGAGGAGTGAGTCTGTAGGCTATACCTAGGATTAGACGTGGATCAAGATATATACCAGAATTATAGTTTCTGCAGCACAGTGCTGCGCCTTAACCAAATGAAGGCTCAGGCGTGTAGGAACAGGTAGAGAAGAAAATGATTATACGTATTTAAAAAAGAAGAAGTTGTTTTGGTATAGCATAATGCCGTGCAGACATAGAACAACATCTATTCCAAATTTCGAGTTTCTCCTACATCATATTGCTGCGGAAGTGTCTAGCAATATCTGTTCAAAATTTTTAAGTTTTATCCACAGCACGTTGCTACGTAGCCATGGAGGAATATCTGTTCAAATTTTTTAAGTTTTATCCATAGCTTGCTGCTGCGCAGGTGTGTAGAAGATGGGTAGAGAAAAAGATAATAACACATATACAAAGAAAACAAGCTTTTAACTAATTTTCCCACGGTATCAATATGGGACTCAACAGAATCTAACATGCACTACTAATCTCAGACAAGGTCATAGAAACATTCACACATTGCCAGCAAACTGAAAAAAAAAAATCTAAATTAAATGCTACCTCCAATGTACGCAGACATAGATTTTGTATTCTCTCTTTCCTTTTTTCTTCTCTCAAAATTTTTTCCCCACAAAACCAAAGAAAATCGATCCCAAAAAGAAAACAGATAAATTTTGTTTTCTTGGTTTTTCTCCCCCCATTCCGGCATTAACTTTCTTGTTATCTGCAAATATTCTCGCCCCATCACTTTTTTTGAATTATAAAAAAAAATATATGTATGCTTTTAAATTGTTAAGCATCTAATAAAGACAAATAAGAATAATTACTTGTAAATACTATCTAATGTTTTTATGTCATTCAAAATGTTTCATGCATTTTATTTAATTACAATACATTATCGAATTATTCACAGTAGTCACTATATATGTTCTTGTCAACACATAAATAATAAAGAAAATAAAGCAAGGTGGTGTGTCTACAGATTCTCAACATAACCAAATGTTGCCGTTTACCTGTTACCTTATGCCATGGTAAAACTCTCTCTCTCATCTTCTCAATACCTGCACACCAAATTTTTTTTTTCCAACCTTATCCAGTGCACACATTATATAATCACGGAATTAAAACCAAAATTCAATACAATTCACCTCCAATGAAATTTAACTAGATCATATAATTTAATACTAGATAATCTCCGAAGGTTTACCGTAGAACATTCATTAATAATAATCACATTGCTATTCCTTCATCATATTTACCATCATATTGTAATAATTAATTTTATTAATTAGTCATGTTTTCAGTCAAACATAATAAAATTTATGTTAGCTAATCACATATTCTCTATAACAGTGTGCAATTAATTTTTTTGGGTTATATAATTAAAAAAAATAGGGTGTGATAGTATCACTTACCCACTACCACATCTATTCTTCATCAACTCCTATAAGCAGCATCCATCGTCTAATAAAGCGGTATAATATAGTAAATAATCAAACTAAGTTAAATACTGAATTGCAAGTGTCATCAACACCCTGAATCATAGAGGGTAGCATAAATCAAATTTGGTTTATTACGTTAGATATCATATATACAACGTGTCCAAATGAGGGATATGACAAAATATGAAATTCATACAACATTTTAGGATTTGTCAACATGCCAAAGGTGAGAGTTAAGAGTACCTAATTGTATAAGCCACTATTAATACCATTGAGCCAGACCTTGAGAAAAATTTAGCATGAACTTTGTGCTAGGATTGCTTAGAACACAAAAAGGTAGTAATTCCTTTTTGTCATTGAAGATAGGTTCTCTTCTCTAACATGGCACATTTTGTTGCACGTCAGAGAATTAGTGATGGTACAAAGTACAAACATAGCGAACTTGTTTTTCAAAGAAGTGAGATGTCATGTCCCCATCTTCCTACCAGTAAATTCACTTTATTTATTATTTTAAAATAGTGTTTTTTTTTTTTTTAAAGGGGTAAAAATTTATTAATCAAAGAGACATCAACAAAGTTCAAAGTTTACAGGAGTCCACACAGGCCACCAGAGGGCTAGAAAATCCCAACAAACAAACAACCAATCCCACCACAGCCAAAGAGAGTTCCACCACCCAAGAACCCTAAAAGAGATCTCCATTTAACCAGCCATATCCTCCAAAATCAACGTATCTAAACATTGGGAGCAGTCCAGGTTTAGCTGCTCCCATTGCCCCACATTCCAGTCACCCATTTGCTCCGAAGCCCATTTAGCCAAGCAGTCAGCCACCCTATTCCATTCCCTAGGAATGTGAACAAAAGAAACATATTCCAACAAATTACTCAAACGAAGAATCTGCCTGATCACTGAAGCCAACTGCCAATTCACCCCATCAAATTTTCGCTCCTTCAGCCTATTAATCACAACCTGAGAATCAGCCTCATAGATGACCTTACGCCAACCAAGAACACACCCTCTTTCCAAAGCATACAAAATAGCAAGGGCTTCCATATAGTTCTTAGTCTGAAATCCCTTATAAATGGAAAAGAAGAAGAGGACAAAACCAAAGCTATCCCTCCCAACTCCTCCAATCCCAGCATGCCCAGGATTCCCCCTAGAGAAACCGTCAGTATTGATCTTGAAGACACCTGCAGGCAGAGGAGACCAACAGCCATCCCTCTGAGTCTCCCTGATAGGGTGTCGACATCCCTTTGACAAAGAAGAATTCCCACTACTTCCCACTAAACCCAAACTCTGCATCACCATTAGATCACCTGGATCCAGAGGAATAGACAAATTACATTTTGCATATAAAGTTTCCTAGAGCATACCAATAATCCTCTGCCAGAGTTGTTGGACCACCATTCTCTTGCCTTGAAAAATTCTACGATTCCTTTCCAACCATAATTGCCACAGGAGGAAAGACGAGCCAATATCCAAAGCTACCTGAAGAAAGGAGGCCTTAGCTGGGGGTCTTCCCATACACCTCCATAATTCAACTAGAGAGGAGACATGAACACAGGTCCGTTTCCAAGCCCCCCACCAGCAATGCCAAATCATCCGAGCAAAGGAACATTGGAAAAACAAATGAGAAGAGCATTCCTCGCTGTTTCCACAGAGGACACATATAGACGAACCCTGAAATCCTCTCTTCTGCAAATTTTCCCACGTGAGACATGTTAGAAAAATAAGCAGTACATAATTGAAATAACAGTGAATTAGCAATAAAAGCACAAAATAGACAACACTGATTAACGTGGAAACCTTGGTAATGTACCAAGAAAAAACACGGGCAAAGATCTCTCAATTTTATTCTCAGAAGAAAATTCACAGTTACAAAACTTTTTCTCATGCCTTGACATTCAAGCCCAACAACGGGCAAGCTGAAAATAGAAAAAAAAAAAAAAACAGACATTTCTTCTTTAAAACTTTGGAAAAATTTCAGAAAATAAAAATAAATAAAAGAATGACTTACCTCTTCTACTTGTTTTTCTATCTTATTACTCACTGTATGTTATGAAATAAGACAAAGCTTGCAAAGGCCTATTTAGATGATAAAAGACTCATGTATGTTATGAAATAGGCTGCGATTCATATTTAGAAGTATACAGCGATTATTATAAATTCTGCAAACTAATAACAGCAGCGATCCATATAAGGTTAGTATTAAGGCAGCGTTAGAAATGAAAAGGTAAGATTTATATAAATCAAAGGCAAAGCAACGCATAAAATATATGAGAAAGGTATACCCAAGGATTGGTAAAATGGGAATTAAGTATTATTTATGAGGAGGTGCAAGTCAGTTAAAAGTTGCATCCATTCATTGAAGACATCTCCATTGAGATGTATAAAGAATGAAAGAATATGTGATTGGAAGGGGAATAATATCAGATTTGAAAAGAAGAAGGAATATATGTCTGAATAAAATATATATATCTGAATTAATATTCAGATATGCATCAAAGAAATATTCTTCTGAATAATATTAAGTATAACAGTCTTATCATATCAGCAGATCTTGGATCTGCAAAAGAATATATTTATACAAGTCAATTAGATTATTGAAGCATCAAAAGGATATCATTTAACAAGTCAGACTATGCCTATTAAATAGTTTATTGATACTATTGTGATTTACATGAATAGAACTCACCAACCATAGAGGAATGATGAGTAGACAATGTGGCGGCAACCTTACCATGTCCCCCTAAGGGCCTGTTTGGAGGAAAGTATGATCAGCACCCCTGCCATACCTCCCTGAAGGGACCTTATGGAGGCCTTGTTGACAACTTACATCCTGCTAAGCCCCCCATTAGGGCCTGTATGGAAGGGAAAATGAGTAACAGCCTGCCATGCCCCCCGTAAGGGCTTGCATGGAGGTAGGGTTGACCAGGCATTGTTTTGCCATATTGCTCAACACCATTCCCACTATGATTGAGTTGAGTGAGTGAATAAATAGATTTAATTACATGATAATTCCGAAATCCTAACCCTGAACTTGTGGTATTTGAATTTTTAGGGTAAAATTAGTATTGTTCCAATAAGGGACATTACATGCTGCCTTATATTTGATTTCTCTAACTGCACCTTCAAATCCTGTTCAAAATGATTTTTTTCCTCCAACTTAGCTGCAATTTTTTTTGGCATGTAAAAATGACTTACAATGGAAGAGGGAGAGTTCTTTTCCTCATTTAGGACGAAGTGTGGTGTGCGGGCCCGCAAATAAAACAATAAAATATTATTTGACTGATTTTGAGCTTTTTTTTTAAAATTCAAGTGTTTTGCCGGGAGTTAGCCGACTGCCCCCTAAATGTCCCTGCATTTACGGGGCGTTTCCAAGACAGACATGTCAATTTTTTTGGGGGATGACTCGAGGATGTTTTCGAGGCGTCCCCACGTCCTCGGTATGGGGACTTGGTAAATAATCCTAAGGATGCGTCCCCATGGAACCTTGGAATATCATTGTTAGGATAGGTGTTAAGAGTATGTAATGTATTTGGGATCTCTTGGAGATATAGCGTGGAGTGGCTTCTTCCATAAGGAGTATTGCATAGTGTTACCCTACCTTATGGGTTTATTCTATTTCTACATAAATTGGATATTAGGGCATCTTGGCCCACAAATATCTCGTGGTAGGGAGTATTGTATGACGTTACCCTACCTTTTACTAACTTGTAATGAGTGAATCAATTTATGCACCACAACAATACCATTAGTGATTTGTTTCCCTTGAATAAAACCTCCTCGCTTCTCTGGGATAATAGCAAGATGGAGACTTTTTTAATCTGTTAATAATAACCTTAGAAATAATCTTGTAGACAATATTGCATAGGGCAATTCGTCTAAAGACTTCAATTTGCATAGCTCATCCCCCATAAGGTCCCAGAACCTTTGGAAAAAGAGAGCCTGAAATCCATCTAGATTAGGAGCTCCATCTCCAGCCATGCTAAAGAGAGCCACCCAAACTTCATCTTTAGAAATATTCTGCATGAGCCTCTCATTCTCCATTTGACTAATCAGTAAAAAGTTTCTTCATGTCAGAACTGTCTTGATTATTTGTTGAAAGTATTTTCTCCTAGAAAGATACCAAGGAGGACTTGAGGGTCTTCAGTAACTCCTCCATCTTCCAGTTGAAGCTTGGAGATGTGCTTTATTTGTCTTTGGATTTTATAGGCTATGTGAAAAAACTTAGTATTCTTATCTCTTTCTTGGTGCCTTTTGATTCTAGATTTCTGCTTCCAATAGATCTCCTCTTTTTGTAAATATCATCAAGCCTAGAAGAGATCTCCTCTTTTTGTAAATATCATCAAGCCTAGAAGAGATCTCCTTTTCTTTTTCAAAGAGAGAATCCAAATTGGTGTTATTTGAGAGCAGGGACTAAATAGTAGTCATTCTGCTCTCTAGAGTAGGTTTTTATTTAAACAAATTTTTGAAGTCTTGATGGTTTCATTCTTTTAGTCTAAAGCTTAAGAACTTTCAGCTAAATACTAAAGACACAGATTGTCATACTGTAGAGCTCATGCTGATTTTTCCAACAACAAGAAACAACCTGATCAAAATTAGGATGAGTTAACAACATTTTCTCCAATCTAAACGAAATGCACTTGGGGAAGGAACTGGTCAAGGAAATTGGCCAATGATTTGAGCTTCCCTTGGTAAGAACTTCAGAGTTGCAAATGAAATTACTGTCTAACCAAGAGGTAGACTTCAAGAAACGGTCAATTCTAGCCAAGATTAAATCATTTCCCTTCGTTCTATTAGTCCTGGTGAGCCAACCTCTTTTTTAGGATAAACATCCCAAAGGGAAGAATCTCCAAGGAGAGAAGGAAGCCCTTCCTTCTCAGGCAGAGAAGGAGCTCCACCCTACTTTTCGTAAGAGTCAGGCCTAGCATTGAAATCACCAACCACTATCCACTTAACTTCTTCATCCACTTTCAACAAGTCTTTGATTTGGCTGCAACAGTTAATCTTTTCTTGGATTGTTTGAGGACCAAAAACATTAATAAGAGAAAGACACAGATTAGAGGCAAGAACCTTAATCATACTAGCCAGCCACCAATCTGTGGAGAGCATTTCGTGTATGTTAGTTTCTTGCCTATTCTAATGGCTCGACCACCAGTTGTAGCTTTGGCTTCTCTATGCATAATCCCTCATTTGTCTTGAAAGAGAGGCATATTTTGGACTTCTTGATTGGAGTTGATTTTAGTTTCTTGTATCATGCAGAAACTCCGATTGAATTTCTCCAAGATTTTCCGGAGCAGCCTTTTCTTGGAGCGGGAGTTCAATCCCCTAATGTTCCATGATAGAATCTTCATTGGATAACTTTTGTCTTCTTGGTGCTTACCAAGCCATTCTCCAGTTGAGATTGATTGCAAACAGTTATTTCAGCTAAAGCTCCCGATTGTAAAGTGGTATATTTATTTGGTCTTTGGACCTTTGCATGTCCAAAATCCTCTTTTCTTTTTCCAGCTCTTCTAAAAGTTGTAACCTTGCCTAAACCCTTTGGTGTTGAGTTGGAGCCGTCCTGGCAATTTGAGGGGATGGCAAGTTTCTCTTGTAGCTTACTATTGAAATTAAGTTTGGGAGGACTGATATTGTCGTCCTTGATTTTTTCGCTGAAAGATCCATCTCCTTTTCTAATTCATCTACTAGCTTTTCTAGATCTCTTTTGAACTTGTAGTCTTTTAGCATATCTTCATGGCCCTCAGATTCACTTTCATGGAATTGAGTCTCTTTAACAATCTCCATGCCATCTTGTGAAGATGTATCCTGATCTACATCCTTTTTCTTCTCCTTGTTTGATGGTATGCTTTGTTTTGGGTTTAATAAAACCCTCTTGATCTTTCGTAGAGTCTTCTTGGATCTTCTGTATTTACACTTTCCCATGAAGAGTAGGGCATTCCCTGATAAGATGTCCATATTCATGGCATTCCCAACATTTGAACGACAAACTTTCATAATCCAAAGCTTGGATCCATTCTACTTTGCTAGCTTTCAAGATAATACTTTTTGGAAGAGGAATAGAAAGATCAAGTTCCACACATTTTGGCATAAATAGAAAGACCTTTATTATGGAAAGGCCTAGAGATACCAATAATTGATCCCAAATATTTGGCGAGTGTTTCAAAACATTCTGGGACCAAAACTCTTGAGGGAGAGTGCACATGCGGATCCAAACTGGAGCCACATAAGCTATTTCCTCCAAGGGTTTGAAGCCCACCTGCCAATGCTTCATGAAGAGCCCAGAATTTCAGTAGAAATAGGAACCACCTCCAAAAACTGCATTTCTATCCAATTCATTGGCAAAAATGGCGATGAAGTATCCTTTGGCACAGGCCTGTAACTCAAGGTCTCCATTAGGTTCCCAATTCTTACGAGCCTAGAGATACAACTCTTTTAGAGGCAGCTGCATGTGAAGGAATCTGCAAATCAGGCTCCTTCCATTCAAAGAGTCCACGTTCTTTCGGAATTCATGGACATCAATATTGATGATTGGGGAATCATCCAAAGTTGGCATGCATTGATGTAGACTATTTCTTGGCTGATCCATTTTGTGCTTGCCACTAGCCACTGGCAAAGCATCAATTTCCTTGTCCAGAGACAAGGATCTAGAACATATGATCACATTTTGAAATGAACGAGGGGGAGGGATAGATCCCCCCTACCTAGACTCATAGAGGGTAAACTAGAAGAAAGAAAAAAAGAAAATCAAGAATGCTGAGGAGAGACAATCATAAAACCTCCTTTTGATTTCTGTATTTGAATTGTATTCCTTTTCTTGAAATTTACTTTTCTGCTGACTGACAATAACTTGTGCAATTCGTGTGATTCGGGTTGAATTTCCATGGAGGAGATTGAGCTGTAATTTTTTCACATACCCTATTGCATTGTAGGTGGACAAACATTTAAGATATTTATTTTTAGGAGTTCTTAGATCCATTTATAACTTTTGGGAAAATGCTGAATTTAGTAGATCTATATCAGGGAATCCTAGGCAACCTTATTGTCAAGGAGCTGACATTACGCTAGTTGCCACATGTTAATGCTCAATTGGAATTCATGGCGGTTTACTCAGTCACTCCAATTGTTTTGTCAACTTTTTATATGACCTAATATTTTCCTTAGTATTGACACGGGCATATCTGATGTAAATGTTCTAGAGATTATGCATGTCATTGGGTTTTTGTTTGTAAGAACCACATAAGTCATTCTTTAGTAAAGTTGTGGAGCTGTCCCACCCCCCAAATCTCAGAAATACTTCGTTGACCATCCAGAATTATGAAATTCATTGCACTTCACAAGAATGGCTTGCACCGTCACTACTGTCATTGTTATTAGAGGCCTCAATTTCATCTACCAAAATTTTAACATTATTGCTGCTACACATATCTGCAACTAGTTCTGTAGTAGAATAACCCCTTCTTAGGAACTGACATTTTCCGAAAGGGAGCATGGCTTAAATCTGGCCATTATTTTGGTAAAAATCTGGGTAATATTATTTACAAAAGAGCAAAGCTCTTATAGAGTTACAAAGAGATGTTTCTATAAAGAATACAGGAGTTCCATAAAAGAAACTATAGCTAATAAAGCAATATAAATAGAAACACTCTAAACTAAAACAGAATTAGAAACTATCTAATAGAATACAATATTGACCATTAAATATAACTAAATATTATTTTAATACCCTCCCTTAATGGTCAATCTATCAACTACACCAAGGTGCCCCGTAAATTTGACAAACTTATCCGGGCTCAGAGACTTGGTGAGAATATCTGCAGTCTGGTCCTCAGTTGGAATATACTGCAACACCACTGATCCGTCTTCGACAAGGTGACGAATGAAATGACAGTGAAGTTCAACATGCTTTGTCCGTTCATGGAAGACAAGATTTTTGGCAAGTTTCAGCACCCCTTGATTGTTACAATACAAGGGTGAAGGCCCTACACTAGACATTTACATGTCAGAAAGCATCCTTCGAAGCCAAACTGCCTCACATGTTGCTTTAATAGCTCCCCGATATTCAGCTTGTCGAAGACGGATCAGTGGTGTTGCAGTATGTTCCAACTGAGGACCAGACTGTAGATATTCCCCAAAAAAAAATTGCCCAAAGAAAACGAAAATCGCGACTGCAAAGGAGGCAGATTCACGACCTGCAAAAATAAATCACGAATCATAGAAACCTGCGAACCAGAGGAAAACCGCGACACGACTGGGTGAGAACCACACTGCTGAAGTCGTGCCAAACCCTAAAACGCGAAACCAGAAACTAAACCAAAAAACAAAGAGCCCAGGAAACGAATGGCGCGTACAGAACTGTACGGACAGACATCAGAAAAAAAAAATTTAAAATTTTTTGTTTTCCCGCTCTGATACCATATTTTGGTAAAAATCTGAATAATATTATTTACAAAAGAGCAAAGCTCTTATAGAGTTACAAAGAGATGTCTCTATAAAGAATACAGCAGTTCCATAAAAGAAACTACAGCTAATAAAGCAATATAACAGAAACACTCTAAACTAAAACAGAATTAGAAACTATCTAATAGAATACAATATTGACCATTAAATATAACTAAATATTATTTTAATAGCCATTCATTCTGCCACTGCTGCCACCTGTTCTGGATGAAACGTGCCTTAGCAACATGCAGTCACATGGTACATCACAAGAATTTTCTTTCCCAGGTGGTGCAAATATTGACAGAAAAATATTCATAAGAAATTTCTGCCAACAGTAGAATTACCATTTAAGCAAATTGCATAAAGAAACATGCACCCACAAAAACACAGAAATTACTGCCATAAATAAAGGTTATATGCTGTTTTATTACTTGGCATGAAAACTACACAAACCCAAGGTCCAATGTGGACTGTTGAGCAAGAAACTTATGACCTGGACCGAGGCTCTACTTTCTCATGCAAAGCATGTTAAAACAAAAGTTTCCCAGTATGGCAAATAAACCAATTTGTCTATGCAATGGCTAAATCCTTAATGAACATACAATAATCGTGATTCTCTTGTAACATGCACATGATGACTCAATGCTTCACAAGCAACTCCCTAAAAGTAAATATATGATGACTAAATATCCCATGAATATGCAGAATTAATAAATGTAACCATCTCATGTACACAATGATTATATATTCCCATTCCCAAATACTACACCATGAGTAACCATTGGTTATTGCTAGGGTCTAAAAATGCAGCCAACTTTATGTCTATATTGAATGTAAATTGGAAGATGTTAATTCTTTGCCTGTATGTTCAAAAGTATATTTCTATGCATTTCTCTTGTACTCTATGAAGTAATATGATATTTATTATTTTGGAAATAAATGGAGGCAGAAACATCAAAATATTTACTGCACATCAAAACACTTTCGGATCATTTAGACCATTTGGTTGAACAAGTCATAAACACAAATCTATTGATCATAACTGGGCGAACATGAATGCATTTTAGAGGAGTTGTTGCTTTGTATGTACAACTGAGCACAGAAAATCCCTTAAGAGTTTTGTATCTATTTTTTATTCTACTAGTAATATTTTCTCAGTCACCATCTGAACTAACAAATTCATAAAATATAAATGGCATGAGATACAACTGTATTCACCTTGGCATGGGGTTTAAGGTGAGTCATAAAATGCTGGTCTGCAAGCTTAGCTTAAGCACTACCACTTCAGATTGATTATAGTTGCGTAAAATTTGAGGTACAGTTGTTGTCATGTATTTTTAAAATTCTTGGAGTTGGGTGCTGGCAATTCACCATCTTTCATCCTTGACATTTATTGGATGCTACTTTTGAAAGGTCATTTCAGCTTGGGTTTTCTTTCTTTGTACTTGGTAGCTCGTAATATAATTTACTTGAACATGGGCAGTATGAGAGAACATTTTACATATTGTCTGCATCCTTCTAAACTGTAAACCTTGCATATTTTGTGCAGTTTGCACCTTGTTCGGTCAAATAACATCTCAATACATGACGTTTTTATATATGGGGACTTCAACACCCCAAATAATGATGGCATTGATATAGAGGATTCCAACAACACTATTATTACTAGGTGTACTATCGACACAGGGGATGATGCAATTTGCCCAAAGACATATACAGGGCCTTTGTACAATCTAACAGCAACAGATTGCTGGATTAGGACTAAATCCTCAGCAATCAAGTTTGGAAGTGCCAGCTATTTCAATTTTGAGGGCTTACATTTCAACAACATTACGGTTGTTGATTCACATAGGGGACTTGCATTACAAATACGTGATGAAGGTAATGAATAATCCTACATTCCTTGCTTCTTCATGTATGTTTTTTTTTGGCTTTTTCGAGTTTTTGTCATTTGTGTGGAAGGCTTCTACGAGCATTTTTAATTATAGTTTTTATTTTTGTGGGATTTGAGCTTGTGTCTCTGAAGTCATTTCAAGATGACTTCAATTAGTAGTCGTTACAGTAATGACATTATTCCTCATGTATTTTTGGTAATAATTACAAGGCAGTGGGACCCATTTAGCACATGAGCACCTTTAATAATTTGTTAGTAGGGGAGAGGAACAGTGAATGTAACCTTGCTTTGGACTTTTCACCCTTTTTCCCTGTTTTTCTTGTCATTTGTTTTATATATATCTTTCTAGTCAGAGTTTTTTCTACTAGGAAATATCAGGACAAACATTTTCCCTCCAGTATTTTTTCACTTGTTTTCATTTGAAAGTGAGAAGCTTTTCTGTAGTTGGATATTGTGATATCTTATTCGTATTTGTATTGATTTTAAAGTTCTTATTAGCAGTCAAAACTCTATTTGAAGGTTTAAAAACTGAGAAGCCTTTTTGTTGATCCATTTAGTTAAATCTTAGTTCCTATGTGTATTGATTTTAATTTTCTTATTGGTAATCGAATTTCTGGTTAAAGCCAGATTGAAATTAGATGTACAATTTGAGATACTTCCTAAACAATTTTAAATTAGAATCATCATAAGTACATAATATTTTAGTCTAGAACAAAGGAAAACAACTATAACAGAAAGAGTGAAAATTCGGAAAAGGAAATCTGAAACTGTTTTACTTTTGATTACTGAAATCTAAAATCTTTAGAAAAACTCATTCAGCTTGGAAGAATCTAGAACAGAACTTTATTGCATATAAGAAAATATTTTAGAACAGTCCATAAATAAGAAGAAAGGCCTCGAGAAGGTATTGTCTCTAACTTGGTTCCAATTGAAGACTGCTACTCTTGACCACGACAGTTCTCTAGAGACACCTTTTTACTTAAATCTTAAAAACCTTTTATAACTTTTGCAGGATTAAAGGCCTTAGTGTAACTGACTAAGATTTCCTTCAACCACCTGTAGGATCCGTTTATTGTAATTGACATAAATGCTGACTGTATAACTGATTGGTAGGTGACATAATAACCTGACTACATAACTGATGAGTAATTGATATAATAATTGACGTGAAACTGATGACTGCACGAGGCATTAACTGATATATCCCTGCATAGTTGATTCATTTTTCTTCATAACTGATATTTTCCTGCATACATAAATCATTTCTGGACAAATACATGGGAAGATTAATGCTTAACACAAGGGTGTGTTCTTCTGGGTTTATAACAGTCTTCCTTCATTGAATTGCTTTGCACTCAAAGAAATTGAAGAGTTGGATTCTGAAGAATTTCAATTTATCTTTGGCAATTTGGAACTTCTGCTTCTCTTGACAACATTGCCTTGTGTTTTGTATGGCCAAAAAAATATCATATTAAGTAGATTCTTTTCAAATAAGTTGTGATAAGAACATATCCTGCATAGATCTGTGAGAACTTCTAAGATTTTCTGTCCATGTTCTTTATCACATTGATAAGAAGAACAACTTCTTCAATTTTAAACTCCCCAAGTAGAATATACTACGTTATTGTCTACTCCAGCAATGGTTTCTAATGCTTCCACAGTCGAACCTGCACAGAATACATGTTGAAGTGAGCATGATCTAGATTAAACTCCGATTGCCCTTTCTTTAATAGTTGGAATTGCCCTTTCTTTAATAGTTGGAAGGCAAATTCCCAAACTCACAACTAGTTCCTCCATGCATCACGGTGCAATGGTGACCACCCAGGTGATTCATAGCTTCATTGCCAATTTCTTTGGACAATAATGAAGACACTTCCAGTGCCTTCG
Organism: Cunninghamia lanceolata; assembly: GCA_027924645.1. Lineage (NCBI taxonomy): Eukaryota > Viridiplantae > Streptophyta > Pinopsida > Cupressales > Cupressaceae > Cunninghamia > Cunninghamia lanceolata. The sequence goes on along the minus strand of BSBN01001281.1, from coordinate 1,638,958 downwards.
ATTCAAATTTACCTCTGAAATTTGTGGCAGAAAGAAGACTAGATAAAGAGTAGTCCCACAATGGGGAACTGTCTTAACAAACACCACTAACTGGCCAATGAAATACAAATCTAGCTGGTACATTTGTTGCATGTGGCTTTCTGCTGATTGTCCCTAATGTCAAGACTCTAGCCGGTGGTGGGATGATCATCAGGAGCTTTTTGAACAATCTTTACATTTGGAAGAAAATTATCCTTGATGATAGCAAGATCTTTAAGAGATTCCTTGTTAAAGTTTCCCATGAACACAAATATGGATTGATGATGTGCAACAGAAGCATCCAAGGCCTGTCATAACTCCTGTAGGCTGAAGGCCTTAGTGTAATGATCTAACATTCCTTAAGTCACCAGTACAATCAGTTTATTGTAAGTGATATATTCCTAATTATCACTCATAACTGATAGGTAACTGACCATGTAACTGGAGACTGCATAACTGATGAATAACTGGCATAATAACTAATGCTTAACTGATGACTGCATTGGGACATAATTGACACTCCCTGCATAATTGATTTATTCAATGTTTCTCTGGGATTTCAGGATGGGGGTTACACATTGGTGGTATGGCAAAAGTTTTACCCATTTTTTTCAAGGTACACACCTAAATACCTAACCATCTTTTGGAATATTGGATTACTGCCAACATAAGTATGGTGAGTTTAGATTTCTGGCTACTGCCCAAACTGCAGCTACAAAGTTTCAGGTATCATCATCTCTGATGGGATTGCTGGAATTTGTCAACTCATAATAATTGTTGTTTTACCCCTCCCCAAATTCTATGGTGACTGTTGATGAGAGTCAGCTTATCATTCCCTGTTTTGCACAGTCCTCAGGCAATGCGAGCTTTACAATTCTCCGGAGTATCTTAATATAAATAAATCATTACTGTAGAGAAAACAATGAGTTGTATTCAAGTTTACCTTTCATAGCCTTAACCATTCAGAATGTTATGATAGGTTTTTCACAGGACAAATGCATCATCGCACAATAAAGATGCTACTCAAATTGAAACAACAATAATGAGGGAAACTGTAGATTTAGATGTTAACATACTCACAAGATCTTAGACTACTGTTAAGGCACACATGTTTCTAGAATGTATTTAACTAAGGTGTTCCCATGTTTCGAAGGTTTTTCATCTCCTTAGAGAATAAAGCAGCAATAGAAGTCTGCCATCCACTTTCAATCTGATACTACCAAGCTCCTGGATTAGTAAAACAACAAAGCTAACCCCATAATGTTTTTGCTCCCACAGTATTACATAAATGCTTATCAATTCATTATGTGCCTTGATACTACAACTACAGGCAGTTCAATCCTGTTTGTGGCAAACTTTCTAAACATCAATTCTCAACTCATACTGTTTTAAATTCAGAATGCCACATCTCATCTAGGGAAACCTCTTGAGAGTATCAGCTATGCCCATAACTAAAAGATTGGTTTTAGTTTTATAGAGCAGTGACTGGCAACTGGTTACTCAGTCCAACACACAAGGAATCAGGCACCAACAGTGCAGCTCAGATCATTCCACAAGGTAAGCAATTGAGCTAAGTCTTAGAACAAGATTTTAGCAATCATGTGTTCAATCCCATATGGGAAGGCTATGCCAAGTTACTTATTTACCATTGCAAGAAGACAAGAGATTCCTTATTTTGAAGTACATGGATTCTTTATTGCCATGTTTCTCTCAAGTAATATCAAGATCATCCATGTGTTCTCTGTCTCTACTTGATTATATCTTATTCTTGCTATGATCTTATCCACATTGACATTGACATTACTGCTAACTTGTTAAAAACCCCTTATTGTACAAGCACAAAGTTTGATCACAAATCAGGCATCTTAAGAGCAGTTATACCCCTGTTTACACTAGTACAAATCATAAGGGATAAATTCATGATGGAGAAAAAGGCCCTAATATTATCCCCAATTTTGTATTTTTCTTAATGGGTAATCATATGTAAAAGAACTAGTTCGGCAAGATTGATTAGATCAAGTCTCATCCATTCACAGAGGTTGTAAACAAAGGTGAGTCCCTATGCTTATACTCGAGGTCAATAAGAGAGTCTAAACACATTAAGCCACTCAAACTGAAAGAGGGGAAAACTAAGAAAAACACACTTAAAATGCTATTGAATTCGAACCCAAACAGTGATATCAAACGATACACCTATCACATAAATTATTCATAGTAGCAGTTTATTTTTTCCAATCAAGCATAATGGTTATATTGAAAGACTGAATTTAGCACTACTGCATTTATCGTACAGCAGAGAGATGTCGATCACTTTCATATTTCTATGCTGTTTTCAATGGCGAGTTGCATTTTGTGGTGTTGTCAGGGCTTGTCTAGATGCTAGACTTGATTGAAACAGCCATACCATACAACTTAAACAATTCCACAACAATGTCAACACACCAAGACAAGAAATAAGAAAGGAAAAGTCGCCTCTACCTTTGTAAGCAACCCAAGACTTCTGTACCAAACTTTGCCTCCTCTAGCGCAGGTTTCTTTTTAATCCAACCTGCCTCTGTGTTTTAGATCCTCACAAGCACCCATATTTAAAAGGGCCCGCCCAACACAAACCCTTGTCATCCATGCTTCTCAAATGGGCTGATTAGTCCAAATTTAGACGATTTTTGAAAGATTTGTTAATAATATCAAATGTGAAGAATACCAAATGCCACCTCTTTTATCCATACCAAGCTTCCACTGTTGAAAACAGCTTTTGAACTCCATGCATATATTTTCTATATTCGCCTTTTCTAAACATGGCTAAGGCTTAATATAACGTTTAAAAAATCCTTTTTGATTCTATGCCATTTAACTTCATCACTAATGTCCTAAGTTTTAAATGGCTTTTATTTTTATAAGCTTGGTTTTCTAGATTTGGTTTAGACCTAAGGATAGGCTTGATCATAGAAAATAGGCTTGAATTGACTAAACAAGTAAAACGACACTGATACACAATAAACCAATAACGTCAATAAAATGCAAACACTTCATGCGTGCTCATGTTAGGCAATAATCCGAATCTAGAGAATTGGTGTGTGGGGTCTCTTCGTGTACTTGACCTATCACCGAAACACCTCATCTCTCACGATGTCCTCTGTTAAGACATTGGGTGCCAAAATCTATCCTTAATGTCAAAATGTTAAATTGGCATTGTAGATAAGGAAGCCAATATCACAGCTCCAAGAATCACATCAACCTACCTCATTAAGTCTGCAGCATCAGGCTTATCATGTTTGTCGTGAATACTTGTTTGAATTACCAGCTTTACCTACTTTGCATTGCCTGCATTAGTTTTGTTCTAGAAGTACTATTATCTTTAATGCCATACTTTAAGAAGTGATCCTTTACTCGTAAAATTTGCTATGCCCTGTATGTCAATGGTATTAAAGCATGACCCCTTTGTACATGTTTAGATGATGCTTGGTTAGATTTGATGATTAGCCAAGTGTTTTGTCAGAGATTTTTATATCGTTCATTACATGACTTCATAAGGTAAGTGACTTTGAAAAATTTCACGGAACCCATTTCAACAGTCATTGGATGCATTGGAATTCCTCCAATTACCAAGCTCCTGAAAATACATCTTTGTTGTACAGCTTCTTGTGAAGAAAATCTCTATCCTCCAGTTACACCACATTTGTTCAATGTTGTGGATGAAAATGCTTTTAGAGCGTGCCCATATTAAAATTTCTTTTTTCTAAATCTGTATAGATACTTGTTTTATTCTCAGCATTTTCTGTTTCAAAATGTCACATCTAACAGGTAGTGTCAATGGAGTGATATTTTCCAACATAAACATTACTACACGCTACTATGATCCATCATGGTGGGGTAGAGCAGAACCAATCTATGTCACTGCATGCCCTCGAAACCCACATACGGTGGTTGGGTCAATATCCAATGTACGATTTGTTAACATAACAGCAACATCAGAGAATGGAATTTTCTTAGCTGGTTCAGATGAAAGTATATTGAGTAAAATAGAACTCAAAAATGTAAATATAAAATTGAAAAGGTGGACAAACTACAAAGGTGATTTATTTGATTACAGACCTGGGTGCCAAGGACTTGTTCCCCATCACACTGCCGGTGTTATGATGGAATACGTGTCTGATGTACTATTGAAAAATGTAAACATGACTTGGGCTTTGAACAAAAATGTCAACTGGGATGTACCCTTGAACTTCAAGCCCTCTACTGTAAAGAAAATCTATATGGCTGACTTTCAGTCAAATGTGTACAAATAGAACTTCAAAGAGTTCTTTCTGCCTGGCATCATTAAACAGTAGCCCTTGAGTAATAAAGCCTTGAAAAAATAAAATTGATTCAAAGCATGTGAACTTCTCGTTTAATTTAGGAAACATTGCTTTGGTATAAATTTATACTTGCTTCAGAGTCGGCTAACTTCCAATTAAGTTTTGTCTCTTCTCACATGATCTTTATTATCACATCAATACAACTTAGTCACTTGCAGCAGCACTACACAATTTTAAGTTGTATTTAGTTGGAGAAAGTAACATGTATCCTGCTAAACTAACAAAAGAAACCAGGGAAAATTGCCTCGCTGCAAGTGCATATATTTGATCATGTGTTTTACTTGTAGTCATAGCCTATGGATTATCCTGCTGCCATTGCTTTGATATAAATTGGATTTCCACCTCAATCATCGATTTTTTTAATGAAACATGAAACATGTTTTGGATTCTTGACCACAAGATATCTCAAAATATCTTTCGGAACCTGTGAAATGATAGGGTATGCCCCTACAAGAAAGGGTTTTCTCAATCATTAAATAGTCCATATTCACTGATGTATTTTAATTCCCTTAATGCAATGAAAAGTTTGTCAAATTATTTGTTAAGATTTATATCGCACGTCGAGCTCCTTTTTGAAACTGGAAATTCTCTATGGATAATTAACAGTTTTGTTTACCTACACTTTTTCCACTCTTAAAGAAGTGATAGTTGTAGTTGGCAATCAATTTTACAATGCTTCCCAATGAATGCTTAATTACTAAGCATCCCTTGTATGGTATATTAAATTCTTCTTTTGATATAATGGTCTATGGTGAGACTTTAATGTTTAGGGTGACTACCATTATTTCACAGAAGATCGGTCAGAACTCATCTCAAACAAGCATGTTCAAAATGGAAATTTCCATTTGCTCTTGGTAGGCAAACCTTTTCTAGCATGGAAAACAAGGGCCCGAGGTTAATTTTTTCTAGAGTGAAAAACTAGGGCCAGGGTTCCATCCTTTAAACACGACATATTTTGTAGTATTACATATTTGCTTCTCCACTTGAAAATGTTATGGTTTTCTAATATATAAGCATAATATTATCATATGAATTTTCAATTATCATTTTAATAAATTCTAAATGCCATGAAATAGCCTTAATATTGGTCGGCACATGATTGTATGTTTGGATAAATAATCAAAATGTACTTGAATAGATCTGTTAGTAAAACTGGACTGAGTCTAAAAATTTACAAGGTCGTTTATTCCTCATAGAGAACACCAATGAGTCCAGGTTTATACCATGTTTATCAGAGTAGGAGAAGGTGAAATAGGTTGGATGGTTTCCAATACTGTAAGAAAACTAAAACTAAAATCTCAAAAAGTATCATGTGATGCTAAATACACATTCATGCAATCAAAAAAATCTTGAGTGATAGAACACTGACAATTTACAGAATTGGTGTAAAAGACTTAGATTTTTCCAGTTGTAATAGGAGGCAAAATTAAAATAAAAAGATCTGAAAGGCAAATTATCAAAGCCAAAAGCTTATTATGGACAGTTATAGATGAAAAAGAACGTAAGATCAAATGGCCTGTGCTCCATTTGATTTGATTTATTTATTTATTTTTGTCAGTGGTCTAAAAACTGTCTTCATTAATACCTATATTATCTATCTGTAATTTTTTTGTTCTTTGTGCATCAAACATTCTTAATACGCTAATCAAACTCATGCATACTTCCTTCATTCATTCTTACCAAACTGGTCACATTCTTGAGATCCACAAGCCTATTATGATAATCCATTAGTATGGATAGAAACTAGCTTCTTCCAGTCCATAAGCCAGCCTATCCCATTTAATTGAGACGATGGAAATATAGGTGGAGCAATTCCTCTTGCAATAGAGGAACTAACAAAATGTCACAAAAGGGGAGTGGCAGGTTGTTTGAACTCCAAATTACCTTTAAACTCCTCTCGAGTTTGTGAAAGATGCCACTTAATTTCTGAAAAGTTGAGAGTTTCTCTTGAAACAAACTACCATAATTACAAAATAAACATCTTGAGAATAGTGGCAAGAAAGTTACATTCCTTTTTGTAATTTATTAGATTTTCTCTTCTGGAATATTTACATACTATTTTCGATTCTTGTGCATGCCCTACTATCTGAATAGGAATGGTCCTCCTATCTCACATTGTGCATGATGTGTTAATATTTTTGTACCTTAGATATTGGTTCGTGGTATGAATGTGTGTCGATTGAGACATAAGAGTGAACATGTATGAACTTCGAGCTATCATGGTTGGAGTAGAATCTTTTGTGTCAATGGGAGTATTTTGTACTATCATGTTTGCTAAGATAAGATGAACTAAGTTGCACTACTGAAACTCTACGCCACTAGCAAGACCAAGACTAATCAAGGTTCTTTTGAGATTAGAGTGTGCCTTTTGTGAATGTGGGGAGATCTTATTGTAAGTGTGTTCAATATCAGCATCAAAATTGGGCTTGTAGGTATATGATAGATGTCTTAGACAATAGAACGAAACTTTAGATCATAGCCACAAAAAATCTTTTGGGGGAAAAATCTGATTTTAAAAAAATTAGAAAAATATTAATATTAATATATATAATATAAAAATATTCATTATATATATATAAAATTTGCAAATATATATTAAAATATATAAATATTTATAATTTACAAAATTTTAAAAATGAGAATTTTGTTTTAAATACTTCGTTTTTTTATTTTATTTTCTTTCAAACGAATTAAAAAATAAAAATAAGACTGATTATTTATAAAAATAAAAATAAGGGCCAAGGTCAAAATAGGGGTCGTGGTCTTGCAAATCATCAAAACGCGCTCCAAAACGTGAAGAAAACGTCCCACGAAGTCTGTAAAACGTCTTGAAAAAACCCTACACGTGGATAAATTGGGCGGGCAAAATCACACACAGGTCGAGGTGCATTTTAAATGCGATTTAAACCCGATTTTAACCTGATTTAAATGCCTTAAAAAGCGTTGAAAATTGGTCAACGAGTTGCAGTAAAAATCTAGGTAAAAATCGGTAAAGCGCTCTATTACCGATTTTTTTTTTGAAAAATCGTGTTTAAAACGCGATTTTGGCTTCTATAGTTTAGATATTTAACCTACATATGGTAGCTAGCAATTGCACCCATAACGAGTACGCCGATAGGAACAACCGACGAGTACAGAAAATTTCCTGGCGAGAATTTTTTTTACGGCGTGAGACAATTCCGAGCACTATAATGCTCACATATAAAAGCCTATCGGCTAATTACATTCAAATGCTTTGTAATAGAGACAAATTTGTACATTTTTATGATTTACGCTGAGTAAGAGGTATAAAATCTTACATCCTAGAGAAATTCATGCACATTTTTATGATGCACATAATGTTGTCTGAAATAGATGAGTAAACCAATGAGCTTAGAAGTGAATGTTTGTACTATAAGTGGTCAAGATGGTTGTTTATAATAATATCAAATATTTCACCATTTCCTTGTGAGGGTTTGTCTTAGTGCTAATGCTAGAGGCTTTGTGCTATGTAGTGCAAGGCACTTTCATGTGAGATACATTGCCTATTGTTGTGAAGTAATGTGTGATGCGTATGATGTGTTTGTTGCAAGTGATGTTTCCATTTTCACCGTGTTCTAAGGAAGTTCAAGGATTCATCCTCGAAAAAATCTTTGTTCAATTTTGGTTCCTCAAAATTAAGCTATTCAACACAATTCTAATTCTTGAGGTTAAACTACTCATTGGGGCTAAATTTGAGTGTGGGTAATTGTTCTTAAGCATACCTTCTTGCACATTGCTTGGTTGTGGGGTATTGAGCCACTATCTAGATTCCATTTATTCGATGGTGACAAATTAGGTTTGGTGACCCATAGTTTGGATCAATAATCTAAAATTACTTCAAATAAACTATTGTAATGAGGGTGTCATGGAAAGATTAAACGAGCCAACATAATCTATATTTTGTCCAACATAAAGGGTTCTTAATGTCACTATTTGCTTCCATTTAAAATTAAGATCACTATCAAGGAATTCAAAAGTTGTTGTTCAATTGGTGAGGGTTATGGTATGTTCCTTGATTACACTATCCACCAAGGTTCAAATCCCCCAAAGGTTGAACAATAAGGGATGAGGTTGGGATTGTGCCTTGGGCAACCTTGGTGGAACGGATACCTATTAGTTCTTGGCTCTCAGCTGAAGAGGTACTAGCTTAGGCTCATGCTCCCATATTGGGTAGCAAAAACGATTTGGGTTTGACACAAAACCCTCCAAGAAAAAAAGAAAGAAATTCCAACTTGCTCAATGTTAGTTATGTTGTACCTTGCAATATTGTTAATTGTATATTCATTTCAAATATATTGATTAACAAAATTGCTCTATCAAAATGTGAACTTTTTATGCATTGTAAGCCTTTGCAATTGATACTTCTAGAAAAATATGGTATTGATGATCAAAGTCTTGTTGTAGGAAATTTAGGAAGACTTCAAATGACATTGTTTGAGCAAAATTATGGACTAAACGATTATAGTTGTGTTGAATGCAAGAGCAATGTGTCTTTGGGTGACCACAATCATGTACTCTAAGCAATTGCACATTGATTTGATGATCTTAGTTTGACAATCAATTTACAAATGAAATGTTATTTTGCACTACTATAGGATGTTAATGAGAATCCACAAAGTGTTCTTAAAGGTATTAGGGGACCTTCTACCTTGGTCTAAACTTATAGATGTCAACCACATGAAGCGATTAGGTATGGTGTTAAAGAATAACTCTTCGACTTATTAGTGTAGGAGCATAAGTGGCCCCTTTTTGTAATCCTAACTTATTAAGGTTAATGCATGTGACGTCCTAATATTAAGGCATTGTTTAAATTAAAGATTTAAACAATCATGATAAAATGATGAAATTGCCTTTTAAAGTATGGCATTTATAGTATCCTTTCCGTCGTCAATTCAAATGATAATTGTGTATATGTAAATATTTAATAAATAATATTATTAAAATATACTAGATTTATTGTATTTATAAATAATAAATATAAATACAAATATAAATGTTATCAATTTATATATTACAATATATTAATAAATATATTTATATATTTAATACATAAATAAATATAAATATTAATATTAATATAAATAGTAATATAAATATTAATAATTAAATATTATTATGTTAAATATTAAGGTTGAGATTTATTGTTAATGATGGCCAACTTTTATGGCAACAATTATTATTACATATGGCAGTGCTTAAGGAAAGAAATGGAAATATATACGATGGCATATGAGAAATGCAAGGAGCAACGAATAGAGTAATAAAGAAAATAGAACAACAAACATAATCAAGGGCAGCGATTGATATTAATAATGAGGTTCCATTTGTTAGATCTTAAAGACTAGCGATTTAATATGAGGGGGTAGCGATTCATGAGGAGGCATCTCTTTTGAAAGAGATGTATCTCTTTATGAAGATATATATATCTGCCTTTGTGATTGGCAATGAGGGAAGTATTATGGGAGTTGAATATATATTTCATATATATATAACAATAGGCAATGAACAACAAACTTCTGAATAAAGGAATAATATATAATTCTAAATATAAGGATAAGAGAAATATTTTTATGAATAAGTTAAAATATAATAGTCTCATCAGATTGGCCAACAAGTAATCATACTCATTTATAAAGAGCAGACCTTGGATCTGCAAAAGGATATATTTATACAAATCAATTATATTATTGAAGCATCAAAAGGATATTGTTTACAGGTCATAATAGTACCTATCAAATTATTTATTGATACTATTGTAACTTACATGAATAGAACTCACCCATAGGGGGACAACGAGTAGACAATGGAAGGCAACCCTACCATTACCCCCTAAGGGCCTGTTTGGAGAGGAACTGAGTAATAGCCTGCCATGCCCCTGTAAGGGCCTACATGGAGGTATTGTTGAACAATCAATGTCTTGCCATCCCCACTATGATTGAGTTGGATTTAGAACACAAGAATGATGTAGTTTGAAGGTAATCTAAATGGTAATTCCGAAACCCAACCCTAGTTTTTGATATTTGAATTTTTCTAGGGCATATTAAGTAGGGGACATTACAATGCAAGACTCTTATTTTTTGATGTGGCACATAGCTTGTGTGGTGGTCTTTGGAAGGCATGTGCACTAAGAAGTGGCTATTTGAACATGTTTAGTAAAAATTGTACCACTCCCCTATGTACTACTATATGGGCCACCCTTTAAGTGGAGGATTCATTTAACTTTAAGTCTTACTGTTTGTGGGAGGTCTATGAAGTGAGGGTCACCAATATGAACTTTTGATATTGCTATTATGTTGATTTGTGCCTTTAGCTTTCTCTCTTCCACACATGCTTGTGTGATCTTCGTCTACTATAATGATGTTATGCAATAAGGAGTAGAATATAATATTCATAATTGTTTCTTCAATAATATTTGTTTAGGGCTAATAGATCCATACATTATGTACCAATGGGGTATGAGAGAATTATGGTTATCTTAATCAAGGCTTTGAAGCTTTTGGAGAGACATATTAACTCAAGTGAAGCACGTAGGCTTCTAAAGTTTAAAGTGCAAGTGGAATTAGAGTTTTAAAAATTTATTGTAATGCTATAAATTATTTTCTAAAATTGTTTGCAAATATAGAATCCTTGCAAAATATCTCAGTTAGGTCTAATTATATACCCACTTTTGTTCTAACCACTAACCTTTGATGATGTTTGTATGCATTTAAAATAGAGATTGTGTTGAACCTTCTCACTCATGGTCTTATTTTCTCTAGGAAGTGCACTCCATTGATAGAATGCATATTGATAAACTCCAACAAACCTAACATACAACCATGGCTAATACTTTCCAAACTTATTATTAGGGGACATAAAATTTGCCACAACACAGACTAACTCATAAATGTGTGTATATTAATACCAAATTTAGCCAATATAATTACTTTTGAAATTGACTATTCTTATATTGATTGAAAAAAGTAGCTTGCAACTTCAAAATCATGTGCCTTCAAAATGAGTTTCTTTGTAATGGTGGAATTCAATTTGCAACTTAGTCAGATTCACCTTAGATCACCCATTCCAAACAATCTTCCATGCTCTATAGTTTCCATTGAAAGAAATATTTTGACATAGAACAATAATAGGCTAATTTATTTCAATATTGTCAAAGATATCCTTTTTACAACCCACAAGACAATGTGAATACCCATCCTTCACAAATTTCTCCCAATATGATAGTACTCACCCACTTAATCTTAGTGAGAACCCAATTAGGTGGTAGGCATGCAAATATGTTTGTTTATTAAACTAGGACTAAGTCTAATTGAGACCAACTTTGTATCAACTATTTACATTTACATGATTAATTGTATAAATAATAAAGATATTATCCCAGGACCAACTAAATAAACCCATATCTATACTGAACGAGTCTTAGAAATGCAATAGATGAACAACTCTCTTTAAGATTAACTTGGGGATTCAAGGGAAGGAGGAACCATAGTGTATCCCCCCTAGTGATAAATTCCTTTGCTCCAAAAACTAGATGAAGGATGAAAAAGTTGGATGTTGATGCTAAAGGAAGCATGGTATGACTAAGGTTAAAGTAGAAATGGTTTAATAAAGTTGGATAAGAAAGTAGGATGCCACGACTGGATAAGAAAGTAGGATGCCACAACTAATTGAGAAGACTCCAAAACTAGAAGATTGTTCCATAAGATAGGCATAAATTAGGTGCAAAAAAAATAAAATTGAATTGTCAACTATGTAAAGTAGGTAGCAGATAAGTGACATGAAATGCCAAAGTCAAGATGAATGCAATCAAAGTTATAAACATGACATGTAACTTTGTAAAAAAACTATTTGAAGCACTCTAAATGGTGTAGGACAAACCCAAGAGAACAACTAGTGTCACTTTTATTATTCACACCTTTCATGAGGCCAACAAGGTGACAGATTTCTATGCCAATTGGGGTGTTAGCCATGAGGGTAAAATATGCTAGAGTGGAAATGATGACCCCCCTAGGGGGTGGCTTCCCTAATTGTGAATGATATAGGGAATGGTTAATGTTTGTTATTGTTATCTTTTGGGAGATGTTGCTTCAATAATTTCCCTCATGCATTTGCAATGTAAAGCAACACCTATCCTTTGCTTCTAGCCAATGCTTCATTCTTGTTGAAAGAAGGTTGTGTTTTCGATTCTTGAGTGGGGTTGAGAGGTGTTTCTAGCTACACATTGTTGTGATTCTATGAACCATGGGTGGGGACATGAATAGGATAAAACCTATTAGTTTTAGTTACTTTTGGAATAACCCCAAAGTATTAAGGGTCCTTACTAAGGGTGGGATTATCTCTCTATTGGAGAGATTGAACAAGTATGATACTACTTTAGCAGTTGATTTTGCCAATAATTGGAGCAAGAGGAGGGTGGTTACTCATGACTTGGATTTTGTGGTGATTGAAGAGTTGATTGCTGAAGTGATTGGTTTGTCAACCAAGGGAACTAAATTTTTTTTGGACAGGAGACTTGGGGAGGATGCTATTTCAGGTAAAAGTTTGAAGAAATTACATTCTGGGCATGCCATAAATTCCCTAGAGAGGCCATGGGATGAGGTGGCTCTTTGTATGATGAAGTACATGACGCTTGAGGGTTAGTTCAAATCCCTGCATTCCTACCATTTTATGTTGATGAATCATTTCTTCTATTAGATGTTTGTGTCTTCCCCTTTCTATCTCTTGTTGTCTCTAGAAAATTTGGTTTCTAAATTTAAGGGGACATGGTCGGTCCCCCTTCACCAGGAGTTGATTCTAATGATCTTTAATTTCATAAGAGCTAGCAACCCCTCAATTCCCCTGTCCCCTAAGAAAAGATGTAAAAATGCTAGATTGGTGTTAGATTCTTCCTCTGAGACCAGCTTTGGTATGCCTTGAAAGGATTCTAAAGATAAATCTTAGGAGGTTGAAGAAGATTCATAGGAGACAGAGTCGGACATTGGTGACTCCCACAACCTGGTTTCTATCTCCTAGGAGTATGAGAATTTGTCGCTTAAAAAGAAGGGTGGTGGTGCTTTGGTTAAGGGTGAGGATTCTGAGTTTGGTAGAAAAAGAGTGAAGGTAGTTGATTCTCAAGGGTTAGATTCTAGGGAGTTTGTGACTACCCTTGGGAAATAGAGGATTGATGCCAAAGTTGGTACCCCAAAGAGGAAGGTGGGTGAAGGGTTTGGAAGGGGAATGAGAAAGGAGACGAGAATGAAGGAATTTGAGAAAAGGAAAGAGGAAAGTAGTAAAGTAAAAGCTTGCCTTGAACCCACCATTGGGGCTACTTTTTTGGGTATTCAAGATCCCTATCTTGGACTTGTGAAACAACCAGAGCTGTCTCATTGTAACCTTGAGTCTTTGGCAACCATTGCAAAGGTGGTCAACCAGATCATTGGTAAGACGCCAAGACTCCATGAAGCTTTAGAGGCTCACCACCATCTCACAAAGTGTTTTTTTTGGAAATCAACAAACTTAATGCCAAAATGTCATCATTGGGTAGAATGTTGAAAGGGGAGATTGTTGTACCTACCGAAGATGAGGTAATATTTAAGAATTGGGAAGCCATACCTAAGATAGACTTATTATTGATAATTCTAAGTAGGTTGATAGAATTTATGTGTTAGAGAAAGAGCTCCTAGAACATCAAGGAAAACTTTAATTAAGTATTTCTAACTAAAAATCAATTTTGGTCAAACATATGATCTTGTAAGATTCATTCTAGCTAAGTTAGATATGTCCACAACTTTTCCAACTAAAATTGTTGGCTAAATGCATATGTAGCACCACAATGAGGCCAATTTATAAAAAAAAAAAAAAAAATTTGAAAAACTTGATATTTGAACAACTTCTACTCGTGTAAATAACTTTTTAAAAAATATATAAAAATACACTTTTGTAGATCTATAAGTTTAATTTTCAAATATATATATTTTTTAATAGTTTAATTATTATTTATATTTTCTTTTTTATTTTTACTAAAAGTAGGTTATTAGCACAAAACATTAGGTCGATTACCATGTCAAGGAAAAATAGTAAAACTTATTAAAAAAATTGAAAAGAATATGATGCACTAGATAAACGAATCTATATCAAGATGGTATAATTTTTTTCTCTTTTAGATAAATAGCCAATATGAAAGTTGATGTCGAATGGAAACAACTACGTTTTAATACACACCCATTTTAATATTTATTTAATAATATATATTTATCAAAATTGGGAAAAAAATATCCATGCATTAAAGTTTCAAGTTATAAATACATAAAAAAATTGAAGAAAAAAATTACTATATAAAGATTGACGTCTCATGTAACTTCATTTTTTTAGTATTTTTTCAGCAACTAAATTATAGTGTGAATTTATTAAAAACTATATTCAAATATTTTTTTTATTTTTTCAACAAAATACAAACATAAAATATACTAAAAAATAAACAATTTATTAGTTTACATCATTTCAAAATTCAAAGCATATATGTCACTTTTTAGTGATTCAAGTTTAAAAGTTGGATCAATGTTGGTCATTTCCTTTATAAAAGTGTGACACAACTTTGTACTTTTACCCCAAGGTGGGGGAGGTGAGTAAGTGTACCATAAAAAATAGTGCTATGTAAATAAAGTTGCTAAGTGAAAAACTAAAAAAACCATCAGAGGGCACAAGAATCTCCCAAGCTCAAGTGGAGAAGGAGAAGAACACTGCTAAGTCTAGTTCTAGAACAAGAAGCAACAAGAAACGAAATTAGAATGATGAAAGAAAGGAGCTTTAGGAATTTGTGGACCTTCATGATAGCTTCTACTAGGAGGACTTTGAAGCAATATATACACTCCATAATCTGTGATGGTTACTTGTTTGATGTTTATGTTAGTTGTTTTGATCATTTTTGATCTGGTTAGTTTGTGTTGTTAGTTAGTGTCTGTTTTGGCAACTTTTTTGTAGTCTTGCTATTGGCTCGTTGATTTTTGGCTAATTTCATTTTGGTTGTAACAATGTTTTAGGTCCTTTCAAAACCTATTTTATCCCTTAATAAAAAACAACTAGTGTCACTTAAAACCAAACTACCAACTAAATCAAGCATGGAGACTAACCATTAAAAATTATGAAGGGTGAGATAACTAGTAAAGCTACATGGTGTTATAATAAGGCACCAATCTAACATTGTATGAACTATAAAGATGCCAAATTGTTACATGAATATTCCAAGTGGGTAGAGCCATTTTTAGAATGTATCCATGAAAAAATTGGCAGATGAGGCACTAAATGCTTGTACAACAGAAAAATGGTGCATTGTAATTGAAAGATTATAGCACCAATATATAGCTCTCACAAAACTCTGTAAGTTAAAAAAAATAGGAACTCAAAAGGAATTTGTTTTTCCAAGATATGTTAAAAACAAGTTTTCATATTGAGACAAAATAATGCCTTGAAAGTGCAAATTGTAGTAAGAATTATAACTTATTATAGAAGATAAAAGATCAAGAGAATCAAATAATTTTGCTTCAAAAAAAATTCAAGTTGATTGAAGAAGTTGAAATTTGGATTAATTCCAAGATGGCTGAAAACTATGACCTAAAGGGCAATTCAACTTTTGCCATTAAATAAAAAATATATGAAGAAATAAATACATCTAATAAAATTTTGATAGCCCAAATTACTCACTTTAATTTTTGACACAACTTACAAGTCCACCCAAATAGCCTTGTATATCTAGTGTAGAAATTTCAATCCATTTGAAAATAGCCTCCTTTTTTAAGGGACAATGTGTTTTTGGTTTTTTGGTGAAGATAGAATTTTACCACTAGAGGCGCATATTAGTAAAATCCCTAAGCTTTGATTTGAAACTTATGGTGTAATCAAAATTTGCATAAGAAGCCTCCTTTCTAGCGAATATGAATATCTCCTCCTTGCTAATGTAGCTCTAGCAAATGAGGACAAAAGGAGGTGGTGGAAAAACAAGTTTGCTCTAATACCATGTTGAAATTTTGCGTGCAACTTGATCAAATTTATAGTCTATACAAAAAAATAAGTTTCCACTCGTATAAAAGATAGATAATAATAGCAAATTACTTTATAACCCAAGTGGTGTTTTCTTCACAGTATGACAATGAATTATGTGATGTTTTATTTGGATTTAACTACATAGTTTTTGAGTCAAACTCATTGACCTATATTTAATGAGTAATGGTTCACAGGAACCCATCTCCCATGAGCATGAATGATCCACTCACTGCATCTAGGTGATACTTTGTTGAACTTTAGTGTTCTATTCACTTGCAGAGTTCTTGGATGAAGAGAATATGTTGAAGTGGTTGATCATAGACTAGTAAATATCTACAAAAATCTATGCAATGAGCTTTAGATGTGGTGGTATAGTATGGAGGCATGTCTTAGCTTAGGTGTTGCTATGGTTGCAACTGCAAGGTGTTTGGTTGAGAACTTGGTGCTATATCTTTCTCTAAGTCAATCACTTGAGTGTGTATGACAATATAGGTGCACTTGTGACTCTATTGGACTACACATGATCACATATAGAAGCATGGTAATGTTTTAGGAGATACTCAAAGGTGTCACAAGCAACTAGAAGCAACTAGGCATTCACGTCTGCTACTGCAAGCTATGAGTAGTGTTTGGATTAGTGTAGGAAGACATGTACATAGTTTAGGTGAAAGTGTTCAAGAACCTTTGACAAAGTGTGAGTGGCAATGACTTATTATGTGCAGTGATTATCCATGTGGAGAAGTCATGTTTTCTATAATGTGTAGTATGTTGACATTATGGTATGGTTATGGATGTTGGTATTCCATTGGTAGTTATATGGTTGTGGCAATTAGACACCTATCATGATGGTTCAACACTTATATTTAAATTCTAGTATAGATAGAATGGAGAGAGGAAAATGATTGCCTAATCATAATGTGATGCTCTAAGGCATGATTGTGAGGTTGTACACTGCAGTCTGTAGATTGAGTCACTCTAAAAGAGAGACTTATTGTATTGGATGTTGTTTCCTATGAATACACTTGTTATTGTCCTTTTTCTAGTGGTTTTTCTCTCGAAAAAGGGTTTTGCACATAAATATCTATCTTATGTGTATGAAGTGTGCATACTCTCTCATGTTCTTTCCTTAGTGTTCCATATAGAGTTGTCACAACAAACATATGTTTGTATCACCTAATCTCAAAGTATTTTGTATCCCAATTTATTGGTCATTTGCAATAGGGATTAAATTCTCAACAATGCTTATATGGGTGAAGCATTTGTTCCTACTAGCAAGTACCAATGCTTCACCTTTGTGAGCATCACCTAGATGTAGTGAGTGCTAAGTTGATCATTCATGCTCATGCTCATGGGTTCTTGTGAACCACTACTCATGAAATATGGTTCAATGAATTTGACTAAAAAATACACAGTTGGATCTTGGAAAAACATCACATAATTTGAAACACAATGAAAAACGCCACCTAGTTGATAATGAACGATCTAAGGAGCTCTATAATGAATAGTTCATAAGGAACAACACTCACTGAATGTTTTGCAAATAGGGTAGCAAGCTAATTGGGCTTGATATTAGGGAAAACTCCATGGTTAAGTGCACTTGAGTTAGAGTAGTATTGGAATAGGTGACCTCCTAGGAAGTCTCGATGCTTCACCCTTGTGAGCATCACCTAGATTTAGTGGATGCTAAGTGGACCATTCATTTTCATGGGAGATGGGTTCTTGTGAATCACTACTCATGAAATTTGGCTCAATGAGTTTGACTCAAAAACTACGTAGTTAAATCCTGATAAAACATCACACAAGAAAATTATTTTATTCAAATATTGCCAAAAATCCATATGTTTGTAATACCATGTTGAGGTGAATGCCCATTTTTATAAGATTAATAGATACAAATGCATTTAATGTGTAATTGGGAGTAACAATTTGTTCTCTCAAAATGGTAAGATTCACAAAGCTAATCTTAGTGAACTCAACTAAGAGGATAAATATGTAAATGTGGTTGCTCAATGAATAAGTGCTAACTTTAATTCTAACTGAGACTAATCAAGGAGTGTAGAAATTCACTAAGTTATCCATATGTACATAATTATTTTATAAATTTTAAAAATATTAACTTAAGGAACACCAAATAAACATAAGTACATAGTGCATAGGTCCTAAAAATGGTCTACACACCAATACACAAGGATCTTGACTTTTACAAGTGGTGAGTTTGTGCAACAACTTATCTGATAGGTGATTATCTTCATATGCACTACCCTCTATGCTCTTTTGTTGAATTAAAAAATATATTTTTAATTGATCATTAGTTAAGGCCCTTAATCCCCCAAGGTAAAATGTAGTGGTTGTGCCAATGCTTTCAATAGTATTTATGACATTCCATGGAATTGTGTATATTTACTTAGTAATTGGAAATAACAACATTGAAGAGTGATACTTTGTTATATAATATAATGGATGTCTTCTAACATATACCATATACACTTGAAAGGAAATAGAGGTGTGAAATATGCTTCCTATACTAATATATGAAAGGAGTTATGTGCATAAAATTAAGTTGATCATACAATTACAAGGAAATTAACACAAACAATTATAACATAAGACAATGATTTACATAGGGTAAACCCTTTCAGGAGAAGAAACCCACACTCCAAAGCAACTCAATGTATTATTTAGTAAAAAAGATTATAATACACATGTAGAGTCAAAGCCTTTACATGAGTATCACTAACATGTAGATGTGGAGTAACTTTGGCAGCATAATGATACCTCCAAAACACACAATGAAACCTTTATCTCTAGCATCTAATAAATACATAAATATCAAACCAAAAACCAAGTGTGGTTTAACAAAACCATGTGCCAAAACTATGACCCAAAAGTGACACCATATTGGACTCAAATTCTAATGCCCAAGTTGGGCATGGTCTTTCAGGCTAAAAATAGAACATGCTCCTACAACTATTCTAACCTATCAGAATTTGTTATATGTAACTCCTCAATTTGGGCGCTCCATTTTGACATATTCAAACCCATTCAAAGATGTCTTATGACATGCATAATAGACTATCATAATGTCAGTTAAGATTCCAACTAACCCCCTTCTTACATGCTTTGATGCACCATATAATATGTTATAAATAACTTCTATCTTACAATGCCATAAGATGCTCTTACACATCATTGTTGGGATTAGATGTCATACACCTTGCAAGTCCTAATGTTTGAATTATTTATTTATTTGTTTTTATTTATTAATTATTTTGTCTTTATTAGGGAAATTAGGCATCCCACTTTGAGGTGGCATTTTGGCCACATGCTACCTATCTTGGAATGTGTGTAAGAATTTGTAAGAGCATCTAATCTCATCATGATATGCAAGAGCATCTTATGACATTGCAAGATGTGGGAATTACCTATGATGGATTCTATGATGCATGTAAGATCATGATTATAAGGAGTTAGAAAGTAGACTTTGGAATCTTGACCAAGTTTATGACAATGTATGATGCATATCATAAATTATCTTTAAATGAGAGAATAATGCTAAAATGGGGCACCCAATTTGGTGGGTAGGCTATGATAAGTCATTATTTCTATGATGTGTGTAAGAGGAATATTCTTAAATTAGCTTAGAGACGCATCGTGAGACTTAGGTGTCAAAATTTGTGCCATGAGAAGTTCGACACCATAATTGGAGAGTTGGTGCATGGTTTTCAAAAACCACTTGTGGTTTTCTATCTTTGGCCTCTCCTATATATTAGATGCTTGGGTTGAAGTTGAGATAGAGACCTTGTATTACAAGGGGTTATGCTACCAAATTTTCTTGAAAGGAGTAGGGTGATCTCCATGTTAAGACTCTAAGCTTGGCATTTTATTGTGAGTATTGTTATTGCAAATACATTTGTTTGGTGCTTTTGAGGCTATGTTTTTTTCTCGAAAGGGATTTCCCAATGTATATTTGTATCACTCTTTTATGTTCTTCCATTCTTGGTTCATTTCAAAGTGTTGATTATATATTGTTGAAAATGTTTTTAGATCTAATAAATGAAACTATCTCCTCATAGGATTAATGTAGGAAATGTTTGTCTTGTTTTGCTTTATCGGCACAATTTCCTTTACACTTGTATTAATCTTTTATCTGCAAATCTTTTGATAGTGGGAGTGTAAGCATGGGTTTGCTTTCATTTTGTATTAGAGCCATGGTTTTGATTGTAGGAGAGTTTGTATTTCTTGTGATTTTAATCCTTGTTTGAGTGAGAGTTTTGTAGTTGGTCATGTTTTTTAGGAAAATAATCATGGCAAGCATTTGTAGAATGAAGAAGGTGGAGGATCTTGGAGTTGGTCATGTGATTGCATGTTGCACATTATTGATTTGGAGCTCATGTTTGGCAATGTGGGATTTCCCTCTAGTCTCATGGGGTTTGGAGTGCTTCTGGTGGGTGCTTGGTTTTAGCCCTTGGTTATGTGAGAAAGCGCAAGTCTCTTAGCTCTTGTGGTTACATGGATGATCCTTGGGTTGCATATGTGTGCATATAATTGTATGTGGGTTGCATGCACTTGTATATACTTGCATGTGGGTTGCATGTACTTGCATATTTCAGATCTATGCTATATCAGATTTACAATGTTAATGCACTTTCTAATGATCCACAAGCAAGGTATTTCAAATCCTTTATAGAAAATAAATATACATTTTGAATATGCATTAAAAACCTATTATTTAATGAGGAAGCATAAGAATCTAGAAGGGAGAAAGTGTGAGAACTTGGAATTAGAGGAGGAAAAGCATGGAAGAATACCTAATCTTGGTTGGCCCTTCACAGTGACAAGTCCCCACCCTCTTTTTATACAACACATGTGGGTCCATCTGAGTAGAGTTCAAAAGTAGTCTATTGTAGAACAAGAGTTATGTTTTCAACAGACATATCTAACCCTAGGAACCCATGGTGTACAACAACCTAAGCTTGGAGGGACGAGATGAACTTTGAAAAGGAACATTTTTCAGGGGATCAACATAACTATGATTGATATGCCCTAATGCCCCCCGCTGGATGTTGGAAATCCACATGCAGCCTTTATTATCAACTATAGAAAGAGAAGTGGCACTTCATGTTATTATAGAGTAGGGGTTCTAGCACCCCAATAATCATGATTAGTAGTCATCAAATCATCAACATGGGACAGGATAGGACTTAAAACCCCACCCCACTATAGAGGTAGGGGGTGAAATGATCTTGATTGGATCTCGCCATAGGACATAGGGGCCACAAGACCTAAAGGTCCTAGAGGTGGTTGAGCCCATCTGTTGAGTGCTCAACCTAAATGAATCTATCTCCCCAATTATATATAATTCACCCTGCCCCACTATAGAGGTAGGGGGTAAATGACCTCGCCTAATTGGTTGGTCACCTCCCCCTTTCACTCCCAATAGGCACCTTGGGGAAAATGACATGTAGTTAGGAGAGAATGTATGAATACCTAAAAGATGAGATGAGAGAGAGTCAAGAGATAGGGATTTCTTTCTTTGTTCTCCTTTACCTTCCCTTCTAGGAAAGGATGAGAAGAGATATTTCAGAGATCCCCATAGATAGGGCAACTCTCTCTATTCTCTGCTTCCCCCTCCTCTCTGACCAATATAGCCCCTTTGGTGTAATTATTTAATTACACCTTATTATATTAAGTTTATTTAGGTAATTTATTTTTATTACTTAGGTAGGATACAATTAATGATCTCCTCCTTTCATGGGATTCTGCTTTTTCCTTATCCTCTTGGATTTGGAAACTTAGATGGCAATCCCTTGTTTTTTGGTTTTCTACATTTTCCTCATCCTCATCAAACTTAGAAACTATAAGGCTATTTATTGTATGCATCATATCATATCATTGTAGTCTCTCATTTGCACTCCTATTGAATAGAATACAATTTATTCTATCATATTTGGTTTTCTATTTATGATTTCCTTTCTCTCATTTGCATTCTTAAGTGGCTTCATAGCTAAATCTTACAAGGTATCAAAGTAGTTGTGAGTTGTGGGTTAGATTTTTAAGAAATTTGGGAGTGCAGATCTATTTTTTTGAAGCACATGAGTATGCTCTTCTCTTGCGTCCTTGGATGATATAGAGAAACAAAAAAGTGTGGAAGAAATACTAAAGTATAGGGGGTTCCTTTTCTAACTTCCTAGTTTCAGGTACATTGTAGGAGCTCCTGGAGAATTTCTAGGCTCATCATTGAGTCTAGAGCAATCGATAAAGTTAGATTCTTTTTATTTTATCTTAGTTGGACACTGGAGGCTAGATTTGCAAAGGGTTTCACCTAGGAGGTACATGCTAGATCCTATAGGTACCTGCTCTTTCAGATCATTTTGGGTTAATTCCAACCCTACCATTACATCTAGAAGGGCCCAAAAACTTATAAATTGACTATCAAATTGTCAAATTTTGTGTTGAGAGAAATTGAGGCAAAACTTTTTTACTTGGAGGGGTTGTACAACCACTATGTAGGGCGTACCATATGGGTTTTTATTAAAAAAACTTAAAAGGATGATGTGTGCCCCTTTTGGGACTTGTAGGCCCTCTTTGGCATCAAATTGACCATTTTAATCCACTTTTGGGCTTGAGTTGGCCTAGCTAGCCCCTGTTTTGGCCTCATCTGACTCTAGTTGGCCTCTCTATTTGTCTCTTCCTATCCTTTGCCAAGCTACCATCTTGATGCCACACAAGAAGTCAGATATGTCGCTAATGTCCACACGCCACCGTCAGGCGTCCTCTGTGTCACCTAGGTGCTACTTCCCCTCTATACCACTCGCACCTCACCACAATGCTACCACCACTGATATACAACCCTCCACTTGCTAGAGCACCGTTAGGTCGCCACCAGCCTACCTACTGCTCTCCATTAAGCATTTTTGTAAAGGAGGTAGACTTCAAATGATTTTTTATCAACCATACAAAGGTATTTTTTAGCACAATTTTTTTTGATTTAGGGTAGAATTTCGTGTACTTTGTAGTAGTGTAATTAGGTTTTGCTCAAGTATTCTCATTTTTTTGAAAAATGGTTTTCTCATTAGGTCTGGCAGATAATCGTAGTTTTTCAAACTTTAAAAATTTTAACTTAAAAAAAAGGACTCAAATTTTGATGCAGGGGCATCTAGGTTCACAAGCAATCCCGCATCAACCAAAAATATTTTCCGGTTCATCTCAATTTTGTTGTGTTTTGTGGTTTTCATTCATTTGCTTCAGGATAATTACCCGACTCAATTCAATCAAATTCGAGGCAAATTGGTTGTCTAGCGAGATTGGAGCAATATGGTGCAATTGAAACACTCTGGAAAAATTATAGTTCAGGTTCTCTTTTGTCTTTCCAAAAGGCTTACTTTTTATTTTTGAACTTCTTTGAGCATCAAAATTATTTCTGTGTGTTGAAGGTGTTTAGTTTGCATGTCGACAAATTTTAATGCTCGTGAACTTGTATTAACCTTTGAAACTTGTCATGCTTTGTCTCTTTAGAGATTTTCATATTTTTGAACTTTATTTATTGTCAAAAAGCATTTTCGAAAGGGACTAAGAAATAATTGCGAAGTGTTTGTCTTGTGGACAAATCTTTGAGTTCTTGAACTCACATTTTCACCAAAGAGTGTTTGAATAAAGAGTTTGTGGGTATTCATATATGTGGATCTTGATATGCTGACAAAAGATTTACAAGTTCAAACAAGTATGAATTTATCGACATCTAAGTTCCCCGGGGCACAAAAGTGCTGAACTACTGACATTGAAGTTAAAACTCAGAAGGTCGTTGATATATAAAGTCACAGTCTAAAAGTTCAAATGAACATCACTTCACCAAACAAAGAGGTTTGAAGTTCACAGAGTTTCAAATTGGCCGAAAGGTAAATTGAAGGTCCACAATTCATATGATTTCCGAAAGGCCAATAGAAATATGTCATTTCCATCGAATGATGTCAAGAGAGATGTTAAATGAATTGTTAAAGTGCCTAAATAAAATCTCAAGAGCTTGATATACATAGAAAGAAAAATTCAAGGTTCCATGAACTTTAACTTCATTGATGATAAAGAGTTCCTGATAGTATTGTTTCACCGAAAGAGCACTTAATGGGAAGTTCAAAGTCTCCATAATCCTTCGAAAGTACATTTTCAAAGGAAAATGCAAGGATCACAAACATAGATAAAGAAGTCTATATATTTGAGCGGGTGCTAAGTTGAAAATAGAGAATTTTAACTGTTCACAGGGGCATTGAATTGCCGAAGTAGAATTTACGGGTTCATGAAGGTTTTAATGTGTTGATATATATTAAAGCTATAGTTCAAAGTTCATAGGGATATAAATTTGCTGGTGAAGAAGTTTGGGTGTTTTAAAGGAATTCGAGTTGAAATATGATATGGTGAATATGGTGACGGTTAGCATATCAGTTTTGAAACCGTCAACCATGCAACTTCCTCGATTTCCAAGTATAATAGAGCTCATTGTATTCTTTTTGGGGGTTTGGCTAGCCTAGGAGGGGGTATTGGAAGTTTTGGTTGTTAATTGTAGGAGAATTGAAGGTTATTATTGATGGCAATTCATCTGAATGAGGTTGTAGAAACTATGCATTCCTAAAGTCAATGCAATTTGTTGAAGTTACGAACTGAATAAACTGCAAATCATTGTCATTGTTTTGTAAATTTGATGAATTGTTGTACTCCTGAGTTTGATACTGAACATATGAATAAAAACCCAAAATTGTTGTGATTGTGAATATTGTTGTGGTATCGAACTATGTAATGCCCCACCATGAAACTCTAGAGAACAACACAATAACACTATACAACAGGACAAGGTTATCAACATTTCCTAGAGTTAAAGTCTCATGACTATACATTGCCCAAGGTATCTCTCAAGAGAGCACCAAAGTTTAACTATGCGTAAGGAGGTAATAAGAGGTCTGAGGTAATGAAATTAATAAAATGTAAAATACTAACCATATGAACTTAATGATGATATTTAGCACCAAAGGCTACTACTATTAATTAGCCATGTTTTCCCTACTTAGTAACAAAACATCCACACTCTATACTTCCATTTAGCTAAGCATTGTCAACAAAATAAGAATACAAGATGGGAAGAACCTTAGAGGGAATCTGGTCTATACTTATCTTAATCAAAACCTAAGGTTCACAACATTCTATTTTATTTACGAATAAGGCCCAACAATTTAAGGAACCTTCTTAGAAAACATCACCAATTCTAGAGTACAAATTATGGTTTCTACAACTATTATACATTACTTCCATAACCTTATTAGAAACATTAATTCTACTTACACAAGATCCACTTATGCTATGATGATCTAGGTTTATGACATGCAAATAAGGCAACAAATATGCTTCTTTCAAGATTTACATTGAAATGTTTGCTTTTCCAATTTCACAAGCAACAACCCTTAGAAAAACAACCTTTACATTTAATAAATAAAGGATACATATAATATTTAGAACATACAATATTTACATTTAACCAATAAAGAAAAACATATAATATTTATATTTAATCAATAAAGAAAAACATATAAAATTTACATTTAATCAATAAAGAAAAACATATAATATTTATCTTAATTAATAAAGAAAACATGATACCTCAATCGCAATATCCCACTAATGGTAGAATCCTTGAATGAGAATCATAAAATGAGCCAATCACCCCCACTCCATGAAGAGTTTTTAAAGAGAAGGAAAGAGTAACTTCCTACCCAAAACTAACTCAACCAACCAACTCAATCACCCAACTAACTCAACCACCCAACTAATTCAACCAACCACCTTCCCATTTTCGTCACTTTTGTAAGTGGGGCTTAAAGGAGGGTCTAAAAACCTTTTAAAATATTATAAATGACAAAAATAAACTTCTTACCCATGTACCTTGGACATAAGACAATTTTCCAAACATAAAATACAACTTAGACCTCTTAAAAACACTTAAAAATCATTTAAAAAGTTACAAGGTTAAATCCCACACAAGAACATAATCATTTTATCACATAAAACTAAAAATAATATTTCTTAACATCATGGCCAATAGACCTTAGGGCCCCATGCTTAGGTCAGACATCACACAGAAAGACATAAAG
The DNA here is from genome assembly GCA_027924645.1 of Cunninghamia lanceolata. Taxonomy (NCBI): domain Eukaryota; kingdom Viridiplantae; phylum Streptophyta; class Pinopsida; order Cupressales; family Cupressaceae; genus Cunninghamia; species Cunninghamia lanceolata. The sequence goes on along the minus strand of BSBN01001281.1, from coordinate 1,612,416 downwards.
TGGCTAAATGACCACCATCATCCATTGACATAATAATTCTACATGTACACTCAACAAGAAGTGTTAGTATAATATATAGCCAAAATATATCCATCATAAATAACATATTATCACAAATCCATTAGTAACCATAGTGTAACACTGAATCAATACACTCTTGATCCAGTTGTTAGGCTTCGTCAATTGGATGATAGGACTGTCTCCTCTCTACTCTAGGGTCTGGTTAGTGCGTTTACTAGTGTTCAGCGACCTTCCCTTAATTAAATCAATTTAATAGTAGTAATAAAATAATTCGTATTTAAACAAATTTAAATAATTATTTGAACTAGGTAATTATCAATTACCAATTTAATCTTATTAAATATTAATAATAATAATAAGAATATTATATGACCTTATTAAATATTAAAGTATGACTATATAATGAAATATAAGCATACAACATAACCCACTGAGTAGGATAGCCGTCAAAACCCAAATCAAACATGTTCTCAAAAAGACCAAATCAAACATATTCTCAAGTCAGGTCAAAATGCACTTATCCAACAAGCTCCATCAAATATAAATCAATTGCAAGACCGACATACTAACAGAACTGACAGGTTGACTAGACATGTCATGCATCCTGATTGAGGATAATGACTTGGGATGTGGGACCTTAAGTTATCTCCGAAACAACGTATCCATTGGGTTCAAGGCACACTCAGACCTGTTAATTCAGGTGGAGTCGATGCCTGGTACCTGCATCCTGCAACAAATGTCACGGTCAAGCATGTATAGATGCATATAAGCTAGCATTAGGTGGAAAAAGGAATCGCAACATCGCAGGGTGCTCACAAGTGAGTGATGCGACATCGTCCCTTCCACGTCATATCAATCTAGATTAGCTCAACACATAATCATAACCAAATCAAATTTATCTCTTAATCTGAACAGAACCCTACACTTAACATACAAGTGCATGAAATCATAAGTGTCAGAAGTACCATCATAACAAATAAATCTAACAGAATCAGTCACATGAGATACATTCAATATATAACAATTGTAGTAAGATCGACATCTTAAACATTGGAATGCAAAACAATATCAAAGCCTGCATCATCAGTGCCGCAATAGAGGTTATCAATAAAACACATTATCTTTCATATGAAACCACACATGGATGAAGCATCTACCTTAATTATTCTAGTGATTTTACCTTCATATTCATGCGCCTTGATCAATTCACCTGTACATCCAAGGTGGGAACGGAGGGGCACTACAAACTGTGTGTTGTTGGATGCTAAAATTGATCGTCTAATAAGGCTCTCAGTTTTAGACTGCGACAAATGGTATAAGAGCAAGGTTTTCTTGCTGGGAGGTGTTGATAAGTTGTAGAGAGTTGAAGCAATAGGTGTCTCCAAGGCTCTAGAAATTTATTGCAAGTGTGTGAGGAGTCTTGCAATTGCAGAGGGATGAGAGGGATGTTGGAAATCACAAGAGAGATAAGTTTATGTGGAAACTAGCAAAGTAATATTTAGGATTGTTGTGAAAATTTGAAAATGCCCCCGAGAAGGAGAAATCCTTGAATGAAGGAATTGTTTGAACAATTTCGTGTTGATATGACAAATGAGTTAAGAACTTTAGTTGCAAGTTTGAGGAGGAATCAAGAATGTGTATATGAACATGCAGAGGATGAAGAAGTGGTATATGACGAAGAATAAAGAGATAATGAATAGCTCGTAGATGAACGAGAAAAACATTTTCTGAGTGCTTGCAGAATCAGCAGAGGTGCCAAAATGGAAGTCCCAAATTTTTTAAGTACGCTAAATCCTGAAGAGTTAATAGATTGGATTGGCAGATTGGAAGAATATTTTGAATTGAAAAGATTCATGACCCACAACAGGTAAGATTGGCACAAACAAAACTTAAGGGACATGCTTCCCTTTAGTGGAGAGGGTTGCAGAGGGAAAGAGTAGTAAGTGGCGAATTAAGAATAACCCAATGGAATCAAATGGTTACTAGGATAAAAGCAAAAGTTATTCTTGGAGACTATGAACTGGAGCTATCCAAAAAGATTTAGAATCTGAAACAAAAGGACATGAGTGTCAAAGACTATACTGAAGAATTTTAGAAAATGGTAACTAGATCTGGGCATCATCAAATGGATAGGAAAAAGGTAGCCAGTTATATAAATAGGTTAAGATTTAATATACAAGATGAGATGAGTATGCTGAATATTTCTATAATTGAAGAGGCGTACCAGTATGCTTTGAAAGTAGAAGAGAAGATATAAAGAAGGTAGCATAAAAATTTGAGAAGGGGAAAATTCTCAATCGGAAGAGGATAAGCAAGTAATAGTAAAGGAAAACAGGCTCATGAAGAAGAGGCCAACTCTAAATGGAACAAGGAATCAATTCAAGGGACAAGAGGATGAGAATACTTGACATAAGGACATGGAAGAAACAACAAGAGATTCCTTGGAAAATATTTCCAGTGTGGAGAAGTTGGACATAGAGCTTATGAGTGTTTACAAATACACTAGGAAAATAGCAAGTGAAGTGTGGCCATAAATCACATGGCACAAGAGGATGAAGAAAAAGTTGTATCACCAAAATAAGCAGAAGAACTAGAAGAGGGAGAATCTCTTATGTTCAAGAGAGTCTTAGTGAAACCAGGCAAGGAGGAGGATGGAGTGTCACAACGAAGGAGTCTTTTCTGAACTGTATGCAAATCAAGAGGTAAGTGCTGCAAAATAATTGTAGATAGTGGTAGCACTAATAACCTAGTTTTTGAAGAAATGGTAGAAAAACTATGTCTAAAAAAGGAAAACATCCCAATCCTTATAAAGTCACTTGGTAGGAAAAAGAACATGAATTGGTGGTGAACGAGCAGTGTATGGTTAGTTTTTAGATTGGATCATATAAATATGAGGTTTATGTGATGTTATATCAATGAATGCATGTCAAGTTTTGTTGGGAAGGCCATGGCAGTTTGACAGGGAGGCTATCTATGATGGTAGAAGAAATTAGTATACCACTGTGAAATGTGGATAGAAATATCTTTTGAGTTCATTGCAAGAAAAAGTATAGCAAGTAAAGGACAACAGTCTTGTAGTTTGTTTTAGTTCAAAAAAATAAGTAATGAAAGTGACAAAAGAGGTTGAGAACAACTCAATGATAGTCCCTATGAAAGGGAATACAATTGGGAATAGAGGAGATGGTCCTAGTTTTGTGGATCAACTACATAGCAAATTGAAGAAGAGCAAACAAAATATAAGTAATCACCAGGGAAGTGAGGCTTCCGAGGGGAAAGAACAAAAGTCACAATTTGGAAATTTGAAATTTTCTCATGGACGATAGGGGACAAATTTGCGTCCTTATTGTAAAGGATAGTTCAACGGTAATAACCTACAAGTTGATAGTGGAGAACAAGAAAGAAAAAGAGGAAAACGAAGGAAAGGTGGAGTTGGACAATTTCAGCATAAGGTGAAGAGAAGAGATCAAGTGGAAAAAGAGGAAGTCTGGATAAAGAACAAGCATGGGATCACCATCCCAAGATCCTTCAAATGTTCATGAGATTGGCACTCATGGAACATTTCACTTACATGACATGTCTGATGCAGGAGCATCTAGGTTCACAAGCAATCCTACATCAACCAAATTTTTTTTTATTCAACTCAATTTTGTTGTGTTTTGTGGGTGCGCAAGAAGTTGTGTCCACTTATTGGCCAAAAAGTGGAAGTGTTTTCCCTGATTTTCATAATTTGTCACATTTGACCTAAAAATTTGAAGCACTTAAAGGTGGAATCTTGAAAAAAGTCACTAAATATGAAATGTAGTACTCAGAGTCTAGTTTCCAAATATGTAATTTTTTCAATACCCAGATGATAGAAATTAATTTTGAATAGGCATTTCTAAAAACCACTGTTTAAAAGTCATTTTTTTTACTATACCATGTACGTGTACGTCATCCATATTTTGACTTAAATAATCATATTTTTGAAAATCCTTTTGGAAAAAGATTTGTAACTCACTGAAGCACGTTTTCCATATTCTTTTGTAATTTTTTATTGAATATTTTTTTATTAATTTTTTATTGGCCATTTTTTGTCTTTTAAAAAATCATCGTGTACATCACGCATAAGATGACCTATGTAAGGAAAGCACAGGTGCGGAAAATAGCTTCCCTAATGTTAATTCCCAGGGGACAGTGTAGACCAGTCACTTTTGAAATTACAATAACACAGATGAATACACAAGAGAAACCAAAATAGACAATAGTTAGAACACAGACACACAGAATTACGTGGGAAAAACCCTTACGGGTAAAAACCCACCACCACAAGAAAACAATCTTTATTACAGTAAGATATACAGTTACAATAAAGAACTCAGCTTCTTGCTCTGGTGTTTGATTCTCGACATCATACACAGTTCATCTCCCTGTACATTTACAGAACGAACCTTTATTCAAGTCTCATCATCATAATACCAACGACACCTATAGACATATCATTCTATTTCCAATCTGCAAGAACAAGAATCGTTACAGACTTCTGCTCTAACTGATAGAACAAATTCCTCATACGTCGCTGCCATCTAACCGTCGCAACGGTTCACATTTCAGTGAGGCGTTTAGTCCCACATGTACCAAGTCGCAAAGGACTTTGCAGTTTATAACCGCCAATAGGCGAAAGAGTATTGTCAGCAATTTTGTTGCCGACAATACCAAGCCTCCAAGTCCATCGGCATAACAACTCCCATCGGCCCTCAGACTTCACCTCCCACCGATGAGCATTGTCTGCCCGATCACCAAGGTTACCATCGGTATGACATTCTCCATCGGCAAAAGATCTAGCCCTCGCTCCGACAGAGGTTTGTCTCACCGATACCAATAAGACTTCCATCAGGATGTCCGCAGTACATCGGCCCAACACCTTTAGCCGACGGGTATTCTCTTGCCGATAGACATACGCCATCGGAGTGACTACTCCTGTCGGAGTAACTCTACAGTGTTTGGCCGATAGGCCTTGTCTTGCCGACGACCAACCCATAACCTTCGTCGGAGTGACTACTCCTGTCGGAGTAACTCCACAAAGTTTGGCCGATAGGCCTTGTCTTGCTGACGGTTGAATGCTCCATCGGGGTGACACTCAGCATCAGACAAACCTTCGATGCTTATTCCGACGGCCCTTGTCTCACCGATGCCAATGGTCTTCAACACGGTCCTGCCGATAGTGCTTCGTCACAGCGATGCCGACATCGCATATCCTCAGACCAATGAACCAAGGAACAGTTGAACTAAAATTCATTGAACCTACCAAATGAACTCTAGAAAGGTTCAACAAAGAGGTTCAAACAAGAGGTTCAACGAAGTGGTTCAAAGCATAGGTTCAACTAAGAGGTTCAAGTAGTAATTTGAGACACAAGTTCTCTTCAATCTCCCACTTGTCGAAGACATTACTGCTACCTCTTAGTCCTCATTCAATTATTGAGAACTATGGGCCCGAAGACCCATTTCATCTGAGCACCATTTGAACTTGGCTGTGTTCACTGGTTTAGTTAAGGCATCAGCAACATTTTCCAAAGTGTCAACCTTTTCCAGCTTCACCTTCCTGTCTTCCACCATATCACGAACAAAGTGATATTGGACATCAATATGTTTTGTCCTAGCATGAAATGTAGGATTCTTTGCCAAACATATGGCACTTTGACTGTCACAATGAATTTGTATTTGCCCTGCATTAAAACCAACATCAGAACATAACCTTTTCAACCAAACAGCTTCTTGGCATGCATGAGTGGCTGCCATGTACTCTGCCTCTGTTGTGGACAAAGCGACTACAGCCTGTCGCTTGCTCATCCAACTGATAGCACCACCATGTAACATGAACACGTATCCACTGGTGGATCTCCGACTGTCAATGTCCCCTGCCCAATCAGAATCAACATATCCCTGAATACTGATAGATCTCTTAGACCCTTCTGAGTTTCCATGATAACAAATAGCATAGTCAGAAGTTCCCTTCAAATACCTCATAACTCTTTTCACAGCATCCCAATGTGATCTGCCTGGATTCGCCATAAATCGGCTCAAAACTCCCACTGCTTGGGCAATGTCTGGTCTGGTACAGACCATTGCATACATTAAACTGCCAACAGCACTTGCATAAGGTACTCTCTTCATGTCATCAATTTCATTTGAAGATTCTGGACAATCTTCAACAGATAATTTCGTTCCCTGCAAAACTGGAACAACTAACTGTTTAGAATCAGACATATGAAACTTATCAAGAACATTGGTAATATACTTCCTCTGGCTGAGCCAAATTTTTCTCTTAGATCTGTCCCTTTTGATCTCCATTCCCAGAATGTACTTTGCTGCCCCCAGATTTTTCATTTCAAATTTCAAGGACAACTGAGATTTTAATTCTGAGATCATCCCCTTACCATTGCCAATGAACAACATGTCATCCACATATAGTGCAATTATAAGAATCTGGTCACCTTCAGTTTTATAATAGACACAATGATCAGATTTAGATCTCACATACCCCAAGGATAAAACATACGTATCAAACTTTTGATACCACATTCTGGGAGACTGTTTCAAACCATAAAGAGACTTTTTAAGTTTGCATACCAGATGTTCTTTACCTTTTTCCACAAAATGCTCTGGCTGAGACATATAAATTTCTTCTTCAAGGTCTCCATGAAGAAACGCTGTTGTCACATCCATCTGCTCAATTTCAAAATCATATGCTGCTGCAAGTGACAACAGAAATCTAATGGATGTCAACTTAGCTACAGGAGAAAAGATTTCTCCATAATCAATACCTTCCTTTTGGGAATACCCTTTAGCAACCAGTCTTGCCTTGTACTTCTCAATACTACCATCTGGACCATATTTCTTCTTAAATACCCACTTACAGCCTACAGGTTTTCTTCCTTCAGGCAAGGGCACCAGATCCCAGGTTCCATTCTTCTCCAATGATGTCATTTCACTATGCATGGCTATTTGGTTGTCTTCTTTCACGTGTAGATCTCCTCAAAGGTTGAGGTGCAGGTTCAGGTTCTTGCTCTGGATCAGAATCTTCGGAGCTACTTGAACTCTTATCTGAACCATCTACACTTGGTGCTTGTTGTTCCTCTTTTACAGGAGTCAGAGGAACATTCACAACACTCTTTTCTTTCTTTTCTTCTGTCTTTTCTGGTTGAGGATCAACAACCAATGGTTTCAGCTCTCTGAAAATTACATTCCTGCTGTAGATTACCTTTTCAGTTTCAGGATTCCAAAGCTTGTATCCTTTAATACCGACTCCATTGCCAACAAAGATACATTTAACTGCCTTGTTATCCAACTTAGATCTTTTAACTTCAGTAATATGAGCATATGCCTCACAGCCAAAGACTCGAATATGTCTTAGAGAGGGCTTCTTACCAGACCATGCTTCCATAGGTGTCTTATCAACCAATGCTGATGTAGGAGAACGATTCAGCAAGTAACAAGCTGTAGCAACTGCCTCAGCCCAGAACTTCTGTTCAAGACCGGCATAACTCAACATACTTCTTGCTTTCTCCATCAACGATCGATTTAACCTTTCAGCAACTCCATTCTGTTGTGGAGTATAAGGTGTAGTTTTATGCCTTTTAATTCCATGGTCTACACAATACTTATCAAAATCCGCATTGCAATATTCACCACCGTTATCTGTTCTCAAGCATTTTAGTTTTCTACCAGTCTGATTTTCCACAAGAGTTTTAAATTCTTTAAATCGACTGAACACTTCTGATTTGTTTTTCAAAAAATATACAAATGCCCTTCTTGAATAATCATCAATGAACGATACATAGTATCTTGATTTAGATAAAGAAGGAACATCAACTGGACCAAAAACATCAGAATGCACATAGTCCAGAACACCAGAAGATTTATGAGAACTAGAGTAAAATGAAACACGGTTTTGCTTTCCATATATACAATGTTCGCAGAAATCGAACTCCAGATTACAATCAATCAGCCCATCTACCAGATTTTTGTTTTTCAAGGTTTTTAAACCTTTCTCACCTATGTGACCAAGTCTATGATGCCAGAGCATTGTTTTCTCTGCAGGAAGTTTAACTTCCATAGAATTTACGTCATGTGTTACAATAGTAGCCTTTTCAGATTTTGCAGAGACATTATTACAGCACACTGGTTTAGCATCTAACCTATACAGAGTTCCAATGCGTTCACCTTTTGCCAGAACAATAGAACCTCTAGTCATCTTACAGCCACCATTCACAAAAGTAACTTGCACTCCAACATCATTAAGTTTACTAACAGAAAGTAAATTTCGAGCCAGACCTGGTATATGAAGAACTTCATTCATTCCCTTTATTCTGCCATCCGGGAACTGGATTCTGACTCGACCTCGGCCAACAATTTCCAGCGTTGAATCACTAGCCAGGAACACCTTGCCACCAGCATAGGGTTCATACTTCGTGAACCACTCTCTATGAGATGTCATATGAAAGGATGCTCCTGAATCAATCAGCCAAACATCTTCAGAAGCAGGTGTTGCCAGAGCAGCAATGAAAGCATCAGCATCACTGTGTGAAGACTCAGAGTCAGAGAAGTTCTTCTTCTTTTTCTCCTCTTTGCAGTCTTTCTTGACATGACCTTTCTGTCCACAATTCCAGCACTTCACCTTGGACTTCTTGCCAGGAGATTTTGATTTCCCCTCTGATTTGGACTTAGACTTCTTGTCCTTCTTCTTGCCTCTTTCCTTTAATCTACCACGAACTGACAGAGCCTCTTTGGCCATTCCAGAAGATTTCCTCCGCATCTCTTCAGACAACAAAGAGGCAACAATAGTTTCCTGAGAAAACGTAGTTGTTGTACTTCCAATAGCCATCACCAGATGGTCCCACGAGTCAGGTAAGGAACATAACAGAAGCATACATCGATCTTCCTCTTCTATTTTTACACCTATAGATGTCAACTGAGCAACAATCGTATTGAATGCACTCAGATGTTCTGCTACAGATGCACCTTCATCCATCTTCAGAGAATACAATTTCTTTCTGAGGAAAAGTTTATTTACCAAGGACTTGCCCTGATAAATATTATTCAACTTTTTCCACAAATCACTTGCAGATTTCTCCTCATGGATGTTCAATAGAACAGAGTCAGATAAACTCAGTCTTATCAGTCCTTTGGCTTTTCTGCATATCAGTTCCCAATCTTCTTGCTTCATGCCTGTAGGTTGAACTCCAGACACAGCAACCCAAAGATCTCTATAGACTAACATGTCTTCAACTTTAAGTTTCCACAACTCAAAGTTTGTGCCATTGAATTTCTCAATGTCTATTTTGTCTGATGTACTTGCCATCTCTATTTAATTTAAAAAATAACTTTCTACAGAACTCCCACACAACAGAATTAACACAAAAAACCCAAACTACCGACAAGGATAACACAACGGGCCAGGCTCTGATACCACTTGTAAGGAAAGCACAGGTGCGGAAAACAGCTTCCCTAATGTTAATTCCCAGGGGACAGTGTAGACCAGTCACTTTTGAAATTACAATAACACAGATGAATACACAAGAGAAACCAAAATAGACAATAGTTAGAACACAGACACACAGAATTACGTGGGAAAACCCTTACGGGTAAAAACCCACCACCACAAGAAAACAATCTTTATTACAGTAAGATATACAGTTACAATAAAGAACTCAGCTTCTTGCTCTGGTGTTTGATTCTCGACATCATACACAGTTCATCTCCCTGTACATTTACAGAACGAACCTTTATTCAAGTCTCATCATCATAATACCAACGACACCTATAGACATATCATTCTATTTCCAATCTGCAAGAACAAGAATCGTTACAGACTTCTGCTCTAACTGATAGAACAAATTCCTCATACGTCGCTGCCATCTAACCGTCGCAACGGTTCACATTTCAGTGAGGCGTTTAGTCCCACATGTACCAAGTCGCAAAGGACTTTGCAGTTTATAACCGCCAACAGGCGAAAGAGTATTGTCAGCAATTTTGTTGCCGACAATACCAAGCCTCCAAGTCCATCGGCATAACAACTCCCATCGGCCCTCAGACTTCACCTCCCACCGATGAGCATTGTCTGCCCGATCACCAAGGTTACCATCGGTATGACATTCTCCATCGGCAAAAGATCTAGCCCTCGCTCCGACAGAGGTTTGTCTCACCGATACCAATAAGACTTCCATCAGGATGTCCGCAGTACATCGGCCCAACACCTTTAGCCGACGGGTATTCTCTTGCCGATAGACATACGCCATCGGAGTGACTACTCCTGTCGGAGTAACTCTACAGTGTTTGGCCGATAGGCCTTGTCTTGCCGACGACCAACCCGTAACCTTCGTCGGAGTGACTACTCCTGTCGGAGTAACTCCACAAAGTTTGGCCGATAGGCCTTGTCTTGCCGACGGTTGAATGCTCCATCGGGGTGACACTCAGCATCAGACAAACCTTCGATGCTTATTCCGACAGCCCTTGTCTCACCGATGCCAATGGTCTTCAACACGGTCCTGCCGATAGTGCTTCGTCACAGCGATGCCGACATCGCATATCCTCAGACCAATGAACCAAGGAACAGTTGAACTAAAATTCATTGAACCTACCAAATGAAGTCTAGAAAGGTTCAACAAAGAGGTTCAAACAAGAGGTTCAACGAAGTGGTTCAAAGCATAGGTTCAACTAAGAGGTTCAAGTAGTAATTTGAGACACAAGTTCTCTTCAACCTAAACTTAACATTTTTTGAATTTTTTTTTTAAATTAAAAATAATTGTCTAAAGTACGTTTTCCTACAATTTTTTTTACAAAAAAATATTTTAATAAAAAAGTTAATTAAAATACTAAAAAACTCTGATAATTAAAATTTATGGACCTATTTCATCAGAAATTGATTAAAAAATAGAAAAATTAATCCAATTGTAGAAAAAATTACATATTTGGAATCTACACTATCTGATCTATAATGGGTTTTAATTTTGTTAAAATATTCTGCAAAATAGACCTTCAGATATATGCCCAAAGTCAATATTTTGTTGTGACATTGAGAGGGCTTTCAAGAACTTTCAAGTTGCAGGTCAAACCAAGTTCAGAGGTCAGGTTCGGGTCCCCAAAGCATTTTTCAAACCGGGTTACAAAGCAAAACCCGAGCTTAAAATTTAAATTTTAAATAAATGCGATCCCGTTTCTTACTCCACTGGTGCAAAACAAAATAGGATCCCCTTTATTATTTGTCTATTTTTTTTAATAAGACTATACTATGACTGTCATCCCTGCAACTTGCTCTACAGTACGACTGACAGTAACATTTGCAGCAATCTCTACCATCATTTTTTCTTTTGCAGGTCCATCAACTTGGAATATTGTTTGAATTTTGATAGAAGCCATCATTGAGACACTCTTTGAGTGAAATTTTGTTGAATTGGTACTTGTTTGAAGGACTTGAACAAAGAAGAAAGGCTTTCAAGTTTTTCACATTCATTTGTACATGTTTCATAAATTTTTTAATCATGGGATCACAAAGTCGTAATAAGAGGAAAGATAGGAAGGTATTAACCCCTGAAGAAATTGAAGCAAAGAGAGAGAAGGAGGCAAAAAGACAAAGAGATAGAAGAATAAAGATTCAATCAATGAATAATGCTGAAGCATCCAATTCCACAACTATTGAAGATAAAAACATTGAGGAGACCATGGATGTAGACGATGTAAATTTGCAAGAGGTGAATGTGGAAACTAATACGATTATACAAACTACTCCTGGTATGTCTTCAAATCTCTCTATCAATGCTATGGAGAATGTTTCAATAGGCACAAATCCAGGTACTTCTTCAACTCCACCTTTGAATGAAATGGAAATAGTGTTGATAGGAGATTTAAAACAAGCTGGATATAACAATGTTGAGATTGATAATATTCGTAGAGATCAAAATTTGAAACAAATTGTTGTTGAAAATAAAAATGAAAATCCTTTTGTTGAAAATGAAAATGAAAACCAAAACTGTTTTGTTGTTGAAAATGAAAGTGAAAACCGTTTTGTTGTTTAAAATGAAAATGAAAAATCTTTTGTTGAAAATGAAAATGAAAACCGTTTTGTTGTTGAAAATGAAAATAAAAACCGTTTTCTTGTTGAAAATGAAAATCATTTTGAAGTTGAAAATGAAAATGAAAATCCAGGATGTGATGTTGAAAATGACAATTTTTTAAAAAAAATTGAAAGAGATGTTTTGGATAATCTTCCTGGTAAAATTTCTTGGAGACAAATAAGAACACATGCCAATAGATTATACAAGGAATTTTTTTATCGTAAAAAACTATCGTTTCAATGTCAACTAATGATGCAATTAATGAGAAAAGTAATGAAAATGTTAGGCATTTTTGTTAAACCAAGAAGAAAAGATCAATCACTAAAACATGCTATGTCTACTGTTGCTAGTGCCATTGAGTCTATTGGAAGTAATAGTCGATCCAAAGATAAGAATGCAACAAGACGAGCTATAACAACTACTATAGTGAATAAAACAACTTTGAATAGAAGAATGGTAAGCAATATTAGTGGAATTCTAAAAATACATCCTGAAACATTGGTAAGAGCGGCAAAAAGAAGAGAAAGTATAGAAAATGATCCAATTAACCAATGTTGGAGTTTTAGTGGTCGACTCCCGAGATCTGATATGAAACTAAATGTTGAAATCAAATCTTTGATCGAAAAATATTGGCATGATAATACTAGGGTTCATCTAATGCTAGAGACGTTTTAAAATTAAGAGTGGGGTCCAAAGTTCGCGATCCTCATCTAAAACACCTATTAGATACAATGCAAACTAAATTTTATAGAAAATTTTGTGATGAATTAGTGTTACTTGGTAATATTAAAATAAGTCAAAGATCTTTTGAAAAATGCAAACCATGGTATGCAAAGATTAATAAGCAATGGATATTTTGTTGTTGTAAAACGCATGTTCAATTTCATTATTATTATGATGTGTTTCAATATATACGTTGTACTTTACATAGTAACATGATTATACAGGAATGTGATATTAATATGTCAACAGAAGCAATAAAAGAGTTTATATCAAGTTTGTTCTGTGAAAGATCTAATGAAAAATTATTTTATTTAAGTTCATGTATTTCTGGACAATGCAATAGTTGTGGCAATCTTTCTTTGTTAAGAGTTTGTATGCATGAAAGTGTTGAAAATGATTTTGGACAACAATTAGTAGATGTTAAAAGATTTAAGAATGTTGAATATTCTTTAAAAGATGGAAAATTTGGAAAGCGTTGTGATTTAATTACAAAAAAGGTTAGTGTGCATGCATTCATATCAGAATTTAAGAGTAAAATTGTACTAAAATATGTCAAGCACTCTCAACAAGCTCGATGGCTTGATGGACAATTTCGTGAATGTAGAAACATATTTCCAGTTGGTACTATATTATCAGTGGTTGATTTTGCGGAAAACTATACTTTAGCTCCGCAAGAGGAAATTCAATCACAATATTACAATTCAGTGCAGGTTGCTATGTTTGTTCATATTGTTTATATACATGCAGATGATAGTACAAAGAATGATAAAAAAGTTTTGAGGGAGTATCATTTCTATTTGAGTGACAACCGGTTACACTCATCAGATTTTGTTCAATTTTGTTTCAATATATTTTATACAAATTTAAGAGAAAGAGGAATCCAGATGACTAAACATCTTATATGGTCAGATAATTGTACGGGGTAGTTCAAGAATGCTCGAATGTTATGTTGGTTAAGTAGGGTTCACAAGGAGAATAATGTCCAACATATGTAGAATTTTTTTGAAGCTGGACATGGTAAAGGAGAACATGATGGAGCTGGTGCGTGTGTTAAAAGAATTCTTGCTAGACAACAATTGAAATTTGAGGATGTAGTAAAATTTAAAGATGCACGTGGGATTGTAGATTGGTGCAATACAAGATTATGTACACCTGGATCAAGTGAGTACTCTACAGTTCGTTAATTCTTTTGGTTGGTTGAAGAAGAAAACATTCTACCTAGACTTGATTGTCAAACAATCAGTGGATCTACTAAATGGCATTCATTTAGGAGTTCAAATGCAAGTACATGGACTATCTGGACAAGGGAGCTTGCATGTGTTTGTCAGTTTTGTATTTCAGGAGATTGGGAAGCATGTGAGAATACAGAATGGGTTGAAGAGTGGAAGCAAAGACCATTAACACTTGCACAAGCACATGATCAAAATGAAACAACAATTGAAGACAATGATCAACTGTTTGCATCAGACGATTATGACCGTGTTTCAAACCTTGTACAAGAAGGTAATTTAATTCAAATTATATTTCATTTTATTTCACTTCATTACTAATTTGTAGTTCTTTTATTTATATTTATATGTGTACATATGAATGCATGTATGTTGATTGGTCAAATTTTATGGACATGTGCAAGTTATTGAATCAAAATTTGTTTGTAGAACATGTGTATGTTGTTGTTGCACCAAAGAAGAATGAAGAGGAAATAGAATATTGGTTGGCTCATTGTGTGGAGACTAAACATAAGTTAACAGCACCTCAAGAAGATGATGATGGCTTTCCTTATCCAACAGGTTTGGTGATCGCCTTAAGACATCCCCTTAAGAAAATTTTGATAACAAGTCTTTGATCCCCTTAAGCAAATTTTAAGAACTTCTTTGATCCCCTTAAGCAAATTTTAAGAATTTCTTTGATGGTGCTATCATTATCCAATAGGTTCGGTGGTGGTTGTTGGCACATGGCTATGGAAATACCTAATAAGAAAGAATAGTTTGCCTGCATTCGAAGATTATGAAACACATAAGAAGATTATACACTACTCACATTTGGTGTTGGCAACAAATATGAAATTGGAGAGGTATCGTGGAAAACCTACAAATAAAGAGTTATGGAACATTTCTATGGAAGACCATGAGACAATCATCGATGCGTTGGAAAAAAGAGAGGATGGAGATGGTACAATGGAATAAGTAAATATAGGTAAATATAGTTAAATAGATTTATATTGTTCTTTTAAATACATTAAATACATGTTTTGATATTTCTTGTGCGTTATTAGTTGAAAAATTGATTTAAATTATCCTTTTATATCCTTAGGTCATCATCACAAATTCATCACATACTTTGAAATAAAAACTTGAGAGGCACTTGTAAATACAGGTACAAATTGTGTATATCTAGATAGTTTTATATAAATTATTAAAATACATGTTTTGATGATATATTGATAAATTGCTTGTATTATTTTTATATCAGGTGGCATGAAGACTTGCTACATTCCCCACAAGTTTTGTAAACATTATTTTGAGTTGGCGTGAAGACCTGCTACATTCCCCTACAAGTTTTGTAAAAATTATTATTCTATATATTTTATTTGTTAAATTATGCGCATGTTTTTCTACTTTGAATTTACTTTAAATTTGATTTTATTATATTGTTAAATTGGGTTACTTTGGGCAACTTCACCAAATTTTGAGAACTTAAGACGTCCCCTTAAGACATCGTAAATTAGGACCCCTTAAGACATCCAAAAAGTTAGCATCTTTGTAGGTTAATTAACATGGCCAATTTGAAGTTGTTAATGGACCACAGTACATCCTACGTGCAGTTATGTTCTATGTTTCAATAACCATATATCTCTCAATCCAACTGGATTACACTAGATCATCTTTATTCTATCCTTAAAATTTCTTCTTTATATTTGACATGCTCAATAATGAAGATGAACTATTATATGTCCATGATGTGTTCATCATGCATGTATATGTCCTCTCTATGTTAGCAATGATATGAAATTAACATATGTCACTAAATGTATATGTCCTCTTCCCAATGTAAACAAAAAGTAATGAGAAAATCCATGATTGTCAAATAAATTCTAATCCAATAGCATAATCTAGATCTTGATTATCAAGCAAATTTTAGAAGAAATAATCTCTAGCATCAACCATATAAAATCTACAAAGAGAGATAAGCTATTCTAAGCCTCTTGTTTATATTTGCATTTATGAGTCTCAACTCATTTATTTTATTTTAACTAATTAATAAAATTTAAAAAGCATGCAATTAGACCTAAATAACTATAGCCTATGTTTATTTTCCTACACAATCCTAAACTAGAAAAAAAAATAGATTTTTTTTAAATTAAACAAATATAACTTATAGATCACTATGACTAAAGTTATGAGCAAGTTCTATTTTGTGTATCAAATTCTTAAATGAGCCATGACCTTTTACTATTTAGATGATGTGATATATTAGTGTGGGCTTAGGTCGATACTATTTAGTTAGTTCCATAAAGTAGTAAGATATTGTTAGGTCGATACTATTTATTTTTTGTATTGGAAAATTTTGAAATATTGATGTGTTAATTTGTTGATATTTTCTAGAGTGAAGAAAAGACCTGACAAATCTTAGAAGCCCTAGTGAAGGATATCAAGAAATGGGGCACAAGGGTAGCCAAAGCTCCACTAATATTTATCTTACCAAGACAAAGCAATTGAAGAGTGTAGCTTCTCCTTCTCACCTTTATTTTGCAATTTTCTTATAAAATCTATTAGATTGGGATTAAAAACTTAAAGTATTGTAGATTAGTATCTAGTCTAAGATGTTAAATTTTTACCATGTTTGAAATTGTTAAAATTCCTTGGGGGAAGAAGTTCCCTTTCAAAATATGCGTCAACAAGTGTTGAATCAATTTTGCACATCATCAACATTATTCTTCTAATTAGTTTATCATGTTTGGATATCTTGTTAGGGTTTATATGTTTATATGTTTGGATAATTTGTATAGATAGAGAAGTTCATACCATTAAATTGTGACATGTATAACACTATACAATTCTTCTAAATCATCGAATACAATTATATTACAAAAGTCTTATATGCTCATCTTGAATGTGTATTTGCATACTTTAAATCTAGAGTTTTTTATGGATATGAACTACAAATTCTATAACATAACACACTTAGAAATTACAAGTTTGGACATCCTTTAATCCTCCTAGGATTCAAATCAAATAAGACAGGTTCAAAACATGTTTTTTCAAGTGGTTTTTTTTGCATATACAAGTTTTGGAAAGAACTACTCATAAATTTGTTAAAATGAAATACTTTTCAACCAAACAAAAGAGTACAAGTATATATTTAGTCATTTACAACTTCCTTTATATAAAGTCATAAGGGGAAGATTAAACAAATATATAACCTTAAAAAAGATTTCCATAATTATAAACTATTTAAATAAAACAACAATATCCACATGAAGAAAATAATGCCTACTTATTGTCTATCCAAATAACCCACACAAGAACAAATAGAGGAAGGTCAGGTTGTATAAACTCCAGGTCCATGAACTCAAAAAATATACAAAGTCCCATACATTCAAAATATAAAGTCCATGTTCAACAATATATATATAAAGTCTGGATGAAAAATAGTATATAACATAGTCCATGAAATAGTCAAATTATGGAGCCCATGTTCAATAACCTATCACATACTATCTCTATAATCAAGAGTCCTCTTCACACCATGCGAACTACTCAGATGACCTGAATGACTCTGTAGAAGAGAAAGATTTAGATGAAATCAGATGTAAGATGATTAAAAATGATTTAATTTGACAATTTTTAAATTTATAATTTTTATCATATTATAATTAAATTACTGTGTGAGGCTGAGAGGCATGCTCTGGTGCACCTGGACCTATCTCTACATGCTCTGAATCAATCTATTTAATACAAGAGAAAGTTTAAGTTGAAATTAGATGTACAAGACGATTTTAAAAATGATTTAATTCAATTTCATTTATAATTTATATATCATATTTAAATTATTATACCGTAAGAGGAACTTGTTGTGCATCCTCTATTCTAGGACCTGTCTCTACAAGCTTAGCTACATGACATGTCTCAAGCTATAAAAGAAAAAAATTTTTGAACACATGTCAACATATATATCTATCAAGAAATTTAATTTAATTGAATTTAAATATAATCTAAATTTTAAATTATACCGTATCAGGCTGCCCATCTCCTCTCTCCTCCTGCTCTGCATGTGTTATGTGTTGATGAAAGGTGTCACTAACAAGCTCCTGTACAAGGTCATTTCTAAGATAACACATGTGTGTACAAATTAGGTTTTAAAACATATATATAATTGACTTGTGTACATGTTATACATTTTTGAACAACCTGAAATGCAGTCGACTCCTGATATAAACTTGGATTATCCAAGTGTGCTGCAATGCCCATCCTCATTATTGTGTCAACCTGCATAGACATATTTTTAATATATATTAAATAGTACATGCACGTTTTTAGATACAGTGATATATCAAAATAGAAAAATCTAAGTATATATAGTTTTTTAAAACAATATACATACTGTAAAAGTGTCCTGTGAGATGCCCAATGATGGAGGAGCGCTCGAGACACCCTGAGATGGAGGATTCAATGTGGAAGAAGCCTGAACCAGTTCATAAATATTTAATGTACACACATTCAAGACTGAATTACAAATTAATATCAAGACAAATAAAATTAATAATTAAAATATAAATCATTCAAAATGTACCCCAAATGGGTGCCCGAGATGAACAGGTGTCGATGAAAAATTAATTCGATCAATAGTCCCTGTTACCATCATCTACACCAAACAATTTGATTGTTAAAATATTAAACAATTTAATTGATCTATATGTTGATTAAAAACCCATGCTTAAAAAATTGTTATAAATTCAACATGTGTACATAACCTATATATACCTGTGTCGAATGATCAGTGGGATGATCCTCAACAAATAGATAATCAAAAAATGATTCACCCACATTATCAGATGATGCATGTGTAGTTGAAGTGGGTGCAGTTGGCTGATAAGGTCCATAACACAAATGATTGCAACTCATGCATGTATGAGGCATCGGCACATGTGGAGTGGTACTAGGACCACTTCCATCATCAACTCCTCCATGTTCTCTAACCTGAGCTACCATCATAGAAGTCTGCTCATGTAGGCTATCTGAGAGTGCACTCAATGTGCCTAGTGTGGATACCACTGCACAATGCTGGAAGGGTGAAGGAATGACAGCAATAGGAGGGTCAATAAGAGGTTGAATAGGCACGGGTCATTGGGGATCAACCTGTGCCCCCAACCTCTGTTGTGGCATGCCACCACCAATACCCTGGAATGATCTAAAATCAAAGTAGTTGGATTTTTTATTCAGAACAAACTCTGCATATAATTTTCTCAAAACATATAAAGGAACCTCACAATTAGCATGAGGTGGATAATCAAACACCATCCACCATCTGTCCCAAAAATTGGTAGACATTCCTTCATGCCTACACCACATGATTGATATTCTTTTCTTATTTGCAGGAATAGGTTCATTTGTAATGGGATGTCTAAAATATTGCGCTAATTGAGCTTTTGTGATTTTTAGATCCAAAATAGTCTTATAGGAGAGGCCATCAGCATAAAATTGGCGCCTCTCCTCTCTCCATTTTTGGAATCCATCAAAGTCTGAGTCAATAGACCTCACAGAATCTACAATGTCTTGCATCAAAGATGCAAAACGTACCACATGAGGAGGCATGAATTGTTCATTGCGAATGGAATTCAATTTTTCTTGTATGGAATCCACATTTTCATTAATTATGGCTCGCAAGCGAGCCTGGTTAGTTCTAGGTGGGGGTGGAGGTGGGGCATCTGGCGCTGGGGGTGGGGGTGGGGCCGGATCATCTTGTGCATTAAGGAAGTCGTCAACATCAAACTGAATATCATCCAGATTCATGATATATATAAAAATAGATATGAACCTGCATATATACATATAAACATACAAATTTAAAATTAAATCAAGAATATATATATATATATATATATATATATATATTATAAATATTTACATATAATGTACATGTTCAAAAATTATAAATTATATACATATGTTTCAAGAAATTACACTTTCAGAAATAAATTTAAATTAAACATACAGATACATGCAATTTTCAAATTGAAATCAAGGGATTTTCATTTGAGAGCTAAATTTTGATTCTTATAGTGAGGGAGACAAGAAATATCAATTTAATAGTATATACAGATCAATTTAATATAGTCTAGGGCTATTAGGACTACCATAATTCAAATTTGTTCTCAAGGTTTGTTATCATATGTTAGGTCCAAGGTTTCAATTTTGTTAATTTTTCAATGGAGTTAGGTCCAATTTTCCAATTTTGTTAAATTTTCTATAGGAAAGAGGAAATCATTGAATGTGAACTTTAGTATCTTGTATAATGTTGTCATGACCATTAAGGAATGAACATTAATTGTTATTAAATTCCTCTAGATTGTTATATGGACCTTTAAGATAGCCTTAAACCAATAACAGACTTGTCATGAGGGACAATGAACTACAAAGGGAGAATGAAATTGTTGTATAGATGTAAGACTCCTTTAGAGATTCAATTGCATTAGCTAGATAATCAAAGAGACATATATATCAATGAAGGGTGAATGTCTAGGATTTGGTGGTGGTGAGGGTAATGAAGGGATTGATGGATTAGAAGGTGGATGGACCAATGAATTAGGATTGGGATTACATGGTGGTGTTGGGATAGGACTAGTAGGCTCTTCGATAGGCATTTGATTGGATGATGATGAAGGATACCCATATAAGATGCATAATCTAGAGTGGTGTTCCCCTTGTCAAAGGTAACATAAGGATTTAAGGACACTTTCAATCTTGGTGAAAAGGGTAACTTGGACTTGCACGTTCTTGTTGCGAAGGAACTTGATAGTCTTGTTCAAAATATATGCATCATGATCTACAAGGTTCTCATGATCATTGGGAGGAAATTAGGAACCTCTTAGGATTGTGACTTTGGGTTTGGCATGGTCAACTTGGAGAGGTTGTGTGGCCCATATCCCTATAAGAGGATGAAGGGTGATAGGAGGTTGTAGGATGGCTAAAAACATTCACATGACGATAATGTTCAAGTTTAAATTAAGATATGCATCATGGTCTACAAGGTTCTCTTGTTCAAAAGGTTCATCATATTCTACAAGGAACTCACAATCATTGGTACCAAATTCAAGACCTCCTATTATGACCGGGGGTTTCCTATTGATTATGAGTTCAATACTTGCTTCTTTTTTATTGTCACAACCATTTTGGATAAAAGAAATGAATTAGAACAGATGCATCTATGCTATTGAATGATGTCATAGAAACCAATGGACTATCATACCACCTAGGTAGAATCATAATGAACATCTGCAAGACTATAACTAGACTTGGAGTCTAACTACCTTGAGGTGGATATCTTGTGCATGCCACATGATCTGAAAACCTAAATTTGGTGAAGTTGCCTATGGCAACCAAATTTGATAATGGAGAGAGGATTGAAGTTACTAGTTGCCTACCTGACTAATCTGAGTATGAAGATGAATATATTCTGATGATTTGTGATTTAAATTTAATGAAGAATTTGATGATCTTTGTTTTTAACTCGTCATTGTAGGGATTCAATCTAGCTAGAAAAAGATAAATTAGTCAAGATGGTTCTAGCTCGATTTTGTTTCCTATTTCCTATTTGCAAAATTATTGTTTTCTATTTAGTTGTTAGTCCCAACTCTTTCCTTTTAAGAAGTATATCAAATCTAATGTAGTAGTAGATACTTCTACATATACAAGTTTCTATTAGGAGAAAATATCTTTTGCCAAATTTGTATAGAGTTGTCTATAGTGTGTTCCAGGGTAATCAAATGATGTTTAAGTCACAATTTAGAGGGTTGAGGGATAAGTTTGTGTTGAGTCTACAGGAGGTGTTTTCTTACATAGACCTCTCCAGAATCTAGGTGTCTCCATGTCTAACTCAAATGTTTCAAGGGATATTATATCCAGATTAATGATAACATTTTATATATATGCCTTCTTTGATGTCAAGGTCCAGTGGAGCTACTATCTTAGAGAGTTTAGGGTCCTCTTCTATTCACAGGTTGATGTCTATAGCATCCTCAACAAGGAGAGGGGAGTCATCTTGTATATGAGTGGTATCTAATGGAAGGTGAAGTTTGTCATTGAGGAGCTCTTGGGAAGTGTCCATTTTTATTGTATCATTTTAATCAATCACAAGTTTCTTCTTATATCTTTTTGCTATTCTGCCTACTAGGGTGCCTTTGGACTAAAGGGTTCTTCTTTCTCTCCAAAATAAGCATAGGTGTTAAGTATGGTGGAAAAGTCTTTCTTATGATTATAATGGGGATGTGGTCTTGACACTTCATAAGTTTCATGATGGCTTCGTCATTTTGGAAAACATCAAATCATAAAGGTTCGTGTCGGTCCCAATCGATAAGCTCAAGGTATTATAGGTCTAAGGAGATGGTGAGGATAGTGACCTATCATGAAAGAGGTTAGTGGTGGCAAGATCTTCGTAAGGATCATGAGTGGGGCCTACATCAATGTCATTAAGATTAGGAGAAGCATTACCAATGAGGTTAGGCTCGTTTCACAATTAACATCACGATGTTCATCCTAGGGGCATAACCTAGCTAGTGAGGACAGCTACAAGTGTCTCTAAAGTTACATTTGTTGGCTATCACAAAAACTGTAAAATCTTCTCAATTCTTGATTAGTTGGTTGTCTCTAAAGGTTTTATTATGATTTGTTGTAATTGTTTTACATGACAGTTACCTATTCAATAATGCCTTTAAAATACAATGATGTATACATTGATATAAGTAAATTTTATAAAAACCAAATATATCTATCATCCCAATGCTATATAATTTTTGACAGTTTGTTCAAAATCTCTCCTTTCATATGATACATTCGTTTCAAAATTTCAATTGTATTTTACAGCTAAAATGTCTAAATACAGCTATTCAACACTCAAATTGAAATCAAATTTTGATAGTTTGTTCAAAATCTCTCCTTTCATATGATACTGAATTTTCAAAATTACATTTGTATTTTACAGCTAAAATGTCTAAATACACCTATTCAATTCTTAAATTTAAACAAAATTTTGATAGTTTGTTCAAATTCTATCCTTTTATATGATATAGTCTTTCAAAATTTCAATTGTATTTTACAACTAAAATGTCAAAAAACATCTATTCATTTCATAAACAGAAACCCTAAATAACAGTTTACAATTTAAATTTTGATTGTATTTTACACCAAAAAAAACAAGTGAAACTTCAAAAGATTGATTGCTAAATTGTAGAAGTGGAAAAATCCACTTACCTGCTGTTTTGATGGTGACTCAACTCAGGATCCCGTTCTGAGCTGTCGCCTGTTGCTTGTCACTGGGAAAAATGGGGTCTCTGCCCTTTTTTAAAAATTTAATACTTTTTCAAAACGGGATCCCGTTTTGTGGTTCTAGGTTCGGGATCTTGCTAAGGAACGGGATCCCGTTTTGGATTTTAGGCTCGGGATTGTGACCCAAAACGGGATCCCGTTTTTATTTACCTGATTTCTAATTTTTTTCTAACTCTGAAACTTCCACCTTAAGTGGACACAACTTCTTGCATTTACCCTTGTGGTTTCTGTTCATTTGCTTTAGGAGAATTACCTGATTCAATTCAATCAAATTCGATCCAAATCAGTTAAGTCTAGTGAGATTAGAGCAATATGGTGCAGTTGAACACTTTGGCAAAACTACAGTTCAGGCACTCTTTTATTTTTTTTAAAGGCTTACTTTTTGTTTTTGTTCTTCAAGCATCAAAATTGTTTGGGTGTATTGAAGGTGTTTAGTTTGCATGTTGGAAAATTTCAATGCTCGTGAACCTCTTGTATTAACCTCAACACTTGTCATGCTTTGTCTCTTCGTAGATTTTTCATATTTTTGAATTTTATTTATTGTCGAAAAACATTTTTGAAAGGGAGTAAGAAATAATTGTGAAGTGTTCAGCTTGTCGGCAACTCTTTGAGTTCTTGAACTCACATTTTCACCGAAGACTATTTGAATAAAGAGTTCATAGGTATTCATATATGTGGATCTTGATATGTTGATAGAAGAATTACAAGTTCAAACAAGTATGAATTTACTAACATCTAAGTTCCTCAAGACACAAAAGTGTTGAACTACTGACATTGAAGTTAAAACTTAGAAGGGCGTCGATATATAAAGTCACAGTCTAAAAGTTCAAATGAACATCACTTCACCAAACAAAGAGGTTTGAAGCTCACAAAGTTTCAATTGGCCGAAAGGTAAATTGAAGGTTCCACAATTCATATGATTGCTAAAAGGCCATTAGAAATATACCATTTCCATCAAATGATGTCAAGAGAGATGTTCAACAAATTGTTAAAGTGCCAAAATAAAATCTCGAGAGCTCGATATACATAGAAAGAAAAGTTCAAGGTTCCACAAACTTTAACTTCACCGATGATAAAGAGTTCCTGATGGTATTGTTTCACCGAAAGAGCACTGGATGGGAAGTTCAAAGTCTCCATAATCTGTCGAAAGTACATTTTCAAAGAAAAATGCAAGGATGACAAACATTGATAAAGAAGTCTATATATTTGAGTGGGTGCTAAGTTGAAAATAGAGCATTTTAACGGTTCACAGGGGCATTGAATCACCGAAGGAGAATTTATGGGTTCATGAAGGTTTTAATGTGCCAATATATATTAAAGCTATAGTTCAAAGTTCATAGGGATATAAATTTGTTGATGAAGAAGTTTGGGTGTTTTAAAGGAAATAAAGTTGAAATATGATATGGTGAATATGGCCACGATTAGCACATCAGTTTTGAAACCATCAACCTTTCAACTTCCTCAATTTCCAAGTATAATAGAGCTCATTGTATTCTTTCTGGGGGTTTAGCTAGCCTAGGAGGGGGTATTGGAAGGTTTGGTTGTTGATTGTAGAAGAATTTTTTTACTAAAAGAGGGGTAAAAATTTATTTAAACCAAAAAAGGGCAATACAAAGCGAGGGCATTACACACCCCTGTCTATCTCCACTAATTGGTCCAACTTATGAGACAAATCCGGGGGTAATTGAACCCTTTCCACAATTATCCAATCTTGCAAATGATTAGAAGCCCATTTAGCCAAACAATCCGCAACCCCATTCCATTCTATAGGAATATGACAGAAAGAAACAAAATCCAGAGAAGCACATAGATTAAGAATTTGTGCTATAATAACAACCAATTGCCAACTGACATTCTCTAACTGATGTCTCTTCAGCAAAGTCACCACCACCTGGGAATCAGATTCACAAATGATCCATCTCCACCCAAGAGCACAACCGCGCTCCACAGCACATAAAGTGGCAAGAGCCTCCATCACATTGTTAGTATACCAACCCTTATAAATAGAAAAGATAAACTCAACAGTCCCAAAACTAGTCTGCCCAACACCTCCAATACCAGTATGACCAGGATTTCTGCGAGAAGAACCATTTGTGTTGATTTTTAGCACACCCTGAGGAGGACACCAACACACCTCCCTATTTATCTTTCGAAGAGGATGTCAACATCTATTACTCATGATCTGACCAGTACTCAGAGAAACACCTCTCTAAAGAGGAAGATTGAGACGAGTGCAACAGGCAACCTCTCCAGGATCCACACCCTCAGCCAAGTCACACTTAGCCAAAATAGTTTCTCCCAAAGAATGAAGAATCTTCGACCACAAATGTTGGACAACCAGCTTCACATCTTCAAAAATCTTGTGATTCCTCTCCAGCCAGATATGCCAGATAATAAAAGTCGGTCCAAGAGCCAAAGTAACTTGAAGAAAAGAGGTCTTAATAGGGGCCTTCCCCCATCGGGCAAAGAACTCTACCAAAGAAGAGACATGCCAGCAAGCCTGGTTCCACACAACCCACCAAAGTTGCCAAAGCCTCCTAGAAAAGGAACATTGGAAGAAGAGATGAGAGACACTCTCCTCACTTTTACAGAACAAAGCACACATCGAGGTACCCTAGAACCCTCTCTTGCACAATTTATCCAAAAGAAGACACCGGTTCTGGACCACCAGCCACATAAAAAAATTGCACTTGGGCCAAGAAAATTTGTTCCACACTTACTTCCACCAAGGAACCTCAATGTCCCCAAACACCTGCCTAACCAACTCACCATAACCCACTGAAATAGAGTACTTACTAGATAAATCACTGTTACTCCAAGCCAACACATCCTGCCCCGCCATGGAATTGCATTCACGAGATGCAAGAATCTGAGCCAACTCTTGCCTATCCTCCTCTGACCCTCCTGGTAGCCAATCTGAGGAGTGCTTCCATCTAAGGCTAACAACCAGTCTAATATTCTGAACAAACTTATAATGCTCAACTGCATTCCAACCTTCAGTAGTAAAATGATCACAAAGAGACTAGAGGTGAGGGTAAGCAGAAAGAATAGGAGGATGACCATGCCAAGCATCCCACCAAAAAAGAGCTTGAGAACCCGTATGATATATCCCAAAAAGCCCCTTCTTAACCAACTGAGCCCCTGATTTGAGGGTTTTCCAAATCATAGATCCCTTTCCTTCTAAAGGGAAATGAGGAACATTAAAAGTGTTAACATCCTTAAGATACTTGTGGGTAAGAATACGGGCCCAAAGCTAATGTTGACTAGTACACCAACGCCAATATAACTTGGCAGCAAGAGCTTGCCCATTCAAAATAGCAGAACGCAAACCAAGGCCCCCCTTTTTCAGCAGCTTGCACACTATTTCCCACTTAACAAGACTCCACTTAGTCAACTGCAAGTTAGCACTCCAAAGAAATTGTCATGAGAGAGCATCAAATTCCCTCAAGAAATACACTGGAGATGCCTAAACAAAACATCTGTAAATAGGGAGATCCTGGATAACAGATTTCAGAAAAGTTAATCTTGCGGCAGTAGAAAGCCAATGATGAGTCCAATGATTGACTTTGTTGTGCAACTTATCAATAAAATTTTGCCAAGAAGACCTGGGCTTCCTACCAACAGTAAGAGGTATTCCTAGATAGACAAAGGGGAGAGACCCAATCTGAAACCTCAAAATATTAGCAATCCACCATTGAATAGATTGAGGAGTATTAAAAAAGAAGATAGAAGACTTGTGCTCATTGACTTTCTGACCTGAAGCAACAAGATAAATATCCAAAGCCCACCCAAAAGAACTAGCCTCCTGAAGGCAAGCCCTCCCCATAAGAGAAGTGTCATCCACAAACTGAAGATGAGAGATCTGTGGTAGCCCAAAACCCCAACACCAACCTTGAATCTTGCCTCGGGAAACCCACAACTTAAGAAATCTACCCAGACCCTCAGCCATAATAATAAACAGATAAGGGGAGAGAGGATCTCCTTGAAGAAGGCCTCTAGAAGCCTCAAAAATCTCAGAAGGTTCCCCATTCATAAGAATAGAAAAAGAGGAAGAAGTAACACAACTCATAGTCCACCTGACCCAATTTGGACTAAAACCAAATCCTAAGAGAATTCTTTGCAAAAAATGCCACTTAACTCTATCATAGGCTTTGGCCATATCCAACTTGATGAACATAGACTTCTCCTTAGAAGTCGCCATAGAATGAATGACTTCAGAGGCAACCACCACCCCATCCAGGATCTGTCTACCAGCCACAAAATCTCCTTGCTCCTCAAAGATTACAGAAGGAAGACAAACTTTGAGCCTCTCTACAATTAATTTAGTAATACTTTTGTACACCACATTACAGAGAGCAATAGGTCGAAAGAATTCAAGCTTATCAACACCTTCCTTTTTAGGAATGAGAACCAGAAAAATAGAGTTCAAGGCACGAAGCATCTGTTTACTGCATAGAGATTCCCAGACAACCTCCAGCAAATACAAACTTATAATATCCCAAAATTCCTAAAAAACTTCAACAGGAAAACCATCCAGACCAGGAGCTTTACCTTTATTCATCCTAAAAACAACCCCTTCCAATTCAGGCAAAGAAATCAGGTGGGTGAGGAAATCATTCATCTCCTTGGAGATCAGGGAGGGAATGCAATCAAGGATCAAGTTCTCATCTTCGGTAGGGGGCGAATCCTTAGAAAAAAGAACAGAATAAAACTATCTAGCCTCACGAGACAAAGCCTGCACAGAAGAAATATGGATCCCATTCGCATTGACCAAAGAGGAGATACAACCTCTATTACGACGAGCCTGCACATAACAATGGAAGAAATCAGTATTCCTGTCCCCTTCCTGAAGCCAATCAATCCGAGCCTTTTGCTTTTAGAAAATCTCCTCCCTGAGCTCCCACTCCTCCACTACTCTCACAGCCTGTGATTCCGCATGACCCAAAGCATTCGAGAAACCAACATCCCGAATTTGGCAAGTATTCACATCAAAACGCGCTTGAGCATTCCTCTTCATAACCTTAAGATTGCCAAAACTCATCCTATTCTATCTCTTAAGGTGAAATTTAATATACTGAAGTTTCTTAACAAAGGTGTACATAGCTGTACCATAAGCAGGGCTGCCATCACGCCACCACTGGGCCACAAGATCATGCAAAGAAGACTCCCGAATAAGCTGAAACTTAAAGGGAGGATTCTTGGGAGCAGTAAAAGAGTTAACCAAAAGTTTAATTGGCCAATTATCAGATCCCCTCCAATCAAGAATCTTAGAACCAGTAACCAATCTACCACCCACCCAAAAATAGGAGACAAGAAATCTATCCAACCTTTCAAAGATCTCTTCCTCTCCACTCTTCCTTTTATTCCATGTGAAAACCCCATTGGAAGGCTTAACATCAATTAAAGCTAGCGAATCCACATTCTCCTGAAAAAGATCAGAAGTAGGCCCAAGCCAAGGCAACCCACCCCTTTTCTCCTCCAAGCTCAACATAGAATTAAAATCACTAGCTAAGATCAAAGGAAAATATGGAGCACAAGATCTAACATACCTTATATGAGCCCAAAGCCAGATTTTTCCACGAATATTAATCAGGGCACAAACATTAGAAACCAAAATGGTCTCACTTGTTTCCAAAAAAGAAGCAACCATGGAAATAGAAGAATGACTGGAAATCCACAAAAGTGGAGCAATCTTTCTTGGATCCCAAAAAAGAGCCAAACCCCCAGAGCTCCTCTGAGAACCAATGCACTAACACTGACCAAAATACCAGATACGAGAAGCACACTGAAGCATGAAATCAACTGAAAGTTTATTCTCCTGAGCACAAAAAATGTCCAGAGAATGGACAGCAACCAACTCATGAATAGTCTTTTGATGGGAGGTGCTATTCAACCCCCTTATATTCCATGAGAGAACAATCATGAGGGAGATGGAGAAAAGTGAGCATCAATGGGTTTAACAGACCCAAATTCCACCAACAAATCTCTAGTATGTTTAATCTTCTCAAGATCCTTCTTAAGACCACTTTTGGAAGAGTGCTTAGACAAGCCCTTCATAAGCGTCTGTTGTTGCACCCCCAAGGCTAAAGAAGACCCCTTGCTTTTGCCAGAAACTATCCCCTCCTTTGCCAAATCTACCAAAACAATATCATCATCATCCTGCATAGGACCATTCGGAGAAACCAGATGATCCTGCATACCCTGTGATAGCTAAATATCCTAGCCAAATCCTTGTCCCTGCCCCACAACACAATCCATACCAACAACATCAGAAGGCACATCTGGCAGGCTTCCTTCCTCCAAGGTTGAAATGTCCAACACCTCAAATCGATTAAAGTCCTCTTCATTTTGCCTGTCCTTGAACGATCTCTTTAGACCACGACCCTTAGATCGAGGCTTAACAAGCACAAAGCCATCTTTATCTGATTCACCCTCCATCATAGGAGATTTCCCTTTATCCTCCTTACCAACTTTTGGAATTGAAGACGAAGGGGAGGAATTAGAAGGAGGAGCCTTATTAATCCTAGGACATTGCTTCTGAAGATGTCCATACTCATGACAAATCCGACATCGAAAAGGAAGGGATTCATAATCAAGCCGTTGAATCCAAGACAAAGAACCAAGAAAAATTTCTAAAGAATCTGGCAAGAGATTATTCAAATCAACCTCCACACAAATTCAAGCAAAATAAATAACCTTTTTTTTCAAGGGTTTGTTGAGCAACTACAGCAGGCTTACTAAGAAGAGCAACAATCCATTGTAAAATATCTTCTCTCCAAAACTCCAGGGGAAGCCGCAGAAGACGAACCCAGATAGGCACCCTCGACGACAATTCTTTAGCTGAATTAAAACCCATATGCCAGGGTTTGATAAACAATCCAACATGATTATAAAAGTAGGGTCCCCCCTCAAAAACCCGATTCCTATTAGCTAAATTGGAAAACACAACCACAAAGTAACTGTTAGCAGCCACCATAAGCTCCATTTCTCCCTCAACCTGCCATGAGTGCCTAATCCAAGCATCCAAAGCCGACAAAGGGATACAAATCCCTAGAAATTTGTAGATAAGAGCATATCTACTCCAATAAGAGACGTCATCATCAATATATTCAGGAGAAATGACCAAAACTGGCCTATCTTGGCTCCTGGGCAAACAACCATTCACTTTTTTCAATTTATGGCCCCCCCCCACATAAAAGGACTCTGACTATTGAGCTTTCAAACCCGAAGAAGAGCCATTTTGAAATGCACCACCCCTAGCCACCACCAAGTTGGTAGAAATATGATGCTCTGCAATATTCACACCAACACACACA
The DNA here is from genome assembly GCA_027924645.1 of Cunninghamia lanceolata. Taxonomy (NCBI): domain Eukaryota; kingdom Viridiplantae; phylum Streptophyta; class Pinopsida; order Cupressales; family Cupressaceae; genus Cunninghamia; species Cunninghamia lanceolata. The sequence continues at coordinate 1,581,723 of BSBN01001281.1, read as the reverse complement.
CCATCCAAAGAAAGCACAAACCAATGCAGAAAGAAGACACCAACGAGCACCACACAGAGAAGAAATGAGAGAAAGTAGACAATAAACACCCCCCCACAAGATTTTAAACCCCACCCCATGCTGGAAACCAGTCGCCAAAGCTTGAGCTGCAGCCGCACACAACATGCACACAGGAGCGAAGACATGCAAACCCCGACCTGCTATAGGTTGCGGGACTACAAAAAACCCCCGAGCACATACTCCATATCATCAAAATGCGATTGTGGAAACTATGCATTCCTAAATTCAATGCAATTTGTTGAAGTTGCCAACTGAATAAACTACAAATCATTTTCATTGTTTTGTGAATTTGATGAAATGTTGTACTCCCAAGTTTGATACTAAACATATGAATAAAAACTCAAAATTGTTGTGATTGTGAATATTGTTGTGGTATCAAACTGTGTGTTGTTGGATGCTAAAATTGACCGCCTGATAAGGCTTTCAGTTTTAGACTGCATCAAATGGTATTAGAGCAAGGTTTTCTTGCTGGGATGTGTTGATAAATTGTAGAGAGTTGTAGCGATAGGTGTCTCCAATGCTCTAGAAATTTATTGCAAGTGTGTGAGGAGTCTTGCAATTGCAGAGGCTTGAGAGGGACGTTTGAAATCACAAGAGAGATAAGTTTTTGTGGAAACTAACAAATTAATATTTAGGATTGTTGTGAAATTTTGAAAATGCCCCCGAGAAGGAGAAATCCTAGAATAGAGGAAATGTTTGAACAATTTCGTGTTGATATGATAAACAAGTTAAGAACTTTAGTTGCAGGTTTGAGATAATTAATAGCTCGTAGATGAAGGAGAAAAATGTTTTCTGAGTGTGCTTGCAGAATCAAAGAGTTAATAGATTGGATTGGCGGATTGGAATAATATTTTGAATTTGAAAACATTCATGACCCATAGCGGGTAAGATTGGCACAAACAAAACTTAAGGGACATGTTGCCCTTTAGTGGAGAGGGTTGTAGAGGGAAAGAGTAGTAAATGGTGAATTAAAAATGACCCAATGGAATCAAATGGTTACTAGGCTAAAAGCAAAATTTATTCTTAGAGACTATGAACTAGAGTTATTCAGAAAGCTTTAGAATCTAAAATAGGACATGAGTGTCAAAGACTATACTGAAGAATTTTAGAAAGTGGTAATTAGATTTGGGAATCATCAAATGGATAGGGAAAATGTAGCCAAGTATATAAGCGAGTTAAGATTTAATATACAAGATGAGATGAGTATGCTAAAGATTTCTACAGTTGAAGAGGCGTACCAATTTGCTTTGAAAGCAGAAGAGAAGATAGAAAGAAGGCAACATAACAATTCGAGAGGAAGGGGAAAATTCTCAGTCAGAAGAGGATAAGCAAGTAGCAGAAAAAGAAAACAGGCTCATGAAGAGGAGGCTAGCTCTAAATGGAACAACTAATCGAGTCAGGGGACAAGAGGAAGAGAATACTCGACAGAAGAATGTGGCAACAATAAGGGATTCCTTGGAAAATGTTTTCAGTGTGGAGAAGTTGGACATAGAGCTTATGAGTGTCTGTAAATACACTAGGAAAATAGCAAGTGAAGTGTGGACAAAAATCACATGGTGCAAGAGGATGAAGAAAGTAGTGTATCACCAAAACAAGCAGAAGAACCAGAAGAGGGAGAATCTTTTATGTTCAAGAGAGTCTTAGTGAAACCAGGCAAGGAGGAGGATGGAGTGTCACAATGAAGGAGTTTTTTCCGAACTATATGCAAATCAAGAGGTAAGTGCTGCAAAATAATTGTAGATAGTGGTAGCACTAATAACCTAGTTTCTGAAGAAATGGTAGAAACGCTAGGTTTGAATAAAAGAAAACATCCCAATCCTTATAAAGTCACTTGGCTGCAAAATGAACGTGAATTGGTGGTGAATGAGTAGTGTATGGTTAGTTTTTATATTGGATCATATAAATATGAGGTTTTATGTGATGTTATGTCAATGAATGCATGTCATGTTTAGTTGGGAAGACCATGTCAGTTTGACAAGGAGGCTATCTATGATGGTTGAAGAAATTTGTATACCATTGTGAAAGGTGGACAAAAATATCTTTTGAGTTCATTGCAAGAAAAAGTACATCAAGTAAAGGACAACAATCCTATAGTTTATTTTAGTTCAGAAAAACAAGTAATGAAAGTGACAAAAGAGGTTGAGAACAACTCAACGATAATCCCTATGAAAGGGAATACAATTGGAAACATAGGAGATGGTACTTGTTTTGTGGATCAACTACATAGAAAATTGAAGAGCAAACATAATATAAGTAATCACTAGGGAAGTGAGGCTTCCGAGGGGAAACAACAAAAGTCACAGTTTGGAAATTTGAAATTTTCTCATGGAGGATAGGGGATAGATTTGCATCCTTATTGTAAAGGACAGTTCAACAGTAATAACCTACAAGTTGATAGTGGAGAACAACAAAGAAAAAGAGGAAAAGGAAGGAAAGGTGGAGTTGGAGAAATTCAACATACGGTGAAGAGAAGAGATCAAGTGGATAAAGAGGAAGTCTAGATAAAGAACAAGCATGGGATCACCATCCCAAGCTCCTTCAAATGTTCATGAGCTTCACACTCATGGAACATTTCACTTACCCAGCATGTCTGATGCAGGAGCATCCGGGTTCACAAGCAATCTTGCATCAACCAATTTGTTTTTTGACTCAGCTCAATTTTGTTGTATTTTGTGGTTTCTGTTCTTTTGCTTCAGGAGAATTACTTGATTCAATTCAATCAAATTCGAGGCAAATTGGTTAAGTCTAGCGCAATTGGAGCAATATGGTGCAGTTGAACACTTTGGTAAAACTATAGTTTAGGCACTCTTGTTTTTTTCTAAAAGGCTTACTTTTTGTTTTTGAATTTCTTCGAGCATCAAAATTGTTTGGGTGTATTGAAGGTGTTTAGTTTGCATGTTGAAAAATTTCAATGCTTGTTAACTTCTTGTATTAACCTCAGCACTTGTCATCCTTTGTCTCTTCAGAGATTTTTCATATTTTTGAACTTTATTTATTGTCAAAAGAACATTTTTGAAAGGGACTAAGAAATAATTGTGAAGCATTCATCTTGTTGGCAACTCTGAGTTCTTGAACTCATATTTTCGCTGAAAAGTGTTTGAATGAAGAGTTCGTAGGTATTCATATATGTGGATCTCGATATGCTGACGGAAGAATTACAAGTTCAGACAAGTATGAATTTACCATCATCTAAGTTCCTCGAGGCACAAAAGTGCCGAACTGCTGACATTGAAGTTAAAACCCAGAAGGGCATTGATATATAAAGTCACAATCTAAAAGTTCAAATGAACATCACTTTGCCAAACAAAGAGGTTTGAAGCTCACAAAGTTTCAAATTGGCCGAAAGGTAAATTGAAGGCTCCATAATTCATATTATTGTCGAAAGGCCGATAGAAATATGTTATTTCCGTCGAATGATGTCAAGATAGATGTTCAATGAATTATTAAAGTGCCAAAATAAAAGCTCAAGAGCCCGATAGACATGTAGAAAGAAAAGTTCAAGGTTCCACGAACTTTAACTTCGTCGATGACAAAGAGTTCTTGACAGTATTGTTTCATCGAAAGAGCGTTGAATGGGAAGTTCAAAGTCTCCATAATCTGTCGAAAGTACATTTTTGAAGGAAAATGCAAGGATCACAATCACTGATAAAGAAGTCTTTATATTTGATCAGGTGCTAAGTTGAAAACATAGGATTTTAATGGTTCACAGAGGTTTTGAGTTGATGACGAAGAATTTACGGGTTCATGAAGGTTTTAATGTGCCGATATATATATATATATATAAAAGCTACAGTTCAAAGTTCATAGGGATATAAATTTGTTGATGAAGGAGTTTGGGTGTTTTAAAGGAATTTGAGTTGAAATATGATATGGTGAATATGGTGACGGTTAGCATATTAGTTTTGAAACCATCAACCATTCAACTTCCTCAATTTCCAAGTATAATAGAGCTCATTTTATTCTTTTTGGGGGTTTGGCTAGTCTAGGAGGGGGTATTGGAAGTTTTGGTTGTTGATTCTAGGAGAATTGAAGGTTGTTGTTGATGGAAAATCATCTGAATGAGGCTGCAGAAACTATGCATTCTTGAAGTCAATGCAATTTGATGAAGTTGCGTACAAAATAAACTGCAAATCATTTTCATTGTTTTGTGAATTTGATGAAATGTTGTAGTCCTAAGTTTGATGCTGAACATATGAATAAAAACCCAAACTTGTTATGATTGTGAATATTGTTGTGGTATCAAACTATGTGTTGTTGGCTACTAAAATTGATCGCCTGATAAGGCTCTCGATTTTAGACTGCATCAAATTTGAGTCTCACTTTTCTTGAAAGTGAATATTTTTTAGCACTACACATTGGTGCTATTTTGAGGTTGTCATTCTTAGATTAAATTGTACTTTCAAATTTCTAGTCCATTTTGGACTTCGTAAAATTCTGACAAACAAACCCATCTTGTAAACACACTAATCTATAAAGTACCAATTACTTTTTTCTAGGGGGATCTTTGATTGAGTAATTTTGGGGGGTGTTCCTATGGTTTTGCATCTTTTTTGTTGGATTAGTCTATTTCTTGACTTCTTTGAGGAGAATATCATGGGTCTATCAAATCATCCTTCAGTTATTCAATTGAAAAGAGGAAACTATAGGACTTGGAGAGATGGTATGATGAAGCATTTTAGATGGCTTAACCTCTTGCCCTATTTCTATGAAATTATTCCCCAACCACCTCTGGATTGGAGAAGTCATCTATGGCACTCCAAGATTGGTCATGTCATAAGGTTTATTCATTATCATGTTGACACAAACATTTTATTTGTCATCTAGAGTCTTGATACCCCTCGTGCTTGTTGGACTAAAATTTGGGAGATGTATGGAGATCCAACTAATCCTCCATTCCCAGATGATCCTATTTTGGATTGTGTTTTGTTCCCTAAGACGACTGTGATAATGTTCCCTATACCAAAGCTACAGTAAAACTACTAGATTTGAGGAAAAGTACGGAATGTCATGAGGATGTAGAGACTTCTTTTGCTTCTCCTCCTCTTGAGAATCTAGTTTTTTATCTTTTATGACTCCTATTTTAGATATATAGGCTTCATCTCCTATATCTTTCAGTCAACAATTAGAGGTTGAGGACTCTTCACTTCCAACACTTAAAGATTCTACAGTTGTTCATGCTCAGGTTTCTTGTGTGGACACTACATCATGCAATTCTTCATCTCTTACTGATCATTGGGATGATTGATTATAGGACATACATTGTTTGTTTGTTCAATCCCACATACAAGATCTTGATGATAGTATTGAGGACATTCATCTCCCCTTTGATGACAACTCATAGGAGGTTGCATCACCTTCTTTGAATGTCCTAAGGGCACATTTCAACTCTCCTATTCTTCTCCATAGATATATGCTTCCACAATGATAGATTTTGTAGATACTCGTGAGTTGACAGTTTTGACTTAGTCACCGTTTATGTTGCCATCGTATATAGGAGTACTGGATTCTCATTGGTCTCTAGTTGTCTTACCTATGGTGAGCACCATACATCCATCGCTATTGTACCTAAATATTGCATGGTACCTAATTCTTTGTATCAATATTTCTTAAAATTTGTCATCGACTTGGAGCAACTTGAACAGTTTTTGGAGGCTTCATCCACATCTTTGGTACATGCTCTACATCAGTTTTCACATTGTTCTACATTGTCAGCTTCTTCAATTAAGATTGGGACTCTTGGTGTTGTGATAGTTGAGTATCTTCCAAAGATTTACATCTTGTACTTTCTTTCCTTGTATTTCTTTAAGGAATGGGAAGACACCATGTATACACCTTTGGCTTTGTTTCTTCCCCAGGGGATGAACATTGTTTGACAATCATGGACTGGATCTTCTGCATCCAGTGTCGAGCATCTAGATCCTTCTCAGTTTTTATGAGGGGGTTACCTAGACCTTCTCTCTTTATCCTCTCTTGGGGGGAGTTTGGTCCTATAGGTTTTCTCCTTCTCATCTTCTAAGGGGCACTCTCTTTGTACATTGGGGTTCTTTTAGATTGTACCTGGGTACATAATATGGATTGTCTTTCCGAGACCCATTTCTTCATTACCCTAGTTGCACTTAAGGCCCATGTTGGTGTAATTATTTAACTTCACCTTATTATATTAAGTTCACCTAGGTAATTTCTTTTTATTACTTAGGTAGGATAGGATAAATGATCTACTTTCATTGGAGTCTACTTTTTCCTTATCTTCTTGGATTTGGAAACTTAGATGGCAATCCCTTATTTTTTTGGTTTTTTTCCTTTTCCTCATCCTCATCAGATTTGGAAACTATAAGGCTATATATTGTATGCATCCTATCACATCATTGTAATATCTCATTTCAAGTCCTATTGAATAGAATATAGTTTATTCTATCATATTTGATTTTCTTTTTATGCTTTCCTTTCACTCATTTGCATTCTTGGGTGGCTTCACACCTTTTTTTCCACCACCTAGTCATGTCGATGATGAAAGCATTTTCTGCACAAATCGTGATCTTTAGGTTTGCCTATGAAATCATATTTGTATGAAACCCATTAATGCATGGGATTCCTCCTATGTTCCACGGACTATAGTTCTCTCTTTAATAGCATTTTCTAGTGGATGAGTAATTAGGCCTTCCCACTATAAAGGAATGGATGCACTGGCCCTTCAATAATAATAGTAGGGGCCGCTGACAAATAGAGGCAAGTTGATCCACCTTTTTCTCTCTTTGACACAATTTGTTCTTTCCCCACTAGAGCGAAAAGCCATGGTGGAAGCTGACCTCTATTCTATCCTCTAGCTAAGGTTCCATTCTCCAGGCGGGTGCCCCTCTTCTACTATTACTAAAATTGGCTATCAAAATAGCTATGCTACATACTCTACTGGTGGTGGTGAATAAACCAGGTCAACAATCAAATTTGGAACTGCACCTAAAATTGAACTATAGGCATCTATGAGGTCTACCACATTTAGATCTGTTGTTGGTTTTGAAGAAACTAGATCAACTCCAACTGGATCACTGACTTTATAAATTGGCTCTAGATCAATTGTTCTCTATAAATATGTAACTAGAAGGGATGCTACATGCTATGCTGCCTTGTTTCAACCCTAGCTAATACCTCTACCTTTGCTCCTAGTGTTGGTGATCTTGCTACTAGAGAAGATGCTGGGAGTGGATCTTTCTTTGCTCTCACTCCAGTGATAGGAAGGGCTTCATGTCTAGGACCTTAGTTGCTACTACTGCTCTTACCATTGTCTCTTAGCTCTATTGGTGGTTTTGTAGGGTAAATGAGGTAAACAAATGGATCAATTACTGGATCAAGGTAAATTGACTTTCTTGAAGGAAAGTACATCATAGGTTCTTAAATTGGAATGGATGCTTAGCAAGGTGATGGAGAATCTAGAATCGAGTGAATGGAATCTACGACTTGGTTAAATACCACCTATGCTTTCAAAAGAACCTGCCTACATACCTTATAACAAATGATTGATTGATCGACCTTACTTCCTGAGACACCCAACTTCCCCACCATGAGCAACATCTATAGTAGGACCATGGAGTCAACTTTTTTTCTTTATTCAAGCATGCCTTGCCAGGGAATCAATGGCACCTCAAATAGATAAAATTAGTACCTCATTTATTTTGCTTATGAATTGAACACATGAATCCTAGACTAAATAAACTACTTTTTTTCATTTCATCTTAGAGAGAAATAGTTGACTAGAATGATCTACTACTTACTAGATGAGGTTAGATGGGGTGAACCCAAAGAATGCATGCTCTAGGGAGGGAAGTATAGGAGCAATCAGTGTAAGAACTCATTTCCCTCTATTAGGCTTGCTCCATAAGAGAAAGCTGGGTGGGCTCCATAAAAGGAAGAGATGAGATGCTTTGTACTACTAATCATTTGACCTCCCCCACTATACCATAGATATGGGTCACTCTTATCACTTCACTTTAGGTTTTTCCTAGTTAAATCCAATGGTCGGGTATGAGAGGTGACAAACTCTAACTCTAGAAGCTTCTTTCTTTACTCCCCCACCAACATCTCCCAACATATTGCCTCTTTGTGGATAGGACTAAGAAATAAATGGGTCAGTGTCATGTGACACATGTTTGTTTCCCAACAAATGCTTGTAAAACTGTTAGAAATTAGGATCTTAAGATACTAATCATTATGAATAAAATATAAAATAAATATAAATGAGAATTATACAAGGATGAGTTTAACACATTACATAAGATATACATGGGGAAAACCCTTTCAGGTAAAAAAACCCCATAAAGCATCATTTTATTAAAACACTTACAAAAAATAGTCTATTAAAAAATAGAGTGAACCTAGGAATATACTCCTCTACATACTTCCTCATAGCCAATAATACCTTCTGTGCATAGTGATATGATTCACTATAAATATCCAAATTCCCTTACCTCTAAAATGAGAGAGAACCTCCTTAAATATAGGAGAAAGGGTGGACAAATACCTAAAGGGGTATTAGTCACACCTTTTTAATGCAACCATTTGTAAATAATTAATAATCTAATAGTTATTAGATTATTAATTATTAAATGGTATATGTTTTATAAAGCATATAATAATCATAAGGCTTTATAACCTTATATTAGAACAATATATAAATGTTATAAGGTCATGACCCCTAATAACATTATGTCCTAACACTCGCCCTTAACAATAGTAGGGAGCATCACATGTCATTTTCTATAAAAGAGAAAATGAAGTACCCCAATAACATAGGTCTTCTTTGATAGTGATAAACAAGGACACAAATATATCCCAAAATGAAGAGCATGTATTCTGAACTACATGAAAGTCATCTTGTCACAATTTATAATCTTAGTGTTTTAAAAAATGATGCTTAAACAAGGTCTTATAATGTTTTTATTGGAGCCCAAAACTCCTCAAACCATCCTCCCCCAAGTTCATTGCGTAGTGCTTGTAAGTCTTATATAATACAATGCTTTTACAAGTGGAAGATTTACATAAAGAAGAATTTTTAATATGCCCATAAAGCTTACGTATAATGCCTAGAGTGAGGTCTTATGTTATGCCTATTAGGTCTTACATCCAAGGAGTTATCCATTTATAATGCCTAGAGGTCTTACTTTTTGCCTTTTAGGTCTTACATAGAGCTTCCATTGTCAAGCACACTCTCTCCCTCAATGGCAACTCTTTATAACCAAGCATTGATTTGAATTTGAAGAATTTGGTATTGTACAGAGGTTTGATGCTATATTTCATATATATATTTTTTGTGATTATTGGAAGCCTAGCCCAGATCTTCTTAACATAGTATATCTACCATCTAATAATCAATCTTGCAGAACTAAAGAATAATATTAGGATGGAATGATTTTTCCTTGAATGAAGTGCCCATAAACATCAAATGTGCTTTATTTCTAGAAATAAGAGTCTTTGGTAAGAGTAAATAGCTTTATCATATAATAAAGTGGGACTTGTAATAGCACCTAGATGAAAAAACTCTTTCAATAATCTCGTAAGCCACATTGATTCTTTTCTAGCTACTTTTAACTTTTAATTAAAGAGCTATAGAAGATAGTTGTTTAAATATTACTCCATCCATGTGATAGTAGTTTCACCATATTTTGAAGACATGGCTTGAGGTGTATGTCCTATCAATAGGATCACCAAAATAGTGAGTAACACAATAATCAATAAATTTTATTTTTGATGCATGAATAATAAAAGCCCATAATTAATTTTAATAGAGTAATTCAACATGCTGTTAAGGGCATGGTTCGGTGGTCAAGTAGCTCGGTTGTAGTGGCGGCCACCAGGGTTCAAAACTCTGCTGGGCCAAAGAGCTCGTAGGCTTGTGCTTTTGTTGGGCTAACATGTTCATAGGCTATGGGCCTTCGTTGGGCCAACGAGTTCATGGGTTTGAACCTCCAATGTTGATGCAGGCTTCATGCCAAGTGTTAATGCTAGGGGATGAAGTCCCCCATGTTGTGGCCTCACCAGTTCATAGCTCTAGTCAAAAGTGTTCATGAACAAAATAAATAAATAAAGTCAACATATAATATGCTATGACAATACTTAAAAAATTAACTAATAATCTTATCAAGGAGATCATATGAGATTTTATAAGCATAAGTATGTATAATTTTTCATGTTTCTACAAGGAAAAAAATAGTCATCTTACTAAATATATAGTAATAATCCAAAAATTAAAGCAACAGGTGAGCTATCCTTTCCATGCTTGCTCCCCGAATAGTGCATTAGGGCAACAACCACCCATTACAAGTAGGTGCTTTTATACCCAAGAAATTTAGAGCAAATATTGACCTCCTTAGTTGTGAAAACACACTTATGTACAAAAATGTCATCTTCTTGGATGTCTTTACCATTTGGACATACCTTTTTAGCTTGTAGTATTGCCCCTCAATGGACCTCTCTTTCTTCGTGACATATAGGATAAAATTATTGTTTGATTATAACAATATTAAAATAACTAATATCAAATGTTATCAATCCCCTAGCCATGCAAACTCCAAAGTTTTTATCAAATTATTTCATATAAAAGATAATCTATCTAAAATTGGAGCCTTTACATATGACAATATCTTATATCCATGACAAAGCAAATTATATGACATATCTTAATTTTTAAGATATGATGCTTCTCTTTAACATCAAAAACAACCTCTATGTTTATAATAGAAATAATAATATTGTGATATTTTTATCTCTAAAGTTAGTTTTCAATATATATAAGTGGTCAAACATAGAGCAAGATGGAGTCTAACTCATTTAACTTAAATAGATTGAATAGGAGACGATTAGCTTTTAGGATGTGATGATGAATTAAATTGAGGGGATCTATAATTTCTTGGCCTTAGAGTTCATGTGAGGTTTAATGTTACCTTCTAGGAAGTTAGCCAATAAGTTCTACCTTCAATGGACAAAGGGATCTCATTAAGTTAGAACTCCAATTATTTTATTAAGTTGCCTCTTGAATATTATATTGTACATGGTTATAGAAAGGATTGTAATGCATAGTAAAGAGAGAAATATGGAAACTTGTTTTTAGGTTTCTTGCCTTGAGAGAAGAGACTATGACAATTATTTTTATATAATATGGTATGCATGGTTTGAAAGAAATCTTCAGAGTGAAATGATTGTGGGTTATAATGAACAATACTCATAAGAGTGTTTCCCAAGTTTAAATTCCCCTTAATGCCATAAGGCATTCATTATAACTAAGGAATTTATGAAGCAAGAGTAATTAAATGATATGTTAAAAAGGCAACCCTAGGAAATTGAGAGTGATGAAGTTAAACCTATGCCACTTGAATTATCAAACATCAAAAGTATACATATATAGTAGAATAAAATAAAATATGATTGTTAATCTTTCACAAATTATGTTACAGTATGAACAATTCTAGTATGTTGGAGACTTAGTAGAGAGTGATATCTTGAGAGGAAACACTTTTATTGCTTTATTAATTAGTTGACAAATTCGTGTGAAGACACATCACTACCCACTCTCTTCTCTCACCCTCATCCCAAGGATGGTTGGTGCAAATTCATTTTGTTGTATAATAGATAGCTCTCTATTTTTCACAACTTATACCACAACCCTCTGTATTGCAATTTGATTTCAAAGTTGAAGAGAATAGAGAATTATTTTATGTTTATGACCTAGTAGTGTTGGCTCTTATTTATACTCATTAAAATAAAGCATTGTTGTAAAAAGTCATACAAATACCCCACCAACATTGAAAATTTTTTTTGTCAAGAAGGATTTGAATGAAACTGAGAACAACAAATAAGCAAGTTATGATAATATATTTGAAACTAAGTTAAAAGAATACTCTTTGTTGTTTTTGAACAAAATAGAACGAGTTTAAAAAATTACAAAATTTGCAAAAAAAAAGAGGAAGTCACTTACAAAATCTATTTGCACAACTTAAAGCCAGGATGCACTGGCTAAAAATTGGGGACCATGTTTCTAAGGAATTCTTTCTTGCTCTTCAAGCTAGACATTCCTCACGCGGTATTAAGCAAATCAAAGAGGAAAATACTGTTCATACAGATCTGCCAGACATTCTCTAGGATTTTGTAAGACATTATGAAAAAGTTTTCACTGCTCAAGAATACACTCCTGAGCGACAGACTACTTTGTAGGATTGTCTTGCAGTTGTTCCAAAAAAGCTCTCCTCAGCCCAGACGCGCTTCTATGATCAATCATTGACCATTGAAGACCTAAAAGAAGCTGTCTGCTCTATGGCTGATGGCAAAGCTCCTGGAATTAATGGCTTTCCTTGTGAGTTTTACAAAGCCCTTTGGGATTGTTTAGGAAAAGATTTACACAATGTTTACTTTGAAGCTTTTCATTCAAATTCTTTAGGAAATATTATAAATCAAGGAAACATTAAGTTCATACCTAAAGTTGATGATCCGGAGGATATTTGCAACTGGAGACCCATTCCACTCCTCAATGTTTCATACAAAATCATTGCTAAAGCCCTTTCGGTCAAACTCCACAACCTACTTCCTCTGATTGTCCACCCTGAACAAAAATGCTTCATTAAGTCCAAATATATTTTAGATAATATCATTGCAGTTTGGGGGGGAATGGAATGGGCACAAAAATCAAATAAAAAAGTAATCTTTTTAAAAATTGATTTTGCTAAGGCATATGATCGCATTGAATGGTGCTTTATCCTTGCAATGCTTGCAGCATTAGGATTTGGACCCTCTTTTATTCAATCTATCAAAATGCTCTTTTCAGATGCCTCTACCTGTATCACTATCAATGGCCACCAGTCCCATACTTTTGGCCTTTTCAGATCCATCTAGCAAGGATGCCCTTTTGCTCCAAGCCTGTATGTTCTTGCGGTAGAAGGTTTTGGTTATCTTCTTTCTCATTTAGTGTCCAATTGGCTTGTTCATGGTATTTCTTTACCTAATTCTTCTAGCCAACTGGTTAATGGTCATTTTGCTTATGACTCTTTTTTAACCCTACTAGAAGAAGAGAATTCTGTAAAAATGCTCTTGGTTGTCTGGAGACCTTTTGTTTAGCCTCAGGTTCTTCCATTCAGTGCCATAAAACGTTATGCTACAGGCAGTCAATTCTTCCAATTCCTTAATGGCTTTAGCAATATGGCTAGCGCTGGGTTGGCCATGGTGAAATTTTTAGATTCTTGGGTGTTCTTTTTGTATTCCAGGGCACTTCTGCTACTCTATGGCAAGTTGTTCTTACCCATGTGGAACAAAAACTTGCAGTCTGGATTACTAAGCCACTTTCTCTAGCTGGTAAATTCCAGGTTTGTTCTAAGATCTTAGCTGCAACCCATGTTTATTATTCTTCTTGTTGGGCTCCTTCATAGTTCTTATGCCAAACTGGAAAAACTCTTGAGGGATTTTCTATGGACCTCTTCTGATACTCGCCATGGTTTTCATCGTGTTGCATGGGAGTTTTGTTGCCTTCCCATAGATTCTAGAGGACTTGGTATTCTTTCAACCCAACGTCAAGGAACTGCCTTAGCTGTCAAGTGGATTATTCATGTTCTCACTGGCTGTGATCTCGGGCACATTTGTGGTAAAAAGCATTTGGAAAGCCTGGGAAAAAGTTAAACCATGGTTATTTGGTTTGGTGATGGATTTCATGCTAGTCTTTCCTTCAATCACCTTAATATTTGGTGGTCACCTCTCCTAGCTTCTACAGCCCAACGTTTGGCTAAATTGCCCAGTTTAAAGGCTCTAAAATTTCATAAAAAAGTTGTTTAGACCTTACAAGATATGTTCCACCATCCCACTATGAGCCTTTTGGCTTAGGAAGCATTCCGTGTAAAATTTGGTCTTTCAAAGGTTGATAAGCCTACTTACGACAGAGTCATCATGGCTATTCCACCTGAAATGCTTCACAAGGTTGGAATTCAGTCCACCAAGCCATGGTGGAAGGACTGGAAGTGGTATCCTAAAACACTAATGCATCATTTCAAGCCACGGATGGCTTACAGGTGGCTTTCAGCACATTTGCCCATGGCTAACACTCTTAATAAGCATTGGCTTATTCATAGCTCTTTGAGTCTTTGGCATTCTAGATTTAAAATTGTTTGGTTTGCCATTCTTGAGCCAAAACTTGCTCATTTTGCCTGGTGCATTCTCCTTCAAGGCCTGCATGTTGGTACTAGGTTGTTTCATCTTGGGGTCCAGGATCCCCGTTGTCCTTTTTGTGGACAGTCTGAGATGATTTAACATCTCTTCTGGTATTGCACCAGAGCTCAACAATTCTGGCTATGGATTCATGATTTCTTCTGCCCTTTTAGACCAGAGCCATTAACTTGGCAAATCATCCTTCTGGGTGATTCTTTGAGGTTTCCTACAAGATTTACTCAGATTTGGCATATTTTCAGGGTGGAGATTTTATTTACATTATGGAAAGATCGTAATTCTTGTATATTTTTAGAAAGTTAAATTAGAACTTCTGTTTCTCTTCACATTAAAACAATTATCTGTTCTAATGTTCTTCTGCAGATTCAAGTGCAAGCTAACAAAGTTGCCTTGGAAGTGGCACACTTACAAGAGTTATTGGATCATTGGGGGAATGCTCCCTGTACTGTGCCTCGTGTTCCTCCTTCACCTTCCTCTTTCAGAGCCCACTCACCAAACAGACGAAGAAGTGGTTCAGCCAAAGATTCTCGGTCTCGCTCCCAGCTTGCTCTGCGTCGCGATGCTCACCGTCGCAGACACTCAGCCTCTCCACGTCAGCGTGGTTGGACCTTTAGAACAGATAATGCGGGTTGGCCTGCTATGGATAATGCAGATAATGTTGGTTGGCCTGTAATGGATAACGCAGGTTGGAATGCTCCTGGTCCTTCACATCCACCAAATACAGGGTGGGATAATACTAAAGTCTTCCCCCGGTTGAATTTGGCTATCTCACCTCAGCACGAGGGGCCAAATGTTCAAAATGAAGAATAGGAAAATGAAGATGGTTGGGCTATGCTTGATGTCAACCTGGACCTCACAGATATTTGGGGGAACCTAGATGACAGGGATTTGCCATCTGCAGGGATGGCATTGGCAGCTTAATTCTTATTTTTTTAGTATGTTTTTATATGGGTTATGTACCCTTTGATACTTTGTTCTAGATCTTTCTGGGCTTAGCCCATGTGACTATCGGGGTGTGCCTTTTAACCACCCATTATTTTTTTGTGAAGTTTTATTTTATTTTAATAGATAACTTACATTTTCATTAAAAAAAAAATCTATTTGCACTCCCATGAATATATCCTCCCATACTTATTCACCCCATAATCCATGAAAAAGATATCTTTAAACATCGTGATATTGAAAGAATTGATAAAAAAAAATTAAAAAATAAAGTTGAAAAACTTTATTTATTTTTTATTAGCCTACCTTCGTATCTTTTTAGTAAAGGCTATGATATGGTTTTCCTTTAGGAAAGGATAGCACCCTCCTTTTATAAATTATCTACCTCTTTTTATAAAAAGGCATTACTTTTCTTAGAAGGGGTGCAATTTAATAAGAATGAGATGCTCCTTAGAAAGGAAGTGCCTACACTAAGAAAGTGAATGGCCCTAATTTGTAAAAAGGATTCAATTTTAAATGTGATAATTTTTGAATTGAAAAACACACTTATTCCTACATGCCCTTAACATTATTTAGCTATTCTACTTTCCAAATAAATTTAGAAAAAAATCTTTTGAGTGATTTTTTTGTTGAAATTTAATCTTTGTTTCTAAAGGTCATGACTTATTAGAGTTTTTCTTATTAGTTGATACAAAGAATCTTTTGACTTTTATAAATACTAAGACTATTAAGAATTTATTAGAATCTCCTTTTCATAGACTTTAAATTGGAGTAGAGCATTTAAAATAAGATGAAGGCCATTTGATAAGACATCACCCTTAAATGTGGGTTACATTTTAGGCTAATACTCCATAACATAAAGTCAAGCTCTTCCTAGAGCACATATTATATGGGAAAAGGTTGGTTAAAGATATAATAAAAAGACAATTGATTGAACCAAAGATATGCCCACACTATGAGTGAAATGAAGAAGTTATCTATCATTTATTTATGTAGTGTTTGACAACCATTTGAAATCATGTGGCAGCGTACTCAATCTACGTGAGAGGAGGGTGACAAGGGTCATGACATATGACTATTCCCCTCATGTTAAAAGCCACATCTTTTGATTTTTATAAAGGACATTGATCTATTAAAAGAAGCACAACTTTCTATAGAATGGGAACTAAAAGTTTTTGTGATAATGTAATCTTGTTATAATGGAATAATTTGAATTAATTAGATTATGAAATATAATACTAGAAAATAAACATCATACATCACTTATTAATCAAATTGTTTTTGATTAGGGGTCAAACAGGTTTTGAAGGGACCCGAAACCCTTTACAACCAAACGCTGTCTACCATTGACAGCAAAAGAAATGCCAACAACGAATCAACAACAACACAGCCAAACATCAGCAACCCAAAATCTGACCACAGAGAAATAGTAGCGCACTGCACCGGGAAACACCAGTTAATGAGAAAACCCACTGACCCCACCTACAAACAAGACCCTATCCGCATAAAAACATTCTTATGGTCTTACCAAGAGACCCCAGGTCTCGCACTTTCTAGGGTTTGAAACCCTCAGGCACGGAAGCCCCATTCCAAGAATCTGAAGCGGCCAAATTTGGAACATAGAAAATAAACCCAGAGAGCTTAATAGTATTCTCTGAGAACAGAAAAAACATATTCAACAAACCCTCGGTAGGGTTGGACGAATATTTTCCTTTAGAAGAAGCCATGCTCCACCTGTAGAATATAATAACTAGGCTTCCATTTTCTTCTGGCCCATTATCTAAAAACAACACAATAAGGTTTGCACTTACCATGTCCAAATCTTTGATTTTTTAGCTTTGGGGAGCAAACTCCAACCCAAAAACTCCACCACCATCATTAGTTTGAACATCAACACCAATGAGAGAAGGGACAAACACTTTCTCGTCATGCAATACCTTCAACTCCATCTCCTTCTCAAGAGATCTGAACAACCAACACTCATTAGGGTTGGACAAGTACCCAATAAACCCAAAGCCAGCCGCTCCTCTCTACTTCTCAACACATAGAGTAATAACAAAGGGCTTCCATATTCTATTGGCTAAAATAATTAAGACACTAAAAACAAGAGAAATAGGGATCTAAAATATCCCACCCAAATCTGGAACTTGGAGATGAAGGCACTAGGGACTAGCTAGAAACCCCAGCCCTAAAACCCCAGCACCATCTTTGGTATGCATTCCGCCAACAACAAACGCCACACCATCTACAACCGACACCAAGAAATGTGTCCCAGTATAGAGGACACCGCTGCAACCATAGAGGCACCAAAAGGAGGAAGGGACTGAAAGCATTGATAGCACCGAGTGCAAGGCCTCCGCAGACTGGACCCCCATATCCCCATCCACAACCACATCGAACGCACCATCTTCCTTTGTGCAGGAAAAACTCCTACTCCTGCTCATCTTTGAAGATCCATCAAACCAGCCGGCCTCCATCCCCAAGAAATCTACCCTAAAACGGAACCAAAAGTACTAAGTCCTGGATGGAGAGCACTCATGAAAACACCACAAAGTGGCCATGACCTCGATAGCGGTTCCCTCTTCAACCGCATCAAAGCAAGAATAAATGCATACGACATCTCTACATCTGCATAGGCCCAAGAAGGAGAAAGGGATCGAATGCACAAAGCGCCGCCATACGTCCGCTTTCCCATCCTCATCGGCCTCCCCCTCTCCATCCTCCTTTGCACTATTCAAACCAGCACTTGCTCTCCCGTTCCCGCTCTCCATAAATTATTAATCAAATTGTTGGCAATCACAATCGTATGCTATATCAATATGTTAGAAAAAAATATTAGTATGAAAATTCTCTTATATATCACCTATAATAATAAAATGATTAGAATTTCCTAACTTGGCTTTGATAAATTGATTTCTAAAACTAGTAGAAAAGGCACACCAGATGTACTGCACAAATAGCTTTGTATATGTGTTGATTGAGCATAAAGAGGTTTCCCATCAATTTCTACATTTCTTCTAGTATAACCTATAAAAATTATTAGTATATCCTAACCTGCTCTTATACCATGTTAGAAATTAGGATCTTAAGATACTAATCATTATGAACATAATATAAAATAAATATAAATGAGAATTATACAAGCATGAATTTAACACATTACACAAGATATACATGGGGAAAACCATTTCAAGTAAAATCTCCATAAAACATCATTTTATTAAAACACTTACAAAAAATAGTCTATTAAAAAATAGACTGAACCTAGGGATATACTCCTTACATACTTCCACATAGTCAATAATACCTTTTGTGCATAGTGATATAATTCACTATAAATCTCTAAATTCCCTTACCTCTCAAATGAGAGAGAACCTCCTTAAATATTGGAGAAAGGGTGGCAAAATACCAGAAGAGGTATTAGTCAAACCTTTTCAATGCAACCATTTGTAAATAATTAATAATTTAATAGTTATTAGATTATTAATTATTAAATGGTATATGCTGTATAAAGCATATAATAATCATAAGATTTTATAACCTTATACTAAAATAATATATAAACGTTATAAGGGTATGACCCCTAATAACATTATGTTCTAACAAAAACATATGCCTAAATCCAAAGATATAGCATATGCCCACAGACATGTGTATGTGAATGAGGGGTTTGAGATGAGCACCCTAGATATGTTTGATATGATATAGAATGGAGGTTCCTGACCGCACAGATAGATATATACCTATGCTTACGATTGCCCATCCACTTTTGGGGTTAGTTTGGATAGGTCCCACTGAACGTTGGTTTACAACTACCTGCCATTATATAATGAGTATTAGAACCCATCTTTGACTCGGCCAGGTAGAAATTTTCATTAAAGCCTACTATTTCTTGTTGATTGCATTTGGTTATACCTTACAAGTGATTTAGATAACCAATCAATTACTAGCGATCTATTAGAGGGTTGACCATTCCTAATTAGGTAGTACTATCTATAGGGGGTATTTGTCATAGAAATAGTCGTCAAGTGGCAAAGAAAGACCAACCAATCAAACTATCTCTCCTATCTACCCTATAACTATAGTGTCGGGGGGAGGAGGGTAGGCAAACTCCCTACTATCCATAGGTCTTCCTTCTCTCGCTCTTCATTTTCCTGGACTAGCCACTATAGAGGTAGGGGCGCTTGTAGGGGCACTTCACTCTTACTTCTTTATACTAGATGACCTACCCTCTATGGGGGTTTTCATGGGTAATAATAAATTACCCCTTTCAAGCCCTGTAGGGCCAATGGGCTAAAGTTTGGATTGGAAACACTAGAGAGACAATCATGGAGGAGAGAGCCCTACATATATAACCTCGTAGAGATAGACTAGATGAGAATGAGAGTGAGATCTTTCCAGAAATAGTCCTCACCTTGATAGTCCTCTAAGCTGAAGTAGCTCCAAAGGGAAGAGGCTCCAGTCCAGTCCACAAGTTTCCTAAGACACCCCACCTTAAGGAGAAAACAAATTCCTGGTCTGTATGCTCTGAAACGTGACTCAAGCACAATGTGAATGAGTCATCTCCGATATCACACATGAACCATCTCCTTACAATGGGAGACCTCCAAGTCACTCTCGCTCTAGTGGCAAAATCCAGTCGAGTGGAGGCGTAACCCGGGGTGGTTTTGTTTACATGGAAATAGAATGTTGCGGAGGGCGGTTGGCTGGTCTACGGGCCGAATGTGTATTAATGCTTGATGAGCATGTTCTATGACCATTGTTGTGGAGATAACTATATTACATGAAGGGTCACTAGTTCTAAGTCTCTTGTTGGGGTTTCGTAAGTTCCAATGCCTAATGCTAAGACTATTTTGTTCGTTGATTATCCTAAGGCATTCTAATCTATTCTCGTGTGCTTGAATGACCTGTTTGTGTTGTTCCTTTCCTGAATGACTCTAAGAGTGTGTTCTTGTTCTTCAACCGTTTGTATGGTGTGGTCTAGGATGGATTCCCTCTTTCTCTTCGAGAATATCTTTAACCCAATCCCCTCTAATCCCTAGGCACATCAAATGCTTGGGTGAGAGAGAAAGAGAGTTTGTTGTGATGACTTAGGTTTGACCAAGTGTTGACTTTTGAGTTGACTTTGGCATTGAGTTGACTTTGTGTTATAATTAAAGGTTTGCTACACTTTTGTTTGATTGTCGATCTCGTGATGGGATCGAGGAGTTTTCAAATTCTTTTTGTGTTTTTGATTTGTTTTCTATGTTTTTTGTGATTTTTTAATGTATGTAGCTATTTATGAATGCAAAACAACAATTTTGTTTTTTTTCTGATTTTTTAATGTTCTAATTACTATGAAGTAAATATGAATGCAATCTAAGATGATTTTTCTTATGCAAAGTTTAACCTATGTTTTTTGTGTTTTCGTGAATCAATTTTTGCATCTAAACTAATGAAAAGCAAATAACAACCAACTTAAAGCAATGAAGGAAATTTAACTAGGAAAGCAAATAACAACTATGCTAAGCAATGGAAAGCAATTCTATTGTAACAATGCAAATCCTATTAAGAGAATAGCAAATTGAATTACTTTCCCAAGAGCAAATTGGTGATCTAATTAACTTCTAAGCATATGAAAAACTTGGGATGAATTTTGCGCATGAGCCCTACGTATCCTCATAAGTCCTTTCATGGCAACCTCCTCTCCTCTGCAACAGTAGGGTCCTACTCTTGGCAACAAGGATGAATAGAAGCAATAGATTCTTGAGTATGAATTGAGCAATGATGCTATGATGAGATGGATCAAGCTATGGGAGCACTATGGCTTGGGCTTTTGAAAGCAATTAGAGAGCATAACGATGTTATGAAGCTATTGAAGCTTGGGCAACTAAGATAAGAAGAAAACAAAAGGCTCACAAAGTCCTTCATTGAGCATATAAATGCTATGGAGAGAAAAAAACAAAGCTTGAATGAATGTGCAACAATGAATTTGCCTCCCCTAATGCATATATGAGGGGATATTTATAGGTTTGGGAAGCTCATGAATGGTGGAATTAATTGGAGAGTTAACTCTCTTGATTGGAGAGTTAACAATGTTGATTGGAAAGTGGCAGGGTCACCCTCGGGAGATCCAGAGTCAAAGTGGGTGACCCAAAACTGAGGAAATGGGTGTTCAAACTTATGATTGGAGATGGTTTGGGAGGTTAATTGGAGGCCTCTAGAGGCTTGAAATGGTTGAAAGGAGCTTAGGGAAAGTTATCTTGTGATGCAAGTAGGTCATGTCGACAGGGCTAGAAAGTGACATAAATGAATTGTTGACATAGGGTAATTGGTGAAGATGCAGGACCTTAGAA
Organism: Cunninghamia lanceolata; assembly: GCA_027924645.1. Lineage (NCBI taxonomy): Eukaryota > Viridiplantae > Streptophyta > Pinopsida > Cupressales > Cupressaceae > Cunninghamia > Cunninghamia lanceolata. Next base: position 1,560,196 of record BSBN01001281.1, on the reverse strand, counting down.
GGTTAGCTAGTGGATAGGGGAAGTACAAACAAAGTGAAGAACATCAATCCATGTGTCACCAAGAGGAACACTGTTGAGAGGTCATATTTACATGCTTACATGTATGTGTTTAGAACTATAGCTCATCATTAGATTACCATGTAGGCTCATGTGCTTTTTTAGTGCTTACAAGGTCACAACCCAATTTCTAGATTCTCATTATTTGCAATTCACTTGAGTTGGTATTACGAAAAGAAATTGCTTAAATAATAAGAACATTTTTGAAAAATTATGACTAAGTCTAAGATTTTTAGAATCTAGTAAGGGGGCCATGATTCCATAAATAGAGATCAGTGGGTAGAGAATGAATCAATGCAACTATAGTTAGTTTCGAACCTCTTGTCTTTTTCCCAACTATAGTTCGACCTCTTTATATCCCAAAGCATTTGGGAGAAAGTGAATAACTATGAGAATGGGTCTCAAAACAAATGAACATTAACAATCTTATGCCTATGGAGTTATAGGTTGGGGACTAACTAGTAGGGAAACCCAATTGTTCCACCATCTCAAGAAGTTTGTACATTTTATCTCGGGCATGCCTTCTCTTTTGAAGATGTAGATGATAGCTACAAGCTATTCTTCTTCGCCAATTTGGAGAATGGAAATGTTGTTTGTAAGAGCACTTTGGGATATTGGGAAAGGATAAGAACAAGGAATAACGTAAATAAATATACATGTTGATGCCCTGCATGCACAAGGAGCCAACCCAGATTAGCAATTCCCTCATTCTTGCTTTATGGTACCATTTGGTGGGGTGAGAGGGAGGGGGACTACGAACCGTCCCATAAGGCCAACCCCTTGGCTTGATTCCATTTCTCTACCCTATCTATATATATATATATATCAATTGTTGTCGAATCAATCGATTATGATTGAATCAACCTCTGGATCACTCATATTTCCATCCCTCCACCTATCCTTCTAGGGGGCCTTGCATGACCTTTGAATTCAAATTAATAGTGGGTGGATGACAGAAAGAATGTCTACTTTAGAAACTAATCTTTCCTAAATAGATTATATACATAACATGCCCATAAAGATAGATCAATCTTTATTGAACTTTAAGAGATGGACATTGGGTCTCATAGACATGACTAGAAAATTGACCCATAAAAATTTAGCTTTGGAGGGATTAATGAATTGATCATTTTTCTAGTAGACATACATGGGAAAGTGGGCCATTCATTGCCATGTATAGAAAGGGTGGGGGTGAGGGCAAGGCACTCGATTTCTATGTGTTCCTTCTCTGTTTTGAGTAATTGAAGGATAGGCCTCATGCTTCGGAGTAGGGTTGGCCTATGCTTTGTATCTCACATGCTATGTTATGGACATGCCATGGAATCATGGAATGGAATTTGTTCTTTCCAGAAAATGGAATGAGTGACATAGTGACACTATGAAGGTGGTAGTTACATCACAATATGGAGGATCAATGGCTTGGTCCACAATTCCTCGAGCGAGAAGATTTGTTACTCCCTGGTGCAGGAGCACCCCTTCAACAAGAAGACTAGAGTCTTATGCATTTTCTATATTTAATGTAATAAGGTCTGTTTGACCAGACTTGTCATTGGTGTTTGTAATTCGGTTTCCGTTTGTAAGTCCCTAGGACACTTATCGATCTGTCATGATAAGGTTGTTAGTTTGTTAGAAGTTTGTTTGTTGGTTATCTCTCCCAGCCGCTTGGAATTGTCTCCCAGCCACTAGGAATCATGTTGGTACTACTGTTGGCAAGTAGTTAAATAGCTCAGCTCAGATCGATTGGAGGGATCAATTGAAATTGTTATAGAGAGAGATAGGGATCAAAGCAATAGTGTGTAGTTCAGTTCTAAAACTGTGAAATTAGATATTTGTATTTCATTTCTAGAAGCAATAAAAGAAGATCCTGTTTTGTGTTTGATTTCCTTGTGTAGTCAATTTTCTGGTTTGCAGCCGAGATGGATTCTTAACCCATTCCACCGGTTGGATTACTTCGTAATCAGTGGAATGGTTGTATATATTAGATTAGGTTTTCTGTTTTGTTTCTGTTCATTTTGTGTGATTGCAGGATCGATTTGCAGCATGCTGAGATGAACCCTAGCATCCTCATGTGCTAGGTTATTAAAGTTAGAAAAATCCCTATGTTTGTGGAAGGAATAGTTTGGCAATGTTGTGCAGGTTTTTTCGACGTTACAGACGGTTGAAAACCTTGTGTTTGAACCAATTTCAATGTTCCAATGAATTTCAGTTCCACAGTGATAACAGATAGTACATCGGGTTCCGCAGTCGACTAAAATCGGGCAGAAAAGTCTTTGTTTGAACCTTTGGCGAAAGGTTCAACGGTTCGCAAGTAAATCGGGTTCATTTTGGCTCGATGAATGCTTGTAAGAAGTTAAGTAAAGCTTTGAAGGAGTTTTGAATTGGTTAAGTGTTTGATTGAACCTTTGAACCGATTCAACAGTTTAAAAGGGTTCAACGGTTCAAAAGGGTTCAACAGTTCAATGGTTCTGAGGTTCAAGGGTACAGCGAGTAGCGATAGGTTCAGAGATAGCGCCGGTTCAGTAAAGCGATGGATTTAGTGGTTCGACAGTGCAGTTGAGGCTTGTCATAGTAAAGCGGCTAAATGATAGTACTGGTTCAATGGTACGGTTGGTTCAGAGGTTAAATCAAATCAAAATACTCATATCGGCGTAGCGGTCGGAAATAGAAACTGTCTGCCGATAGCGATGGTCTCGTCGATAAGCACAAAATTGATCGGCTAAAGAGAAGGAACATCGGCGTGAGGAGTTTTAGGTTGGCTGATGGAAAAACATACAGAGAAAATTGTATGTTAGCAGCCGACTGTTAAACAGTTTTCCACGATTTCGCTACCCCCGTTCTGCATCATAGTGGTATCAGAGCGAAGGTTGTATCTTTTGGGAAGGAGAAGACAACAAAATGTCAGAAGGAGAAGGGTCAGAAGAGTACCCTGCAAGGATGACCAATGCTGAATCGGTTGTCCTAGTAAAGAAGCAGATTGCAGAGAGCAAAGCAATTAGTGCTCAGAATCAGGCATTGAAAGATGAGTTGGAAAAATTGAGGGACAAAGTCGGAAGGGGAAGAGATTCTAGTGAACGAGAAGATAGCGATGAAGAGGAGATCCCTAGGCAAGAAGAGATAGATGTTCCTACAGACCAGAGACCCTTACTTAATGCCCTCAAATCCATGGAGTGAAGGACCATGGATATGAAAATAGACCTGCTAGTGTTTGCAGGAAAAATGGAACCTAATTCAGTGATGGAGTGGATAGACTCCTTGAACAATTTCTTTGAAACAGAGGAAATACCAGACCACCAAAGAGTGAAGATAGCTCAATCCAAAATGAAAGGAGCTGCACTAACCTAGTGGAATTTCATCCAAGATGACAAGGTGAAAGAAGGAAAGAACAGAGTTGCTACGTGGAGGAAGATGATGGCTTTAGTGAAGGAAGCCTATGTTCCATTGGATTACAACATCCAATTACATAAGAGGAGACAAAATCTGAAGCCGAAGGAATTAGATGTCAGTGCATACATTGAAGAATTCATGAAACTATGTCTCAAGACAAAGGTAAAGGAGAATGAGGAAGAGAAGGTAGCAAGGTATCTCAATGGGTTGAGATTTGCCATCCAAGAAGACCTAAATCTGAAAATCCAGATACAGTTCAGAAGTGCTACCAATTAGCACTCAAAGTGGAAGAGAAACTAAGGCGAAGACAAGAACAGAACAATAGAGGAAGAGGGAGACAGCAAAGAGGGGGAAGAAGTCCTTTCGAAGGCAGAGGAAATGGATTTGGACACCAAGGTGAATCCAATCAAGAGAGAAGCAAAGGAGACAACAGTCAAACTCAAGGGGGAAGTTATGATCAAAAAGGAAACTTTAGGGGTAGAAGACCACCATTCAGAGGGAGATCTCAGGGTAGAGGTCCTATCAGATGTTACAATTGCAATCAGGAAGGCCACATAGCTAGTAGATGTCTAGAAAAAGCAACAAGTTCAGGGGGAGAAAGGAGGACAAATATGATCCAAGAATCTGATTATCAAAGTGCGACAAGCTCCAACACTTATCAGAGTGTGAATGATATTGTCAGATATGGGTATCCTAAGACAATAGAAGCTTTGATGATGAGGAGAGCAATGGCCACTATGAAGGTGCCTGACAGAGAACCCCCACAAAGAAAGTCTCTTTCAAAACTACTTGCAAGGCAGGAGGAAAGGTATGTAGAGTTCTGATTGACTCTGGATCTAAAAATTTTGTGTCTGTTGAAATGGTAGAAAAGCTTAAGCTTAGAAGGCTACCACATCCCTGCCCGTACAAGGTCTCATGGCTCACTCAAGGTTAGCAAACAGTTGTAGAAAAGCAAGCTTGGTTGGAGTTTCAAATTGGACCATACAAGGACAGATTATTGTTTGACATAGCTCAGATGGATGCTTGCCATCTCCTACTTGGAAGACCATGGCAATACGATTTGAAATCCCAACATGATGGAGTTAGAAACACCTATTCAATCACCAAGGATGGTGAGAAGATAGAGTTACTACCATTAATAGAGAAGGAAGTAGAATCAAAAGGGAAAGAAGTCAAGGTGATGATGGTAGAAGGCAAACAGTTTATGACAGAAATAGCAGAAGAAGGAGCAGTTGCATATGCTCTAATTCCATGCCTAAAGGTGAACAAAGAACAGCAGCAAGAAGTCAAGGGAGAGAAGAGGCAAAGGTTCATAGACCCTGCTGTCCAAGAGTTATTGGACAAATACAAAGGCATCATCTCTGATGGAATGCCAAGGTCCCTACCACCTGTGAGGGACATCAGTCATTGCATAGATCTAATCCCTGGATCTACACTACCAAACAAGGCAGCATACAAGCTTACACCAGAACAGAATGCAGAGGTAGCAAGGTAGATTGAGGAATTGTTGGAGATAGGCCTAATTGGCAAAAGTTTAAGCCCATGTGCAGTACCGGCTGTAATAGAACCAAAGAAGGAAGGCACTTGGAGACTTTGCATTGATTAAAGGGCTATTAACAAGATCACAATTAGGTATAGGTTCCCCATACCTAGGATAGAGGATTTGCTTGATTGTTTAGGAGGTGCCAAATATTTCACAAAGATAGATTTGAAAAGTGGCTATCATTAGATCAGGATTAGGCCAGGGGATGAATGGAAAACATCATTTAAAACCAATGAAGGGTTGTATGAGTGGAAGGTCATGCCTTTTGGTTTATCCAATGCTCCTAGTACCTTTATGAGGTTGATGAATGAGGTCTTGAGAGAATTTATAGGTAAATTTGTCATAGTATATCTAGATGACATTCTAATTTTCAGTAATACAAGGGAAGAACACCTCAAACATGTAGACTTGGTTCTCAAAAGGTTACATGAAGAACAACTAATGATAAACTTGGAGAAGTGTTTGTTTATGCAGGAGGAGATCATCTACTTGGGTTTTGTCATCTCACATGGCAAACTGCAAATGGACCAAGAGAAGGTAAGTGCCATATTGTCTTGGCCAACTCCTCGAACCATGAATGATGTCAAAAGTTTCCATGGGTTAGCAACCTTCTATAGGAAGTTTATAAGAGGGTTTAGTCATGTCTGTGCACCCATGCTTGACACCATAAAAGGAGGACAGAAGTGCAGATTTACTTGGACAAAGGAGGTGGATGATTCATTTGAAACATTGAAGAAGAAAGTGGCACAACAGCCAGTCCTTGCACTCCCTGATTTCAACAAAATTTTTTAGGTTGAATGTGATGCAAGTCACATGGCAATTGGCATAGTACTCAGTCAAGAAGGTAGGCCTATTGCATTTTTCAGTGAGAAATTAAATGATGCTAAGAAAAGATATTCATCCTATGATTTGGAGATGTATGCTCTAGTCCAGTCACTCAAGAAGTGGAGGCATTACTTGATGCCAAAGGAATTCATAGTGTTTACAGATAATCAGGTCCGTAGTTTCATAAACAGCCAAGAGAAACTGAACCATAGACACATGAAGTGGGTAGAAACTTTGCAAGCTTTCACTTTCACACTCAAGCACAAGAAAGGGGTCAAGAATAAGGTAGCCAATGCTTTGAGCAGGAGGGCTCTCACCCTAAATCAGATTCAATTAGAAAGTGTTGGAATTGATTCCTTAAAGACTATGTATGATGTTGATGAAGACTTTGGAGAGATCTACAACGTGTGTACTTCTTTTGGAGATAAATATCACATTGAGTATTATGAATTTCTGATATAGGATGGATTACTGTTCAAAGGAGGACAGTTGTGTATCCCACAGTGTTCTATGAGGCTGAACATCATTAAGGAGAAGCATTGTGGAGCCATGGCGGGACATTTTGGTCTAGATAAGACTTTGGATCTTGTGAAGAGGCATTACTTTTGGCCAAAGCTACAGTCAAATGTCAAAAAATTTGTGGAGACATGTGTGATCTGTCAGAAGGCAAAAGGAAGATCCACTAGTGCAGGTTTATATCAGCCATTGCCCATTCCTTCTAGGCCATGGGAGAGCATAAGAATGGATTTTGTGTTAGGTTTACCTAGAACAACGAAGGGATATGATAGTGTTTTTGTAGTAGTAGACAGATTCAGTAAAATGGCACATTTCTTGCCATGCAAAACTACTTGTGATGCTTCATATGTTGCATACCTGTTTTTCAAGGAGATAGTGAGGATTCATGGATTGCCATTGAGCATAGTGTCCGATAGAGATGTGAAATTTATTGGCCATTTTTGGAGGACTCTTTAGAAGAAGCTTGGTACAAATTTGTCCTTCTCATCAGCTTATCATCCTCAAACTGATGGACAAACTGAAGTGGTTAACCGTTCATTGGGAAATTTGCTAAGGAGTTTGACAAGGCAGCATGGAGAGAAGTGGGATAACATCCTATCACAGGCCGAATTTTCCTATAATGACACTGTCAATAGAAGTACAGGGAGAAGCTATAGTGGTGTATGGTATTCATCCAAGAGGTATTTTGGAGTTGAGAGATTTACCTATAGGAGAGTCTATTAGTGCACATGGAGAAGCTTTTGCAGCAGCAATCAAAGAGGTGCATGATCAAGTCAAGACTCAACTCCAGCAAACTACATTGAAGTATAAAGAATATGCTGACAAGAAGAAGAGAGATGTACAGTTTGATGTTGGAGATTTGGTGTGGGTTAATTTGAAGAAGGAAAGACTCCCAAAAGGAAAATATACTAAGTTCATGCAGAGGAAGATTGGACCATGTCCGATTTTGAAGAAATGTGGACATAATGCTTATGAAATCCAACTTCCTTCTGATCTTGGATTGTCACCTATTTTCAATGTATGTGATTTGACTCCATACAAACATAATGCAGATATAGAACAGGAACCATTGCAAGGTACAACAGAAGATGATATTCCTAAACATGATCCCCCAAAATCGAAGAAGATTTTAGACTCAAGAGTGGCAAAGAAGACTAGGACCAAAGAGTATCTGGAATACTTGGTGGCTTGGCAAGGGACACCTGATTCAGAGGCAATTTGGATGACTGAAGAGCAGATCATCAAACAGGGTGCATATCTTCAAACTCTCATCTCAAGTGGACTTGAGATTTCTTCTCTCGGGGAGTATGGTGCAGGAGCACCCCTTCAACAAGAAGACTAGAGTCTTATGCATTTTCTATATTTAATGTAATAAGGTCTATTTGACCAAACTTGTCATTGGTGTTTGTAATTCGGTTTCTGTTTGTAAGTCCCTAGGACACTTATCGATCTATCATGATAAGGTTGTTAGTTTGTTAGAAGTTTGTTTGTTGGTTATCTCTCCCTGCCGCTGGGAATCATGTTGGTACTACTGTTGGCAAGTAGTTAAATAGCTCAGCTCAGATTAATTGGAGGGATCGATTGAAATTGTTATAGAGAGAGATAGGGATTAAAGCAATAGTGTGTAGTTCAGTTCTAAAACTGTGAAATTAGATATTTGTATTTCATTTCTAGAAGCAATAAAATAAGATCCTGTTTTGTGTTTGATTTCCTTGTGTAGTCAATTTTCTGGTTTGCAGCCGAGATGGGTTCTTAACCCATTCCACCAGTTGGATTACTTCGTAATCGGTGGAATGGCTATATATATTAGATTAGGTTTTCTGTTTTGTTTCTGTTCATTTTGTGTGATCGCAGGATTGATTTGCAGCATGCTGAGATGAACCCTAGCATCCTCATGTGCTAGGTTATTAAAATTAAAAAAACCCCTATGTTTGTGGAAGAAATAGTTTGGCAATGTCGCGCAAGTTTTTTCGACGTTACAGACGGTTGAAAACCTTGTGTTTGAACCAATTTCAATGGTCCAACGAATTTCGGTTCCACGGCAATAATAGATAGTACATCGGGTTCCGCAGTCGACTGAAATCAAGCGGAAAAGTCTTTGTTTGAACCTTTGGCGAAAGGTTCAATGGTTCGCAAGTAAATTGGGTTCATTTTGGCTCAATGAATGCTTGTAAGAAGTTAAGTAAAGCTTCGAAGGAGTTTTGAATCGGTTAAGTGTTTGATTGAACCTTTTAACCGATTCAACAGTTTAAAAGGGTTCAACGGTTCAAAAGGGTTCAATGGTTCAACAGTTCCGAGGTTCAAGGGTACAGCGAGCAGCAATAGGTTTAGGATAGCACTGGTTCAATAAAGCAATGGATTCAGTGGTTCGACAGTGCAGTTGAGGCTTGTTGATAGTAAAGCGGCTGAACGATAGTACTAGTTCAATGGTACGGTTGGTTCAGAGGTTAAATCAAAGGAAAATACTCATATCGGTGTAGCGGTCAGAAATAGAAACCGTATGCCGATAGCGACAGTCTTGCCGATAGGCGCAAAATCGATCGGCTAAAGAGAAGGAACATTGGCATGAGGAGTTTTAGGTTGGTCGATGGAATGGGTTTTGCCGATGGAAAAACATACAGAGAAAATTGTATGTTAGTAGCTGACTGTTAAACAGTTTTCCATGATTTTGCTACCCCCGTTCTGCATCACTCCCTTATATCTATAGCTGGGCTTGAGATAGGGTATCCTCTCACCATCCATCATCCATTATATACGTGAAGCGACTACTCCTAACTATAGACATAAGGCTTCAATAGGGTGGTTGTATTACACAATGGATGATGGTAGATGATTGCTAGGATAGGGGGAGCTAGGAGAGAAGAGAGGACAGCTCACCCTATGGGCACCCCTCTCCCCTACTGCTCAAATAGTGGTGGGTTGGGGCCCGCTCGACCTCCGATAGAAACCACCCACTATAGGAAGGATTGGTTTGATGGAGGATCTTCATTGCATGCTGTTACATGTGGCTGCATATGTGCTTTCATCAAGTGCATGTTCTAATTCATGATGTTTTTGATATATGGGTTGTAGATTTGTGATAGTCTGACATTTGGAATATGGATTTGGTGGTTACAAATTTATGGGTGTTTCAAACGTGTTAATGGATTATTTGCACAAATGGTTTTATAGTTTTTACATTTAATCAAAATATGTGGTTTTGTAGATTTGTGAAGAGATTATTGTTTAGGGTTTTCTAAATGGTGATAGTTGTAGATTCGCATGCATGCTTAGTGCACAGTTTGAGGAGGTTGGTTGCATCTTTCTTGGTGTAGGAGTGTTATGGTCCTTATTGGGTTCTCAAGTTGTGGTTGCCCCATGTGGATTTGCAACATTTTGGATTTGAAGTTAGTGTTGTGGAAGAATCTACATGTTGTCTTTGTTCTACTTGTTGTTGCTGTAGAGTTGAATCTACTTGGTTGCACTATTTTGATATATGTGAGTTTTAGGGTTTCCTTAGTTTTAGTTGGAGCACTAGCCATGCTCTCTATCACTTTTGGATGTCATATTTGTGCTAGTTTTGTGGGTTGTCTATACCTGCATGTTGCATGGAAAAAGTGGGTGCAAATCTTTATTTGGATGCCATGAGTTGCATATTCTAGTTTGTTGGCCTTTTGGCCATCATGGGGCATTGGTGTGTTTAGTAGTAGAGAGAAAAAATGGATGTTTGTTGTCACTTATAACATCATGGTGGTTACCTGCAACATAGTGAGTCACTTGTAGCATCATAGTGGTTAATTGCATCATAGTGAGGGTCACTTATAACATCATGATGCTACCTATAACATAGTGAGGGTCACTTGTAACATCATGGTGGTTACCTCTAGTATAGTGAGGGTCACTTGCATCATCATGGTGATCACTTGTAGCATCATGGTTGTTACTTGCAACATAGTGAGGGTCACTTGCAACATCATGGTGGTTACTTGCAACATAGTGAGGGTCACTTGTAGCATCGTAGTGGTGGACTTTGTAGCACTTGGATGTGTAGTTTGGTTTCTTAATCATGTTCTTTGGGAACATGCAATAGTGGACTATGTTGTCATGAGAGGCTCTAGATCATAGTTTAGTAGGATCTTTGTTTAGGAACATAGTCTGTGATGATTGCTTGTTCTCTTGGTTTGGAGATCATGGTTTTACTTTTCCCTTTAGGAGCTCTTAGTGTTGCACTTGAGTTCTTTGATTATGTGAGGGCCATGGATGATCTTCAATTAGGAGATGTTTATCATGATGCCATGAGTAGCTCTAGATCACTTTCAATGGGAGCTTTGGTAGTGATGTGGATCTATCTATTGGATAGATGATCTTATGTTGAGAAGATGTAAATCATGATGTCATGTGGAATACCTAATTTTGCAGTTGGAACATTGACAATGATTTGAGGTGGTCTTCTAGTAGAGTGCAGTGATCATTTTACCTTGGGGAGATTTTGGATATTATAGTGATGTGGTTGGAATTAAGTTGGCATGGGATGATCAGTTGGGTGCTTGTTGATGCTAGATAGACTTGGGTGAGGTTGGAGATCTCTAGTTTCCAGAGATTGTATGTTGGAACATTGACTCTTGATAAGGTTTCAACAAAAAGACTAAGAAGCCTTCACCTAGAGCTAGACGTGAGTTCAACATGGACTTGATGAGGAGATTTTTCGTGGATAGATCAACCTCATTCCCCACTCTTGGTCCACTTAGTGGAGAATCATCTAATTGGTATTGCCCAATTGGTTTCTCAAATGTATTATATTTCATGCTTTGTCTCCTCATAGAATGAGTCTTGAGCTATGTATGTCAATTTTGAGGGCTAGTTTGAGGAGTACATGGCATGGTTTTCTTTTCTCTTGTCTCCTCAAGTGCATGAGTTTGTTTTGAGGTTAGTTTTGAGGAATGTAGGGATGGTTTGTGGGTTTGGGCATATTCCCTAGTTGTGGGAATGCATGTTAGTTTGATCTTCCTTTAGTTTGAGGAGCCTTAAATCTTTTTAGTTTCATGATATCATTGTGTTTGACTTTGGAGTTGAATGATTGAATGTGAAATGGCTTTTCTGTTTGGGATTTTTGAAGTGGAGATCTCACTTGTCACAATTAGAGCACTCAGTGGTGTTGGAAGGACATGGCATGGTTTGTAGGTTTCTTCTCTATGATCTATTCTGTCTTCCTGGAGGTTTGATTCATATGACATTGGAGTTGGGATTTGCATTGAGCTATTATGATCAATTACTGTTATTACACTTCATTATTTTTTAGTAACAATATGTGGGCTCTTCAACCTCTATCTTTTGTGATGTTGATAACTTGGGAGAGCTGGGGAGATCAGGTATGAGAGAGTGAGAAGAAAGCTTTGGAGGAAGTATACCCTATTCTACAACAGTTTGGTTGCAATTTTGTAGATCACTGCATGTTCTTTGATGATGGTTTTAGAGGTTTTGAGCCACACCTTTTGTGTGAGTGTTGTTGGTGGAATTTTGGACGCTATGATCAGCACCAAACTAGACATTGCCCTTGCAGTGGGAGTTCTAGGGAGGTATATGTGTACATGTTGGAAAAGTTTCATTGGATTGCAGTATTGAGCATATTAAGTTTTTTTTGCACATGTGTGTGCTACCAATGAAGATGGACATTGAGCAAGACAATGGATTACAGGGACTTGAGTTTATGGGTTGGGATAGATATGTGGATAACAAGACGTCTACTAGTGGATGTGTCTACCTTATTTTATGGTGTGGATGGTTGAATGTGTGCGACCTGTGTTTGGTGTTCTAGTTGTTGAGGAGTGTCTATGGCATATATTAGATCTTATTTTGGAGGAGTTTGGAATTATATGTTTGTGTTGGGATATCAGGTTGTAGCCAAGTAGTAGTGTTGCTATGGGTCACTTGAAGCCAAGGGGTAGTGTTACTAGAGGTCACTTGTTGGATGATATAAATGCTTTGTTGAAGCCCAAAAGCATAGTGAAGTTTAGTTGGTGCAACATGCTTATACCCTAGTTAGTAGTCACATATTTGTTGATGTTACCCTTTTGCTCTTGTAAGGTATACAACAAGTGGGAGAATGTTGGGATTAGGTGTGTTATACACCTTGCAAGTCCTAATGTTTCATTTTTTAATTTTTTAATTATTTTTTCTAGGTGTTGGCTATCTTGGAATGTGTGCAAGAAGTTGTAAGAGTATCTAATGTCATCATGATGTGTAAGAGCATCTTATGACATTGTAAGATGTGGGAGTTACTTATGATAGATTCTATGATGAATGTAAGAACATGATTATAGGTAGTTACAAAGTGGACTTGGAATCTTGACCAAGTTTATGACAATCTATGATGCATGTCATAAAGAATCTTTAAATGAGAGAATAATGTTAAATTGGGGTGCCCAAGTTGGAGGGTAGGCTAGAACAAGTCATTATTGTTATGACGAGTGTAAGTAGAATATTCTAAAATTAGTATGAGAGAGCACATAGAATCAACATCCTTATTTGTATTCTTTTATGAGTGTGAATATTTACTTTCATATGGGCTACTTATTTTACTTTGGCATGCATCTTCATAGTAGTTTGCATGCAAGTCAAAGTGGGGACAAAATGTAAAGGTGAATAATGCATACCTTGCACTTTCCCCTTTCATTTTGAACTCACATTGATCTATTTGTCCCTAATGCAATGACTAGTGTGCAATATGGCACATTTTTTGCATGGAAGTTGGCAATTAACCTAAACCCTAACCAATTCCCTCTTCACACATCCTAAAGATCTGGACTTGATCTTCAATCTTAGCCTTCCATCACCTTGGTTTGATTTCACAACGCGAAAATGAACCTAGGTCAAATTTGCAAGCGTGTAAATGACACCTAAACTTTCAAATTCAGAATTTTAAATTGGACCCATGTTAACCCCTTCCAACTAATTGTTATGAGCTAACTAAAGCACAAAATATTTCAAATTGCACACTAAGGTGTTGTATAAAAGGTAAAACCCTAATTCATTTGAAGACATTTAGGAATCATCTAGAATCACAAAAACCATTAGAGAGTTTTGTTTGTCATTGCATCAGCACTCTAGGCATATTGCATGATTGCTTGTTGTCTTCGATCGTTGTTCTATACTAATGACTTGTTAACAGGGCTTTGACCAAAGAAGAACAATCCTAGCCTAGCAAACTCCTCAATGGTGTCTATTGACACCACCCCTTTTCATATGCATGATTCTAGACATCAAGGTGAAAATATTCTTGACATCAATTTCAACGCAATTTAGATCTGCATGTAGGGTTAGATCCGTAGGTATAGAGATCAGTTCTATAGGCATGGAAGTGAACCAAAATATTAAACAATGATTTTCTCAGGTTGCTAGGTAGTTCAAGTTGATGGGTACTGTCTGATACATTTGTGATTATTATGTGGAAAAGGGGCAGAAGATAGCGAGTCATAAATCATCACCCATGCGTAAATTGTCATTTTCTAGCCTGCTGGCCCTAAGAGAAAGCGAGTGCCATTCTCTATATATTGTATAATCATGTGACGTATCAAATCTTGAAATATGTGAACATTGGGCTTTGAAATAATTTTTAATGTCATTTTTCATAGTTTATGTCTGATTATCCATAATTTTCTGTTATATAGCTGTGAATCTTTTTGAACCTTGTTGAAATTCTAAACTTTAGCAAACCTTTCGCCTTTAAACCTACCAAAATTTTTGGACCTTGTTACTGTTGTCTTATTGAAGATTTCGTTTCAGAGAATGCAACTTCAAACAGATTTAAAGAAATTTCTCATTCTAAATTTGGAACAGAACCTATCAAAAGTGGATGGTTGCTCTTATCTTTTAATGAAATACCGTCCAAGAGGATAGCCAATGAGTTGGTTAACACATGACCAACCTCAAATATCATTGAGCACCAGACTGTATCATCATAAATATATCATATTCTTAAGCCAAGCCTCCTAAGAAAATTCATGGGTCTCTTGAGGACAGTCACCCATGGTTACAAAAGAAAATTGTGAAATGAGAATGAGCATGGCTGAGATATAAAACAAGCTTACAATTGGAATAGACACATAGTAGATAGAAATTATTAGACCTGATAGATTTCCACGGGTATTCAATCACCCATGGTTACAGAAGAAAATAGTGAAATGAGAAAGAGCATGTCTGAGATATAAAACAAGCTTACAATTTGAATAGACACATAGTAGATAGAAAGTATTAGACCTGATAGGTTTCCACAGTTATTACGTTCATAAACGGTTTCCACGATTCCCATCTACATAGAAAAAAAATGGATGCAGGAATTCCAGAAACCATTTACAAAGATAGAAAATGTACCATTTCATTTGGACTGTGTAAGAAATTCACTGGCAGAATTTCAAACTATGGTCTTCATCCATCTCTGAGATTATGCATGATGAAAACATGTACAAGTTAGCAAATGATTTTTTTAATCAAACAAAATTAGTATTACATTTAGGAGTAGTAAACTTTCTTCATAACCACAATAATCTGTCATTTAAGGATCTATATCTAGTATCTACTAGTTCAGAGGTGCACAAACTTCTGGCATAATATTAGTCCCTGAAAATAAGTAATAGTTTTAGATAAATGGAAAATCAGCCTCAAGTGCTCACTATTAAAAATGAACGAAGTACAAGGACTTTGCAAATTATCTTGAACAGAAAACCCTCATTGAACATAGGTTGACATTTCAACTTTGGTTCATATGGTACATTGATAACTCAGCTACTGAAGACCCTGAATTATGCTAGTTTAATGTCTTTGATGTCATTTTGTTATGATATTGATTACCGTCTCTTCCAATTATCAAACATAAATACAAAAACATTCAGAAAATAGCTAGTAATTGATATTGCTTCTGGATTCAACTGTGTAGAAGTTTTTAGCATCAAATAGCTAGTAATCAGAACGACTGAAAATCAGAAAGCAAATTTGCCAAAATTGCCATAATATTGCTTGTTTTCTGGTCAATGAATCTTCTTTTTAAAAAAAGGCACTTGTAATGGCTATGGAAGTACCGATCAATAAGGTTAGAACCTCAAAAATCTTGCAAGGTCAAACTTGCATTCTTACTAGGTCTAATCAACCTAGAGAATACACACTAAAGCATGTAGACACAGAATTTCCAAGAATAAGCAAATTCAAAACCAATCCATTGTATCAATGACAATGAAGTCATCTCATGATGTAGTATGAACTATCTTCAGACTACATGAATTAATAATGATTTAGACATTAAAGGCCTGTACAGATACGCCCATCTGGCCTCTATGTGGCATGCATACCTTTCATCTGATACTTCTTTTCACATTCTTGAGAAACCTTCTTTTTCCATCACTAAGCCATTGATTCTGCAATCAGATATCATGGATGCCTTGCAACTAGAAAAATTCTACAGCAATTTTCATTTAAATGCTCAGATTGGATAAATCTTCAAGTAGGATCATAAAATACAGACAGAAATATAGTGATGACAAGAATTATGGCCGAGCAGATTTCTGCAAGTCACTATGGAAACACTCTAGCAAAAAAATACTACTTAGATTAACAAAAAATATTGCATTGATTGTGTAAAGAACCCACAGACATGTCATATTCATACAAGTTCAATATTCTCATTATAACCAATCTGACCTGCCAACTTCTCTAATTCAGTTTTTACACACATATCTATCATATTCGACCCAGTGCTTCCAAACCGAATAGTGAAGCCCGCAATTAGAGAGGGATCAATGATGGTCTTTAGTCTAACATTCTTTGCACCAGTGAAGCTCTGGACCTTCTTGGCAATCGCAGCCAGATGGCGATTCTCAAGTTTGACAACAGAAGACACAACTGCTAACTCTGTGTCTGTCAGTTTATTGTAGACTATCTCAAACTCTTTAATAATCTCATTAATCAGGTTTATCCTTTTCTTGTCAATAAGGATGTAGAGAAAATTTAATGTATAGGGCTGAAACCTGGCATCATCTGCAATGTTTTTGAGAATTCCCTTCTTCTTCTCCTCTGATATAATCGGATTAACAAGGAAGTCATATAGATCCTTGTTGACCAGGAACTGAGAGAGCTTTTCCATGTCACTATTTATAGCATCTAGGGCTTTCACAGACTGAGCCAGCTCTGCAAGGGCAGTGGCATATGACCCTGCAGCGCTGTCTAGCATCACAATACGAGTTCTGTTTCTACGAACCACTTGAGAAACTTTGGAGGGGAAGGGATTCTGGATCTTCAAGAACCTTGTCCCAAAAAAGCGAGATTTTATGGATAGCTGGGAAATTGGGCCATTAGCCCCTCTCAAAAAGGCTCTTACAGATGGTGCACATTGCATATTCAGGGCCACAGGAGACTGCTTCAGAGATTCCATCTACCAAAAACCCACAGTCCATAGTTTCAATTCTTTCTCTTTAATCATTTATTAAAAAATGCATCTTATATTACATAAACAAAGAGCAGATAATAACAACAGATGCACAACAGTTATATAAGATAGGTCTCTCCTTAATTTCCAAATCTTTTTACATTTTCCCAAAGAAAGTATGCATCAAATCAATCAGTGCAGTTATCAATCTCACACATCCAGTTTGAACGATTATTACCCTACAGTTTTCCAAAAGCCTCAATGTAGTCAATTAGTACACCAGTCTCAACTGACTCAGTTAAGATTATACACACACACACACACACTACATTTTCCCTAAGTCTAACTAAAATCATTCGTTGTGCTTATGAATCCCAATGCAATCAATTTTGACAAGTTTTATTGTGGGAGTACTCAACTGATGCTGTTTTCTCAAAACCCAAAATTACAGAGCCTGTCAGTTCAATCCAATCTAATGCAACCACACCCAACCCAGAAAAGAACTTGTGATTTCAATTTGGATTTTAAAAGACTGAAAAGTTAAAAAGAAAAATCTGCCCAAAAGCCAAAACATCATTCTTTAAAAGAAAACACCCAATCATCATTTCAGACTTGAGATGGGAATTTAGAGTTTGGTTTTTATTCAATGAGAATGAAAAACTCACCTGAAATTTGAATGCACTTTTTTGACTGGAGCCCAAATCTTGTGCAACTGTAAGCTTCCAATGCAGCTATTTCTGCACTAAATAATAATTTGCTTTCTTTTAACACTGCGGCGATCGGTCGGTCAGAATTTGAGAAAGGAGCGAGTCATCGGACGGATGTAGAAGGGCAGTCTATCTTGTATACTCTCTCCATCCCAATACCAATTTTGCCACGTGTCACATTGAAGAGTTTGAGTCCATAAAGGACTTATCCCCTACACTAGTAGAAATTTTCAAAATGCGGACAAGAAACAATTATCTTTTTGAATGATTGAAATGAAGAATAAAATCCCTTTCATAATTATTTGTAGTGGAGTGTTAAAGTAATATAGAAATTAGATAAATAAAATAATGATATTTAGTTGAAATTTTGATGTAGATATATCGCAACATATAGTTATAAGTAATTTATCAATATGTAAGAAAATTAGAAATGATTAGACGAATGCCTTAAGATATGAAAACTCACTATTTGTCACTGTGGGTCACTTTTGGTACTATGAGATTGAACATACTACTGTAGATCTAACTTGTGCAATTGCATATTTGACCTACGCACCCATGGATTTGATCTACCTATGTGGATCTAATCTCAGTAAATTTTAAAATGTACACTCTCAATTCACCTTCATGCCTGTATCTTTTTTTGTGAAAAAATTTGGTTGTGTGTGGTCGATAGTTTACAAATGACAAGAAATATGTCCCCTTCGTCAAACCCCTAGGATATCAAGTCAACAACTTTTGGAAATGATCAAAGACAACAAGCAAGCATGCAAGAGATGTCTTAGATGATTATGCAAGTAGATGATGCAGTAATGAATGTTTTGATTTAATGCTCATTGAATTATGATGCAAGTATGTGCAAGAGCTAGTTGATGATCTCTAGGTATGTAAAAATGAACTAGGGTTAGCCCTTAAATACAAATCCAAAGGTGGAAAGTGAAACCTTTCACTCTTTGAGTTGGCACATAATTGTTAGTTGGAAGGGTTAGGTTGGCCCTAATTTTGAATTTGAAAACTAAAAGTTCTAGGTTCATTTTCACAACCCGCAACTAACTTGAGCCATGTGCGCAAATCATGAATCTAAACTTGTGTGAGAAATGAGTAAAATTGAGGATCAAGGCTAGTCCCTAGGAGTGAGTGCAAATAGAGTTAGGCAAGGTTCAAGTTATTGTAGAGTCAAAAATTACCTACTTTGCAATTTCTACTCTATGTATTGCTCATTTTAGTGTCCACACATGTAGCATATTTAGGTGTCATTTTAGCTTGTTTCTTCAATGTTTTCCCAGTAATATAGATGCCAAGTAATCCTCATAGTCCTAATCACTTTTCTTTGTATCTAGGAGACTACCTCTACTGGGATGTTGTGTTTGTGATAGCATACACGAAATTTAAACCATACGAACCATTTGAAAAATTAACTTCCATGGTGTTTATACTTTTCTAAACGACTTCCCTACATGCCACCTTCTAATTCTATCATATTTTACCTCTATTAATCATTCCCTTCTTCAGTTTTGAAATCATCTCTTATAATCATGCACAATTAATTTTCTCTATAGCTTTTGTATCTTCTAGTAGCTTTCATTTTCTATCTTTTGCAACTTTGTTGATAGTTGGATCTCTATAGGCACTTGAAGTAGCATCTCCTTGAAAGTAATTCCATGAAGCTTGAAGCCACATAGCCAACCTCCTAAATATTGTTTGTTCAATATGTTCAAATTCTATTCTATAAATTCTTTCCTTATTGCCCCTATAACTTCCATGAACTCATTTCCTTTTTGTAGCTTATTCCCTTACTGCCAACGAGATAACTTCTTAAAAACTAAATTTGTAGCCTTATCATATAGCCCCTTGACATCTTTATTTCTTCCATCACCTTTTTTTCAATCCATACACATATCACTACACACACAGTAGAAATCCCTCCTAGGTTTTTTATTGTTTCCTATAAATCACATTTATTACTCCTAGCATAGAGTACACTCGGATAATAGATCACACACTCAACTTCTTCTATTGACTACACATAGAGTTGAAATACACCAAATAAGGGCCTAACTAAGGTAGACTCCCAGGCACTCCCAACCTTTCCTATGTCCTAGCTATAGGTCCAGGCTACTTTTCTTCCTCACCATAGAATGGATTTCATTTTTGCATGTGCACTGGACGTTCACAGATTGAGGCATACTTACTCCAAAAATCTTAAGGCCATATGATAGAAGGATGCTACCACAATTATCTTGTCTCTATTACAATCCAAACACTACCACAATTGTCTTGGTTTTTGTCCTATCTATGTTTTTGAGCATTATCAACACTTTTTATTTTCAATATCATGACACCTCTGCAACTCTATAATTTTGTGTTTCTACCTAACCAAAGTGCGAGTTGCAATCTACTATATCAATCTACATAGTTTTTTGCTATGCTTCTACTATATCAAACCTTGAACAAGGATTCTTTCTTCATCCTCCCTTATATTTTACACATTTTTCTTCTATAGAATAATTTATTTATTTTCTTAAACAAATTATTTTTAACAAAGTAAAGCATGAATACTAGTTAGATTAATTAAAATTTACCCTTCATTTCTTTTCTTCAATGGATTAATTTGATTGTTAGTTTTTGTACACACATAGAATGTAGTTTAAAATCTTCCTTGAGTTTTTGGGAACCAAACAACATTCAACCTTCCTCTTAAACATTAAACAAAAACCCATTTCTTTCTTCAATGTCAAACATTTTACTTTCTTGTTTCTTATTTGTTCTCCACTTGTTCGTAAGCACTAATTGTCATAGCTCTCACCTTGCTAACCATAGTTCCCTTCCACCTCATCATAGAGCCTACCTTAATCCCAAAATGAATTTTTTTCCTCTACCTTCCAAACCTATGTATGCTCTTCATTTCCCTACAATTTCAATTGAAGACTTTGATCATGAGGCCTTTCTAACCCAAGTTGAGTTTCTCAAACGTGAGAAGCTTGTAGACCACTTAGAAGTCCTTGAACATACCATAGGAACTTGATGATGGTGCTCACCCTTCTTCTCTTGTTAATACTTTGCATAACATGCTCTTTTCCCATCTGGAGGGTCTAAACATCTTACAAAGCATTATCCACATTGTCCATGCTAATGGTCCCAAACCATCTTAGCTTAGCAATGCTTCCATCTCTTCTTCCACTAGCCTTTTCACTACTTGTAAATCTCTTACCTCTCCACTACCCCACCTTCCCAAACTTGACTTTTTATGCCCATGCCCAATGTCACCACCCACATGCATAACTCTTTCTACCACTGAGTTTGAGCTTCCCTTTCCTGACCCTCGCTCAGGTACTTCTTTCAACCATATTCTAGTCCTTTGCTACTGCGACCTATACTATTAATCATATCTCTTAGTATGTCTTTATGCCACCCTCTTAGCCCCTCCGCTTTACTTACCCTATATCTCAACCAATTTTCTCTCAACCCCCTCATCATTCTACCTATTCCTATGTTCCTATCTCGACCTCTCCTACTTAACCTATGACTTCTCAAACCCATGCTATACTTACCACCACTTTGATCACCTATGTTCTTCCTTCTAACCCTCTTATCACTCATCTTGTCCACAACATGGGAATTATGGAACACTAGTTTATTGATCTTCCCTCATTCTCTAGACCAAAATCTACATGAACCTTCACCATAACCCTCTTTCCATCAACATTCTTTCCTACCCTTTCCCACCTGTGTTTGTGGCTCCCCATTTTAAGATGTATAATAGTAAGGAGGATCCTAAGATGCACATATAATCATTAAATTATACCAATTTTTTATTTTATCTATAAAGATCATATGTTGTCCAAACTATTCCCTTGCACTCTAAAAGATTGTGCTTTAGAGTGTTTCTATTCTTTGCTACACAACTCTATTAACTCATTCAATGAGCTTGCTCGTGCCTTCATGCAACACTGTTAGGTTAGCATTGGCCTATAGGTAAACTTTATAGACCTTGTACACTATAAACAGGGTGCCAAAGAGTAAATTATAGAGTTTGCACATTGCTATCAAACTATCCTTTCTCAAATCTTTTATCACTTTCCTAATAGTGATGTCTAGCAAGTTTTCATTGGGATCCTTCTAGATCGCTTTTGGGAAAAGATTCTTCTAATGAAATACACATTCCCAAACTTTGTGTAGCCTTGAGAGAGAATATTATTGACCAAATGAAACCATTATATCCTACTCCCTCCATTGATCCTACCTCCTCTATCGCTCCTTCCTCATCCTACCCTTCTAAATATCCAAATAAACCCTTCAAGAAGAACAACTTACCTCTCTCCCAAACCTAAACTAAAACATATTGTTAACTAGGCAAATGTGCTCCTTTTAAGTTACCCCTTCTCTTACAATCTTTGTTAAGCCTCAAAACTCTCGTCACTTTACTTGGTATACTCTCTTTTCTATCGATTCCATATGTCCCTTGGATACTTCTCCACCTCTTCCAAGGGGGTATGATGTCAATACTACTACTAGTACCACCATGTCCCTAACCATGACATTGAAAAGTGTATGTGCCTATCATTAGTTGTAGGTTCTAATTGACAACAATGTTATACATGTTGAGGGCCACAATGACCAAGTTGGTTGCTCCTCTTAACTAAAACTTTCAATACTTCACTAATCCCTTCTAATCATGTTGATCTGATGGTAGTCTCTTATAATATTTCTTCTACTATTATTGACATTAATCCTCCTACCTTTTTCTCCTCTAAGCTAGTTGGTGCCATTGGCATAAACCTTCTACCACCTCTTCTTCCACTACTCATCTCATTACTTTCTCTCCTATTGAGATCTCTAATAATGGCTATAAGGGACCTCTTTATAGTAAATAGTCATTTTTGAACACGTATATTTATGGGATTGTTATAGACCCTAACTGTGTTTTTAATATAGTAACTAAAAAGCACTTGTATAATTTTCATTGCCACTAGGACTCCTATGCCCCATCTAGCATCTCCTTAAAGTCCTATGATGACATGTTCATTGATACATTGGTTTGCATGATTCTTCTTGTCATAGTGGGTCATGAACATGTAGAAGTGATCTATCATATTATTCCTACTTCTAATAGGTTTAGTGTTCTCTTAGGTCATCCCTAGCTCAACACTATGCAAGTCATTCCTTTTGTACTTCACTAATGCCTCAAATTTGTTCATGAAAATAAGGTAGTCACTATCCCACATGATGAGTAGTAGCCCCTCTAAACTTGGTCACTTTTGCATTGATTATTTCATTTCTAAATCTATAAGTCCTCTGTACACTCAAAATGATAATGTGTAGTCTCCTTTCTTCATTTTGAATTGCTTCTTGTATCAATTCTTGTTGGTCAATGATTTGTGAGCCATGTTCTTCTGCTTCCCTTATTTATTCTAGGTCTTGTTGGATGTGAATTGCATGAGGGAAGTCCTCCCCAATTCTCATCTAGGATAGATTTTATCCAATCTTCCCTAATGCCTAGGTACATTTAATGCTAGGCAAGAGAGGGAAATGGTACACTGTGTTGATTTTGTCAATTTTGTTAAATGTGTTAAAGATGTTGAATGTATTGATTATGTTGAATGTACTGACCTCGTGATGGAATCGAGGGTTTCTCTTTGCTTAAATGTTTTGCTTTGGTTTTGTTCAATGCGTTAACCTCGTGATGAAATCAAGGGTTTGATCACTTGCTTTTTGATGTTTTCCTAATGTTTTTTTTGTTCTTTTGATGAATGCAAGCTATATGAATGCAATACAATTTTTGGTTCTTTTTCTCCAAATTTTGATGTGATCTAATTATATAAGAATTGAAAATGGATGCAATCTAAATAAATTTTCAAATGCAAACTAGACTATATTTTTGTGTTTTACGGATCGATTTTGAATTGTAATCTATGAAATGAAATTGCAAGTAATCTACGAACAATGAAAATAAATTTAATCTAGGAATTCAAGGAAATCTAAGCTAAGTAATTAAAAGAAAATATAATCTAATGCAATAAGCAATAAAATGTCCTATCAAGAGAAAAGTAAACAAACTATTTACTTTCTCAAAAGCAAATATTTGATCTAATTACTATTGAAAGCATGAAAAGAATCTGGTATTCAAATGGGCATCAGTTCCTAACTTGATTCCTCAGAAGTCATTTGAGGCAACCGTCTCTTTCTCTGCAGTAGTGGGGTCCTCCTTTTGGCAACAGGGATGAAGATGGGCACATGTGAAATTGAATTGTGCTTGGAAGCTATGAAAATAGGAAAAAGGGGATGATTGATACGAGCATTTGAATGCTATGAAGCAGAAGTGTCTTGAGCTATGAAGCTATGGATGAAATCAAAATGCATGTGAAGTCCTACACGAGCATAAGAATGCTATGGAGACAACTATATGCAAAGCAAGAGCAAGAGCAAATATGCAATATTGAATTTGCCTCCCCAAATGCATAGAGAAGGGGGTATTTATAGGTTGGAAATCCACACCAAAGGTGGTGGTGATTGGGGAGTTAACATAATTTATTGATGAGTGATTTGGCTTTGATTGGGAGTGAACAATGGTTGGAGAGCAAATCACAGATGAAATGGAGATAACACATGACTGATTGGGAGATAAGAAAAGATTGATTGGAAGATAAGAATGGCTTGATTTGGAATCTTGAAATAGTTAGGGGGAGTTGGTAGTTAGTTAGGCATGAAGAATCCCACAATTAGGAGTCAAAATGGAGCAAACCCCCAGTGGGTACTCTATCTACAACTCCCATGGATTGCCACAACTCAAACTTCATTTAATCCTTGCAAAGTACAAACATCAAATGTGGCACCTCAACTGATTATGTCTTCATTTATATATCATCACCATAGTTTAGGTTTTTAGTCAGACTCATTCTTACTGAAACCACGTTGATCAGGTGTGCTCAAATCCAAACACATGGTTGGGTGGTGTTGTACCATTGTTGGGGCTAACTGGATCAATCATTATCCTTATAGAGTGTGCTAAGTTCTTTCTTGATGGTGACTCGATAGACTTTCTTGTACCATTTATTGAGAAATGTGTATATTCAATACTTTGTAACTCATTGACCTAGTTTGTTTTAGAGCTGTAATTAAATTTGTAACCCATGATTGATTACCTAGTTTGGGGATGGTAGTTTCATTTGCATTCTTTTAGTTTATTATTTTATGCTATGTGTAAATAATGCATGTTGGAATGAAATCATTTGATTATGCTCATCCTGATATACCATGTAGATTAGTTTACTTTTCATGCTATGATGATTATGCTATCATGTTGTTCATTATGATGTTCATGTTAGAAAACATGAGTTATGTTTTACCTTGTTTTTAGGGTACCATGCACATTTTGCTCGTTCCACCTAGCGTTGTGCATTTATGTGCCTCCTAAGTGTACCATTGTATGTTGATGCACGACACCTTGTGTACGGAAGAGTACATTGTGACTTGTTGCATATTACCCTTATATCTAAAAAAAATGTTCGTCTTGTTTTTAACCATTAATGTCTTGGGTGTAAGCTTGGGGTATTACAGACAAAAAGCTATTTAGAGCTGAC
The DNA here is from genome assembly GCA_027924645.1 of Cunninghamia lanceolata. Taxonomy (NCBI): domain Eukaryota; kingdom Viridiplantae; phylum Streptophyta; class Pinopsida; order Cupressales; family Cupressaceae; genus Cunninghamia; species Cunninghamia lanceolata. The sequence goes on along the minus strand of BSBN01001281.1, from coordinate 1,535,191 downwards.
ATTTATTTTTTAAATATAAAGACATCAAAATTTTAAATATATATTAATATGAAACTTTTTCCTAAATTGGTTATATATTACTAAGAAAATAAAGACAACAGGTTACAATATGATTTAGATGCACATATCGAGCACTCAAAGTTCAAGGACACTACTGTCCATCCATATGAATCAAGATCATTGATACATATGCACAATATTAACTTTATCAGTCAGAAAATAACGAACAACTTATACAACTATTGTTCTCATAACTCAAAAAGACACCAGTACATCATATATCATATTGTAATTCCATCATTTGTTGTAGCTTTCTTTATAACTATCAATTAATTCATATTTACCAATTGGAGGAGTAATTACTAATATGTTATCATTCTGCCTAACCACCTCTAGATCAACACCATCAGAACATATTTCCTTCTCCTTGAGTCCCATATCCTCCATAAGCCTATCAAAAGTGAAGTTCTTGCTGTATTTATTTTAGAATTGCATATACTATTTTACAAACTTATCATCCACATGTCTAGCATCATGTAGCAAGAATTTTGCTATTTTGATCTTTGATCTCTTGATGCATGCTTGTCCTTCATCCATCAACTCCAAGAATTTCTCTTTTGAAATCTCAAGTGTCATGTGGTAACTTGCATAACAATATGGTGAAAGGTGAGTCTTCTAGAAGACCCTGTAAAGTGTCTTCTCTTGCCCTAAAAATTATCCTCGTTTTTCCATTTCCAAAGGAGCCAAAGAATCTTAGTGGTTAAAATAAGTCAGAAAAAAGTTATAATACAAATCCAACCCCTCAACATAACTAAACAATATTTCTTGCCAAGAAAACTTATCTCTTCTATCCCAACCCCCCAGATCAAACAAGAACAACATCTGAATTTCCTTAGCAAACTTGCAATTAAAAAAAATGTGTTCAACAGTCTCAAACATATTACAAAGTTTACAAATGCTTTTAACCGGGTCAGATTTAAAACAATTCATACCAACAACCAGTCTCTTAAGCAAAAACACCTTAAAATAAGATTTCTTAGGATCAATGACATTAGACCAACAATACTAAAAGATTTTAATCTACTGACTTTGACTACGGTTAAGGTTCTAGCTCCTATTCACATGACTGGTGACTTCTTGGGAATCAGTTAAGATCCTATAGAACTTCTTGGGGTTGATTTAAAAAAAAGTAGAGCCATCCATCTAAAAGAAATTCTCATAAATTTCAATATCGAAGTTGATATCAATGGGGAAGTGTAGATTGCGATAAACTTTCTTAAGGACCGAGTCCTCCTTTGAGACTGTGGCAATCCATACTTACTGCTGAGCCAGTGCCAATCTCTCAATTGATTATTATCCATGATGTCATTGAAAACACTAATCCCTTTGCTATTCCATTCTTTTGCCGAACACCCTTGAAGGAGAGCAAGAGGCTTATTGTTCCAATGTAGACTCCACATATAGATCTGAAACTACAAATTTTGTTGTTACCTTTATCATAAGCCCAATAGCCATTGATGAAGTTTTTTTACCATTTTCCATGCTTTTCATATACTCTCAAACACACTAGAGCCAAGGGAGAGACATAATATTTACCAAATAAGATATCTTGTGGGTGAAGTCCTTTCCACTTGTTGGCTTGTTTTGGAACAACCATCTGAATGTTTTATAATGAGAACCTTCCAAGGAATATGAAACTTTTAAAAAGTAACATATATTTATATAATATTTACTAAACTCTTCAAAGTAAAATTGAAAGTTACATACAAAAGTAAAACAAATGTATTACCAACAAAATAAAAATAAAGTAAACAAAGTAGATAAAATAAAATAATTTTTTAAAAAAATAAAAATTTATATATCAAGATATAATTAATAAAATAAACTAGTTCTAAAATATAATAAAATTAAGTAAATAAACATTTTTTAAATAAATGTATTTAAGATACCTATACTAAGTATTTATCCTATTGTAGTGAAAAGCTTTTATTTATGCTACAACTTTGTAAAATTGGAAAATGTCAAAGGGCCTTTGGTCTATTGGTGAAGTTGAAAGTTCTAAATGAGCCCACTAGGGACAAGTCTTGTTGAGTGCAAAGCCCCCGACACCATAAGGGATGAGGCTGTGATCATGCCCCAGATGAATTTGACGAAATAGATACCCCTCAGTCCTTCACTCTTAGTCGAAGAGGTTCAGCCTAAGACTCGTGCTCCCATATCGGAAAGTAAAGTAAAAACAATATTTAAAAAAAACAAAGCATCGCTATTTAGTCATGGTTAATCTGGCGAGGTTTCAAAGCTACCAATATTGCCACTATAATACCCGATAAGGTAACGGAGCCGTTAATGATGCGGTCAAAGTGACTGACGGCTCCGTTAAAGCCCTCCCGCGACTTTTTAAAACAAGCCCAAAGCTTGGAATGCAAGATTGTTTCATCTGCCCAGCAAATAACAGAAGAAAAAATAAAAGAGGCCCCTGCTAAAAAAAATGCATCTGCAGCAATCTAAAAATATCACTGGTAAGTTTCGATCTAGCAACCGGGGCTCAATTTTTTTTCTGAAACATTTAACTCAAATACTGGGCCGATTTTAAAATAAAAATAAAAATAAATTTCAGGGTTAAATTCCAGTTCTCTTTCTGCGCCTATTTTCTCTAGTTCACTGTTTTCTAAAGCTCCGATACAAGCCTCTGCATTCTGTGCACAGATTCAAAACTTTATTTTTGTTCAGTTTATGATTGCACATGATATTATTTCTTACTATAATTTTAGATGAAAATGGTGTCGATTTGATGCCTTTTTTGAATAAATTGCAGTAATCTATTGCTTTGAAATTTGTTTGAAACGGTTTGCCTGCGACTATGTTTATATAGTTCTTGACAATTCCATTTAGATATGTTAAATGTGCCTGGAATAAAGAGTTCTTCTTTCTGTAGCATAAAATCTGCAGTTTTGAATCATTTTAATGACAGCTGAAAGAAATGAGTAGTCTTTGCATTTGTTAGAATTCCGTTCACTTTTGAGGTTTCCAATTTTTTTTTTTGTTTTCAGTGGCCCTATGTAATTTTTTAGAATGAAAACACGAGTATTCTTTAGTTGTATGGGAAGAGTTTCAAGATCTTCAGATTTTGTACTCCCAGTGTAAGAGGACTGGCAAGGGGCTGAAAAAATGAGTATTCTTTGCATTTGTTGGACTTCCATTCACTTGTGAGGTTTCAAAATTTTTTGCTTTGTACCCCTGTGAAAGATTTGTAATGGAAACAGAGTATTCTTTAGTTGTATGGAAAGAGTTTTAAGATTTTCTTCAGATTTGTACCCCCAGTGTAAGTGGATTGGCAAGATTAGATTTAACCTCCGCCTGGTTATGAGGTCGAAACCCTGGGGTATAAAAGTTGAGCACTACATGTGTTAAATAAAAAGAAATATCCTTGTGGGCTTTCCCAAGGGTGTTCTCATATGCCAAATAATAAATAATCTTGATGACTGTAAGAGCATTGGAGCTCTTAAAGGAATAGACAATCTTAATAAATAGATCTTGGAGTTCAATAATTATTTCCACAGGTTTTTTTTTTGAAGATATATCTGGATATCACAGTGAATCCTTTTTGTTTTACCAAAAAGTATTGATAAATGAAACGGCTAGGGAGCTCTAAAGGGAATTATTCTTAAGGATCAAAACTGGCAAAATTTTTGCAAATGGGTTAGCAAGTTAAGCAGACTTGACGCTAGGAAAAATTCCATTGTTAAGGAGCTTGAGCTGGAGTGGTGCTGACTTTAAAGAAATAAGTTTAAACTGGATAAAATTGATAGCGATGTTTATATATTTACCTACTTTACATGTTTTTGCCAGATAATGGATGCCACTTACAACAATGCTTGCAGTCCAATTCTTCCTCAGATGATCCAAATAGCAACTATTTCACAAGTCTCTGCACGGTCTTTGTTGCTACAATCCAGGAAACCAAGGATCGAATCTCGCAGTTAGAATTCATTTTTTGCAGTCAGCTCTTTCCAACTATTCAGTCAGAGCTAACAAAATCCAGAAATACATACAAGAGAGTTGAAAAAATAAAGCAAGATGCCGAAGAAGAATGGAACCAAAACAAAAAAACTTTGTTGCTTGAGCTGGATAAGCTTCAAACAGAGAGGAAGAATCTGGAGGAACAGATTCAGCATATGAAAATGTCTTTTGAACAGGAGAAGAAGGAGCTGTCCTCTGTCTTTGAACTTCAGAAGGAAGGGCTCAATAGAAATCATAGCTTGGAAAAAGAAGAACTCTTTTCGAGACTGGAAACTGTGCATAAAAGTGATGAAACCCTAAAACTTCGGGAAGAGCTCCGGCAAAGGCTTGAAGAAATTTCTGAAGGAAAATTGTTGCAAGAAAGTTTACTTCAACAGATAAGCAGGATGGATGATGAACTTAAAATGGTAAGGCAGAGACAGAATCTTCATGATTCTGAGCTCGAACGTGAAAGAAAATCTAAGCAGGATTTCATTGAGCAGTACAAATATTTGAAGAGAATGTACAAGGGTCTTAAGACTCAATATGATGTTATTATTGGGTTGAATGGCATCAGCACAGACAAGTGTTCATCTGCTAAGAAGAAGGCACAAAATGATAATTACACTTCTCCTGATAATCTTAAGCAGATGAGCTTATCTGGTAAGTATAACTTTCTAATACTTGATTCCATTTTCTTTATTATGTCTAATCATTTTTTTTCGGCGGATCTGAGAATGATGTTTGTTGGAAAATCTAGATTGCCATGCTCAAGCTGCTTATCGAGGAGAAACAAGAATGATTCCCGCGGAAAAGGAAGGTAATATCAATTCAAATGGAAACCCTATGGAAGCAGATCATCAGGATGGTGCTAGCATCGAGAACAAAAATAAAAATGGAAAGCCTAGAGCTGGGTCATATTCTTCAAAAATCGATCAGGATGATAATCAGGTTAGTTTGAATTTGGACAAAAAATTGGAAAATGCTCGGGATGAAGGATCACCTCCCAAAACCTCGGTTGATGGTTCCAAATGTGTTCCGTTTGAGGATGAAGAAACTCAAGAGCAAGCACATGAGGTAAGCAAACAAACAGAAAATCATGGTTTTAGGGCTGTGAAGGAAAGAATGGAATCATTGGCTCCATTTCCACAGCAAAAGCAGCTGCAGAAAAGACCACTTGAACCTAGGTCTGGGCCTCCAAATTTGGCAAAGCGAAAGAATTCATCATGGAGGGAGACCCGGTTGCGAAAGGAACATGGTAAATGTGTTGATCCACATGATGATTTTCTTGATACCCCCATGGAAATTGCACTTCAATCAGGGAAGCGAAACTTAGAAGTTTGTGCTGATGTGCCTGAACACATGGCTTCAATTGTGGAAGATAATTGTGCTTGCCCTGGTGAAGCCCAAAATTGTCAAATGAATCAAAATAATGTCATTTTGGACGACGATGAAGATGATGATGAAAAACAGGCTATAGATCCTGATTGTGCCCAGCAGACATCCCATGCAAGATCTGCAAATTTGGTTTGCAATTCAGGTGGGATAAAACTGGAGAACTTAGACAATAAAAGCCCTAGTTATTTAGGCAAATCAAAGGAGCAAAACCTGAGGCATGCTCACAAGGGTGGCATTAGCTATAAGTACATTGAGCCTGTAAGGAAGAAAGCAGAAAGGGAGAATCTGAAAGGAGTTGAGTGCAACCAGTGTAAGAAATTTTATGATGCTGTTCAGGTGGGGGATGGTGATGTAACTGGTGACATTCGTTGTGAGCATCATAATGAGGTCTCACGGCATCGATATCGCTACATTCCTCCTGCTACGCCTGAAGGATTTTGGAATATTGGATTTGATTCTGATCTCTGATCTTTCAAGCTCTTTTCATTGTATCATTCTCATCTCTGATCTTTCCAGATTTCTTCTCCAAAATCAATCTCCTAATTGATTTCTTTATTCATTTAATTGAAACCTCATAATTGTATCTCATGAATCAATTTTTTAATTTTACATTCATTAGCAATCTTTAGCACCTTCCTGTTTTGTGAGCAAGAAAGACATCCATAAACAAGCCTGATTTGACAGCACCTCATAATATTTTGTACCAGAGCAATATGATATCTTGTTGCCCCTGTAATATTTTTAATGAAAGTACACAAATATTTGAGTCAGAAATATGTCTTTTGTCTTCAGTTTAGGATTGAGCCAATTAGACCTTTTCTAACATGAACATGGAAGCTAGTGAGTAGTTCCAAGTTTTAAATATGAAGTATTTAAATTGTTAATTGTTAACAATTGACTAAGAGCGCTTAGGAAAGGAGTTGAGATTATACGGTGGAATATTCTGTTAAAGAGGGTTATATGCTTCTGTATTTGCTTTCATAGTCATCTCTAGTTAAGGGCAATAACAAGTGACGGGTTTCATGGTCTACACCAAGAAGTTTGCATATCAGTTATAGCCGGTTTCCTTCATATCTTGGGTGGTCTGAATGTTTTTTCAATTAGAACTATCCACGATTTAAGATCTGGGGAAATGTCCAATTAGATTTTAGATTTAATCAACACCAAGAAATTTGCATATAAATTATAGCTGGTTTCCTTCATATCTTGGGTGGTCTGATTTTTTCTTCAATCAGAACTATCCAAGATTTAAGATATGGGGAAATGTCCAATTACATTTTAGATTTAATCACTGTGCCTTGATTGCACTCGTCTTAGTTATCTATTGACAAACAATAGTCTTTTTGTTCTAGTGTTTCCTGCAACCTTAGAGGTAATTTCAAAAGAACATCCAAAGCTGCTAGTTACATACATAAAAACTAAGCATAATAATCAGCATTGGCATACAAAGCTAACATACTATCCTAACTATCAAAAAGAGGGGCGTATACAACTCCATTAGCTGCATCTGAAATCACTACACCTGGCTCCGAATTGTCCCTCAACTGTGGACAAGAGAATGCAGAATGCAAGCTGCTATCTCATCATTTCCAACTCTTACCTGTAAGTTGGCTTCAAAAATAACAAACACATAAGCCATTTTATCTGCACCTATTGAAAATTGTCCATCCCTTCGAAGGATTGATTTAACAAAATTCAAAGCAGCCGTGTCTTCCATCTTCAAGATAGAGTACAAATCCTCATCTGCGATTATCCTACTATCTGTTCGAAGGGCATTACTGCAGCTATCTGCAACGTTCCCCATTCCTTCTCTATCACTGCCCCTCTTTACTTACACGAGTAGCTTCTCTGCTTATATTCTGCAAACCCACCCTCTCAAAACCTCACAAGCCTTGCTTTAACATCTTTCAGCAAACAAGATATTTTATGACCACCATGTATTATCCTTACGATTGGACAGCAAACAGATTTTACTCTCTTCTTTAGATTTGCCATACTCTATTAATTTCCTTATTATTTCATCATTGATCACAATTGTGGTGGCGGCGGGGGTAAAGAATTTATATAATCATTTTTCAATAATGATTCTATTAGCCATTCTTTATAATCTATTCTTTGGCCACAAACGGGATTTGTTCTACTCCACTATTAGCTAGACAATCTGCAACACGATTACCCTCTCTGAGACAGTGCATAAACACAACCTTGTCATAACTCCTAGCTATTGCTCTTATCTAGTCAGATTTTTTAATTTCCAGTCTCTAATCATACCTTTTTGACAGCCATTAATCACCATCTGTAAGTCTCCTTCCACCTCTATACAAGAACAATTAGCCGATTCAGCCATTTTTAGACCTTCCAAAAGAGCCAAAACCTCTGCCACATTGTTAGTTTTTAATCCAAGGGAGAATGAACCATCTTTTACGAAGCTCCCATCTTCCGATCTTAACACTACCCCTGCCCCAGCTGGGCCTGGATTCCCCCTTGCTGCTCCATCAAAGTTAATTTTCAAAAAACCATGCCGCGGTCTTCTCCATACAGCAGTCTTTCTCCTATTCTTTCTTGCTATTACTCCATCAACAGGATATTGGCAAACAATAGTCTTGATATCAAGGATAGTGAAAATTTCTGCTGCTGGTTAATACAACTTTTAACTAAACAGCAAATTACAGACAACTTTTTCCAAGTTTCAAGCAGTACATCAACATCATACGGAAAATTTCACTGAACATTTCATCCATATATTTTGTTCTAAAGCAGAGATTTTTGTTATTATATCTTCTGTCTTATATATACTTGTGCTCTGGTTGAGCAAGGATTTCTAGAAAGATATTACAATATGGAAGTGGAAGAACGAAAAAACTTTATAAGCAGTAATTAGTTTAGAGCTACATATACATGGCGGATCCCTGCCTTCATCTATAATTTTATAACTTGTAATGGCACAGTGCCAACTCAGTTTAAATTACTATGGAACCATATCAATGTTCTGCATGCCAGGCAAACTCTAGCTTCTGGTGGCTCTGGACTGAGGCAACTCTGAATATTGAACCCTTTTCATCTGGTACTTTAGTCAGGTAAAAGTGAAAACCCCAGCCAAAACGAACAAACATGTCATACGGCTGTTTGGATCTAGAAACTCATATTATTCGATACTTACTGAAAGGACTAGACTGACAGAAACTGACGTGGTCTCATGAAATTCTCTTGAAAATTGGAATGGACAATGGTCTTGCTAATTCGTCAAACTCATTTCTTAACAGTTCAATATCTTATGTAGCTGTTCCTGTCTGTCTAGTTTTATGTGCCTCTACAGATCCTGTGTGGCTTCTTCTCAGGTGCTTGCCAGTTCCATTTGTCAATCTAGTAATAAAATGGAGGCAAAAAAAACAGCTGTTTGAACTGCAACAAGTCCACATAGACCAGCCGAGCTCTTTAGTGAGTTAATCTTACACAAAGAAACCACCAATTTATCCAAAATGAACCAAGAAATTGTTAATTCATCCAAAAATTGCTTTCTAAGAGATGATTACAATCAACTTTCTTATAGAGTACAGGAATAGGAGAGAGGAGGAAATTTGCCCTTAGTTATCTTCCTCAAGACTAAGTAGTCTCTCAATTCGCAGATTCAACTACATGAATCTCAATGAAGCGGTCCCATGCAAGGGTTTTAGGATCTATAATTATAGAATGACAGGGCCTATGAGATGAACGAAAAATGTTACTAGATAATTGGATTCTTTTCCTTGAAAATAGGAGTCCCTACCTTTTAATATTCAATTTTCAGGGGCTGTCTATTTGGTGGGGTTGAAAATTTTTAGTATTAATTGCTCCTATAAAATTCATGGGACAAAAGGACTCCTAAATTTTCTAGTAGCACCCATTGAGAAATTTTAGGTAACCCCTCACCACGAGACTGCAGCCTAACTGAACTATGTATCCTTGATTTTAGGAATTAGATGCTTACTAAATGCTAACTTGACTTGTGCATGTTGGGTGTGACAACATGCATGAGCTAGTCACCCTCATCCTATTTCTTCATACAGTTAGTGCTGCCTTATATTTTCAATTATAGAATATTTGTATTTTACATTTTTGTGGCTCTTAGTTTTTAAAGGAACTATTTTTAGAATATCAACCCAAGTGAAAGGAAACTAAACTAGCAAGGGCAAACTAAACAGTGTCTTCATTAATTCCATGAGTGAAATAATGCAAATAAGATATAGATCTAAAGCTAAACAATTACAATACATTCAGAGAGTACCAATGCTCTATCAAAGGTACAAGGAGGAGATCTCGAACTATTGGCATAATGGAGTCAATTTGCTCACAACCCATGTCTCTAATACATGCTCTCCATTGTGTGAACAAACCAACAACATCTTAACCATACATCCATGGCCATGCTACAATGTCACAATCATGAGCAACAAAAGGTCATTTGTGGCAAAAATCTGGCAGCATAACCCTACAAATGTGCCCCCCTCACTCTTAGCACGAATGCATTCATCTAATATATAGGTGTAACGTAGAAAATTGAGCACCCTTGCAATTTCATGTTGTGTATAGAACCCATTTTGGTGTCTGCTCCCATAGCATGTTTCTAGGGTCATTTGAACCTAACCTTGGCCTATTTCCTCTCACCAAGGTTTGCCAAGATTCTGTATTGCAGCCTTGCTCTTCCCATTGTTCTAGAGACAAGCGTTGAATTTTGGAAAATTTCCCCAAGACGCGAGCACGACACACAAACGTTCGTGTGATGTGCTAGTGTCCTGGAAGTTTTCAAAATTTGAACATTGGGTTTCTTGCTTAGTTGCTTCCTATCACCTACTATAACATTTGTCTTACAGAGAAATGCCTTCTGCATCTGCATTTGACACTTCAACTTCCCTCTCTACCTCTTGAAAAACTAATTTTGAAAATCTAAGTCATCTTCTCCATTTTGGTGACTCTCTCTCTTGGGCAATTTGAAACTCTCTTGGCTGGAACAACATCTCTCTTTCTTAGTTTCTATTGAAAACTTTGTTGCAACTCTACTATTGTTGAGGCTCTCACAAGGGATCACGTTGGCTGCACTTTGATTGAATCCTTCAAAGAGCTCACTGCTTCTCTCCTACATCATGTGCTTGGTAACATTGTTCTTGTTGCTTTGGATAATATTGTTGTGATCTTTCTAGTGCCTCTTAATTATCTATTGGCAAATCTTTAAGTGTAGACCACCATCCTATTTATCCTTTTATGCACACTAGGGTATTATTCCCCATAGACCAGGGTTGATACTCATAAGTTTATTTATTGTTACTACTTTTATTTTCCTAGATGCACTTAGGATTGTGAAGGACAAAATATGCAATGCAAAGATAAATGAAAGAAACTTAATCAAGAACAATTATACCTTCTTTTGCACACAAATTCACCTCACCGATCGAGCGTATTGGAATGCACCTAACTCCAATGGATTTGCTCCTTTGATATGTGGATTGCTTTATCAAATTAGCATAACTTTGATCTCCCAAAATGAATGATTCAAATGGCAACAACATAAGTTTATGAAAATGAGAGATGGATGAGAGCTTGAGAAGATGTTTCATTTATAGACTTTCAGAAATGAAGATCAATGGTGGAGAATGATAAGAAAGATCAATCGTTAGAATTGAATGAGAGGATTCAAACAAATGAGAGAGTGACAAGTGTCCTTGTCCTCTCATGAATTATGGAGGCTAACATATTTGATTGATGAGTTGACTAAATTGATTAGTTTGTTAACTAGATTGATTGGGTTGTTAACAAAATTGATTGACTTGTTAACATAATTGATTGAAGAGTCAACTGCTTTGATTGATCTGTTAACTGTGCAGGTTGAGAGTGATCATAGTGATGAGAGGAAATTATGGTGAGAGGGGAAAATAGGGAAATTAAATAAATGAATTTTTTAATTTCATGTGCACATGGATAAATAAATAAAATATTTGAATTTTATTTATTTTGGAGGGAATGCAATATTTAATTAAATAAATGATTTGAATTTATTTAATTAAAGTGTGGAGGGAAATTAGCTAGAATTATTTAATTAATGTGGAGGAATACGATGGAGATAGATGAATTAATTAATTAATATGGAAGAGCGGAAATTGAATAATTAGGTAGGAAGTGATGTGAATGTGGTTTAGTGACATGAAGAACGCATTGGTGGATATTAGGTGTCTACATTTTGCCCCTCTTTGATACGACGTCCCATAAGGTGGCGCCATGCCAAAGAAAATAGAAAAAGATACCCCGATTGGTGATGAGAACGAAGAATGGATGATGGAACAGAGAAGGGATAATGGATGCCCCCTCGAGAATTTGTTTAAGAAAAAATAAACATTTTCGAAAAAAATTCTTGACAGAGAGGGAATGATATGAAAATAGTGAAAGGCGAGGGGAAAAGAGGAAAAATGGAATACTAGGGGAAAATAGGGTGATCTGGGGTAGGGGGGGGGTTTAGGAAGGCTAAGGATGAAAAATTAGGGTTGGGGGGGCTATAAATAGTGGCAAGAGGGCCCATTTCTAGTCATTTGTCCACATAAGCTTAAGAAACCCTTCAGAAAGAAGAAAATAAGAGAGCAATGGGACACTGAGTCGCTATTCCACGTCATCGACATTGTGGCGAGCACCTGAGACAGTTCCAGCGACCGGTAGGAGCTGCTAGACCGGTGAGTACCTAATCTTGGGACCTTTTGGGTAGTTTAGGGGGTAATTAAGTGTCATTAATGCTAGGGAAAAGCATAGAAAACCGTGGGCGCGCATATGTAAAAGTATGCCTGGGGCACAAAATGGTGCGCCCATGGTAGAAAATGACGCGCCTATGGTAAAGGTGTGCCCGTGGGAAGAAAGGCACGCTCGCGCGCGTGGGCGGAGCACCGACGGGCAAAAATGACGCGGATTTGGTAGAAAACAACACGCATTTGCAAAACAAAGCGCCTGTGGGTGAAAGCGGCGTGCCTTTGGCTAAAGGTGCGCCGAGGGGGAAAAGGGCGTGCTTTTGGCAAAAAGAGCGCTGGGGGTAAGAAAAGGCACACTTTTGCACAAAAGGCAAAAGTGGCTAAAAAAATAGACAAGGACTTATGTTATGAAAACCGACTTAGTGAAATGTTATGATGAACATGAGTGACCATAGGTGATACAGTCATGGGTGAGGAGACTGCGAACGATGAGGATGTATCCTCAGCTCACAGATGAGGACAGAGATTTCCTAGTGGCGATCGAGATGCTGTCGATTGCGAGGATGCCCGAGATCAGAGCACACACAACCATGAAGATAACACTGATTGAGAGATGGCACAATAAGAGGAATGCTTTCATCCTCCCCACTAGGGAGATGACAGTGACTCTAGAGGACGTATGGCGAATACTGAGGATACCGATACATGGATCCTTGGTATGTTATGATTTATAGACTGGGACACAGGTGCTAGAGAGGGTCTTCATAGATGATGATTTGCCTATAGAGGGGACACAACTGGACTTGACACAGGTAGAGGCAGATGCCCCACTTCCACTATTTATTGCCGAGTTGATACTATATGTGTTGGTACCTGGGAGGAGGGCACGACACTTTGCCATTAGATGGGGGATGTGCTGGAGTGTATGATGGAGGGGGAGGTTTTTGCATGGGGACCATGTGTATTGACCCACTTATACAGAGACTTACACAATTGCGTATACAGCCGAAGTCAGTACCTAGGAAGCGGCATTACATTATTACACGTATAGGCATGGGAGCACATAGCAGTGCTGAGACCAGTATGTGATCGGGCGAGGAGTGCAGACCATCCCTACTTTTGGATGTATGTAGGAGTCTTACATTACAGGCGGGTAGGTGACAACATGGCTTATTGGCGGAGAGTCATGGATGAGTTGGATACTATGATATGGAGGCCATGGTGAGACTGCAAGGCATGGGATGAGGACGCAGAGGAGCTATCATATGTGCAGTAGATGAGGTACATTTTGGGTCAGACGGAGCACATTGTGGAGAGACACATGCCAGACAAGGTATTGAGACAGTTTGGGGAGCGATAGACAATCCCCCTTCATGAGGCCATCTTCTTGAGAGTACGACATGACATAGTGACATGGGGAGCAACCCTGGATCCATAGGTGCCATTGGCTGATTTTTAGGGATTACAGCCAGTTCCATAGAGGATGCAGGGACCAGCCCAGAGTATGGTGCATGGTGGGTATCACATAGGCCAGTGAGGCTCACCATTCCAAGCATGCAGGCATGATAGGTAGCAGAGCCTCTCATGCAGAGACGGGTGCAACAACGGGTAGAGGGAGGTCATGTAGACATCCCAGGGGATGGTGAGGGAGAGGACAGGGGTTAGGTGGAGGTTGTGGCAGATGTCCTTGGAGATGAGGAGGATCTAGAGACACTTAGAGTCTCTAGGGATAGCTTGTAGATGGCAGTGGAGTGGCTATAGGGTGTGGTGATTGCAGTTACAACAGAGAGAGATAATGCCCTCCTCCAAATCTAGACTTTACAGGGACAAGTATAGGTGTTATAGGCGTAGGTACAGGTACCTGGTGGAGATGGAGATGGTGATGGGGTACTACAACAGGTGATGGCAGAGCGCAATGTGCTCAGGGTAGAGAGATGCAGCAGTGGCCTCCGCCTCATGTCTCCAATAGGAGCGTGACACAACACATAGTATTATAGCAGGTGGAGGATGCATCAAATGTGGACTGACATGATGAGAGTCCAGGGAGAGTTGGTAGTAGTGGGATAGAGGACAAAGTACTAGATTGTACTCTTTATCACAACGCGGTGCTAGAGGGACAAAGAGCGCCGACCTTTAGTTCACGGAGCAGATTTGGGAAGGCTAGGTCTGCGAGATTAGGGCCATCAGTGATGGGACCTCCTGGGGTTGTTGTAGCACAAACTCTACCACCGCCAGGGCCATCAGGGTAGATTGTAGGGACATAGGGACCACGCCCTCCTCCTCCTCCAGGATCCGGCTCATAGCCTTCACCGTCGACACCTTCAGAGGGAGGGAGTTCTACATGAGATGATATGATGATCATGATATTATGTATTTTGATGCATGCACGTTTATATGTATTTTGTATACACAGATATTTTATGGCCATTTTGGATTATATATGATGATGTTGGTATTTTGATGGTGTTTATGATTGTGTTATGATGCTTTATTGATGATGTCATGATGATATGGTAGTATATGTTGATGTTATATGATGATGTAGGTTGATGGATGCATTATATTATCTTTGCATGAAATGTTATTACTAATGGTAATAAATGGATGTATGACGTAGATGGATTAGAATAGATGATATATTATTGATGATGATGTATGTAGTGTAGATATGATGTGATGATATATGATTGATGCATTATGGACTGATGGTAATGATAATGGTAATAAATGATAATGACAATGGTAATGGAAATGAAAATGATAATGATAATGGAAATGATAATGATAATGGAAATGAAAATGATAGTGATAATGGAAATGTTAATGATAATGGCAACGGTAATAGAAATGTAAATGATAATGATAATGGAAATGATAATGATGGATAATGAAAAATGATAATGATAATGAAAATGTTAATGATAATGACAATGGTAATGGAAATGTAAATGATATTGATAATAGAAATGATAATGATGGATAATGAAAATGATAACAATAAATGGCCATAACAAACGAAAAGTGTTTGAAGAGAAAGAGATAGTTAGCACGAATAGAATGTGACAAATGTCATGATGAAATGTTTAGGAAGAATGTGAAAAAGATGGATGTAAGAATGATGGATTTATTAATGGGAGTAGTTATGCTGACATGAAGTAAAGCAATCCTTTATTTAATATAGCAAAATGAATATTATGCACCAAGGTATAAGGGACCAGGGTGATTTAATATCCTTTGTATGGACTTGATGCTGCAAACAAAAGGATAATCTTATGCATGCCCAACATAATACAACCCTGTCTAGACGTGTGAGGAAGAAAACTTAGAGCATGAGTCCTTTGTGCACAAAAGGTATTGTATAGCCTTAGATGCAAAAGGACAATGTAGTATGCAAAAAGCTTATTCCTACACATACAAGGTATGAATAGTAACTGGAGTAATAAGATCATCCACAAAACACGACACATGAAAATCAATGACTATGCCCCCATTCTATGTAAATCTAAACACACCGAGATATAGAAAGATCTAGGTGGCCTTTCAATAAGCAATAGAAAGAGACAAAAGATAAATCAAAAAGAAAAAGACCAACTGACAAATCAAAAGCAATAGCCATCGTAATATCTTGCCCCAAAATGTGATTGATATTAGATTATGTCAGATGCAGGAAGGATCTATCCTGTTGTAGGCATGAATCTAGATGATATCTTGATATGTTGAGGCAATAGGTACTTACGTATCAAGGTGCTTCAAAAGGTGGTCTTAGTTATGATTTTACATAAAAGCTCTATGTTTTTGATGTGTAGTTTGCTTTGCTTGGGTATCGAGTTTAATGGGTACACGTTTATTATGGTGCAAATGGAATAAAAATAGACTTACATATGATTTTATTTCTTGGATTTTGTATGTTTTATTTTTTTTGTATTTTTATTAAGAATATGTGATGTTTTGTATTTTGGTATGTTTTGATTTTTTTGTATTTTTTGATAAATAAGGTGGGTATGTTTATTGTGAAAAGTGTGAGTCTTAATAGTAGTGATCCCTCTCTAGGATGACTAGGTATATACCAAGAATGCTCCCAGTTAGGCACAAGAGTATTTATTATGATGGGATAGGCAAAACTTATTATGAAAATGGATGAAGGTTGGAAATGATCAATTTCAATCGATTATCAAGCCATGGTAGTGGGATAAGTGGATAAATGGGAAAGATAATATATGATGGATGGAATGGGATGCGTGAGAACTTGATAGATGGTGGATAAAAGCCTCTACACATGGTGCCTATTTTCTAGGTTTTTACCATGGTACTTGCCCAAGGCGCCACCGAAGTGATTTTCACCATAGGACGGATTATTTCTCTTTACTATTTTGATTGATTTTTAATTTTAATTTTTAATTTTTAATTTTTTTGAAGTATAGAACCGCTTGAGATGAATGATGTTTATGGGTTCTTCAAGAGGCTGGGCCTCTATTGTTGCAAGCTGGTAGGCACCTAGTCTATATGTAGTTGTAATGACAAAAGGTCCTAGCCAGTTTGGTTCAAATTTGCCCTTTTTCTCTCATTCTTGGAGATTGCATTGATTTTCTTTAAGGACAAGGTCACCAATTTGAAAATGACGGGTCTTGACTTTCTTGTTGTAACTCCATCGAAGGTGATTCTAGTACACTTGGAGATGGTTAAGGGCATGAAGATGCCATTCATCCAGGAGTTCTAATTCTTGTAACCTTACTATACGATACTCCTCTTCATTCATGAGGTTCTGTAGTGAAATCCATAGAGAAGGGAGCTCGACCTCGATTGGTAAGATGGCTTCGGAACCAAAGACAAGTGAATATGGAGTGGCTGTAGTAGGTGTGCGAATACTAGTACGGTATGTTGGAATTAGGGCTGACAACTAAGAGGGGGGGTGAATCAGTTGTCTTTAAACTTTTAAATCTTGTTGCAGTTAATTCTTCTTTACCACTTCTTAACAGATTAATGACATAATCATGAAAAGCAAGAATTAATAATGCATGAGTAGAAACATAAATTACACACTTGACACCAAAATTTTGACTTGGAAACTCGGTTAAGGGAAAAACCATGGTGGGGATTAACCCACAAAGATTATACTATGTTAAAAGTATTACAAAGGGGAAGGCACATGCCTTCGGGCTCACTGTCCAGGGCTCACTGTCCATAGCTCACTGCTCAAGAGAGGCTCACTGCCTAGAAGAATGATTACAAAAGGATTACAGATTGTTTGAACTGATAAGTAGCATCTATCAATGCAAGAATTCAGTTCCGGTTAAGCACATAATACTGATTTTACACACTTCATCTTTATTCTGCCCTGTTTACTGCTCTGCCATAATCCAGACCTCAGATCTCTTCTCTTTCATACTTCTATCTACCTTTTTCGCACTTACTCCATATTCGCATCACTATCACATTCACAATACTTGAATCCATTGGTTATATATATTTGTATCAACAAACTCAATCACTTATCTGTTGGCCTTATAAAGAATTTAACAAACAATACAAGTACTCTGTTCTGTCGGCTAAATCCATACATTAATATTGATGCGTACTAGAAATAACACTTGCAGGTCATCATTCATGTTAGCCACTAACATTATATCCCATACACAACTCACCAAAACACTTCTACTAGATCCGCACAAGGATCTAACGCAAGTTGGCCTGTTCTTCACTGAACTTGTTCTGTCATATTAGGACCCAATATTTAGATGCTCCTAACTTTTAATCCCTTTTTCACTGGAGGCTGAAATCTTGGATTTAGATTGTTCTGACATTCCTCTACACTCCCTTAGATTCACAACATGCAATAATTAACTGGAGAGGTCCACTGACCAAAATGCTGAACTTCACCATATAGCCTGTTCCTGTCTATCCGGACTGGACAAATCTTGGAACTAACTTCTGGTATGAACTGAAACTATATTACGGATGTGTGGAATGGACTTAGTTACCATCAATGACAACACCTGTCATGCGTAGCAGTGTCTCTTGCCAACAATCTCCCCCTTTGGCATTGATGGCAACACTTAGTGAAAAATGACTAAGTGTCAGAGGTAGTCCCCCTTACTCTGTACACTTGTGCTCTCCACTATTTCCAAATCTCCCCCTTCGATAGATTCCTCATTTTTCGTTGCTCTTCATTCCTCCTTTGACATCAATGGCAAAGGATGAAATCTGCAAACCAAAATTCACCCAAAAATTCTGTATACAATGTCGCATATGTACAACCAATCCTTAAGTTATATTTACATATACTTAAGTACATCTCCAAAAATATTCTTCAGTAGGGCCAACTTTGTATCCCAACTCTTCTTCATACTATTCAAAGTTAAAATGTGGCCATTAAACAAAAATGCTTGTGCTTCAGCCTTTCGGAGGTCAATGGGATTACCTGTTTGTGCACCTGTTTGGGCTTCTGTCACAACATTGAATATTGCTTCTATCTTAGGGGAAATCAGTCCCTGAAGCTCACCCATTCTTACTTCAATGTTCTCCTTTTCTCTTGTCAACTTCTTTATTTCTTTCATCAGGTTGATTGCTTGACATTCCTTACTTGCCACTGATATTGTCAACAGATCAAAAGCTTGGGACATACTTGACAATTTCTGTTTGGAGTCCTTTATTTTATCTTCTATATCCTCTATGACTTTAGGAGTAGATAAACAAAACTTATATATACTACCTCCTTCTGAAAGAGCATTTTGAATACTCTTTATACTGTTATCTAGCACTAATCTGTCTATCCCAATCATGCCTTTAAGTACATCAAATCTTTTTCTATTAAATTCATTCTGAACTTTAACTTCTGTAGATTTTTCAAAGGACTCAAAGTGTGTACTTACAAAATTCACAAGGCTCTTCAGATTTCCAGAGGGAGAATCAGATGGATTCTTCTAGAATGTTGGAATTATCTTTTCCAATATACCAAATGCAAGGCCTAACAGTTCATTGTCCTCTATGTGAGATTTCAATTCCTTTTCTCTTGCCTTGGCTTGTGTGAAAGATGCTATCTTCATCAATTGGACCAGAGAGAAAGTATGCAGGTTAAGTGGTCCTTGAATCAGTTCAGGTTCATCAAACTCTAGCATCTCTTTACTCAGAAAACTCTTCACTGCATTTGCAGTGTCTCTTGCCACAATTTCTAGACCAACTTCCTTTCCTTGGGTTTTCTCAGTGACAAGACTATTTTGTTTGGGTGCATCAACATTTGCACCATCTTCTTCTGTTTTATCTTCCTTACATTTGACTTCTTCTTTCTCTGCATCACCTTTCTCTATGTCATCTGCAGGGGATTCTTTCCTTTGTCCTCACCATTTGCAATCTGTTCCAGAGGATCTTGTGTAGCAGCAATATTCTTAACATTGTTTTCTTTTCCAGATTGATCAGGAGGAGTCAGAGTATCTCTTGCATCATCAGTTTTATCCACCATATCTGTATCTTCCTTGTTTATTTGCTCCACTTATGGAATAGAGGAGTCATCAACCTTGATATTCTACTCATCAGTTTTCATTTCTTCAATATACGGGATTGATGAATTAATCCTATCATCAGTCTCCTCCTCAACAAATGGTATGTGTTTCTTCAATGCACTTAGAAGTATTTCCTGTGTTTCTTTAACTATTTTGTCTAATTCTCCAAGCATCAGTTTGTTCCTTCTCTTCTTGCTCTTGAATTCATCCTCCACTTCTTTGAATATCATATTCATTTGAACTTGAGTGATCTGAAGGCACAGTTTTATCAATACATGTTCTCTAAGCTCTAAATCCTTGCTTTTTGCATTTTCTTTCCTCAACTCCAAAATGTTTGCAAGACTTTGAGGGATCTCAGAAATTATTTCAATCAGGGCTTTATTATAGATATTTATATATCTAATAGTTGCTTCCTCTGATACCCTTTTATCTGTATCATTGTATTCATCATAAAATTCAGTCACGAGTTTCAAATTTCCATTAATTTCTTTAGTTTATCTTTTAGCAAGTCAATGCAATCATTAGCATCCTTAAGGTTTGCTTTTAGATCATCTATTTATGCTTTAGACCGATCAAGATCTTCTAGAGCTAATTGAAGTTGTTCTCTGAGTGAACCCATTGGAAACTCCTTCCCAGATCCTCCTCAAGCTGTTAGGCTTCTTTCAAGGAACTTTGCTCTGATACCATTTGTTGGAAAGGGCTGACAACTGAGAGGGGGGGTGAATAAGTTGTCTTAAAACTTTTAAATCTTGCTGCAATTAATTCTTCTTTACCACTTCTTAATATATTAATGACATAATCATGAAAAGCAAGAATTAATAATGCATGAGCCGAAACATAAATTACACACTTGACGCCAAGATTTTGACGTGGAAACCCGGTTAAGGGAGAAACCACGGTGGGGGTTAACCCATAAAGATTATACTCTGTTAAAAGTATTACAAAGGGGAAGGCACATGCCTTCGGGCTCACTGCCCAAAGCTCACTGCTCAAGAGAGGCTCACTACCTACAAGAATGATTACAAATTGTTTGAACTGATAAGTAGCATCTGTCAATGCAAGAATTCAGTTCTAATTAAGCACAAAATACTGATTTTACACACTTCATCTTTATTCTGCCCTGTTTACTACTCTGCCATAATCCAGACCTTAGATCTCTTCTCTTTCGCACTTCTATTTGCCTTTTTCACACTTACTCCATATTCGCATCACTATCACATTTACAATACTCGAATCCATCAGTTATATATATCCGCATCAACAAACTCAATCACTTATCTGTCGGCCTTATGAAGAATTTAACAAACAATACAAGTACTCTATTCTATCGACTGAATCCATACATTAATATTGATGCGTACTAGAAATAACACTTGCAGGTCATCATTCATGTCGGCCACTAACATTATATCCCATTCACAACTCAACAAAACACTTCTACTAGATCTGCACAAGGATCTAACACAAGTCAGCCTATTCTTCACTGAACTTGTTCTATCATATTAGGACTCGGTATTTAGATGCTCCTAACTTTTAATCCCTTTGTCACCGGAGGCTGAAATCTTGGATTTAGATTGTCTTGACATTCCTCTACACTCCCTTAGATTCGCAACATGCAATAATTAACTGGAGAGGTCCACTGACCAAAATACTGAACTCTGCCATATACCCTATTCCTGTCTATTCAGACTAGACAAATCTTGGAACTAACTTCCAGTATGAACTGAAACTATACTGCAGATGTGTGGAATGGACTTAGTTGCCATCAATGACAACACCTATCATGCGTAGCAGTGTCTCTTGCCAACATGGTATGCCCATAAGGCGAGATTTAATTGCAGGTGCCAGTCACGACCAACATCATTGACAGTCTTTTTGAGGATTTTTAGGATGGTTTTATTTGACACCCTAGCTTGGCCGTTACCTTATGGGTAGTATGGGGTGGAAAAGCAATGTTGGATGTGGAATTTATCACAAAGGGACTGAACTTATTGATTCTGTGTTAAGCTCTATGATGAAACCAACTCTATAATCCCCTACAGGAATGTCTTTTCAGAGTCCTCTGAGTTCGGCAAGTGCTTCATTATTTTGAACGGTATCTAGGATAGGAGGGCCTTGTTGTTCCCAATCAATTAGTTGGGGGTAGATAAGGGGTATGTCGGTGGATGTAAATGAAATGGTGGAGGATAGGGTATATATGGAAGAGTCTTTGAAGATTTGGACAAGGTATTCTTAAGAGTCTTTGTTGGTATCCTCATCGGTGGTCTCCATAGTGGGAAAAGCTTTGGCTACCTCACTAAGAATAAATTTGATATCTGCAGACACACACTCGGTTGATCCATATCCAAGTCCTTGAAATTGAGGTCTCCTTGTTGTACTTATAGGTTCTATGATACCTTGTTCCTGTGGTCCAAGTCCACCTTTTCCTTTGTAACCCATATTTTTGACAATTCAAAGTCCATTAACATATTTCTCTATAGGTAATAGGACTTGTTCCTCTTCCTCTTTATACAATCATTTGGAAACATCTTCTTCAATGGACTCTTTGTCTAACACTCGCTAATGTTCTATTGTTGGTTTGTATTTGATGACCACATTTGATACTAAACTTGAACTTGAGGATTGGGGTTTGCCATGTGATAGTGGAGAGAGTGGTAGTTGACCTATGTAGAAAGATTCTTATAGCTTGTATTCTCCACACCCCTTGTCTTTGACTTGGACCTTGATCTCAGGAATTGGAGTTTTTGAGTTAGATGGTAATGAAAGGGATAATGGGTCTATATAGGATGATGATGAGGATGCAATATCATTGTTAGGACAAAGGATGGAACTCTTTCCTTCTATCATCCTACAATATTGAAATGGGCAGGGGTCATCGAAAATAGTAACTTCAGAGCCATTATAAGGAAATTTTATGCATTGATGGTAGGTGGAAGGGATGACCCGTGTAGAGGAAAACTAATGCATTGTAGACTTAAACAAAATTTAGGGGTAAACCTATTTGAACAGTCCACTCTATTATTGCATTCCTATATTGAATTATCGACCAAGGAGCATAAGCTTATGATGATGCCTACACTATATATGCCTTCAGGACTCATTTCTATCCTAAACTAACTCATACAAACTTATTCTAATTAGCCTAGTTTGTTGAAGTTCACAGAAATGTAAGAACATCAAAAATAGTTTAAAATCCAGTTGCTATGGGTACCTTCAGCATAAGTTGAAGATAACTATATTCAACATGGAATTACAGAATTAACTCAAAATATTTAGAATGATAAAAGAACTAACACTAACCTCTGAAGGACTTAAAATATGCACTTGTTCATGAATCACAACTACTGGAAATAACAATCAAGATATTTCACTTGTCTCACAATGCGATTTATGAAATAACAGAAAAATAATTTTAACTAGGAATGCATAAATAAATAAGAAAATATACAAAGTGAGGGTTAGTACCTTGAGTGGCTAGCTTAGGGAACTATCTCACTTAATCTGGAAACCAAATCTACTTCAGATTCTCATGCATTCTCATAACATAGAGTTGCATTCAATTCATATTAGAAACATAATCTTCTCAGATTTTATTCAAATCAAAACATGTCTGGATAATTGATATTGAAAAATAGAGTAATGGCTAAGTAACTAGAAAATAAAAGCAACTAACTTAACAACGAACTCATACCTCTAACTTATACAAAAATGGGAGAGTTTTATGCAACTACTAACTAATCCTCAATCAATCCAACCCTAGATACTAGGATACAGGTTTCATGATTGATTTATTAATCTAATTGATCAAAAGAATAAAAGTCCTATTCAAACAAGAACTCTTATGAAATGGTTTGTAAGAAAAACCACTCATAGACTGCATTTAGAACAAGTCTTCCTTTCTACATTTATTCCAATCCATGATGGTACAGATTCATCCTCCATTTGTCTTCACTTTTGGCATTCAAACTGCACTTCACTTAATTCCCCTATCCTGCAACTCGCTGCAATTGCTCTTTCCTTGATGCCACGTCCTTGCTGCACAGGGTTAATTCTCCAAACATATGCACACAAAATAGCTTTCATATTAAACTATAGAATTCTATCTATATTACATGCATACTTATAATTTAATTCATTCACTTGATAATATCACCACCATATTCCATATTAATAACATAGGTTTAAAGTCTTTGAAAAGTATATGAGAAACAACATATAGTAATGGTGATGTTTGAAAAGTATCTGCAGGATCATATGAAAAAGTCTTAAAACATATAAAAACAATATAAAAAGAAGTCAATAATTTAACCCATCATCTCCCCCCAACTACTCTTTTGCTTGCCCTCAAGTAAAATCAAGGAACTAAACATCTAGGGGAGAAGATTATAATGCAAAGTGATTCGTTTGAGGTCCATGACTTCTCTGACTCCTTGTCCCTGTTTGAGATAAAAACCATGTAGTAGGCAAGCCTATTCATCCTGACCAATTCTGCATTCTTACATTTATCACTCTTTTCTCCTGTCCAGTATGGTATTGGGTAAAGGAGAATAGGAGGGTAAAATGTGAGTGGCAGCCATGCTACTCCTATTCACTCTGAAATCCTGATATACCTATGTAGCCTCTCAAACATGTTCATGAAATTGTGGAAGGAGTGGGGCTCTTTCCTCTGCAATTATGGAGTTAGACTAAAATTATGGAAGGAGTGGGGCTCTTTCCTCTGCAATTATGGAGTTAGACTATCCCATCTGTTTTGCACATACCTCTGATAGTTCTAAATGATAGACACTACTAACCGCTGTATCCTTCTATAATCCCTGAGTCTTAAATCCATAATTACCTTACCTGGACCCTTATGAGAGAGGAGTGATAACCATTGGGTCAGGATCATCAGGATTTAAGGATTCTTTCCTAATATGCAGTGGCACCTTCTTTTCTTGTTCTTCATACTTATCCATTAGCTCCCCTCTAAGCTACTCATTTCTGAAGTAAGATATCAGTGCCCTAACTTGAAAATCACTAGCATAGATCAAGGGGTTCCACTTTGTATCTTCTTCCATCAAATAATTATGCAAACACTATTCACACAACTGATCTTGTTCTTCCAAACTGACTTCTTGAAATAATTGGAAAAAATCATGCCTTGAATAGATAGAAATAGACTGATCATTGATGAATCTATTAAATTGAAAGCTGAGAAACTTTTCCTTGAGAAATAATGCATAAACTCTTGGTGGAGGTCTGCATTCAATGATTTGAATTGCTCTATCAATTACCTATGTCAATTTCCCTTCCAACCTTCTGATTACCAAATCCTTTTCCTCAACTGATGCATTAAGACTTTGTTTCTCTTTTTCCCAGTTCTCCTTTTCCTGCTTGGTTTTATGAGTCATCTTCATTAATTCAAATCCTAGAGACAGAGTGGTATGGTACCCTGGGGTTTTTATCATAGGAGGTTGGAGAGTGAGCACTTTATCCTCTTCAATTTTTGTTTTACTTACAGCCAGTTGTGCTATTAAATCTAGATTGGAACCATCACCATAAGTCTGAATTTTCTCTTCCAACTCTTGAATCCTTTTCTCTTTTTCTTTATCTTTCTCCTCATAGCCCTTCACCTATTCTTCTAGCTGTCTTATTCTATCCAAAGCCTCTTGAAGTTATTTTCTAATATTTCTATCCTCCAACAATTCTTTTTCTTTTTCAAAATTTAGATTTTCATCATCACCTTTTCCAGGAATATCAAAAATCTCTTGAGCAGGATTATTAGGTACAGACTTACCCATTTTCCTTGCAGTAAACAAATCCTCTGACTCAGAATCAGAAGAAGAAACACACCTTTTCTTGGCAGACACATTGACATTATCACAGGCGTCAGTAGAGACATCCTCAGGAGGCATTTCTCCTCTATCTGAATCTAAATTCAGTGGAATTGGATCACTGTCTTGCTGGCCTTTATCTTTTTCCTCTAGTTTCTGTTCCTCAACAACTTTTTCCTTGGCACTTCGCCTCTTTATCCTACCTAAGCGTCTAGGAGTGACAGTCTCCTGCTTATCTTCCTTTTTCCTCCTCTTCTTATCCCTCTTCTTCCTTCTCTCCCCTATATTTTCTTCTTTCATTGTGCCCTTGTGCTTCTTCACACCCTTCCTATTCTTCTTTTCTTTACCAGATGCTGAAGGAGTGCTTCTTTTAGCTTTAGGGATGGATGATGAGGGTTCTTTTACTGCTACAGGCTTAAATTCTAGAGGATTTTCATCTTGTGGCTCTTCAGGCTCAGGTTCATATGGAGGCTCAGGTTCTGCTTGAGGTGCCTCTAATAGTGTTGAAATATCCACACATTGCTTAAAAGCTTCCCACTCAACCTGTGGGTACTGAATTCTCAAACTTATCTTTATTAACAGGGCTATTAAACAATGATGGGATAGAGTGGTGTCTGACTGTTGTTTCTGGTATTCAGAAGACATTCTTTTCAACATACTATACAGAAAATTTGGGACATTGACTAGTTTTTCATGCCATAGATGATTGAGCAATTTGAAATGTACAGTATATAACATGTTATATCGACCATCACAGGTAATATATCTGATGATGTATGAAGCACATTTCCCCCAAAATAAGGGAAGAGATAATCGCTTCATACCTTGTGTGGTGGAGTCCAAGTGTTCACCTCTCTCACAGAATTCCTCCCTCACCATGGCTGCATCAGCTCTAGCTAGGTATTTGGACCCTGTTCGTGGCAACCTTGTGACCTGAGCAATAGCTATTTTAGAAGCATCTACAGTCAATCCTTTCACCATTGCTTCATCATACTATAATGTGAATGCAAATTCCTTTGGCATCTCATCATCATATTCTGTCACTTTCAAAAAGTAATCAAACCACCCCACTCTTGTAAAGAGTGGAAGAACCATTACATATTCCAATATTTCTTTATGTGTAGAGGGTTCTCTTCTGATTGCATCCCCTCCCATGATTTCTGTAAATTGCAATTGCAATCTCTACAATGTCAATTTCTGCTGAACAGTACCAATTTCTGCTGCTTCAATTCGCCACCCCAAAAAGAACCAACTTACAATTTCTGCCTCTCTTTTCTTCTCCCAACTTCCTCTGGGTAACAGGTTCACTTTTGGCAAAATAGGGTAAGTTCATGGTGCAGGAGGTTTTATCTGGTTTTTCTTGAAAGGTAAAAGATGGTGAATGGTGAAAATAAAAAAAAACCCCTCCCCCTAACTTAAGTTTGAAGCGACCTCACTTCACATTGTAATTAATACGGAATAAGGAGTATTGATTAAATGGAATGGTGGATAATATTCTTGCATGCATGAAATAAACTACAAGTAATTATGAATATAAAAAGAAAGCTAGTTTTAATGATTGAAAGTTACATAATGTACATATGGAATGGAAAGAAATAATTAACACACCTTGGAATTTGTGAACATATACTGATGATTTGAGTTGATATGCATGCGGCAAACGGTAAGGTGGCTCATAATGCAGTAGAAATATGATGTGATGGTGCATAAAGGTGAAGAAAAGTGAACTCATGAATGTGAGTTGACACTTGCGGTAATAGAGCAGAGTGATTTTGAAATGAATACGGCATGTGGAATGGGCGGAAAAAATTGGGTATTGTTCACCAAAATGTGGAAGAAGGCTACATACAGGAGTTGCTACGGGTGCCGCCAGCATAGGTCTCGACTGTGTAATTACAGATGTAATATATCATGTCCCAGCTGAGTTAGGTCCCTCTATGAGAGTGGTAAACAGGTCTCAGTGGAAGTAACTGTAGTAACCATGGATATTGTGCTGTGTGTGCATGCGATTTTAAAGTAAAGAAAATTAAGTTTCAGTGACAGGGGTTGAGTATTGCAACTCAACCTCCACATCACTGGACAGTGTTGGTGGATCAGCATCGGAAGGTGTATCTGTTGGTTTTATAGCATCTTCATCAAGAGTTTCAGGAGTACCATACTGAGTAGCTAGAGAAACAAGAAAGTCATCCTTCTAAAGTAGCTTTTTATATAGTTTTAGCCTATGCCCATTTACTAGCAGTGAAAATTGAACTTCATCAATGGTCTGCAATTGAATTGCACCATTAAGAAAGACTTGTTTAATCTCATATGGGCCTAACCAATGGGATTGAAGCTTGTACTTGAAGTCCTTGTATCTTGAATCATAGAGGAGTGCCCAGTCACCGACAGTGAATTCTTTAGTCTTGATGTACTTATCATGCTATTTGGCTCTTTGTTTCTGTATGACCTCTGTGTGATGGATGGCCTCCAATCAGATTTCATCCAGAGCATTCAAATGTTGTAGCCTGTCTTGTTGAGCTGCTGTCAAATCCATCCCTACTTCCACTGCTGTCCTCAGGGTTTTGTGTTCAAATTCTATAGGAAGGACTGCTATCTTGCCATAGACCAATTCATAAGGTGTAAACCTGGTAGTTGTCTTCCAGGTAGTCTTGTATGCCCAAATAGCTTCTGGGAGCCTAGAAATCCAATCTCTTCTGTGAAGCTGTACTACCTTTGTCAAGATGCTCTCAATTTCTCTGTTTGTGACTTCCACCTGACCATTAGCCTGAGGATGGTAGGGAGTGGATTTCTTATGTCTGATATGATATTCCTCTACCAGTTTGGTGATTAAATCAGATGTAAATTGTGGTCTTTGATTAGTTACTATCTCCCTTGGCACACCATATCTAGTGAAGATGTCCTCATACAAGAATTTGGCCACATTGCCATCTCTGGGAAACTGTAAGGCTTTAACCTCCACCCATTTAGTTAAGCAATCAGTACATACTAGGATATATTCTTTGTTGTTGGATGTAGGAGATATAGGACCCACAAAATCCAGTCCCCACTTATCAAAAGGGGCCAATGAGATTTGTGGCTGCAAAGGCATCTCATCACTTCTTGTAGGTCTCCCCATTCTCTAACATCTATCACAACTTCTAGCATACTTGACAACATATTTATGACTCGTTGGCCAGTAATATCCTGTTGTCAGTATTTTGAAGGCTATCCTTTTGGCTGCAAAATGTCCCCCACAAGGTTCATCAGGATATGCCTTCATTATATCAAACACTTCATCCTCTCTGATACATCTTCTCATAATATTATCTAGGCCAGTGTAAAATAGGAATCCTTAAATCCAAGAGTAGGAGAAACATTTGTGAACTAGCTGCCTCTTCTCCCTTGGAGAGAAGTAACTTGGAATCTACCCTGTAACCAAATAATTGGCTATATATGCATACCATGGAGTGTGTATAGTTAGAGAAAATAGATGCTCATCAGGAAAAGAATCATCAACCAGTCCTTTTGAGGACTGTGTAGGCAGTCTAGACAGAAAATCAGCAACTATGTTAGCCTTGCCTAGTTTGTCAACAATTGTTATATCAAATTCCTGTAACAACAATAACCATCTAACAAGTCTTCCACCCACTATTGGTTTATTCATCAAATATCTGATTGCAACATGATCTATATGTATGAATACTTGATAACTAGTAATGTAGTATCTGAATTTGTTTTTGGCATAAATAACTGCCAACATCTCTTTTTCTGTCACAGTGTAGTTTAACTTAGCTCCCTGCAGATTTTTGCTGACATAGTATATTGCATATTCCTAAGTTCCTTCTTGCTAGGCTAGAACTGCTCCAATGGCAAAGTCTGATGCATCTATATGGATGTGAGAAGGTAGTGTCCAATTTGGACCTCTGAGAATAGGGGCTTGTGTCAATGATGTTTTTAGCTTTTCAAAAGAAGTTTGACAATTTGGTGTCCATTCAAATTCACTATCCTTGGTCAACAGAGTAAATAGAGGTGCAACAATCTTGCTAAAATCTTGAATGAACCTCCTGTAATATCCTGCATGTCCTAGGAAGCTCCTTACATCCTTCTATTTTTGTGGAATAGGCAAGGTAGAAATAACTTCAATCTTCTTTGGGTCAACTTGTATGCCTACACTTGAGATAAAATGTCCCAGAACTATTCCTTGTGTCATCATCATAAAACACTTTTCATTACTCACAGAGAGGTTGTGCTCAGTGCATCTCTTCAAAAGTTTCTCCAAATTGTGTAAAGCTTCATCATATGTGTCACCATATGTGGTGAAGTCATCCATATAAATCTCCATGCTGTCATGGGCAAAATTAGAGAAAATACTGAGGGTTGCTCTTTGAAATGTAGCTGGAGCATTGTACAAACCAAAGGGTAAGACAAAATATGCGTATGTCCCTCAAGGGCAAGTAAACGTTGTCTTATCCTGATCCTCTGGAGCAATCTTAATCTGGTTATAGCCTCTAAAGCCATCAAGAAAGGAAAAATATTTCTTGCCTGCCAAAGAGTCAAGAACTTGGTCAATAAATAACAATGGAAAGTGATCCTTTCTGGTAGCAGTATTGAGTTCTCTATAATCAACACAAACTCTCCATTTGCCACTTTTCTTGGGCACTATGACCAATGGTGAATCCCATTCACTATCTGAAATGGGGTATATAAAGCTTGCGTCCAGAAGCTTTTGAAGCTCAACTTTCACAATCTCTTTGAGGGCAGGGTTCATGCACCTCTGCTACTGCCTAATGGGTCTATAGCCATCATCAATATATATTTTGTGCATGCATAAGGCATGATCAATGCCTTTCATGTCACTATAATCCTAGACAAATGCTGCTGAGTGTGTATGCAATATTTCATGCAGGGATTGCTGTTGTTCATCAGTCAATGTATTGTTAATATTCAACATCTTACTTGGCTTGATTTCTAATTGTTTGGATAGTTCTTGCACATAAGACAAATCAAGGCTGGGTAATACGAGTAAGCATTGCTGGGGTAATAAAGCATGAAATATTTGGGATACCTCTTCTGAGGAACTTTAGGGTATTATGCTGCTCAAAGGGTCTTGTAAGTAGGATAGGAAGTCTTGTTGTTGTGGGTGCCTCCCACAGTCATTTTGTATAACGTGAGCAATTAATTCATCTTCATCTAGAATATCTAATAAGGGGCTACGTTCAATAGTCATTAGGATTTGCAGGGAATAGGTGTCCTCATCTTCTAGGATAGGCCAAATGGTCTGCTCAAGCTCATGGTATGGTTGGGATGGTGGATATAAAACCAATTTCTTGGTCATAGTCCCATTGGATATGATCATGTTACCAGACCTACAACCTATAAATACATCAGCAGTGGAAAGCCATGGTCTACCTAGTATAAGAGGATAACCAACAAGATTAACCTTTGGCTGCAACACTATAAAATCAACAGGGTATTCCCAAGAATCTAATGTAATGACCAAATCTTCTATGACTCCTTCAGGTTTGACTATAGAGCTATCAACTAATTGCAAGACTGTCTGAGTAGGCCTAAGGTTGTTCAATTGGAGTGTCTACATTGTCTCCTTGGTCATGACATTAATTGCAGCACCTAAATCTATCAGAGTATTCTTAATCAGAGTCCCATTGATCTTGACATCCACCACTGGACTACTTGGATCTATATATTTGGGAACAATTATATTACCCAACATGATATCAACAAGATTACCTAAAACATGGACTGTCTGAGGGTCTATTCTCTTCCTTCCTGGCTTCTTTATGCAAAGATCCCTAATAGTCTTAGTGTAGATAGGAATATCCTTGATGGCTTGGATTAAGGGATTCTTGATGTTTATATCTTTTAGCTGGATGAGAAGGACAATATAAGTTTGGGCTGTTTGTTTTTGCATGGCCAAGCGCTCAGGGAAAGGAGG
Organism: Cunninghamia lanceolata; assembly: GCA_027924645.1. Classification (NCBI taxonomy): domain Eukaryota; kingdom Viridiplantae; phylum Streptophyta; class Pinopsida; order Cupressales; family Cupressaceae; genus Cunninghamia; species Cunninghamia lanceolata. The sequence goes on along the minus strand of BSBN01001281.1, from coordinate 1,503,849 downwards.
AGGCTTCTGATGTAAGGTAGTTTGGGCATCTTGGGTTGATTTAGGTTCCAAAGGTGGTTTATCTGAGGCTTCTTTGGTGGGTTCTTCATCTTCAGGTTCTGTGATTTGGGGAGATGAAGGCCCTGCAAGTTGCTTCCCTAATCTAAGATGAACATTACTCACTTCCACCCCATAGGTGGGATATTGCATTACCTTGTTAGTATAAGCCTGTTGAACAGGCTTGCTGTTAGGGTTAGGTGCAGGTTGGGCAAGGATTTGGGTAGGTCTAGGAGGTGGATTTTGAGGTGTTGAGGGTGGCATTATGGTTGGCTGCTGTGGCTAAGATGGAGTCATGGGTTACTGAAAAGGTGCATTTTCCTACCATTGTTGGCCCTTATTCCATTGAGGCTGCCATTGTTGTGGTTGAGTAGGCCATTGGAGGTTATAGTTGGGGCCTTGAAAATTTTGTTGAGGCCATGGATTTGGCTGTTGTTGGTTCCAACCAGTTTGTGGAGTAGGCCATTAAGGGTTTTGTCATGCATTTGGATACCAGGCCACTGTTGAGTATTCCAAGCAAAGAAATTCTGGTTTGTAGAAGGAAAGGGGGAATTAAAATTAAGTGGATCAGAAGGCATACCTTGTCTTTACTACCAAGGTCTCCTTTGAGCTATGAAGAATAGTTGCCCATCTTCTCCTTCAAATGGTTGTAATTCTGGCCTTTCAATCTTTTCTTGCTGGATACTGGCCACCCTCTTGCATTTACGATTGGCCTTCCTTTGTCTACAACTGGGGTAGTATTCAGTAAGCATTGCATCTGCCTCTTCCTGTTTCTTCTTGATGTGAAGAGTGTCTAGCTATGTATCCATATGGCTAATAATGTCCTCTTTCATGTTGGTTAGCAGGTTACTAATCTCCACTCTTGAAACCCCATTGGTTGCCTTGCCTGTGATGGCTGCTCTTTCTCCCATTGGTTTTCTAGAAAAGGTTCTAGAATAATTTATGCAAGCTCTGCAGACATCCTCAAAGGGAAGTTGAGATATATCCCCTGATCCAATGAGATTGAGGCATGCAGTCATGATTAACTCCCCTCAAAAAGACCAGCTTTAATGATTCTTCAAACAATCTATTTTGAGGGTTTTTCTTCAAGGCAAACTGGAATCCTTCAACATAGTCTTCTAGTGGCTCATCCTCTTTCTGTGACATCTTGAAGATGTCATCTCTCCTCCTATCATGTCCTCTGCAGTAGTCTTTATATTTCGCCAGGAACTTTGTCTTCATGGTATCCCAGTCTGGAATGACATCTTTCCCCAACCCCATAAACCATCTTAAAGTAGCATCTTTTAGTGTGGTAGGGAACAAATTGAGTCTGTAAAGATCAATGGTGTAGTCATAACTCCTACACAAGACATCAAACTCAAATAGGAAAGTGTTAGGATCTTCAGTCACCAAGCCGTAGAAAACAAGCAATGCAGAAGGTGGTATATTTTTCAGAGTAGCAGCCCGTTCTTGGTTTGGGATAGGGAATTCAAACATTGCTTGTCCTGGAGGATCCTCTATGACATCATCTGCCATGGTTCTAAAAGTCCCTTATGTAGTTGTGGAGGAAGCTGATGGAGATGTAGAAGGTGTTGATGAAGATGTAAGAGGAAACTATTCTTCAGCACTTTCTACTGTGTAATTGATAAAGTCAGCTGTGTCCTCATTATCCTAAGAAGTTGAAGGGAGGATTCTACCTTAGTGATCTCTCTGCCTTTGCATACAGTGGTTTTAGCTTGATACTTCAACGGTCTTGCACAATGTTAGTATAATGTCTGGTGTTTCCTGAAGAGTGAATTTATTAATTCTAATGCTGGAATCAAAATTTAAACTATGAAAGCATATAAAACTAATGCAACTATGAAGGTAGCACCATCCTTGGCAACGACACCAAAAATGTAGAGGAAAACTAATGTGTTGTAGACTTAAACAAAATTCAGGGGTAAACCTATCTGAACAGGCCAATCTATCACTGCATTCCTACATTGAATTATCGACCAAGGAGCGTAACCTTATGATGATGCCTATAATATATATGCCTTCAGGGCTCATTTCTATCCTAAACTAACTCATACAGACTTATTCTGATTAGCCTAGTCTGCTGAAGTTCACATAAATGTAAGAACAACAAAAACAATTTAAAATCCAGTTGCTATGAGTACCTTCAACATAAGCTAAAGATAACTATATTCAACAGGGAATTACAAAATTAACTCAAAATATTCAAAATGATAAAAGAACTAACACTAACCTCTGGAGGACTTAAAATATGCACTTGTTCATGAATCCCAACTACTAGAAATAACAATCAAGATATTTCACTTGTCTCACAATGCAATTTATGAAATAACAGAAAAACAATTTTAACTAGGAATGTAAAAATAAATAAGGAAATATATGAAATGAGGGTTAGTACCTTGAGTGGCCAGCTCAGGGAACTATCTCACTTAATCTAGAAACCAAATCTACTTCAGATTCTCATGCATTCTCATAACACAGAGTTGTATTCAATTCATATCAGAAACATAATCTTCTCAGATTTTATTCAAATCAAAACATGTCTGGATAATTGATATTGAAAAATAGAGTAACGGCTAAGTAACTGGAAAGTAAAAGCAACTAACTTAACAACGAACTCATCCCTCTAACTTATACAAAAATGGGAGAGTTTTATGCAACTACTAACTAATCCTCAATCAATCCAACCCTAGATACTAGGATACATGTTTCATGATTAATTTATTAATCTAACTGATCAAAAGAAGAAAAGTCCTATTCAAACAAGAACTCTCATGAAACGGTTTGTATGAAAAACCACTCATAGACTGCGTTTAGAACAAGTCTTCCTTTCTACATTTATTCCAATCCATGATGGTATAGATTCATCATCCATCTGTCTTCACTTTTGGCATTAAAATTGCACTTCACTTAATTCCCCTGTCCTGCAACTCGCTGCAATTGCTCTTTCCTTGATGCCATGTCCTTGCTACATAGTGTTAATTCTCCAAACATATGCACACAAAATAGCTTTCATATTAAACTATAGAATTCTATCTATATTACATGCATACTTATAATTTAAGTCATTCACTTGATAATATCACCACCATATTCCATATTAATAACATAGGTTTAAAGTCTTTGAAAAGTATATGAGAAACAACAAATAGTAATGATGATGTTTGAAAAGTATCTGCAGGATCATATGAAAAGGTCTTAAAAACATATAAAAACAATATAAAAAGAAGTCAATAATTCAACCCATCAACTTGCATGACATGGATCCATGGGTGTCCTAGGAGGATATTGTATGGGAGATCAAGGTCCAAAACTTGGCAAGGAGTTTCCATTATTACAGGACCAACTTGAATGGGTAGTTTGATGATACATGCACACTCACATTCAACATCATTATAGGCTTTGATAGTAGTACTTTTCTGTGAGTCTATGACATTTTCAGAATATCCCAACTGTCTTATTAATTCCAAAATACAAAGATTGAGACCCAATCCACCATATATAAGGACTCGCTTTATTTTTATGTTTGTGAATGAGTACTTCTAAATGGAGGGCATTATTATGTGAAAAGGTGTTTGAAGGGAGATCTTTGAAAGTGAATATGAGATGATGTGGTGAGGATAAGTGTCCTACCATGGCCTAAAATTGATTGGTATTGATGTTATTAGGGGCATGAGACTCTTGGAGTGCTTTATCAAGGATTTGTTTATGTGTGGGGGAAATACAGAGGAGCTCAAGGATGGATATTTATGCAAGAGTTTTATTCAAATGATCAAGAATGTTATACTGGGGTGATGGTTGTGAATTGGATGGGGCTCCTTGAAGTGTAATTCGACCTCGACGTGTGGTCACAACACAATCAGATGTTTTTGGTATAATAGTGATGGTGACATCTTGAGAATGGCATTCATTGATACGACCTACAATGAAGTCATAGGAAGTAGAGCCATTGACATTATTTGCGTTGTTGGAGCCCTTGATTTTGTTTTGGGTTTGACCATGGATTGGGAAGGCATCTTAATATATACCCAAATCTGCATTTATTGTCTTTTGAGGGTGTCCTACCACAATTTCTCCTTGGTCTATGAGGTCTTGGATGTAATTTTTGAGTTGCACGCAATTGGATGTTTTATGTCTGTTCACCCTGTGGTACTCACAATATTCATTTTCATTGAACCATGGGGTTTTCACTTGATTTTCATCATGTTGTCTTACAGCGGACAAGTTTATGACATTTGATTGCACCAATTTGTGTAAGACAGTTTCGATGGGTTCACCTAAGGGAGTGAATCATCATCAAAATGTAGATGTTTGTTTAGATGGTCCCTTAGGAATGGTATTGTTGTGATTTGGGGTTTGTGTGAATGAAGGTTTGGTATTTTGTGGATTTTGGATGTGTTTGACATCAGTTACTCCATCATTCACAACATTCTTATTCTTGGCCCAAAAATGAGGTTTTTCATTAGTTTGATTATTGTTGTTGCCTTTGTAAATCTTGACTAAACATTTAGCTATGAGGGCTTTCTCAATAGTGACACCTTTGTTTATGATTTCCTCAAACATATTCGCACATTGAATTTGCAAGTTGATGCAGGAGCATCTAGTGGTGTAAGGGCAATCTTGCATCACCCAAAAATAAGTTGATTCAAAATCATTGCAGTTTTTTTAATTTCTTTCCATAATTAGTGTTTTTGGTTCCATAATCTTTTGAATAATGATGTAGGACTTTCAGTTTTTTCCAAACTGCTAGTTGTGGAAAGTTTACCTGCCATTTTAGGAAAGTTTGCATTTGGCATGTATTAAAGCAAAAAGTTATAGAAAGCTTCATAACTAAAATATAAGACCTTTGGCGAAGGAATCAGGCAAAGATCATTTATGAGCTGAAAAATATTAAAGTTTTTGTTTTATGAAAAACCCCTAAAAATTTCTGAAATGAGATATGAGGCACTAAAACATCCCATAATGTCCTAAAAAGTTGATGGAAATACATTTACAATTTTTTGGCATGATAGTTCACATTGCAATCTTTCCAACGCCTAAAATGATTCGTCAATCGGACACTCGGATCAAAAGTTATGCTTTCTGAAAGTTGACCTACTTTTGGAGGGAGTTGCAAATTTTGAAATTTAGCTGGAAGCTGCCAAAAAGTGCTATTTATGACTATTTTGGGAACCCTAGGTAGTAGTAAAGTTAAGGGGGAAAGTGTAGAGTCAAGAATAGGTGGGAAAATAGAAACCCTATCTGATTTTGGGTTACAGAAGGTAGAAGATTCCAGAGCCTGGTGATGTGTAGATGTAATGTGTTGCAGCCTATGGAGGATTGATTCCTCTGATTGTAATTGAGCTTTTGTAATGTAATGAGTTGTCCAGATCAATAAAGAAGTATTCTATTTTCTATGTTTCATTTCTATTATTTTGTGTTTTATGATTTACCCCCTTCATCAAGTGGTATCAGAGCAAAGGTTCCTGAGTGTGTAGACAGATCACTGACCGTGAGTTAGTTTGCACTAGGACCTGAGGTTGTGGGTTTGTTGCGGAGATCAAGATGCCTCCATGAAGAAATCATATTGAGAGGAATGCTTTGATGGAAGAGGGTTTTAGAGCCCTGCAAAGACAAATCGATGCATTACAAGAGGAGCTAAGAAGAGGGTTTGAGCCGAGAATAAGAGAAGAAAGCGAAGATGAAGCTGAAGAAGAGCTATCTGAGGAAGAACAAGAAGCTGCAGGAGATCTTGTAGAAGTTAGGTTGTTGAGGGCCATTTCGAAGATTGAAAAGAGGCCCAGGATCGATGTTTCTACATATTCTGGAGATTTGAATCTGGAACAGCTTATTGATTGGATCAATGACATGGAGGAGTATTTCAAGTATGAAGATGTGGAGGATCCAGATCAGGTCAAGTTTGCAAAAATAAAGTTGAAGGGCCATGCCAGCATTTGGTGGAAGGAGGTCCAATTAGAGAGGAACAAAAGAGGAAAAGGAAAGATCACCAGATGGGATCAGATAATAGAGAAACTGAAGAAGCAGTTCATTCCTGTGGACTATGAGATGGAGTTGCTGAAGAAGCTGCAAGGACTGAAGCAAGGTAACAAGTCTGTTAAGGAGTATACAGAAGAGTTTTATAAGATTACTATTAGGATAGACCATGCAGAGGCCAACAAGGAGAAGGTAGCCTGTTACATTAATGGGTTGAGGCCAAGTATTCAAGAGGAGCTGAGCTTGGTTAGAATGACCACCATAGAAGATGCGTACCAGTTTTCCCTAAAGGTGGAAGAGAAGTTGAATAAAAGATTTGATAGCAAACAAAGGGGAAGAGGTCAAGGCGGAAGGACTGGTGTAAGATCCTATGGGGGCCGAAATGAAGATTCAAAGAAAAGTGAAGAAGTCGACACTAGTCAAAATCAGAGAGGAGATAATGCCTACCATCCTCGTGACCAGAATAATGGTGAGCAAAGAGGAAGAGGAAGAGGTAGACTTGGGCAAGAACTCAGAAGAGGAGGTTTCAGAGGAACCTATTTCCAATGTGGGGAAGAAGGGCATCGAGCATACGAGTGTCTGTAACATCAAGGAAGGACAAATAAAATACCTGAAGGTAATGCACGAGTTGCACATGTAGATGAAGATGCACAGTCTAAGCATTTTGAAGATGCTGAAAGGGGAGAAACCCTAGTTGTCAGAAGAACTTTGTTGAATAAGGAGAAAGAACCAAATTAGAGGAAGAGTTTATTCTGCACAAGGTGCAAATGTGAAGGTAAGTGCTGTGATATTATTATTGACAGTGGAAGCACTGACAATCTTGTTTCAGAGGAGATGGTTGACAAGTTGAAGTTGACATGAAGAAAGCATCCGTATTCATATCAGATTGTATGGTTGTAGAAGGACCATAGAGATTTGGTCAATGAGCAGTGTTTAGTGAAGTTCAAGATTGGTGACTACCATGATGAGGTGTTGTGTGACATCATATCGATGGATGCATGTCATATGTTATTGGGGAGGCCGTGGCAGTATGATAGGAGCGCTATCCATGATGGCCATGCAAACACATACTCCCTAACAAAGGATGGAGTTCATCATAAGTTGAAGCCCTTGAAGGAGGTGGAAGAAAAGGTATGTAGTACTACCAGAATTTGCTTGGTAGATGGTAGAAAATTTTTGGAGGGTATGAAGCATGAGCGTCATTGCTTTGCATTGATCCCTAAGAACAGTCAAGAGAAATGTGAAGATGTACCAACAGAAGTTTCAGTTATGTTGGAAGAATTTTAGGACATTATCTCTGATAATATACCAGAAGGTTTACCACCAGTGAGGAATATAAGTCATCAAATAGATTTGATACTAGGAGCCAATTTGCCAAATAAGGCAGCCCACAGAATGACTCCAGTAGAGAATGAAGAACTGAATAGACAAGTTCACGAGTTGTTAAGGAAGGGAATGATAAGGGAGAGCCTGAGTCCATGTGCGGTACCTGTAGTACTAGCACCAAAGAAAGATGGAGAGTGGAGAATGTGTATAGATTCTCGAGCCATAAATAAGATCATGATCAAGTACAGATTTCCATTGCCAAGAATGGATGACATAATGGATTGTTTGAGTGGAGCCAAGTACTTCACGAAGATTGACCTGAAGAGTGGGTATCACCAAATCCGAATCAGAGAAGGAGATGAATGGAAGACTACCTTCAAGACAAAGGATGGTTTGTATGAGTGGTTAGTCATGCCATTTGGGCTAACCAATGCACCGAGCACATTCATGCGGCTCATGAATGAGGTACTGAAAGAATTTTTGGGAAGTTTTGTTATTGTCTATTTAGATGATATTTTAATTTTCAGTAAGACTTGGGATGAGCATCTGATGCATATCAAAAGAGTTTTAGAGAAGCTGATGGAGAAGAAGTTGTTGATTAATTTGAAGAAATATAGTTTTACAAAGAAGGAGTTGGTATACCTAGGATTTTTTATCTCAGAAGAAGGTCTTAAGATGGACCCAGAGAAGGTGAGAGCTATCCTTGAATGGCCTATGCCAAGGAGTGCCACATAGGTATGATCTTTTCATGGTTTGGCAAGTTTTTACATAAAGTTTATTAGAAATTTTAGTAGCATTTGTGCACCTCTAACGGAGACAATGAGAGGGGATATAAAAGAGTTTAGATGGACTAAAGGAGCAGAAAAAAGTTTTGACACATTGAAGCAGAAAGTTACAGAGCAACCTGTTTTGGCACTTCCAGATTTCAATAAGGTATTTTAGGTAGATTGTGATACTAGTGGTAGTACTATAGGAGCTATTTTGAGTCAAGAAGGTAAGCCCATTGCCTATTTTAATGAATGATGCCAAGAAAAAGTATTTTGTTTATGATCAGGAATTTTATGCTATAGTTCAGGCTTTGAAGAAATGGAGACATTATCTGTTGCCAAAAGAGTTTGTTTTATATACTGATCATCAAGCTTTACAGTACCTTAATAGTCAAGGAAAGTTGAACCAAAGGCATTTAAAATGGGTCGAGTTTTTGCAGAGTTATACTTTTGTTTTGAAGCACAGGAGTGGGAAGTCCAACAAAGTTGTAGATGCCTTGAGCAAAAGGCAAAATTTGTTGACAGAAATAAAGATAGAGGTTGTTGGGTTCGATGAGCTCAAAAGTTTGTATCCTGAAGATCTAGATTTTGCAGAGGCTTGGAAAGCTTGTTTGGAACTTGTTACTTTGGACATGACAAAATGGTTTAATTTCATAATCCAAGATGGCATGTTGTTTAGAGGAAGCTAGTTGTGCATTCTGAGGAGTTCCATGAGAGAGAACCTGATCAAGGAGAAGCATAGTGGAGGATTGGCTGGACACTTTGATCGAGATAAGACCATTACTATTGTTGGTGAAAATTATTATTGGCCACAATTGCAGCAGGATGTGAGGAAATTTGTGTAGAGTTGCAGAGTATGTCAGATGGCAAAAGGAGCAAGTCAGAATACAGGTATGTCAGATGGTAAAAGGAGCAAGTCAGAATACATGTATATATCAGCCACTACCTATACCAGAGAAGCCATAGGATGATATTAGCTTGGATTTTGTTCTTGGTTTACCAAGGACATAGAGAGGGCATGATTCCATTTTTGTGGTGCTGGATAGATTCTCGAAGATGGAACATTTTATTCCTTGCAAGAAGACTAATAATGCTGTTCATATTGCAGAATTATTTTTCAACGAGGTGGTGAGATTACACGGTCTACCAAAGAGCATAGTTTCAGATTGAGATACCAAGTTTGATGGTTATTTTTGGAGGACATTGTGGAAGAAGTTGAAGACTAATTTGAAGTTCAGTTCTCCACACCATCCACAGACTGATGGATAGATAGAAGTGGTGAATAGGAGTTTGGGTAACTTGCTATGATGCTTGGTAGGAGATAAGCTCAAGGGATGGGATTTGATTTTACCACAGGCATAATTTCTTACAACAATTCTGTCAATAGGAGTACTGGTAAATCACCATTCAAGATTGTATATCGCAATAGCCCAAGAAATGCTTCTGAGTTAAGGAAGCTGGACAAAGGAGAAAAGATAAGTGTTGACGCTGAAGAATTTGCATGAAGAGGTGAGAAAGCACATTAATAAGATGAATATTCAGTACAAGGCTAAGGTAGATCAGAAGAGGAGATATAAGGAGTTCCAGGTAGGAGATGAAGTCATGGTTCACTTGAGAAAAGAAAGGTTCCTAATTGGAACATACAATAAGTTGAAAATGAAGAAATTTAGACCATGAAGAATCCTGAAGAAGCATGATTCAAGAAATGCATATGAGGTAGAATTGCTAAGTGGGATCAATATTTCCCTTGTTTTCAACATTGCTGATTTATCAAAATATCATGAAGGTGGCATAGAGGATGGACCAATAGAAGAATAGTGGAGTATTCTAGCATCTACTTCCACGGAGAAGATAGAAGAGATCTTGGATAGCCGTGTGGGAAGAAGTACTTGGAACAGGCAATATGAAGAATATATGGTGAAATGGAAAGGAAGGCCTATTGAAGATTCTTCTTGGCTATCTAAGGCAAAGGTTGACCGTTTGGGTTTTTCTCAAACAAACACCTGAGACGTGACAGGGTCACTTCTCAAATTGCCCTGGGTGTCTAATGCAGGAGCATCCAGTGGTGTAAGGGCAATCTTGCATCACCCAAAAAGAAGTTGATTCAAAATCATTGCAGTTGTTTTCATTTCTTTCCATAATTAGTGTTTTTGGTTCCATAATCTCCTGAATAATGATGTAGGACTTTTAGTTTTTTTCCAAACTGCTAAAATAGCAAACTGCTAGTTTTGGAAAGTTTACCTACCATTTTAGGAAAGTTTGTATTTGGGCACGGATTGAAGCAAAAAGTTACAAAAAGCTTCATAACTGAAATATAAGACATTTGGTGTAGGAATCAGGCAAAGATCATTTGTGAGCTGAAAAATATTAAAGTTTTTGTTTTCTGAAAAGCCCCTAAAAATTTTTGAAACAAGATATGAGGAGCTAAAAAATTCCATAACGTCCCAAAAAGTTGATAGAAATTCATTTACAAATTTTCAGCGTGATAGTTCACATCGTGAGCTTTTCGACGCCTAAAACGGTCTGTCAATCAGACACCCGGATCAAAAGTTATGCTTCCCGGAAGTTGACCTACTTTTGGAGGGAGTTGCAAATTACAAAATTTAGCTAGAAGCCACCAAAAAGTGCTATTTATGACTATTTTGGGAACCCTGGGTAGTAGTAAAGTTAACGGGGAAAGTGTAGAGTCAAGAATAGGTAGGAAAATGGAAACCCTAGCGGATTTGGGGTTACAGAAGGCAGAAGATTCCAGAGCTTGGTGATGTGTAGCTGTAATGTGTTACAGCCTGTGGAGGATTGATTCCTCTGATTGTAATTGAGCTTCTGTAATGTAATGAGGGTTCCAGATCAATAAAGAAATATTCTATTTTTTGTGTTGCATTTCTATTTTTGTGTGTTTTATGATTTACCCCCTTCATCACAAGTGAAAAAATCCATCTCTTGATTTAAGTTCTGAACAAATATGTTGACAAGTTGTTTCTCAGGGATGAGACAAGAGAATTTACTAGCAAGGTTCCTCCAGCATTGAAGGAAGACAACAAAAGATTATCCATTCCTTTGGTTGGTATTGTAAAGGTTTGTCATACATACCTCATGTTCAATGTTATACAAAAAGTGTGCAATAAATTTATCAACAAGTTCTTGAAATGTCTTAATGCCATGAGGTAAATGGGGGAACCATTCGATAACCTAGCCTCCTAGATTACAAGGAAAGAGTCACATGAGATAGGTATCATTATAAGTGACTTCCATACATGCTATGTAAAATTATTTTAGATGGTCCCTAGAGTCACCTTTACCTTTATATTTGTCAAACTTAGGTATATCAAAGTTATGTGGAAATCAGATCATGACCAAAGATTTATCAAAAGGATAGGGACATATCTCTTCAAAAGAGTATTTCTTCTTTGAATGTCCCATCTCCATATCTTGTACCTTATTCCTCAATTCATCAAATTCTTGTGCCAAATTAGTGGGAGGAGGTGGATTCGGATCGACATTTGGAGGTTGTTGATTAAGTAATTGTTGGATGAAGGAGTTTTGTAGTTGTGATGAGGTAGTGTTGGTAGTTTGGTAAGGATGGGAATTAAAGGGTGGAATGGAGACTGAGGGGTTGATGTATGAGGATGAGGTGGAGATTTGAGAAATTTGGGGATGGATGAAGGACATTGATGATGAGTATTGGGAAGTTGGAGGATTTAGTGGTGGAATGGCGGTTGCAACTTGGGGTATGGAAACCTTCATTTGTGGTTGACCATGAGGTTGTGAGACATAAGTTGGAATTGAAGGTTGTGATACATTATTATGAATGGGTTTACTAATGTTTGCATTGATGCAAAGATGAGATGGAGGATTAATTATGGGAGGTTGTGATGTTGATGGAGGAATTGTGGTTGTAACTTTGGGGATGGGAATCAACATTTGTGGTTGACTATGAGGTTGTGAGATATAAGTCAGAATTGCAGGTTGTGATACATCAGTATGAATGGGTTTACTAATGCTTGTGTTGATGCAAAGATGAGATGGAGGATTAATTATGGGAAGTGGTAATGTCGATGGAGGATTTTGAGGATCATATGTGAATGGATCTTTTGGTTTAAGATTGGCAATATCATAGTCCAAGGGTAGTTGAGATCCATGTTGGGCCAACATGATAAAGTATTTGTCAGGATTAAATACAAGCATTTGATGCATAAGTTCCATGCTTTCATCATCTTGTGAAAATTTGTATAGGTGTGGGGAAATGACTTGATGATCTTGAGAACTTTGGCCTAAGATAGGTGCATTTGGTGATGATGGTGGAGAGTCTTCTTTATAGTCACTTGGGACAAAGATATGAGTTGGCATCCCAACTTCTTTTCCAACCTCCCTGTGAGGGATAGGTTTCTTTTGAATGATGGACTCCATAAGATTTCTTGCTTGCAACCTTGTGATGGCATGTAAAGAAAGGACTTGGGTAAAAGAAAATGGGGTGGAAAGATGTACGAATGAGAGAAAGAGAAATGTGACTATGACTTGGGGTACCCCAAATTTGGACTTTGGTATCTTGGGGAAGATGCTCAGGATGAGGAATCAAAATGGCCTCAAAGACAAATCTAGATCTTAGGATTGATGATAAATGATGATACCTTTCACTACTTAGAATAGATTCACTTCTAAGCAATAAGAGGGTAAGGATGCTCCTTTTCCTACTTGAGGTAGACAAGATCTCAAGAAAAATAAGGAGTAAGATAAGGACTTCACCAACTCAAGAGCATTCAAGACTCCGAAGCTAATTAATCCACAATACTAACTTAACACTACTTGAGGTTGACAAGATCTCAAGCGATATGCTAAGCTAAAGATGAAAATATAACATTGGTCCAGTCATGGATGGAGGATCCTAAGAAGGGAATGCTCAAACCATGTAGCTAGAGTAAACACAATAGAAACAACACACTAACAAGATGCAATGGAAGATTCAAATGCTAAATATATCATATTTCATAATGCTTATATGCCAGCAACATGCGGGCTACAATCAAAGGGCTACTTTTCGGGTTACAACATACATGCAAGATATGGCATTGAAGTGCCTTCTTAAAAAGAATCTAACTATCTATATCATCATATTCATTAACTGCTTTGCTAATGCATCTAAGAGATGTATAAATATCATCTTTAGGCTCAAATGATCCTCCGCATTAGCCTCAAGAGTTTACAAACTCTATGAATGATTAAACGTGTAGAAACAAGTAGGTTAGCCTACAACACATGGTATTGCTCCACAAATGAATGAATCTTGCTACGGACCTCAAGGGAGGTCTACCTAGTCCCAAATTGCCTTGTGATATGTTCCATTAGGCTTCGCAAGTCACATAACTACTTCACAAACCTTCTGTTCTCAATTGTCTGTATGAATGCTTTGCTCTGTGAAAGTAGATGATCTTCTGATAGTGACAACTCTCAGGAAACAAGTCCAAATCACTTGAAATCTTGATATGATGTAGATGACATGGCATAGAAGCTAATTCTTGCTCTGCAAGTTCTAAAATGAAGATGTGGCAAAATACGGTGGAAAATGCTAAATTATAATTTACATGCAAGATTGCTCTACATCCTGGGATGCTCCTGCATCAGATACCCAAGGTTGTTGAAAATGTGAGTCTCTCACTTTGCTAGGGCTAGAGGAAAACCAAGCCAGTCTACCTCAACCTGAGAAATCCATGATGAATCTTCTTTTGGTCTTCCTTTCCACTTGACCAAATACTCTTTATACTGCTTGCCTTTGGTGTTGTGTCCAATTCTACTATCCAAGATCTACTCTATCTGCTCCGATTGTGGTTGTGGTAATTGATCCTTTAATCCATCTTCAAGGTTGTGACTAGATTCTCCCTCATGATACTAATATAGGTCTGCAATGTTGAATATAGGTGATATACCAAATGTCTTTGGTATCTCCACTTCATATGCATTCCCTGAATCAAACTTCTTAAGAATCTTACATGGTCCAAACTTCTTCATCTTCAGCTTGTTGTATGTTCCCACTGGAAATATCTCCTTTCTTAGATATACCATAACTTCATCTCCAACTGCAAATTATTTATGTCTCCTCTTCTCATCTGTTTTATCCTTATATTTACTATTCATCTCCTCCAAATACTTCCTAACCTGATTATGTAGTGTCTCCATATATCCTGTAAATTCTTCTACCTCTACACTTCTCTTGTTCTCCATACTGATGTCTCTCAGCTTTGCAAATCCTCTAGGTTGTACTCCTGTCACAACTTCAAATGGTGTCTTCCTTATACTTCTATTCACTGAATTATTGTATGCAAACTCTGCTTGCAGTAGAATTAGCACCCGATTTCCTACTTTGTCTCCTACTAAACATCTCAATAAGTTACCCAAACTCCTATTTACCACTTCTGTTTGTCCATCTGTCTGTGGGTGAAATGTTAAATTGAACATTAGGAAACTATACTCTCAAGTAGCCCATGCAATTTCACAATCTCCTTGAAAAATAGGTCAGCAACATATACAACATCATTTGTCTTCTTACAAGGAAAAAAATGAGCCATCTTTGAAAATATGTCTACAACTACAAATATAGAATCATATCCCCTCTATGTTCTTGGAAAACCCAATATGAAATCCATGCTTATATCTTCCCAAGGTCTCTCCGGTATTGTCAAAGATTTGTACAAACCTGTATTTTGACTATTTCCTTTTGCAATTTGACATACTTTGCAACTCTGGACAAATTTCCTTACATCCTTATATATCTGAGGCCAAAAGTAATGTTCACTTACCAAAGCTACTATCTTGTCAATCCCAAAATATCTTGCCAATCCATCACTATGCTTCTCCTTGATCAAATTATCTCTCATTGAACTCCTAGGTATACACAACCGATTTCCCTTGAACAACATATCCTCCTAAATGAAACAATCTAACCACTTACTTCTATCTATCACAACAGGTTCCTTACATGCTTTCCATGCTTCTGCAAAATCAAGATCCTCTTCATACATATGCTTAAATTCTTCAAATCTTAGTACTTCTACTCTCATCTCAGTGAGCAAATTCCTTCTTCTACTCAATGCATCTGCAACTTTGTTTGACTTCCCACTCCTATGCTTAAAAAAAAATGTGTAACTCTGCATGAACTCTACCCACCTCATATGTCTTTGAATCAACTTTCCCTGACTGTTCAAATACTGTAAATCTTGATGCCGGTCAGTGTACAATACAAATTCCTTAGGCAACAAGTAATGTCTCCACTTCTTTAAGGCTTGAATTATGGCATAGAAATCCTAATAATAAACTGGATATCTTCTCCTTGCATCATTCAACTTCTCACTAAAATATGCTACTGGTCTCCCTTCTTGACTTAACATTGCTCCTATTGCATTTCCACTAGTATCACAATCAACTTGAAATACTTTATCAAAATACGACAGGGCTAATATTGGTTACTCTGTCACCTTCTGCTTCAACAATTCAAGACTCTTTTGTACTCCTGATGTCCACTTAAAATCCTTTCTATCACCTCTCATTGTCTCTATCATTGATGTGCATACAATACTAAAATTTCTGATGAACTTCATGTAGAAACTTGCTAGCCCATGAAATGATCTTACCTCTCCAATGTTCACAGGTGTTGGCCACTCAACAATTGCTCTAACTTTCTCAGGGTCCATCTTCAATCCTTCCCCATAAATCACAAATCCCAAATATACCAATTCTTCCTTCATGAAACTATATTTCTTGATGTTTATCAACAATTTCTCTTCTCTCAACCTCTGCAATACTTGTCTAATATGCCACAAATGTTCCTCCTTTGTCTTACTAAAATCAAAATATCATCCAAGTATACAATAACAAACTTATCCAAGAATTTCTTCAAAACCTCATTCATCAATATCATGAAAGTACTTGGTGCATTAGTTAATCCAAAAGGCATCACTAACCACTTATACAATCCTTCATTTGTCTTGAATGCAGTTTTCTACTCATCTCCTTCTCTAATCCTGATCTGATGGTATCCACTCTTCAAGTCTATCTTTGTGACATATTTTTCTCCACTCAAACAATCCATAATGTCATCCATCCTTGGCAATGGAAATCTGTACTTAACTGTGATCTTGTTATCATTGCTCTAGAGTTTGTACATGGTGTGTGCAAGAAGTTGAGTCCACTTTTTGGCCAAAAAGTGGAAGTGTTTTCCCTGATTTTCAGAATTTGTCACATTTGACCTAAAAATTTGAAGCACTTAAATGTTGACTCTTAAAAAAAGTCAGTACTATGAAATTTAGTACTCGGAGTCTAGTTTCCAAATATGTAATTTATTTTAATACCCAGATGATACAAATTGACTTTCAATAGGCATGTCTAAAAACCACTATTTAAAAGTCACTTTTTTTTACCATACCATGCATGTGTACGTCAGCCATATTTTGACCTAAATAATTGTATTTTTCTGAATCCTTTTGGGGAAAAATCTGTAAGACACTGAATATTGATCATGATATTTTTTTGTAATTTTTTTAAAATATTTTTTTATTAATTTTTTATTGGTAGTAATTGTTGTTTTAAAAATCCCTCGTGTACGTCACACATATGATGACCTAAAATTATCATTTTTTGAATTTTTTTTTTCAAATTGAAAATAATTGTCTGAATATTGCTCACGTATAATTTGTTTTTAAAAAAATTATTTTAATAAAAAGTTATTAAAATAACAAGAAAACATGATATTTCAATTTTATGGACCAATATCATAAAAAAATATTTAAAAAAAATAGTCAAATTGTAAAAAAAAATTACATATTTAGAATCTACACAATCTCATCTATAATGGGTTTTAATTTCGTTAAAGAATTCTACAAAAAACGTCTTCAGATATATGTCCAAAGTCACTTTTTTTTAGTGACACTGACATGAGCTTCAAGTTGCAAGTCAAAGTAGGTCCAAAGGTCAGGGTTGGGTCCCCAAGCCTTTTCCCGACCTAAAATCCATAGCAAAAACCACACCTGGATTTCAAATTTCAAGGAACGGGATCCCGTTTTATTTTTTTATTATTTCGGTGGTACAAAAACAAAATGGGATCCTATTTAGGATACGAGATCCCATTGCAAATGAGATCCCATATCCTAAACGGGATCCCATTTTGGTTTTGACTGTTTAAAAAAAAATTATTAAATTTTTCCTGTCTTCTGCAACTTGACATCTTGTAGGACTGTGTATGGTTGACAATGAATGATTCTACAAATTTTTATCAAATCTTGTCTTCTACATGCTATTGAACTTGTAATTTCGTTTGAATTTTGGAAGGAGGTAACATTGGGACAATTTTGGAGATGAATTGTGTTCATTTTCTTTGCATTTGAAGGAGGAAAAAAATGAAAGACTATTACTATTGAAAATCATTTGTACTTCAGAATTTTGTAATCATGGGATCACAATGTCGTCAAAAGAGGAAATATAGGAAGGTATTGACCCCTGAAGAAATTCAAGCAAAGTCAGAGGAGGCAAAATAACAAAGATATAGAAGAACGAGGATTCGAGCAACGAATAATGCTGAAGCATCCGGTTCCATGAGTATTGAAAATACAAACATTGAAAAGACCATGGCTGTAGATGATGCAAATTTGCAAGAGGTGAATGTGGAAGATAATTCAATTATAGAAACTAATCTTGGTATGTCTTCAAATCCACCTTTCAATGCTATGGAGAATGTGACAATACACACGAATCCAGGTATTTCTTCAAATCCGCCTTTGAATGATATGAAAAATGTGATTCTAGATGATATTCATATTGATGATTTGGAAGAAGCTGGATATAACAATGTTGAGATCAATTTTATTCATAGACAAGCTATAGAATCAAATATTGAAAATGAAACCCCTTTTGTTGGTCAAAACGAAAATATTTTTGTTGTTAAAAATGAAATTTTTTTTTGTTGTTAAAAATGAAAATCCTTATGTTGGTGAAAATGAAAATCCTTTTGTTGTTAAAAATGAAAATCCTTGTGTTGGTAAAAATGAAAATCCTTTTGTTGTTGAAAATGAAAATCCTTGTGTTGGTGAAAATGAAAATCCTTGTGTTGTTGAAAACAAATATATATATTTTTTTAAATTGAGAGTATTGTTTTGGATAATCTTCTTGATAAGCTTTCTTGGAGACAAATAAGAACGCATGCCAATAGATTATACAAACAATTTTTTTATCAAAAAAAACTATCATTTCAATGTCAACTCATGATGCAATTGATGAGAATGTGGAAAATAAGAAAAATAATGAGAAAGTTAGAAATTTTTGTGAAACCAAAAAGAAAAGATGAATCACTTAAACATGCTATATGTGCTATTGCTAGTGCCATTTAGTCTATTGGAAAGAAGAGTCGATCTAAAGATAAGAATGTGGCATGATGAGCTATAACAACTGCTATAGTTATTAAAATAATTTTGGATAAAAGAATGTTAAACAACATTAGTGGAATTCTAAACATACATCCTAAAACATTGGTAAGAGTGGCAAAGAGAAGAGAAAGTATAGAAAATGATCCAATCAACCAATGTTGGAGTTTTAGCGGTCGACTCCTAAGGTCTGACATGAAATTGAATATTGAAATCAAATATTTGGTTGAAAAATATTGGCATGATAATACTAGGGTATAATCAAATGCTAGAGATGTTTTGAAATTAAGAGTGGGGTCCAAAATTCACGATCCTCATCCAAAACACAGGTATTAGACACAACTCAAACTGAATTTTATAAATTTTTTTTAGATGATTTAGTGTTACCTGGAAATATTAGCATAAGTCAAAGATCATTTGAAAAATGTAAACCTTGGTATGTCAAAATTAATAAGCAACAAATCTCTTGTTGTTGTAGAACACATGTGCAATTTCGTTATTATTATGAAGTTTTTTGATATATACATTGTACTTTACATACTAACATGATTATGTAGGAATGTGGTATTAATATGCCACCTGACACAATCAAGGAGTTTATAGTAGGTTTGTTTTGTGAAAGATCTAATGGGAATTTATTTTACTTAAGTTCATGTATTTCTAGACAATGCACTAGTTGTGGCAATCTTTCATTCTTAGGAGTTTGTACGCATGAAAGTGTTGAAAATGATTTTGGACAACAATTACTGGATGTTAAAAGATTTAAGAATGTTGAGTATTCTTTAAAGGATGGAAAATTTGGAAAGTGTTGTGATTTAATCACAGAAAAATTAGTGTACATGCATTCATATCAGAATTTAAGAGTAAGATTGTACCAAAATATGTCAAACACTCTCAACATGCTCGATGGATTGATGGACAATTTCACACATTTAGAAACATATTTCCAGTTGGAACTATACTATAAGTGGTTGATTTTGTAGAAAACTATACTCTTGCTCCACAAGAGGAAATCCAATCATAATATTACAATTCAGTGCAGGTGGCTATGTTTGTTCATATTGTATACATGCATGCAAATGATAGTACAAAGGATGATAGAATTTTTTTGAGGGAATATCATTTCTATTTGAGTGACAATCGGTTACACTCATCAGAGTTTGTTCAATATTGTTTCAATATATTTTATACAAATTTAAGAGAAAGAGGAATCCAGATGACAGAACATCTCATATGGTCAGATAATTGTATGGGACAGTTCAAGAATGCTTGAATGTTTTATTGGTTAAGTAGGGTTCACAAGGAAAATAATGTCCAACATATGTGGAGTTTTTTGAAGCTGGACATGGTAAAGTAGAACATGATGGAGCTGTTGCATGTGTTAAAAGAATTCTTGCTAGAGAGCAATTAAAATTTGAGGATGTAGTAAAATTTAAAGATGCACGTGCGATTGTGGATTGGTGTAATACAAAATCATCTACAGGATCAAGTGAGTACTCTACAGTTCGACGATTCTTTTGGTTGGTTGAAGAAGAGAACATTCTACCTAGACTTGATTGTGAGACAATCGGTGGATCTACTAAATGACATTCATTTAAGAGTTTGAATGCAAGCACATGGACTATATGGACAAGGGAGCTTGCATGTTTTTGTCAGTTTTGTATTTCAGGAGATTGGGAAGCATGTGAGAATATAGAATGGGTTGAAGAGTGGAAACAAAGATCGTTGACACTTGCACAAACACATGATCAATATGAAACAACAATTGAAGACAATGATCAAGTGTTTGCATCAGATGACTATGACCATGTTTTGGACCTTGTATAAGAAGGTAATTTAATTCAATTTATTTCATTTTATTTCACTTTATTACTGTTTTGTAATATATTTAATTATATATGGATGCATGTATGTAGAAATTGGTCAAATTATATGTCACACAAGTTATTGAATTAAATTTTGTTTGTAGGACACGTGTATGCTATTGTTGCACTTGAGGAGAATGAAGAGGAAATTGAATATTGGTTGACTCGATGTGTGGAGACTAAACATAGGTTAATAGCACCTCGAGAAGATGATGATGGATTTCATTATCCAATAGGTTCGGTGGTGGTAGTTGGCACTTGGTTATGAAAATACCTAGCAAGGAAGAATGGTTTGTCTGCATTTGAAGATTATGAAACACATAAGAAGATTATACACTACTCACATTTGGTGGCAGCAACAAATATAAAACTAGTAAGGTATTGTGGAAGAATTGCTAATAAAGAGCTATGGACAATTACTATGGAAGAGCATGAGCCAATCATAGATGCATTGCAAAAAAGAGAGGATGCAGCTGGTACAATGGAATAAATTTTTAGGTATGTATAGATAGTTGTATATATTTAATCGATACTTAATATAGTTGTATTAAGTCATCCCCTTAGCTCCCCTTAAGCCATCCTCTTACTTACCCTTAATCAATTTCCTATAAATATAAAACTAATTTTCTCACATGACACATAATTTTCTCCCCTTACACCCCCTCTCTTACATCCCCTTAAGTCATCATCTTAACTCCCCTTAATCCATCCTCTTACCTCCCCTTACATTCATTATTTTTGCAGGTCCCCTACAAGTCTAGAGATCCTACATGATTGTATCAATGAACATTTGTATATTCTTTCATTCTCATTTCACCTTCTATAAATTATTCTCTTTAACTTAAAATTTGTATCGACCCATGTACATATAGTTAATTTACTTACGTTCATTATTTTGCAGGTGTACCCTACAAGTAAATTTTTGCATGATTGTCACTACAAGTTTTGACCATACAAATTTGTTAGATCAAATTTGTAATCTTCAACTTAAAGTGAATGTATTAGGTAATTGTATATATACTCATATCTTTCATATCACATGTTATCTAGTTACATATTGCATCAATGTTTTGTGTTTTTGATATATTCTTTCATTCTCATTTCACCTTCTATATTATTCCCTTTATCTTAAAATTTGTATCGACTCATGTATTTTATGCTTATATACACATTTAAAATTTATTTATTGTCATTTTGTATCCTTAAGCCATCATCACATTCATCACATACTTTGAGACAAAAAAGAGAGGATGCAAATTCAACCTACAACATGGAATACTTGTAAATACAAGTAAGTATATATATAGTGGTTGTATGTCATCTTGTTGATTGTATCGATGAATATTTGTATATTCTTTCATTCTTATTTCACCTTCTATATCATTCTCTTTAACTTAAAATTTGTATCGATTCATGTGTATATAGTTTATTTACTTACATTCATTATATTTGCAGGTGTACCCTACAAGTAGATTTTTGCATGATTGTCACTACAAGTTTTCACCATACAAATTTTTTAGATCAATTTTGTAGTCTTCAACTAAAATTGAATGCATTAGGTAATTGTGTATATACTCATATCTTTCATATCTTTCATATCACATGTTATCTAGTTACATATTGCTTCAATGTTTTGTGTTTTTTGATATATTCTTTCATTCTCATTTCACCTTCTATATTATTCCCTTTATCTTAAAATTTGTATCCAATCATGTATTTTATGCTTATATACACAGTTAAAATTTATTTATTGTCATTTTGTATCCTTAAGCCATCATCACATTCATCACATACTTTGAGATAAAAAAGAGAGGATACAGATTCAACCTACAACATGTAATACTTGTAAATATAGGTAAGTATATATATATATAGTTTTGTATAAATTTAAATACATGTTTTGATGATATATTGATATTGCTTATATACATAGTTAAAATTGATTTATTGTTATTTTGATATTAGGTGGCTTGAAGAGGCTACATTTTGATGATCCGCCGCAAGTTTTGGATTTCCTTGAGATGGCATAGCCACATTTTGTAAATATTGTTTTGAGTTGACATATATGCCAAATTTGTATATGTTCATACACAATTACTCTACACTTTTATATATAAAAATCATTATTTGATATATTTTGTTCGTTATGTGCATGTTTTCCTACTTTAAAACTTATTAAAATTTGAATGTATAATCAATTTGTCATGTATATTACTGATAATTTTGGTTGCCTTGGGCAACTTCACCAAATTTAAATATATTCTAATTAATTATATCAATTGTGATTAAACATGGGACATACTTTGAATTCTTTGATCCCCTTAAGATATCCTATTAAGACCCCTTAAGCCATCCTACAAGGACCCCTTAAGTCATCATTTCTCATAATCACTTTGTCATGTATATTATTGTTAGATTTGGTTTCCTTGGGCAACTTCACCAAATTTATATATATTCTAATTCATTATATCAATTGTGATTGAACATGAGACATACTTTGAATTCTTTGACCCCCTTGAGACGTCCTATTAGGACCCCTTAAGCCATCCTACGAGGACCCCTTAAGCCATCATTTCTCATAATCACTTTGTCATCTATATTACTATTAAATTTGGTTGCCTTAGGCAACTTCACCAAATTTATATATATTCTAATTAATTATATCAATTGTGATTGAACATGAGACATACTTTAAATTCTTTGATCCCCTTAAGACATCCTATTAGGACCCCTTAAGCCATCATTTCTCATAATCAGTTTGTCATGTATATTACTGTTAAATTTGGTTGCCTTAGTCAAATTCACCAAATTTATATATATTCTAATTAATTATATCAATTGTGATTGAACATGATACATACTTTGAATTCTTTGATCCCCTTAAGACATCCTATTAGGACCCCTTAAGCCATCCTAGACCCCTTAACACATCATTTCTCCTAGGACCCTTTAATTCATATATATCCTAATTAATTATATAAATTCTGATTGAACATGAGACATACTTTGAATTCTTTGATCCCCTTAAGAAAATTTTGAATTCTTGTATATTGTTGATTTTCATGATCTTGAATAGCATCAAAAGTAAAACATGTATAGCATCAAAAGTAATGATATATAACATGTGCTTCACATTTGTATAATTCCCTATTCCTATTCTAATACTATCGAATGTTTTGACTACATGAATCAAATTTATAAAGTAAAAATATTTGAAATGCTTATGTTTTTGCTAACTTGTGAATATTTTATTATTGTTATTACTACTATAAGTAATTAAATTTCATAAATCTAACTATAAGAACCTTAGATAACATTAGTGTAAATAAAATATGGTCTCATAAGGATAACTAATTTGTTCAAGTTAAAAATGCATAAATGTACATGTGTAAATGTACAACAATAGTCTATAAAATACTAAAATTAATAAAGTCCATGAAACAATATATAAAGTCCATGAAAATACTGAAACATATATATAGATCTAGTGCACATGTGAAATACTGAAATATAGAAACATGTACATATAGAGTCCATGAAATACTAAAACATATATAGATCTAGTCCATGAAATACTGAAACATGTATAAAGAGTATGTATGCAACATGTACTGAAACGTATATAGAGTCCGTGGAATGTACTAAAACATGAAATGTACTAAAACATATATATGTCTAACTCCTATCATCCCTATAATCAAGAGACCTCTTCACTCCACGCAGACTAGGATGATTTGAATCAATCTAAACAAGAGAAAGACACTTAAAATAAGATTTAAAATGTTTAAAAATGATAATTTAATTCATTTTAATTTAAAAAATCATAAAAATACCATATCAGGCTGCTCATCTCCTCTAACGATCTGCTTTGTATGCTCTGCTACATAACTTGTCTCATGCTATAGAAGAAAAATAATTTAACACATATTCTATTGAAATTCACTTTAAGTTCACAATGCATATTATAATTAACTTTAAATATAATCTAAATTTTAAATTATACCGTATGAGGCTACTCATCTCCTCTGTTGTCTTGCTCTGCATGTGTTGTTGTAGGTGGTATGGCATCGACAAAATGAAACGTGTCACTAACAAGGTCCTACAAGGTCATTTATAAAGCACATGTGTACAAATTAGGTTAAAACATATATATTCACTTGTGTACCCAATTTTTGTTTTAATCTATTTAAAAGACCTACATATTGCACATACACATAGATATTTTTTCAACAACCTAAAATGCAACTAACTCCTGAAATTGACTTGGATCATCTAAGTGTGCTGCAATACCCATCCCCATTGTTGTGTCAACCTACATAGACATATATTTGTATTTTGATATAGTGAATTCAAAATACAAATAATTTTTTAAAATAGTATACATACAAGTGGCTCATGTGAGACGCTCGACAATGGAGGAGTGCTTGACAGACCCTCTAGAGGATCTGATGTGGAAGTCAGATTACTTCCCTGAACCAACATAAATATTTAACACATGTTCAGACTGAATTACAAATTAAAATCAAGTTAAAATTATTTAATATATATTTAAAAAATCAATCAAAATACCCCAAATGGGTGGCTGACATGAATAGGTGTTGACACAAAACAAAATTGATCAAAAGAACTCATTGTGCTTGTGGCCATCATCTACACCAAATAATTTGATTGTTAAAATACTACAATTTAATTGATCTATATGTTCATAAAAACATGTCCTTAAAATTGTTATTAATTTAACATGTGTACCTATATATACCTATGTCGAATGATCAGTGGGGTGATCCTCAACAATTAGAAAATCAACAAATGAACTGATATCATCAGATGCTCCACGTGCAGCTGAAATGGGTGGTGCCTGATCAGGTCCATAACATAATTGATTACAACTCGTACACATATGAGGTGTCAACACATGTGGAGTGGTACTAGGACCAGCTCCACCATCATCTCCTCCATGGTGTCACCCATTAACCCTAGCTACCATCCCAGAAGTCTGCTCATCGAGGCTAGCTGAGAGCGCACCTAATGCTCCTAGTGTGAATACCACCACACGATGTTGGATGGGTGTAGGAATGGCAACAGAAGGAAGGTTGACAAGAGGTTGAGTAGGCATGGGTCATTGGGAATCAACCCGTGCCCCTAACCTCTATTGTGGCATGCCTCCACCAATACCCTGGAATGATCTGAAATCAAAATAATTGGGTTTTGTATTCATCATAAAATCTGCATATAATTTTCTCAAAAAATAGAGAGGAACCTCACAATTAGCATGAGGTGGATAATCAATTACCATCTACCATTGATCCCAAAAATTGGCATACATCTTTGCATGTATACACCACCTAATTGATATTCTTTTCTTGTTTTGGGGAATGGGTTCATTAGTGATGGGTGCCTCAAATATTGAGCTAAATGGGATTTTGTGATTTTCAAATCCAAGATCTCCCTATAAGAGAGGCCATTAGCATAAAACTGGGACCTCTCCTCTCTCCATAATCAAAAAGTGTCCAAGTCCACATCAATGGACCTAACAGAATCTACAACATTTTGCATCAAAGATGCAAAATGCATCAAGTGAGGTGGCATAAATTGTTCATTTTGAATGGCACTGATTTTTTCTTCGATGGAACTGATATTTTCATTAATTCTAGCTCATAAGTGAGCCTCATCAGATCTAGGTGGGGGTGGAGTTGGGGGTGGAGGTGAGGGATTTTGAGGTGGAGATAGAGGTGGCTCATGGTTTTCAGGTGATGGGGGTGGAGGTGGTACATTATGGAAATCCTCAATATCAAAGTGAATATCCATGATATAAAAACTATGAAACTGCATATATACATAAATATACACACAAGTACAAAATTAACCATCAGGAATCTATATATAAATTATAAATAAACATATCAAAAACTAGATATTATACATGTCGAGAAATTACAAGAAATATTTAAATTAAACATACATGACTACATTTAAAAGAAAAATTAGGATCTACATACACATAAATACATCATTCAACTTGAGCATACATACAAATTTTAAAATTTAAGAGATTCTAGTTCTATGTAATTTTAATACATGTACATACTAAAAAACAAACTAAAAACATGTACATAAAAAAGGTAAACTTCTAACAAAATATGTAAGGCTCATTTATGTCCAAGGCATATAAAATTTTGTGGCTTTCAATACATACTTTAAAGTGTTTACAAGGAATAGTGAAGTTTCCAATTAAATCCTATTTTATTAAATCCCCTTAATCCACATGTCATCTTTCCTAGGTCCATAAACCATGCTAATGGAATGATTTTGTCCATAGTTGACCAAGTTTAATATATATCTTTAACAAGTTTGTAAAAACTTCAAGCATCTAACATTATACAAATTGATCAAATGTGAATGATCAATTTGACTATTATTAGTGGCTTAAGGGGATTAATGAGTAGATTTCAAGTTATACCATCTACATCCTCTTATGACAATCCTTAAGCAATTTTCTTAAATCCCCTTAACCCTTAACCCTTAAGCCTAAACCCTAGACCCTAAACCCTTAACCCTAAACCCTAAACCCTAAACCCTTAACCTTGAACCCTAAACCCTAAACCCTAAACCCTTAACCCTAAACCCTAAACCCTAAACCTTAAATCCTTAACCATCTACATCCTCTTAGGATGGGCCTTAAGTAATTTTATTAAATCCCCTTAATCCATGTCATCTTTCCTAGGTCCATAAACCATGCTAATAGAATGATTTTGTCTTAAGTTGACCAAGTTATATATATATATATATATATATATATATATATATATATATAACAAGTTTGTAAAAACTTCAAGCATCTAACATTATACAAATTGATCAAATGTGAATGATCAATTTGACCATTATTAGTGGCTTAAGGGGATTAATGAGTAGATTTCAAGTTGTACCATCTACATCCTCTTACGATGGGCCTTAAGCAATTTTCTTAAATCCCCTTAACCCTTAACCCTAAACCCTAAACCCTAAACCCTAGACCATAAACCCTAGACCCTAGACCCTAAACCCTAAACCCTAAACCCTAAACCCTTAATCCTTAACCATAAACCCTTAATCCTCAACCCTAAACCCTAAACCCTAAACTCTAAACCCTTAACCCTTAACCATAAACCCTAATACCTTAACCCTAAACCCTAAAACCTAAACCCTAAACCCTAAACCCTAAATCCTTAACCATCTAAATCCTCTTAGGACAGGCCTTAAGAAAATTTCTTAAATTCCCTTAATCCATGTCATCTTTCTTAGGTCCATAAACCATGCTAATGGAATGATTTTGTCTTAAGTTGACCAATTTTAATATATATATCTTTAACAAGTTTGTAAAAACTTCAAGCATCTAACATTATACAAATTGATCAAATGTGAATGATCAATTGGACTATTATTAGTGGCTTAAGGGGATTAATGAGTAGATTTCAAGTTGTACCATCTACATCCTCTTATGATAGGCCTTAATCAATTTTCTTAAATCCCTTTAATGCTTAACCTTTAAACCTAAACCCTAGACCCTAGACCCTAAACCCTAGACCCTAGACCCTAAACCCTAAACCCTTAACCCTCAACCATAAACCTTGAAACCTTAACCCTAAACCCTAAACCATAAACCGTAAACCCTATACCCTATACCCTAAAACCTAAACCCTAAACCCTAAATCCTAAACCCTAAAACCTAAAACCTAAACCCTAAATCCTTAACCATCTACATCCTCCTAGGATGGGCCTTAAGTAACTTTCTTAAATCCCCTTAATCCATGTCATCTTTCCTAGGTCCATAAACCGTGCTAATGGAATGATTTGTCTTAAGTTGACCAAGTTTAATATATATATATATATCTTTAACAAGTTTGTAAAAAACTTCAAGCATCTAACATTATACAAACTGATCAAATGTGAATGATCAATTTGACTATTATTAGTGGCTTAAGGGGATTAATGAGTAGATTTCAAGTTGTAGGTCATCTACATCCTCTTAGATCATCCCTTTACAATGAGTAGATTTCAAGGGTCCATTAGTGCTATTACTAGTGGCTTAAGGGGATTTTATGATCATCCCTTGACAATGAGATGTGGTTTGTCTAACTTTGAAAAACAAATAATTGTTAATGTGATGTGAAATCTAGTTTTTTAGGGGCACATTTTGATGAACTATTGTTGTAGGTTAATTATTGGTTGTTTTAACCCCCTACTTATAATTAATTGATAGTACACTTTTCATTTTACATATCCTATTGTAGACACCTAAAAGTGTCCTTGGATTGCAAAGCATTAATCTCTTCCATATTCTCCTATTTTCCCCTAATTTTCCTCTATGGTTAATTAATTAATTATTTAATCATTCACTTTCCTAATGTCCCCTTCACTCAATTTATTCAAACAAATAAATCCTACCCCTCACTTAATTAAATAAATCTCATTTGTTTAATTAAGGTTCACATGTCCACTTCAAATGAATTAGATAAATTAACCAAGTTTATTTAATTTAAGCATCCTATACCTCACCATTTCTCCCAATTTTAAATTTAATTTTGTCCTTTAGTGGAGAGAAACCCTAACTAATCACAACCCTCCATTTGGCTCAAAAGTCAACTCTCAATCTTGGCCATCCATTCAAATAAGGTCTTATATAGAACACCTAATCTAGTTTCATTTTCATCTTGTTAGTTCTGGAATCTCCCTATTTTGCTTACAATCTCCAATATCTTGCTAATCACACACATGAGCTTCTCAAGATGGTTGCATGAACTTGCAAATCTAAGAACAATAATGCAAGGTTAAGGAGGACAATGGAGAGAAGTCATTAGTTAGCTTCGAATTTGTGTTTATTTTGTGTTTGTTTGATTTATTCGTAGCTTAGAATGCACTCCATTGGGAGCTAGGGTTAGTTGTAGTTTGTTTTGTGCATGTTAGGTAGTTTTCTCTATCTCATTTTGGTGAACTCAATGTGAAACAGAGAAAATCTAACATTTTTTTGTTGATTTTAGCAACTTAGCTTTCGTAGGTGGCTTCTTGGTCTCAAACGGACCTCACCGTTGAGTCTGGGAGGCCCTTTCGGTGAAAAATGACAGTAAATTTGCCTTATTTTGCTTCTAATTTTTTTTTGTAAAATTTTGAAATTTTTTAGGGCTGCAAATCCATACAGTATGGATTTGTACTGTACAGATCCACAACCCTTTTCGTTGGTACTGATCTGGTTTATGCTGGGCATTGTAGGCAATATTTTATGCTTTATATTTTCATTACAGGTTGTATGTCAATGAGTGTGGTCGACTGACAAATTTTCATGTTTCATTATAGATAAAAAAACCCTAGTTGCTATTTTATAGACCCCGTCACCACTCTGTATGCACTAGTCGACACCCCTTACAACTCTTGACCACTGCTTCCGTAAGTTTTTCACCACCGTCCAACTCTGCATAGTCAAAATCCTAGGTTGTCACTATTATCTCACCGCTGCCATAAGGAATTGCCACCTCCGCTCGACCTTTGCACTTTTCACAGACCCGTTCACTGCTCCTTATAACTCCCACCACCATTTGACCTCCTGCAAACCCTAAGTCACCCCCATCCTATTTCAAAACCTCTTCGCTTGACTTCGGTCGACACCTCTGTGTCAACCCCCACTTATTGCCATTCAGCCGCTCCTGACGTTTCCTTGATTCCGATGCTGACCATTGCAAATGACCACTGCCCTCAGATTTTAGTCAATCACTGGTCGATCCACACCCACCTCCCTGGGGTCTTTGGTCATTGGTCTCTAAACCTCGACCTCCACTAAATGTTGACTGCTTTTCCATTAACTATGACTGTCTTCCCTTTAAACATTGACTGTCCTCTAGTAACCACAGGATTGCATTAATCTTAGTTGTGGGCTTTAAGCCCCTATCTCTAAATGCTTGCACTCGGCTTGTGGTCACATAGGTGACTAGGCTTACAGGCTTTTTGATCGCTCCTTTTATTTTTTTTGCTTTGCTAGGGCCCTGGTCACATGGGTGACCAGGGGCCTGGCTAATAACCTAACTGCAAGCTTCTATCTTAAATTGCTGGGTGTACATGTGACCAGAGGGAGAAAACTGCTAGTGGTTTGCATCGAGCAGTTAGGCCTTCACCCCTTTGCTTCTACATGCCCTAATAAGGCATTTTTTTCTTTTTCTCATAACTTGGGCGTACGGTAACAAAATTCCATGAAACGAGCGACGTTCCAAAGCTAGTTCGCCCAGCTACGTTGTGGCGAGGTCAAGTTTAGGTGACAGTACTATTTTGTGAATTTTTTTGGGTCAAAGTGAACCTAGGTTTTAAACTTCAAATGAGCATAACTTGTCCATTTTTCATCCGATTTTAGTGCAATTTTTTAAAAACTACTTAGAATTTCTTGAACAATTTGATGCTGCTCTCTATTTTTCTGTAGATGCTTATATTTTTTAGATTTTTATCGGGTTCACTTTCATGGACTTTTTAACTTCAAGGCTTGCAAAACAAGGCATCTACTTGATATTTCATGTTTTTTACATTATCATGAGGGATTACATGCTATTGATCTTTGGTTTGTAGCTTATGGAATTGGAGGGAAACCTTAGTTAAATCATTAATCTATTTTTGCAGGGTTTTATTTCATTTCATATATGTGTGTGTGGTTAGTTTAGGAACATTTTAAATTGGGTTAAAAAGAACACAAATTTGTATGCTCTCACAACTCATTGGGATTAAAACAAACCACACTCATTGGGCTAAAAAGAACCACAACCTTGCATATTCACATTTCATTGGTTAAAAAGAACAACAATCTTGCATCTTTCATGCATTCAATTAAAAAGAACAACAATTCTGCATACCACACTCATTCGGTTTAAAAAGAACTTACATTTTCACTCATTTAAAAAGATAAAACAAATTGCATCATTGTTTGTTGTTCTTGGTGATTTCTGTTTGTGAAGTGGAGAAGTGTATTCTCTTCCATCGCACCATTGGTGATCTTGGGAATCGAAATCTCTTCACGACACTTGCATAAATCACACCACACCTAAAAAAGACTAAAGGTTAAAGGACCCCCATGGTAGTGTGAGCAAGTTGCATGTGTATGCTCTCTCCTTGCATCTTGGTATGAACTTTGAGATCAAAAACATGTACTTGTCTTGCTTTTGTGTAACCCTTTAGAGTGGGCCCACTCTTGAGACACATTCACAAGGAGAACTCATTTGCGACCCTTAGCGGTACTTTCATCCAGTCTGCTATACAAAATAGGATAAGGCGAAAGCCAAGTCCAAACTAGTATCAGTGCTTACCATACAATGCTAGCTCAAAAGGATGCATACCTTGCATAAATGACACTCCTAGTAGGACTAGTTAAAGCTTTAAGTAGCTTGCTGGATGCTTGTAACATGCCAGTCCCCTAGATATTCACTAAGAACCATTTGTTTTAGAGGCCAAAATCCCTTTACTTGCCAGTGGAGGAGGTCAGACCTCTGAAGCCGCTCCACGTGTACTATTCATTATGGAGATAGGAATTCCCTTGGTCCCTAGGATCGAAGGGTAAGAGAATTTAGTGTGTCGATGCCGTGTAAGGGGGAGCCAGTGTCACCAAATTCTCTATCTGTCTCCCTTGTCTTAGTATTTGGAGAAATCCAAGTGGGGACTCAACAGGTAGTATCCTTGACTAGCCTAGGATTGTACATGTTTACAAGTGTTTTCAAACTTGTCAAGAGTCACCAAAAACAACCAATCTGATTACCAAGTGTCTTCTATGATTGATGTGTGTGCTTGCTTAGTCATCACCCTAAAAATTCAAATTCATCCATTCATTCCAAGTCATCATATCCTAATCACCTTTCCTAATCACATCACCCAACCATCCACATCTTAATCATCCTACTCGTCCTATCCTAATCGCATCCTAATTACATTATCATCATTCCATGTCATCCTTTTTCTAATGCAATCAACACCATTCCAAGTCAAACCAACACCTAACCATTATCCTTGTCATTCCACAGATCCTAATCCATTTTCATCCTTATCATTCCTAATCATTCTACATAGTCATCCTCTTTCTAATCCAATTAGCATCATTCGTATCATTGTCGTACTCATTATCCTAATCCACCCAAGTCACCATATCCTAATCATCATTCCCAATCATTACACGCCATCCTAATCATATCCTATTCATCATTCCTAGTCATTACACCTCATCCTAATCATATTCTAATCATCATTCCTAATAATTACACCTCATCCTAATCATATCCTAATCATCATTCCTAATCACTACATATCATCATCCTCATCCAATCAACATCATCCTAATCATTCTCCTAATCATATCCAAGTCATCCTTATCAAACCCTAATCACCTCTTTCATCTAATCAACCTCATCCTAATCATATCCTAGCCATTCATTCTAATCCAATCAACTTCTTCCCAACCCATCGAAGTCATCTAATCTCATCACTACACATAATCATCTTCATTCCCAATCACAATACACCACAACCATAGGGAAACCTTTGAGCATCTACTCTCTCTATCAAATCCAATTGCAACTATGTCAAAACATTATAGACCTGCTAGTTTTGTTCACCCACTACATATTTAATTTCATTCCACTACATATTCAATTTCATTCCTCTAGGAGTAAGTTGCATTGAACATTAGAATTCAGCCCTTGACATCTATAGAGGTTCCCAAACATAGTCTTCCTAAGGTTGAAACATAGGGAGAAACTGTCGAAGCTTGACTGTATCACAAGTACAAATCTGGACCAAGAGACCTTGACATCTTTTTCAAATCAATCACAACTTGGGCTTAATACCACAAGGCTAGTTTAAGTCCATCCTTCCAAGTGAATTCTGAAACTCATGGGTTCACTTTAATCAATCATTTCTTACACACCTCAAGGTCTTGATAAATCTAATTTATACTTTGACAAGGTCATTAGAAGACGAGAGTACCCTCTTGGAGCTAGACTTTTCGAAGACTAATATCATTAGCCTCTATCATAGTTTGGGCCTCATCACCTTCCATTGACATCCACATAGCATCCTACAATTCACAAGTCTTGTATGGTAAAGACACAGTTACAAAAAGAAGAGAAAGGGAGTAGATCCTCCTAGTCATCCCTCATTCTAACCATTCTAAACATTCACACCAACCTATTCATTTCAAGTTACCTTCATCCCAATCTAAACCCTTACCATTATCCTTGTCATTCCACATCCTATTTCATCCTAATCATAGCCAAGTAATTCAATCTTGTCATTCCTCAACATCCTAATCATCTCTTTCATCCAATCGATATCATCATAATCGTATCCTACTCATACCTTTATCAATTAACCTTCACATCATAATCACCCTTTCTAATCACATTGTTCAATCAAATTCATCCTAATCACCTCACCTCTAATCATACACTAACCATAACATAATCATCCCTAATCACTTATCTAATCATCCAATCAATCTCATACTCTATCACATTCCTAGTCATTCCATCTCATCATTCATCCTAGTCAAGCACTTGTCAACATGGTCCTAATCCTTGGCGATCTCATGTCCAAACCAAAGCCCAAAATCATCCTTAGAGGTGGCCCTCTTAATCTTGATGACAAGACAAAACCAAGACCTAAGCTTGTATTCCAAGGATCCCCTCCTCCTAAGCCCAAGTTAATACTTCAAGGAGGCTTATATCTCTTTAATTACGAGGATGAGATAAGTCCAAAACCTAGTCCATCCACATGTCAAGTCAACACCACATCAACCTATCCATCCACATCACAACAAGCACATGTGATCCCAATTCCACCTTGGAAATAGAATCAAATGCCTTTGAGTCCTAATTCCACCTTTGACAAGGGAGACATCAACATAGTCCATGCAAGCCATTCAATATCCTTACCATCCTCTAATCCCCCATTAACTCCATGCCCTAAGTTTAAACATTACAAAAGTAAACATGTGGAGTTACCCAAATCCACCACTTCATCCAACCCCTTTGACCTTCCACCTAATCAAAGTCCTAATCCTAAGCCAACACTTTCCACCTCTTTTATTCCTCCACCATCGGAACCTTCCAATCCACCTAATCCTAAGCCCTCAACTTCCATTACCTATCCACCTACAAAGTATGTGATCCAAGGGTTACTAGCAAGGAACAACCTATCCCCATGTCAAACATCTACCCTAGGACCTAGAAAAGAGCCTTCAAATACCACCTCTAATCCTTCAACCCCATCATGTGGCCTACCAACCATCAAGCCTCTCCAAGAGCCTCCCCCCATGAGTCCTAGTCGAGACCCATCACACCCTTATGTAATTGACCATCAAGAACATATCGAACCTATCCAAGAGTCATCCGCTTCCACTCAAAGTCAAAACCTATGTTAAGAGCATAATTTTAAGCATGAGGAAACATTACCCCCTCATTCAAATCAAGATCAAATCCCTCCTATTGATCCCCTTCATAACATACTTGATCCCATCTACGATCTAGATCCTTCTTCTAATCAAGAAGGCCATGATGATCCTCTTAGACTACTTTATGCATTCCATGATCAAGAGCTTATCACCCCATCCATCCATCCTCCATCTAACCTTAATGAGCCAAAATCCACTTGTCATGATGAGACACATGCCTCCCAAGCACACATAGAAGATCACACAAATATCTTGGATCTTAGTAAAAATGAACATAATCAAGATCTTAATGATCCTCCTTCATGCACTATCAACCCCATTTCAATCCACCAACATATCCTATTGGTCTATCCACTTTCATCCAAGAATGTTCATCCCTAGGACAACAACAAACTTTATCTTCCACTTCACCTTCTTCATCCAATAATGAACTCAAGTCTAGTTTCCAAACTACACCTAGTCCCATTGTCAATCGCATCCTCCAAAACATGAACTACCAAGGTAAAGGCTTAGGCCTTCATGAACAAGGTATTTTGGAGCCTATACATGTCAAAGTTCCTCCATGCTCATATGGCCTTGGATATACACCCCAAGGTAAGCAATCTAAAGATGTTGGTACTTCCTCCATTCATCCCAAGTCCACCACCTTCCATCGCACATCCTATCATGTACCCAAAACATATGTTGCCATTCCCCCTCCCTCATCCTACAAGTGTCAAAAGCATGTGACCATCCACCTTCCACCGTCCAATCTACCTCCACTACTTCCAACTCCTAATTTCCCTCCACCCAATTTACCACCATTGCTTCCAATGCCTAATACCCCTATCATCCATAAAAACCCTTGTATTCCTAATCACGACCAAAAATGCGCACATTGTCTAAACATGGAGATTCCACTCATTCCATGGGATTCAAAAATAAAAACTTGGATGCCTACACTCATAAAGACAAAAATCCTAAGGGTCCTAATGCCTTAGGGTACAAATGCAAAGAATCAAAGCAAAATCCATCTAAAAGGCTACCCAAGCCCATACCCTCAAAACAAAAGTCAAAAACCAAAATGGTATGGGTCCCTAAACAAAAAAGAAAAACAAATGAGGCATCCACCTCTCAAAAATCCCAACAATCCTCTACCATCCATTCCATCCAAAAATGTCAAATCCCTCCATCCCACAAGCCAAGCAAAAATCATAAAAATACTAAGTCTATGTGGGTACCTAAAGTCTTACATCATCCATCCGCTAAGCAAACATCGTCATTGCTTCCTACACCACCTTCCAATCACAAGCTTCAATGTTTATCATGGTGTGTGCAGCCATTGGAAATGATTCTTTTCCATACCTCCATCACCCCATCATTCAACTATTTTCCTACATATTTCACCCATCCTATTCCTATGGTCCATGCTTTTGCATAAAGCCTTTCATCCATCGTTTTGCATAAGTCCTCCATAAATATCACAATCCACTATCATTTCCTACATAATCCACATCATAATCCATTATCCTTCCATTCATAATCCATGTCATAATCCACCATCTAACCTAATCCATCTCTCTTTCATGCAATCCCCTACCAACATCACTAAGCATAATGAGACTTGACATGGTCCATGTGACGACATACCTCTCTAGTGGGACTATCACCTTCATGGCACTAGACAATTGAGTCCCTCCTATCCATATTCCCCTATCCAAAAGTAAAAAAAGTCAGAAAAAAAATAGTAAAGAGAAATCCCTTTGTCCAATGGTGAAAACCACTCTCGATGGCACCTTGGATAAGTACCATGATGAAAACCTAGTAAATAGGCGTCATGTGTAGATTGATCTTCTATGTAACTTACACTTGGGGGCACGATGTCTCATCTAACCTATCATTTCTATCCTCTCATACTATTTCTATACCATTTCCATATCATCCTATCCATTACATACATTACTTAGCCTATCGAGTCCATTCATTCTCCATTCCTCTTTTGATCTTGATAAAGAAATGGGGGTAAAATGTTGAAACATGCTTTAGATATCTCTTGGCATACCTTATCCCTTCCAAACAATCCATCCAACCATCCTATGGTCATAAGCTTTGTCATGTCAAATCCTAAGTATTACACCAATAATGGGGCATGTTATTCCAATGTGACATAGCCTTTGGAGATCACATCGTCCTCCCTCATGATGCACACATCCATTTCATTCACTATCACCCATTTGTTTATCCATCCTACCTACTTCCTTGCACCTAGATTTGGTTTTCCCTTGTCATTGGTAT
This sequence comes from Cunninghamia lanceolata, assembly GCA_027924645.1. Classification (NCBI taxonomy): domain Eukaryota; kingdom Viridiplantae; phylum Streptophyta; class Pinopsida; order Cupressales; family Cupressaceae; genus Cunninghamia; species Cunninghamia lanceolata. The sequence goes on along the minus strand of BSBN01001281.1, from coordinate 1,466,759 downwards.
CTAGCACAAAGACTATTCAAATTATCATCCATTGACATCCCAAAACATTTTCACAAACCTAAAAAATCAAATATTCCCAAAAATCCAAAAAAAATCGCAACATTTCAAAAACCAAAAAAATGCAACATTTCAAAAAACCAAAAAAATCGCAACATTCCAAAAAACCCCACAAAAAAATTGAAACATTCAAAAATCCAAAAAATCAAAACATATCAAAACCTCAAAAAATCAAAATATTCCCCAAGACACAAAAACAATCAAATATCCTACAAAAAATCCAAGCAATAAAATCAACTTATCATATCTATCCATTCATTCAAACCAATTCAATTCATCACATCATTCCAACCAAATCGATTCTTCAAATCATTCAATTCTTCAACCAAATCACTCAATCAACTTTCTCAATCAATCCATTCAAACATTCTAATCAATTCAAATCAATCAATCATCAAATCAATTCATCATCATTCCTCAATCCATTAAATCAATTAATTCATTCCAAGTCAAATCACTTCTTCAAATCAAATCCACCCTTACATCCTAGGTCAAACCATAGTTCACATGGTTGAACTACAATGCCTTTAAGCTTTCATGTAGGCAAGGCCATCTTTGATGAGCCCCCGAGGCATTAGGTCAGTCTCTTAGGGTTCGTTGAGTCAACCATCATAATAGGTCATCCTTTCATGAAATGGACACTCTAATTAGACAGTTAATCTTTCAAGAAATCCACACTTCAAACTAATCCCAAAATCAACTAGACAAGCTAGTCAAATTAGTCAAACCAATCAATCACCTCGTGACAATCATGTGTCTCTATCAACTATCCTCATCAATCATCACATACTCTACATGGAATGGGGCATCGTCAAAACCACGACTCTATGCCTTATACAACATTCATCATTTCTAAGATCAAACATCATCAATCATCACATGCCAATCATTTCAAAACTTGCAACATTCTTGAAACCAGACCACATGTCTTAAATGAGATGTTGACCTCTTATAACTTGCCTTATACATGACGTTGCATTGTCAAAACCAGACCAGGCATCTTATATGGCATGCTTCTTTCCTGAACTAGGCCCTATCCATCTATTCATCATAATCAATCAAGCACATATCACTTGGCAAAAGGTCCAAATGGCTGTTGGTCTAGTTTGTTTTATTTTACTATATTGTTTTGCAATCTCATTCGTATGATTCTCAAGGCAGTCCCTAAGTGATGAAGAGAAGTGAGGATAGAGCAAGACCTTTTTCTTTGATTTCTGTTTGTGGTTTGTCTTGGCAAAATGACTGGGGCAACTTGGTGCCTTGCGTGTGATTAGGATTCCATTGGGTGTGAATCAAAGACATCCTATGCATAGGAAAGAATAAATGCTTCCTTGCATTAGGACTTGCATACCCCATAGTTATCTCATCACATGTTCCGACAAGGTACTGTTGATGAATGTTTTTACACATGCACAATAGAGTTAAAATTCACAAAAGAACCTTAGCTGTCTTGGAAGATATGAAGAATTCACTGAGAATTCTTAATCTCAAGTTTTTGTATGGTCAGGTCTTGACTGTGTTGGATAGGTCAGTAGCTCGTTGTGAAGTTGTTTTGTTTAAGGGGCCTTAGTTGACTTAAGTGTCTTGTGATGACTGGACGTGTTCAATTTATGTAAATAACAACTTACATTGAAATGAATGTTTCTTTGCATGTATTTACCATTCCTTTACAAATCTTTACATGAATATCAATAAACATGCTCTGTACTTCTATGAAAACTGCTAAAGATCTTTGAAATTTACACTTATTTATCTGAATCAATAGCAATTTACTTATGATGAAAACATGTAGGCTAATTATTTAACTGTTGATAAAAAACAATGAAAGATTAAGGTTTAGAAAGCTTGATTCTATAAAAACTGCTTCTCTGCTACTCATACATACAATTCTGATTAGCTGCAATACTTCAAAGGAATTAAATTCATATATATTTCTTCTGAGAAATATCACAAATTAACATATAGAACTACAATCATCAAAGGAAATATATCAAAGAACATTTGAATCTAATTACACTCAGAAGTAGACGTAGTAATTAGATGTTTGTATTCAGTAACATATGAAAGCCATTCAAATTTACAATGTATTTCGACTTCAAAGTCTTTAAAAATATCAACAACTAAACAAACTTACAAACATTTTCCAGATACAGCGAGAAATAGGACATTCCACATTATCTCCACTACAGAAACAAGCAATTACTACTACTTCAACTCCCTAAGCTCAAAGTATTTTCACAAATTACTTCTCTTGCAAATTCTCAATGTTTTTCAAACTCAGCTGTGTGTATCAAAATATACATATTAAACCCCTTATATAGACTTCAAATCCCCTTCCTGGGTCACTAACCATCCATGGTTCGAATTCAAATTCCAATGCCAGATGTCATTTGAAAAATATCTAAAAGAATATTCCTCAGCGCAAAGGATGTGTTTAGAATCTTTTAAATATTGGACTTTTCTTGACCAATTACCATTACAAAATCATAAGTGAATACACGACCTATTCACTATCACTATCTTCTTCAATTTGCACATCCTTGTTATTGTTGCTCATGTACTTTTTAAACCTTGTAATTAGAGCCATGATGGAAGTACAATCAGTCCTCTGAGATGCATCCCAAATATTTTTTATTGCCAAAGATGTGCTAGGTTCTCAGATTTTGTTCAATATCTCATCAGAATCGAAATCCCCAATCTTAGTATCTATTACCTATGCATACAATATATACTTGTAGGGTAACCTCAGACTACAAACTCCTACTTAGTTCTAGTTTCCTTCCTTTCAGTTTTTCCAGCCGTTTTCTCAACTTTCTTTCCTTTTGGCGGCATCCTGCAAAGATATGCATTTCCTTTTACAACTGTGTTTTACGTATCCTAGGGTTTTTACCATACATTTTTAGCATTTAACTTTTACCCTAAGTCCCTTTTCATTTGAATCATGCATACATTCCCCAACTATGTCTAATTTATGATTTTACCCTTTTAAATTACAGTAATTGACTAAGTTTAATCCTTTCTATTCAACTATAATCATCGTATAAAATATCGTAACCGTATTCTATATAATACTAGTGGGGTTTCAGAAACATACCTATATTTTGTAACCGTTGAATTTAAGTTGACAAGATTTACCATTCAATCTCCACGCAGCTACCGTTTCTGAATTTCCAATCACCTTTTGAATATCTTATTGTAGCTTTGTAAAATGCTCTACAATTTTACCTCTTGAATGCAATTGTGAGATTTAACATACTCAACTTTCCCTTTACTTCCTTCTAATTCTAGGTTGTCTGTGTTAGTTGTCCATTAAATGCTACAATGAAGGCATACAATTCATTCTGTGCTTTACTTTTCTCATTCATTTCATATTTTGAATTATGTACACGTTAATCCATGCACCTTTAAATTTTGTATCTCATATACATGCACCTTTCCTTTCTACTTTTTGCATATTCATTTGTTTGTTTATCTTTATGCATATCTTATACAACCCTCGAAACATACAACTCAGACTCTAGCTAGTTTATAAAACAAATTACAATCAATTTTGAGTCCGACATTGTATCTAAGTCCTTTGTAGCACTTTTTATATATTACGTTCATCCCGATCATACATAGGTGGACCCCACCTGGTGTATGCATTATTTAAACCTTTCTTACATCAAGATCCTTGTATATAATTCTTTGTATACCACAATGTATATCACCATGTATATCACATACATACGTAGATACAAATATCTATGACGTTCAATTCTTACCCTTTCGCTATGAATGGCTGCACTTTACCTCGTATTTAATGCTAAATTTGAAATCATGACTCAAATCAAGGTAAAATAAAAGCATATCTATGGCATTTAATCCAACTTGACCTTTGGCACGTACGAATTAATTCTCTTAGCACTGGGGTGACGAGCTCGTGCGAACTTCATTAATGGTGAATCATTGTGCTGATTAGGTGAGGCTGTATTTACTGGCATCGATCATGGAGAATTTCTTTTTATTCTCAGAATTCCACCAGCAACGATCATGGATACTCCCATCTGCCTTTGTGGCGCCAGAAGGCAAAATGCTTTCCTTGGCTCTATTATAGACTCACACCTGAGGAAGCTCATCATACAACATGATGATCCTAGGCTTCACACTCTTGAATTGGAGACAATTAAAATGATTTTAGGCAAGGATTTTCTTACCAATGAGGATAGGTATCGGGTAAATTCTGATATGGCTTCACGGTTTCTTGCCTTTCTTCTGGGCTTGGGTGGTAACAAGATATAAATACTTCTACTATTCAGAGACATTTTCAGAGTGGAGTATCATGTTACAAACCTGGATGTGGTAATTAGGGTTGAGCTTGGAGGCAGCATTCCACATGCCTTGGAGCTAGCGCTTTCGTCTGTTCCTGGTGCTATGGTTCAAAGACTACCCTTTCTGAACATGTCCAATTGGGCTATGGGACGTCACCGTCAATGGGTGACTGTTGGGTGTAATTTCCTTCGTCTCTTCGGTGGATTAGACCTGATGCAGAATAGTGACTGGGCGACACAATTTGTAGACTTAGTTTGGACTGGCAATTTTTATGGACTTCGTTAGCTTTGGTCAGCTGTAATCAGAAAAATAGAAGGCAAAATGCCTCTATTTTATGAATATTTTGTAAGTTTAAATGACATGGGCAAATTCCCCTAATTGTAAAATTTTCACATATAATGAATATAATTACCTGCCCAGCGTTTTATTGTGTTCAAATTTGTGTATGCACCTTTCATTCTTGCATTCTTAATACATGCAATCATACATACAATAATTCATAAAGAATATGCATTTCTTTTCATTTATAAACTCAATTGCATTTTCTTTTTGGGTCTAGCCATGTATATTTCACTATTTGTATATCCCATGCACGGGTTTATACATACAATGCCATATACAAATACAATCGCGGAACTGGACATTTATTTAATTCACCTCTGAAACACCGTCGGGCCCAGGCTTGCATATTTTAGTTTAAGCATTTAAGATACATATACAAAAGTGGAAAGACATTCTACATCACAATGAGATAATATAGAGCACCCTAATATGCAAAGGAATTTGTATTTGAGATACAAATTTAGTTAAACACTGCATTTTCACAAAAAAGTTGAATATCTCACAAAAAACAAGGAATTTCAAATTAATTCAAAAAGAAACCATAGACCAATTTTCATGTAGATTTCAATGGTAACCTCAATTTTCTCTAGTACTATGTATTTTGAATTTCCAAGCATTTCAAGCATCAAGTGCATTTTCCCTTTACCACCAAGCAAGACCAAACCACAAGCAAAAAACAAAAGCCATAGCAGGGTCCTCATTTTGCTATAGGGTAAAATGGGGTGTGTTGTGAGCATCACAACAACTAGCAACCAAATAAAACAACCAAAATTCAAACAATTAAGGAAACGAAACGAAATAAATTATAATTTCCAACTTCCTTGTATTGCAAGAATGTTACTTATCATAGAATGAATGTATTCAATAGTGTACATGAACGTTCCAAAAGAATTTAGGTGTGTGCAATCAATTTATTCCTTCCTTTAGAAAAGTAAGAAAAGTAGTAAATATTTGCATTAACCTACATAGTTTGATTTAACCTTTTAAGCCAATCCTGGATAGAGCCTTGTTGCCAGTCAAGCGTCTATAGCTCCGGCAAGGTTATCACCTATAATTCCCCTAGATAGAGCCCTACTTCCAGTCAGGTGTCCATAGCCCCGGTAGAGTTATCTAGATGGACTTAAGAGAATAAATTCTCTATTCTATTGACTTCTCAATATTCTGCTTGTATATAAAGTATATCATTTCAGCTCATCATTTGCACAATAATAGTAGCTGTCGCACAAGGCTGGTAATTATAGTGGTAGCAAAGGCCAATCTTTAGATTTTTCACTTAATGCAAACATTTACCACCCCCAGACTAATTCAAAGAATCTTAAATTTTGTATTTATATGACTCTTTGAATGCTTCATGCCACAACTACTGAATAAAACCCTTCACAGATGAACCAAAAAACCACATCCATGAAAGTCACAACTTATGTATAAATTTCAAATGATTACCTGAATTTTCTGAATTTTATTGTTTTCAGTGATTGCATGCTTGCTCTTGTATACCCTGAATCAAAATAAAGACCCCCAGCAAACAGACACAAAAACAAACCACAAAAAAATAAAACCACCACACACAAAACAAAAAACCAAATAAACACACACAAAAAAAAAAAAAAAAGACTATATAACATTTACAATATAATACATTATGACATTCAAACTCACATTCTAAGCCTGAAAATAATGTTTGAGGTGTTAGCCATTAATAGGTAATGGTAAGGCCTCACCAATTAGAGTTTTCAGCCTAAATGTATTATCTCCTATGATTTCTGAGATTTGTAGTGGACCTAACCACAACTTGTCAAATTTCCCATGATTTCCCTTGTTTTCATGGGCTTTGTCCCAGCATAAAACCAAGTCTGATATTTTAAATGTCTTAACCCTGGCTCTCTTATCAAACCACGTCTTGACCATGGCCTGGTGTTTTGCAAATTTGTCAATAGCTTGGTCTCTCTTCTCATCTAAATACAATAACTGAACCAACCTAGCCTCCCTGTGGTCATCAAAACCTAGGTACTCATTTGTAAACTTCCATGTAGGAATTCTTAGGTTGATTGGGAGTATGGGATCAGTCCCATATACTAAATGATAATGAGCATTACCTAATGCTTCCTTGACCCTTGTTCTATCTACCCATAACCTGTACTTTAACATTGTGTTCCATTCCTTAGGATTTTTAGCAATCAACTTTTTGATGATATCTAACAAAATTTTATTGGTTGATTCAACTAATCCATTACCCTGAGGATAATAATTTGATGAAAATTTAAGGACAATACCGTATTCAAAAGACCAATTAGAAAACTTTAAAGAAGAAAAAGCAGGGATGTTGTCACATACCAGAGAATATGGTGCTCCAAACTTGGTGATGATGTTTTCTTCCAGTGTCATGCCCACATTTCCCATGCGGTCATGACACACAACACATGTGTCATGTCCACATTAGTCATGTGGTCATGACATGAAATATTAAAAACTTTTCCACGCATCCCTAGAAACCCCCTCACATGCATAAGGTGTAAACATGTCATTCAAACTTTGGGGTAGTACGAATACCCTTCGCAACCCCTGGGAGATGATAGCCTACAAAGGGGTTTTATGCGACGCGAGTAGCGTCGCCATTAGGGTTAGATTCGATTTGAGTCTAACCCTAATCTTCCTAAATGAAGTGATCTGATTTCGACAGGTGTCGAAGTCAAAACCTAGGAACTAGAGTAAAAATAATTAAATAATTTACATTAATAACATGATCAAACTACTGATAGTTAAATGTGACTAAGCGGGTAAGAAAGTTAAAGTATTACTTTATCCATTTAATTCTAGACCAATTTTAGTAGCATAATGCCTCTTGGGCGTACATGGGGATTATTTTGAATTAAGTTCCTACTACAAGTCTTCCAAAATTTAATTAAAATTAATTAAAGATTAAAATTATGCTTAATAAAATAATCACCTCCCCATTAATGTCTATGTACAAATACCTAGTTTAATTAAATAAAATTAATTAAACTAAACCACGCCAATGATATAATAAAATTATTTAAGTATAAACCCACACCTAAATAAATTTCAATTCCATTACTAAATTTTATTAAAGTTCTCCTAAGAATATTAATTAACATTTCAACAATCCCCACCATATAAAATTAATTCCCTAGACAATAATAAGGGCAAAGTTTAAAAAAATGATTATCCCACACTAAACGAATAAATTAACCCAAGGAGGAAAGGGTAAATATAAGTCTAAAAATCCAAGCAAGGGGATGAGGGGAAAAAAAGTCACGTTCCCCTTTCTTTCAAATATTAAAATTCCCATTTGAAAAATCCCCCCCAACCCAAAAAAATATATTAAATTCCCCTAAAAAGCCCTAACCCTAAATGTTTCCTTATTCTTTACTTATCTCTACCTCTCTATTTTTCTTTTCTATTTTATTTCCTCTCTTCTTATTTTGTTGCAGATCTAAAACCAGGGCAACCATGGATTGGGAATATACACAGAGGTATAAACATGTATATATTCCTATTCGTTAACCCCTCTTTTGTTTTTGTTTGCAAGTATATATTTCTATAAGCAATCTTTTTTTTGTTTTAACAGATTTGAATAAGAAAAGAAAATAGGGCGTAAATATATATTAAACAAAGTTTTGAGAGTCGAACTAGGGCCGAACTGGCAGCCATTTTGCTCAAGCCATAGCGGGTTATGAGACGGAAGACGACTGAGTCTTGGGCGCCAAGCGCTAAGGAAACCAAGCGACGAGGGGGGTGGCGGCCTCACCCCCCCAAACCTGTAACAACTTCTTTAGCGGTGGCTCCTTCGTGCCTTCTCCTGGCCTTTCGACCATCAAACACCCTAGGGTTTAAAACCCTAAAACGACATCTCAATCCTATTTTTTTTTCTTTTAATTCTTTTTTTTTCTTTTTATATTTGCTTTGAAATAATAACATTCTTTTGGCTGATAGATATGGCCATAAAATGTAATATATATATATATATATATATATATATATATATATATACACGGGTCATAAACATATATTCCCATTTGTAGTTTTTTCTTCTTTCCAGATTTAACTGTCTTGTATAAACTCATACAAATGAAACGAAGCAATATAATGGGAACTTATCTTATTTTTCATATAATCCCAATATTGCGCAAAATACAGTGTCTGATTTTAAACAGTGAACTGATTTTTTTTTTCCAACAACAACTAAACTAGCTAATTATTTCACACATCACTTTCTCTTTCAAATCTCATTTTCAATTACATACAGTAATACATAAAGTTACATTTCTCTCTCTTTTTTTTGGAAGAACACAATAGAACAACATACCTATCTTCCTGTGTTTTCTAAAATAAGTTCGGTCAGCAACATAATCACACATTTTCTCTTTTAAATTTTTAATGATTGATTTCCTTCAGGCATTTACATTACTTTGCAAATGTCACACACACACACACACACACACACACACACACAGATATATATATTTAATGAAAATTTACAGAATATCATTTCTAGTAGTAACATAGGTCTTTCTTTCAACAACAAGAAGTAAAACAACAACATGATCCATTTGTAACAACAATGAAGATAGTGACATAATATTTCCCTTATCATCTAAATTTCATAATAGAAATAAACAACATACATTTTTGTTGCAGCCACATTAAAGCAAGAGCTAGTTCATTTCCTTTTTACTATACAATATTTTACAATAAATGAACACAACATAATATAGAGATTCAACAATAACATTTTTCTTTCTTGCAAAACATAACTGAAATGAACAGCAACAAACATCTTTTCTTGAATAACCAAAATAGCAAGGAAGAATAGTAACATTGTTATTTGAAAACTATAACACAATGAGAGATTATTATCTCCTCTTTGGCAGGTTTACAACTAGGCCTTTCTTTGGCCATGAATTTCAATAGCCAAATAAATTGCACAACACAAAATAATAACCCCTTCTCCAAGCTCCAAGAACTCAACAATGACCTGCAATAAAACACAAGGGAGACTCCAAGCCACCAAAATGCTCTCCTCCCTACCATAGACCCACAAGTGGGTCACCCCTGAGCTTGGAGGTCGATCTTCACATGGGTCTCATACCACAACACAACAAAGGCAATCATATAACAACAAGAAGAACACCCATAAGGCTTAAACAACACAAAATCCATAAAAAACAAATTTGAGGGGGTATGAGAGTGGACTCTCTCTACTCCAGAGGTTCACTCCTACATCCAAATCTCATGATTCCAAAACAAGGCCTCAAGCCTAACAATACATCCATGAAAATTATAATACTCCAAAACAAGGCCTCAAGCCTAAAATCTCCTCCATGAAATATATCACACCAAGGCACTCATGCCATAAAAATAACCACCAAAACTTCACCAAAATGCCCTCAAGGCAACAATATGCCAATACAAAGAGGGTGACCTCGAGGAGGTTCACTCCTCTCCCACCCCTCACATGAATGGACACACCAAGAATGGTAGTCTCATTCAAAACACCCATAAAACCTAACACAACAAAAAAATGCAAAACACAAGCAATTTCAATCACACAATAAAAGTAAAATGCATGAGAAAGGCTCAATGCCTTGAGGCTTACCTTAAAAATCCCAATAATGGAAGAGGGTTGTAGAAGAGCTTTCCAACCTTGTCATTCAAGCCTCCTTCCAAGATCTCCAACTCTCTCACTCACCAAAAATACCTCCAAGGATAGCCAAAACAAGAAAATGAAAGAACCGCCTTTCCTCTCATAGAGAGGAAATAATATAGGCTTCATTCCAAAGCCTTGAGGAATGAGAAGGTGACACATGTAACCTTCTCCTTCCTCTTCCCAAGCCACTTACAAGGAATATGGAATGTGGAGGTGACATATGTCACCTTCCCATCCATTCAAACCTCACCCTCTCCACATGTGCTCTCACACATGTGTGAGAGTAAAGGTGGAGAGGTGGCATCTCTCAAAATGAGCTCCAAGAGGATAAGGGATGACACATGTCATCACATTATTCTCTAAAGGAAGCCCATTCACTCCAAGATGCTCTCACACATGTGTGAGAACATTAGAGGAAGGTTCCAACACTTGGGGGTCTTGAAGACTCCCTAAGTCTTTAAGGTGATGGGAATCCATGCCTTGGAAAGATGAGTGGGTCAAGTTTTAAGGCATGACTCACTCACCACTACATTTCAAATTTCAATATTCGTCACTTTACTTCAAGCTGAAGTTAAGGTGACTAGACAGAGGTAACCCTAAGGTTTGGCATGCTCAAATTGGCCTAGACCCTAGGGGTACCACCTAGGATTAATTTTAGCCCATAATAAACACTTTAGGAAGTAGAAAATCACATAAAATGGCCACCAAAACAAAAGACACCAAGTGGTGTATATTAAATCACATATTTTTACAACACTTCAATAAACAAAATAAAGGAGGTGAAATCTAAGCCAAATAATAAAATGAAGACATTTACGAAAGCATCATACAAATCACACATGATCTTGGTCCCTCTTGGGACTAGATTGGTTTAACACAGGAATCACATTAGGTGTGGGATTGATCTCTGATTTTTCATGGCTTGGAAAATCACCTGTGCACTTGAACAAACAGATTAATCCAACATATATATATATATCATAGCCAAAGCAAGGAAATGCATACATGCACGATATCACATAATCATATAAAACATTATTAAAATCACATAGCATCATAAATGAGATTTATAACTGCATTTCTAAAACTATCTCATGATCAAAATCGCACAACAATTCTATTTAATAATTTCACAACTATCATCTCTAATATCATCAAAATGCATGTCACATGTCTAATAATCATCAATGAATCAAATCAGGATATAGTCACATCACAATCTACTAAATATAGTCAAACAAAATAAGGGAATAGAGTCTAGAGAATCTGCATATCAGGATCAACAGTCCCAAGTGTCTAAATGCCATCAACTGTAAATATGTAATAAGCAAAATAAGGGAGTGAAATAAATAGGCCTCAAATCCAGGAACTTGATAACAACTTCAGTAGTAGAGAATTTGCAACATGTTGCCTCTATCCATCTTGTACAGTAATCAATCACTGTTAATATGAATTTATGTCCAGCTGATGATGGGGCATTAATAACTCCAATAAAATCAAGTCCCCATTGTGCAAATGGTTCAGATTCTATAATAGGTTGTAATGGGAGCATTTGATATCTTCCTCTATCCATTGTAGTCTGGCATAAATGACAACTCCTGATGTGTTCCTTGTTAGGGTTAGATGGCAGAAGATATCAATTAAATGCAAATAAAGATTAAACAGAGGAATGAAAATACATAGAAATAATAACAGCGAGAGACAAGTTTTAACGTGGTTCACCCAAACTTGGGCTACATCCACCAATAGAGAGTCCAATATTATTATCCAGTAAATCAAACCGATTACAACAAGCAATCCCTTCAACTCAATACCATTGCAAATGCTACAATACAATAGCTCAACCAAAACCCTAACCCTTAGCCACTTTTATGAAGCCTTATGTCGGTTACGAATAGAAGTCATCTTGACAACTGGAGAAAAAATATCATCAAAATCAATGCCCTTTTTCTGTACAAATCCTTTTACTACTAACCTTACTTTAAATCCTTTCTTACCTCCATCTTCCTCTTTCAGCCTATAAATCCATTTGTTTGGTAAAGCCTTTTTACCTGCAGGTAACTTACATAATTCCCAAGTCTGATTTTTTAGCAAGGAGTCCATTTCTTCTTTCATTGCATGCTCCTACTGAACCTGTGTATCCACCTGCATAGCTTCATCATACCCTTCTGGTTCACCAGCATCTGTTAACAAAATAGAATACAAAGAGGGAGAGAACCTTTCATTTAGGAGGTCTACTTAGCCTTGTTGACCGTCTAACATTCACTAGAGTTTGTGGTATTTCTAGTTGCTATTGTGGAGCATGAGGAACCACTAGAACATTACTATTTGGAGTATCATCCAGCACCACATAATCCTTTTCTTTCTTCTCATGCTGCTGCAACTGATCTTTGTACAACACCAATACAACATCCCTACTTCTCACAATTTTCTGATTTTCAAAATCCCAAAGCCTATAACCAAATTTATCAATGCCATATCTAATGAAGGTACATTTTTTTTATTTTGCATCCATCTTGGTTCTATTTTCAGAATCTACATGTGCAAATGCTTCACATATGAAGGTTTTAAGAAAAGAATAACTCACCTTCTTACCTGTCCATGCTTCCTCTGGAATACCACAACCCAAAGGAACTGAAGGACCTCTATTAATTAAATATATAACAGTGTTGACAACCTCTATCCACATGTTTAAAGGCATCCCAGCATGCAATCTCATGGTCCTTGCCCACTCCATTATTGTCCTATTCATGCATTCAACCACTCCATTTTCCTGTGGAGTCCCTAGAACCATTTTCTACCTACGAATTCCATTAAAGGAACAATAATCCTCAAATTCTTTGCTGCAATACTCACCACCATTATCAGATCTGAGACATTTTAATCTTTTACCCATCTCATTCTCAACCAAGCTTCTCCATTTCTTAAATGTTTCAAATACATCAGATTTCTGCCTAAGGAAATAAATCCATACCTTCCTAGTTGCATCATCTATGAATGTAACATAATACCAAGAGCCACCGAGAGAAGATACCTGAGCTAGTCCCCATACATCTGTATGCACAAGCTCCAACTTTTCATCTTTCTTTTTCTTCCCATCCTTGAGAAAACTAACTCTCTTTTATTTTCCATACACAACTTTCACAGAAATCCATATTAATACATTTCAGACCTAGTAAAACTTTCTTAGAATGAAGTAATTTCATACCTTTTTCACTCATATGCCCAAGTCTGTTATGCCACAACATTGTCTCAGATCCTGCAGCAATTGTTTCAGTCTCTTCCTGTGAACCTGCAGCAACTATTCCTAAACCTTTTTGTTTTTTCTTTGCAATAGCTAAAGTAGAAGGAACAGTATGACCTGTACAAAGATATAAGGTGCCTACTTTCACACCTTTTGAAACCTTCCAATTTTTATCAATAAATGTAATAATGCAACCTTCTTCAGCTAGTTGCCCTGTTGAATTTAAATTCCTACCGAGCCTTGGAATGCACCTTACCTCTTGTCGTAGCCAATGATTCCCATTCTGCAACTTAATCTTGATTCTTCCCTTTCCAACAATCTGATAGGGTTTGTTATCTCCTAAATAAACCAGCCCAAAATCCCCTTGGACATAATCAAGAAAATAATTTCTATGGGGCGTAGCATGAAATGAGGCCCCTGAATCTAAAACCCATGAATCATTAGCATTATCTAGGGAAAGAATCAAAGCATCATCTTCAGATTTATTACTTACCACATTTGCCTCCTTATTGCCTTCTTGTTTGTCTCCTTTATTTTTCTGAGACCAGCAATCTTTCTTCAGATGACCTAGTTTCCCACAGTACTAGCAATCCTTCTGTCCTCTACTTTGGGACCTCTTATCCTTTGATTTTCCTCATGACTTCCCATGTCCTCCAAAACCTTTTCCTCTCTCCTTTGATCTGCCCCTGCTTTCTGCATTCAAAACACTACCTAATGTGGACCCTCCTGAGCTTTTCTGTCGCATTTCCTCGCTAAGGATAACACCAACAACATCATCAAATTTTAAAGTGTTTGAACTAGAGAAAGAGTTACTTACAACCATTACCAAGCTATTCCAGCTTTTTGGCAAAGCACATAAAACCAAGAGAGCCCTCACCTCTTCATCAAATTTCACTTTTACAGAAGTTAACTAACTGACAATCGCATTAAACTCATTTAAACGATCTATCACAGATCCACCTTCAATCATTTTCAGATTAAACAAACGCTTCATGAGAAATACCTTATTTGAGGCTGAGGGTTTTTCATACAATTTAGCCAAAGCTTTCATCAGTTCATCTGTTGTCGTCACTTCTGTTATATTGAATGCCACAGATGGTGCCAGGCACAACCGAATGGTTCCTAGTGCCTTTCTGTCCAGAAGATTCCAATCCTCATCTGTCATTCCTGCCAGTTTCTTGGATATTCCTTCCAATGGCCTCCATAAATCCTTCTAATAGAGGTAATCCTCCATCTGCATCTTCCATAACTGATAATTCTACCCATTGAATTTGTCAACCTTTAATTTATCCTCATCCGCCATTGCTCCCACTCAACCCTGAGACTCCCACTCAACTGTGAGACCTTCCTGTAGATAATAATTGAACACAACCCACTCTGATACCACTTGTTAGGGTTAGATGGTAGAAGATATCAATTAAATGCAAATAAAGATTAAATAGAGGAATGAAAATACACAGAAATAATAACAGCGAGAGACAAGTTTTAACATGGTTCACCCAAACTCGGGCTACATCCACCAACAAAGAGTCCAATATTATTATCTAGTAAATCAAACCGATTACAACCAGCAATCCCTGTAACTCAATATTGTTACAAATGCTACAATACAATATCTCAACCAAAACCCTAACCCTTAGCCACTTTTATGAACCCTTATGTTGGTTACAAAAATAGTGTTTTTTTATGTCAGCTCAGGAAATTTTTTTCGGGGGCTGTGCCCCCGAACCCCTGCTCGAAGCCCAACCTAGCCCCGAACCCCAATGAGGATACATGGCTAGTGTACAATACTTTGCTAATCAGTCGCCACCTACTAACATTCCTCAGTATCTTAAAATATGGTGGGCCAATAATAACTTACCCTCAAGATCTTATGTGTAGTTGCTAGATGAGAACCATGTGCTGTCCCATACTTATCATGTAACTCTAGCAACACTTTGTTTGCTTCATCTCTATCAAACATCTCAAATATATGCCCTCATGATCTTTCTTGAATAAAAGACCTCCTTGTATCATGTATCTCTAAGCTTTAATTTTCAAAGCTCTCCTTTGAGAAGACTTCATCTGGTTAGGATATTTTCCTGATATGAGAAATGTGGTAAGATCATCATACCACCCTGATGTACTGCTTGCGTTCACTACATACTATTGTTTCACTAAGTTAGGGTCCGTATTGTCTATGGTTTGCACCAAGGACTTCCCTTTGACTAACTTCATGGGAATGATTTCCATGTCAAACTCTTGCAAAATTGTTATCCATTTCGCTCTTTTCTCTCCAAGCTCATTCTGCATCAGTAGCATCTTTACTATTGCATTAGGCACTATGGCTTTTATTTGACTTCTCAGAATATAATGTTTGAAATTCTTCACTATTTTTACCAATGCAAAACCCTGCCTCTCAATATCTAGGTATTTTAACTATGCATCCGTTAGTGGGGCGCTCATGAAAGCAATAGGCTTTTCTTCATTTTCTTCCCCTTTTTGTGTTAGATCTACTGCACATGAATGTTTTGATGCAAAAGAATAGATATAAAAAGGCTTGGTGTAATCTGGACTGGCCAATACTAGAGCATTAGAGATTGCATTCTCAATATCCTCAAATGCTTCCCTAGCTATCTGTGTCCATTCTATCTTGGCATCTTTTTTTAACATTGCATTTAGTGGCTATACAATTTCAGCAAATCTAGTAATGAATTTCCTGACAAAATTAATTTTGCCAAAGAATGACTTTAACTCCTTCTTACTGTTTGGTAACTGTAATTTATTGATTCCTTCTACTCTGCCCGGGTCAATAGAGATTCCTTTTTTAGAGATGATATGTCCCAATAGCTTTCCCTCTGTCACTCCAAAGACACACTTCTTTGGATTCAAAGAAATCCCATATCTCTCACATCTTTTCAACACTTTTCTCAAATCTTCTACATGAGTAGACATATCCTTTGAAAGCACAGTTAGATCATCCATATAAATCACAATGCACTTACCTACTAACCCACGAAAAGCAATATCCATGGCCCTTTGGAATGTAGCACCTGCATTGATTAGACCAAACGACATTTTTCTATATGCATAATTACCCCATTTACATGTAAATGTGGTCTTCAACCTATCTTCTTTATCTACTAGAACTTGATTATAACCAAAAAATCTATCAAGGAAAGACATCATTTTAGCACCATTCACTGCCTGCAGAACTTCATCTAAAGGAGGCAAAGGATAATTATCATTTTCAGACGCTTTATTAAGATTCCTAAAGTCAACACATAGTCTGACGTCTCTGTTTTTCTTTCTCACATGTACTAGGTTAGCTACCCAGGTGGAATGTCTTACTGGGAAAATTATTCTTGCAGACAACTTGACCTCAAAGATCAAGGGCTTTAATATAGCATTTACTGGACTTTGTTTTTACCTAAACGGTTTCACTCCTAGTTTCAAGGGAATTACGTGGGTTATGGCTGAGGTGTCATACGTTTTCAGATCTTCATATGTCCAAGAGATAACATGTTTGTATTCTTTCAATACTTATGTGATCTCTTTCTTCAATCCCTTAGAGCAATCTTTTCCAATTAATACATTTTGAGGATTTTGTTTAGTTCCTAAATTAAAAGGATTACATTTACCTCCTTCTATTTTAGGAAGATCTTTTTGTCTAACCATCCCATCAAAATAAAAAATTCTTTCTAGCTCTATTACTCCCTTGGACAAGAAATTACTTTTTAGGTCAATTATATCTTCTTCATCCCAGGACACTTATGTTCTTTCTTGTTCATCGATTATCTGAGATTCAAACACATCATGACTTGTTATAAAATCAATAATTTGTTGGTCACCTTCAAACACTTGAAAATTTGTCACATTATTAGGTATACTTGGAATAAACACTAGTTCTACTGCAAATTTCTTCAACCCTGACACAACCAATGGTTCAAGGGTACTAGCTGCAACTGCTAAAGCATCTGAATGTTGATTTAACTCTTTGGGAATATGTACCATATTGAAAGCATCAAAATGTTCAATTAAATCCTAGACTCTATATCTATAACTCACCATTTTTCAAAAATTGCAAGCATACAACTTTCTGACTTGCCTGACTACCAATTCAAAATTAGACATAACTTGTAGAATTTTAACCTTCTTTTTGATGGCCATTACTAGTCCATGTACTAATGCTTCATACTTAGCTACATTGTTAGTGCAGGGAAATTGCAATCTAAAAGCTGCCAAAAATGACTTACCACTAGGATCAATGAGCTCAACTCCTGCTCCTGCTCCCTGTTTGGACTTTGATCCATCACATTTTAAAATCCACATGTCATTCTTTTTATGAACTGGACCCTTTGTTTTTACAGGAAGTATTTTACTTACCTCGTGTTTTACAAGAGCACACGTATTCTCATGTACTTTTGTTTGAACTGTAAGTATCATTGTATTCTCTTCCCATTTGTGAAATTCAGAATGATTGATACCTTTTGCTTTTACACCTTCACTTGGATTTTTTAGAAAACCATTAGCATCTTCATGGAAACGAAACTCAAGCTCATTACAAATATGTTTTCCCTCTTTCTTTCCCATTAATTCCACACACTTTTTGTGCTGATATTCGATTATATCTCTACACATTCCCTAGTCCTCCTTAGAATGAGCAGTCCTATGAACTCTACACCACTTCCTATACAAAACGCATTGAATAGGAGCTCCTTGTTGGATGCATTTCTCCATTTATTGTCTCATGATTTTACTGAAGTTACTCATGGCATTATCTTCTTCATCCGAAGAACCATGATCAGACTCAATGAACACATTTGTTCCACTATCAGTAGGTCTTGTTTCAAAGTCAAAGGCTAAATTTTTTTCTATTTGGACTCCTCTATTTGAAACTCTATAAGCACCAGGCTTTATGGAAGCATACAATACCTCATTTATCTTATTGTATTCTATGATCATATGCTTCATCTTGGGTTCAACCTCAATTCTAATTTGGTTTGGAATGCCTCTCCAAGGTAACCACATGTGAGAGAAGTCTGTTGCTATATATCCATTTAGAGTTTTAGACCAATCTCTGCTCAATAGCTTAATTCACATGAATGTCTACAACTTGAATGTCGATAAACTGATTCACCCTAGGATCTAAAGCTAATTGCATCTGGATATGCATCAACTCTCCTACTACATTTACCTCAGACTTATCCAACTGAGTTACCACCTTGGTAGACTTAGTAGGTGTGAGACCTAAAGTTTTACAAATTCCTAATGGCATCACATTTGTAGAGGCTCCAGAATCTACCCTGCAGTTATGTAAGTTTTTTCCAAAAATCCTCAGAGTTAACAGGAAAGGAGGAGACTCCTTCTTCTCTATATACATCACTACATTAGTACTTGTAGGCTGCTCACTACTTTTATTCCTATCCTTAGTTTGTATGTCTTTGTTATGATTATCTAGACCTACAAAATTTTCTCTAGGACCTGATTCATCTAAGGATTTCATAAACACAGTTCTCACTCTTGGACTCTTCAAAAGTTCATACAAAGGCACGTTAACTTTTATCTTCTTAATCTCTTTAGACAAATAATTCATCAATTTAGAAGTTTCATTAAGTTCTGATTTACCTACCTAAACTTTAGGCGCATCTGAAGTACTAGCACCTTGATAAGTTGTCTTTGGAGGCACAAGATTATTACTTGAATGCAGATTAGGTGGTGTATTGAACTAATTTGGAGGTGTGGAAGTAGTGAAAGGACCTCTAGGCTTGCTATTGTTACTTCTCAAGTTATAAGTATGATTCCTTTGTGATTGTTGAAAAGCTTGAAACTCGTCTGATTCACATAATACTTCATTCTCAATTTCAAAGGGAAATTGGAAAGCTTCTAACACTAGAGCAGATTCAGGATATAAATTTTCACAATAATATGGCTCATCCTCCTCTATCTGATCCTCTTCCTCCTTTGTTGAGAATGAAAAGATTTCTAAGACCATGGCAAACTCGTATCTTGAAGGCACTATCTCGTTCCCTTTAGGAATCAAGAACTCTAATGTAGGAGTCTGGACTTCTACTTTAAAGATACTAGCTACCAAATGAAACTGTGGGCAATCAAGCTCAACATGTGCACTAGTATTATGAATTCTACACCAGTTCTTAAGGGCTATAATTGCTACTTGTACCCTAATAGTTTGTTTAGTTTCTTGATTATTAGAATTTTCAAATGGAGAAGCCATAGTACCATTATTTGGTCTGGTGTTCCACACTCTAGGGGGTCTAGGCTGATTGACATTCCTATTATCATTTCCATAAGCTCTATGGTCTCCATTATGACCTCTATTCTATGATCCCTGTCCCTAATTTTGATGAGTATTATTTTGAGATTTTTTACTATAGAAACTATTGTTCCTCAACTAAGTTACCTCAATGGTTAACCTCCTCAAATGATCAGTAATTTCTTTTAACTCACCTCTATCATCCTGAGTTTTAGCTATATATGTATCTTGGGGAGCCTGGAAAAATGACTGGCCATTGAAATGGTTATCATTTGTAACTTGGCCTGTGTAGGGAACTATAGCATGGTTAGGGACAAGATTGTACACCGGTGCATTAGGTGCTAGATTGAACATTGAAGTATAGGGCATCAGAGCACCATTCACTTGCTGCATCTGATTGGGAACTGCAACATTTCCTAAACTCGATAAAGGATCATGAGTGGTTCGTCTCATCTCTTGATTTATCTTCACAACCTCTTTGAATGCTTGAGATAAATTTCCTTGTGCAGGCAACTGTCGTTTAACAAACATAGCCATCAAAGGATCCAAAGTAGCATTATACATTTCTATTATTGCATCACTGTTTACAATATAAGGAGCAACTAACCTTGAATAGGCTTTCTAGAAATGATCGTTAAAGGTAGTTATAAACTCCCCTTCACCTCTCTTGATCCTTGCTAACTTATGGTATAAAGTTGCTAGCTCTATTGGACCTCTAAATCTAGACATAAAGTTTTCTTCCATAAGGGCCTAGCTTATAATTTTATTGTTAAGCAAATTGACATACCAATTTCTATCCTATTCATTGAAAGTGAAAGGAAATAACTGACATACCACATCCTCATGCACTATTCTTACCCTGAAGCAAGTTTCCTTGAAAATCTTGATATGATCTTCAGGATCCTGATGTAATTGATATTTAGGACAAATTTTGTTCTGATTCTTTGGCATATCATTATACATAGCAAAGTGTATAGGTGAATCTACATTAAAGTAATCCATGGTATGACCTCTAGGTGGACTTGAACCAAAATTCAAAGGTATGAATGCAAAAACGTTAGGACTTACTATGTTAGGTATAACCGAAGGTGATCTTGGAGGAGTATTTGATGAACCTCCTACCTGAAATATTCTAGGACTCGAGATTAAAGGAATATTTATACCTTTCTGTTGTTTGTCAGGTAATTGTACAAAAATATCCCCTTGATTTGACCTAGACCTAGTCATCTGACTAGTATTGTTAGCCAGTTTGTACAAAGCTCACCTTAAATCCTATTAGCCCCTCCTTCTAGTGCCAAATAACTATTGATGAATGTTTTTACACATGCACAACAGAGTTAAAATTCACAAAAGAACCTTAGCTATCTTGGAAGATATGAAGAATTCACTAAGAATTCTTAATCAAAAGTTTCTGTATGGTCAGGTCTTGACCGTGTTGGATAGGTTAGTAGCTCATTGTGAAGTTGTTTTGTTTAAGGGACCTTACTTGACTTAAGTGTCTTGTGACAAATGGACTTGTTTAATTTATGTAAATAACAACAAATTACACCGAAATGAATGTTTCTTTGCATGTATTTACCATTCCTTTACAAAGCTTTACATGAATATCAATAAACATGCTCTGTACTTCTATGAAAACTGCTAAAGATCTTTGAAATTTACGCTTATTTATCTGAATCAATAGCAATTTACTTATGATGACAATGTGTAGGCTAATTATTTAACTATTGATAAAAAAATAATGAAAGATTAAGGTTTAGAAAGCTTGATTCTGTAAGAACTACTTCTCTGCTACTCATGCGTAAAAATCTAATTAGCTGCAATACTTCAAAGGAATTAAGTTCATATATGTTTCTTCTAAGCAATATCACAAATTAACATATATAACTACAATCATCAAAGGAAATATATCAAAGAATACATGAATCTGATTACACTAAAAAATAGACACAGTAATTAGATGTTTGTATTTAGTAACATATGAAAGCCATTCAAATTTACAATGTATTTCAACTTCAAAGTCTTTGAAAATATTAGCAACTAGACAAACTTACAAACATTTACCAGATACAGCGAGAAACAAGACATTCCACATTATCTCCACTACAGACATAGGCAATTTCTACTACTTCAATTCCCTAAGCTCAAAGTATTTTCACAAATTACTTCTGTTGCAAATTCTTAGTATTTTTCAAAGTCAGCCATGTGTATCAAAATATACATATTAAACCCCTTATATAGATTTCAAATCCCCTTCCCAGGTCACTAACCATCCATGGTTCAAATTCAAATTCCAATGCCAGATGTCATTTAAAAAATATCTAAAAGAATATTCCTCAGCGCAAAGGATGCCTTTAGAATCTTTTAAATATTTGACTTTTCTTTACCAATTACCATTACAGAATCATAAGTGAATACACGACCTATTCACTATCACTATCTTCTTAAATTTGCACATCCTTGTTATTGTTGCTCATGTACTTTGTAAACCTTGTAATTAGAGCCATGATGGAAGTACGATCAGTCCTCTAAGATGCATCCAAAATATTTTTTATTGCCAAAGATGCACCAGGTTCTCAAATTTTGTTCAATATCTCATTAGAATTGAAATACCCAATCTCAGTATCTATTACCCTGTGCATACAATATATGCTTGTAGGGTAACCTCAGACTGCAAACTGCTCCTTAGTTTTAGTTTCCTCCCTTTTAGTTTTGCCAGCCACTTTCTCAACTTTCTTTCCTTTCAGCGGCATCTTGCAAAGATATACATTTCCTTTTACAACCGTATTTTATGTTTCGTAGGGTTTTTACCATACATTTTTAGCGTTTAACTTTTACCTTAAGTCCCTTTTCATTTTAATCATGCATACATTCCCCAACTGTGTCTAATTTATGATTCTACCCTTTTAAATTACAATAATTGACTAAGTTAAATCCTTTCTATTCAACTATAATCATCGTATAAAATGTCGTAACCGTATTCTATAAAATACCAGTGGGGTTTCAGAAACATACCTATATTTTGTAACCGTTGACTTTAAGTTGACAAGATTTACCGTTCAATCTCGACGCAGCTACTGTTTCTAAATTTCCAATCGCCTTTTGAATCTCTTATCATAGCTCTATAAAATACTCTACAATTTTACCTCTTGAATGCAATTGTGAGATTTAACATACTCATCTTTCCCTTTACTTCCTTCTAATTCTAAGTTGTCAGTGTTAGTTGTGCATTAAATGCTACAATTAAGGCATACAATTCATTCTATGATTTACTTTTCTCATTCATTTCATATTTTGAATTATGTACACGTTAATCCATGCACCTTTGAATTTTGTATCTCATATACATGCACCTTTCCTTTCTACTTTTTGCATATTCATTTGTTTGTATATCTTTATGCATATCTTATACAACCCTCGAAACATACAACTTAGACTCTAGCTAGTTTATAAAACAAATTACAATCAATTTCGTGTCTGACATTGTATCTAAGTCCTTTGTAGCACTTTTTGTATATTGCGTTCATCTCGATCATACATAGGTGGACCCCACCTGGTGTAAACCTTTCTTACATCAAGATCCTTGTATATAATTCTTTGTATACCACAATGTATATCACCATGTATATCACATACATACGTAGACACAAATATCTGTGACGTTCAATTCTTACCCTTCCGCTATGAATGACTGTACTTTGCCTCGTATTTAATGCTAAATTTGAAATCATGACTCAAATCAAGGTAAAATAAAAGCATATCTATGGCATTTAATCCAACTTGACCTTTGGCACATACAAATTAATTCGCTCAGCGCTGGGGTGACAAGGACGCACAAACTTCATTGATGGTGAATCATTTCATTGATCAGGTGAGGCTCTATTTAATGGCATCGATCATGGAGAATTTCATTTCATTCTTAGAATTCCACCAGCAGTGATCATGGATACTCCTATCCGCCTTCGTGGTGCCAGAAGACAAATTGCTTTCCTTGGCTCTATTACAGACTCACGCCTAAGGAAGATCATCATACAACATGGAGATCCTAGGCTTCATGCTCTTGAATTGGAGGCAATTAAAATGATTTTAGGCAAGGATTTTCTTGCCAATGAGGCTAGGTATCACGTAAATTCTGATATAGCTTCATGGTTTCTTGCCTCTCTTCTAGTCTTGGGTGGTAACAAGATATAAATACTTTTTCTATTCAAAGACATTTTCAGAGCAGAGTATCATGTTACAAACTTGGATGTGGTAATTGGGGCTGAGCTTGAAGGCGGCATTCCGCGTTCCATGGAGCTAGCACTAGTGTATGTTCTTGGTGCTATGGTTCAAAGACTACCCTTTATGAACATGTCCAATTTGGCTATAGGATGTCACCGTCAATGGACGACTGTTGGCTGTAATTTCCTTCGTCTCTCCCATGGATTAGATTTGATGTAGAATGGTGACTGGGTGACATAATTTGCAGACTTAGTTAGGACTGGCAATTTTTATGGACTTCCTTAGCTCTGGTAAGTTGTAATCAAAAAAATAGAAGGCAAAATGCCTCTATTTTTTGAATATTTTGTAAGTTTAAATGACAGGGGAGAAATTCCCCTAACTGTAAATTTTCCACATACAATGAATATAATTACCTGCCCAGCATTTTATCATGTTCAAATCTATGTATGCACCTTTCATTCTTGCATTCTTAATACATGTAATCATACATACAATAACTCATAAAGAATATGCATTTCTTTTCATTTATAAACTCAATCGCATTTTCTTTTCAGGTCCGACCATGTATATTTCACTATTTGTAAATCCCATGCATGGGTTTATACATACAATTCTATATACAATTACAATCGTGGAACTAGACATTTATTTAATTCACCTCTGAAACACCGTAGGGCCCGGGCTTGCATATTTTAGTTTAAGCATTTAAGATACATATGTAAAAGTGGAAAGACCTTCTACGTCGCAATGACATAACACAAAGCACCCTAATATGCAAATGAATTTGTATTTGAGACACAAATCTAGTTAAACACTGCATTTTCACAAAAAAATTGAATATCTCACAAAAAACAAGGAATTTCAAGTTAATTCAAAAAGCAACCATAGATCAATTTTCATACAGATTTCAATGGTAACCTCAGTTTTCTCTAGTACTATGTATTTTTAATTTCCAAGCGTTTCAAGCATCAAGTGCATTTTCTCTTTACCACCAAGCAAGACCAAAGCACAAGAAAAAAGCAAAAGCCACAACAGGGTCCTCATTTTGCTATAGGGTAAAATGGGCCATGTTGTGAGCATCACAATAGGTACCATAGTTACTAGTCTGAGTCAGGCACTCCTTGTCTGTCATGTGCCTGTTTTGCAAGGGATCACATTTTCACACTTTGGCTTCTATCATACCATTGTGTTTGTCGTCCCTTGACATAATAAGTTCTATGATGATAAGCAAAAAAATTGCTAGTGAGAAGCTTAAAAATCTATCAATGAAAGATCACATTCCCATTCTTCTATCCAATCTTTCATTCCTCCACCATCTCTCTCTCTCTCTCTCTCGCATCTTCCTTCCCCCACCATCTCTCTCTCTCTCTCTCATATCATTCATTTCTTTTATCCATTTCCCTATCTTCCTTGACCAATCCATTTCATTTCGAGAGCCTACCCGTGTTTGTCCAACCCGCCTATCCTCTCGAGGGGGCATCATCATCCTATCTTTCCATCATCATCCTTTTCCTCTATCCATTTCTTTATCTTCTTTGAAATGATGTTGCTCAACATAAATCACACCATCTTGAACATCATCTCAAAGAGGGGCAAAATGTAGACACCTAAAAGTGTCGTCAGATTGCAAAGCATTAATCTCTTCCATATTCTCCTATTTTTCCCTAATTTTCCTCTATGGTTAATTAATTAATTTTAATTATTTAATTATTTAATCATTCACTTTCCTAATTTCCCCTTCACTCAATTTATTCAAACAAATAAATCCTACCCCTCAATTAAATAAATTTCATTTGTTTAATTAAGGTTCACATGTCCACTTCAAATGAATTAAATAAATTAACCAAGTTTATTTAATTTAAACATCCTGCACCTCACCATTTCTCCCAATTTCAAATTCAATTGTGTCCTCTAGTGGAGGGAAACCCTAACTGATCACAACCCTCCATTTGGCTCAAAAGTCAACTCTCAATCCTGGCCATCCATTCAAACCAGGTCTTCTATAAAACACCTCATCTAGCTTCATTTTCATCTTCGTAGTTCTGGAATCTCCCTATTTTTCTTACAAACTCCAATATCTTACTATTCACACACATGAGCTTCTCAAGATGGTTGCATGAACTTGCAAATTTGAGAACAATAATGCAAGGTTAAAGAGGACAATGGAGAGAAGTCATTAGTTATCTTCAAATTTGTGTTTGTTTCTTGTTTGTTTGATTGATTCGTAGCTTAGAATGCACTCCATTGGGAGCTAGGGTTAGCTGTGATTTCATTTATGTCTATTAGCTAACTTTTCCCCTATCTCACCTATTTTTTAAAATGTATTTAGGACGTAATTAATAACATATGATGGCCACCTATGGTTAATTAATAACTATAAACTTACCATTTTGATAAGATATTATTGATTTCTATTCATTTATGTTGAAGACATAAAATTTTGTGGCTTGATATAAAATGAGTAGATTTCAATTTGTACCATCTACATCCTCTTAGGATAGGCCTTAATAATTTTTACTTAAATCCCCTTAATCCACATGTCATCTTTCCTAGGTCCATAAACTCTAAACCCTAAACCCTAAACCCTAAACCCTAAACCCTTAACCCTAAACCCTAAACCCTTAACCCTTAACCCTTAACCATAAACCCTAAACATTTAACCCTAAATCCTAAACCGTAAACCCTTAACCCTTAACCCTAAACCCTAAACCCTAAACCCTAAACCCTGAACCCTTAACCCTTAACCCTGAACCCTTAACCCTTAACCCTAAACCCTAAACCCTAAGCCCTAAACCATTAACCCTAAACCCTAAACCCTTAACCCTAAACCGTAAACCCTAAAACCTTAACCCTAAATCTTAAACCCTTAACCCTAAACCCTAAACCCTAAACCCTAAAACCTTAACCCTAAACCTTAAACCCTAAACCCTTAACCCTAAACCCTAAACCCTAAACCCTTAACCCTAAATCCTTAACCATCTACATCCTCTTAGGATGGGCCTTAAGCAATTTTTTAAAATCCCCTCAATCCATGTAATCTTTCCTAGGTCCATAAACCATGCTAATGTAATGATTTTGTCTTAAGTTGACCAAGTTTAATATATATATCTTTAAGAAGTTTGTAAAAACTTCAAGCATCTAACATTATACAAATTGATCAAATGTGAATTATCAATTTTCAACTATTATTAGTGGCTTAAGGGGATTAATGAGTAGATTTCAAGTTGTAGGTCATCTACATCCTCTTAGGGTATCCCTTGACAATGAGTAGATTTCAAGGGGATTAGTGCTATTATTAGTGGCTTAAGGGGATTTTATGATCATCCCTTGACAATGAGATGTGGTTTTTCTACCTTTGAAAAATAAATAATTGTTAATGTGATGTGAAATATAGTTTTCTAGGGACACATTTTGATGAACTATTGTTGTAGGTTAATTATTGGTTGTAGGGCCACATTTTAAATTCCTACTCAAGTTTCTCAATTCTTTCCCTATACTCTAGTACTCCTTGCCACATAGAGGTCCTTGGATGCTATTGAATTTATCCTTTATTTCTATTCCCCCCTATAATCTACTTATTCATATCTAGAATCATTCCCATATCTAAAACATTCCTTCATCTACCTCCTTAAGCAATTGACCATAAATAAGGGGTTGATTGCCATTAAAATATAAAATTTTGCATTTATCCTATTACTCTGAATGAAATACCATTTTATGAATTAGTTTGAACCATTGAGACTTAAAAAATAATAATCTATATTAGAATGGATTAATTTTACAAGCTCATTCGAATCCTCCAAACTCTCAAGGTATTTACAAGGAAGAATTAAATTTATAGATTGGGTGGTAGGGATTAGACACACTAGGGAAGATATCTATGAGATAAATTATATGATGAGAATTAAATTTATAGATATGCCCTAAGAATTAAATCACTTAAATCAAATTGTGGATTTTGCAAAGAGGATAGCTATATCTTGAATGTTCGCTCAAGAGTCAAAGTCATTTATTTATTTGAGGATAGCTATATTTTGAATGTTCACTCTTAGTCAAAGTTATTAATATCTAGTATTATTTTGTTGGTTCTTGCATATTTAGGATTAATGTTTCCTTATCTAGTAATTACAATTATAGGTAGATTTATATTCAAGTCTAAAAAGATATGATTCCTAGAGTGGATACAACTTTTATAAATACATTATAGTTGCTCATTTAGGATGAAATTTGGTTAGCCATGGATTGACATTTTATTTCTATAATTCAAATTGAACCACATGGATATATTGAATTAATGACATGGAATAAAATATCTCACATGAACATTAAATATGTAAATTTCTAGGTAAACTTAATCCCCTTAATTAAGCCATTTGAGAAGGATAAACTCAATGAACAATCATATTTTAGGAGGGAGTATTAGATGCTCCATTATCAATAGGATTGAATGCTAACATATTCCTAGATCATGCTTTATATCAATTTTATTCTTCTATCTTGGATCTAATGTGTGATCCTAATGATATGGACTAGGTATATGTAGGGAATGATAAGATTATGGCAATGTGTGATTCTAATTTTATATTTTAATGTGAAACTAAGTAATTAGTCTATAGGTTTGACTAATTTGTATCTTATTCGTAATTCAACATATCTAGAAACCTCATAGGGATTACGATTATAAAAAAAGAATATATACTAGCACTTGCACCTAAAGTAGGTTCAAGGATTACGTCGATAGAAAACTATATGTACATGTTAATATGTTAGAGAGTAGGTGTTTGTGCATGGGTACATATGGATGCCATGTGCTATAAATTCTAATTGTATGTGGCTAGATTAAATAATTAATAATAAGTGCTAAATAATGCAATGAAATAAACTTAGACAAATCTAGATATTTTTCTCAAAGAAATCAAGTATTATCTGATTTTGAAATATTTGCATACAGATTTAAAACATAAAATAATTTGCAAATGAAAAAACTTGTTTTCACTTTACCATCAAATGGTAACTAAAACTTGTTTTTCATTTTGCAGGCATGATTGAATCTCATTTTAGGGTTCATATTTTTGTTTGAAGGGTAAATATTTTTGTTTTAATTTAGTTGGGTCATTTTTTTGTGTGTAGGGTAATTGTTTTTAGTTTCAATTGAATGTAGGGTTTATACAGTTTTGCAGGAAGATTCAAACCAAATTTAAAACCTAATTTACAAAAATACAGAAAATAAACTTAAAATACAAATTACAAAATACAAAAAATGAAAAAAGGGGAAAAAATAACTAACCTGGACTTTTAGATGGCTGGAAATAGTGCTTTGCAACTCGGGATCATATTCTAGTTCTCCTTTGGTTGTCGCTAAAAATGAGCTCGTAGGCATTTTTTCAAAAAATAAATAATTTTCTGAAATGGGATCCCGTTTCTTGGTCCTAGGTTTGGGATCTCACTACGAAATGAGATCTCATTTTGAATTTAGGCTCAGGAACCTGATCCATAATGGGATCCCGTTTTGTTTTACTTGATTTCAAGTTTTTGGCTAAGTTTGAAACTTCCACGAGAAGTGGACTCAACTTCATGCTTTTACCCTACACATCCTCCATTCTCCATCTTTCTTCAATGCTAGCACTACAGGTACTGCACATGGGCTTAAACTTTCTCTGATCAATCCTTTTCTCAACAGCTCTTGTATTTGTCTATTTAGCTCCGTATTATCTGTTGGTGTCATCCAGTGTGCTACTTTGTTAGGAAAAATAGCACCAGGTATAAGGTCCATATGATGACTAATACTCCAGATTGGTGGCAATCCTTCAGGCACATTATTTGATATGATATCTTGGTACTCTGTCAACAATTCAGTTATCTCCTCTGGCTGTGGTTCTTCTCCCTTTATGGTAACATTCTCTGCACTTAGGGCTCTACACTTCTTTGGAATCAAAGCAAAACACATATTCTCATGCGTCAAACCATCTAAAAATTTCCTTCCATCTACCAAACAGATTCTAGCATTCCCTCATACTTCAATTTTCTCTTCTTGTTCCAAAGGTATCAAGATATGTATCTTCCCATTTGATATTATAGTATAAGTATTCTTTCTCCCATCATGTATTACTTTTCTATCATACTGCCATGGTCTCCCCAACAATATATGACATACATCCATCGACATAATAGCACATAATACCTCATCAACATAAGATCCTATATGAAATTTCACCAAACATTGTTCACTCATGAGTACCTTGTGTTCATCTTAAATCCATGCTATCTTGTAGGGCTTAGGGTGTTTCAATCTTTCCAGGTTCAACTTAGTCACCATCTCCTCTGAAACAAAATTATTTGTACTACCACTATCAATTATCACTTTACAACATTTACCTCTTGATTTGCATCTGGTCTGAAACAAACTTTTCCTTTGTGGTGGTTCCTCAGTTGTCTCTACTTGAAATAGGGCTCTCCTCATGACTAATAACTCTCCTTTTTCCAACTTTCCCACTGAACTAGGTGATCCAATAGGTTCTTCCTCTGCACAAGTTGCTCTTGCACTATTCTATGTCCTTTTACTTGTACTTCCTTGATGACATTCAAATGCTCTATGTCCACCTTCACACTTAAAACAAGTTCCTCTGAATGATATTTTGTCAAATCATTTTTCATCTCTATGGTATCCTTCATTGTGGTAAGAATTATGATTCTGTTTGCTTTTGCAGTAGAAACTCCTATCATCTCTTCGGTATGAATTGTTATCTCTATCTTCCTTCCGGTATGGGTTGATCTCCTTGTTTTTGTCCACATAAGGTCTTTCTCCTTTGGAATGTGCCCTACCTCTTTGAAATTTGCCTCCTCTACCTCTCTTTCTTTGCTCATGCCTCTTATTCAACTTGTCTTCAACTTTCAATGCAAACATATATGCTTCTTCTATTGTTGTCATCCTTACCAAACTTAGTTCTTCTTGAATATTCATCCTTAATCCATTTATGTAGCTTGCTACTTTCTCCTATTAGACACACAAAAATACTGAGAGGGGGGAGTGAATCAGTATTCAAACAATTTTCAATTTCAAGAACTTCAACTTATCTGGAGTAGATTAAACCTTAAGCATCACAATATCAACATGAAAGAATACACAATGCACATCAACACATAACATTAGATATACATGAAAACCCTAGAAGGGAAAAACCATAGTGAGGATTAACTCACAATATATGAAGCTCAAATAATAACTTTATTTTTGGGACTATAACCCAAGGAAGCTACTATTCCCTAAGTAAGCTTTGATTTAGGGTCACTCCCAAGGAAGCTTCTACTCCCTGATGAATTTGTTTTAGGGTCACTCCTAAGGAAATTTGTACTCCCTGATGACTTTTTTTAGGGTTGCTCTCAAGGAAGCTTCTACTCCCTGATGACTTTGTTTTAGGGTCACTCCCAAGGAAGATTCTACTCCCTGATGACTTTGTTTTATGGTCACTCCCAAGGAAGCTACTACTCTCTGATATGAGAACATACTTACAAAAGATTATAGTATGACAATCTTTTGTGAAATCCCCTTTTTCATTCCCATTCATTTGAATATTTACTTTACTTTTGCTAATACATTTAGACTTGTGGGACTATTGATCTCGAATTTTCTGAACTATTAGACTTTAAGATGTTAAGAGAAAACAAATTGGGTGATCTTAGATAGATGTTTTATGTTAAAGGAAAACTAATTGGGTGATGTTAGATAGATGTTTTATGTTAAAGGAAAACTAATTGGGTGATGTTAGATAGATGTTTTATATTAAGAGAAAACAAATTGGGTGATGTTAGATAGAGGCTTTATATTAAGGGAAAACTAATTGGGTGATGTTGGATAGAAAATTGTTTTGAGATTCAATCTTGGTAATGGATGTTTGAAATGCAGAAATTAGAACCTAATTGTAATGTGACTCTCTTTATGATTATGTTAACTTGTGATATTTTATGCAAGTGTATGTTTTAATTTGCTTCAGCTATTATATGTATATGTGGAAATTAACTTTGCAATTGAGTGCGCAGGTATTTCTAACCAGCCACAGATACTCGAGATCATCCCACACAAAATGTTGTAATTCCTTGTGAAACTAATCTAGATTCCACGAGGAACTAAGATCAACTCTGTGTATGATGAAATGTTGTAATGTTATTTTGCATGTGGTTAATTGGGTTAAGTCTACCCTCTTTTAATTTGAATTATAATTTGTGTTGTAAGAATTTTGTCTTCGAATTACATTTTAAATTTTAAATTTTTGGAAACCCTTGTCATGTGTTTTAACTTCACCCTGGGTGTTCTAACTAGGCTAAACTTGACCCTAGGTTATACCCTATGGGTCTAGGGTCCTTTTTAACAAGGGTAACCCTTGGTAGACCTCCATATGGTCACCTTAACTTAACATTGAAGTTAAGTGACGAAATTGGAGGCATGGGAGGGAGAGGATGAGTGGCACCAATACTCAACCCCATCCCTTTTCACTTCCCAAGGTTGGAGATGACTCCAAGACCCACCAATTATGGAGGACTTGACTCCAAGTCTCTCTCACAATTGGTGAGAGTACCCTTGGAGTTGTGTGGTCCTTCTTGAGAGGAAAGGAAGGGGACACATGTGTCACCCATCCACTCTTTAACTCCTCTTTTCTCTCCCACATGTTGGAGAGAGGACAAGTGGTAAGGGGTGAGGGAGACTTGGGGATGGGTGAGTGACATGTGTCAACACCCATCCCTTGGGACATGCTTGTAGTGGGGAGGAAGAGTGAGGAGGTGACAAGTGTCACCTCCCCATTCCTCTAAGTTCATGGGTTGAGCTTATTTTAATCCCACTTGGGAGAAGGTGAGGGGTTGTTGAATTTCTAGAAATTTTAATTGCTTGAATTTTAACTTGGGAAAAAAGATAGAGGGAGTTTGGTGGCTTATGTTGGAGGAGAATTTAGAGAAGATCTACATCAACTTTCTTCCATAATAAGGCTTTTAAAGGTTGGTTTTCAAGGCTAAAGCCTTCCCTTTGTATTTTAGTTTGCTTGCAAGATGCATATGTGTGAGATGTATTTTCTTGAGTTGTATTTTGTTATTGTGGGGAAATTTTGTAGGGTGTTGTAAGAGCCTCTCCCACTTGGGAGAAAATTCTCAACAAGTGTGGGGTAGGGGAGGAGTGATCCTCCTCGGGGTCATTGCCTTGTTCTTGGGGTGTTGTAAGCCTTGAGGGCAATATATGTGATTTTGAACAATTTGAGACATGGCTTAAGAGCCAAAATATGGTTACTTTTGGAAATTTTTTTAAATGTGTTGGCTTGAGGCCATAAGAGAAATTGTGTTGGGATATTTTGTAGGAGTGGCACTCTTGAGTTGAGTGTGTCCACTCCCCTACCCCTTTGAACTCACCTTGGTTGAGTTCATGTGTTGTGATTATCTATGGGTGTAATATTGTATTTTGGATGTTTGTGTGCCTTGTTGTAAAGTGGTATGAGACCCTAGGTGTGTGAATGACCTCCCTAGCTCAGGGGTGACCCTCTTGCGAGTCTATGGTAGTGAGGAGAGCAAGATGTGTGGTTTTCTTCCCCCTTGTGATATGCAGGTTCAATGGAGCTAAATGTGAAGTTGGAGAAACTCCTTGTGCTTGGATTTCATATTTTATTTTCCTTTACTCTTAAAGCTCATGAGAGAGAGCTTGGCTTTCTTAGGAGATTTTAACATTTTGTCAGTTGTCAAAGATGAGAACCTGGTTCCCTCTCTTGTTGTAAAATTGTGTTTTCTTAAGTTGTGAGAAAGCCTCTTTCATTGTATTGAAAGTTATAATTTGTTGATTTAAATTTTATCATTTAAGTAAAGATGAATGAAGAAAATTTGTTTTATAAGTCAATTCATTTGTTTGTAAATTTTAAAATTTGCCAATTAGTAAAGTTGTGGTTTCAATTTTTTAGATAAACAAGAAAATTTGCAATTCAGTTCTATGAAAAAGAAAATTTGTTGTTGTTGTGAATTTGGAAGTGTTTATTTATTTGCAGTTGTTCTTTCCCTTAAAAAAATGAAAATATCATTATTACAATGATTATATTTTGAAGAAGAATGAGCTCCTTTTTCTTATAAAGACAATTTGAATAAAACAAAATACATATCTTGCTTATTGTTTTAAAAAAAAGAAAATTTGTAAGTAAATTGAAGTAAAGTTATAGTTAAAAATATATAATTGTAATTAATGTGTGTGTTTTTAAATGAATGTGTTTACATGGATTAAAATAGAAAATTGATTTTATTATTTTGCTTAATACACTTGAGATTTCATTACATATACCTATATATATATTTATATATACATATATTGTTAATTTTTCTTATATTACATAAACTATATTTTGAGTGGGATTATGAAAATGATCTATGTGTATATCACATATATATAAATATAAATAGTTAGATTTTAAATAAAATAAAATAAAATAAAGAACATGAATTAAAAACCACATAAAATATTGAAGTGACTATATTATTTTACAGTCTGCGAAATGTTTCAAGGAAAATACATTTTACATATGGGTGGGGGTGGGTTCGAACCCCCCCAGCGCCGTTACTTTTGTGTCTTTGGGTGTGGGGAGGGGGGGCGGAGCCCCCACCCACACCCCATCGAATGGGATGTGGGTGGGGGCTCTGTCCCCCTCCCCACACCCCCGTTACTTTAGAACCCCGCGGCCTCCCCTTTGTAGCACTCATTGCTCCTTGTAGACCTCCGCTCCACCTCCAACGTCGCTCCCCACTGTGGACTTTCCCTTCCGTGGCTCCCCCTTTACCTCCACCCTCTACCACGACTCCTCCTCTGTGTCCCCCCTTCACAGCGCTTCCACCTACGGCTTCCTCAATGCCACTGCCGTTTCCTCAAACCTGCCAATGGAAAACAAACAATAATATTAGGGCTTTGCCAATGGAGGCAAACAAAAAGATTTAGGGTATCAACATTGTTAAAAAGATAATAAATACATTGTATTTAAAAAGAAAAAAAAAACCTTGCTCATAAGTAAAATAAATAAATAAATAAATAAATATATATATATATATATATATATATAATTAACAGAAGCCATCATATGCATTTCATATGTGGCCATTTAAAACTCAACCTGCAACAACGAAACAAAGGCAAATTGAGAAAATAAAAAAAAATGAGAGAAAAAAAGAAAGAAAGATAAAAGTGAAAACAAAGAGGAGAAAATGCATGAGTTCAATTTAGGGCTAAAAGAATTAATCAAAATTTAATGTTCTTTTTAATCATTTGAGCAAAGTTAATTACGGAAGTTAAGTAGACATTGTTTGAAACCTAAATGGAAACCTAGTAAACTTCATCAAACGAAGTTAGTAAATCTTGATTCCGAGATCTGATCTACCAAGAAATTAGGAATAATGTAAATGATGCAGAGATAACTCTGATTGATTGAAAACGTGAAGGAGAACAAATGATCAGACTTTGTTGAAAAATGTTTTAAATTTAGAAAACGTGAAGGAGAACAAATTAATATTAAATTTTAGAAAACGTGAAGGAGAACAAATGTTCGGACTTTGTTGAAAAATGTTTTAAATTTAGAAAACGTGAAGGAGAATAAATTAATATTAAATTTTAGAAAAGGTGAAGGAGAACAAATGTTCAGACTTTGTTGAAAAATGTTTTAAATTTAGAAAACGTGAAGGAGAACAAATTAATATTAAATTTTAGAAAAGGTGAAGGAGAACAAATGTTCAGACTTTGTTGAAAAATGTTTTAAATTTAGAAAACGTGAAGGAGAACAAATTAATATTAAATTTTAGAAAAAACTTGAAGGAGAACAAATGATCGGACTTTGTTGAAAAATGTTCAATTAACTTAATCAACTATATTACCAATGCAACTAGTGTGATGTAAGAAATTTACTAACCCTAATCAGTAAACCCCATGATCAAATCTAGTTTTAGTACAATAAATCCTGCTCATGCCTATGAGGCGTTATGCTGCCAGATTTTCCCAGAATTTAGGGTTTAATTAAGTTAGTAAAGTTTAACCCTATTAGTGACGTTAACCATGTCACGATGACCCCCTTGATGGCCTTCTTGTGATTGGTATGCGCATGTGTGCGTATTACCCCACTTTGCAACTATTTTGTTTACGCCTTAAGCGTATGCCACTAAGCATGCTTACGCGTGCGAGGGGGTTTCTAGGGAAGCTTGGAAATTTTTTTGATATTTCGTGTCATGACCACATGACAAATGTGGACATGACACGTGTGTTGTGTGTTGTGACCACATGAGAAATGTGGGCATGACATTTGGTATCATAGCCCAAGTTTAAACATTGGGCGTATTTGGGCACATTACTTATTACACAACTTTGATTAATTAGTGCCTACCTTGTTTTGTAGGATGCCTCCCTGACATGTTCGACGAGCACGATCGCGTAACACTGCGTCCATTGAGGTGCACAGTGATTCCTCTGTAGAGGGACAGGTACCCGCAGTCATAGTAGATCAGCCAATACCACAGGCACCACCAGTACTTGCTATAGGTCCACAGATTTTACAGACATTACAGGCCATGTAGAGAGGCTACCGCTAGTTATACTAGCGCCACGGATGAGCCTCGCATTGATCCGTGAGAGGAGCCACGTGAGGAGCCGCGTGCTGAGCCACGTGTAGAGCCCCGCATCGATTTGCGAGAGGTGCCACGTATGGAGCCTTTTGTAGAGATACATGATACTACAGTGGAGGAGGTAGGGTCAGCCTACTGAGCATAGAGTAGGAGTCCGCCGCGATACCAGAGACAAGATGAGACTGTGAGGGTAGAGTAGATATACATCATGGACCATATGAGTATGGTTTGGATGAGCCGGTTATAGGACTTAGAGATAGAGGATATCCCATCAGAGACCTACTTAGGCTTAATCCACCTACCTTTGTAGGAGCTACAGAGGGAGCCGAGGCTAAGGCTTGGCTCATCAGTTTAGATGGGTGCTTCACATTGCAACCTTATGGGAGCAACACGAAAGCACAAGTGGTAGTACACCTTTTGAGAGATGCAGCAGCTACCTGGTGGCACACTGAGGAGTGCAAGCATCGGTTATCCTTAGATACACTCACATGAGACATATTCATAGAGCGCTTTAATGCGCTTTACTTGTCAGATCATTATAGACAGTGTCAGATAGATGAGTTCCACGACTTACAACAGAGAGGACTCACGGTTGCTCAGTATGAGAGCCAATTTATTAAGCTTTCTCGTTACGTAGAGTATCTCCACGATGAGAAACTCCTAGTACACAAGCTTATATTACAAAGGAAATTCAGGGACGAGGGCAGAATTCCCACCCGCAGTTTTAGGACCGTAATCACCAGTAGCAGCAGACCTTTCGTAGACCACAATCCACACCACAGAGAGGAGGATTCAATTCTTCATCATTACCTCCTAGGCCTCCACAAAAGTAGCATTAACAGAGTTCTAGACCCTAGCAGAGGGCTCAGGGAGAACGGAATCGTGCTTGGTAGTAGCAAGGCTCGCGTAGGGATCAGAGACAACAGGGATCATCTGCAGGACCTGCGAGGTCTCAGCAATCTTACAAAGGTTCACAGGGGTCCAAAGGATGGACTGGACAACAGCAATCAGGTAGGACTTAGTCAAGACAGTTATAGGCTAGGGGCTCATGTTATGTTTGTGGTGGGGGCAGGACATTTGGCCAGAGAGTGTCCATAGGGTTTCACAACAGGGGGACAACCCAGTTTAGGAGGATCTGAGTAGACTTTCCAAGCCTCAGTTATTGAGATAGCAGGTATGATTAGGTATTTCCCCATCTTTATTCTTTTTGACTTTGGAGCTACCAACTCTTTTCTGTCTACATCCTTAGTGGAACATTGCAGGCTGGTGGCTTCTAGGTAGGACATTAGGTGGGAGGTTGAGTTGGCCTCTGGGGTCAGGATGTCAGTAGATACCTTGGTTAGAGATTATGAGATCTCCTTGGGTTCCTTCACTACATCATGTGATCTTAGGGTTATGCCATTAGGATCCTATAGTGTAGTTTTAGGTATGGACTGGCTTGCGGCTCATAGAGCCAAGCTAGATTGTCACCAAAGGATGATTAACTGCTTAGATGATCATGGTTCACTGGTTGAGATAGTGGGCATTCAGAAGCCCACGACTGTTCGTATGATATCTGCTCAATAGCTTAAGCACTGCATGCGGAAGGGATGTCAGATGTTTGCTATCAGGATCAGTGATAGATCAGAGGATGAGCCTGAGGCTTCATTGGATGATCACCCTATCCTAAGAGATTTTGCCGATGTGTTTCCACTAGAATTACCAAGTATGCCTCCACGCAGAGAGGTAGATTTCCACATCGATCTAGTGCCAGGTACCGAGCCAGTGTCTCGCACACCCTACAAGATGACTACACATGAGATTACAGAGCTCAAACTGTAGTTAGAGGAGTTACTTGAGAAGGGGCACATCCAACCTAGCATTTCACCATAGGGTGCACCGGTTATCTTCGTGAAGAAGAAGGATGGGTCTCTTCATTTATGCATGGATTACAGGTAGTTGAACAAGGTGACGGTGAAGAACAGTTATCCTCTACCTAGGATTGATGACCTCTTTGACCAGATGCAGGGAGCCAGAGTGTTCTCAAAAATTGATCTGAAATCTAGGTATCACCAATTGTACATCACAGAGGCAGATATTCATAAGACTACTTTTTGAACCAGATATGGCCATTACGAGTTCACAGTGGTATGCTTCGGTTTGACAAACACCCCTGTAGTGTTCATGAGTCTCATGAATGGGGTGTTCTACACTTACTTGGATC
Source organism: Cunninghamia lanceolata (assembly GCA_027924645.1). Classification (NCBI taxonomy): domain Eukaryota; kingdom Viridiplantae; phylum Streptophyta; class Pinopsida; order Cupressales; family Cupressaceae; genus Cunninghamia; species Cunninghamia lanceolata. The sequence goes on along the minus strand of BSBN01001281.1, from coordinate 1,427,842 downwards.
GGTTCATGATCATCTTTCTTGATGATATTTTAATCTATTCGTGGACCGAGGAGGAGCATGTGGATCATTTGCATCAGGTGATGTAGTGCTTACGAGAGCAACATCTTTATGGCAACTTGGCGAAGTGTGCCTTCTTCAGGTCAGAGGTGCAGTATTTGGGACACATCCTATCATGCGATGGCATCTCCGTAGATCCATCGAAGATCAGAGCTATTTAGGATTGGCCAGCACCCACCAGTGTGATAGAAGTCAGGAGCTTCATGGGATTAGCCGGTTATTACCGTAGATTGGTCGAGGGCTTTTCCAGAATAGTGCATCCCATCACTTCCCTTCAGCAGAAATGGAAGGGTTTCATTTGGACCGAGCAGTGTGAGAGGGCCATTGGGGTCCTCAAGGAGTGTCTTACTAGCGCTCCCGTATTAGCGGTTCCAGATCTTGCAGAGGATTTTGTTGTTTGCACAGATGCATCACTTGAGGGTTTGGGAGCCATGCTTATGCAGGGTGGTAGAATGATTGCATACAAATTGCGTAAGCTCAAGACACATGAGCTAAACTACCCTACTAATGATTTAGAGCTCGCAGCAGTTATTCATGCTCTTGTTCGTTGGAGACACTTCCTTTTGGGTCGACTCTTTGAGCTCCATTCGAACCACCATAGCTTTTAGTACATTTTCACACAGCCTAATTTGAATGCCCACCAACAGCGTTGGATGGAGTTCTTATGTGAGTACTGTTGGATTTAAGGCATACAACTGAGAGGGGGGGTGAATCAGTTGTATAAAACTTCTTCTTCTTTCAAACACTTGATTCTTCGTTGTTAGTTAACAGCATATCAATTAATCATCCATGAAAGCATAATACATAAACACAAGAGCAGATAAACATCAACACATTGAACACCAAGATTTTGACGTGGAAAACCCGGTTAAGGGAAAAACCACGGGGTGATTAACCCAAGGATTATTCTCTGTTAGAAGAATAAGAAAAAGAATGGCACTTGCCAATTAGGGCTCACTGCCCGAGCACATTGCTCACAAAGAGGCCCACTGCCTACAAGGAGACACACTGTCTACAAAGTGATAAGAATCACAATCTTGAACTGGAGAATGACATCTCTACCATGTCCGGATCAGTTCCATTTAAACCCAAAAACCTCTGCTCTGCCTTTCGCACTTCTCTTCGCTATGCCACACTCATCCACACAATCCACACTTCGAAATGAACTCACAAACGGTTATTTATACAAGACATCGACTTAGGAACAAACATCTAAGTTGGCAAACAACCATAAGAGTATCCGCAAGATGAATAACACATCCAGTCGGCCACCACAAGAACATTCGTAGGATGAACAACTCATCCGGTCGGCTAAACAGAGCAAGAACTTCATCCGGAAGAATAACTTCAATTCCGGTCTCTACTATCAATGCGGACCAACAACACAACCTCAACATGATCCAAGAACCTTCACAAGCCTGCCTGAATGACTAGGTACATCCGCACTTTCTTTACTTACTGGAATCTCTTCTCTTCCTTATCCGGAACTTCAAGAACACTGTCTGTCGCCACTGTCATAATGCAAGAGGTACTTCCAGACCTCCAAATCATACACAACTTGAGATGGCACATCACAAGGACATCCCAAAGACTCCTTCCAATCCGCAGATTAGGATTATACAGTTTCAGACCTCACCGGACCTTTTTGTGATCCTCTGTCACCTCTGAATACTTACCGGAACTGGTTCTACACCGACAGCCACAACTCCTTCAGATCTTCATGCGGACCTCTGAAATCTTAACTGAAGCATCTCAAGACTCATATCTACAAACCCTTTAATCCGCATCCTCCGGTTCTCAACCTATACAATACATTTGCCTTCTTTTCATCACGGTTCTTCACTGTTCCTGACTGAGGCTAATTTTCTCAATATCCTCAGCACACAGCTCATCCAATCCTTCTTGTCAATGCAATATGAGTATGTTGACATCAATGACAACACTGGCTCACCTCATACTTGCAACAATCTCCCCCTTTGTCATTGATGGCAACATATGATGTGAAAAACCATCAAGACAAGAACTTCTCCTTTCTGTCACAGCTCCCCCTATCAACAACAACTTTTCACATGTCTTCTCTTCCTTTACTGCTCCCCCTTTGATCATCAACCACTTGTTTTTCACATGTCTTCTCTCCCCCTTTGACATCAATGGCAAAGGGCTCATACTTGCAATTCTCATACATCAGAATCATACCAGCTGCTCCCCCTTAGTTGCAACTCCCCATCATCAATCCAGATCACAAGATATGACTGTGATATCCACCGGACTGATGCACATCAGTGCATCCTAGTTCATCACCGGAGGGGCCATGACCCCTAACTTCTCCCGGAGATATTCAAAAGAGTCCTTGGGAAGAGGTTTAGTAAAGATATCTGCAATCTGATCCTTTGAGGGAACATACTCCAATCTGACTTCTTCCTTGTTCACTTGTTCTCTCAAAAAGTGAAACTTGATAGCTATGTGCTTAGTCTTAGAATGCAATACCGGATTCTTAGAAATATTAATTGCACTTGAATTATCACAGAAAATTGTGATAGGCTCCTCATATTCAACTTTAATGTCTCTTAGCATCTGCTTCATCCATAAGATTTGAGTGCAACTACCTGCTGCTGCAATGTATTCTGCTTCAGTTGTAGACAGAGATATTGCATCTTGTTTCTTGCTTAGCCAAGAAACCAATCTCTTCCCCAAAAAGAATGCTCCACCACTAGTGCTCTTCCAGTCATCCACATCTCCTGCCCAATCTGCATCTGTGTAAGCATGAAGAGAGAAATCCGGATCTCTAGGGTACCATAGACCATACTCAACTGTTCCTTTCAGGTACCCAAAAATTCTTTTGATTGCCATAACATGAGATTCTCTAGGATCAGCCTGGAATCTTGCCACAAGACCAACAGCCTGCATTATATCTGGTCTAGTCTGAGTGAGATACAACAATCCACCAATCATTGATCTATACTTTGTCTAATCTGCCTTTGGGGAGTCATCATCTTTGCTCAACTTACATCCGGTTGCCATGGGAGTGTTCATTGGTTTTGAATCTTCCATACCATATTTCCTTAACAATTCTTTCACATATTTGGTCTGAGAAATGAAGATTCCTTTCTTTGTTTGAGTAATTTGCAGACCCAAGAAGAAATTCATTTCACCAAGCATAGACATTTCAAACTCACTTTTCATCTGATTTGCAAAAGTTTTGCACATACTATCTCTTCCTCCAAAAATGATATCATCCACAAACACTTCAACAATCAAAATGTTTTCATGAACAATTTTGAAATATAAGTTACTGTCAGCAGTACCTTTGTTGAATCCAATCTGCACAAGATGCTTATCCAACCTTTCATACCATGCTCTTGGGGCTTGCTTTAGTCCATACAATGCTTTCTTCAACTTGCAAACCATATCATCATTATCAGACAATTGAAATCCATCCGGTTGTTCAATGTAAACTTCTTCTTCCAGATCACCATTTAGGAAAGCAGACTTGACATCCATCTGATATACCTTGAAGTCTTTGAAGGCAGCAAATGCAAGAAATAATCTGACTGCTTCAATTCTTGCCACCGGAGCAAAGGTCTCTTCAAAGTCAATTCCTTCTATTTGAGAGTAGCCTTTGCAGACCAATCTAGCTTTGTTTCTGATAACTTCACCAGCTTCATTCAGTTTGTTCTGGAAGACCCATTTGGTTCCAATCACATTCCTGTCTCTAGGTCTAGGAATGAGATCCCAAGTATGATTTTTCTCAATTTGCATTAATTCATCTTTCATTGCTTTAGTCTAGTTTTCATCATTGCAGGCTTCATTTACTGTTTTAGGTTCAATCTTTGAAATCAGACAACATTCATCCTGATTTTGAGCTACATTCCTTCTAGTTTGCACACCTTTGCTTCTGTCACCTATGATCTAATCTTCAGAGTGGTTTAGTCTTACATACCTTGGAATTTTGGGAATATCCTGCACTGTTGCTCCTTGATCAGGTTCATTCTAACCTATTTCTTCTTCCTGATTTACTGGATCAAGTTGATTCTGACTTACCGGAGGGGATTGAGTCCCTTGAACCTGAACACCATCTTGATCATCTTCATCAAACTCATAAAATCTTGAAGGCTTCTCAATTCCTTCATCAACTTTCACATTGGTGCTTTCTATCATCTTTCTCAATCTCTTATTGTAACACCGGTATGCTTTGCTTTGAGTGGAGTAGCCCAAGAAAATTCCTTCATCACTTCTAGCATCAAACTTTCCTAGATCTTCATCTCTTTTAATATAACACTTGCTACCAAATACTCTGAAATATTTCACAGTAGGAGTGATGCCAAACCAGAGTTCATAGGGGGTCTTACCGGTGTTGTTTCTGATTTGAACTCGATTGAGAGTGTAGACTGTAGTGCTGATAGCTTCTTTCCAAAACATCTGAGGAACATTTTCTTCCAACATCATTGTCCTGGCAGCTTCCTGGATGGTCCGGTTCTTTCTTTCAACTACTCCATTCTGCTGTGGAGTCCTAGGAGCAGACAATTGTCTCCTTATACCCTGCTTCTCACAAAAGTCATTGAACTCACCAGATGTAAATTCACCACCTCTATCAGACCTTAGACACTTTAGTTTCAATCCGGTTTGATTCTCTACCATAGCTTTGAAGATTTTGAACTTCTCAAATGCTTCTGATTTTTCTTTTAGAAAGGTAACCCACATCATCCAGGAATGATCATCAATTAACAACATGAAATATCTATCACCTTGCAGACTCTTGATTCTTGTCGGACCACAGATATCAGTATGTACTAATTCCAACAATCCGGTAGAAGACTGATCTTTGCTTTTGAAAGAGACTCTGCTCTGTTTACCTAGCTGACATTCTTTGCACAAACTATTTGTAGGTTTCACCAATTTTGGAAGGTCTCTTACAGCCTGAATATTGCTTATCTTGATGATGTTATCAAAATTCACATGACACATTCTTCTATGCCATAACCAACTCTGATCAGCTTAAGCAAACAGACAACTTTTGTTTGAACCAACCAGATGAAAGATATTACCTTTTGTTTGAGCACCGGATGCAATTTCAGTTCCGGAGCTTGTAAAGATTCTGCATTTTCCATTCTTGAACCGAAGATCATAGCCTTTGTCCACTAACTGACCAACACTAAGAAGATTGTGCTTCAATCCTTCAACATATAGTACATTACCTGTTTTGCTCTTTCCATCAAAGGAAATAGTTCCCCTACCTCTGATTCTGCCAGTAGAATTGTCACCGAACTTTACCATTCCTCCTTCATACCTTTCCAAATCTAAGAACTTATTCTTGTCACCAGTCATATGGTGAGAACATCCACTATCAATAACCCAATCATCCTTTTCTTCCACTTGAGCAGCCAAAGCTCTTTCCACAACCTTGTGATTGACAGATTCAGAGGATATTGAATCTTCTTCCTTGATGGCAATAAACACCCATTCATTTCCAGATTTGCTTTCTAGTTCTGATTCATCATCTGTTACTCCTTCATTGTCATCTTCTTCATGAACATAATAGTAGTTCTTTTGAAACCTTTGTCTGTTAGTATTAGACCTTGCAGATCTTTTCGGACATCTTGAAGCAAAATGACCAATCTTATTGCAGTTGAAACACTTAAAGGGTAGTTTTCCTTCATACTTACCAGATCCTCTTGGCAGTCTCTTTGCAATGAGGGCTTCAAGTTGAGCTGTTTCTGCTTCTTCTTCCATGTCTCTTCTTGCTTGATCATACCATGACATCTTCCTTGATGAGTTTTCTCCCGGATCAAATCTCTGTTTGCCTTTCACATAGGCACTAGCTTTGAAAGCAGATTCAGTCTTGGGAGGATCATCTCCAAACTCGGTCATTTCAAATGCAGCTAGTTTGCCAGCTAGTTGTTCTCTTGTGACAGTTGTGTGGGCTCTGAATTCATCAATGGCAGCAACCTTGATTTTGTAGGCAGCAGGAAGGGATCTTAGGATTTTGCAGACAATCTCATTTTCATCTAGAGTTCCACCAGCATTTCTAATTCCACATACCAGCTCATTCACTCTTGGCATAAAGGTAGTGATGTTTTCATCATCTCTCATCTTCAATCTTTCAAATTTCCCTTTCAGACTTTGTAACCTTGCACTTTTGACAAACTCATCTCCTTCATACAGAAGTTCCAGTTTAGTCAGGATCTCATATGCAGTTGGTAGGTCAATAACATTTGAGAGATCTGAATCATTCAATGCGCTTAGTAGGGCTTCCTTGGTCCGCAAATTATTTTCAGCATCTGTGATTTCATTCAGAATTGTCGGACCACCTTGTGGAGGTACATATGGTTTTGAGACCATAGCCAAGTATGCTTTTCCCATACATTCCAAGTGACACTTCATGCGACCTTTCTAGAGAGTAAGTTGGTTCCATCGAACTTCGGACTATCCTTCTTGTATGACGACATCCTGGATCTCCTCAAGCGGTTAAGCTCCTTTCAGAGGAACTTGGCTCTGATACCAATTGTTGGATTTAAGGCATACAATTGAGAGGGGGGGTGAATCAGTTGTATAAAACTTCTTCTTCTTTCAAACACTTGATTCTTCGTTGTTAGTTAACAGCATATCAATTAATCATCCATGAAAGCATAATACATAAACACAAGAGCAGATAAACATCAACACATTGAAAACCAAGATTTTGACGTGGAAAACCCGGTTAAGGGAAAAACCACAGGGTGATTAACCCAAGGATTATTCTCTGTTAGAAGAATAAGAAAAAGAATGGCACTTGCCAATTAGGGCTCACTGCCCGAGCACACTGCTCACAAAGAGGCCCACTGCCTACAAGGAGACACACTATCTACAAAGTGATAAGAATCACAATCTTAAACTGGAGAATGACATCTCTACCATGTCCGGATTAGTTCCATTTAAGCCCAAAAACCTCTACTCTGCCTTTCGCACTTCTCTTCGCTATGCCACACTCATCCACACAATCCACACTTCGAAATGAACTCACAAACGGTTATTTATACAAGACATCGACTTAGGAACAAACATCTAAGTCGGCAAACAACCATAAGAGTATCCGCAAGATGAATAACACATCCGGTCGGCCACCACAAGAACATTCGCAGGATGAACAACTCATCTGGTCGGCTAAACAGAGCAAGAACTTC